>CANSGD010000210.1:1336440-2672881 GCA_947645195.1 Patellifolia procumbens
CACTAGAAGTGCCCATAATCGAGAAACTACTAGATGAAAATGCTGGTACGTCGAACTGATTTGAAGAGACCCCAAATGTCAAAGAAAGGAGATTCAAACCAAGTCATCCACATATCCCGTCTTCGACCAAGTGGTCGAAAGGCTACGTCAAAATCGATAACATTGGTGATAAAAGAGATGACCTAACATAAAGAGAATAACTTGATCACTCGAAGTAGGAGCGAGGTAGATGGTTGAAATCAACGAGTTAGTCACTCGAAGTCAACATAAAAGCCCTATGAAGTCAACCCATTTGGTCGCTTGAAGATTGCACGAACCACCTATGAAAGAGGTGGTCGAAATTTATCACTGAACCACTTATGAATAAGGGTGGTCGAAGTTTGCATGAACCACCTAAAAGAGGTGGTTGAAGTTTATCACTGACTACCTATGTGTGAGGGTGGTAGAAGTTTGCATGGACCACTGACACGGTCGTTGCACGTGCCAAATTAAATACCTAACTTAGCCTGATATAGGGCAAGAAAGGGTCGATTCCACGAGGAAGCAATGATTAAACAAGGTTTGAAAGCGATTAAGCGAGCTAAGTCTATTTTTAGTGGTTTTTGAGATTAATTGATTAACTAAGAAATTAAGAACGAATTAGCTAACAATTAAAGTAAATGATTGGGTTTAACAATAATAGGAAGACACTAGGGATAGGGGAATCACTAGTTAACCAATAGCTAACCTATTTGTCAAGCCAAGGGGATTCATTAGGGTCAACTAAGGGACTAAGTCACTCATATGTTTCCTAATTACTCTCTCGAGCTAATTAGGAGGACCTAATCAACCAATTTTACCTATTCTCATGGTAAAATCAATCAATCAAGTATTTCTACAACTCATAGCGATTCAATTAAGGTCCTAGGAAGCCAATCACCTATTCTCATAGTGAAGTCAACCTATTGACTAGCCTAAGGTCCATCAAAAGTTTCATCTCTCAATCCTTCACTTTTGATCCCCAAATCAAGTTCAAATGGTGATCAAGCAATTAAACAAGCAAATAAATAGGCTAGACAACCTAATTTCACCTAAGTCTAACCCCCAAGCTTGATTTTAAGGTCAACTCATGATCACCTAGGTCATCCCCTTCCCCTAGCTACTAAAGGGGATTCGTTAGAGTCAACTAAGGGACTAAGTCACTCATATGTTTCCTAATTACTCTCTCGAGCTAATTAGGAGGACCTAATCAACCAATTTTACCTATTCTCATGGTAAAATCAATCAATCAAGTATTTCTACAACTCATAGCGATTCAATTAAGATCCTAGGAAGCCAATCACCTATTCTCATAGTGAAGTCAACCTATTGACTAGCCTAAGGTCCATCAAAAGCTTCATCTCTCGATCCTTCACTTTTGATCCCCAAATCAAGTTCAAATGGTGATCAAGCAATTAAACAAGCAAATAAATAGGCTAGACAACCTAATTTCACCTAAGTCTAACCCCCAAGCTTGATTTTAAGGTCAACTCATGATCACCTAGATCATCCCCTTCCCCTAGCTACTAAAGGGGATTCGTTAGGGTCAACTAAGGGACTAAGTCACTCATATATTTCCTAATTACTCTCTCGAGCTAATTAGGAGGACCTAATCAACCAATTTTTACCTATTCTCATGGTAAAATCAATCAATCAAGTATTTCCACTACTCATAGCGATTCAATTAAGGTCCTAGGAAGCCAATCACCTATTCTCATGGTGAAGTCAACCTATTGACTAGCCTAAGGTCCATAAAAAACTTCATCTCTCAATCCTTCACTTTTGATCCAAAATCAAGTTCAAATGGTGATCAAGCAATTAAACAAGCAAATAAATAGGCTATACAACCTAATTTCACCTAAGTCTAACCCCCAAGCTTGACTTTTAAGGTCAACTCATGATCAACTAGGTCATCCCCTTCCCCTAGCTAAGGAACTACTCTCTAGCCATGAAAAAGGTAAAATAAATAGCTTCAAACAACATTTGTGATTCAACAATGGTGAAAATCAACATAAATGAGCTAATCATCAACTAATCACTACTAATCAAATGCTAAAACAAAGTAGAGCAAGTAATAAAGCAAATAAAGAGAAGAGATAGAAGAAATACTCAAAGATAGATGAAAATCAATGGCAAAACTCCATTGAAATAACTTCTTCAATTCACAATTCAAGATCTACTTTATGTCTCTAACCTCTACTTCTCTCTCTAAAACTCTCTCTAATTAAGCTAATTAAAGTTAAGAAATTAAAAGCATTTCTAAGATTATTACAAAATTAGTTTTATAACCCGTAGATATAAGGGCAAAACCGTAAATGACGAAATAAAAACTACGAAGCCTGGGCCCTGGAGCGCTCGCTCCTTGTAATATGGAGCGCCCGCTCCAAGCACGCTCACGGGTCGCTCCAAGTTCCTGCCTCCTTGTCTTCATTTCTTGACCCATGGAGCGCCCGCTCCTCCTCCCATGGAGCGCCCGCTCCCCTGTTTGGAGCCTCTTTCTTGCTTGTATATCTTCAAAACACTCCAAGCAAACATTAGATGGGGAGGGGGGGTATGCATATGCAAATGCAATAACCTATATGCACCCTAACTATGTGCAAATGAACTAAACTAGATGCTAAACATGAGATTATAAGAAATGATGAAAAAGGGAAAGAAAAGGAAACTAAATGGCCTAAAATGCATCTAAATTTCCTAAAACTACATGCAAATAAGTGAACCTAAAGTCCACTTATCAACCACCTATGAATGAGGGTGGTCGAAGTTTGCATGAACCACCTATGAAAAAGGTGGTCGAAGTTTATCATTGACTACATATAAATGAGGGTGGTCGAAGTTTATCACTATACTTATGAATGAGGGTGGTCTAAGTTTATCACTGAACCACTTATGAATGAGGGTGGTCGAAGTTTATCACTGAACCACTTATGAATGAGGGTGGTCGAAGTTTGCATGAACCACCTATGAAAGAGGTGGTCGAAGTTTATCACTGACTACCTATGTGTGAGGGTACGTGGTAGAAGTTTTCATGGACCACCTATGAGTGAGGGTGGTCGAAGTTTACATGAACCACCTATGAAAGAGGGTGGTCGAAGTTTTTCATGGACACCTATGAATGAGGGTGTTCGAAGTTCCATCAAAACCCCTAACTAGGGTACGTCGAGTTTCTGAGTAGCCTCTTTGATAGAAGTACGCCGAAATTTGTACGTAACCCTGAACAAGGGTATGTTGAATTCTCAAAAGATTAAACATTCCGCTCCACATCACAGTTTCATTAGGATCCTAAACTCTGACATAGAGCGTGGGACTAATGTTTAGGCTCGGTCCGTCATGACCCACTTTACCAGCGAAATGACCAAAATACCCCTGAGGTATAGAATTACCATTTTACCCCTGAGATCCTCCAGGCCAGTGAGTACATGCTTTCAGTCAAGCCCACTGACAAAATGGCTTTTGTGACATCATCACCTTCGCCAGGTGACATCACCCAAGTACTACCTATAAATATTATTTTGACCTGATCATTCAAGTACGTTTTCCCAGATATTCACACGCATTTACTTGTACTATTCTCTGACTACCTGAGCTTAGATCTGGCTTAAGCATCGGAGGGACGATCCCGGGTACAACCCCCGGGGTAGTCACCGTCTTCATTTCGCAAGCACTCGGACTAAAGGACCTCGGACTGTCATTGTTAACTATCCTAAGCTGGAATGGGACTCCCCCGAAATACAAATTCACTGTGTTTCATCGATCCGAAAACACTTCTATTTTGTACTTAACAACCAACACTAATAACCGTTCTCATCAAACACTGTTATAAACAACAAATAATACACAACCGGTTAAACAAAACACTAAAAATAGTCGATTAATCTAATAATAACGAAAAGCCACCAACCAACAACCACCAACCAATTGCTAAATACCCCTAATTTAATTAAAATTTGCCACCAACAACAGAAAAAATAATGGCCATCTAGTTGTGGTATACTGTGAGGTGGCTGTTCACCCTCAAAAAAAAATGTGAGGTGGGTCTTTAAATGTTTTCCACAAAAATAAGACAATAAAAATCAATTATTTTTTGTTAAAAAAAATATAAATCAATTAATAAAAAGGAGAAAATAGTTAGTAGATGGCATCTACTGACTACTGAGCACTGATACACCCTCCCCAGTCCCTGATCTACATCTTGGAAATATCACTACCACAACGGCACAACCCAACCCCTTTTTAAAACCCACCCGGCCACCCCTAAAAAGGCATTTCTCTCACATTTGTGTCGCCTCCCATTCCATCCATCCTCCACAAAGTCCAAACCCTCTCCTATCTCTCTCTCTCTCTCTCTCTCTCTCCATATTTTTCTCAGTGAAAATGAGAACTCAAATGTTGAGATCTATGCAATCAGCACTTCGTAGAGCCAACTATGGCTCACCAGCACCTTCATTAACCCGCAATTATACATCTTCATCAGCACCAAACCCTGAGCGTAAGGTCACTGTTCTTGGTGCTGCTGGTGGTATTGGCCAACCTCTTTCTATGTTAATGAAGCTCAACCCTCTTGTCTCCACTCTTTCTCTTTACGATCTCGCTGGTACTCCCGGTGTTGCTGCCGATTGCAGCCACATCAACACCCGTGCTCAGGTCTACCCTTTTTTTTATTTTTTATTTTGATCTAGTAGTGTTTTCTTGTGTGTGTTTCTGATTTACTTTTGGCGCGTTCTCTTCACCTAAACTTATTATTATACCTGATCCCCCTTATTAGAATTTTATACATGTTTCTTACTGTTTATATATTTTACGTGTGTGCAATTGTATTGTTAGATTCATGGTTTCCAGGGTTAGGGTTATTAGGTGTGTAGCATATGCTTTCGTCGGAGAGATGAGATGAGATGATTAAGATGGAGATTCATTATAGTGAGACCGATGTGGTGTAATGTGACAGTGTTATGTGTAAAATATACGAGGCAAGACGACAATTAAGGCTCTGTTTGGTTGGGTGTTAAACATTTTCATTGTAAAATGATTTTCACGGAAAACAATTTCAATGGAAAACATGATTGCCGAATTAGTTTTCCATTGTATGGAGAAAAGGAAATTGAAAGGTATGTAAGGAGGTGGTAGGAGGGGTTTAAAAGGGAGGTAAGGAAAGAGAATGATAATAGTTTTCCCTTCATTTTGATGGGAAAACGGTTTTTCATTACTGGGAGAGCTTTTACACTACTTTGCCAACTAAACAATGTAAAACTGAGAAATAGAAGAAAACAATTTTTAGGAAAATGTTTTACGCCCTACCGAATGGAGCTTAAGTTGTCTAATCAAGTGCGATTTCGCCTGTTAGCTCTTTTTATTATACCTTGCTTATCACTGTTTGGCAGTACCTGTGCTCTTATTGATTGTTTGTTAATGTAGATTGTGTTGGAGTTAGTTTTGTTGACGCGATTTGTTGGTTGGTTGGTTAGGTTTTTGGTTATGCTGGAGATGAAGACATGGGGAAGGCACTAGAGGGATCTGATATTGTTATCATTCCTGCTGGTGTGCCTAGGAAGCCTGGTATGACACGTGATGATCTCTTCAATATCAACGCGGGTATTGTGAAGAACCTCTGCAATGCTGTTGCCAAGTACTGCCCAAATGTGAGTTCAAATTCTTTTTCTTGATGTTTTTTTCTTTCATTACTTCTCTGTAACGAATTATATCTTGTATCTAATTGTGGATTAGGCTCTGGTTGCCATGATTAGCAACCCTGTGAATTCAACAGTGCCAATTGCCTCCGAGGTTTTCAAAAAGGCTGGAACTTATGATCCCAAGAAGTTGTTTGGTGTGACAACTCTGGATGTCGTAAGGGCTAAGACTTTCTATGCTACCAAGGCTGGCCTGCCAGTTGAAGGTATGCCATTAAACTCTCATTGAAACATTGTGTCGGGCCTATGTATGTAACTGACTTGCATTGTACCATGTTATGGCTACATCTTACCGTTATTTCATTATGTTCATGAAGGGAGCTGCTAGCAGTAGATTGGATGTGTTTTGTTTCAGGACTCATAGTTGTGGACATGATCTTTCTAATTATCCTTCTTTTTATGTTTGTGTGCAGCTGTCAAAGTGCCTGTTGTTGGAGGACATGCTGGCATAACCATTCTACCATTGTTTTCTCAAGTATTTTCACGGACCTTGTTGCTTTTCCCCCCTTGCTTTCCTCATTTAGATTTATGGGGTAGTAATTTGCATGGTTTGATCTTTTTATCCCCACATAATTAGTTCTAACTGTGTATGTTCTCCTGTTAGGCTACCCCACAAGCCAATCTCTCAGAAAGTGACATTGAAGCTCTTACAAAGCGAACACAAGATGGAGGAACAGAGGTCGTGAATGCAAAGGCTGGAAAGGGTTCAGCTACATTGTCTATGGCGTAAGTGCTGATAAAATTAGAGTTCTGCATGTAATATGAATGTGCTGTTTACTTTAGAAACTCTTATGCTTAATTGCCGAGAAACTGGGAACTCTAAGTAGCTGGTTATAACAGGTCAAACAGAGTTATTATAATTTCCTTTTGTTGATAAATTAGGAGAAAGGCATGCCCCACATACGAAGGATGAATTAACGGACATGGTTACATGAGTAGGATTCCACTCTTTCTCTCAAGAAGTGCAAGTGAAGATAGTAATTACTCCCTCATCCATCTAACATACTTTATGCACAGAGATTAAGTAGAGTGAAAAAATGAAGATGAGCCGGGTGTTGGCCAACTTATAACAGAAAATGTAGAGAGAGAAAGGATGAAGGATAAATTGGCAAACCTGAGTAGGATTTCGAATGCTATTGGAGGTAAGATGACCAGAATAACACCAAATTACTACCACCCAATGATTACTGTGTTAGTTCATGTGGTTGGTGATCTCCAATATTTATTGTATCACAAAATAGTTTTTTTTTTTTAAAAAATTTCATGATAATTTTAGGGCTTTTGGTTAGGGTCTTGAAGCAACGCCATGCAATTGCTTGAGGGTGTTGGGCCGTTATCGCACCTTATAGGTTGATAAGACTTACAAGAAACAACTAGTGGTGAATATTAGGTTGAACTCATACTTATCCCCCTTAATCTTGGATGACTAGAGGAACGTGAGATCTCATGCATGATCCAAGTTGACTTGAGGGGCGCGCCTTCTATTTGCTTGGTGAACCTCCTGTGTCCAGGATTGTCTGACAGACAGATTATTTGACTTACGGCACCTTGTGTCCGGCCCCATTTCAAATCATAGATCCGACACTGCTTAACAGAATTTTAGTGACGCTCGGAAAGGAACTTAAGTCTTCAATGATCGACCCTTTATAGCCGACTTAAAAATAACATCCAGAGTCAAATGTGTGACCTTGTAGATTGATAATCTGGTTTTCCCAGTCTTTGAATGTAAATCTAGGTAGTTATTTTCTCTTTTCTCTTGATATCAATAATTCAGCTGTTTGTTTGTCTATATTTGCTGAAGCTCTTGACTGTATTATCTTTTCCTGCTGCAGTTATGCTGGAGCCACTTTTGCAGATGCCTGTTTAAAAGGACTTAATGGTGTCCCAGATGTAGTGGAGTGCACTTTCGTAGAGTCAAATATCACTGAATTGCCCTTCTTTGCTTCTAATGTAAGTGAATCATACATTAGAATCTTTGCAACATTTGCACATCAGATTTTTTTGTGTTCCCTCTTCAAACACAAGTCCATTGATGATAATATGTTGACATGTACACGTCATAAGTCTCATAACACATAAACAAGTTCATGAATGATAATATTTTGATATGTACACGGCATAACATATAAATTCCTCTTTGGTCCTTTATGTAAAGACACAAATATGGAATCACAAGTTAGTTAATCACTATTTATTTTTTACATATCACAAGTTCATGAATTGCCCTTCTTTGCTTCTAATGTAAGTGAATCATACATTAGAATCTTTGCAACATTTGCACATCAGATTTTTTTGTGTTCCCTCTTCAAACACAAGTCCATTGATGATAATATGTTGACATGTACACGTCATAAGTCTCATAACACATAAACAAGTTCATGAATGATAATATTTTGATATGTACACGGCATAACATATAAATTCCTCTTTGGTCCTTTATGTAAAGACACAAATATGGAATCACAAGTTAGTTAATCACTATTTATTTTTTACATATCACCGTTGTACATCGCTGTTGTAGTTTCTTCTGAGGGAGCTTTGTGTAATTTCTACGTGCAGGTGAAATTGGGAAATAATGGCGTGGAAGAAATCTTTGGATTGGGCTCCTTATCTAAATATGAGGAAGAGTGTCTGGAAAAACTCAAGCCTGAGCTTAAAGCTTCCATCGAAAAGGGGATCGAGTTTGCCAACAAGAATTGAGAGTTGTCAGAACATAATATGCCTCTTCACCAGTAGAGGTTAATACAGACGGGGTTTTAGGAATTGAACCATTTCAGATTGTAGCTAGTTCCGGTACTGTAAACCTTACAATTTTGCGCATTGCCATGTTGTATTACCGAGTGTTATTTCGGATTCTCTGAAAATGCTCTGCTGTTTTGGATCGGCAGGATTCAAATGTTAATAAGATGAACCTTGGCGTTGTCTGGTTATAATTGTTTTGCATACTGATGGTCACTACTTCTACCGCTAAGTGTGTGTCTGATTTGATACAAACTTTTCTAATTTGATTGATTTTTTTTATCTGATTTGAATAACTCTGACCTGATACTTATTATAGTTGTTTTTAGTATTTTCTTATCTAACCTGAAGTTTTCTAATTTGAATTTTTATCTTGTTCTTTCTAATACAATTCGATCTTTTCTGAAATAAGCACTATTGTGCTGAAATAATTTGAAGAAAATAGATCGGAAATCTTAGAAAAAATGTGATGGTCCAACTTGGCAAACACTTAGCACAATGCAAAATATTGGCAGGTATGTGGTTTTATTTAGTTGTGTAAAGTTCATAAATTTCGACAATAGTTAAAAAACCTAGAGGAAATGTGAGTGAAAAAAGTGAGTGAAAGAGTGAGACTTGGATAAGGAAAGTAAAACAACTGAACTGAATCTCCATTAAATCACTCAACATGGCCTATGCATGCAAAAACTGCTATAATCTCTTGAATAGGGTGGATATGACCATGGGTGGTAGGGCAACTATAACAGACTCTGACCTCATGACTATATGGGTGGGACCCTGGTAGATAATTTGCAAAATCCTAGCAGGAATGCAACACAAGTGTTGGATAGTGGAGTTTAGGTGCTCCGGTTAAGGGATAAAAGAAGCAAGTAGGCAAAAAAGTAAGAGCAAGAGAAAGCAATGTAATTATACAAAAAAACAGCCATCTTTTTGGTTGAAGTGCATTGTGAATTGAAAGAAATAAACTTAAATCTTATCAAAAGAGACTTAATTTATGACATCATATTCAAACTATTTTACTGACATGTAATAATCCAATAAGAACTGAATTCCTTATATCTATTTATTTTTAGTCAACATGACAATTATAAATACATTTGTGAGTTGGGAGTCCTCAAGTCATATTTGTCGGAATCCTTTATTGTTTTCTAAACTTAAGTTGAATTAAACAACATTGTCTTTGTCTTTATTTTTTTTTAAATACTTTGGCCTTAATGTTTGCCGATACAAATTTTAACTTTTATTATCTTTAATAATCAATAAAAGTACGAAAGTGATGTTTTGAAGTATATAAAGACCCTTTTTATATTAGACATAACTAAAATTTTCTTTCTAGTACGAAGCAGAAATACTAGTTTAGTGAGTATGTGAATACATTTTGTATTTTAAGAGAAAACTCCAACTAGCAAATTGTAATCAAAACTAATGGTAAGTTCTGTATCTCATAATTGTTAAACCCAATTAAGAGTACTTTAAAGTTTAAAGGTGCTATTTGCTCTTACTCTCCCACCCCCTTCACTCCAAAAGGGTCTTGTCTGTTACGTTGGGTCAAATAACCTCACCAAACTTTCGATTCGATATGGTATCTCTCCGTATTAGCCTTAAAAATATTTAATTAAGTCTGTTACGTTGGGCCTATGTATTTCCTCATTTCATTCCATTTCCAGGCATGTTTAGATTTTGCTTTGATACAATACACCCCACACAAATTCTACAAAATAGGTGGGAGAAGGGGTAGTTATTCTGGGCAGTGATGAAAGGAGAGAGAGGAAGAAGCAGCAGCAGCAGCAAAGATAGAGGAGAGAAAGAGGTACAAATGAGGGAGAAACAAAGATGAGCAATGAAGAGGAGAGAAAGAAAGTGGCTGTTTTAAGTGTTGTAATGGTGGTTTGTGGTTGATGTGATGATGGCTGAGTTATTCAAAGGTATTGGGGTTTTTCAAGATGTGAAATATTAACAATTTAAGACTCACTTTAATAATGATCTTTTTGTCCGATCACCATGTAGAAAAATTGAATTTAGATGCCACCATATAGAATTTTCCCACTTTTTATCTCCAAATAAAATGTACAATGTGCCTTTTCACAGATATATTATTACATATGTTTTTTTCCTGACACAAATCCCTTCATATCAATTGACAAAACCTGATTTAAAACATAGGATTATCTAGATGGTAAGTTTCCCCAACTCTACATCCACTACAGACAGCATAACTCGAGGATCTCAATCTTAAACCACCTACTTGGAACGAGAATGCAACAGTAACAATCTAAGCACCAAAAGAATTCCACCTATCCTCATACAACAAAATGAACTATACAAAACTAGGCTAATCTGAAATAAGAATCCAACTCCAAGCCTAACCCACTACACGCCTACAGCGAATACTGACCTGACCGCTCCTATATGTACGCCAGTGATAATAAAGTATTGTCATATGCTGCTTGCCTAACACAAAGTGCGCAGATATGTGAGTAGCATCTAGGGAAATATAATGTACAATTGCTACACCAGCATCTCAAAACTACCAATGCAAAGATTATGGTACAAAACCTATGTATTTTAGAGCCATCAAACTAAACTAATGAGGGTCTGTATTTATAATGGCAAGCCAGCAGCCACCATATTGCTGGTAAGGAGGGATAAACCAGCCTACAAAATGCGCTCCACGATGCAAAGGTAGATTCAGCATCCATCAACGGCAGCATGTACCATTTGCATCTAACTACCTAATACTGTCAAGTGCAAAAAAAAAAGCTCGTATTAGATTTACATTCAACCAGTAATCCACGTAATTGTAACGATTAACACACGAAAGGATCTAGACAACACTCAACAAACCTTAAAGGCTTGTCTGGTAGGTAGTAAATAATAAATGGCGGTAATAATGATGAATTTTGGTGTAATTTGGTAAGAAAAACCCCACATCAATGTCCATACTAATGAAACTTCATCTGCAAATATGTTATTCCTTCTTAGGGGGCGCCTGGAATGAGGGTAGAGGGGGGAATAAATTGGGGAGTAAAAATTACCAGACACTTTTACAAGTTTGGTATGAGGGGAAAAGCTACTGGAGGAATTTATTCCCCTCATAAAGGGGTAAAACATTACCCTAGCCCCCCCTAGGGTAACAATCTCCCCTCTAAACTTTCCTTCTCTCTCCAACAGTCAATTATATACCTTCTTCGACAACATCATCACTGTCGTCATCCATGGACAATCACAGAGCACCTCTCTAAATTCAATGTTGCCTTTTGATTTATGACCTTCACATTCTCTCTCTCTCTCCTTTTCATGGAAATTCCTCATCAGATTGATGAACTCTGGTAAAAAATCCTCTCATACCATACCTCATACTTATTCCCCCTCCCTAACAACTCCTCCCTTAAATTAGTCCCCCCTAACAAATTCCCCAGTATACATTCCCCCCAAAAGTTTCCCCCCAAATCCAGGCGAGGCCTTAAAGTTGCATTACCATCCAAAATCACCTTCTACAGGTGAGGGATAGTGATGAAAATTGACATATTTTTTGGGGGGCATTACCACAAAAACATTGATGTGGGATTCTGTAAAATTACACAAAAAGTCATTACCATTACCACCAATTATTTGCCACCTACGAAGTGGGCTGCAAAAGTTCCAATCTTATATGATCTCTAAAAACTCCTTTCCTCTTCATCTTAAAACCATTACTTAAGTTCAACAGAAGACAACCATTGGAAAACAAATCAATTATCCAAAAGCGAAGCATTAAATTTACCATGATGCTATGCTAACATACTTCTACATGCATTAGTATATTCTGCCTCTTTACATGTTAAACAATACACAACTAAAAGTGTACAAAACAACCACAAACTGAGCTGACGAACAAGCAACTCCATGAAAAGTCATTTCTTGGTTGCCTTGAATTCATAGCAGAGTGGACAAGCAAATATTAATTCATGCAGAGGCAAGTAATGATTTTTGCACGAATATATTATAAGCAATATATTTTCATGGAAAATCCAATCAGTAAGCAACTGCTTCCCTTTAATTGTAGTCAGAGAAGTTTACCATGACACGTCACGTGTCACTTGTCTAGGAAGTTGTTCTAATAGCCATGAGAGTATACTGAGGAGACAAGGGTCTACAGCCTAAGCAAGAGGCAAGTTCATTTATCCTAAATCAACAGTCCATTGTAATCACATGATATGAATAAGCTACAGAAATGACTGCCTTTTCATCATATGAATACCAATAGATAAAGAGAACCAAGATTAATGATTTTTGTATTGCTAAAAACTTAACAAATCATTTATTTACATTGGCATGATGAGCGTCATAAAGGCAATCCTCTGTGGCTTGCACCTCAGTGGGCTAATGCATCCCTGAGGATTGCTATCACTTCAACTGGGTCCAGATCAAACCTTGTGCCAGAAGCGCATATGAAAGATTTTGTGCTTTGCCCAACGGAGCAAGATGTTAAACACAAGGATATCAACAAATATGATTCCACTTCTTCCCATGGAATGAATAGTGAGCCCAGGTATTTCTTTTATTGGGGGTTCCCTAGGGGAGAATTTCACATGAACTACTAAAACAAGAAAGGAATATTATACATGCCAGCAAACCAAATCAGCTTCTCAAATCGCTGAAAACTACTATAAAACATAGAAGTAAAACTCAAGTGTTGCTACCCACCTCAATGAACACAATTAGAACCTATGTTAATCACCCCCATCTGAATCAGAACTGGAAGAGCTATCGCTATCTGAATCTGCAAAAGAAAAATCAGGGTGTGATCAAATACTTCTTTTTCTTCCTTCAGAGAGGTCAGGAGAATTTCATAGAAGCTTAGGCTTTAAAAGTTTACCACTAGAAGAGGATCCAGAATCACTGCTAGAACTGCTTGAGCTACTTGAATCACTATCATTATCACTATGCCTCTCTTGTTGAACATGAGCGGAAGGGGCAGCATTTCCTTCATCTGGCAAACAATTCATTCAATCAAATGAATAAAGAGAAGAATATCAAATTGGTAGAAAACAACAATTCCACTCGAAAACAACAATTCCACTCCTTTTTACACGTTTACCTGCTGTGGTTTCTCGAGGCGCTTCAATGTTTGCAGGAGCTGGAATCTGCAATAAGAGAACATAAGTTGAAATTTCTTACAGAAACCCACATAATCCAGGCTTATGTAGCATGGAATCTAAAAAGAATAAGAAGCTTACTGTTTCTTGATCAGCCTGGGCCGCCACTGCTCTAGCCTGAGCAAGTTCAGCTTTCCTCTTGTGCTTGCTCAGGCTCTTCTTATAATTTGTTACAAATCTATCCAGCTCCCAGAGCGTCTCGGCATCAACACTGTCTATATCCACTTCAATTTCATCATCATGTTGTGATAGAGCTGAGTTCCTCCTCTTGATGATCTGGACTACAGCATCAAGCTTTTCAGAAGGCAAATTCTGAAGATGTGTGCTAAGCCTTTGCTTCTCATCATAAGTCATGTCCCTTTTGTGGAGATCCTTGGCTTTAGGCTTCTTTGGAGCCGGCTTTCTTCCCACCGAATAAGCAGGCTTAGGCCTTGACTCAGGTCGCACGGGCATCGACTGTGATCTCTCTAAATTTCTAGCATCTTGAAAGGGTGTTGGGGGTTGTAGACGCGGAGGTGGAGCATAGGACATAGGTATAGAAAGATGGCCAGGGGCATATCTCTTCCTTGATGTTGGAGTTGGCACCCCCATCTCACGACCCATTTCATACCTCAACTTACGATCATATTCACTCTCTATAGCAGGCCACTTCTCTTCGAACATCCTTAGCAACTCTGCAGCCATGACATGAACGTCCTGCCCTGCAGGATTATAGGTCATGGCATTATGAAAAGTAAGTCTCACATCCTCAGCAAACTCCCTAGGGGTTTTGTACCAATTCTTGGTCAACCTAGCCTTCACTGTACCCAGATCCATTGGATGCTTTATAATATCAAAATAATCATGGAGACCCAGTCTCTTCACATCCACCGGTTGATTGAACACCCACCCATGCTTGTGGTTCATTATCTTCTGAAGCAAACTGCTACATTTGCCAAAAATCTTCTTATCAATTCTGGTTCCATAATCGTATTCTCCGCCACTGTGTTTCTTACCTCCACTCGATTTTGACTTCCTATTATTCTCAGGTGGGAGCTTGTCCTTACCCAAAAGGAACTCGGAATTTCGATAGTATTGGTTCGCCTTCGGAGTCCTCTTTTCCTTCTCAATAATTTCACTACCAATACCATGGTGATTGTTATCCATCACAGAAACTGAAAGTTGCCTGAATGGCCTAGAATTGTTAAAACCAACAGAACCCATTCCTCCTGTATTCATTCTCATACCACCACCCACCCCTCTCTCAATTCCACCACCATTCACTGGAAACCGCAAGTGCCCAACATCAGCAACTGTCGTCTCAACACCAACATCAGAATACCCATTAAACTCAATCTCCTTTATCTCAAGCTTCCTCGCCATTTTTCTAACTTGATCAAGCTCATCCTCTAACTTCCTTTTCAAGTCTCTAACCTCCTCCTTAGACCTAGCTGCAGAGACACTGATATTCAACCTATCTTCTACCTGGGTAACCAATTGTCTTGTCACAGACCCATTTAACAAATTCACATCAAGCCCATTGGGGACCGGTACCTCAGCTTCATTAAAGCTCGAGGAGTCCCCGGAGACAGTCTCTAACCGCTGGGGTTGCGAGGAATTAGCTTCTTCCACCGGCAAATTTGATGGGGAGGGCAACCTTTGCTGCACATCTACATTATCCTCATCGTTGTTGTCGTTGTCTTCTTCACAAATGTCGATGTCGTTACCCTCCTCCTCCTCTTCTTCCTCATTGTGACTAATATTGTTGGCAGTGATACCATTAGCGACATGATTGTTGGCAACACTGTGATCCTTCAAAGTGTTGTTATTATCATCATTGTTGCTGATGTTGTTGTCAAGTTCATGGCTTTTCGACACGGGAGCGGTGGAAGTGTCAGGGATTTTAAAGAGGTTGTGGGTGCTCTTGTTCCTGCGAGTATAAACCTTGCTATTCTCATTCCATTTAGGTTTCTCCCTAGGCAGCTCATCAGCTCCTAAATTCCCCGAAGCCATACATGTACGGTCTTCTTCCTTTTGATAAACCCTAATAAAATTGATCCCCCTCAAAAACCCTAAATTATTCAGTTCAAATCCCTAATTGGGTCGAAACCTAGGGTTTTGGATCGGATTTTGTACAAAAATCCTTAACCCTAAGAATTCAATATAAGATCTGACTAAAACCCTAATTCAACAAAACATCAGAATAAACAGACGAAGATTTCAAAAGAGAAATGGAAAAAAAGAGGATAAAAAAGAACGAATCTTTTTAATTTATCTCCTTAAAAAAAACAAATAAAAAACAGAGCTTTATGAGAAAGAAGTGTAAATCAAACCTTGATGAATGGTTGTTGAAGAGACAGAAACACAAAAAAGCAAAGGATTTAGAGAGAAATGGGGATGAGAGTGGGAATTAGGGTGAAATTGTGAGAGAGAAAGAAAGGGGGAAAAGATGAGAAAGGAGGCGTCGAAGAGAGAGAAATGAAAAATTAGGGTTTGTGAAAATGTGGAGAATAATTGCAAGGAAGGCCCTTCCACAAATTAAAATTTAATTGCTAGAGGCAGTCGATCCCAATTCCCAACCCCGCTACGTCTCTCTCAATTTCAACTCTCTACTCTCATACTTATGATTTTTTTTGTAATGCTCATTTTTTGTGATTTTATTAAGTTTTTTAAATTTTTGGTATGTTTCTCTCACATTTCAAACCACGCGCCAACTTTAAATTTTGGTTGTAGAGGTTTTAATGAAATCCAAATTTATGAATGTCATAATTCTATTAGGGCTGAGCAGAAAAAGTTGAGTACTCGATTTCAGATTTAGAATTGGTTGAAATCGGCAGTTTTAGAACAGGAACTATTGGAACTAGGTCTGGGTCCAAATATTATCAACTGGTTGAAAGTGGGTCCTATTTTGGATAGTAAAATTTAAAGATCCGGTACCCGATGGGTAACCAGTTCAACTTCGAAAACTTTGTTGTTTGTGGATTTTTTTGTGCGATGAATGCGTGTGTAATGTATGCTTAAGGCTTGAAGGTTTTTAAGATGAACTTGTTAATGAAAGTGCCAAATTATGTTGTGTATGATGTTTATTTTTAGCTAAACAAGAAAAATATAACTTTTGAATGCCACTGGGTAGCGGGTACCCGGTATTGAAACAGGCCAAATAGAGCAAATAATAGTCAGTTTTGCCAGACTGGGTACTCGGTCAAGGAACTAGTCTCGTTCGGTTCCGATTCCAATTCCAAAAATCAAGGAACCGGTCCAATTGGTTTCGATTCCGGTCCTAGTTTCTAGGTATCCGATCCAACCGATTCCGAGCAATATGACCAGGTACCCGATTGTGCTCACCCCTTAATTCTACCATCAAAATTAAAAATTGTTTGGTTAGCAAATGACCACAAATAGAAATTTCTCAAATCTTCCGAATACATAACATTAAATATTGCTCATATTTTATTCATTTTTAACTCGCAATAGGGTTGTGCAAAATTTGGTCAAGACCTGATTTTAGACCGGTTTGGATCAGACCGGACCAAAAATTCAGGTTAGGTCTTTGGTCCGCAAAATATTGAGATTCCGAATTTCAGGTCCAGTCCGGTCCAAGACCTTTAAAAAACCGAGCCGGACCTAAAGACCTTAAATAATTTGTTTTTTTTATTTATATGATGAATTTAATGGTTGCAATGTTACATTGCATTAATAAATTTAAGATATGTTTTCGTTTAGAGGTATTACACATATATCTTAAAAAAAACATATTTCCTCCATTTTTATTAGTTGTGACACTTTTTATTTCACAGAATTCTACACAATATTTGGAGAGAAGAGAGATAGAGAGAAATAAAAGAAAGGTGGACATGTGATAGGAGAGAGATAGAAAGAAATGTCGGAATTGCAAAGTGTCACAACTAATTGAAACTTCTTTATATAGAAAGTGTCACAACTAATAAAAAAAAGAGGAAGTACAAGAATTCGTTAAATATAAAAACTTTAGTACAAATTTTCAAGATGGAATATTATTAGTCTTTTGTGTCTACGTCCGAGTCTATAAGACTATGCTATAAGATAGATATGTGTAATATGCTCATATTCATGAAAACATGTCGGAAACTTCGGAAAAGAAAATAAAAGATTTTAACGAAAAAATATGAAAAATCACAAAATAGGTCCAAATAAGTCCAGACCTGGGTCGCACCTGTATTTTGCGGTTCGGTATACAGTCCACCAAAATCGAAAATTTCGGTCCACATGTCCAGCCGGTTCCGATCCGGTTCTGGACCTGTGCACAGCCTGCTCGCAGAGTCCACAGAAGTTAACTAATAAAATAATGAGGTTATGTCGATCTTGGGAATACATAACTTTATGTACTTTTTGGTCTACCTTGTAAAATGCAAAAAATTCTAAGAAGTTCATTTTAGTATTCCTTTTGTCCCATGATAAACTTCTCGATCTCGGCCAATTGACCAATATGATAAAAAAGAAAGTGCACCTAACGATAAATTGGTGAATTTTTAATAAAAAAACGACAATTTGGTAATTTATTTAATAAAATGACAACAAATAAGCCATAAAATTCGCCTGAGATTGAAAATCTATACACGTGGACTTCACTGTAGTTATTTTCGAAATTAAACACAATTGTAATGTTTTATGTGGAAAAAATTTATACAGTTAATGAGGAGAACCTTCTGGCGATTCGCAAATAATAATGCAACATTTCGATTATTCTGGAATAATGCAACCTTAATACCCCCATTTATTTTAAACAGGACAAAATCGGTTATGACTTGAAGAATAGGTAAAAATGGGACACTTGTCGCATAATAATTGGCTCTCATAAACAATTTTAAAAAGTAAAATAAAAACAAAAAAACAAAAACAAAAAAAAACAAAAATAAAATTCAAACCACAACTTCCCCCCACCCACGTCAACCCTCTCTCTCCTCCCCACCCTTTCCCACCTCTTCCCTTTCCCAGCCACAAATCACCAGAGCTGCCGCCAACCTCACCCTACCCTATTTTTGCCGGCGAGGCTGGTGTGAGCACCAAGGAGGAGAGAAGGTAGGGGTGTGCGTTCGTGGTGGCGCAGCCACGAGGAGGAGAAGGAAAGCGAAGGCGCGGGAGGGGGTTTCGTCCGGTGGTGGCGCAACCACGAGGAGGAGAGAGGAAGCGAAGGCGGGGGAGGGGGTTCGTGGTGGTCGTCCGGAAGGCGGAAGCAAAGAAGGAAGCGAAAGAAAGAGAAGGCTTTATATTAATATATTAATTAGAATTTAAAGTTTTAAATAAAAATTACCAATGGTTCAGGTTACCGGTCATTCGTCCTGTTTAAAATAAATGGGGTATTAAGGTTGAATTATTCCAGAATAATCGAAAAGTTGCATTATTATTTGCGAATCGCCAAAAGGTTGCATTATTCTAGGCAATTTTTCCTTTTTAATATAGTTTTTTTCTTTATTTGAGACAAAAAAAATTTGATGTTATAAAAAAATTGAGTTTATATATGATATTGTTTTATGTAGTTCAAAAACAAAGGTTTGGTTTTGGTCTTATATGATTTATCAATTTCGGTGATAAATAAAAATTATACTTATTAGTATATGATTGTTTGAATCTTTTGAAGGCATGTGTTGATTGTTCATACATGTTATGACATATTGCAGATGGAAAATGATGGTTAATTGAATATGCATTATTGTAGTGGAGGTAGTGAGGTTGATTATGGTAGATGTCCTGAGTTGGTTGATATGGATGAAGTATTAACAGAGCTAAATCATAATAGTCAAATGTTGAAGAAATTGACACCCAAAAAGTAGAGAAACACCACCTCCTTCTGTTTTATTGAATCACATGGTTATTTGAGTATGTCTTTTTTATCAACACAAGAAGATGAACCCTCTAAAAAGAAACCACCTACTTTCATGAATCTTTTATCACAAGAAGGAGAAGAGGAAGGTCTATCCTCGACCTCATTCGATGACACAACAGAAGATGAAATTATAAGATGGACCTTAATGAGTTGGATAATGAGGATAATGATGATGTAGGTGAATTAAAGAGGTGTATGAAAGGTAAAGGGGCCAAGAAGATCATTACCAGCAAGTTGAAGGAGATGATTTAGATTACAGTGCAGCCAAAGGATATGAATATGAGTCTGACAATAGTGTACATTGTTGTGAAATTCTAGGAGAGGAATTTGGTTATGATGATGATGAGCGAATTGCAATTAGAGAAGAAAAGTTAAAGAAAAGGAAGGATCAATTAGTAATGAAATGGCCTTGTGAAGACAAAGAAAGAATTTTGATTGCATTTGAAAATATACTAGATGTATAAGAACTAGATAGAGAACTCCCAGACATGACTGAGAATAATGAAGGTTCAATAGGATGCTCGAGTGTTCATTGGCCGAAATATTGGACCACATTTGAGAGAGGGTATGAATCTGAGCATAAGGAGTCTGATGACGAAGGTCCTTTGTCTAGTGATGAAGATTCTGATGTAGACCGGTTGAAAAAGAAATCTAAAGTAATGTATCCCATTTTCAATGAAAAAACTGACATGAACAAGGTGGAGTTTGTAATTGGGCTGAGGTTTACATCTAGGGCTGTTTTCAAAGAAGCGATTCATGCTTATGCAATTCAAAATCAAAAAGATTTGGCCTTTATGAAGAATGACAAAAAATTCATTAGCATTGGTTTCTTCAACTGTAGATGGGAGTTTTATGAAGAATGACAAAAAATTCATTAACATTAGTTTCTCCAACTGTAAATGGGAGCTTACTTCGGAGCCTACTGTTGATGATCCCACTGGTTGTCAAATAAAGTCAGTTCAACCAGTGCATGAAAAGTGCCCCAGGACATTCAAGAATAGGCTAATAACTAAGAATTGGTTGGCACAAGAGTAACCAGCTAGAATATTAAAAAACCCATTAATATCAACACAAGAAATTAAACAAGACATGAAGGATAGATATGCGATTGTTGTAAGCATCCGTAAGTTAACGCCTCAAAAATTCACTCTGAATTTTTCGCGTTTAATTCTTAGCGTTTAATTAATTTCGTTAACGTTTCACTATTTTAACCGATAAAATATTCACCTTGATTTGAAAATTTATAAAATTTATATTTTAATTTCATAACCATGTAGGATTTATTTTCCTATGCTTTAAACAATTTGTGTGAAATTAATTTTCAAAATTCAGATTTTATATGAATTTAAAATCGTTTTTTTGAGAACAATTACGAAATCGATAAAAATAAATCTAATTAATTAATTTATAAATTTTAAAACTCATTTAAAATTTATTTAAATCATTTTATTATGGTAGGAACTCATTTTCGGATTTTCTAAAGTATTTATAAGCTTATTTGACTATTTGACTAATTTTAAGGTTTTAATCTTTAAAAATAGTAAATGTAGTCCAAAAGTCTTAAAAATTTATGGGGAACTACTTCTGGTCTTGTGGGAAACTTCCTAACATTTTCAGCCCCTTTCCAACCCAATTAATCCATCCTCCAACTACCTTGACTTTCTTGGCATTCTTTTTACCTATTTATTGGAAACTTTAAACCAAACAATTTTTACTCAAACTCAATTCATCCAATACTGAAGAGTGATCTTCTCCCTTACTTAATATATCTATTTTCGTACTCCACAAAAATTTTGAGCATTTTTTGAGCTTTAGAAAATTATTTATAGCATTTTAAAGTCAGTTATAATTAATTTTCTAATTTATTCTATTAATTTATACTCTAATTTTTAACACATAAATCACCATTGAACACTTTTAGGAGGTGATACAATTGAGCTAGATCTTGTTGAGGAGGAAGGATCTTAACTCTTAATCTCTCTTTATCTCTACTCTATTTTCCACTGAAATTAAGGTAACTAGCTTTAATCCTAGTTTAATTTTGATTAATAAGTTAATCAGATTAAATTATATCTACTATATTATAAATAGTTATATTATTATTTGGTATAAATTATATGAATTTATATGAATTAAATATAAATTTTCGGATTTATTTTGAATTAATTAGTAATTATGAGTTTTGAATTACTTATGTGTATATTTGAGTGTATAAATTATATTTATTGATAATATATGTATGCATGTCGAAAATATGCTGGTTTTAGAATGTATATATGCTCTTGAATGTTAAAAATTGGTTGGTGTGATTTTATTTGAATTATGGTAATTAATTTGTTAATTGTAAATTATTACCTAAAGTTTTTTAGTGTTGTAAATTAAATATATTTTATGAAATATTTTCTATATGCACGAAAATTAGTTAAATTACTGATATTTATTATTTAAATTACTTGTTTTATGATCTTGATTAATTTACTTGACTTGTAGTGTAAATATGTTGATTTATGTATCGAATAGTGAATTATTTTATTCGAAAACTATAAATTTTAGTTTATCCTTTTTAACCAAAATAAAATTTATAATATTTAGATAAATAATATTTATTTCGTGCCTAAATTTATTTAAAATAATTTAGATTATTATGATTTGATGTAATGGTTTAAATTCAAATTTGTTGTTTAATAAAAAACTAATTACCGAAAATACTTTGTGTTTTCTTTCTCCTTTCAGAAACAATAAATTCTAGACTAATTTTAAAATTTATTTAGTGTTCAATTAATTTTATAAAGTTATTTAGCGTTAAATTAATCTTATAAGGTTATTTTATGAAAGGGAGTTTAAGAAAAGAAATTATTGTTTTTGAATTTCATCAAATTAAATTGTGTAAGTTGGTAAATTGTAGATATATTTATTTGAATTTTAAGAACTTTTATGTCGCTTTCAAAAATTATATATTTTCAAACCAAATGTTGTTGAGTTGATAATAAGTTGAATTGGTTCCCCTTATGCCAATAATACAATATTTGTGTATTTTTGAAATTTAATATATAATTCAAAAAATGTATTTTCAAACCAAATATTGTTGAGTTAATATTAAGTTGGATTGGTTCCACTTATGCGATAATACAATATTTGTGTATTTTGGGAATTAATATTTGGTTCAAGATATATATTTTTTCAAACCAAATGTTGTTGAATTGAGATTAACTTGGATTCGCTCTGCTTATGCCAATAATACAAGATTTGTGTATTTTGGGATTTAATATATGGTTTAAATTATACATTTTCAAACCAAATATTGTGGAGTTGATATCAAGTTGGATTCGTTCCACTTTATGCCAATGATAAAAGGGTTGTGTATTTTGGATCTAATATAATATGCAAATTGTGTATTTTCAAAACCAAATGCTGTTGAGTTGATATTAAGTTGGATTCGTTCCACTTATACCAATAATACAGGGTTTGTGTATTTTGGATTTTAAATAAAAATTTATTTGAAATCTCATATTTACTATTACAGTTTATTTGTATTGATTCTATGGTTGAGATGATTTTTATTTGTACTGAGATGGGTACAAAGTAAGGCTGAAATGATTTTACCGACCTTTGTACTGAGCTGGGTACACAGAGATATTCTGAAATGATACTTTATTGAGTCATTACCTTTGTACTAAACTGGGTTATCAGTTTATTATGTTAAGGAAGAGAAATCCTATGGGGCTGAGTTGGGGCCCTTGGTATGAATTGTTGCTCTTGTACTGAGCTGGGTACATAGAGTTAACTTGCGTGTTGAGCTGGGCACGTAAGTCCGCTTTGATATTAGTTGTCGTCCAGTGTTAGGTTATACTCAGCTAGGTACGACGCACTGAGCTGGGTGCGTTGGAACTAGCACTGGGAGTTATGGCCATTTCTTAGACATAGGATATAGTATGCTGAGCTGGGTGTACATGTCCTAATACTTCTATCACGTAGGAACCGTGGGCGGATGTATGCTGAGCTGGGTGTACATCTATCCATTTACGTTCAGTTCTCCCCTCGACGTTGGTTGTTGTGATGATGTAATGTTGTAATGTTGTAATGTTGTGTTGAATTATTATTTTGGAATGATATTCGAATTTGGAACTTGAGTCTATTTTTATATAAATGGTTATTTACAGTATATTATTGATTTAAAGAGAAACCGCGCTTATTAGAGATGATGTGATTTTAAATGATGTTTTGTGAAAACTATAGTCGATGTTGATTTCTGTGATTAGCTTATTTAATCTTGGTTAACCTGAGAGGACTGCTAGTTGCTCCTCACTGATTGTGGACCCCTTATATATATATATTTCGCAGGTGAAGAAGCTATTGATTCGGGTGGTTAACGGGATAGAGTGAGAGATAGAAATTATAATATTTTGTTATCATTCTCTATTATCAGGATTTTGTCATCTTGACGACTTGAGTTGTAAGAGGCTCATAACCTCACTATGGATAATACTTGAAGAATTAATCTCTAGTTATGATGATTAGACAACCTTTTATTGTGGTTAGAAAGTAATACTCCGATGGACAGTATTTTCGCTACTGTCTTGTATTCATTAAATTAAGCATAATTTAGAATTTTATTATTTAAAATATCGGAGATGTTACACGTAAAGTGCAAATAGCAAAGCTAAAAACATTGAATGTTGTTCAACATCTCATGAAAAGACAATATGGTATTCTAAAACTATACTTTGAATGAACTTGTAAAATCCTACTCGGGTGTACTGAAGGCTTGTGAAGGGGAAGATGGACAATCCAAGCAATTTCTAAGGTTTTATGTGTGTTTTGCGGCATTAAAGAATAGTTTCATAGAGAACTGCAAACCTATTGTTGGTGTTGATGGTTGTTTCTTAAAGCATGCTTGCGGTGGGTAATAACTGTGTCTTGTTTCTTAACAGGAATACCATGTGCTCATGCTATGAGTGCAATTTTGTTTATGCAACATCAACCTGAAGACTAATTCGCACGATGGTACACAACCCAAACTTATGAGAAGACATCTAACTTGTTACAACCAGTTTTTGGAAGCGCGTTTTGGAATCATGATGGAGATGCTTAGTCTTGCCACCGGACATCATTAAAAAGGTCCTGGAAAGAGAAAGACATCAAGAAGCAGAGAAACCGAGGAGGAATGTAAAGGGAACACTAAATATAATAGGAAAGGTTTACCAACAAAGTGTTCCAATTGTGGCAAAACAGGACATGACAAAAGAAAATGTCAACTCCACACCAATCCAAAAACTCAAGGTAACAACAAACCACTTATTCAAATAATTAATATTTTTTTAGTCGTCTGAAGTACTTTGATTCTTCTTTTATGTTGTTTTGCTGCACTAGGATGCAAACATGCAAGCTACAAAGCACTAGAAATTCGCAGAAGGGGAGAAAAGGGAAGCAAGAATAGAGTCGGTAGACCTATTTTTTTGGTCAATGACAATATCCCAACTCCTTCATAATATCTACAACAAACTAGGAATCACAAGGAATTCGGTGAGAATTGTGACTAGGAAAATGGAATTGTAAGATGCTGATATCATGTATTTATATAGAGTTTTCCCCTTATTTATGAGCTAAATCGTGCGTCATTGGAGCTCTTCGCAGCTATTTTATACTAATTATCGTATATAGTCGTGGTTTTGTGTTTTAGTTTTGAATTGCAGGTTTTAGGGAGTTTTCTCCCTGTTTCCGAGTTATTTTGAAGCAACCACGGCTTTACGAGTTGTTATGAGGCACGTAGAAGTTATCATGATCATTATAGATGTTTTTAGAGGTCCCGATACATCTAAACGTAAAGATTTGAGAGCCAAAGAGCCAAGAAGACTAAAAGGACGTGTTTGATCGGGCAGAATACCACCCGACCGGGACGAAGATTATTGGATCGGGTGCCAGGGCGTCAGGCCCGATCGGGCAGCCCTTGCCCGACCCGATCGGGTGAACCCAATTTTGATGCTGCTGCTCGCCAAGGAGAAGAGAAAGAAGTTGGGTTTTTGTGGCTCTACCCGATCCAATCGGGCAAGTAGGGCCCGATCGGGTAGGCCCAATTCTCACCTCACATGCTGCTGCTGCTGCGCTCCGCAAAAGAAGAAGACTGCTGGGCCACTATTGAGCACCCGGCCCGATCGGGCAAGAGTAGCCCGATCCAATCGGGCAGACCATTAAATGATGCTGCTGCCTTGCGGTGGAAGATTTTGCCGGCCCAAGTGTCACGTGGCCCAATGGGTCATTTAACTTCAGTTTGCTAAAAGCTTTTGGAGATTCTTAATAAATAGATAAAGTTGATGATTAGTGGAGGCTTCCTTTTAGTTTTAGTTAGGGAATTTTATTAGCAGGCAAACGTTTTATTTTTTTCTACTCATTAGGATTAGATTGAATTGTTTTTAGGAGATTAAACACTTGGATCATTAATTTAGAATTCAATATTTTTAGTTTAGAATTTTTTAGATTAAACACTTTATATTAGCTTCAAAGGTGATTGAACCTTGAATTATTTTCAATAAAGGTTATTGCTTTCCGTCAATTGGTACTTTTCTTTTTCTTAATCTCTTTAGTTATTTCTTAATTGCTTAGTTTGATTATTTAATTGTTTTATGATGCAAAGATTAGGGTTTCATATTAGATTTATTATTGTTGATTTAATTATGAGTGAGTAGTCTAATTCTAGGGTTTTAGGGAGGAAAATCATGTTTATACCATGACTCATATTTGAAATGCTATTAGTTTATAGGGCTTGATTAAAATGATTATGGTGTGATTTATTCTTACTAGCAATTAATGTTATTGCGCAGTTTCATTGATTGCTTGAGGTTAATAATTGTTTGCACAGATCCGTCTTACTTTTAGAGGCCTAGTACACATCAGTAATTCTGATTATGTTAGTGACCATGCGACATATGTTAAATTATGATCGTTGAGACTTAACCATAGCTTAACACGTGCTCTAATCTCTCGACTCATTGACCTAGGTTCTGATAGTTGTTTAATCCTTTGATTGATATAATCATGGTGAACAGAACTAATACCTTGGCCTAGACCTTTAATTCATAGTTTAAGTCCATCTTTATATTGCTTTCTTTAGTCTATATAGTAGTTGACCGGATTTCTATTTGGTCTTGTCTGAAGTAGCTGTTTGGTTGAATATTAACTTAGAAACTTTGTCTCTCTGTGGATTCGACCCTACTTCCCTTGAATACTGTTGTTAGAGGACTTATGATTTATATTTGATTAGGTGATACGACTTTAGCATGTCAGATGCTCTGAACAATGGTTACAAGCAAGAGAGACCAAGGGGAAAGGAAAAGGAAAAGATAAGGGGAAAAGAAAGAAGCTAAGCAAGAATCCGGGGGAGTTGGCATACTCTATGAGGAAGAAGGTCAAGTCTTCTTGTATCCTTCACTTTCATCTTCAGCTATTGTCATAAATGATAGTCAACTTCCCACTTCTTAACCTACTTCACAAGCTCCATCTTCACAACAGCAACAATAATGGTGTTCTGCAATAAGGCTTTCAATTTTTTGATACGTTGGAAGCAAATGCTAGATTGGGATGTGTTGTTAGATATTTCCAACTTAGGGTTTGTGGGGTTACTTTTGCCTTTTGAACATTCTGATGTTGTGGTCTATTTGTTTTTATTTTAACTTTAGTTGATAATCAACTTGTTAAAGCAGTAAAGACTAGTGGATTTTAGCAGGAATTTGTAAGGATTCAATTTTTAATGTTATAAGAAACCATTCTATCAAACCAATATACTTGAGTTTCATTTAATATTTTTTTTGTTATTTGTATGTAGTAATTCTTGATTTGTTGTACATTATGAGGCAAAATGTGCAACTAATTCCTCAAAATAGCAATCGATGACCTTGAGAGTTATTGATTTATGAAGAAATAATTTTGGTTTTCTAGGTTATAAAGAAAGCTCTTAATATAAGAGTGATAGGTTTTAGTTGTATCACCTAATCAAAGATAAACCTACAGTCCTCTAACTATGGTAGTCAATGGAAGCAGGGTCGAATCCACAGGGAGACAAGGTTTCTAAATTAATATTCAATCAATCAGCTACTCCAGATGAAATCAGATAAGAATTAACTGAACTAATGATTAAACTACAGAAGACGGAATAAATCGAGGATTTAACTATGGACTAAAAACCTACGGTATTAGGTCGGTCCACCATGCTTATACCAATCAGATAGGGTCAACTACTATCAAAATCTAAGTCAAGAGTCGGGGGATTAGAGCCTATGTTGAGCTATGGTTAAGACCCAACGCTCATAATTCAACATACGCCGCATGTTCACTAACGTAATCAGAACTACTGACATGACCTAGGCCTATAGTCGTAAGACGGATCTGTGCAAACAACTATTAACCACAAGCCATCAATGAAATTGTACACTGACATTAATTACTCAATAAGAACAACCCACATCACGATCACCCTAATCAAGCCCTAGAAATTGATAGAAATCTAAATCACAATCATGGTATAAACATGGCTTTCCTATCTAACACCCTAGAAAGAAAACTACTCACTCATAATCGAATTAACAACGACAAAACTAATATGAAACCCTAATAATTGCATCATGAATAATTGAATAAATAAACTAAGCAATTGAGAATAATAAAAGAGATTAGGGTAAGAAAGAATACCAATTGACAGAAAGCAGGAACTTTTATTGAAATCGGAATAGGTTTAATCACCTTTAAACTAATCTAAGTGTTTAAACTAAGCTAAGAACAATGAAGAATAAAACTAGAGTCTAAAGCAGTAAAAAGATGAATAAAAGATGTCTCTAAAAAATGAGGAAAAAGGTATTTATAATGCCCCTCAAGTCTAATTAAAATCGAAAATAAAAGACGAATTTCGCGAATAAGTGCATGGAACCCGATCGGGCCCGAGGCCTCCACCCGATCGGGCCCATAGTGACAAGTCTTCGCCTCTTCGTTTCACGTCCCAGCAACAGCACAACACAGCACCTATGAGAATTGCGGCCCACCCGATCGGGCCCGAGGCATCCACCCGATCGGGCCTGGGAGCAAAATGGCCCAGCACAGCCGCAACTCAAGCAGCTTCAAAATAAGAGCTACGAGCATCCAGCCCGATCGGGTCGGGCAGAGGGTGCCCGATCGGGTCTGGTGCATGTCTTCTCGCCCGATCTGATCGGGCACAGCTTGCCCGATCGGGTCCGCGACTTCTGTACCCGATCATAAATACTTCGCCCGATCGGGCCATTTTTGCCCGATCAGAGTACGGAAACCTCCTTTTTGACTCTTTGGCTCTCAATTCTTCACGTTTAGAGGTCTTGGGACCTCCCAAACTACCCATAGAACTCGTGAGCCTTCCTACGTGCCCCGTAACATCTCGTAAAGCCGTGGTTGCTTCCAAATGGCTCGGGAATAAGGAGAAAACTCCCTAAAACCTGCAATTCAACACTAAAATACGAAACCACAACTATAACCGATAGTTAGCACAAAATAGCTCCCAAGAGCTCCAATGACACACAAATTATCTTGTAAACAAGGGAGAAAAGTCTATATAAATACGTGATATCAAAGAGGTGAAGGAGGAATATGAGATTGATAAAAAAAGAAGAATATGAAATAAAAAGTTTTTTTAGGCAAATGTTATACGTAATCCTTAGGCTATGTATAAGAATTTAATACTTTTCTAAACTAGTAAAAACAAATAATAACTACCACCGATGATGTGTGATTTGCCAACAAATTTCCAAATTAATACCATTTTAATACTTATATATAGGAAAATTTGTTAAGAACCCCCTGTAAGTTTCAAGTTTTTGTGAAAAACCCCCTGTAAGTTTTTTTTGCAAAAATAACACCCAACAAGTTAGCACAATTAGTGGTTGCACCCCCTAAACTCTAACTCTGTTAAAAAGCTCCGTTTTGTGGGGCCCACCTATACATTTTCCTACTAAACCACCACGAAATTACATTAACACCCTTCCTTTTAAATCTCCAACTGATTTTCATCTCTCCCCATTTCTTCCACTTCCAGCTTCGTTCAATCTCTTTTCCCTCTCTCCTCCTTATTAATTATTCATTTTGCTGTGGTTCTTGCTCATTTTTATGCTCTAAGGTTCAACCAATTAATCTACTCTACTTACTCTTTTTAGTCAGTTGAGTTCACATTGATTCAATTGTTTCATAAGAATCAAACCAGAGCAGCTTGCCAGAGAAGACTTCGTGCACACATTGATCTAGAAGACTTCGTGCACACAGTCTGCAAGTAGAAGACAATGGTTGTGCACCGTGACTTCCATGCATGTGAGTCGCTGGACGGCGGAAAACAATTGCCAGAGGCTCTTCCAACCTGAACAACTGTGTTCGCCGCCGGAGTAGCCGGAAAGACGAGTCGATATGCCCATACTTTTTCGAACAGTTGTTGGAAATTTTGGGTTTATTTCGATCAAATTCGAACAATTTACGGGTAAATTCGAGTATAAAAACGAAATCTAAATGTTAAATTTCATTAAATCAAACATTTTTTATAATTTGAAATGTTAAATCTCCATATAACATCCAAACAAAACAATTTGGGGAAAAACTTAGGGTTTATGAAGAAAAACTTCGAATCTAAACAAAATCTCCAATTCTATGGAAAAATTGTTTTAAATAAGTCAACCTTTGCCCCGTCTTCTAATAATAATTCAACCTACTCGAAATCTTAGAATAAGTAAACCTTGTTAACTAATCTTCCAAAATTGAGTCATGACCGGTTAGTAACCTGTTTAATAGGTTAAATATAACATTGTGTCGATATGTAATTGGTCAGGCTTTTATATATTTTAAATTTACTTTATTTAGTCTCATTTTAATGATTTTTAACTTAATTAAAACTATTTTTAAGAAACAAATCCCATCCTTCTATCTCTCTCCTCTTGCTAAACCCAACCTTTCCCACCCAACCACCCCCACCCCATCATCAGCTCCCCGCAAAACACCTCCCCCACCCAGTAAAACAACCTCTCCTGCCGAAAAAAAATCGCTTCCTCGTCAACACGCCCCATCCCCGGGATTTAACCACTGCAGAACCAATATGAAACAGTCGTTTCTCCTCTTCTCTCAACTCCTATAGATCGTAATTGGTCGTTTTTCGGTGAAAACGGGTGGGAAAGATGGCTGTTGCTGGGTTGGTGATTTTTGGGGCTGGGACTAGGGTTTTGGTGCGGTGGGGTTTAGTTTTTGGGGGTTATGGGTGGTTTTTCGACAGGGTGGGTTTTGTATTAGGAATTGGTGGTGGTTTTCGGTGAATTGCGAATGTTTTTCGTTTGTATGGTTGTTTTTTGTTGGCCTAGGTGGTTTTTTGGGTGGTTTAGTGTTGTTGCATTTGATTTAAGGTGGTGTTTGGTATGGGGTGTTGGTGGTTTCGTGGTGGTGTTTGGGAGGTGGGATGTAGATTCCGGCGTGGTGTTAGGGTGTTAGGATGGTTGGAGGTGGTCTGGATGTTAAAGAGGGGTTGGAGATGGTTTAAGTTTTTAAGGTGGTGGTGGTGGTGGGGAGTGGGTTAAGGTGATGGCGGGGAGTGGGTTAAGGTGGTGGTGATGGTTGAGCAATAAAGGAAGGAGATGGAGGGAGGGAAGAAGGTGGGAAGGGAGGACAAAGGTTGGAGATAAAAATAATTAAGAAATAAAAATAAAATAAATTGACTTGTTCCACAGGTTACCGGTTTTTCGGCTTATTTAAATTTAAGTGAGTTACAAGGTTTACTTATTCTAGGATTTTGAGTAGGTTGACTTATTATTAGAAGACGAGGCAAAGGTTGGCTTATTTAAAACAATTTTTCCTTAAATATAACAAAATGCAATTTGAGTATGAAGAATCAAGATTTTAAAACTACTTTTTAATTAGGGAAAATTAACAGGAATAATCCGAAGTATTGGCCATCTTCCATAATTAATCCCACCTTCATTTATTCTCAAAATAATGCCAACTATTACGCTGTCTTCCCAAAATAGACCCACTTGACTTGAAACCTGTTAAACAGGTTGAGAACGCCACGTGTCATAATGACATTGGCCAAGAAAGAAAAAAAGTTAAAAAAAAAAAAAAACTCCCTCCTCTTCTCAGCCACTGTTGCCATCGGAAACCGCCACCTATCCACCCGAAACCACCTTCCCCTCCCTTTTCAGCCAACATTAAAACGGAAAACACCATATACCCACCTGAAACCACCTTACTCTTCCCTTCCCAGCCACCACAAAACCGAACAACACCACATACCCACCCAAAACCACCTTATACTCCCGTTCCCAGCCACCACTAACCCAGAAACACCACCAACCCACCCGAAACCAGCTTACCCTCCTCATTCCAGCCACCAATAGCCCGGAAAACACCACCTACCCACCTAAAAATCCCAACCACCCACTCCCTTGTCTCCCATACCACCACCTACCCACTAGGCCGGAGCTGGGAGGATGATGTCTGCTCTGGCGGAGCTGCGGTTGCCTGCGATTTCGGTGCGTGGCGAATTGTGCGCATCGACGAGGGGAATTCTTGGCCGGCGTTTTCAGGAAGGAAGGTGGCTAGGGTGGGCTGGCCGGTGCTTTCACGAAGGGAAGGTGGTTGGGGTGGGCTGGCCGGCGTTTTCAGGAAGGGAATGTGGGTTTGGGCTGGCCGGCGTTTTCACGAAGGGAAGGTGGCTGGGGCTGGCCGGCGTTTTCAGAGGGAGGGTAGGAAGAGGTTGGCTGGGTGGAAGAAAGGGGAGGGACGTGGCTGGGTGGGTGGAGGGTGGAGGGTTTTGTTTGTTTTTTCTTTTCTATTTATTTTTTTTATGCTTAACCAATAGAATCGTTCCACGTGTCAATTTTTACCTGTTTAACAAGTTAAAAGTTATGCGAGACTATTTTTGTGAAGGATGGATAATAGTTGGGATTATTTTATGAATTAACAAAGGTAGGATTAATTTTAGAAAACAGACAATAGTTCAGATTATTCTTGTTAATTTTCCCTTTTAATTATATGAACAAATTACTTTGATTTTAAAACTCAAAACCCCTCCTTGGGCAAAAAAATGTGAAGAACAATACCCCCCCCCCCCCCAAAAAAAAAACAGATTTTCTTATTTTATTTGAAATAAATTTTGGCTAATAAGATCAAAATTATATAATTCAATCAATTAAATTTTGGAGGAATTAATTAGGGAGGAGTGAGATTTAAGGTGGGAATTGGAAAGAAGGAGGAGAGATGAAAATTAGTTGAGGCTTTGAAAGGAAGGGTGTTAATGTCATTTCGTAGTGGTTTAGGAGGGAAATGTTCAGGTGGGCCCCACATAATGGAGGATTTTAACTGCATTAGTGTTTGGGGGTGCATTTAATAACTTTTACAGGTTTCTGGGGGTTATTTGTGCAGAAAAAAGTTGATGGGGGTTAATCACAAAAACTGCTAAGTTGGGGGGGGTTCTTCACAAATTTTCCTTATATATATAGCCGTAATGGCTATGAATAACAAAACCCTTTTTTTTATAGTTGTTGAAGTCATCAAAATCTTCATTGAACATAGAAAACAACGAAAATCAACAAATGTGAAAGTAGTCACTCTCTAAATAATGCAGTGCATTACGCGCATGAACTCACGCAAAATTTATGGCCTATTTCATCAAATTTTTTTAAATTTACCAAATTGTCGTTGTTTTTCTACAAATTTCCAATTTGTCTCCCCCAATCTAAACCTTTGCTTGTCCTCAAGCAAACAGAACATGAAAGTGGAATAAATTGCCTCACCCCATAGATAAAACATTGGAAGCTCAAAACATTTTCAAGATCAAGAGTCGTTCAAGCAGGCAAAATTTAAGTTCGTCTAATCAAATCCATCCAACCACCAATCATTCAAGCGAACCATCAAATTCAACTCGTCTACATGGCATATAAATCTTGAAAAGGCTCTCACAAAGGTGTCACTCCTCTCAATTTTGTGGCAGGCAAAGAATATGTCCGAACACTCACCAACCCGACTATAAATGCCCTTCCCACTCACACTCTCATGTGGTTAAGAAGGTTAAATGATGCTCATCCTAGCCAAGTCGACTCCATTAGCAGGCATACTCTTTAACTTTGACAAACTGACTCAAAATCAATCCAATAAACAATGCAGACACAAGCTCAGGAGGACTTTATAGGGTTGTATTGGGGCTTAGGCAAGAGGTAGGGGATATTTTTAGGAAATGTGGTGGAAAAATCGAAAAGGGGGGGGAGCAAAAGTCACTCAAACAAGGCCGAAGATGGCCGAAACAACTCCCAACACACCATATAACCACAAGATACATCCCAACTCTTATTAATGAATGAAAACTCACAACAAACCCAATTTTAAGGCAATGTAGCACATTTTTATTTATAAACAACGTGAATGAAGGAACTTTGAACTCTTTTGAACTTTTTATTTATTTTTCTTTCATTTTATGAACCAATCATTCACGCAATCTAACTTTGCATTTTATTTTCTTTTTCTCACACTCAAACCACAACAAATACACTTTAATTCTCCAAAAATCAAACCAAACCATAAAACCAATCTCAAACTCAACCCATAAAAAAGCTCCCCCAAGCTAGGCTTGGAAATAGTATCGAAATAAAGGCCATAGGCTCATAATAAGGGTTTTAGTAACACGAAACAAGTCATTAGGCTCAGCGGTACTAAGGAGGATAAAAATATATCAAAAATTCACTTAGAGGCTCAAGAATTAGACAAAAGAACGCCTCTATCCCAACAAATGCTACAAGTCATCGAATATCAGACAAGTACGAAGTCAAAGTCAAGATCAATCCATTAAAGAGGAACTAACACACAAAAACAGACTGGATAATCATATGAATCCAATAGGCTTACAAAGAGGCCTCACAATCTAACCAATTCAGGTATGCAGCACAATGTAGTGTAATATAATCAAAACTCGCTCGAAATCATAGTAATCAGACATCAAATCATAGCCTCAAGATCACAAATGCCCAGCTATCCAGAAAACAAAGTCAAATCATTTTCAATAAGAGCACAACAAGGGGCACATGGAGGCAACTAAACCAGTCATGGGAACCATATTTTTTTGATTTTTTCAGTATTTTTCGAAAGCAGTAAATCTATCCTAAAAAGCAGTAAAAGAGATAGAGAATACAAACAGAAATCCTCCCCCAAGCTGAACTTGACAGTGTCCTCAATGCCAAAAGGTGGACAAAGGACGATGCTAAGAGGAAAAACAACGTAACTACCCTCATTCTCGCTCACTAAAAGAATAGAAAGGAAAAAAGAATAAGAGGGAAATTACAAGTTGCCTCACGCACAACGCTGATTTATAAAGGTCCTGCACGACTATAATACCTCCACTTCTTAGATTGGAGGGGCTTGGCAGTGAGTGCCACCCTCATCAAACATCTTCCTTCTCCAAATGTTCTTCATAATACCTCTAGATGGTGAGGCAACCTTAGGTGTATTTTGAACCTTCTCTATACCTACCTCATCCAAAACCTCAGCCCTACAACATGATTGTTCAAGCATAGGTGCCTTAACAACATTGGTTAGTTTAAAATCACTTTATTATCACCAACACTCAGAGTTAAAGACCCAGTAAGTCACTAATAGTACACAAAAACGGTTTACCCAGAATAATGGGAATCTGGGCATCCTCATCCATATCAAGCACCACAAAATCAACAGGAATGTAGAATTTTCCGACCCTAACAGGATCGTCCTCTAAAACACCTAGGGGTATTTTATAGAACGATCAGCCATCTGTAAAGTGATTTGTGTGCATTTAAGTGCTCCCATGTTCAATTTCTTATAAACAGATAAAGGCATAACAGAAACAGAAGCACCTAAATCACACAAAACTTTATCAATAAAAATAGGTCCAAGATGGAAGGGAATGGAAAAACTACCAGGATCTTTTAACTTAGGTGGGGTTTTATTCTGAATAAAAGAACTACGCTCTTCCGTAAGAGAGACACATTATACCCACCAAAGTCCCTTTTCTTAGTGATCATGTATTTCAGGATTTGGCATATACATGGACTTGGGTAATTAAATCAGTGAATGGAATCGTTACCTCAAGGTTCTTGACCATAGCCAAGAACTTACCAAATTGCTGATCGACCTTTGATTGCCGCATCCTGTGAGGAAAAGGTAGCCTTGGTGTAAAAGGCGTTTCAGAAACCTTCTCCTTTTCTTCCCTGTCTCCTCAGCTTCCTCAGATAATTCGACCTCGGACGTCGAACTCTTCCCTTTTCCTTCCTCTACCACCATCTTTTTCCTTGTAGTCGTGGAACCCTCATCAATGGGCAATGGAGGAGCATCATAAGAAGCTCCACTACGAAGATTGATGGCGTTAACGTGCTTCCTCTGAATGGGCTGCCCTGGCAATTGCTCCTACCTCTTAGCATTGTTTCCTGCCAATTGTGCAATATGAGTCTCGAGAAGTTTGTTGTGCTTCTCTTGAGCTTTTTGTGCCTCCGCTTGAGCCTGCATATGCTTTTGCGTTTCCTCATTGGTCTTTTGCATGGCCAGCATTAGCTTCATCAATTCAGATGTGGTAGGCTCTTGTGGGTTTATTTGTGGAGGTGGGGTTTGGAAATTTTATGGAGATTGAAATTTACTAAAATGATAAAAATTTTGTGGTGGAGGTCTCTGAAAATCAGGGGGTTTTGGTAGAATGAGGGTTTAGGATGATTTTGTGGTGTGGGTTGAAAGTTTTGTGGGTTTTGGTAGTTATGTGGAGGGAGGAAGTTTTGTGGTCTTTGTTGGAAGGCGTTTGCCTGCTCCATCTGATGTTGACTGAACTGACAGTCATGCCCAAAATGACCCTGAACACCACATACCTTGCAGTAAGATGGGGTAATGGGTGCCACCCAGACATAGCATTAACACTCAAGGGAGGGGTTGTCGAGGTAGAGGATCTCAATGTGTCAATCTTCTGGCTCAATTTCGCCATTTGCGAAGTCAGCAATGCAATAGGGTCTACCTCCAATACTTTGTTTGTGAGGCTGCAAGAAATGGAATGATCATTGGTTGTAAGGTTTGAAAGAAAATCATAGCCTACGTCCACTTCCTTATCTAGAAAAACTCCTCCCGCACACGAGTCAGCAATACTCTTCGTCTGAGGCTGCAGAATATTGTAAAATGTCTGCGTCAAGAACCATTTGTCCAGGTTATGATGTGGACACTCTCTCTACAAGTCTCTGAACCTAGCCCACGCTTCCCGAAGTGTTTCATCAAGCTCTTGGGAAAACGTGGCTAGCTTATTTCTGATCTCTGCTGTCTTTGTAGGTGGATAATATTATATCAGGAACGCAATAGAAATCTCACTCCATTCAGTTTCTTTCACATAATTCAACCACTTTTGTGCTCTATCTCTTAATGAAAACTCGAACAACATGACTTTTAACTGGTATGGAGTGACGCTGACGTGTTTGACAGTTCGACAAAGCTGTTGAAACCGCTGCAGATGATTTGCCGGGTCTTTAGTAGGATGCCCACCCAACTGATTTTGCTGAACCATGCTGATGAGTCTAGGTTTAATTTTGAAGTTTGCTGCAACGATGGTGGGCATAGTGGGTCCAGTGGAAAGACCATCTGGGTTGGGCACCCCATATGACTTTAGTGATTTAGACATAACTGAACTCGAGGTGTTCAGCTGAACAAATTGCTTTTCTCTCTGAATTTTCTTTCTAAGTTGTCTGAGTGTCTTTGTTAAATCGGGATCCGCAGGAATGAAGGTACCTCTTCTCCGAGACCTGGGCATACAAAAGAAACAAAAATAAGCAGTAAATCGTACCTCAATTGGAACAATGAAGTTCCAATGAGGCACAGAGAAATAGACCAAATAACCAAATAAAAACTTAGGAAACTAGCCATCTTCCCGGCGACGATGCGGAAATTTGACAGGCTAAAGTCGTATCACCTAATCAAAGATAAATCCTAAATCCTCTAACAATGATAGTCACGGGAAGTAGGGTCAAATCCACAGAGAGACGGAGTTCTAAGTTGATATCCAGCTAAACAACTACTTCAGACAAGATCAGGGAAGAATCAGCTGAACTACTAATTAAACACTAGAAAGCAATATAAAGAGAGATATTAATCTATGGAATAAAGGTCTAGGGAATTAGTTTGGTCCACCAAGCTTATACCAATTAAGGTATCAAACAACTATCAGAACCTATGTCAAGAATCGATATATTAGAGCACGTGTCAAGCTATGGTTAAGTCTCAACGCCCATAATTCAACATACGCCGCATGTTCACTAACGCAATTAGAATTACTGAAGTGTACTAGGCCTCTAAAAGTAAGACGGATCTGTGCAAACAATTATTAACCTCAAGCAATCAATGAAACTGCGCAATAACATTAATTACTCATCAAAGAACAAATCACACCATAATCAATCTATCAAACCCTAGAAACTAATAGCAATTCAAAGTAATCAAGGTATAAACATGGCTTCCCTCCCTAAATCCCTAGAAATTAGACTACTCAGACATAATCGAATGAACAATAATGAATCTAATATAAAACCCTAATCCTAACATCATGAATCAATCGATAATTAAACTAAGCAATCAAAAGTAATTAAAGAGATTTAGAGTAGAGAAAAGTACCAATTGACAAGAGAGCAATAACCTTCATTGAAATCAAATCCGAGGTTCAATCACCCCTTCAACTAAACTAAAGTGTTTAATCTAATAAAACTCTCTAAAAACTAAACTAAGAGCAATGGAAATAAACTAGAACAAAAGCCGTCTCTAAAAATATGAAGGAAAGCTATTTATAATTGCCCCAAAAACTAATTAAAAACATAACATGAAAGATAGAATTTCGCAACCGCGTGCGCGCAACCCGATCAGGCAACGGTTTCCCTATGGGATCGGGTTGGTACAAAAAATAAAACTTCACATGTCTTCTTGTTTAAAATGCAGCTTAGCCAAAATAAGGCAAAAATGAGGCCCACCCGATCGGGCCATCACCACCCGATCGGCCCTGGGTACACAATGCCCATTCTTCCCTCGTAGCAAAGCAGCAACAGCCTTGTGAAAGCTTGGCCCACCCGATCAAGTCGGGTGCTCAGTGCCCGATCGGGCCACGCTCAAACCAGCCAAGCTTCCTCTCCTCTTGGACACAAAGCAACACATCAGCATCAAACAAACTTAATGCCTACCCGATCGGGTTGAGCCTAAGGTTGCTCCCCATGTTTCCTTCACTTCTTCACTCGATTGGGTTGGGTCATGTCCGCCCGATCGGGTGCGAAACCCTACAACCCGATCACATAATCTTTGCCCAATTGGGCCATATTTCGCCCGATCAGAGTACTAGGTAGCTCCTTTTGACTCTTTGACTCTCAATTATTTACGTTTAGAGGTCTCCCGACCTCCTAAACCATCCATAAAGCTCGTAATCATTCTTACGTGCCTCGTAATAAGTCGTTAAGCCGTGGTTGCTTCCAAATAGCCCGGAAATAAGGAGAAAACTCCCTAAAGCCTGCAATTCAACACTAAAACACAAAACCACGACTATATACGATAATTAGCATAAAATAGCTCCGAAGAGCTCAATAACGCACGAATTAGCTCATAAACAGGGGAGAAAACTCTATATATATTTGATATCACCGCCCTATCAGGCCAATACATTTTTTCACATACCAACAGAAAACTGGAAACAAGCTACGCAGAGTCTCGCCCGATGGCATCGGGCGACGGCTGCCCGATCGGGTGTGAAACCTTGGCACCCGATGCATAATAATGTGCCCGAAGTTTCGCCCGATTGGGTGACGGGATAAATTGAAGCAATTAGAAAAGCACCTCACCCGATGGCATCGGGTAAAGATCGCCCGATTGGGTGCGAAACATTGGCACCTGATGAGAAATATATTGCCCGATGGTTTGCCCGATCGGGTGTCGGGACAAAGTTGAACAAACAAGAAATTTTTTTCACCCGATCGAGTCGGGCAGTCACCGCCTGATCGGGTCTGTGCACAGAAATACCGAGTTTTACTCGGCTTTCCTCTTCTTTACACACATCACTCCACATATTTCTTATCTCTTTCTCTCATCTCACTCTCTCTCCACACTTTCTTAGCTCCTAAAAGACCTAGGATCAAAAATTTTGGATCCAACAATCATCAAAAGTGATACCAAAACTTCTTGCTTTACGGCTCCACTTTAGTTGTTCATGAAAGAAGTAAACTTGTGGAAGTGGACTGTCACGTCATTAGGGATAAGCAAACTAATGGTTTAATTCAGACTCAATATGTTCATACTTCTAAACAATTAGCTAATGATCTAACAAAATTCCTATTATTTAAACACAAATATGTTCATACTTCTAAACAATTAGCTAATGATCTAACAAAAATCCTACCAGTTCAACACAAAATTATCTTCTTCGTAAGCTACGAGATCACTTTTACAATTCTACTCCAATCTTGATGGGAGTGTCAAGGAGTAAAAATTCACATTCCAAGCAAGAATTTGCCATTCACAATTGATGCTTAGCATACCAATCATTGACAACTGCTATATTTACTTATTTTTTTCTCTATCTCATCTCTTTGTATGACTCACTAACAAGTAACAACAAGTGTTATTTTGTTCAAGAGTAATATCCTATGATACATTCTCTATCTAAGCTTTGGTGTTGTACTATATAAAAAGCCAGAAAAGCAATCAATGTATAAAGGAATGAAACATAAAATTTCTGCTAACTCTGTTTCGCGTCCCTCTTTACTAATCTTGAATCATCATGATCATCACAAGAGGTATGAATATAATGCACATAATTTTATGTCGGGCTTAAATAAGTATATGGAAAATTGGCTTTCATATAGTATGACATTGATTTTTGTATAATGCACATAATTTTATATCGGGCTTAAGCCATTGCTTCCGCGCCTCATCTCGCAAGCCCAAACCAGTTTCGTTCCCGGACGACAGATAAGGGACAATATTGTCATCGTCCAAAAGGTCATTCACACTATGTGGAGAAAACAGAGCGGTAAAGGTTTTATGGCCATTAAAATAGACTTTGAAAAAGTTTATGATAGATTAAAATGGTCATTCATCCGAGATACGCTCTAGGAAATGAATTTTCCTATTTTGCTAGTCAATGTAATCATGGAATGTGTTATGTATGCTTCCTTTCGTGTGCTTTGGAATGGTGAACCCACGGAGTCTTTCACTCCGAGTAGAGGCATTCGGCAAGGAGACCCTCTTTCTCCTTACCTCTTTGTGATGTGCATGGAACGTTTAAACCAAGTTATCGAGGAAGAAATTCTGCGAGGTCGATGGGAACCCATTTGGGCAAGCCGAAATGGACCCAAACTCTCGAACTTATTCTTCGTGGATGACATTATTCTTTTTGCGGAAGCAACTTTAGATCACGCCAGGGTGATACAAGAGAGTTTGGCACGGTTTATCTGAGCCTCGGGGCAAAAAGTGAGTAATGCAAAATCGCGCATTTATTTTTCCTAGAATGTGGATATGGATGCCAAGCAAACAATCTGTTCGACACTTAATATTGATGCCACAGATGACTTGGGATTTTACTTGGGAATGCCCACGCTCTTGGAAAGGGTTACGAGGGAAACTTTTGCTCACCTATGCAAATTCCAAAGACCACTTGTGATGCATTCGATAGAAAAACGCGCAGTTTTGTATGGGGGGAAGATGCGAAACGTAAGAAGATTCACCTTCTTTCTTGGGTGTAACCTTCAATAACCTCTATGTCAAGGAGGCCTCCAATTGTGATCCGCACGTCAAGCCAACGCTGCTTTTCTCACCAAATTGGGTTTGAGAGTCCTTTCCGAGCCTAATTCACTATGGTCTCGTGTGCTCCATGAAAAATATTGCAATGGTCGTTGTGATGTAGACATGTTTAACTTCAAGAAAGGGGTTTCTAATCTAAGGAGCGGTATCGTAGAGAATGCCCGATTTATTCAAAGTGGTGCGCGCTCATCCATTGGAAATGGACTTCATACCATGTTTTGGGACCATGCATGGGTGAATGACGGGCCTCTCAAAGAAGTAGTTTAGCTCCAATTCCTTCTGAGCTCGAAGACAGTAATGTTGGTGAAATGTGGGAAGCTGAAGCTGGCTGGAAGTGGGAGTGTTTTGCTCATATGCCACCAAGCGAGGTTCTACAAAAGATTGAAGCAATTGATCCTTCATTTGATCCTGAAGTAGGTGATACCCTCTATTGGAATGGAGCCTCGAATGGAGGCTTTTCTATTAAAACTACTTTGAAACTTATTATAAGTGAGGATGATGTGCCAACTAGCAAAGCATGGGCCCTGATCTGGGCCATTCCAGTACCCTAGCGCATTCGTGCTTTCCTTTGGGTAGTACGGCATGATAGGTTACTCTATAATGCCAATTGACTTAGGAGCAAGCTTACAGATGACCCGAGCTGTATGATTTGCCAAGCTCTGGAAGAAACGGAAACTCACCTTCTCAAAGATTTTACCATGGCTAAATGCATTTGGCTTGAATGGGAGGTACGAAATTGACGCAAAAAAATTCCAATCTTCCGATGGAGGAATGGATTATACAGAATCTATTGAGTGGCAGTTTGATTAATACATATGAGTGGCCAATGATTTTTGCTACCACAACTTGGTGGTTATGGAAATGGCGGAATGCGGTTGTGTTTAACCTTATATCGGAAATTCCGCATGAGCTGATTGGTTTCTTGTGGGGTAGAATTGCTGAGACTTAACGAGCCATGGAACACCAAAATATGGGTTGGGTAAAAATGGAAAACATAATGGAATTCTCCTCCCGATTGTTGGTTCGCGCTCAATACTGATGGAGCGGCTCGAGGAGCTCCAGTTGAAGCAGGAGGTGGTGGTGTTATTAGGAATAGTCGCGGGGACTTTGTGGCAGCTTTCTCGGCTCGCTTTGGTGTGTGTACAACGCTCCGCGCAGAACTACGAGCACTAGAAAGAGGGATGAAGCTAGCTATAGAATTGGGTATTAATAAGCTTATAGTGCAGATGGACAGCCTCACTTGTGTCTATTTCTTCACCACTTAGCACTCATATTGTGGTGAATGCTTACATTTGATCAAGAGTTGTGAGAATTTGAGTTCAACAAGTGATTGGGAAGTTAAATTTATCCATTACTATCGTGAAGTGAATCAAGTTGTGGATTGGTTTTGACTAATCTTGGATCGATACAAGAACCGCAAGCTCAGATTTTCCATTAGATTCCTATAGGCTTAGGTCATCTCTTAGCTAATGATGTTAGTAGTGTGGCTTGGCCACGGATTGTTGGTAGTTAATTCAGCTTTGTTTGTTTCGCTTAGTTAATTTATTTCTGCTTTGTAACTCGAGGTTTACCTCCCTTTTGCATAAAAAAACATTGATTTTTGTATACACATCAATTATCGTGATTAGGATATTACTAAAACTTTGATTATTCAACAAGATAAAGGTTGCCTAAAAAATGTTGCCAAAAAATCATTGCCATCTAATTTACTCCATCTCCTCTAAATTAGTTAACTTATCATAACACATAATGATAAGAATATGTTATTGAGTGGTGGCCAATAGTTTTTTTTAAAGTAAAAGTTACATGTGACAAGAATTGATGGGCCATTAAGTTGGAGAAGAAAAAAAGTAAAATGTTTTATTAAAAGATAGTATGTATATATGATGGGACAAAGAGGCAGGAGAAATGTATTAAATTATAAGTGGAACATTTCAAAAGTAAAGTTGTTCGAACTAATTTGGAACATATCAAGAAGAAGAGTATTCAAACTTAATTTGAAATGCCAGTAGTATTTTACAACAGACAAGATGCAAACCAATAGTGCTAGATAAAAATTATTGCACCTTAGCATATAATTAAAATCGAAAACTTATTCAAGTCATTAAAAGGATGACAATACAACTAAAATATGGCAATCCAAAAAAAATACAACTAAAATATTGGATTATTGTCAAAGTTTTACATGGATGAACCCCAAATTCTATATTGTTGAATAATACACCTCGTGGAGTACTTATTATGATAATTTAGAAGAATCAAGAAATCCGCAACTAAGAAGTCTCTCCACATATTTTCCTAATATATCAACTTCTAAATTCACCTTTTGACCAACCTTTTTTAGTGGTATCACCACATTCTGCTGAGTATAAGCGACCAACATTATGTTAAAGCATAAATCTCGTTCAGAGACTTCCACCACAGTTAAACTTGTTCCATCAATTGCGATGAACCCTTTCGGTACAATGTATTTGAGTATCTCTGGGATCGTTTTTATCTTCACCCACAAAGAATCACCTTCTTCAGTAAGGGATACGATTTCTCCATTCCCGTCAACATGTCCCTAAATTTGAGAGGAGTACAAGTTAGTGTAATGATATTTAAATAATGGTAACAAAGAAGTCACTTCGACATGTTTATATATAAATCCAACATTTCAACATATAGTATTACTACTGCTACAACAATAATAACAAAATCTTATAATCGAATTATGGAGAAAATAAGGGATTTTTTTTATATATAATTATTTAGATTAAGCCTACCTCTCGGCTATCTTACCAATTTGAGTTAACATTTGGATTATTTCTAAATAAGTTAAGTTGGGGGTATTCGCTTTCGATGAATTCAGGTGATCGATAACTTAAACAATAGGTAAAAAGAATTCTCTTTCCTTACCCTTTTGACCACTCCCTCTAGAGCTGACCACCCACTATGAGACCACCACCGCCCCACCCTCCAACCACCACCTAATTAATCACCGCCAAAACCACCAACCAACCTCACCACCCCAACCACCTCGCTCCACCTTCAAACACCACTACCACATGAACCCACCTCCTAATACCACCATCTGACCCCAACTACCATCCCATCCATAATCCACTACGCAACCACCACCTATAACCCCTTATACCAGTAGAACTAGACTGGACTGGAACCCCGGAAAACTAAAATTTGAAAAATAGGAGATCGGACGGGTTATAGTTTAAGCCCGGACAAGACCGATTGGACCAGTAAAATAAAAGAACCTTATCTCTGTTCCATATCTATTGCAACCTTTGACTTTTTACACTATTCATACACTCCACTTTATCCTTCTTTTGTGAGTTACACGTAAGGAAAAATTTGATTCATGTGGGATCATGTTAGATTCGTCTCGAGATATGGTTAATTAATATCAAAATTTTATAATTTTTACTTAGATAAAGTTGGAGATATTAACGTTTAAAGTATTGCATTAGGAGGCGTAAAACTCTCTATGTTGCAATAGATATGAACGGAGGTAGTACAAATATAATGATTGATAAGTGATGGGGTTTAAATAACGAGAAAATTCAAGAAAGAAAATCATTTTCTACACAACAACATTAATTATTTATCATTTTGCCTAATCATTAGTATGCATCCAAACATATTAGGGAAGAAAATACTTTTTTGTGGCATAAGATAGTATAATTTACATGTAATAGGCAAAAACAGGTCTAGTCTGGTGGTTTGGTTCGAACTGGTTTGGTCCAGACCTATCCAAACTTGACAAATGGATCAGATTATAAAACCGAAAAATAGAAATTGACAACCCGCAGACCAGACCGGTAAGCTCAACTCGGTCCATTCTGATATCAATCTTGTCCGGTCATGTCTTTTTTTCAAGTCCACACCGATTTTTGAATTGTCTGCCTCCTACCACACATACCACCAAATTCTCCCACGAAAAACTTCCCAAAACAAATCCACTCCAACTCACCGATCATCACCCTTAGCTAGAGGTGGCCATTGGGAGGGTTAGCCCTGGCCCAGCCCTGAACCGATCCGGCGAAAAACCTGTCCGGCCCTAAACCGGAAAAAATCAACCCTGAACTGGCCCGACCCTAAACCGGAAAAAATCAACCCTGAACCGGCCCGGCCCGGTCAAGGAACTGGTTCGGTTCAGGTTCATGTTTTCAAATTTCAGAACCGGTCCTAAACCGATCCTAATCCTGAACCGACCCTGACCGTAACCCGACTCGTAAACCAGACCGCTCTTGAACCGGTCCTTGAACCGGCCCATTCTTAAATTTTCTTGAACCGTCACTAAAACTCTATGCCATAAATTTAAATCTTAAACCGTAACCTTATACCATGTAACATAAACTCTATACCCTGATTAAAATCTTAAAAATTATGATTATTCTTATGAATGACTAGTGGACTGGTGAAGTATAAATTATGATTAAGATTTTGATAAATGAATTATAATATGATTATGATCTATGATCTATGAAATTGAACTATGGTTATGATAAATAAAATTTAAAATATAATTATGATTAATAAACTATAAACTATATTTATGATGATTAATAAACTATAATATAGGATTATGATTATGATTAATGAGTATTTGTTAATGGGAGTTGCGATTGGTGAAATTTCTATATAAAATTAGTATTTGATTTACTCTATGAGTTATTATTTCTAAGAATTATCCTTTTTCAAATAATAAAAAAATGATTTTTACTTAAGGTGCATTTCCAATATGAAAAAAAAATTGCATTAAAAAAAGTTGTAGTAAAAAAAATAAAATAACCCTAAACCGACACTGAACCAGCCCTAAACCGACACTAAATCTAGCAATGAACCGATCCGGACCCTGGCACTGAACCGGCAATGAACCGTTCCTGAACCGCCCACGAATCGGTTCAAGTTCAGAAAAACATAACCCTGACCCAGCCCTAACCGGCCCGGGGTGGTCTTAGGGCTGGATCAGGGTCAAGTTTTTATGAACCAACCCGTATATAACCCAGCACTGAACCGGCACAACCCGGCCCGTGGCCACCTCTACCCTTAGCCCTGAAAACCAAGCCTTATCCCACTGAAACTCTAGTCCCAGCCTGAAAAACCACTAGCCCCTTCTAAAACCACTACCCAACCCACCGAAAGCCTAGTCCCAACCCAAAAAGCCACCTAAATCCCCTCTTCAACTTACCTCCCATATCAAACCACCTCAATCCACCGAATCCTAATCTAGCCACAATCAAACCACCCCCATCCCTCCAAAAAACCACCTAAATATCCTCACAAAACCACCCAGACCACCAAATTTGCCCATCCACCATTCTAAAAATAAAAAGAGAGGAAAGAAGGAAGGAGAGAGGGGAAGAGGCCAACCGGGAAGGGCAGACTACAAGCTGAGGGAAGGCGACTTTACCAACGGGGGGTAACAACATGGTGAAAGGGAGAAGAGAAAAAGAATACATGGGAGGAAGTAGTGGATGTTTTTGGGGAGGAGAGGTTGGCGGAGATAGGAGGGCTAGGGAAATTTGAAAATTAAAAAAAAATTACAAAATTTTAGCCAATTAAAATACGACATGTAAATGTTTAATCTACAATAACAAGTTGGTAACCTGTTGAACATATTGAAGTCAATACCCCTCAAAATGTACTTATTTTATAATACTCCATCCGTTCCCATTTGATGTTTCCATTTTCCTTTTTGAGATGTTTCTAAAAGTTCTTCCTACTTTGAATCTTTTCTATTTTAAGAACTTTTGTTTTCCTATCTTACCCTTCAACAACCAAATATTTACTACATTTTTTTACTTTTTGTCTTACATATAAGCCCACTTTAGAATATTTTATTTCTCAATCACTCACTTTTCTTTCTCTCTCTTACTTTTTCAAAAACAAAAAGTAGCAAAATACACTTTATGTAATAGTATAAAATTAAAAAGATTCACATCCACCTCACTTTGCATTGGTTTTCCTCCATATTGCAAATGGGAACATCAAATGGGAACAGAGGGAGTATATCTAAATTTAACTTATTTTGAAAAGATTTCCTAAACGTTGACTTATTCTAGACAATTTTTTTCTAATTTATTTTTTAAAAAATAAACATCAATAATTCCAATTTTCACTCATTTTCTCAAAATAATTGTAATATTTGATTAACAGTGAATAATCCAAATCTTTTTTGTGTGTGTGTGTGGGGGGGGGGGGGGGGGGGGGAGGTGTTCCAAACTATTGTCTTTGTGGAAATGTGATATATTTAGAAAAGAAGAGTTGGGATTATATGTAGAAGTTCCTTTAAAGGTCGTGATTATCAAAAGTATCAAAAGTTGGAATTAAGTTGGATGAAAACTGAGATTATTTATGCCAATATTTTTCTTTTCTAAAAATGTAAAACAAATTTAAATATATTTAAAATTATTTTGGTGGGAAAGTTATGGTATGCATCTTTTAATATTTTACCCCTATATTTGGATGAATTATGATATAAAAAAAGTTGAGGTGTATTTGTTATGAAGGAGTAACGAGGATTTTCATTTCCAAACTTTTAGATGTGAATTCTGAATTAACATGAGAATTTTGTATAATTTTAATTTAATTGTTTTGGGAAATACACTAAATATAGGGTGATTTTGGAAGTTTCCCCACCTAAAAAATCACAAATTGCCGGATAACAAATTTGTTCCTCCACGAGTAACACATCAATTTACAACGACGAAGAGGTCGATGACTTGCAAGATATTTAGATGAAGATGGATCCTTTTATGCAATAGAAGATAGTGAAATCGGGTATTTGGTCAATTTTTTTGGTACTGGTTGGATCCGCTTAGATCTAGTTCCAAATAATTTTAACTGAAATGATTAACAATCAAACCAGGTTAGAGACATATTAGGGAAAATATCCTCTAGTTAGTTAGGCCAAAAATGGTACTCACTTTGTCCATTTGTATGCCTAGACTTGACAAAGGTGACAAGACCCAGTTACATGATTTACAAAGAAAAAGATAGTCAATAGAAAATAAACCATAAATACATAATTCTGTCAAAATAAACAACACAGTTGAAATGAATTTGGGAGGAAGAACAAACTGAATTATAACATATTTTTCATTTTTATATACCTTTATCCCAAATGTATTGACCCGATAAAGGTTTGACCCAATGTTCACTCGACCTGATACTCGAGCCAAAACAAACCCAAACCTGACCTAACCCAAATCTGACCAGAACAACTCGATTGCAATCTCTGTATGCCCTCACGAGAGGTTGCAAAATTTTTGACATCCCTAGATGGAAGATGGCCTCATACAAATAGGGGCAAAGAGAATATGATAAAAAAAAACAATTATATTTTTTTTTATCTCCGTCCTTTTTTGTTTACTCGATTTTATGTTTAAGCTTCCCTAAAAATTTCTCTTTAGTAAAGTAACAATATTAGAGGATCCACAAGCTACTCTCACATTCATTATATTTGGTCCAATTAATTTTATCTCTTATCACATGTAGACTAGCCAACAATTATGAAAAAGGAAAACTTGTTAATTGTAGCCTTGTTATAGATAATTTTGTCACTTACATCATTTAAGACCCAAAAAGCAACTTTAGCACTTTTTCGACGACTTATATGTGGGTCTTTTATGAACTTCATTCATAATTAATATTTATAAGAAACGAAATGATATGGTAGAAGTAGTTTTAATGATGTCATTCGTTAGATACAACCATCACATTACGAGAAAAAATCTCAAAAATTAAGAAAGAATGATTTTTAGATCTTAAAGGTTATAAATAGACAAAGTCATAAATTGACAAATGTTTCATAAAAGAAGCACATTTATAATTTATCATTTCATATTTAAATGTCCATTCACTAATATTAACAATATAAGTGCCCGATAATTTAATTGGTAAACCAATTCAAGATCTAGAATCAAATGCCCCTCCACATTATTGTGCTTTACTAAGCTCACATATGTGTAGAGGTGAGCTGAAAAGTTGGGTATCCGATTCCAGACCCAAAATCGGTTGAAATCAGCGGTTTCGGAACTGAAACAGTTGGGACTAGGTCCACATATTAGGAACCGGTTGGAAGGGGATCCAATTCTGGGTAATGAAATTATAGACCTGGTACTCACTGGGTATCCGGTTTGACTGGTTCCAAAACCGGATTTTTTTGTGCGATGAATGCGTGTGTAATGTACGATTAAGACTTAAATATTTTTAAGACGAACTTGTCAATGAAAGTGTCAAATTACGTTATGTATGATACTTATTTTTAGCTAAACAAGGAAAATATAGCTTTTGAATGCAACTACCAACTGGGTGGCGGGTACTGATATTGGAACCAACCAAATAACAATCACTTTTGCAAGGACTAGGTACCCGTCTACCCGATCTAGAAACCGGTCCCAATCAATTCCGGTTCCAATTCCAAAAATTAAGGAACAGGTCCAATCGATTCCAGTTCCAGTTTTTGAGTACCCGGTCCAACCGATTCCAATACCGATTCCGAGCAATATGACCAGATACACAGTTGTGTACACCCTACACCCTACATATGGGGATAAAATAAGTATAAACACATGAAAGTTACCTGCACAAAATGACCACCCATTCGAGTAGAAGGCTGAAGGGCTCTTTCCAAATTAACAATCGATCCGGGTTCGAGATCCATCAATGTCGTCTTCCTAAGCGTCTCAGGCGCTAACCCAAGTGTAAATTCCGACGCTTTATTATCAAATTGCGTCACAGTTAAACAAGTTCCATTAACTGCAATACTATCACCAAGGTGAACATCTTGGAGGACAATTTCACCCTTTACTTTAAGGTGAAATCCACCGTCTTCACCATAACCCATTTCCTTAACTTGACCAATCTCTTCAACAATGCCCGTAAACATGGAGTTTATTTGATTTCTTATGTAGTGAAATCTCAGAAGTTGGGGTTTTTGGGTGGTGATAAAGAGTTTTGAGACTGAGGTTTTGAGATTTGGGTTGAATTTGATACTCCCTTTTGAAGGGTGATGATGGTTGTTGTTGAGGGTGCATAATGCGAGCTTTTGTTGAGAAAATTTGGGACATAATAGAGACAAAGATGTAGTGCTTGCCATATTTTGGCTAATTTTTATACGATATGTGTTTAGGATCTGCAGAGTCTGTACAATCACAAATGCATACTTTATAAGATGTTAGAAAATCATTCCAGTTAAACTTGATCTAACAAAGAAATTAATAGGGGTTTTGAATGCTTATATAGTTGCTACGCTCTAAACTTCTTATTCCAGGAAAAACTGACATTGGTTAGTTTCATTTTACGATCATTATCAATTAAGAGCTATATACTTATAATTGTTTCATAGTGTTGGGTTTGCAAGCATAACGAATCCGACAAGGTGAGTAGGGCTCGCGAATGCATTGCGGGTTTCATGCTAAAAAAGAAATTTGAAGGAAAAGATCGAAAAAAGACAACTGGAAACCACGCCTGCAGGCCAAACCCCCGTCCACAGCTTGCAGCTACAGGTCGCCCCCGCGGCCGAGCAGTTTGCTTGACGAGCAATTTGTTTTCTTTTGATTTTCGGGTTTTGCTTAGTCAGAGTAGGATAATGATATTATATTGTTTCCTAAGTCTAGGATATTATATTGTTTCCTAAGTAATAAGAATATTTGTTTTTTACTAGGAGTAGAGTTTTTCCAACCACTATATAAAGAGGGTTAAGATGCCAATTTCAATGTAGAGTTGTCTTAGAAGAGAAGAGAGAAAATAGTCTCAGTTGAGAAATAAGTCTAGTTAGGAATTGCTAAGAATAATTGTTCATAGAATTTAGCAAAATTGCGTAGAGAGGTTTTTGCCCTACTTGTTAGTGATGATTTTTATAATACAAAGTTTTTGCTTTTTAATTTTTAAAGTTAGCACTTTTATTTTGTTTCATTGCTTCTCGTGTTAATGTAGGTATTTCGCTTCCGCTAGTGTCTTGTAGAAAGTGGTCCTAATTTTGGACAATCTCTTTCTCAAATGGTCTTACTTCTTAAGTAATTTGTTTAGGGGTCATTCGTTTAAAATAGAGGTACAACTGAAAATTTTGTACAACAATGAGCACAACGTAGAATATCAAAAAATCTAGGGGATACAACTTAGGAAGACCTTAAGATTTCCTTGAGACAATGCTTAACACATGATGGCGCGAAACTATAGAATATGTCGAAATAATTTATTATTGAAAGATGCTATTAAAATTTAAAAATAAGAAAGACCTAAGAGGACACCCACTAGATGATCCAAAGACTAGATCTTTAGGAAAGAAACAATGAAAACTAATTATATAAAAATAGGAAAGAGAAAAAAACAAGAGAATGAGAATGAAAATCTGATCATCCCAACGATCCAGATCTTCACTCCTATTCCTCTCTTTGCTCTCTGCACCACACTCATGTTGCCAGAGACTTCAGCCATGTTTCAGCCGAAGGCTCCATGCGTCATAAAGAGAGAAGATGATGCGGGGCCCACATCCTTTTATTCTCTTTGCAACTATTGGATCAAACTTCACCCCATTACTAACATTTATTTTCATTTTCTAATGTTTAGAAAGCTTGAAATGCTAAAAAATACTCCATGAGTAAGTTTTAATAAATTTCTTCTAAAAAATTAACAACGATTATATTTTTTTCTTTATAAATAGACAACAATATTGATTTACTTCCATACATTTCATTTCTAAGATAATTTCACTCCCTCAAAAATATAATTTCTCATATAAAAAACGCTAATATTATTCAATAAATAATATGATTAATTTTTTAAATTATCATATTACTCAATTAAATACTATATTAACATTAGCCATACTAATGATATTTAAGTTTTCTAATATTATTCAATCACAAATATATAAATTAATTAAACATAATAGTCATTAATTATTCTTAATCAATAAAAAAACATTGATGAAGATGTAATGGAGGAAAAAGTATGTATGACAAGGTATGGTAAAAAGTTGGAGTGAGAATGTGAAGATCCATATTGTAGATCATCTATTAAGTAAATAAATAATGGGATCATTAATAATACTCCCTCCGTCCCGTAATTTTTTTCTCGTATTCCTTTATGAGTGCCCCAAAATATTCTTCGATCTCATTTCTACACTTTCCATTTATATAATGTGTTTTTTTTTCCAAAAGACTCTCATTCAACAACATTTATTCTCATTTTGTCGTCATTGAATATATATATTTCCAATCTTACCCTTGATTTATGGTACAAATATGGACCACAATGATTGATGAAGTACAACATTCAAATTTGGACCACACTTTTTCCTTTTTTTTTATTAAAAACTTTGTATGAATATTCTTTGTACCTTTTGGGACCACATTTTTCAAACTTTAAATTTAGTGAAAAATGAGAAACCGGAAAAAGATTATGAGACGGAGGGAGTAGATCTTTAATAAGGTGGAAGAGTAAGAAGATAATAAACTAATTGATGATCTCAAATTATAGATCAACTAGCTAGTGGTTATGCTCTAAGACCATTATCACAATGACATAAAAAAGGCTTGTCATCCCCCTCTCTACTATATTCTTTCTCATCATGTCATGTTTCATGACGAATGTTAGAAATGATTCTCACTCATGCCACCAAAAGATTATACATCCCTATCTCTCTTACTTTTTAACATAATCTACCAAAATTCTCTCTCTTATATTCCATACATTAAATAAAACCATATGAAATCATAAGAAATAAATTATAAAATAATAAAAATAATAAAAAATAAAAATTTATCTCAACTGATATAATGCAAAACAATATTTTTTACAAATGCACCAAATACCCATTTTTATAGATTTAAAAGGAGAAATTAAAATTTTGAAAGCATGTCAAAGCACATCAAATATAGATGGCATTCTAAGATCACAAAAAAAATGACCATTGCTAATTTAATTTAATTTAATTTAATTTTTATTTTTTAAATTTTCCAAAAAGTTGATTACAAATTACAAAAATAAAATAGTTGATGACATCAATAAAAGCCTGAACAACTTCAAGAGTAATGGTCATGAAATGAATGAGTTCGTCCCTCCTAACCAATGTGTATACTATGACATAAAAAAATACATGAGTGAAATACATGTATTTTTTTCTTGTAATCCCTCAATTCTCACGAGTTAAAGACCCCGTGGAGGCGTGGACGCAACATGTCTAAATCTGTGAAAAAATTAATTAACGTGTCTAGATTTAAGTGGACCTGACCCCGACCTGATCCATTGCCCTCCTAAATCGTGAGTTGGCCAGATCTTAACTAGCACAGTTTCTTGATCTTCTGGTGTTTGTGGGGCCCGACATTTGAGAGCAGGGGAGAATGGTAAGGGGATCCCCATCCCCAAATGCCCCTAGTGAGATTTGATCCCATGACCTTCAAGTCATGAGATCAAACCTTTACCACTAGACCAATCCAAGTTTGGTGTAACCAGTCGTACTCATACCGCTATGGTTCTGTATAACAATGCAATATAAAGTATTAATACGCACCTTGTAAGGTTATTCAGAGAAGGCCGGACGTGAAAGAGGGACTGCAGCAGTTAGTCGTGAGTTCAATAAGAGTGACGAAAATGAGGATTAAGGAAATGGAAATCGACTTTAATCGAAGCTGTTCTTTTCCATTTTATGTTGTGAGTGGCATGATTCATGATGCCCTTGATTAAAATGTATAATAACATAATATAACATGATTCATGCCTAGTTTGTGTCTAAATCGGCATGTTTAAGCACACTGCGTGTCGAATCTTTCACAAACTACTACTAATGCCACCACTTGTAATTTGTTTTCATGCCATTTAGTAGTAGATTATTTCATTTGATTTATATTTGGGAAATTAATATGGCTACCTTGATGACATAACAGTTTACTCAATTCAAAAGCAAAATGGTTTACTCAATCCTATTAGCGGGCTATTTAGATTTCCATATTCATATTTCAAGTTTTCAATTAGACTCTATAAATTTTGGATAAACCAAATTTATATCATATGGTGTACATGAATCAAGCAAAAATAAGATAATGTATAACTTGAGATAACAAAAATTGTTTGTCACAATTCAAACAGAAGTAAAATATCAAAATTGAGCACATTTTAATTGTTTTGAACTAAAGACGTAGTACTTTACTACGTAGTACTTTACTACTTGTAGCTTTAAATTGATCATATTTCAATTAAATTTGAGTTGAAGAGGTCTATTTTTTGTTCTTTTCTCTATTTCTCTCTATCTCCTCAATTTCTTTCTCACCCGTCATTTCTAACTAATTGTGGTGTGTTTCTACTTTTTTATACTAAATATGGTGTGCTTCAAGTTTCAACTGGTGTTTATTTCATGCTACATTTTATACTTCTTGTGACTATTTATTCTCTTTTCTGCTTTGCAAGTTTATCATAATTCCTCATTTTCTTCAAAGATTTAATAATAAAAATGTCACAAAGTCTTTGAGACATATCCCAAAATGTCTTAAAAATGTCTGTAGTGGTCCATAATCATTTTTCAAAAATAACACATGCACATTGAAGTCGCCAAGATGTATTATTGTTCCATGCCTTTGTAATAAGTTTGATGTCAAATATATGTGGGAACTTGGAAATATTTATTTATTTTTTAAAAAAGATACAAGCTAAATTTAAGGAATTTTTTTCTCAATAGTAAACCCTAAAATATCTATAGTAACTAAGTATTTCAGATACATATCAGACTGGATATTGAACGATTGAGATGGATGATGGATATATGTCCAAGCTTCAAAAGGTAATTTGTTATTCAGTTGGCTTCACGATATAGATTGGTGATGGAAACAATTCTAATGTCATCAAATTAACATTTGAATGCTCCGGGGTATTTGGTATTGATATTGTAGAATCTTAACGATGACAAGGTTGTCTCCTTCAATGATGAGATCATGAATGTGAAAGGCCTGGGACCGGAGGAAACCAATATGATTGCTAGTTGCTCCCGCGATTAAGGGGTTAGAGTACCCAATTTAGAAGATATGGTATCCAAACGTTTACTATTGGTATTTAGGAGAATTGTGCTTGCAGATGCTGATGAAGAATTGTTTCATCTGTTTAAGTTGAGTCTTATTGCTTTGATGAGGAAGTGGGTTCCCATCGATAATAAGATGAGAGTTCCTCCATATGTTACTTGGGGGGGGGGTAAAAAATCGATTGTAGATCATTATTATTTCTGATTTTGTATTCATTTGTTTTTTGGAGGAAAAAAAACCGTTCTAGAGCAAAGTTTTGTTGTTGAAAAAGGATGAGATTTTTTTCTTTCCAACGACTCCAAAGAGTAAAAAACAATGTCATCATTTATAGTTTTTAGAATTTTGTTCCCAATTTTCAAAATAAATATGATGAAGACTAATTGAATGTTTAATTCTAAACTATATCCTTTATTAGAAACAGCAAAATCGATGAAGTCGAATCCAAACTCTGTTAGATAGATGGACTACGAAGTTTAGCATCTCTCACTCTCTCTTCCTTCTTCAAAACCCTTTTTGTTGACCTAGGGGCTACCGTTAGTCTTTTGGTTGTTGTTAAACCCTTATTTGCTCGTTTTTATTAGTTTTTTTTTAATTTAATGGTTAATTAAAATCATTCTCTCGCAACACGAAAACTTCTCTACCCAATTATTGGTTTATATCTACTCATATAATTGGTTTTACCTCTCTTCTTGTGAGAGTTTGGGTGACGTATTTTAGTTTCACAACAAAAATTAATTTGTCGATGAATATTTATACGGCTACAACAAATAAAGTTGTATTCTACAATCAATTGTATTATATCAGTTCAATTTCAAAACTAAAACTGGTCATAAGACCCCCTCGTGGAATACTATACCAAACAATGTGGAAAAGGGTATTTATCAATGTCAGTTCTCATCTACAACGACCATGATTTCGTTAAATTAGAATTTTATTGATCCAAATTGTTGTATTTATTTGTTCCAATTTCTATTGTAGGATGTATATGACTCTTTATTAATGTATTGATTTTGCTTAAAAAACAAGACACTGGCTCCAAACAAAAAGATCGCAGGTATCTGGACATGCGGCAAGATGGGCTCTTGTCGGGGCCTTTCGAAGACAATTAATTCAATGTTCATGGCAAGATCGGGAATTGATGAAAATAAGATTATATTTCAAATCGAACGCCCTATATGAAACAAGTTTCCAGAAGGAAATGCATAATTCCAAGCATATATTAATCAGTAATTTTCCAGAAACCCCTGATGATACAAGCTGCAAATACTACTGTTGCTGCTGCTGGGTTGTCTGCGAAGGTTTCTGAGCCACTGCAGGTTGTTGGTGGGGGTATTGAGCAGGTGGGTAGTGCTGGTATTGAGGAGGTGGTGGCGGCTGCATATAGCCATAAGGTGGATAATATGGTTGTTGATAGTGACCTGGGGGAGGCGGCATACCCTGGTAGCCATATGGTTGGTGGCCTTGAGGATGCTTTGCAGACCCAGTTTTGTGCTCCCCAGATCCTGAAGGACCATTGGAGGATCCATCTTGCGATGAGACAAGAGCACCCATCCGTTGGGGATCCATTGATGGATAGAAGGTCCTCTCCGGCTGAGGTGGGGGTGGAATATTAAAATACGGCATTGGTGGAGGGATCTGATCCTGACTTGTGCCAGGTGGATGAAGTTGATTCTGTTGTTGAGATATAAGTGCTCTAGGAAGCATCCCACTGTGGGCGACTGCAGCCTGTTGTTTAGCTTGTTCAGCACTGTCTGTCTCAGGCTTGGGTTGTTGAGGTCTACCCCACATTAGCTTCAGCCTCAGACCCTTAATGACAAGTTTGTTTGCAAGCTCTTCTGCAGCCTTTTCTGCAGCTTCCCGGGTGGTGTAGGTTACGAAAGCGCAAGCCCGCTGAAGAACCATTCGTATGGATTCGATTTCACCATGAGCATAGAAATTATCTCTCAGGTCTTGCTCAGTTATCCTGGCATCAAGCCCACCCACATACAGAGTCTTGATGCTCTCATCCTCTGGAGGCTCCAGTGTCTGCATTTCACCAGCCTTGTTGAGGAGCTTCATTGCAACTGGATCATTCACTCTGTTGACAAGTATAGGAAGAGAAATAAGATAAGGTGGAATTATTTTTAATAACTATCTTGATGAACATCAGCAACATCAAAACTTACAGTTTCAAGTTATAACAGAAGTGATGAACAGCAGCATCAAATAAGATATAGCAGTATACAGAGCAATAGAGACGTTTTACTAACCCATAGTAGCGATCTTTGATGTTTTGCTGTGATAGCTCCCCAGTGACAGGCATCTCATGTCTGTAAGGACACTCGGCACCTCTTGTACATTCACCTCTTATATAGAAACTGCAAACATGAGCTCTGTTTCTTTTATAATACGGTGTTGTTCTCTGAAGCTTCAAAATCGTGTCATTAGCCCGAACCTTTCCATAAGAGGAATCATAATCCAGACCAACTCTAGCCTAGATAAGAACACAAAGATTTTACTTTAGTACGAATGCAAGAAACAAAATTCAATAGCATCAACCTCAATCACTGTTCATTACTGCAAAAACTGCAAAATCGTTCCATCCAATAATATCTGTTTCACATACAGTGGTTTGTAGTTGTAATTAGTATGCGTAAAGTTTCAGTGACTTTTTTTCTTTGTTTTTTCCAAAATGAAAATTTTAGTAACTGGATAACCTATTGATTGCATAGAGAAAACAAGGATATCTTTCAATTGAAATTAATCCTTTTGATGGCGTTAAGCTACAAAAAATGCAGGTCAACAACAATGACAGCATTAGACTGCATTAGTGAGCCAAGTATCAAAAGTCTCAATGAAACGACAAGTTCAGCTGTTTGCTACTATAGAGTACTCTACAAAAGGTCAAGCATTCTATAGTCATAAGCAGGAGAAGACAAAATTTCATGGTTCTCCATTTACCAAACACACAGAACAAACCCAGCATCATATATTATAAATACCAAAAACGATTAAATTTTCACCTAAAAGGATCCAGTTTCATGGCAGATTGCCATCTGAAACTGTAACAACTTTACTGGGATTATCACTCAACTTACAATTCAGTAGCACCAGGTGTGCTTAGGCAATAGAGGGTTCAAGTGGTTGAGGGCCTGAGGTGTACGCACCAAGCACACCAGCACTTCCGTGTGTACTATCTTATAGAATGATATCCACTCAAAACACATTGCTTATATGAAACTAGCGTCACAGGCACGGAATGCGTGTCAAAGCGGGTAAAGATTTAATTCGTGAAACGGTTAATTGTCGAATTAGTAAAACAATTAGGATATTTTTTCTTTCTTTTTTCTTTTTTGGTGTCCATGCCCAGTGGCCTTTTCCCATATTTCGTTTTCCAATAATTCAACATCTACTGATGGACAAAAGAAGCACAAGTAGGAAAAGTTTTTATTAAAAGGCTATTTAAGTCAAAAGAGAGGCAAGAAAAGGAGGAACAATCTCTCTCTTGAGTCTTTCATACAACAACTGGCGTACTACGGGTGTATTTCGTCCTATAAAGCCAAATAACTCAAGAAAATCATAAACAAGTAAAAAACCCTTTCCTGAGAGAACAACATCCTGCTCTACTTCAAAGACGGGAAGAGGGAAAGAGAGAGAACGAGAGAAAAAGAGAGAGGAGAGTGTCTTTCATTTATGATTGCTAGCTATCAGAAAAGCATGTGATAACTGAACAAAAAAGGAAGAGAAGACTGGCGGCAGTAGCGGATCTAGAGTCAGGAAAAGATGAGAGAAGAGGGGGAATGAATAGGAAGAGAAAAATAAAAGGTAAGAGGAAATAAGAATGTACCTCAAAAGTGCATACCTTTGGATTTAGGTTTTAGTTACTAGCAAGAAGCTGATAGTTGAGCATCAACTTGGGATAGCTCAAGATAGGACTTAGGAAGGTGAGCTTGGGAGACTTATGAAAATATTGCATGCCCAATTTTTTGCATTATTCACTTCATTTCTCCCTTTTGTTTCTTTGATTTCAAAATCAAGAACTATTCCTTCATGGGGTGAGATAAGGAGAATAATGCACACACTTGGACACCCGTATCCGAGTAGACACTCAATACGTGTCTAAGTAACATAGGGCAACACAATGTGTCGATAGTCATCACGCCAAGTGCCTCGATGCTGAGGCGGGCTTTTTATAATTAAACCACTTAATGAATGGGATGTTTCAATTTCTATTAGAAACTAACAAAAAAACACTTCCCGATGGCATTTAGTAGGTCAAAAAAGTTTAGGTGAACTACATGTCCCACTAGTGGAAAAAAAGGTTCCTAACAACATCGTGTTTGAACTTTCTCTCTAACGGACTCTTAGCTGGCGCACGATAACGGACCTGAATGGGGAGGAAGAAGACCGTCGGCCAGGGGAGTAGCTCTCCAGTATCGGTTCAGTCTGGAGAATATCTAAGACCCTAGTTGTTCATGGAAAAGGCACCAAGGAGAAAAGCAATGAAACGGTAACTCAAGCTCAATCTCAGAAATCTGCGAAGGAGAATGAAGAGAGGAAGCTCAAAAAAGCTGGAAATCTTTCACCAACAATAGCAAGATCTCTGATAAAGGTATGGATCTCAAATTTGTAGAGAAAAATGAGGTAGATAGAATGACTGAGAAATGGTTGAATGCTTTAATTGTCTATGTTGTTGGGCAAAATCCAACTCTTAGGTGCTTTGAAATCGACAATGGAACTTAACCGAGGAGCCCCAAATGTTTAAGCATGAGGGGGGTATTTTGTGATTAGATTGTTGAGTAAGGAGAGAAGAGATGCAACTATGTTTTCTAGACCCCATCTTTTCTATGGCAAGCCTATGATTTTGAAACAATGGACAGCCAATTTCAACTTTCATAGTGAAGTGTTGAAGGTGGTGCCCATATGGGTTAAGCTACCAAATCTTCCACTTAGTTGCTGGAGTAAAGACTTATTAAGTAGAATTGGTAGCTTAATTGGTGTTCCCTAGTGTGCTGATGAGTGCACCTCTAAAGCATTGAGAGTGTCTTTTGCTAGACTTTTGATTGAAATGGATGTAACTAAAGAGATACAGGAAACCATCAAAATTGTTGATCCAATTGGGAAAAGCATATCTCAATCTGTGGTATATGATTGGCTCCCTCCTTTCTGTAAGAAATGGGGTGTTATTGGACATAATCGTGATGCTAAAACAGCACAAAATATCCAATTCAAGGCTCCTCAACAGAAATGGGTTAAGAAAACCGTAGTCGTTGATGCTCAAGCTATTCAAAACCCTACTGAAGTTGAGTGTGTAATAAAGGGAGATAAGGAGAAAACTCAAAATGCTCCGGTGGAAATGTTACAATGGTGGCTGATTCTCATCACTCCTGTGCATACGATACTGATGATGAAGGTGTTTGGAAAGAGATGACAAAGACAAAGAATCAGGGGAACAAGTAGGGTATCATTCATCAAAAATGATAGGGCCCGTTCGTTATCGTTTCTTGTTTCCAGTTTTCAGTTTTTTGAAAACTAAAAACAAAATACAGGAAACCACAAAAATTGTTTTTCTCTTTTTAGTTGTCAGTTTTCAAAATTATCATGTTTCCAACAAGTATGACTAATTTTTGATTTATTATAGGACATATATCATATGACTTTCAAATACAAAAAACCAAAAAACTGAAAACCACAATGATACCGAACGGGCCCTTAGCTTTTAGTGCTATTCAAGACTCAGGTAGACCTGGGGTGCTAAGGGACCAAATCCTTATCTGTTTTAATAATAGTTGCTTCTGAATGACCCCATAAAAATAAGAGAAATTAAGAATTTCTTTGAGTTCTCAGAAGATTTATGTGTGTGCGATCTCATTAATAATATGACAATGATTCTCATGAAGTTTGGTAATAGGTGGCACTGGATTTGTAACTATGAGCATTCTACTAGAGGTAGGTTGTGGCTAGGATGGCAGTATAATGATGTGATCTTGATTAAGAGTATGTGAGCAGGTCATTGTTGCTGATGTGAGTAATTAGAGTAATCATACAGGTTCAGTTTGCTTTACACTGATGAGTGTCTATGGTTTATATACTGTTAGTGATAGGAAAGAGCTTTAGAGAAAGTTGACTACTATCATTTCTAGACGTTCTACTCCTCTCATTATTATTGGTCACTTCAATGCTATCTTCCAGTCTTTTGATAGATTGAATGGTGCTCTAGTTAGTGAGGCTGAAACTATTGATATGGCAACTTTCATTATGGATTTTGAGGTTATTGAAGCTACTAATACGGGATTGTTCTATTCTTGGTCAAATAAAGGCCTAGGTGATGATAGAGTTGCTAGCAGGATTGATACATCTTTTGTGAACTCTTCTTGAATTGACAAATACTATGAAGTTAAGGTTAACTATATGCCATGTGGTATCACTAATCACACTCCCTCAATCTTTAACATGGAGCCTATTGTTGTTGGGGAGACCCTTCAGATTTAACAACATTCTCTGTGAACATGAGCTGTTTGAAGATCCTGTCAAGCAAACGAATAATGTTTGGTTAAAACTTAAGCATGTCGAACAAGCTATAAAAAGCTTACATTCTAGACACTTTCCTCTTGCTCATTTAAAGTAGAAGAGTTCGGAAGAAAGCTTGCTGCAATACAAGCTATGCCAAGCTTACATGATGAAGTGGAGCTACGGCATCTGAAAAGAGAGGCTTATGATAAGCTTATCTAGTCAAGAGTTGATGAGAGCATCCTGAGGCAGAAATCAGGGATAAACTAATTAGCTCTTGGTGATTCTAATTCTACGTGTTTCTTCACCGCTATTCAAAATTGGTTTTGGTGTAAAATGTAGCTGCACCACTCACAACTTCAGCTGATATTCGGAATGAAATTCTGGGTTTTTATGAGAGACTCTTGGGCACTTGTAATACTAAGCTAGGGGGATTGATCTTCCTACAGTTACACATGGTCTTACTTTAAGCAGCTCAGTTACCAAAAGCTTGATTCAACCTATTTCTGATCTAGAAATAGATAATGCTCTTTATGCAATTGATGATTCTAGAGCTCCAGGAATAAATGGATTCAATGTTGTGTTCTACAAGCGATGTTGGGGTTTTAATAAAAGAGATATCTATGCTGCTGTGAGAGAATTCTTCCAAAAATCTTTTATGCACAACCCTATCAATGTTACTTCAGTCCGTAAGTTGGAGAATGATAGGTATGCTAAAGCTTTCAGAAAAAAAGGAAAAAAAAAAAAAAAAGGAAAAAAAAGGAAAGAAGAGGCTTTACGAAGTTAGAGTCTTAACATAAAAAAAATATTATTTTTTTTTTTTTATTTTTTATATTTTTTTTTTTTAAAAAAAAAATTTATAAATATTTTTATTTTTTTTTTTTTTTTTTTTTTTTTTTTTTTTTTTTTTCTATATTTTTATTTTTATAATTATTTTTTAATTTTTTTTTTATTTTTTAATATTTTTTTATTATATTTTTTTTTTTTTTTTTTTTTTTTTTTTTTGTTTTTTTTTTTTTTTATGTTATTTTTTTTAGTTATGAATATTTAAAAAAAAATTGGGTAGGAGGAAAAAAAAAAAAAAAAAATCTGTTGGGTGTTTTTAACATAACATATTACTATTCTCTATAAAATTATCTCCAAAGTTCTACAACTTGTGTAGATAGCCAAAATAGGAGGGAAGGGGAGGGCAGGAGAAGGGAGATGGCACTGTAGAATGGCCTTTTCTTGAGGCAATGTTGAGTAAGTTAGGGTTCCCGGATCACTACACTAAATGGATCATGGAGAGTGTATCTTATTCTATTTTGCTAAATGGTATCCCTACTAAAGCTTCTAAAACAAAGAAAGGTCTAAGACAAGGAGATCCTCTTTCTTCTTTCTTTTTGCCCTTTATATGGAGTACTTATGCAGAAGTCTTGGGAGACTGAGAATGGATCCAACTTTCAATTTCAAATCCTAAATGTGAGAGAATCCATCCCCCTCATCTCATGTTTGTTGTGGCTTGCTTATGTTTGCAAGAGCCGATTTGAGTTCTATGTTCTATCACCTTATCTATATAGCTGGAGTTAGTGCTGAGGCTGTTTCTCTAGCTATTGATGTGAAACTTCCATTGGGGGTCCTTCCTTTCAAATCCTTACGAGTGCCTCTATCTCTTAAGAAGTTGAATTATTCTCAATGTAGACCCCTCATTGATAGAATTACTAAAAGAGCTCAAGGCTTGATGGCTCATATGCTCTTTTATGTAGGGAGGCTCCAACTTATCAAATCTACCTGAGCAGTATGCAAGACTATTGGGCACCGATTTTTCCTCTCTCAAAGAAGGTGATTAAAGCAGTTACGAGTAATTGCAGAAAGTTCTTATGGACTGGTTCTACTAATCCTTCACACAAATCTCTATTGCTTGGACATATTTCCATAAAAATAAGGTTCCTGGTGGTTGGAATTTGATTAATATGCATCTTTGGAATAAAGCTGCTATTTTGAAGCTTCTTTGGGCTTTGGCTTTCAAGAGTGATAAGCTATGGGTTAGGTGGGTTAACTCCTACTATATCAAGAATAGAACTCTTCATAGTGTTGCTATTGCTAGCAACACCTCCTGGCTTCTTAGGAAAATCGTTGAGAGTAGAGTTCTCTTGGATGATTTGGTGATTGGAATGTTGTGCTTCAGCATTATTCTTATATGGGTAATTTTAAGAGGGTTCCTTGGAGAAGGCTCATTTGCAACAATAAAGCTACTCCTAAAAGCAAATTCATCTTATGGATAACATAGACTATAATGCTGATAAGCTCTATACTTTGGGCATTCAGTGTAATAGAGTTTGCTCTTTTTGTGAACAAGATTTGGAATATGTCAATCACCTCTTTGAGTGTTGTTATGCAGCTGGTATATGGAACGCTTAGAGGGGCTCGTTTACCTCCTAGTCATATAGTGAAAGAGGTTGTATTTAGAGTCTCAACTAGATGTGATGATAGGAGTAGATCCTTAATCATTGAGAATGTATTGTAAATTCTATTTTCTGGCTTCTCTTCTCTTCCCTTGTTGGTGAAGGTGGAAGAAGTCTTATGTTGACTCTTAGTGTGTATTACTACTTTTTTCGGTAGTCAATAATAACTTTGAATTGCAAAAAAAAAAAAAGGTCCCCAATAAAGGTAGCTTAAGTTCCAACAATGTTCTTTTCCCTAAATAAGCCATATGCCCCCCTCCCCATCCAAAAGAAAAGAGAGAAAAAGCTCCTCTACCGACAATTCTAGTCCCATAATAAAACTAGATACAAGGGCTGATAAAATGGCCTATTAGCATAACACCTACTTCAGTATAGCAAGGTGAAACTTAGAGTTGTGCTTAGGCCATTAGACGTTCACACCCTATAACAAGTAATTATTAAGTTACTATAGACACCCTCCATCCCTCAAAGTTCTTCGTTATTTCCTCATTGATCTATAACTTAAAGTTCTTGTCACTTTTCATTCTAGTTAGGTAAGTTTTTTCCCACTTATACTGATGAGTCATATTGATATAGGTTTTTCATGATGCATTTAGGTTGCATTTCAGGATCATTTAGTTATATTTTAGTCCATAATTGCATATAGTTACTTAAGTTAAAAAAATATTACTCTTGTGTGTATTTTCGGTGTTTTTAATAGTTTTTAGGTATTGAGAACACAATTGGAGTATTATTGGACATGCTTAAGCATGAGGAGCATGTAGGAAGGAGCTACGTCAAATGAGAAGTCCAAAGGCCATCTTAAAGTTAGATTGCAACCCAAAACATAGCGGAAATATGTTAAAAGAAGTATGGAAATCGAGTCATGTGGACTCTTTTGATCATAACTCATTATCTAGTGATCGGAATTGAGTGATTCCAATGGGGTTGGAAACTAGACTTGAAAAGCTTTCCAACGGTGTATCACACGCCTCAATACGACTTCTAGTTTGTGAGATATGGTTTTCGCAAGTTAACGCTGTTTTGCAGTATGAAAACCCGCGCCTCCGGGTTATTCCGTGTACTATTAGTCGATTTATCTTTTGACGATTTTAGCTCTATTTTTCTAGTTGTTTTAGGAAATAGAAAGGTATATAGACTCAAGGGAATTTTGTTATTTCCTATCTTATTTTCTATCACTAATTCATTTTAGATTAAAACTCTTTTTCTCTCAATTACTCAAGAACCCTAGTTTTGCTTTTTCCCCAATTTACATTGAATTTTCAATAGAAACTTTGATTTTGAAAGTTTGGTTCTACAATTGGTATTCTTTCTCTTCTCTTATCATTTCTATTCAATCCTTGATTATTAATTCATGTCTGCTTATTTCATTATAAATATGTTCTCCCCAATTATGATTGAGTAGTCCATTTCTAGGGTTTAAGGGGATCCATAATCAATTATGAAGGGATGTTTATAAAGTACTGATTTTTGATAATGTATGTTGATTCCTAGTGAATGTTTTATATCTGTTCAATCCAACCAGATTTGATTGTTATAATGTTGCAATATTAGATTTTGCATAGAGAGGTATAAACTTGATATTAAGGCTAGTTTCAATAAATAGAGTTGGTATTAATAAATTGCGAGAGCCTCTTAATATCATTTTATGGTTGATTTTGACTCGAGAGAGAAAATCAACTTATTTAACTGCATTATTCATTTCTTATTGTTGTGTTTCATCCCGAAATATTGTTCATTGGTGAACCTACGCCCTAGACTCTTTATTTTTGATATTCTTGATTTAGTTATAGTCTAGTTTAGTATAATTACGCACAACTGCACAACACTCGTTCTCTATAATCTAGATTTGACCGACAGTTAGGAAAAAAACATTGTTTTTTTCTATGGATTCAACCCTACTTCACTGACTACTAATTGTTAGAGGACTTTAGGATTACTTTTGTTTCGGTGATACGACTTTAACGTGTCATATCTCCCGCCACTTTCACTTCACTTCGCTTCGACTTTTACTTCCATCCCCTTTGTGAAGTGTTTTCCCCTTATGTTTCATTCACACTCTCATTTACCTCAAAAATTATGTCGTGCGTGACGGATACGACTCGACACTTGAATACTTTGTTTTAAACAAAAAAACTTGACTTTTTCCACAAAATGGCCTACTCCAACACTCCGATACCCGTATCTAAATAAACACTTAATTTTTTGTCTAAGTAGCATAGTTTTCTCTCTTTTACCCTCCCTTACTCTATTACATGGGTCACTAAGCGGCTAAATATACTCGTGTTTCTAAATACCCTCTTTCTTACACAAAACTTCAAAAAGAACACACATTTTACTAAGTCGTGCACTTTCCTTGGTTTTTGTTACTTTAATAGGTGGAAAGTAAGGAAAGGGACTAAGTAATAGGTAAATTAAAGGTTAAGCATCATATATATATATATATATATATATATATAAGTAAACTTCCTTTATTTGCCACTATGGTTCTTACTACGAGCTTTATATTTGCCTCCTCCTGCCATTATATGTCTCCACCTTGCGCCTCAAGCAAATACATACTTTTTTTGCTGCCTCGTGCAAAAGAATGATGGTAATGATATTGAAAGCGGATTGAAAGAGAATAGAGCACAAAAGCTTTAAGCATCCCCACCTCTTCCCACGTCAATTTTATCTAACATTGAAGAGCAATTAAAATAAAGACACCTTGCTTCTTCTCTCTCAAGCTCTCGCGCACGATCATGATGTTTACTATCGTACACCACCACCATTGATGGCGAAGAAGCTCAATTCTAGTGTTTCTTTTTTCTAGGGAGCAAGCTAATCATCATCCTTCTTCTAATGGGAAAGATGAGGAGATGATGTTTCCAAAATCAGAGAATTAGGTGGATTTGAACTTGGTTCAGATTTCAGCCTAGTGCAAGATCCCCATTCCTGTAGCTTTGGAGAAGGCGATTATCTCGGTTAATCATGCTCTAGGTCTTTCTTCTCAAGGTGAACGTGCTCCTCAACAAGAGGGATCAATCGGCGGTTAAATATGGGCAATCAAAATTGAGGGGATTCCTGGTCTAGTCTTTTCACCGCTTTGAAACTTGCTTATGAAACTGGTTTTTATTCATCCATTCATCCAAGGATGGTAAAGGGTTGCTAAACTTGATCCTTTTGAATTATCTAAACTCAATTTGAACTTTCGAAGTGGCAATGTGCTATTTTTCTCTATGTGATGGGCTATTCTCCTACTATTACTGTCATCAATAAATTCATTGCTCAGTATTAGAATTTTGTTGCTAAGCATAAGGTTTATCTTCATGCTGAAAGATATTTTGTTGTTCACTTCCAGTGTGTTGAGGATAGGGATTCTATGTTGCTTGCTGGTCCTCATTTGTTTTCTGGAAAACCGATTATTGTAAAACCATGGGAGCAGAACTTTAATTTCCATCAGGAAACTTTAAGGGTCATTCCTATGTGGATGAAGCTCCCTGACCTCCCTTTGAACTGATGGTCTATGGATTCATTGAGTCGCATTGGTAGTTTGTTAGGTGTCCTGGTTAGAATAAGGAAAGGGTTTCCTTCGCTCGTTTGCTTGTGGAAACGGATGTGACCTTGCCTCTTCCTGTCAAAAAGTGGGTCAAGATTGTGCCAAGGCTAAGCGTTCTACTAAATCAGTGGAAAGGAAAAAGGTTTGGGTTCCTAAGAAATTGCCTGTTACAGAGGCTTCTCATCAAGTAACAGGGATGCAATCTGAACAGGGATGCAATTTTAGCAGGCTCCAACTTAAAACAACTCATGCAGGGATTGTAACTCCAAGTAATCATCCCTCTCTTTCTGTTATTGATGATAATGAAGCATGATGGAAAGTGGTGATCACTAAAAAGACTATGGAACAGCCTTTGAAGGATACTCCTACTCATAATAGCTTCTCCATCCTGGCTGAAATGTCTACTGAGGAGGGTGTGGTGGATCTGGTGGATGAGGGTGTTGATTCTTCTCCTACTTTATCCTGATGAAGATCTTTAGTTGGAATATTAGCGGTCTGAAACTCAAAATGATAGAGGTGAAGAAAATAATTCACTCATGGTATTAGCTTAATGGGTCTCTTGGAAACTCGGGTCAGAGTGCATGATGTTTCGAAACTTCAAAAGAAATTAGGTGTTGGTTGGCAATGGTTGAATAATAATGATTTTTCTCCAAAAAGGAAGAATCTGGATTCGTTGGCTGTATTGAGATGTTGATGTCTCTCACTTGGAGAAACATGAGCAATTCATTCACATACAGGTTACAGATAAGGTCCCTCAGTTATCTTTTTTCGTTACCTATGTTATAGCTGATAGAATCCCTTTATGGACTGGTTTGTTGCATTTATCTCGACATTTGGTTGGTGTCCCTTGGTTGATTTTAAGTGATTTTAATGCATTCTATATGCTGAGGATAGAATAAATGGCTCACCTGTTTCCTTGGCTGAGACTCAGGATTTTGTCAGTTAGCTTGATGATTCTGATCTAGTGGAAATGGATAGTGCAAGGTGGTTCGGTTCCTGGTCAAGTAAGCGTATTTCTGATGATCAGGTTTATAGCAGAATTGATCTGTAAAGGTTCCTATGCTACAGTTGCTTCTCAGTTTCTCAATCTTTCTACTTCTGATCGCTCCCCTCTTCAAGTGAATTGTGGTGATGTTGAGGATAAAGGTAACAGACCTTTTCGCTTCTTTAACTATATGAGTTCTCACTTAAATTTCTTTCTATTGTTCATTCTAATTGGTCTCACCACACAATTTCCCTATGAAAAGAATTTGGCACAATCTCAAGGTTGTCAGGTCTAAAGAAGTAATTTGGATACTATCCAATCTCATATCCTCATTCTCCTAGTATTAATTTGTATAAACAAGAATCTGAGGCTTATACTAATCTGAATATTGGTTATATGTTGAAGAGCAAGCTTTAGCAAAAATTAAGAGTTCAATGGTAGGCTCTTGTGGATTCTAATCATCAATTCTCTATGCTACTGTGAAAGAAAGGTGTAAATAAATAGAATTCATTGACTTTATTTTAGAGCTTGTGTTCAGTTATTAGATGCTGAAGGTATTCAAGAGGAAATTCTTGATATATATAAGTCTATTTTTGGGTTCTGCTGCCTCTGATTGCCTTGTCTTCATGTTCATACCATCACAAGAGGCTCTTTGTTAAGTTCTATGGCTAGAACTGATCTTTGTAGGCCTGTCACCTATGCTAAGATTGATATGGCTTTAGCTGGGATTGATGACAGTAAAGCTTCTGGTTTAGATGGTTTTAATGCTGTCTTCTTTAAGAAGAGTTGAAAGGTTATTAAGAGGATATTTATGCTGATAATGGTGCCCTCTCAAAACCTCTCAACTGTACCTCTGTGACTTTGATGGCTAAGGTGTGTACTCCCTCTAATGTTACTCAATTTAGACCTATAGCAAACAGTTCTCTTTTCTATAAAATCATTGCACAGATCCTTGGAGCAATTCTACAAAATCATTGCAAAGATCCTTAGTGCAAGATAACAGGGTGTTATTGGACAGGTTGTTAGTGGTTCTCAAGATGGTTTTATACCGGGAAGGAATATTTCTGATGAAATGATCTCAGCTACTGAATTGGTGCAAGGTTATAATAGAGCTCATCTCTTCCCTTGCCATGATGAAAGTAGATCTTAGGAAAGCTATGACTCAGTTGAGTGGCTTTTCTTGCTTATGATGCTCAGTGAGCTAGATTTTCCTTCTATGTTTCATACTCTATTTTGATTAATGGTAGACTTATCCTCCTTTTATGGCCAAAAAAGGTTCAAGGCAAGGTGATCCACTCTCTCCTGCTTTGTATGTGGAGTATTTGAGTAGATGTTTGACTAATTTGGATGAGGATCCTAACTTCAATTATCATCCTTAGTGTGAAAAAGTGAGCCTCGCGCATCTTATGTTCACAAATGATCTCCTTCTGTTTTCTAGAGGGGACCTCATTGGTATTCAACTGCTCTTTGAGGCTTTAATCACTTCTCTCTGAGTTCTGGTTTATCTGCTAATCTTGAGAAGAGTGTGCTAATCCTGAGAAGAGTGAAGCTTTTTTCAGTGGTGTTCCTCAGCAAGTGGAGCACAGTATTTTATCTGATACTGCGTTGGTGCCTCGTGTTCTTCCTGTTATGTACCTTGCATTCCCCTATCTACTAAAAACTTTGTGTTGCTCAATATAAGCCACTGGTGCACAAATTTAGAAGGCAGATTCAGTCCTGGACTTCAAGGAACTGTTCCTGCTGCCTAAGAAGGTTGTCAGGGATTTAGAGAGATTATGTAGTCAACGAGAGCTCCTATTGCTTGGGATTCCATTTGTAAATCAAGGGTGGCTAGTGATGTAATGTCTAAGAATTTGCACCTTTGGAGTAAGGCTGCTTTATTAAAATTATTGTGGGGTACCTCTTTTAAGACCAACAATCTTTGGGTAAAGTGGATTAATACTTATAACACTAAGGGGGAACTGATGGAATCTGTACCTATCTCCTCTAGTATGTCTTGGATGCTCTAATTTTTTTGGTAAGGTAGAGATATTACTGCGGATGCAGGTGGTTGAGATAAAAAAGGTCCATGAACAGCAGCCCCGTGAGACATCTACATTTATGATTGTTCTAATCTACCGGTCTCCATCTTTGCATAAAAATTTAGCTTCCACCAACACCTACGACCAGGATCTATGATTAACTTTCTTGGAAAACATGGGTGAAGTGGGAGAAGAGTATGATTGTCATAGATAAATGCTAATGATGAGAGGGTGGAAAAGGAATGATCTAGGTGATAAGGAAAACAATATTGTATTCAAGTTCTGTTTTGGGTTTGAGGAGGGGCAATAACGTTAGGCTTTTTTCCATAAGAGGTTAGTTTATGCACCATGCTTCATCGCTTCCAAGAAAAATTTGTGACCCTCAATCCATCATACAAAAACTATTATAGAAAGAAAAATACAAACACAAATTAGCAACCAAAATCGAAGTGGAATATCTTTGAATAAATTTCGATAGAAAGCATAGACAGCCAAGTCATCAACTTTTAATAATATCTAGGTAGAGTTAGCAAAAACTAGCACAATATATATAGCTATATGGGGAAAAACAACATACCTTACGGTCATGTTCCTCTGCAAAATATTCCTTATTGACATCACTCTTGGGAATGGAATCGTGGGTATTGATGCTAAGAGCAGTGTCTCGGACCTGGACTGGCAAACCATACTCAAGATCCAAAAGGCATACTTGACACACATTTTTCAATTTACTGCATGTCTGGCAAATTTCCGATTTCTTATATCTTGCATCTCGACCTGGTCTCCAACGGAATACTGTAAAGGGCCTTGTACAGATCTTACATTCCTTATCATATTCTGCTTTAGTCTGCACGATGAAGACAATCCAAATTGTAAAATTCCCCTCATAAATCCAGCAATGCAGCATAATAGTTCATATCCATTGCCATAGTGTCCTAGGCAAGATAAAACACACTTTCGGGTGACATGCACTCAAAGAAAATTAGTGAGTGAGACCACCAATAATAAATGCTGAGTTCATAAATACACAATCACATCGCTGATAAACTGATTATCAGGAAGCTCAACGAGGATGCAGAATAAAATCGCTATCGCATCCCCAAAAAGTTGAGAAAAAGGAAAAAGCATTAAGAGCTAGCTTTACTAAAGATAGAGCAAAGCAATAAGAGACAACCTCCTCAAGTTATACCTAATAGCACACATGCATATCGACCTACTAATCACAAGGACCCATCATTATATGTACCAATGTCGGATACTCAGACACTCGGAAAAGGCTATGAATATTTCGACACTTGAAAATTTTGGAATATATTTTGTAAAACGCACGAGTCGGACTCTTGGATATAAACCCATCTCTGACATGGCTACCAGAGTCCGAGTAACATAGTCGATGTAGTATCTGCATAGGTGCATCAATGAAGCTCCGAACAGCAGTAATAGTCACAAGATCGTCCTTGTGTTACAGGCATGACGAAACATACAAAATTTTGTGCAGTGTCTCGGGAACACATACTTTAGCATTTTCCACTGAAAAACCATCTCTCCGATGACCTTGATGAGCAAGGGACAAAACTTTCTCACATTTTATTCAAGCACAAGGTTGTGTTATCCCCCCCAATGAACCCCTAGCCCCTCGCCCCTACGTAGTACATCATAACGTATAGGAAAAATTTACGGGAAATATTTTAAAATCTTAGCAATCTATTAGAGTAACAAACAAAAAGATGATAGGACTCACAATTTAAAAAACCAAAAAGATTGGCAATGATGAATGAACAATGAAGATACATTTGGATACAAACTTATCGTTTCTACGCAACTCGTAAATCATATTCACCTATTTCAGAAAACAATGCTTATTTTGTTGATGAAAATTACACTAATTCAAGAATGTTACTAATACAAGCACTGGAATAGGTTAAGATTTTAAGAACAATTGCATTCATTAATTGAATAAAAAACGTATGAATGAAGTTAGGGTTTGAAAAAGAAGATAGGAAGATAAGAAAGATGGAAGTGTAAATGAGAAAGGTTACCATGCGAACATAGGGATTATCACCGAGGCAAGATTCACAGATGATGGGGAAGTCGGAGCGCTCCCACCCATCAGCTTCCAGATCTCGGAGCAGCCGATGCGCCATACCTCTCCTTCTAACACCGCCGTCTATTTACGTGATTACTTGTTCCTAAACCCAACTTGGCTTAACTTACCGCTTCCATCCTTGAAATGAAAAAAAGAAATCCTTCTAACAATTTGACTTTTTACTATTTATTTTCAAGTTTTTGGCCCCGCTTGCTAGTACAAAGGCCAAATCGTCCTGGAGTAGCTTCAGGAATGGCCCTCTTATGTTCAAGTTAGAAATATTTATAATAAGAAAGAAAAGCTAGGAAAAAAGGAGTTGAGTGTAATCTGAAAAAGTTACATGAAATTATGATGTAAATCAGGTATTTATACAGTAATGTGATGACAGAGCGGTAGTTGTTAACGTTGATCGAAGTTATTTTCGTAGTAAGAAGTATTACAGGCTTTGTTAAACGTAATAGGCTTAGTTTAGAAAAGTTTGGTGTTAATAGGGGTAATTTAGTCATTTTACCCCGAGTTGGGCCATGCCTAGGCTAGCACAAACATTTAACCCAATGGGTGATGCGCGAACAAAATTGTATGAAGATCGGCATCGCTCCAAATAACATGTTGAGAAGAAGATTCGTGATGATGTGACTGTACATCCGAGGGGATGAGCATCCTAGAGGACTAGCATATGAGGGGTATCGCGTTAGTCTAGATTCTACCCAAGAGTGAGTCATGAGGGCTTGCATCTGCCTAACCGAGGCCTACAAGGTGCTGAGAGTTGATGTCGATGAATACCTGCTAGGTAGTGAGGGTTGATGCTAATCAAGTGCCTAGTGTGCTAGGCTGCTGAGGGCATGCTAGGCGATAAAGGTCGTGTTAGGCTGCCTAAGAGGACGTGGATAGAGTTAAGTGAAGTACACTTGCTAGTCTTTGCATCTAATGGTCTTCTACTATCTGAGACCTGGTTGGCATAACTCACAACCTTCCCATCTGTGGGCCTAGTTGTCATTTTATTTTTTGCTCACTAAAACTTTGAACGACCATGACTTTATGCTCTAGAATTGTGCAAATTTTTATAAAAAAAGTATATTTTTTCGTTATCTACGTCGTGGCAAATCCGTATGGGGTTTTAGCCTAGAATTTTAGCATGAGGAAATTTCCTTGTTATTGTTTTTTATATGAATCGCATCGAGAGGTTGTCTTCACTAACAAAGGGATGATTTATCTAATCTAGGTTTGTTCTAATAGTCCGAGGATAGCCTTTTTGAACGGGTTTATAAGAGGATTGAGGAATGTGTGGTTGATGAAGTACTGACATGACGACAAAGGGAAGTCCGCTTGGTAAGGGGTTGCCCTCGAAACCAAGGAAGTGCGCTTGATGAGGGATTTCCCTAACGACTGAGGGATACTCGCTTGATGAGGGGTTTGAGTGAAATCCACATGACGACTGAGGGATGTCCGCTTGATGAGGGGTATCCTTGATGATGATTGAGGGAAGTCTGCTTGATGAGGGGTTGCCAAAATGATTGACGAATCTCCGCTTGATGAGGGGTTTGAGTGACATCCACATGACGACTTAGGAATGTCCGCTTGAAGAGGGGTTGCCATGATGACTGAGGCATATCTGATTGATGAGGGGTTTGAGTGACATCCACATGATGATTGAGGGTTGTCCACTTGCTGTGGGGTTTTCCATATGACGACTGGGGGAAATCAGCTTGCTAAGGGGTTGCCATGACTATTGAGGGATACCCACTTGATGTGGGGTTTGAGTGACATCCACATGATGATTGAGGGATGTCCTTTTGATGAGGGGTTGTCATGGAGCGAGAAGGGTCATAACATGTGATGCTATGAGGGATGCATGAAGCGCTACATATATTACAACTTCTATGCCAAGAGCCATCTATTATTTCATGTACCCCGAACTCGCTCTAATGTTGAAATGTAATGAGAAGTGCTTTGAATTTTTTGCATTTGATGATGCAAGTCTTTGTAAAATTACTCTTGTTCTTGCTTTACTTGATCCATTGAGAAACTTTATTCAGGTGTGAAATTCTAGCAGAGGATGGATGAAGCATGGGGGATAAGAATTATCCCAAGTGATGAGTTGGTCATGAGGGCATAAAATGAGTTGAATTGAGGGATTTCCGCAATATAGGGAAGCAAGGCAAAGCGACTGAAGGGATTCCTGAATTTAAGCGATTTCTGGGACCATATTGATAAAATAAGATGATCGAGAGCGTCCCTTGTGTTGAGTGAAGGCGATGTTGGGGGAGCATTTGTTAACAATTAAATTCGGAACCAACTGACGAACAATGAATGTAATGTTCGAAAGCAACCCTAAACCCTTAGGAAAGTTGGAACCATGTAGATAAATAGTCTTGCGGCTGAGAGTATCCCTTAATACTTAGGAACATCTCAAGTCATGTTAATGATATTATGGTGCCGCGAGCATCCCTTGACACTTAAAAAAGTCCGGAACCATGTTAATAAATAATTTGGTGTCCGAGATTATCCCTTGACACTTAGGAATATGTGAAACCATCTTAAAGAATATTGTGGTGTCCGAGAGCATCCCTTAACACTTAGGAATGCCTGGAACCATCTTGAAAAATAATATGGTGTCTGAGAGTATTCCTTAACACTTAGAAATGTCTAGAACCATATTAAGGAATGATATGGTATCTGACAAAATCTATTAACACATAGGAATCGTAGGAACCATAATGAGGAATAATGTGGTGTCTGAGAGCATCCCTTAACACTTAGGAATGTCTGAAACCATCTTGAAGTATATTGTGGTGTCCGAGAGCATCTTTTAACACATAGGAATGTATAGAGCCATGTTGATGAATATTATGGTGTTCGAGGGCATCCCTTCACACTTAGGAATACTTGGAACCGCTGAATGTTGAAACACTTGGGGCTAAAAATAAGCTCAAGTGTTTAAATCGCGAGGGTAGTTTTCTGGTTAGTAAGGTATACAAATACGAAGTGAACATTATAAATTTGAATGTAAGAGTTGATATCTATGGACATCATCATGCATTCATGAGCCAAACTTTTCCAATGATGTGTTAATAAGAGATAAACCATTGACTATCTAGTCCTTGCTGCCCCTAAGATATCGTCGGAAGGAGGAATTTCAGACATTTTTCCATGCCATGAGACAACCATCATAGTTGAAGTTTTTGGTAAATATGAACATACTTATTTTGACAAAGCAGGGGGTTCATATATCTCCTTCCTTTTTAATTTCCTGTCAGCCTTTGGTGAGTGGGTATTACCATGGTTCTTAAAACTGTTTATGTAACATTCATTTGTCGAGCATTGGTCTCCATACAACTTTCAGAAGGAACCATCATCCGTTTCAAATTGCAAGAGTCGCTGATAGCTAGGTAAGATGACAACTTTAACCCGGTTTAGAAGAGGATGACCGAAAATGAGGTTGTATGGCAGAGGGATGTTCCATTACCAGAAAGTTGTCGGGGAGGTTCCTCCCCTTTCCTTTTTCACACAATCGAACGGGCTCCTTCACTGCTCCAACATGATATACGGATTGCCCTCCAAACATTAATAGCGGTTGGTTGATGGGTGAAAAGTCTTCCTTGTATTGAAGTTGCTTCAAGAAATTACAAGTGATATGTTAATTGAACTACCAATGTCTATCAAGACTCTCTTAAGTAGAAAATTGGCCAACTTCACTTCGACTATAAGAACGTCATCATAGGGTACCTGAACATTCCTAATTTGACCTTGTTGAGGGGTCTCGACCTCAAGGACATGTCGAAGGTACCAGATATGGTTCTTGCGAGCATGACCAATCAGGCCTCCCGAAGAAAATCTGCCTGATATGACATGAATGCAACCTATAGCGCGACTCTAGTTCTAATCATCTTTCTCCTATTGATTCTAGCCGTCTATTATAGGGGTTCTTGCAATAGCCATTAATCTTTCTAATTCACATGCGACTCCACGTGCCCCATGCTACTCGGCTCAGAGTGTAAACTAGTGATGCTTTGGCTACTGTGACACCCGCCACAGGGTAAACCACCGTTTCTCAGGTCCTCTTCCCTCATCTGTCGACTTATCTAGAGCTTGTTTTAACTCCCTGTAATGTCGAGTTGTGTGTCCACACTCTCAGTGGAACTCATACCAAAGGCTTTTGTCTTGTATGTCTAAAGACTTTCCCATGGGCTTTGCCTGTAGGAGCATGGTTTTGTTTTTGGCGTCTAGGTAAATTTCACGTCTATTAGTATTTTGTCGAGAGTCATCCTTCTCACCTTCTAGGTTTGGTTTCTTTTATTTCTATCTTGATTTCCACCATCATTCCTTCTCTTCTTTCTTCGATTGATTAAGGGGTCGCAAATTTCAGAGGCTTGAATGAACCTCTCAGCTCTCCGCATCGCCTCCAAGAATGTTGAGACTTCATCCTCCACTAAAGACCATATAAAATATCCTTGCTTGAGTATGTCTAGGAGGCCAGTGAAAGGTTTGGGATGATGAGGGATTTAGATTTGAACCTTTTGATGTACTCCTTCAAAATCTCATCGTCTTCCTGCTCGATGGACATAAGTTGGATATTCGTTTTCCTTTCTATTTTTCCGGCAATTAAGTGTTGAAAAAAAAGCTTCCGAGCATTGAGAATTGAGTTATGATTCCTGAGTAAAGGCTGTTAAACCAGGTTTGAGAAATGCCTTTCAAGGTGGTAGGAAAGAACTTCATCAATAGTGTAAGGTCTTAATAGAAAAACAATATGATTATTATTCAAAACAGGACCTAACCGAACAACAAAATGAACCACACTCCTTTTGTCAGATAAACAAGTTCCAAGCAACATCTTCTGCCGACTTGCAAATTGGTTAAAAAAAGGGTGTTGGATGTATCTCCTCTGTGTTCGAGGTGTGAATGCAAAGAAGTGTCTGATTTACACGCTATTTTTAGGAGCTAGTATGCCGTAGGAAAAGGTCACCTGAGTAAAAGAATTGATCATCATTCACCATCAATAAACCCAATCCCACAAAAGGAAAAATGAAATCACATAGAATGATATGAGAGAAAAAGTTCACCTGAGTATCATTGTTAAAGAGCACATGAAATTGGCATATATGGAGAAAGAGGTTCCTCTTGAAATTAAATTGTTGAACAATATGTGTAGATGTTTGAGTGAGGATTTCATCAATATCCAACGCCAAAATCTTCTTCCACACATCTTTTGATTGACAAACCGATAAAATGTGTTTCGATACCGCTGATCGCACATTGATTAGTGACGTCAACAACAAGATATGCGACATACATTCAACAGGAAAATCCGTTAAGTTCATACAAGACATCTTTCGATTTTGGTGTAATTTTAAATATCTATGTTCAATTTCATCAGCTAAGCATTGATTTGGAATTTAGGGTATGGATTGAAGCTGATTAAGAAAGATTTTTGGTAGAAAATTGTGTGAGTTTAGGAGTGGTTAGCATAATTCAGGTGGGTGATGTGATTTTTTCCGCGTGCAAACAAATTAAACATTAGTGGAGTCCGGACATTGTCAAAGCTAAGGCCATCGTGCTTAGGTTAAGGTTAGCCAAATAGGCAGATGCAGATGATGCAGGGGCAGACAAACATGTCCCAACCACTGATGTAGTTGCACTATAGTCAGATCTAGCAGGGAGACTGCTACTTGGCACACATAAGATGAAGAAGATGCCAGCAAAACAATGACACAATGGGGAGTAGAAGAAAATGGTGCAACCAAGTTGAACAAGTAGATAGAAGATCTAATCAACGAAAAAAATCAGCTACGAAATATTATAGGTGACATAAGGAAGGTTAGTTTTTATTCAATCCAACCAAGTTATACTCGACCAAAGCAAAACTTGTAATACCGGCCTCATTTTTTCAAACATCATCAACATTTCTTCTCGTAGCTTCTTTTCATGCCTGATACCTTCAACACTCAGTTAGAAACAGATGCTCTTAGCTCATTGTTTGAAGCTCTAAGCCCCTCATTTGATGTATTAAGGTAATCATTTGATTCCTTAAGGTCATCATTAGATTTCTTAAACATGTCAATTTCAATAACCAGTGAAACCTCTCGTCCGGCGGCAACATCCTTCAATTGTTGAGTTTCTTTAGAGAGCTGCAGTCTGACTTCATTGTTACATCCTTCAATTTGGTTCTTCTTTGGTGGTCGTGTTTCGTAACCAAGTCTTCTTACATATCTAGACGTGAGCTTAAAACCTCAAGGTAGACAACTTTTACAGTTTGTATATCCTTACCACGCTTCTCTATTTCAACTTTCTATTTTTTTTAGTTCTACGTAATTCTCTCAGTTTCAGGTTCCCAACCAGTGTTTTTAAGTCTAGTATAAAATCAACATAATATTAGGACTATAAAGTAATTTATAAACTATCACAACTTGCACTTAGGAAATTACTTTTTAGTCTTCCGTATAATTTGATGTTTAGGTATTTTGTTGGTCTTCATGAGTTTTCTGTGATCCTTCAACATCTTGAGACGGATGAATTGGTGTCTCATTAATCTCGCATGAAAGAGAAGGTCATAGAAAGTTCAAAATGTCAAAAAGGGAAGAACGCAAAAAAAAACACTAATTAAGAATGAAAATAATGACGCACCAAGTCATATAAACTTATGGTTGTTGATCATAGTGAACCATTTGTTGTTGTTTCTGTTTGGGAGAGCCTAGTGGATGCGTTGACTTGACTAATATATTCGTTGTCGTTTCGGTTTGGGCGAGCGTAGTGGATGCGTTGACTGGTCATGGCGATTTCATTATCTTCTTTAGTTGTTCCCTTTAGGGCATACTTCCAACTCGTTCCTTCTCACTCGTGGAGTCGACTAGCATTTCATGTAATCTAAGGGAGCCAATTAACTGTGCTAAGGTTAGAATAGTTAGATCTTTGGCTTCATAAATAGTAGTCACCTTAGCTGTCCACACATTTGTGAAACTACACAATACTTTTATAACCAAATCCTCATTAGAAAACGATTTGCCAAGTTACGCAAGGTCATTTACAATTGTCATGAATCTTCCAAAATAATTATTTAGGTTTTCATTTTTGTTGATGTTGAAAGACTCGTATTTTGACATAAGTAAATCTACCTTTGATCACTTCATCTCATAGGTTCCCTCGTAAGCAAGTTCGAGGGTGTCACAGATATCTTTCGATGTTGAACAAACTGATATTCTGTTAATCTCGTTTTCACTAATAGCTTGTTGTCGAATAGATATCGGCTTGGATTTCTTCTCGATATTTTTGTAGTCAGTGCTGACATACTCACTATCCCTTTTCAATGACTATTTCCATCACTATCAGTTTAATGGTAGCAATGGACCTTCTCTCACCACGAAACAACATTCATAATCGATGTTGGCAACGATAATTTTCTTTATCTCGCTCTTCCACTATGCATAATTCTTTCCATTCAACTTGGGTTTCTTGTTGTCATATCTCATCACACTTAACTCTTGAGCATCAATACATCTGCTTGTCTAGGTATTACCCATTCAAGAAGCACAAGCTCTGGTACCAATTGAAGGTTCCTAAGGTACTCAAGATGGGGGGTGAGTTGAGTGCCTAACAAATTTACTTATTTTATCTGTTTTCGTGAGGTAACCAGTGGTCTAGCAGCAAACAACGCTCAAATAGTTGAACAGAAAATAACGAAGACACCAGATATAATGAGGTTCAACCTACACTAGCCTACGTCCTCCCTTATAATAACTCTTTTATTAATATAATGGGTTTTTCTATGATATACCCCTGTGGTTTTACGTTTTCTAAGTTGTACCGCGTGATTTTGAAATCTCTCTATTATACCCTTGGATATGCATTTTTTTATCAGTTGTACCCCCAATCAAAAATCCCAACATGAAAAAGTAAGGTAAGACACACTTTTGTCAGTAGTTCAACATGTCAAAAACCCTTCAAAACCCTTAAATCACATTCTGAAAACAAATCTCATCAACCTGAGAACTGAAACGCTGAAAATTAAATTCTCATCAAGCTGGATTTGGGCACAACTGATAAAAAATGTAAGACTAATAGTATAATATAGAGTTTTCAAAATCATAAGGTATAACTTAGAAAACGTAAAAAAACAGGGGTATTTCATCGAAAATCTCTAATATATTTTAATAAGCAGTACACCACTTATATGAATTGTTATATTTAGGGTTATTTAAAACTTACCACCTTAACTTTTCAAGTTTTTCAAAATTACCACCTTTAATTTTTTTCTTCAAAATTACCACCTAACATTTCCATTTTTCTTAAAAGTTCCCACCTCTAGACGATTTTTGTTGAAATTTGTTAACCAAATCATTAAATTAGTCTTACATATGCATTGTTTTATTATAGTATTAGCATTTTTTCTTGAAATTATCACTTACTCTTTGCAATTTTCTTTAAAATTTTAAAATTTGATGAACAAATTTTACCAAAAATCGTCTAGAGGTGGGAACTTTTAAGAAAAATGGAAATGTTAGGTGGTAATTTTGAAGAAAAAAATAAAAGGTGGTAATTTTGAAAAATTGAAAAGTTAAGGTGGTAGTTTTAAATTATCCTTATATTTAAACAATCAATCTAGCCCACACTCTCAACCCAAATGTGCCACTTCGCACTTGAACTCACAAGTACTAGAAAATGACCTATCAAATCCTACCCAATCTCTAAACCCTCTAATCGATATTCAATTTGCAATCACTCTCTAAAAATGCTTTCTCACAAAGCTGATAAGAGAAAGATTTAAGCCTTTAGCTCCGTGCACTTGATAATACAGAATTGTCCTAGGTTTGATCCTCTTTTGTTGTGCTCTTATAAAGATGCCATTAATTTTGGAGATCATGTTCAAAGATAGAGAGAATTCTAATAAGTATTTTTAAAGTTGAAAACCAATAACAATAAAGTTATAGCCTAAAATTGATCGATCCTTAAAAAGATAAGAATCTTTAATTTTAGGAATAATCTTGATCATTATCTTTCCGAAACGGAAAAAATAAAGCACAAGATTATAGCCATACTTCAAGGATAAAATATAATGATTATATTCTCTATAAACTGACTTGGTAACTACCAAAATATATACCAAAGATGATAATAATAAAATCTTTTACGCACTAGACAAAGTGTGTCTAAGACCTGTTCCCCTAACTTGCAATGTTGTAACCATCACTAGTAGAATAATAACTATTTGAGGCTATTTATTTTAGGCGTTTTTGACAAATAGTAGCAAAAAAAAAATTAAGATAATTTTTTTAAAAAAACCACGCAAACATGTGATGCGTCATTTCATTCTCAAAAAACGCATCAAATCACCATCTACACAAGGTAAATCAGGTCATCAATTCTTCCCTCCTAAAGACAAATTGATCCCGCCACACCAATTCATCACTGTTCCATAGCTTCTTCTCCCCTCTGGCGGCGCCTCCATCCTTGGCTGTAGTCCTTCCTTTGCGTTTGGCTGTGCTCCTTCTTTGGCTGTCGAGAAACTCCCTCCCTTCTATGAAATTGAGAAGGTAAAATTCTTCCTTTGCGTTTATCTGATCAAATATGCTCCATAGGTTTTCGTTTCCTTTATCTGTTCATTATCTCCCTGACTCCCTCTCTTCTACAATCATCGGCTCCATAGGTTGTGCGTGTGAAGCAAAGTTTCTGGGCATTCAAATTTCCTTGTTTATCCCCTTCCATTTCAACTCTATCGTCGTCAACTACGTACAGGAAGCAGAAACCCCTTCAGGTTCATAACTTTCTTCAATCTTTTCGTTTTCTCGGATCTAATATGCTCTCTGATTCAAAATTTTGGTTTTCGGATTGTAGATTAGCATCTGATTGAATCTGGGTTTTTATTTTCATGGAGAGGAATTTGTATATTGTTTGAATTTTAGGGTTAGTTTTACTATTGTTAGATGATTGTTTAGCTCTAATGTTGGAGAATGTTGAGTAGTATTGATGTGGAAAACATGCTTCTTGACTGGTTGTGAGGTGGGATTGTTTAGCTCTGATGTTTTATCGTTTCGGCATATGCCGATTTCATGTTTTTCTGTGTTTATGAGCTGGGATTGTGGATGTTGTAATCTCTTATTGAGTCAGCAGCCTGAAAATACATTTCACACCCATTTGAATTCTCGGAATGTTTCAATTGGATTAAGAGACAAATAGACGTGTGTTGGATTCATGTATTTCTTTCATTTTCCGTTATTGGTTCTTCGATTTTGCAGCTCACATTGCCTTAATTTCCGTGACTTGAAACAATTCATGTATGTTCTTTGCAAATGGAGTTCTAATGCTACGTGAAGGCAATGAATTCTCAATGTTTAATTGGATCATGAGGCAATTGGATTTGTCATTGTAAACACTAGGAATGAATAAAGGGGAGAGGAAGGTTTTGATATCACAGTTTCTCGATGTTTTGATTTCAAGTTCTTTGGAGATATTAGAAGTTAGAAGTAGTCGATTCTTATCGAATCATGTACTTTACCATCCATTTCGATAAAGCTTCAACTTAATTTTGTTTACTCTCTCATCTCCCTTCAAAAAACTACCAATAGTAACTAATAGCTATCGGGTGTGACTTGTTTTTCTCCATATTTATGTTTATTGTTTGATCATTGTCAAAAGACATAAGAAATGCCTTGTTGAAGCAAATTATGTATAATGTATACTATCTTGTGTTTTCATTTACTATATTATGGGGAAAATTAACTAAAGTGATTTAACATAAATTAACGCAGTGCTACTTCACCTACTATTGGAGCATAAAGTTTCTCGAGTATATTTGGTATGATTTCTTACCTTTTATTTTTTTTCTTGCAAATATACTTTTCGTTAAACATTACTAAATTATATGGCCTTCTTTTATTTAAATATCATGCATGTTTGGTGATATGTTTGATTCAAATATATGTAATAAGGCCACTTTGTTATATAAATACTAACCTTTGGGAGGGTTGACAAACCTAAGGAATGGAATGGAATGGAAATTGTTATTTGGGTTTGATATGAATTAATGCTTGCTTGTTTTTGCTATCCATGCATCATCATCATAGGCCTAGATACCCATTCAAGATGTACTCGTTAGGGGTACATCTTGAATAGTCCCCGGTTTGGGACTGTTCTTGAACATTTGATCTCGCTTAGGAGGTGAATGTATGCTTCTCGCTGTAAGGAATATTTCGGCTCATCATTTCTCTATGATGTTCTTCCGGTACATATATAGGTAAATATTTACCTATATCGTGTACTTGGAGAACTTTAGGGAAATGCTGCCGAATTTTCCTTAGAGTTAGAGTTGGCATACATTCACTAGTGGGATTAAATGTTTAAGGATGGGTTAGGTTGGAGTGATAATGACCTTTTGGATGCATCAATATTGTTGATTTAAATTTTACAATTGAAATGTGTTTCCCATATGTGGTAATTGTCTTCTTTTTATATTTTAGTGGACTGTACTTGAGATGGATCGAAATTGGATGTATGGTAAGCGGAATTCGCTGGAGTTCCATAAGGGGGTCAAGGAATTCTGCAGGAATGCGTTAGATTATGCTAAAAGTACTGGAGATGAAGGTTTTTATTGCCCTTGTGTAGATTGTTGTAATGTGGTGAAGTTCTATAGTATAAGGTTGTTAAGGGAACATGTTATTTGTCGTGGGTTTAGACAAGATTATCATATATGGATATGGCATGGTGAAGAAGGAATATATAAGGGATGTTCTAGAGTAAATGATGACATGATTGAACGACATGTAGAAATTGAACAACTTATTGAAATCGAAAATCACCTTAGGGGAGAACCTAATGTTGACGTTATTCATGAGGATGTTTTACTTAAGGACAATGGTGTTGATCATGATGAGGATAATGATGATGATCGGTTACGTGAGATGTTAGATGGGATTAAAGATCAATTTACCACTGGAGCATTCGAAAGTTTGTCCAAGTCATGTAAAATTCCCCTGTATCCTTGATGCACTAAGTACACTAAGTTTTCCGCAGTGTTAACATTGTTTAACATCAAATCTAAGTATGGTTGGAGTGACAATAGCTTCACGGACTTGTTGAAAGCTCTCCAAGACATGTTGCCCGATGGAAATCAAATTCCCGAGTCACATTATTATGCGAAAAAGTTAATTTGTCCATTGGGTTTAGGTTACAATAAGATTGATGCATGTCCAAATGATTGCATACTGTATCGAAATGAGTATGTTGATTTACATCAGTGCCCTCGTTGTGGTAAGTCACGTTACAAGTTGCCGGATGGGATTAAATTTGAGGTTGGTAAGAAGTATCCTTCTGCAAAGGTGTTATGGTATCTTCCATTAATACCACGCTTGAGACGCTTGTTTTCCATAAAGAGTGACGCTCAACACTTAAGGTGGTATGCAGATCGAAGGAAGAAAGATGGGAAGTTGAGACATCCAGCAGATTCTCCTCAATGGGAGATCATTGATAATAAGTATCCAGAGTTTAAGAAAGAAGTTAGAAATTTAAGACTTGGGCTTTGCACTGATGGAATGAACACATATGGTAGTCTGACTAGTTTACATAGCACATGGCATGTATTGTTAGTTATCTATAATTTGCCTCCGTGGTTGTGCATGAAGCGCAAATATATTATGCTGTCACTTTTAATATCCGGGCCTAAACAACCAGGGAACGACATAGATGTTTACCTCGCGCCACTTATCGATGATCTTAAGAAGTTGTGGAATGAAGGTGTCACGGTGTTCGATGCACATGCCAAAAAGCTTTTCTATACTGTGAATGACTTTCCAGCTTATGGTAATTTGTCGGGTTATAAGGTTAAGGGGAAGCAAGCATGCCCTATATGTGACGATGATATGAAATCAACATATTTGGCGCATTCGGGGAAATATGTGTACATGAATCATTGAAGGTTTCTCAATCGCTTTCACCCTTATCGTAAGAAGAAGTTACCATTCAATGGGAAAGTGGAGGAAGAAGTGGCTCGTAGGCCATTAAGTGGAAAAAGAGGTCTATGAACGGGTTAAAGGTATTGACACGGTTTTTGGTAAGAATGTGAAACCGAAAGAGTTTGAGGGTCTTTGGAAGAAAGTGTCCGTTTTTTGGGAACTTCCATATTGGCAAGACTTGCCGGTAAGACATTGTCTTGACGTGATGCACATAGAGAAGAATGTGTGTGATGCTGTTCTCGGGACTCTGCTCAATATAACTGGGAAAACAAAGGATGGCTACAAAGTGCGTAAAGACTTGGAATGTATAAAGATTCGAACACAGTTGTGGCCAATTGAGAAGAGCACGACTAAGAAGGGGAAAAGTTCATCCTTTTGTCTTCCACCAGCTTGCTACACCTTATCTAAAGTCGAAAAACGTGCATTCTGTGAGTGTTTATATGGGATCAAGGTTCCTACTGGATACTCTTCCAATCTGAAACGACTAGTGTCCAAGACTGATTTGAAATTAGTTGGCATGAAGTCCCATGATTCTCATGTCGTGATGCAAGTGTTTTTACCGATTGCAATTCGAGGGATTTTGCCGAAACATGTGAGGCATGCCATTACTAAACTCTGTTCTTTTTTCAATACCATATGTACCAAGGTGTCTGACCCAACAACATTAGATGCATTACAAGTTGACATTGTTGAAACACTTTGCCAATTTGAGATGTATTTTCCGCCTTCTTTTTTTGATATTATGGTCCATTTAATAACACATATTGTCCGAGCGATCAAGTTGTGTGGTCCAGTATATCTAAGGTGGGCGTATCCTTTTTAAAGACACATGGGTACGCTACAAGATATGGTGAGAAATCCAGCCCGACTAGAAGCTAGTATTATTCAAGGAATTGTTAGTGAAGAGGTTTATGAGTTTTGTATTGAATACGAGGAGAGGCTTCAAGCTATTGGACTTCCAAGGACCACAGGAGATGGAAGCTATGAAGGCAAAGGTCTGGTTGGCGCTAAAGAGATCTCACCTCCATCATATTTGAGAATGAAGGCGCATTTATATGTGTTGCAACAAAGTGAAGCGGTTGAACCATATTTGACAAGGCATAAGAAATTTTTAGCTTCCATATATCCTTCAAGAGGTGAAAGGTGGTTGATGCAGGAGCATAATCGCATGTTCATTGATTGGTTCTATAAGGACGTAATGGAAGAATTGTCAAATCTTGATAGTGATGATGCATCTAATACACTCAAATGGCTTGCTTATGGTCCTAGAGAGAGTGTGTTCTCTTACGAAGGGTATACCATAAATGGATACACTTTCTACAGTGAACGTCAAGATAAGAAGTCATTATCGGTGAAGAATAGTGGTGTGAAAATGATTGCTTCATCAAGAGAATTTGCTAGCTCTAAGGACAAATCTCCTATTGATTCGACACATTCATATTATGGGATAATTCAAGAAATATGGGAACTAGATTATTGTGACTTTAAGGTTCCTCTTTTTCGATGCAAGTGGATTGAGAATAGTCGACGTGGTGTCCAAGTAGATGAATTTGGTTTTACTCAAGTGGATATGAATCGTTTGCGTGACACTGAGGAGCCATTTATTTTTGCATCACAAGCTAGACAAGTCTTCTATGTTCTTGACCCATCTAACCACCAACGGTCTCTTGTGGTTCATGGAAAGAAACGAATTTTAGGTGCTTGGGACATCCTTAATGAAGAGGAATATGATGATTTTGAGGATATTCCACCTTTCTCAATTCCTAAAAGCAATTTGAGTGATGTAGCGGATCTTGACACATGATTTGTACGTCCTGACCATACAGAAGGGCTTACTGTTGAAAATTCTTAATTATCCTAAAGAGGTATGATGTGAAATCGTATAATTACAATGATTATTTCTGGCTATTATGTACAATTACTTTGTGTTTAATTTGTCCATATTTTCAGGAATTCGGCAATGGATGACGAGGATAACTACAAGATATCCGAGGATGATGATAATTACATTGATGAGGAAAATGACGACAATCTTGAGAGTGAGAGGGATAGTGATGATGCCCCTTATAATGTTGAGTTGGAGAATGACAAGGGTGATCCAGATGACATTGCTACAGAGATGGAGGCTCATAGGCTTGAGGAGATTGCCAACTGGATAGATCGTCATGAGATGGAGGCAGATAGAGCTGCATTACAGGGCATCGAAGTGACGGGTCCATCCACCTCCGTGCCCTTTGACCATCTTCAACCACTCCAACAACCCTGCCAAGAATTACAACTAACAAGTGCAACGACGAGCTTACAACAAAGCAAGGGCTCTTCCAGTGGAAGGTGTGCAACAAAGGGGTTAAAAGGTTCGGGGCCTAGTATCTTCAATTTGATGACCTCAGCTGTCCAATTGGTAAATGGCGACTGAGATATGGCCCACATGCTGGGTTTTGCATGCGAAAGTTCAACATTAATTTGAATTGGAAGGATGTCACTGAAGGAAAGAGAAAAATGATACGGCTAGACACCATGGTAATTTCAAGCTTTTATTTAATCCTCTTGTTTCTGTCTTAACTCATATAAATGCGTTTTTAAAACAAATAAAACTTCTTAATGATTAAATCTCGTTTCATGCACCAGCCCATTGTGAATTTGCAAGGTTTAGATTTAGTGTTTTTGTTGTCTTAATTCATGAATGGATCCATGAAACTGTCAACACTTCCTAATTTAAGAGGTCTTCGCATTGAACCTGAAGCTGTAACCCTCTGTCTGTGTCTGTGTGGTGCGCGCACGTGTGTGTGTTTTGCATGTGTGTGTCTCTGTGTAGTTTTCTTATTATATTTTTTGTACATATATCTCTTGCAAGTTGCATTCAGTTCTGTTGCTCCCTTTTGAGACTCGAAAGGATAATCACCCTTTTGAGACTCGAAAGGATAATCAGCTAATGTAATGCCTTTTGGGTTCTGGTGCTAGGTTGCACTGATTCTTTTCAGCTCATTGACTGAAACAATAGGAGACACATTTCATCCTTATTTCGCGGACCTTCAAAGTCTTTTGCTAAAATGTTTGCACGATGATACAATCTTGCTAAAATGTTTTCATGGTATTCTTCTTGTCTTCCAGAATCTATTCCATATTCCTGATGAGAAGAGATTGAGGAAGAACTTCTTGTCTTTAGTTGCGAAAAGGTTTAGGGATTTCAAAAGCAAATAGGTAAGTGGATGGATCACTAAGACATGGAAGAGAATCAAATCTCAAAATGGAAAGGAGCCTCATGGAATTTGGAAACATATAAGCGTAGAAGATTGGAAACTTTTTCAGCAAATTAAAACTTCAAGTCTTGCCAAGGTAAGCTAAATAATTACTACAAAAATTAATTTGATCTAAATGTATTGTTAATGCTTTTAATAGTGGTTATTCTTTTTTCCCCCGTGTTCTTAAGAGAAAACGTGATAAGGCCATTGAGTGTGCAAAAAAGAATGACCATCATCATCACTTAGGCCAAAATGACTTCAACAATGTTTGTCAGATTTGGATCAAGGATCGTTTTTATCCAATGAGCACTTCCGTGTCGGGTGAGAATGACTCGACCTCTATGATTACCATTGACGTCAATCGGGCGGATGACTGGTTCTGTGCAATGCATACAAAGGATAAGAAATCTGGCAAGTATAAGATAAAGAAAAAGAAAACCAAGGAAGTAGCCGAAAGATATGTAAGTACATAACATCTACTGTTATCATTATTGCTTGTTGGTTGTGCTTGCACCTTCATTTGCATGGAAGAATTGATAACCTGGGACTGCTCTACTACTTATGTCATTAGCTATCACCTGTTGTCATCTGAAATCAGTCATCCTATAATTATCTCATTAATTTTTTTCCAGTCATTCTGTAATTAGTCACTCTGTCATTCTATAATCAGTTTTATCATCCCCTGTCATCTATCATTCTGTCATCTTGTAATTAGTTGCTTTATGATGTATGCATACTAGGAGAATCTATCTACACGATGTATGCTATTGCTTGCTCACTATTTATTTTTGTATGAAATTAAACTTAGCTTGAGCTAAGAGAGAAGCAGAACCAAGGAGAATTTATTCGAGATAGAAATAGAGATGCTTTGTATTATGCTCTTGGTGAGAAGGAAGATCACCCAAGTTGTGCAAGAGGTTTTGGTGGCGTTAATGTCACCGTGAAGCAAGCATTTGGTGATTTAGGCGAAGCTCGTGGTTCAAGAAAAAAAGGAGCAACTTTGGAGGATCGAGAGGCCCTAAAGAATGAACTAAGGGAGGAGCTTAAAGAAGAGATGAAGCTCGAGCTAAGGAGTAATCTGTCCTCCATTTTGCAACAAATGGGTTTGCCGGCCTTCACCTCGCCTCTTGTGGCAGATGTTCCTGCGTTGACTAGTGTTCGGGATGCTCCTTAAGTTCCTAATATGCTAGATGTTGCTGAAGCTCCTAATGTTCCCGATGCTCCTGAAGTTCCTGTGATGTGCCCAAATCATTCTGGTAATGGTCGAGGGACCCATCCGCTGCCTTATCTACCACTTGAAATTAAGGTAATTATTCTACATAGCTCCCACCCTCACAAACATACACACACTAGTTGCTTGCTCACTATGTTGGGTTTGGTTCAGGGTGTTATTGGTTCTGGTTCAGGTTAAGTATTGGTTCCGTATTGGTTTTGGTTCAGGTAATTATTTGCATCTACCTTTTACAACCACTGCAAGTACATAACTTAAATTAGTTGTTTTTTGTATGATCTTCCTATTGCCAAACACATGAACAAGCTTGATGTTAAGTCTTATAGCTATGGTTGGTTCTGGTTCAGGGCTTACTGGTGGTATATGTTGGTTCAGGTGCATTATATATATATATATATATATATCTGGAAACGAAAGCGGGTAATCATATTATAGCAAGAATAATAGCTCTTTCATAGAAATCATATTATAGCAAGAATAATAGCTCTTTCATAGAAATCATATTATAGCAAGCAACTAGAAATAGAAGGGGTAATCAAGATGGATTACCAAAAATCCAAATAACAAGCTTTAAGGCAACTTCAAGAGTGAAATCAAGCAAGGCTGCTAGTGTGCAGGTAGGGTAGCAGTAGCTCTAGAGGGCACAAAACTGAAAATCATCAAAAGGCAACTTCACATTAGCAATGAAAAAATAAAACACAAGCAGAACTAAAGAGAGACCTGAAGTGAAACATAAAACTAAACCATGAATCAACTCTAATATAACATAGATATGCCATAAGTACAAAGAAAAATAGACAAGTAGTATGCATCACTGATGTTTCGGGTACAAGAAACACAGTGAATTTGTAATTCGGGGAAGTCCAATTTCCAGCTAGGGTAGTAACCAAATGAGTCTAAGGTCTTCGAATTCCGGCACCTGCAAAACTGAGCACCGTGAACTACCCCGGGGATGTTCCCGGAATCGGCTCTCCGATGCTTAAGTCCGATCTGATCTCAGAAGTCAGAGAGAATAGTACTAGTGAATGCTCTGCAATATATGGAAAAACGTACCTGAATGATAAGATGAGAGTACTATTCATAGGTAGTACTGAAGTGACGTCATCTGGTGAAGATGGTGATGTCATGAAAGCCTTTTAGTCAGTGGGCTTGACTGAAGGCCTGTACTTCCCAGCCTGTGGGATCCTTAGGGGTAAAATGGTAATTTTGCCCCCTAAGGGTATTTTAGTCATTTCACCGGTTAGGTGGGCCATGACTGGAAGGGGCCCAAACATTAACCCCACGCTCTATGTCGTAGTGTCAGATCGTGATGAGATTGCGATGTGGAGCGGAATAATCTGTCTCGGTTGTTGTAAAAACTCGACGTACCCCAAAGTGGGATTGATTTTACCAAATTGGAACGCCCTCACCCTTAGAGGATGAGAGCAAATTCGAAAGCCCTCACCCTTAAAGGGTGAGGGAAATTTCGAAAGCCCTCACTCTTATAGGGTGAGTGAGAATTCGAAAGCCCTCTCCCCTAAAGGGTGATTGAAAATTTGAAAGCCCTCACCCTAAAAGGTGAGGGAAATTCGAGAGCCCTCACTCTTAAAGGGTGAGGGAAAATTCGAGAGCCCTTATATGGGTGAATGAGTATTCGAAAGCCCTCACCATTTAGAAGGTGAGTGAAAATTCGAAAGCCCTCACTCTTATGGGTGAGTGAGAATTCGAAAGCCCTCACCTTTTAGAATGTGAGTGAAAATTCGAAAGCCCTCACCTTGAGAAGGTGAGTGAAAATTCGAACGCCCTCCTAGGAAAAATAGCTCATAGAATTCGAGCACCTTCCTAGGAGAGGCTTTAAAAGATAGCCATACTTATTCAATTTTTAGAAAGCCTTTTATGGAAGGGTTTGGTGCAATTTCGAACGCCCTCCACACAGAGGTTCAACTGGAATTTGAACGCCCTCCTAAGGGAATGGCTCATAGGATTCGAGCACCCTCCTAGGAGAACACCTCATAGGATCCGAACACCCTCAACACAGAGGTTCAAAGGGAATTCGAACGCCCTCCTAGGAGAATAGCTCATAGAATTCGAGCGCCCTCATAGGAGAGGTTAAAAGGGAATTCGAACGCCCTCCTAGGAGAATAGGTCATAGAATTCGAGCGCCCTCATAGGAGAGGTTAAAAAAAATACTTGTGTGCACTATTCAATGACTTCAAAATTCGAACGTCCTCCTACTTGAGGTGTTCAGTGAATTCGAACGCCTTCCCAGGAGGGGTTCAATACTAGAATTCGAACGCCCTCGATAGGGTGTTCGATACAAATTACAAACATCCATCATTGGGTGATTTATAATAAAATTTGAAAGCCATCCTTGAAGGAATTCTATGAAGGACAAAATTCAAACGCCCTTAATAGAGAAGTTTAACACAAAATTCGAACGTCCTCTATAAGGTGTTCGAAATAGAATTTGAAACGCCCATTATTGGGTGACTTGAATTCTTCGAAGTGCCTGGTTAGGGCTAATTGAGTCCAATACTCAATTTGATAATTTCGAGGTGGCCTGGTAAGGGCTAATTGAGTCCAATACTCAATTACTCGAAAGGGGATGCCTTATGAAGGGCTTGGCATACTTAGAAAATTTTCTAAAGTATGGATTCAAAGAACATCCTTGAATCTACTCGAGGTGGCTCAAACAAAGGGTATACCTTTTGAAGAGTTCGAGGTAGCCCCGGTGAGGGGAGAATTGTACAACCGAATTTGTTCGAGGTAGGCCCGCTGAGGGTCAAAGTTTAAAAGTCCACTTTTTGGGTAGTCAATCGTATTTGATACCGTTTTTATACGTTTGAACCGTATAAATACCGTATTGAAACAAACCTCCCTCTATCCTCTGGCACGAACTCCCATGTTAGGTTACTGTTCACATTAGAGAGGTTACTGTTCAGGGTAGGTGGGATATAAATATCTCACTTCTTTCCTCATTTACTCACTTTGCAATTTCTCTCTCTACTTTCTCTCTCTAATTTTCTCTCCCTTTTTAAGAAGCCTTTTGCTTCCTGTGTGCTGCTCAGAGTGCGTCAAGAGAGCGAGGAATCTCCTTCGTGTAATTCGACAAAGGTATGATTTCTCATCCTTGACTCTTTTCTTTGCTTCTAATAAATTCGATAGGGGTCTCTGTAATATAAATAATGAACCCTGTTTTCGAACTGAGTGCCTCATATGCCTTGCCCCTTCCTTATATGCCTTGGGTAGAAACAAGGGTAGATGGGGTTCCTGTTGTATCAATAGCTTATTGGGTCCCAAATTCTGATATTTTGCTCGACGCCATTCCTATTGAGGAAGAGGAGTTTGAGGAGGATTTCGATGGGCCTGAGGAATTTTTAGATCATCCTAATAAAGTAACAATAGCCTTCCCTCCTTCTAAGAGGAGTTACTTAGATTCTTTTATTTCCCTTGGTGTAGTGCAAATAATGGAGAAGACGGATGAGGGGACTTCGACATCCGACTATATCGAGCCCTGCCTTTCCCCCAACATGAGATTGGGAATAAGTGGCCACTGGTCAACGGGGAAGTGGCAAAAGGATCTTCAAGAATGGCTGTCGTTTTTGTCGACTTTGTACCATATAAAGCTGCCCTACGTCATGTATCCCCCGCAAGTCACAGATTTGGTAGTATCACCACCTCCCGGGTGTGTGGGTGTATATAAATCATATTTCGAACTGGGTTTGCGCTTTCCCTTGCACCCACTTTTAAAGGAGATTTTAGAGGCATACAACATAGCCTTACGTCAACTTATGCCTAACTCGGTTGGGACGTTAGTTGCATTTTTGTGTATATGTCGCATGCTTGGAGTGCGACCGTCTTTGCGCCTTTGGCGCAATATGTTCCGTATATAAGAAGTCTCCGAGCTTCGCCATGGCCTGGTTGGTACTCTTTTCAGGCCAGGCAGCTCATAATGATGAAGAATGGCCTTAGAGATGAAAAGTCGTACAAGGTCACAACAGAGATGCTAACCAACCACACCCTTTTTCGAGGGGAGTTTCTCTTCATCTTCCGAGGAGATCAGCCGTGGGACATACCTGTAACTCTGTCCGATAGTCCTCCTAACTTTGGCATGAATCTTAATGTGCCTGAAATGGACGCCGAGGAGGCTATTGTGGCCATTCATTGTCAAGCCACGTCGTTTTATGTCGATGGGAAGCCTAAGTACAAGACTGATCACTGGCTGCCTAATGATAAGGACTTAGCCAACGAGCACTTCCTGTCGGCTTTTGGCGTGTCCCCGGCATATGACCAATGTAGGGGTCTATCACTTATCCATTTCTTTTGTTTATGATATCAACCTTATTTTTTGACTTTAGTTCTCTGCTTTTTGTAGTGCTTGCTTTCAATAACCTTGACGAGGAGATGAAGAAGAACACCGCTAAGAGTGGCATGGCGGCCATGGCCAGGCTGTCACTGAATATCGGGGAACTCAAAGTTCCCAAACATCCTGCTGTAAGTTCGAAGACCCTTTTTTGTTGGGTTTTGATTTTTTTTGCTTCTTCTGACTTGTTTATTTTTTGGCAGAATCCAAAACACAAACCAAAGGCGAAATCGGTGACACCGAAGCCTTTACCTGCTCCCCCTGCTACTCTACCTGATCCCCCTCTTCCAGCGGTCGAGGGTTTCGAGGGATTAAAAAGGAAGGCCCGCACCTCTCCCTTTGTTGATCCGTTAATACCGGATCTTAGTTTTCACCTGGGTGCGGGTTCGAGTCCTATGGCTGAGGAGGAGAACGAAGAGCCCCTAGTCAAGAAGACCAAAACTTCTTGGCTTGACGACGTCGACGGTCAGTCCGGCGCCGCAAGCATCGAGAATGCCAGTCGAAAGGCTCTTCGAGCTCGTTACCAACGAGTTCGAGAGGCATTGTTGGTGTCAGGGGACAAGGAGGATATCTCTAAGCCGAGTGCAGCGAAAGAGATAGAGGCACTCAATGAGTGCTGCTTACAGGTGAGCCTTTCGTCTTCTCTTATTGTTGATATCCATTTCTGTAACTTTTACTTAACCGTTTCTTGGCTTATCACAGATGTCTATCCGAATGGCCTGCCTTACTGAAAAGGAAGGTCGTGATTCGGGTAAGCTGGTCGAGGAGCTCGATAAGTGCAAACAGGAGCTGTTGGAGGCTTCTCGAAAGGTCTGCTCTCTCGAGGCTGAACTTGACGCGGCCAAGAGGTTGAATGCCGACAACCTCGAGGCTTTTAATAGCGAGAGGACGAGTCTGATGACCAACATAGACGAGCTGTTCGACCAGCTTAAATCTGCTGAGAAGAAGCTCGATGCCTTACGCAGAGAGGTTGCGGACCTGGAGGGACAGCTTAAGGGCCACAAGGAGCTGCTTCAACGGGTTCAAGCTCAGCGGGATGTCTTGCAGCAGCAATATGATAAGTCCGTCAAGGACTTAAAGCAGAAGAGGGACAAGTACGTCCGCCGCTGAAAGCGATCGCAAGAGGGTAAGAACTTCGCTGATTAGAAAATGGTCGAGGGCTTTCAATCTGCTCGAGACGAAATCCAGGGTTTTTTCGAGCAGACTCTGAAAGACTTGGTTCCAGGACTTGATTTCCAACAAGTTATGGCCAAGTATACTGAGTATGAGCAGGAGGCCCTCAACGCCTATATGGAAAAGGAGAAGGCAAAGGGCAATCGAGGAGCTGGTGAAGCTTCCTCTTCTGTCCCTGAGGAGGTCGCTGAGGCCGTTGAAGATGAAGCCCCTGCCGACCTCTCTCCTGCCAAGGAAAGCGAAGTTCAAACCGCTGAGGTTGCTTCTGAAGCTGTCGAGGATGAGCCTGAGGTGGATGAAGCTGATGATGCGAGCTCTTCATCCGAGTCCTCGTCTGAGGAGGAGGATATCGACATAGAGGCCCCTTGACTTTGTAACTCAGCATTTATGTATTTAACTTTTTGTAAGTCAGTTACTTAGCTTTCTTTTGATTCTGTTCTCAAAGCTTGTAATCTTTACTTTGAATGGAATGAAAAGAACTTTTGCTCACCTTGTTTCATACTTTTCGCCTTTATTTTCGACCTGCTAGGTCTCCTGTTTCTTTTGTATGACAAAATTCGAATGCCCTCAAAGAAGGGTCCATAGAAATTCAAAGGCCCTCCTTAGAGGACTCACATCACTTAATGAAATTCGAGACCGGTGAGGTTATGAATTCGTTTTGAACCTGTTAGGTGCCAAAAATTTCGAACATGATGCATAGCTTAAATAGATGACAAATTCTAAAGACCGGTGAGGTCATATTTCATTCATAATTTTAACAAGTCTGTTTGGACCGGCAAGGCCTACAAGTTCAAGATCATTACAATTATTCCAATTCTTATCACAACAACTTAACAAGACCGGTGAGGTCGAAGTAGTACAAGAACTATCTATCTTGCTGTCATATTAGCCCCTTAAGTTGTTGTGGTTGGCTTCAAACGTAGAACTTCCTTAAGTTGTCGATATTCCAGGGACGAAACAAAGGATCACCATCCATGTTCTCGAGTCTGTATGTTCCAGGATGAATAACCTCCGTTACTCGATATGGTCCTTCCCAATTTGGACTTAGCTTGCCAAGGTCCATCTTCTTTCCTGTTGCTTCAATCTTTCGAAGGACTAGGTCTCCGACCTCGAACTTTCTTTCCTTGACCCCTCGATTGTACAACCTGGTCATTCTAGCCTTCTGAGCCATTGATTTGAGTAGTGCATTTCCTCTTGTCTCTGGTAGGAGGTTGAGATTGACGCTTCTTTCTTCTTCGTTTTGCCCGTAGTCTAAGAATGTTATCCTCGGTGAGGGGACATCTACTTCGACTGGCAGGACGGCTTCACTTCCATAAACAAAGTTAAAAGGTGTATGTCCAGTGGCCTCTTTCACCGTGGTTCGAGCTGACCATAGTATTCCTGGTAGGTCTTTAACCCATGACCCTTTCGCTCCATCTAACATCTTCTTTAACCCTTTGTGGACGACTTTGTTGGCTGCCTCTGCCTGTCCGTTGGTTTGCGGTCGACTGACAGCAGAAAATTTAGTTTGTATGTCAAATCGAGCGCAGTAAGCTTTGGTAGGACCACTGTTGAATTGTCGACCGTTGTCAGATCTGAGTGCTCGGGGAATGCCAAAACGAGTGATGATGTTTTTCCAGATGAAGTATTGCACTTTGTTATCTGTGATGGTGGCTAAGGGTTCAGCCTCGATCCATTTGGTGAAGTAGTCGACAGCTACCAACAAGAATTTTCTTCCGCCAGAAGCAACTGGGAAGGGCCCGAGGATGTCCATCCCCCATTGGTCCAATGGTAGCACAGCTTGCATTGTAGTGAGAAGAGAGGCTGACTGTCGATGTACATGAGCGTACACTTGACAGTTGTGGCATTTTTTGACCATGTCCTTGGCATCCTTCATTACTGTTGGCCAATAGTATCCTCCTCGAAGAGCTTTACCAGCTATAGTTCGAGCCCCCTGATGACTCCCACAGGTGCCTTCATCTATCTCTCGAAGTATCTGCTGGCCCTCTTCGAGCGTCACACATCTTAAAAGGGGATGTGTGAAGGACTTTTTGTATAGCAGGTGGTCGTGCAGCAAAAACCAGCTCGCACGGCGTCGCACTCTTTCTGCTTCTTTTTCATCTTCTGGTAGTTTTCCTTCTTCGAAGTACAGGCGGATACTTTGCATCCAATTGTTCGAGCGGTCTATGCTGCAAATGAGAAGTTAGCTGTTGATACTTGGTTTATACAACACCTCCCAAGAAATGGTTCGAGGCTCCAATAAAGCATCTGCCTGCTGGTTTTCGGATCGCGGGATGTGTTGTATTGAGAACTTGGTGAATTTTTGTTGTCGTTCTTTTACCTTGCCTAGGTACATCCTCATACTTCCTCCTTTGCCTCGAATTCTCCTGTGACATGACCCACGACCAACTGTGAATCAGTCTTGACCGTTATTTCCTTAGCCCCATTCGAGAGGCATATTTTTAATCCCAGCAAAAGGGCTTCGTACTCAGCTTCGTTATTTGAGGCAGCAAAGTCAAATTTTATTGCATATTCCATTCTATTTTCGAGAGGGTCTATGATCAGTAGACCGGCTCCGCAACCTGCTTTGGATGAAGAGCCATCAACATAGAGTTGCCATGTCCCGGTGAGGGTGGCAGTCTCGACTTCGGTTGGGCACTCATCGATGAAATTAGCTAAGGCTTGTGCTTTAATTGCTCTTCTTGGTTCGAACTTTATACCATAGTCTGAAAATTGATTAGCCCATTCGATAACTCGACTAGAGCCATTTCTACTTTCAATGAGCTTTCTTAGTGGCTGACTAGTGAGTACTTTGATTGGATGAGCTTGAAAATAAGGTTTCAATTTTCGACTGGCCATCACCAGGGCATATATCATTTACTCCGACGGGGGGTATCTACTCTCAGCCCCTCGAAAGGCATGACTAATGAAATACACTGGGTGTTGTAGTTTTTCTCTTTCCGCAACTAGCATAGCACTTAGAGCGGTTTCAGATACCGCTAGATAAACGAATAATGTCTCTCCCGGCAAGGGTGAGACAAGCTTCGGTAATGAAGCTAAGTGGGTCTTCAACTGTTGAAAGGCTTTTTCTGCTTCACAGTCCCATTCGAAGCACGGTTTCTTCAATGTATTAAAGAAGTGTAAGCTCTTGTCAGCTGATCTTGATAGAAATCTTCCTAGGGCAGCGATACACCCTGTGGGCCTTTGGACCTCTTTCACAGTTCGAGGAGTCTTCATGTTGATGATGGCTTTTATCTTGTCAGGGTTAGTTTCGATGCCCCTTTCATCAACTAAGAACCCTAGGCATTTCCCTCCTCGAACGCCAAAGACGCACTTCTTAGGATTCAATTTCATGTTGTAAGATCGTAAGGTAGACAAAGTTTCCCACAGATATTGGACATGATCCTCGATTAGCTTGCTCTTGACTATTATGTCGTCAACATAGACTTCAACATTACGCCACAATTGCTTCTCAAACATTTTATTTACGAGCCTCTGATATGTAGCCCCTGCGTTCTTAAGTCCGAACGGCATGACCACAAAACAATAAATCCCGGAACTCGTAATGAATGCGGTATGCACCTGGTCTTCCTCGGCGAGGGGAATTTGGTGGTAACCAGTTCGCGTCCATGAAGCTAAAATGTGCATGTCCTGCCGTGGAGTCGACCAGCTTGTCGATCTTTGGGAGGGGGAAATCGTCTTTCGGACACGCCTTGTTAAGGTCGGTGAAATCGACGCACATGCGCCATGATCCATTGGGCTTTCGAACTAGTACTACGTTCGACAACCATTTTGTGTATTGACATTCTTTTATCATTCCGGCACTTAGCAACTTTTTCACCTCTTCAGCTGCGGCCTTGTTCCTTTCAGCACCCTGATGTCTTAACTTCTGTTTGACGGGCCTGAATTCTGACTTGATGTTCAGCTGGTGTTTGGTGACCGAGGGGTCTATTCCTGGCATCTCATCAGCTGAAATGCGAACACCTCTTGATACTCTTTGAGGAGATCCACTATTTCTTTTCAAACGACCTGGTTAAGGTCCTTGCCAATTCAAACTATCCGGTTAGGATCAGGTCCGAGTTGTATTTCTTCATCTTCATCGACCGGCTGAGGTCGATTGTAGTTGATTGGGTTCTCGTTATAGAACAAACCCAATGGTGGGGGTGAAATCTTGTCAGTTTCTTTTTCTTCTCTTTTCCTTTTTCCTGAGCTTGCTTCGACTGGCCTGCCTCTTCTCAAGCTATTGACATAACATTCTCAGGCAGACTTTTGGTCCCCATGCAACCTTCCAACCGTCCCATCATCTGCTTAGAACTGCAACAGGAGCTGGTAGGTCGAGATTGCAGCTTTTATTCTATTCAGTGTGGGCCTCCCTATGATGATGTTATATGGGAGGTCGATGTCAACGACTAGAAAGTTGATTGGAAGGCATCGTCCTTTTCCCTTGTCACCAAACCGGCTAGGCAAGTTGATGACTCCGAGGGGGTGAACGGATTGCCCTGCAAATCCGACCAAAGGTTGGTCAATGGCCTTGATGTCCTTCTTTTTGTATTTGAGCTTTTGCAAACATTCCCAAGTAATGATGTCTGCCGAGCTCCCGCTGTCTATCAACACTCGACCCACCCTATGGTTGGCCACTTTTAGTTCGATGACCAGAGGGTCATCATGGGGGGTCTGTATCTCCTTCGAACTTTCTCCGAACACCATGGTTGGAGTGTCCGGCCTTCTCATTCTCTCGCCATCATTTAGATGGTATAAGTGATTCTTCCTTGCGTTGCCGGTTAGTCCTCCTGAAGCGTAGCCCCCAGCTATGACGCCTACATAGCCTTCGGTTTCATCGCTTCTAGCTTGTTTCTCTTTTCCCTTATCTCTTCTTCAATCACCCTGAGGTTCCTTGAGATATCTATTCAACTTCCCTTCATCAGCCAACTTGCCGAGGGCTTTCTTCAATTCCCTACAGTCCTTGGTCGTGTGACCACAGTCTTTATGGTATTCGCACCACAGCTTTTTGTCTCTGCGATAACTCGACGTTTTGATTGGGTTAGGTCGAGGTAACACAGATTTCTCTTTTATGTCCAAGTATATTTCCCGCCGGTTAACATTGAAACGAGGGTCATGACCTCCATCGGATGGTCGATGCCTCTTTATCCTGTCCGCCAAGTCTTTCTGATTCGATGGCTCATTTCTCCTTTTGTTGCCCCCTTCTTCATGAACATTCTTACAAATGTCTGACGCTTGGATATACTTTTGTGCCTGTCTCATGGCATCAGCCAAAGTGAGAGTCTCTCTCATGGCAAGTTCAAACTTGAAGCGTCCAGGATGAAGGCCGTTCATCAAGGCCGTAACAGCAACCCCATCCTGGAGGTCGGAGACCTTGAGAGACTCCTCGTTGAATCGCTTGATGTAGCAGCTCAGACTTTCCCCTTTCTGCTGGGAAACGAACATCAGGTGAACACTAGTCTTTTTGTGACGTTTTGCTGCTATGAAGTGCTGAGAGAAGAGAGCTTCGAGAGCTGAGAAGCTGGTTATGATGCTGTTCGGTAAGCTTGTGAACCAATTGAGGGCCAAGCCTTTGAGGGTGGTCGGGAAATACCTGCACCACGTCGCCTCACAGAACGTCTGTACGCTCATTTGAGCTTTGTATGCTGCCAGATGGTCAGCAGGATCTGTGATCCCTGAGTAGTTCTCTATCAAAGGGATCTTGACTTTGCCCGGGTTAGGGGTCTCCATGATGTGTTGGCTGAATGGTGATTTGTGTGGCACTGCTGAACCCATTCGAAAGCCTGATTCAGCTACCTCCTCGGGCTCTTCGATCTGTTGTGGGTTCACTATCCTCAGAGTGTGACGGCTAGTCACGGGAATAATGATATTACGGTGAACATGGCTATCTAATCAGGATGCATCAGATGATATAATTGAGCAACTATGAACGATGCTATACGCCGAACAACAAACTCCACTTGCCATAACACTCCACAGCAGCCCTATACGCCGAACAACACACATCCTCCATTGCATTTTATATTTGGTTTTGGTTCAGTTGCATTTTATCTGTTGGTTCTGGTTCATTTTTCACAAAATAAATCATGTATTTGTTCCTTATGTTACGCCTTTCTACATGCTTATCTAATCAGGATGATACGCCTTGCCGCCTTCTCTTCAAAGATCCCCACACTCAAGTTCCATATGAGGTTGCCCGTGGCAAGTTATTTCCGGGAGAAGTGTGCCATCAGGATTCAATTTTGCCAGATTTCGTTAGGGTAAAAGTGATGGTTGTTCCCGATAAATTCTTGAGCCTTCCACTTCCGGTTCTTGTGCCAGCAGACGATATCTATATGTTGAGTGATGCAGTTGGAGGTTTTGTCCAGTGGCCAATTGCATTAATGAGTTTTTGAGATGAGGTAAGACTATCGATTTAAGTTACAATATATTAGCTTCTTGTTAGTTATTGATAGAAGTTGAGTGATGGTGACTTGTGAATTAATGTTTGAGATCTTTAATTGTTATCAACATCCTTGCAAGAGTAAAGTTGAATCATAGGTTTCTAATATTGTTTGGGAACCTGCGTGGTCGATTACTTATGAGTATGACTTGCAAAGTGCAAACACATATATTCAATCGAAGAACTTGTGATTTAAATTGTAATCGCACTTCAATTGTAGAACTGTGGACCCTACAGTCTCCTCTCTAATCCTTTCTTGAGCTCCATGTTGGGGAATGACTATGGTTTTTGATTCCTTATTTGCTGTTACTCGAAATTCTTGTTGGTTCGCTCACCTCCACTGGTTACACTATTCTGGATTCTGATGCAAGTGGTGACTGGTTTGGCTGTCAAAACCCTCCAATCTGTGAAAAGCTTAAGTGGTTTTGCTACTCTATGTGCCAATTGCAAGTTATTTGTTTTAATTGTTTCACTAATAGGGCGGAAAAGAACGTGAGAGAGTGGGCAGCAACTCGCACGTAACTAAATTGTCCAGGACCCCGAAAAAGATACCTACTAATGAGTGCATGGTGGAGTCCTTAAGTCCAGATTGTCAGTGGTTGAATACACTTGTTGGCACGATGGTTGATGGGGAGACCTATAGCATCTACTTTGATGCAAAATATTTTTATTACGATGAGGAATTAAAGAGAGAAGTAGGCAAAGACGACTTCAAGAAATTCCTCAAGGGAAGTGAGCTTAATATACCAATACTTCAAATTTTTATGAGGTCTCGTAACTAATTCATTACACTTTCTTTAGTTTCTTACATTTATATCATTATATGTGCACCCAAATACTTAATTCACATGTATCATAGATTTAGGATGCTTCAAGATGATTTAGTTAAAGACGATATCCAACGCCGGATCGGATGGTTGTGCCCTAGCACTACCGCAGATACTAAACTGATGAAGAAAGCAGAGGATGCAATAACGTATGTTACGACGTCATTTCAGAAGTCATCTGTCAATGGAGATGCTTTCATCTTGGCTCCGATTCTCAATAGGTACATTAACAATATGCATGTCATGATACTTTACTATTATCTAACCTTTTTTATTCCTTCTCATACATGTAATAATTAATAATATGCAGCGAGCATTGGGTGTTACTTGCGATATGTCCACAAACCAGCACCATTTATGAATTTGACTCAATCACCATTAAAGGAGGCCGCAAGTTGTATATAAAGATGATAGTTCTCAGGTAATTAAGTAAAAAAAAGAAAGAATCGATTTTCCATTTTTTTTAAAAATCGCTTTTAGGATAGCTTATAACTAACATGATACTTCTTGTAGTGCTCTAAAAAGGTACAAAATGAGTGGTGGTCTAATGAAGGTAAAAAGGAAAGAACCATTATGGAAATCCATGAAGGTAAATGTTTGATTCTTCGAGTACATTTATTCTCACTTTATACTATTTGCTCTTATTCCCACACCAAATTTCTAATCCACATTATAATATGCCTTTCTAGTGCCCTCAACAAAGCGGTGATGTGACTTCTGGCTACTTCGTGATGCGGTACATGTACGATATAGTAAGAAGCTGCACAACCGCAAATGACTTGGAGAAGGTATGTGTGACAAAAAACCTTCATTCTTACTTTCTTTTCTTTTCCCAAGTGGATGAACTATACGTGGATTGTTTGCATAGAGTTTGCCAAGCATAGCGTGTGCCACCACTAGACGTGACGTGGGCTGTTATTGTCTACTGTTAATAGGATAGCAGAAATTTTAGGGATGGTTTTTTGACTTAGCAACTGTTGAGCAGTAGAGTCTTTAGACCCTGAGACGTAAGCCGCCGTCCTCAGTTCCCTGAATAACTTTGTGACTGATCCGCTGTAGTTTGCATAGAGTTTGCTACCTTGTGACTGAATAACCCTGAGTCTTTAGCAACTTGTTTGAATACCAAGTCAAGAAAAATTTTCCATAGTCCGTGACATGGTCGGTCGTTATACTGTCCTGCCTTCTCTGGCAATTCCCACTCAGGATGGCCAGCATCAGGATGGATAGCAGAATTTTAAAACTCAGTTACTGCTAAAGCGTTCATGCATGCTATATTAATATCCATATGAAGTGTGTTTAATGTATACTATAATGGATCTATGTACCCGTGTATATGTGTATGTATGTTATAAAATACGCACACAAACACACATACACACTATATAGCCTTTTTCCTCATCCAACAGAGCCATCTAGGAAATCTGACATATTCTCTTTGAAACTCTTCATGAAATCGCTATAGATTTGTCAAGTTAAAGCAGAAATCAGTGCCATTTCTCCCTCATATTTGGCATGTTTAGTTTTTTATGTGACAACTCACACATGAACAAGCTATAGAATTTTTGGAAGACTAGCAAAGCATCATTTATCAGACTCCTGTAATGAACTTGATAATAGGCGCAGGCTTCTTTTGGATATTTGAACAATCACAAAGGAACAGTCCATAAAATTTAGGGTAGACTAGCAATTAAGACTTGTTTCAGCACGTTTGTGTAATGAAGCAATTAAATAATAGGTGCAGGCTTTTAATTGGATATCTGAAGGATAATTACCTGAATCGGAGTTCTACCTCTAATGATAGATTCGTTATCAACACCAAGAGTAAGGTACTCTTTGTTTCTGGTACCCCTTCTGTTAGGTGTAGAAGATGTCAGGGTTTGTATCTCAAACATGAAGTACCCACCAGGGAATTGAGATGTATACGACATCTCCTACATTCCCCCACATTACTATCTGTCTTAGTGCTCTGGTTTCGCCCTGAGTACATTGATACAAATTGGCCCATGTTGTGCATTGTTTTTTTTTGTTAACCATCATATATTTGAAAATTCATGAAGCGCATAATTATTGTTGTTTGCTTTCAATTGATGTTTATTTCCTTTTGTTATTCATAGGTTTTGAACTCACAAGCGAGAGAGTCCTACACCAATAGCGGGATCAATGAAATACGAGACAAGTGGGCGTCATATTTCACTAGTTCTTGTGTTAGTTGAACCATTGTAGTTTATCTTTGAACTTGTAAAACTATAGCCTTATGTACACGTTTTGTTTGACTTATAATCATCTCAAATTTAAAAATGATTGTAAGGAAGAATATTTTGAGCTATATAATTAAAGTTTGCATGTTTACTTTAGAAAATATTGGTTTGTATTACAGGTGTTAATTATAAGTGCCTACACAGCTTATTATGGCAATTGCTTACAACAGGTTTAATTTAAGGCTTTTAGTCCTATAAATCCAGCAGAATTTTATATTTTTTAATATTAAATAGGGCACTATTTGATGCGTTTTCGTACAAAAAAAGCCTCAAATAGGACCCTATTTGATGCGTTTTTGTACAAAAAAAAGCCTCAAATAGGGTTGGTATCTAAATAGAAGCGTATGTGAGCCTTTTTTTGTATAAAGATGCATCAAATACAAGCTATTTGAGGCGTTTTTTGTAAAATCTCTTCAAACAGACCTTCTATTTGAGGCGTTTTTCAGAAAATGCCTCAAATAGAAGCTCTATTTGCGGCCCCCTCGTTTGATGTTATGCTAAAAACGCCTCAAATAGCCTATTTTTAGATGCCTCAAATAGCTATTATTCTACTAGTGCATCAAGATAATTGGTCCAGATTTTTGCAAAATTGTATACACAACATATGAATCATTAATAAACCATAATATCTATTGCACAATTACAATATGAAGACTAGAGTAGTAGAGTAACTTCTTGATTAGTCTTCACATTATACAGTCTATAAGGCTTCCCCTCTGATGAGTCACTTCAATGATCTTGATATCCTTGAATTTCTTCGAAATAGCTGTTTGGCCTTGAACACTGTAATACCTGTTTGTCAATGATAAACAATATGCAGCACAAACACTTGCAAATATCAAAGCTACTTAGAGATTAGCTTGTGGGAAACAGTTTGTTCTACAATTGTTTAGTAAGCTGTGTTGTGCTCAACGTCATTCAACAGTCCCTGAAACTGTTTGTATTCAAGCAAAACAACAGGGGACTTAACACGTAGCAACCACAACAGGGCTCCGTGGCCACCACGATGAGTTGAGCCTCCTTATCCAACCACGCTCTAATCGTAGCTAACATCACTAAAGAAATCATAAGGGGGTTGTCATTGTCATGGCTGCCTCGCCCATTAGTCCCTCACCCTCATCATGGCCACGACAGAGAGTTGGTTGCGCTGCCTAGTTTCAATCAACAAAACAACTTTTGTTTTCATCTTTCATTCAAATTTCTTTTGCAATACTTCTAGAAAATTGGGTGGAATAAATTTCAAACAACAAGTGTTTATAGGTCACATATAGGGCTTTGTTAAATAAACAAGATGATACAATATCATGCATAAATCATCAAAATTAAGTATAAAAACTAAATCTATTTGACATCCAAAGCATTTATTTTGAGGGAATTCTACTCGTTTGCCCTAAATTTTGGGCAATGCTACTTTATGGAAAAAAAATTTGATTTTCAAAAGGAATCTGATAGTTTTATAAAAGATTTTTTTTGCCAAAAACTGCCTATTGAAATACCCATTTTGTTAATTATATATAGCCATGTACTTTTTTCTTGCGAATTACTGACTAGAAAAACTAATCTCTTAGTAACGTGTTGCAGATGAGACCATATTAGGCGTGTTTTTAGAGTATTTCGGATTTCATTTTGTAAAGATTTAGGCATTGAGAAGCGGAGTTTCGTATATATTAGCCTAATTGTGGTATATGGAGAATTGGGATGATTTCGGTACTTTAGAGGTGTTTATGGTTCTATGATGGTTTGTGTCCGAGTATTGGTTGGTTAGTGTGTCGGTTCGGTTTCTAGAGTTGGAACTTGTGCGCGAGCACCACTTCGTAAGCAAGAGCTAAAAGCCTTGTAAGCCTTCCACGCAAGCAAGCCAAGCATGCCAAGCCTTTGTAGCACGCAGCCCGCCCAGCAGCATAGGTGCGCACATGCCCGCACACCCCGCTCATCTACAGCCAGCATACGCAGCACAACAATAGTAATTTTGCGTGACCTACGCACAAGCAGCGCACCCCTCGCGCACCTGGCGACCTCAGCAGCAGCCCAACACAGAATCCGCGCGCACCCCGCGCGCCTAACATGTGCGACTCGCGCATTGCGAGGGCTTTGCACACGGTTGAGATTTGTCGATCTTCTTGTCTATTAACTTAGTTTTAATGATTTTATTTTATAATCTTTCATTATTCCCAATTAATTAGAACCCTAATTAGAGAGAGAAACTCACCTTTCCCCTCTCTAATCCTTTCATGTTAGATTGAATTATCGAAGATTTGTTGATGAACTCTATGTCGATCGTAGCGTAAATCAATCCATGTGAATGGTTATTTGATCTTCAGTTCGTTATTGTGAGGTTTCTTTTGTAAACTCTTTCTTAATTATAATTTTGATTTCTATTTGATTATATGATTAATTGTTTGATTGGTAGGAAGTACAACTAGTCTCTCTTTTAAATTAATCTATTGCTAGAACTTAGAACGATTGCCGATTATTTTGTTCTTCGTTCATGAGTAGCAAACTAGGGTTTAATATAGAAACTGATCGTTTTTGTTATTCTCTAGTGAAATCTTTGTTTTTGAATTGAATAATTGCTCTAGTAATTGTTGTTTGGCTTATAGAATTCCTAGGGTTTGATGTGCTTTAGAATTTAACCAATATTGCAGATTCAATTAGGTTGTTCTATAGTTCAGTTATTCTATCTGCAGATTCAGGTAGTTTAACTATTCTTTAGAGGGAAGCGAGATTTATTTCTCTATCTATGAGTGATTAAGAGTAGTTGTTTGTATTTAGAAACCGATGATCGATAATTTGAATCGAAATGAAAATCAACCAAACTCAAGACTCTTATCTATTAATCTTTCCCCTATTTTAATATTGTTTTCTTAGATTGTTAGATTACTCTTTTAATGTGAAAACCCCCCTCTCAATCTCTTATACACATACTTTGATACCTAAGTCTATGTGGTTAGACCCTACTTGTCTCCTACATTTTTTGTGTTGGAAAGTTGGATTAGAAATAGTATCTTTGGTAAACGCGTGCGACCGCGTCTCACCAAATTTTGGTGCCGTTGTCGGGGACTTGGCAACAAATTAAAGTGTGTTTATAATAGATTGTTCTATTTTCTCCTTATAAACTCGTGCTACTAACTAGAATCAATTGCAGTTCGATCCAGAACTTGAATTAACTCTTTTTAAGTTGAGGAGAGAATTGCGGAGAGATTTTGAAGAACTACCATTCCATCTTGACTTTGAGGAAAACATGCCACCATGAGCGGAGGCACGCTTTTTGAGGGAGCTCACTGCTCCCAACCTTGATTAGCAACCTTTATGCATAGTGTTCCCTGAACCTGAAGAAGGCACCACCGCCACCACTTTCGAGCTCACCTTCCATAGGCTCAATGGGGAGGATCCGAACAAGTTTTTTTTTTTGAGTTTCACGTAGTCTGCTTAAGCATGAAACCGAGCAGTGCTACTGAAGAACAGGTGAAGCTGAAGACGTTTCCTTTATCCTTAAAGGATACCGCCAAGGACTGGCTATACTATCTTCTGCTGGGTTGCATATCAACATGGGAAGAAATGAAGCGAAGGTTCTTAGTGAAATACTTTCCAGCTTCTAAGTCCTCCACCTTGAAAAAGGAGATAAGCAACATTGAGCAGAAATATGATGAGTCTCTTTATGAGTATTGGGAGCGGTTCAAGAGATTGTGTGCTAGTTGTCCCTATCATAGGTACAATGACGAGGACCTCATCCTATACTTCTACAATAGTCTCACTAAAGAGGATGTGCTTATGGTCAATGCTGCTACTGGTGGGTCTATCATCAACAAGACCCCAGACACAGCTCGAGCTTTGATAGAGGAGTTGTCCGAAGGCTTCAGGAATTTTGGTAGACGAGGTGGCCAAAGGAAGAATGTTAGTGCCGCGAGTAGTAGTGACCCCCAATTGGGAGAGCAAGTGCAAGCTCTCACTTCCTTAGTGAGAGATCTTATGGTGAAGGGGCAAGTACAACATGTGAAGGCTTGTGGGATTTGTGCTTCCAACCATCCTACGGACTGTTGCCCGCAATTGCAAGAGGGGCCGAGTGAAGAGGTGAAGGCCATGGGTTTCCAAGGCCAACAGAGCAACTAAAGGAGGTATGACCCCTATTCTACCACCTATAATCCGGGTTGGAGGGATAACCCGCGATTGAGATATGGGAATGACAACAACAATCAACAACCATCGCAGTGCCAACAAGCTCCAAATCAGGGCAAGGTTCAGGGCCAAGGAAAGGCTCTTTTATGTCTTGTGAATACATGATACATTCCTTGAGCAAGAACATGACCTCTATGCAGGCAACATGGTACAGTTTCAGGAGGAGACTCGGGCTAGCATCAGAAATCTGGAAAATCTGATGAGCGAAGTCTCGAGTGCGGTGAGTAGGTTGGAGACACGTGATAGTGGCAAATTGCCATCCCAAACTGAGTTGAATCCAAAAGAATGTGAGTGCCATTATGGTGATGGATGAGGATCCAAAGCAATAGGGGGGGTCCTTGGATTCCAAACTAAAAGACTCCTCCACCTTTTCCTGCAGCATTATGGGCCGACAAAAGGTATGAAAAGAGCAAAGGTCTTTATGAGGTCGTGCATGTGCCCAAGGTAAGTCCGCCTACCCCACATGTAGTAGAGCGAGCAAATGAGTTTCTTGGTTTTGTCTCTCATAATTTGCTCTCCCCTAAGTATGATGATCCTGCTATGTTTACTATCCCTTGCACAATCCATGACACCCCCATTCCCCAAGCTATGTTAGACCTAGGAGCGTCTATTAATGTGATCCCCCTCTCCCTTAATAAGTCTTCAAAGGTTGGTCCTCTTATTGCTACTAGTGTCATTGTGCAATTGGCTAACGGATCCACTATCCACCCGAAAGGTAAAGTACTGGATGTGTTAGTCAAAGTTGGTAAACTGCAATTTCCTACTGATTTCTATGTATTTGAGATGGAGTCTAATGCTTCTCCGTTATCTTAGTGATAGGCTAAAGTCATATCACCTATCAAAAGTAAATCCTAAAATCCTCTAACAAAAATAGTCAGGGAAGTAGGGTCGAATCCACAGGGAGACATAGTTTCTAAGTTAATATTTAGCGAAACAGCTACTTCAGACAAGACCAGGGAAAAATAAGCTGAGCTACTAATTAAACTAAATAAAGCAATATAAATAATGAGATTGTTTTGGGTCCACCATGCTTATATCAATCAAAAGGGTCAAAAAACTAATAATATCTAAGTCTAGGGTCGAACAATTGGAGCCAATGTTAAGCCTATGATCGGGTCACAACGCTCTCAATTCAACATATGTAGTACGATCTCTCACATAATTAGAATCAATAATGTGTTTTAAGCCTCTAAAAGTAGCCTACGATCAGGTCATACTCAAGTCGCTAAGCATAGTTCATGAAATTGTACACTAACATAAACTACGAAATAAAGAATGAATCACAGTATAATTGAACTAATCAAAAACCTAGAATTAATAGCAATTCAAATATAGATCATGGTATAAACATGGTTTTCCTCCCTAAAACCCTAGAAATAAGACTATTCAGACATGATTGAATCAACAATAAGAAAACTAATATAAAACCCTAATCTTTGCATCATAAATTAATTAAATAATAAAAAAAAGCAAACAAGAATTAAAGAGAGGAAATAAGAGTGAAGAATAATACCAATTGACGGAAACCAGTAACTTTTATTGAAATAATCCAAGGTTCGATCACCTTTGAATCTACTCTAAAGTGTTTACTCTAAGAAAGCTGCAAAACAAATACTATGAAAGCTAAACTAAAAGATATCTCTTAAATAATGAAGCTTAGCTCTTTATAATAACTCCTCCAAAGAATTTAAAATAAAGCCGCAAAATATAAAAATTCGACTTCGGGCCAGCCGCCCGATCGGGCTGACCAACCGCCTGATCGAGCCAAAAGCACGAGCCTCCAAATTCCCTTCACAACACACGCAACAGCATGAATAGCCATCAGCCAGATAGCATCGGGCTAAAGTGCCCGATCGGGCCGAATTGCGAGTAAGGCCCAAAATCTCCTTCTTTGAACGCGGACCAACAAGACCAAAATATGTCCCGCCCGATTGGGTCGGGCAAAATCCGATCGAGCCCGAGACACTACAGCTCAGCACTTCCAAAAGACGTGTTTTCAGCCCGATCGGGCCAAGTTGCCCGACCCAATCGGGAAAAAACGTCTTGGGCGTATTTCTTAGCTTTTTCTTGGATTATGAGCTTGGAACTCGAACCTAGGGCCTTGGAAGTCTTCTAACTCATCAGAATAAGCTCATAACGTCTCATACGTGCCTCTTAACAAACTTCTAAAGCCGTGTTTACTTCGAAATGGCTCGGAATAGGGAGAAAACTCTCTAAAACCTGCAATTCAATACGAAAACACAAAACCACGACGATAGAGGATAATTAGTATAAAATAGCTCCGAAGAGCTTCAATTACGCACACTTTAGCTCATGAATAGGGGGGTAAAAACTATATAAATAATCACGTTATCAAACTCCCACAAGCTAAACCATTGCTTGTCCTCAAACAAATAAAATATGAACATAGAATAGATTGCTTCACCCCATAGATAAAATATTCAAAGCTCAAAAACATTTTCAAGACTAACAATCGTTCAAGCAGGCATAATTCAAGTTCAGCTATTCAGATCCATTCAACTACCAATCATCCAAGTAAATCATTAAATATAACTATCCACAAGGCATACAAATCTTGAAAAGGTGCTCACAAAGGTGTCACTCCTCTCAATTTTGTGGCAGGCAAAGAATGTGCCTGAACACTCACCGACCTGACCATAATGTTCCTTCCCACTTACACTCTCATGTGTTTAAGAAGGTTGAATGTCGCTCATCCTAATCAAGTCGACTCAATTAGCAGACATACTCTTTAACTTTGACAAACTAACTCAAAATCAATCCAATAAACGATGTAAACACAAGCTCAAGAGGACTTTATTGTCTTGTAATGGGTCTTAGGCAAGATGTAGGGAATATTTTTAGGAAATGTGGCGGAAAAACCAAGAATGGGGGAGCAAAAGTCAATCAAACAAGGCCGAAGATGGCCGAAACGACTCCCAACAACACTAAAAAACCACAAACCACAACTCAACGCTTATGAATCGATAAAAACTCACAACAAACCCAACTTTCAAGCAATGTAGCACATTTTTCTTTATAAACAACGTGAATGAAGGAACTTTGAACTGTTTTTAACTTTTATTTATTTTTCTTTCATTTTTTGAACCAAACATTCACGAAACTCATACTTTGCTTTTTCTTTTCTTTTTCTCACACTTGAAACCACAAAAAAATACATAATCATTCCCAAAACAAAACCAAACCATAAAACCAATCTTATAACTTAACCCAACAAACGCTCCCCCAAGCTAGGCTTGGAAATAGTATTGAAATGAAGGTCATGGGCTCATAATAAAGGTTTAGTAACACAAAAAGGTCATTAGGATCAGTGGGCTAAGGAGGATAAGAGTGTATCAAAAATTCACTCTGATCTCAAGAATCAGATAAAAGAACGTCTATATCATGGCAAATGCTACGAGTTATCAAAAATCAGATAAGTACGAAGTCAAAGTCAAGATCAATCAACTAAAGAGGAACTAACACACAAAAACAGACTGGATAATAATATGAATCCAATAGTCTACAAAAAGGCCTCACAGTCTAACCAATTCAGGCATACAACACAATGTAGTGTATAATAATCAAAATTCGCCCAAAATCATAGCAATCAAACATCAGATCATAGCCTCAGAATCTATATTGCCCACTATCTAGAAAACAAGTCAAATCATTTTCAATAAGAGCACAACAAGGGGCATAAGGAGGCAACTAAACCAATCATGTGAATCATATTTTTTTGATATTTTTCAACATTTTTTTCGAAAGCAATAAATCTACTCTAAAAAGCATAAAAGAGATAGAGAGTACAAACAGAAATCCTCCCCCAAGATGATCTTGGCAGTGTCCTCAATGCCAAAACATAACACAAGACGATGCTAAGAGGAAAAACAACATTAGTGTTCTCTCACTCTCTCTCACTCTAAAAAAATAAAATAAAATAAAGTAAAATAGAGGTATGTTACGGGTTGCCTCCCGCATAGAGCTGGTTTATAAAGGTCCCGCACGACCATAATACCTCCATATCTCAAATTGGAGGGGCTTGTCATTGAGTGCCACCCTCATCAAACATCTTCCTTCTCCAAATGTTTTTGAGCTCACCTCCAGAATGTGATGCACCCTTAGGTGCATTATGATAATGCACCTTCTCTTTAACCAACTCATCCAAGATATCAACCCTGCAACAAGATTCTTTAAGCATAGGTGCCTTAACAACATTGGTTAGTTTACAAGAAACTTTATCATCACCAACACTCAGAGTTAAAGACCTAGACTTAACATCAATAACAACACCAACAATACACAAAAATGGTTTACCCAGAATAATGGGAACCTGGGCATCCTCATCCATATCAAGTACCACAAAATCAACCGGAATGTAGAATTTCCCGACCCTAACAGGAACATCCTCTAAAACACCTAAGGAGTATTTTATAGAACGATCAGCCATCTGTAAAGTGATTTGTGTGCATTTAAGTGCTCTTATGTTCAATTTCTTATAAACAAATAAAGACATAACAGAAACAGAAGCACCTAAATCACACAAAGCCTTATCAATAAAAATAGGTCCAAGATGGCAAGGAATAGAAAAACTACCACGATCTTTCGTCTTAGGTGGGGTTTTATTATGCATAAAAGCTACACTCTTCAATAAGAGCAACACATTCTACTCCACTAAAGTCTATCTTCTTAGTTATCATCTCTTTCAGAAATTTGGCATACGCAGGAACTTGAGTAATTAATTCCGTGAAAGGAATCGTTATCGCAAGGTTCTTGACCATAGCCAATAAATTACCAAACTGCTGTTCGACCTTTGATTTCTGCATACTGTGAGGAAAAGGTATCCTTGGTGTAAAAGGCGTTTCAGAAACCTTCTCCTTTTTCTTCCCTGTTTGTTCAGCTTCCTCAGATAATTCGACCTTAGACATCGAACACTTCTCTTCTCCTTCCTTACCACCCTCTTCCCCTTAGTCGGGGCAGCATCATTAATGGGCAATGGAGGAGCGTCGTAAGCAATGCCACTACGAAGAGTAATGGCATTCACTTGCTCCCTCTGAATGGGTTGGCCAGGCAATTGTCCCTGCTTCCTCTGAGCATTGTTTCCTGCCAATTGGGCAATATGAGTCTCGTGAAGTTTGATGTGCTTCTCTTGAGCCAACATATGCCTCTCTTAATCTCTTTGTGCCTCCTCATTAGTTTTCTGCATAGCCAGCATTAGCTTCATTAATTCAGACGTAGTAGGCTATTGTGGGCTATTTGTGGAGGTAAGGTTTGAAACTTTTGTGGCGTTTGGAAGTTATTAGGATGCTGGAAGTTTTGTGGTGAGGGTCTCTGAAAACCAGGGGGTTTTGGTTGAATGATGGTTTAGAATGATTTTGTGGTGGGGGTTAAAAGTTTTGTTGATGTTGGTAGTTACGTGGAGGGGGGAAATTTTGTGGTCTCTCTTGGAAGGCATTTGCCTGCTCCATCTAATGTTGATTGAATCGTGCCCAAAATAACCCTGAACACCACATACCTCACAGTAAGATGAGGTAATGGGTGCAACGGTAGACATGGCATTAATGCTCAAAGGAGAGGGTGTCGAGGTAGAGGATTTCAAGGTGTCAAACTTCATATTCAGTTTCGCCACTTGCGAAGTCAGCAATGTAAGGGCGTCTACATCTAATACCTTCCTTGTGAGGCTTCGGGAAGTGAAATGATCATTGGCTACAAGGTTTAACAAGAAATCATAGCCTACATCCACTTCCTTGTCTAGATAACTCCTCCAGCACACGAGTCAACAATACACTGCGTCTGAGGCTGCATACCATTGTAAAATGTCTGCGTCAAGAACCATTTGTCCATTTTGTGATGTAGACACTATCTTTGTAAATCTCTGAATCTTGCCCACGCCTCCCGAAGTGTTTCATCAGGCTCTTGAGAACACGTGGATAGTTTGTTTTTGATTTCTACTGTCTTTGTAGGTGGATAATACTCTGGAACGCAACAAAATAAAATTTCCAACCACTCTGTTACTTTGATATCATTGAACCACTTCTTAGCTCTGTCGTGGAGTGAAAACTCGAATAGCATGACCTTTAATTGCTCAGGTGTGACTCCTTGATGCTTAACAGTTCTGCAGATTTGTTGAAATTACTGCAGATGATTGGGCGAATCTTCAGTGGGATGCCCACCAAATTGATTTTACTGAAACCATGTTGATGAGTCCAGGCTTAATCTCGAAATTGTTAGCGGCGATGGTGGGCATTGGTGGGCCACTGGAAATGCCGTCAGGATTAGGCACCCCATATGAATTCAACGATTTGGCTATAGCTGAACTCGAAGTGTCTACTCTAGAGGTGTTAAGCTGAACAAACTGCTTTCTTTTCTGAATTTTCTTTCAAAGTTGCCTGAGAGTCTTTGGAAGATAAGGATCCTCTAGGATTGGGTTACCGTTTCTTTGAGACCTGGGCATGCAAAAGAAAAAAAAAAGCAGTAAACGTACCTCAATTGGAACTAAGAAGTTCCAATGAGGCAAAGAGAAGTAAACCAAATAACCAAATAAAAACATAGAAAACTAGCCGTCTCCCGACAACGACGCCAAATTTTGATAGGCTAAAGTCGTAACACCTAATAAAAAGTAATCCTAAAGTCCTCTAACAACAATAGTCAGGGAAGTAGGGTTGAATCCACAGGGAGACAGGGTTTATAAGTTAATATTCAGCCAAACAGCTACTTCAGACAAGATCAGGGAAGAATCAGCTAAACTAATAATTAAACTAAAGAAAATAATATAAATAATGAGATTAAACTATGGATCAAAGGTCTAGTGCATTAGTTCGGTCCATCATGCTTATACCAATCAAAAGGGTCAAATAACTAATAATATCTAGGTCTAAGGTCTACAATCAGAGCCAATGTTAAGCCTACGATCAGGTCATAACGCTCTCAATTCAACATATGTAGTACGATCTCTCACATAATCAGAATCAATAGTATATTCTAAGCCTCTAAAAGCGTATGATCGGGCCGTACTCAAGTTGCTAAACATCATTCACGAAATTGTACAATGACATAAACTACGAAATAAAGAACAAATCACACTACAATTGAACTAATCAAAACCTGGAACTAATATCAATTCAAATACAAATCATGGTATAAACATGGTTTTCCTCCCTAAAACCCTAGAAAAAGAATGTTCAGACATGATTGAATCAACAATAAGAAAATTAATATAAAACCCTAATCTTTGCATCATGAATTAATTAAATAATCAAAACTAAACAAACAAGAATTAAAGAGAGGAATAAGAGTGAAGAATAATACCAATTGATGGAAAACAGTAACTTTTATTGAAATAATCCCAGGTTCAATCACCTTTGAATCTACTCTAAAGTGTTTACTCTAAGAAAGCTATAAAACAAATATTATGAAAGCTGAAATAAAAGATATCTTTAAAATAATGAAGCTTAGCTCTTTATAATAACTCCTCCAAAACATTTAAAATAAAGCCGCAAAAGATAACAATTTGACTTCGGGCCAACCGCCCGATCGGGCCAAAAGCATGAGCCTCTAAATTCCCTTTGCAACACACACAGCAGCATGAATAGCCATCCGCCCGATGGCATCGGGCTAAAGTGCCCGATCGGGCCGAATTGTGAGTAAGGCCCAAAATCTCCTTCTTTGAACGCGGACCAACAACAAGACCAAAATGTGTCCCGCCCGATTGGGTCGGGAGAAATCCAATCGGGCCCGAGACACTACAGCTCAGCACTTCCAAAAGACGTGTTTTCAGCCCGACCGGGCCAAGTTGCCCGACCCAATAGGGTGAAAACCTCTTGGGCATATTTCTTAGCTTTTTCTTGGATTACGAGCTTGAACCTTGAACCTAGGGCCTTGAAAGTCTACTAACTCATCAGACTAAGCTCATAACATCTCATACGTGCCTCTTAACAAACTTCTAAAGCCGTGGTTACTTCAAAATGGCTCAGAATAGGGAGAAAACTCCCTAAAACCTACAATTCAAAACGAAAACACAAAACCACGACTATAGAGGATATTTAGTATAAAATAGCTCCGAAGAGTTTCAATTATGCACACTTCAGCTCACGAATAGGGGTTAAAAACTATATAAATAATCACATTATCACTTAGGGAGACCGTTTTTGAAAACCTCCAATAGCAAGATTGATGTGGGTGCTGGCTCGTTGAGTGTCTAGTTTGGGGGTCGGGTTGAGTCTTTTAGGATGTTTGGTTCTAAAAAGTCTTTGGTGTCTGAACCCTCATGCTTTGTTGGTACTATAGAGTTGGTGTCACATTCTCCTTGTGGCACTACTAAGAAGAAAAAGGCTAAAAAGGTGAAGAGTCCTAACAAACCCCCCGAAGTTCCCCATGATTATAAATTGTTTTCACTAACGTTGGTTGGGAAAGGTGTGGTTTCCTCTGATTTGCAGGTACAAGAGTAGTCGAGCTAACGACTCTAAACTAAGTGCTACTCTGGAATTCCATTTCTTTTTCTTTCCTTTCCTTTTCTTTCTTTCTTTTCCTTTCACCCTCCAACTTCTCTTTCCTCTTCCATTTCCGGAATTCCACCATCTTTTCTATTCCACCAAAACAAATAGCCATGCCCTATCCCTATTCCTTTTCCTTTTCCATCCCCCTTTCCACAAAATTTCAAATACACTGAGCATTTGCATCTTAGATTTATCTCTTGGGTGCGAATTTTGAACCTTTCCTTCCATTGAGGTTGGGTTTGAACTTATCATTGTTGGTTGGTTGACGGAGTTGGGTTGTGAGTTGAGTGAGACTTTGGTTTTGTATATTTGTTGTTGGGGTTGAGTTTTTGATGCGTCATGAGTGGTGGTGTTGAGGGAGTGAAGACCTTGTGAGAGTTGATGTCGTGTTTATCCCCTTTCCCCTTTTTGTTCCTTCTTATACATAATCTAACATTGAGGACAATGTCTTGATTAAGTGGGGGGGGGAGATATTCATTGCTTTGGGTGTGTTTTGTGTGACTTACACATTTATTTTTGCTTTGCTTTTGAAAAAAAAAAACTGAAAAATGAAAAAATCCCAAAAAAATATGTGAAAACCCGCTGAGTTGGAAACTCAGGCAAGAATGGGGGCCCGGATAGGTTGAAAAATCGGAAGAGCAACCTATGCAAGAAAGTGTGAAGCTAGGATGGTGAGTTCATTATTTGAAAAAGAAAAATATGTGAAGCTAGGATGAAAACTCAAAAGAGCTCCTAGGCAAAATAAGAGATAAAAGAGAGATATTTTGAATCAATTGCCGGAGTTGGTGTCATAAGAAGATGGTGATATAAGGATTGTTTCGGGTAGGATTTCATCTTGGTGTTTGAAGTAGAGGCGATAAGGTTCGAACTCATCTATCTTTGAATAAATAAGGAGCGATTGACGTGATTTGTGTGGATTTGGTTTGAGTTTGAGTCCTCTGAAATTTTTTGGGGCTCAAATTCACTTATTGATTTTATGACTACTTTGTATGTGATATTGGTATTGAACGCAATTGAATACGCTTCTAACGTTGTTTCAGGTGAGCTTTTGGTTTAAGTGTGCGGGTGCCTTTGCCCTTGTGTTTGACCTTAAGCGATTCGGAGAAGAGTAACATCGTTTTTGCACACTAGGATGGAGTGATAAGGGGGGTAGTTCATATGTGTGTTCTTTCAGAAAGGTGTACCCCATATACTTAATGATTGAGTTTACTCGAGGTCGAGTAAAGTTCAAGTGTGGGGGTATTTAATGAGACCATATTAGGCGTGTTTTAAGAGTACTTTGGAGTTCGTTTTATAAAGGTTTAGGCATTGCAAAGCTTATATATTAGTCTAAGTGTGGTATACGGAGAATTGGGATGATTTCGGTACTTTAGAGGTGTTTATGGTTCGATGATGGTTCGTGTCCGATTATTGGTTGGTTAGTGTGTCTGTTAGGTTTCTACAGTTGGAACTTGTAAGCGAGCACCACTTTGTAAGCAAGAGCCAATAGCCTTGTAACGCTTCCACGCAAGCAAGCCAAGCATGCCAAGCCTTCGGCAGCATGCAGCCCGCCCAGCAGCATGGATGCGCACATGCCCGCACACCTCGCGCATCTCCAGCCACCATACACAACACCACAGGCCAGCAGCAGTAATTTGGCGCGAACCACCCACAAGCAGCGCACCCCTGGCGGGTCTAGCGACCTCAGCAGCAGCCTAACACAACATCCGAGTACACCCCGCGCGCCTACCATGCGCGACTTGCGCATCACGAGGGATGTGCATGCGGTTGCGATTTGTCGATCTCCTTGGCTCTTAACATAGTTTTAATGATTTGATTTTCTAATCTTTCATTATTCCCTATTAATTAGAACCCTAATTAGAGAGAGAAACTTACCTTTCCCCTCTCTAATGCTTTCATGTTAGATTGAATTATCGAAGATTTGTTGATGAACTCTATGCCGATTGTAGCGTAAATCAATCCATGAGAACGGTTATTTGATCTTCGGTTCGTTATTGTGAGGTTTCTTTTGTGAAATCTTTCTTAATTATAATTTTGATTTGTATTTGATTATAATATTAATTGTTTGATTTCTAGGAAGTACAACTAGTCTCTCTTTTCAATTAATCTATTGCTAGAACTTAGAACGATTGCCGATTCTTTTGTTCTTCGTTCATGAGTAGCAAACTAGGGTTTAATATAGATTCTGATTGTTCTTGTTATTCTCTAGTGAATCTTTGTTTCCGAATTTAATAATTGCACTAATAATTGTTGTTTGGCTCATAGAATTCCTATGGTTTGATATACTTTAGCATTGAACTAATATTGCAGATTCAATTAGGTTGTTCTATAGTTCAGTTATTCTATATGCAGATTCGGGTAGTTTAACTATTCTTTAGAGGGAAGCGAGATTTATTTCTCAATCTATGAGTGATTAAGAGTAGTTGTTTGTATTTAGAAACCGATGATCGATAATCCGAATCGATGTGGAAATCAACCGAACTCAAGACTCTTCTCTATTAATCTTTCCCCTATTTTAATATTGTTTTGTTAGATTGTTAGATTACTCTTTAATTTTGAAAACCCCCTTTCAATCTCTTATACACATACTTTGGTACCTAAGTCTCTGTGGTTCGACCCTACTTGTCTCCTACATTATTTGTGTTGGAAAGTTGGATTATAAATAGTATCTTTGGTAAACGCGTGCGACCGCGTCCCACCAGTTGCCTTATTCACTAATTACACTACTAATCTTTAGTTTAACCGGTCAAATCATGTTTGAGATTTCAAAATCTTTTACGTTTAATTGTATAATATTTTTAAAATATATGTTTTTGATATATGATATGGCAACAGGAAGGTGTTTCGAGATGACATTTAATTGGGTTTTTGGAAAACGGAGACCGCCGTACGCCCTTCATGGGCACAAAATTCCAAAGTCCCTACGAAATGGGTACTAACATGTCGGGTTTTCGGGCATGTATTTCGAGATGGGTTTTTCGAACTAAAGATGACGTTTTTCCGAAAATCAGACACCGCCGTACGCCCTTTGTGGACACTAGTTTCGAGAATCCCTACGAAAAGAATACCAACAAGCCGGATTTTCGAGCACGTATATTGAGACAAAATTTTCGAAATAAAGACGAATTTTTTTCGAAAACGCACATCGCCGTAGGCCCTTTATGTGCTCGTTTTCAAGATTCCCAACGAAACGAGTTCCAACAAGCCGGGTTTTTGGAGCGCATATTTCCAGACGGGTTTTCTCGGACTGAAATTGACGTTTTTTCGAAGTCAAACATTGCAAAGTTTTTCACATGTATTTCAAGATAGGTTTTTCTAACTAAATACGAGGTTTTTTTTTAAAAAAACGGACACCGCCGTACACCCTTTAAGGGCAAAAATTTCGAGAATCTCTAGGAAACGAGTACCAAAAAGTCGATTTTCGAGCACGTATTTCGAGACGAGTTTTAAGGACTGAAAACGGACATCATTGTACGGTCGTTACATGCATGAATTTGAAAAATCCCTACGAAATGATTAGTAACAAGTCGGGCTTTCTGGCACGTATTTGGATACGGGTTTTCGGACAAAAGTTTACATTTTTTCAGAAACGGATATTGTCGTGCGCCCTCTATGTGCCCGTTTTTCAGCCTGTTTTTCGAAAAATGTGTGAAAAATTCCATGGTGTCCATAAAGGGCGTACGACGATGTCCTTTTTCAAAGAAACATTGTCTTAAATCCGAAAAACTTTTCTCGAAATATGTGCAAACAAAACTCTCCGGTGTCCGATTTTCAAAAACATGCCGACTTCAATTCGAAAACCCGTCTTAAAATATGTGCCCGAAAATCGGCTTGTTGGTACTCGTTTCGTAGGGATTCTTGAAAACAAGCACATAAATGGGCGTATAACGGTGCCCGTTTTTCGGAAAAACGTCGTCTTCATTCCGAAAAAACCCATCTCGAAATACGTGCCAAACCCGGCTTGTTGGCATTCATTTTGTAGGGAATCTCCAAATTCTCGTTAATATAGGTAGAACGTACGACGAAAATTCGATTGTTGGTACTTGTTTTGTCAGGATTATCGAAATTCGTGCCATCACGGGCGTACGCCGGTGTTTGTTTTTAAAAAACAACGCCGTCTCCAATCTGAAAAACTTGTATGTGAATACGTGCAAAATAAATCTACGGTGTCCGGTTTTCAAAAAACCGTCGACTTTAGTCCAAAAAACCGCCTCAAAATTCGTGCTTGAAAATAAGCTTGTTGGAACTCGTTTCGTAGGGATTCTGGAAAACAGGCACAATAACGGCGTAAGGCGGTGTCCTTTTTTGAAAAAACGTCTTCCTTATTTTTGATAACTCAATCTCGAAATACGTGTTCGAAACTCGGCTTGTTAGTACTCTTTTTGAAGCGATTCTCAAAATTCGTGCTCCCAAAGGCGTACGACGGTGTCCGATTATCAAAACAACGTTGTCTTTAGTCCGAAAAATCCAGCTTGAATTACGTTGTTGGTACTCGTTTTGTAGGGATTCTCTAAAATCGTGCCTACAAAGTGCGTATGGCAGTGTCCCTTTTCGAAAAAACGTCATCTTCTATCTGCAAAAACAGTCTCGAAATATGTGACCAAAAACCCGGCTTGTTGGTACTCATTTCGTAGAGTTTCTCCAAATTAGTGTCCAAAAGGGTGTACGACGTTGTCCGTTTTTCGAAAAAACGAAGTCTTCAGTCCGAAAAACCCGATTAAATGTTGTCTCGAAATACGTGTCCATTACCATTTCATAAATAAAAAAACATATATTTTTAAAATATTGTAAAATTAAATAAAAAAAAGATTTGATTTGATCAATTATTTAGTATTAGCATTAGTTAGAATGATTTTTCTAGGACAGTATGAAAGATCTCGTTGGCAACTCACAAATATTTTCTTTTTTGAACTATTTCCATTTCGGTTTTCAAATGATTTTTTATTCATCAATTCAAACGGCCTTTAGTTGAGTTGTCTGTTTGTTTCGATTTACCAATGGAACAAAAAAATGACTAGCCCAACTTGTTATTTTGGAAATCAAGATATTCCGAAGTTAGAATTACTTAAAGAAGAAAAGCAAAACCTCTTCTGGTTTGAAAAGAATTCAACCACACTGGATTGGAGGGTACAAAGTCCTCCAACTTTTCACACTTTGGAGAACTTCCAGCTATTAAGGAGACCAAAAGTTTAAGTAAAATATAACTTTTTATTTTAAAATGAAAGAGACGAAGAAGACGAAGAAAGAGAGGGATTCGAACCCTCGGTACGAATGAATCGTACAATGAATAAGCAATCTATCGCTTTCGTCCACTCAGCCATCTCTCCTCGTTGAAAATAATTAGGAATAGCCAAATATTAAATAAATAATTTAGAAAAATTTTAAATTGAAATTATCAGGAGTTCTCGCTATAGCCGAGCATGAGGGAAAGATCATTATACCAATATTGACGATCATTTTATCAGGCAAGGTTCCATACATCTCAATTGGAAAAGAATCAATAGAAAAAGAAAGAATCAGAATTGATCGATATATTTCTTTACTTTCTCGAAACCAATAAAAGATAAATCATGGTATCAAATTGTTAACTTATTTTTGTGTAATAATTTAGTATATTGTAAATGTAAATTTAATATCACAGTTCAGTATCTTGAAGAACTAAGAAGAACATTAGTGTTATGATATAATCACTTTAATTGAATAGATAAGTAAGTTAAATAAGGAGAGATGATACACATTCACTTAGTTTATGCAGTCCCCACATATACCACCAATAAAATTGTGCCACATTAGCTAAGCCAAAAAAGTTTGGGAGGGGAAATGGAGAAGTCTTGGGGGAGGGGGGTGGAATTCACTGATTGGAGCCAAGAGGTGTAGTTCGGATGGAGTTTTGAAGCCACAATTTCATCTCTTCACTAAAAAATGTTTCCCACTCGAGTAATTTTAGAAAAGTGATTGAACTTTACTGTAACTTTTGTTCTCAGTTTATCTTGCTCCGTTATCAAGCTAAGCCATTACACTCGATCAGTTTTCCTGCCAATTTTTTTTCGGCGAGCAACACTTTTTCCCCATTAACAAGATAAGGGTTGTTCTAGCAGAATATCAATTCGGCATGAAAAATGCATTCAAGCTAGCATCCATTCTTTTCTGGGGAGAGTAAGAGTTCTGAAAACTTCATTTCAAAGGAGGAAATACTATTTCATTGACGAATCGTCCAAAAGTGGTAAGCATATGTAAACTTGTTAATTCCATCATTATTTGAAGAGGACAAATATATTGAAATCGAGTGATAGTCATGAACTTTTGCATATTAATTTACTGGTTAAAATAAGTTATAGATAATTGGATGATGTTTTAGTATTAAAACAATAAGTTGTTGATGATGAATGACTGTTCCAGTAGTTCGATATGCCGTGGAAGAAGAAAAAGATGAGAGAAAAAGGGCGGAAGGTATTTTAGAGTCTGTAACTTATGACTAGTATTGAACTAGTGTTGATTAATTTTTTTTGTTTATAATAGTAGCAGAATTTTATGATATAATAACTTTTCCATTTTTATTAGTATCACAATTGTATAATATAGTAACTGAATGGGGAATTATTTCAGTTCATATGCCATTTATAGTGGTATCAAACTTATTTAGATAGTAGCTAAGTATGGCTTTAAATAGTAGCTACGCATTCAGTCTTTCGACTTCAAAAAACAAACTCATCAGTCAGCTAGTGAAAACATTTGCAAACTAAAACAACATTGACATTAATAATGTCCCTCAATACCTGATCCCACGACCCCAAGGCCGTTACAAAACAAGTCTTATGCCTTATTCATATGGTGTATCTCTATCAGAATAACACACAAACATTTGATTCATATAGATTTAGTATTTACTATTAGTAATTTTAATTATTATGTTCAGTATATGGAACTAGGCAATAGAAAATCGAAGAAAAAGGGTTTGAAGGTGATGACCCTAAACCGAAGGAAAAGCGAAAACGTAAATAAATTGAAAAAATAAGGCAATGAATGAGGTAAGTAAAATTAAGTGAACTGTTAATTTTAATTTTTTTTTAAAATTTTATCAAGAAGGGAATATCAAAGTATCACGATTCTAATTTTAATATAATGTTTCTTATATGGAACTGGCCAATAAGAAAATGAAGAACAAGTGTTTGCATGCAGGTGATGAAGGGACTAGTCGAGGAGGGTGCCAAGAAGAAAGCGTGAAAAGGCTGGTCAAGTCGAAAATTGAAAATTGACTTGAGCTTGGGGTTGTGAATGACAACAAACAAAACTTATTGATTGGTGTTTTTTGTTATGAATTATTTGATGTCTTGTAGTACGCTTGAACTCTTGTATTGAAGATTAGATGGATACAATACAACAAGTTGACACATTATGTATGTAGATAACAACAATATTGTTTTAAGAAATTCTTAATATGATTCTTGTAAACTATTAAAGTTCTAAAATAAAATAGTTTGAAAACCCGAAAATAAGTCTAATCTAGCTTTTCAATTTTGCATAGGTTATGATGTCGAAATAAGTTGTGTAAATACATTTTATTACTCAGGAACTCTGTATTATACTAGGTTGCTGGATTTATTATTGTGAAACTAATGAAATATAAAGTTCAGATGCGTAACTTTAGTTTAAATGATTTCAAATAGTTATATAATAAGGAAACACGCAATGCTTGCATTTAACTAAAGGCCAAATAAGTATGAATTTCAAATATAATACACTAGTTTTTTCATTAACATTTACTACAAATCATATTGATAAATTATCTTAGGGGTGTAGACTAATTATAACACATTAATCTCCTCGATTCATCACAGTAACAGATTAGTTAGAATTTAAGCTACCGGATTAGAACTAAACATCAACCTTTCCAATCCAGGAAATATTTGAAGTCCATTATATGATAACTAAAATAGAAATTGAAACAAAATATATATAAGAAAAACAATTATATTTATAGCAAAAAGGTTCAAACGCTTTTAAGTTAATTTGATTTGTAATTTTTCTAGTAACAACATACATTTCATTAGTAATCAAAATCTTATATTACAGTTTGCAAATGATGGTTGTGTATACTATTATTATATAATGTATCCACTTGTTAGCATGGTGAATATTTCGCCCACTTGGTTACAACAATAACAATAAAAGCTCGTTTCTGGCTACTAGGTCATGAGTTCAAATCTCTTGATTGCCATTAGATTAGTGTCACACCCCCCTTTCAAAAAAAATTGTAGTAGCACTTTAGTCTTTATTACAATTTGTAGTAGCACTTTAGTCTTTTCAAGCAATAAGTTGGAATAACATGTTTCTAGTTTTTTTTACTTAAGATATAAAACTTATTTTTTTTAAATAGATATTTTGTTAACCACCCACTGTCTGTTTTAAACCATGTAGACGTTAGATTACAAATAAATATGCTGTAAACAAAATGACAGAAGATTAATAAGAAATTTAAGCTTCTGGATTAGAACCAAATATCAATATTTCCAATCCAGGAAACATTTGAACTTCATTATACGATAATTAATATATATATACATAAGAAAAAATTGTGAATAACCACCTGTATGCACGATACATATATTTCAAAATAAGCACCACTTTTTCATTTGTGTTTAAATAACCACATCTCCTTTCTTTAACTTGTTCAAATATCCACCCGTTAACAGAATTGTCTAACACCGTTAAGTGTAAAGCCCAAATTCTTCTAAATTACCCTAAATCCCTCCAAATTATCACTAATTACCTTACTAATCTATAGTTGACCGGTTGAATCATGATTAATGTATTAAATTCTTTTTTTAAATTCTGAAAAAGTTGCCTCGAAGTACGTGATCGAAAACCCGGCTTACTGGTACTCGTTTCGTAGGGATTCTCAAAATTCATGCCCTTTAAGGGCATACACCGGTGTCCATTTTTCGAAATAACGTCGTCTTTAGTATTAAAAACGCAATTAAATGTCTCGAAATTTGTGTCCGTTACAATGTCATATATCAAAAATATATAGTGAAAAAAATTGTAAAATTGAAGAAAAATAATTTGAAAATAAAATTATAATTTAACCGGTCAAACTATAGATTAGTAAGATAATTAGTGATAATTGAGAGGGAATTAGGGTAATTTAGTAAGAATTTGGGCTTCACACTCAATGCTGTTAGGCAATTCTGTTAACAGTTGGGTATTTAAAAAAGTTAAGGAAATGAGAGGTGGTTATTTAAACACAAAAAAAAAATGGAGTGGTTATTTTGAAATATGTGTATCGTGCAGGTGATTATTCACAATTTTTCCTATATAATTTTTGTAATTTTTCTAGTAACAACATAAATTTAATTGGTGATCAAAACCTATATTATAGTTTGTAAATAACGGATTCTATACTTACTTAATATATCCACTTGTTAGCATGATGAATATTCCGCCCACTTGGTTACAATAGCAGCAATAAAAGTGCGTTTCTGGCTACTACGTTCCGAGTTCAATTTATGATCACATAGTTCCTATCTTAGTTCAAAAGGTCATAGGTTTTCAATTGATCAATGACACCGATAGTCTCCTTAACATATCTCTAACTGATCTCCGATAAGGAGACTTTTAAATAAAATAGTACAAAATTACTATCTTATTTCAAACATTTTAAGCGATCACTCTCGAATATAATGTATTCCTTAATGGGTTGATACCAATTTAATTTACGATTACATAACTCTTATCTTAGTTCAAAAGGTCATATGTATTCAATTGATCAACGAAACTGATAGTCCCCTTGACGTATCACTGACTAATCTCCGATAGGGAGACTTTTAAATTAAATAGTAAATACTTACGATCTTATTTCAAACATATTAACCGATCACTCTCGAGTATAATGTATTTCTAAATGGGGTGATGCTAATTAGATTGATGATTACATAGTTCCTATATTAGTTTAAAAGGTTGTATGTATTCAATTGATCAACGACAACGATAATCCCTTTAACGTATCACTAACAATAGTTGATGAATTTTGTGTTAATTACATGTTAGTAGATGATGTGTGTTAATTTATGAATCTGTTAGTGATTTTATAATGCACTTTATTTTATTTATTAGCAACATATTAATTTTAGAATAACCTTTATTTGAAATTAGTAATGTACATATTTTGTTAGTAACATTGTACTTTCTAATCATTAACCTTAGAACCGTTGTGGTTAACTGTGAAGTTAAAATAAATTCATAATTCATTATGGGAAAAGTAAAATATATTTAGAGTTAAAAGGTCCAAAAATTTATCCTACACCTACACATATTTGTCTATGCCCAAGATTCAAACGCGGGTTAGCAGCAAAGCAAGTACAAGCACTAACCAAGTTGGCAGGGTATCAACTCATTGTTCATCTTGCAATAAAAAGTATCTGTACAGATGAAAACCATATAATATTTTCCCTTTAAATATATAATTATACGGAAGAAAATAATACTATGTTACTACTCTAAATATTGTGATACTAAAAAAATTTGCATGTTACTACTTCCAATCTATCTCCATATCCATTACAATTTCTTCATTACTTGACGTTTATGTTCTAAATGTTCAATTTACAACTCCAAATCCATATGTTGCACTTAAATATTTGGATATATACGAGAAATTATTTTTTCGATGAAAGACATTATTTTCAAGTTTGTGGAATTTGGACCCTACGTCTTCTACCCAATTAAATCATTTATCTATGTGGTCCCTACATAAACTAAGTGTATGTGTAGCGTTTCTTGTTAAATAAGTTAGGGTTCAAAACTACTTCTTCATTTCCCTTTTAATTGTTACTAGTCATATATGCACGCGATGCGTGCGAAATAATGTAAAATTCTGCATGAATAAATAACAGTAACTTTATTTAGGGTGTTTTGTATTTCTTTTTTCCAAATTTTATAAAGTGAAAATAGTTAGTTATGGAGAAAGTTGTTCCATTTATTAATTAAAAAAAGATAAATGTTAATTTTTGGTGTCCCCCTCCTCTTCACTTATAGAATAGAGATACTTTGGTTAGATTTGGGGGCTAAACTAGAAAGTTGTTGAAAAATATAATGTGATTGTTTGTTGGGCAGATGGTGTATATGGGCAATTAAATAGGAATAGAAAATGATAAGTGGACATATATGGAAAAAGAGATAGAAAAAGATGTGTCTTTTTACCAAAGATAGAAAAAAGTAATAATGTAACAATTAGAAATGAACGATGGGAGTATTATTATAATTTGTACTCTCTCTTTTCAAAATAAGTGTTGCATTTCTCTTTTTGGGTCAAAATTCATCAACTTTCACCGCCAGGGGCGAAGCCACAAGGGGGGCTGCAGGAGCCCCCTGTGTCCCATCCTCACGGCCCATTATTTTTAATAAGGCTCCTGCAGAATTTTCTAATATATACTAATACACTGCAATTAATTTAACATGTTCTATTGACCTAGTGGTTGGTAGGTATAAATTTTGTAGGAGTGGTCGTTGGTTCAACTCTTTTTAGTGGCAAAACTTTTTTTTTTATATCTATTTTGTTAAACACACTAAGTAAATATTGGTTTTTCGAGCATATTATATTTGCTTTTAGTTTTTTCGACTCTATTAGTTTTTAAATCCTGACTTCGCCGCTGTTCATCGCATTGTTAAACTAATATATAAGAAAATTATTAAATTATTACCATATAGTAGTTCGGCAGATTAACATCAATGTTTAGTTGCCAATTAGTAAAATTTGTTGTTTCTTATTAATTTATTATAAATGTATAATTCACGATATAGGTCAAAGTTGCAACTTGGATATTGTGAGAAAGGAAATGTAGAAGCACTCAAGCACGGTGGTATTAACTATTAAGTGAATTGACAATCCAAAGGTACAATAGCGTCCATAAGGCTAACATGCATATACATTCATCATAAATTAAAAGGAGATACATGATATACATCTACATTGATAACATTTGCACATTTGCTACATCCCTAAAGAGGGAAAATGAAGAGAGTAAAACGAGGAGTGCTTAAATACAATAGTCACGATCATTAGATCCTATAAAGAATACAGCAACATTACCCCAGTGTCTCAGGCTTCCGTCACAAGGCAAGGTAAGGAAGGATCGGATGTACGCAGTCTTACCCTTGTGTAAGGTAGTAGTTATGTTGAATACACAAAGAGGCTTTTTTCTGGATGTAAACAAATAAACTAAGAGAGGAATGAGGATGTTGTATAATGATGATCTCCTCAAAGATCTTGTGAACCCCCCAGCTAAATCAATGAACTGCAAAGCTGTTTTTTTAATAAAACAGAACATCTTACAGCCTCCCTCCATCTTGCCCGTCTATGTGATGTGATCTACCTTTGCAGCTTCAAAATCAAGGAACTTGTTTCCAGGAAGAGAAATGGCCGTTCTTGCAGAACTAACAGTCATATATAATAATATGTTGGGATTCCCAAAAAGAGATACTTCTTATCAATAAAGGATTCTATCTTCGTTTCTTTTGGATAAGAAGAAAGATAGAGACAAAAGGAATGTCCAAATTATTTTTCAATGGATGAAAACGGAGCGAATAGTAGATTATGACTCGGTTTTTGAAAATGACCTTATGGATTGGGGAAAAACCTGTGCAAGTCCCATGGTTTTCATGAAGGGTATTTTAAAGATATAAAATACAATTTAATTCGTATATGGGAGTGACATATGACTGTTATTTTTGAATTGAGATAGGGACGACTTCTATATCCTAAAATAAACGTCTCATTTCTCTAAAAAGGAAAAAGTGAAAAGTTGTAATTAAACCAGCCTTTTAAGTTTTCTCTTAAAAGGAAATTATGAGACGTTTGTCTTAGGAGAAAAGTATCAGTGAATATCTTACATAAATCAATGATGTTGAGCAGCAGGTCCTCCAGGTGCAACTCTGTCTCTTTGATCCTCTTGCATGGACCTTCTCCTATAATATTCGAGTCTCGACGCATCGTAACCGAGCTCATTAAAAACTTTGTAGATGTCATTTGCATCTAATTGAGGCATAAAATCGCGATAAACACGAGCATTAGTACTCATTATCGATCCCAGAACTAACAGTAGTAAAATGAGACTGATGCATGGAACTGTTGGCCTAGCCATTGTCGAAATTTTTTGCTAAAAGATTAACACTTATGGTAATAATAAGCCAAGTTGATGCAAATTAATGAATGGATGGAAGCTGAGACTCAAGTATATCTCTGTTGTAGCAAGGTACACATTATATATACAGAAAAGCTTTGATCAATCATCCAACATGAAGATTTAATAATACTACAAATAATACTAGTATATGATATAGTGTGCTACGGTTGCGTAGATTCAAGTACTTTTTCCTCATACAACAAGGTTTGACATCTGTTATACTACAATTATATACTTAGAAAAAAACAAGGTCGAGGATTAGCTTTATCTGTGGGGGCGCGTTGTGTTTGTTTATTTGTTTTAGGATGATATTGTTAGAGGATCAACTCAATCAAATGTCTAAACTGATAATTAAGGTCGCAATATTGGTTTTATATCTTATCATGCCTCCTCATACAAGGGCCCTTTATCCTTGAACTGTGGATGTATCACACATCTCCTCAACGCTAAATATTGTACTTGAGAACTCCTGACTTTCTAGTCACACTAACTCTCAATACTATGTCATACGGTCATAGGTTTAACTCAACTAAAAGCCTAATAAGATTAAAGTTATTTTATACTCTATCAAAGGCTATCTCATACCGTTTAGAGCCTGCTTCCTTTTCTCGATCTTGTGAAATGCTGATGATCTGTTTTATCGCAGAAGTTTATAATTCAAAACAATTATAGCATAACTTGTGAAGGCGTACACCCTGAATTATGTTAAGACATTGCAAGATATTCATTTACACATATTTAAAACAATGAATATTAAGCTACGCTCGAGTCTGCATAAATTTAAAAGTGATTGCAAATTTGTTTCAGTATTTCAGAATGACTTTATGTTCGTTATCATATTCTGCGTAGATGGCGAACTTTGTTTTATGAATGAAAATTGGTTTTTAGGCGTGCGTGATACCCCAAGTTTTGTTTACTACAATTCAGTAGTTCAACACAGCTAATATCATTTGGTATGGTAACAGTAACATATCAGGAAATAAAAGAAAATAAATCATTTTATTTGTAATATGCAATGCACTTGAACGTTATTGTCGGTTAACTCGTGGCATTTATACTAAAAATCCACGATATCTGTTTAGTATTCAAAGAAGAAGCAATTAAAGCGTAGTGAGCTCTTCTATATAAGTTTGTTTTAAGGTATGAGTTTGAAATTTTAAATCAGCAATGTTTGTATGTTTTGAGATGAAAATAACATGAATATAATGTTATAAAGAAATGAAAGGTGAAACGAGTCAATTAAGTTACTTTTTTCTTCTTATTGTACATGTTTTAACAATTTATTATTAACTCTGTGTTTTTTAAGTGCAATGGCTTTGCACTGTTCAGTACCTTATTTTAATCATAATATTTGACTAATAAATAAATGTAACGATATTATTTTTTTCAAATATATAATTAATATTATTAATGGTTAAAATTGCGCATCAACATACATATAAGTTAAGTGTTTTAAATTTTAGAGAGCACAGACGAAGTGAAGTGATTTAACTGTGACTTTGAAATATAAAAAAAAGTTATGAATTATATTTGCTGGTCAAAAGAGTCATTATATGGGTCATATAAGATATATCCCATAGTTGAGCATAAACGTAATCAGTCAAAGGTGTTAAGGGGGGCCAAAATTCCATTGGTAATTGATATTTGGCCTTTAATTTGTGACGCGGTACTAAGTAAATCGCTGTATATTAGCATGCAGAGAAGTGGTCCAGAGGTCCATTGCCAACCTAAGTGCTCCTTTTTCTTTTCAATAACCACCTTATAATATAGTACTTCTTTTGCTTTGCCGACTATTTTTGGAAGCATATATAAGTAGGATCACATATCTAATCAACCTTTCTGTCACTATACCAATGAGGTAAAAGCGTATCAACTTTAAGAAGATATATGTTAAGCTTAGTGTTAGGAAGTACTATACATGGCCTGTAAGGTAGATGTAGTGAAAGCAATGGAGAAAAGTGAAGGAGAGTGAAAAGCCTAGCAAGATAATCCAATTGAGGTTCAATCTCAAAACCAATTAGATAGACTATATATATTATATGGGGAGAAAATGGCTGAGTTGTAAACTAGAGATTTTGTTCGATTTATCTTTTTTTATGGGGGAAATAAGAAAGATGCATAATACTCACATTTGTATGTACCATATAAAGTGCTAAACACAAGAAGCTTAACTTGGTCATAAATTCTTAACTTGATACTCTATTGAGAAATATTTTGTTTTTGTGCTTATTTGGCAGGTTTATGCAAGTGAATAGTAGGTCAATTTGTTCATGAGTCAAACTGGACCAAGATTGTAAGTTACGGTTAATAATAGTCGAGTCAATAGATAAGCAAAGCGATTGAGTTTTGAGAAAGCCAACGATCACATACAAAAACTAAATTGTGCTTGAGTGTTTTGTTTCTTTCTCTTATACAATATGTTTGCCTTATATTAACCACATCTAAGAAAGATCATGGCTTTTCAAAAAAATATAAAATAAAAACCATTTGTCTTTGTTTATGTATAAAAGAATGGTGGTGGTGGCTGAGATTTGCAGGTTGGACAACGTGGTGTCTAAAACCTTCTAGTGATGATCACCTAAAAGCTCAAGTATCTTTGAGGACACAATGTACCTTTCCTCTTGCATGTGCATGGATACTTATGGTAGGAAATATGGACATGTTGCTTGTCTGGGATTGACCTGGGGTCTGAGGCCTCCTTAAACGGTTTGGGCTTATATAAGAGGCTCAGGGTTTGATCCTCAAATAGGCTTTGATCATCTCTTAGTTTTCCTTATGGGCCTGTCTAGTGGGCTTGCTTTGCCAATCAGGCTCTGCTTTGCAGGCTCTGGTCCATATGCTCTGCCTCGTAGGCTCTGCCCCATGGGCTCTGCTAGACAAACTCATACAATCGACCCCCAAACAATTTTAGATGTTGGCCGAGTGTTATCTTCCTTTCTCTATCTTCTATTCTAGCCATTTGTGGGTAGTACGGTTTTGGAGATTTCTTTCTTCATAATTTATCTTTCTCTTTAGGCTATGGGTTCGTATACTGAGGAAAGTCTGTCGGGGTATATCAGTAGTTTATATCCATGTAACTCTTCTTCTATTAACCTGTCTTATGCTCATTCCATTTCACCTGAAACAAACTCTTCTTGAGGCATGGCGTCCTCCTTTGACAGCTTGGATGCTCACAGTCCCTTCAAAGTCCTTTTGGTGGGCACATTGAAAGATGGTTATGCAAGTATGAAATGGTTTAGTACGACCCTTGGACCGATATAGCATGGAGGAATTTGGGTCCTCAATCTAACAATCTCTCTATCGATGACTATAAGGTGGAAGCCCCTTTTCAGAAATGGGTGTCTTCTTCTGAGAACATCACGAGTTTGAGCTCCTTTAGCAACATGGCGGAACTACATAACCTGCCCAAATTCTATAACGGGTTTCTCGAGCACATGTAGGGCCTTCACGGAGTGGTTCAACGAAATCGAAGTCAACAAGGTTATTAAGCATAGCTTCCTCTCCCATATACTACTCTAATTGATGTTCCCCCGGGCTGGAACTCAATTACTGTTAAGCACCTTGAGTTCAGTCTCCTTTTCCCCAACATTGGTTACTTGAACTGGTGTTCTTCAAGTAGAAGCTAGCTTAGAGCCATATCCACCCGCAGGGGATGAATAAATTCCTAGGCTTCATCTGGATATGCTTTCTAAATTCTCCTCCCTATGATTTTTATATTACTAAGGTCCGAGAGCCTTTCCTCTCACGCTATTATAGGGACTCTAATATTAAGCATTAGCGAGATAAGTGGTTGCTGATCAGGATTACAACATCCGAGTCTCACCCTTTTCTAGTCCGAGAGGCCTCGAGGTGTTGAGAATAGTGAGCCCTTCCGCAGCCATTGGTTGCCCCCTATTATACCTATCGAGCATAGACATTTTGTCACTAGGTTGTTTGTCTTAGGCTTAGAATACTAGTTAGTTTTCTTCTCCTATAATTTTTGTTCCAACGTGCAAATCATTTTTGTTTTTTTTGTTTTATTCATTTAACAAACTCTCGACATCCATATCTACTTACTTCTTCCTTCATTTATGTTCTAATGTCTGGGTCATTATATTTATTTGGTTCTGTACTTTCTACAACCCCCGACCTTTTGTTTGTTCGTTGAATTAGGCTATGTCTCTCTTTTGCCCATTTTTCTATATAACAATTTTTCTTTTTCTCCCTGACTGCTTGCTTATTTTGTTTGTTAACCCTTTATTATCATCTTTCGCTGTTGTGAAGAGACTAGTTTAGGGAGTTTGTCCACCAACCACTAAGGTATCTATTTCTCTAGGGCAGGCCCTACTATCGACTAGTGCGTTCTCCAAAAGGTAAGGCAATACAAAACTTCTTATCTCTAGCTTCCCAACTGGATGCAAACCATCCGACTCTTCACCATCAGCGGCTGGCCAAGCCTACTGATCCCTACACTTTCACCTTTGTTTCTGCTGTTCTAATCCACGATAGGGAAGCAAAAAAGGATATAAACATTGCTCCCTTGGTGAACAATCAATCTACAGTTTGTACAAAGCCCTTCATGATTAGCCTTCTTATTTCTAACCTCTAAATATGAGTAAATCTCCCGCTGATTTGCCGCTGACTCAACTTTAATGTATTACTTGATGTTCTTCCTCTTTTTTCCATCAATCTATCTATTTCAACTTGTCCTTCAGGGATTAGAATCTTGGAGATTATGTCATTCTCTAGGGCTGCTAATATAATGGGTGAAAACCAAAAGGCTACCTCCAAGGAGGCCTAGAACCTAAGCCTGCTCAGGCACATGCTACTACAGAAACCCTTAGAGACTAAAGCTTAGGAGGATATATTTATCGAACAAGAGATTCCCGAGCTTGCTAAGAGTATAGATGCAGTTGCAGATGACTAAAAGGGCAGAGCTCTTGGGACGACATATATTGAGCCCCCCACTTCTTAGGCAGCCTTGAGGAGGCGGAGGTCACTGCAAGACTTTATCCAAGGTTAAGACAGTGCCTTAGGAGGTTGTACCTAAGAAGGGGCCATCTGGATTGAGGCGACAGTGGAAAAAGACTCTGCCAAGGGTGGCGCTTGGGCGAAGATAGTCATTTCCCAAGTTGGCGGGGTGTCGGCTCCGGGTGTGGCTCGACTCAAGCACCCTATATCTACAATTTCTCGTGTGACATATTTTCTATATCCTTTTTCCATTTTCTTGTTTACTATCATATTCAGTTCTATCCGCAACTCTAGAGCAGAAAATGACTTATCCTATCCGCAACTCTAGAGCAGAAAATGACTTATCCTTTCATTTTTTGCGCTAACGCTTGTCTTGCTCTTATTTTCTCTCAAGGCTCTCCAAACCAGGTAAAGCTCTCATGGTAGTCTCATCGGCCACTTTGTGCTGGCCCAAGAGGCTGTTGTTCCAACCTCTCATGTGAAGGTGGCAGTGCAGTAGCGTGTATCGTTGTTGCACCCCCAATCTCCTTCATGCTCCGAGTAGAGGAAGGTTAATGACCTTATCAATTTCGATGAGGAGGAGGACAAGAGTGAACATGAGCTGCCTCAAGGAGGAAGACTAGACGCCATACTTTACCAGACTCCACCATTAGTAGATCCTCATGGCATCTATGTTCTTTCGTTCAGGTTCTCTCCATAATGCCTCGGGGATCCTAAGTATGGAGGTCTTTGACCAGGAACCTCAGTTGTTTGTGGCTGTAGACAGAGTTGTGAAAAAAAATCCGTCCCGCTTGATTCGATTTCAAAATTTCGGATATCTAAATCATTTTTTATTTCCCAATCAGATACAAATGTATAATTTTAATTTCGGGTATCCGAATATCCAATTTATGATTTTTTTATTTTATGAAGTACAAAATGTTTGTCAAGGAATGTATAATCAAAAAAAAGTTTACAGGATTTTTGGATATATGATTCGAAATTTTGAATACCCAAATTTCTGGATCGCATTGCTATTTTCTCGATCCAAAAAATTCAGATATCCAAATTTCGGATAACTGGTGTTTTCGGATCAGATTTTGGTCGTGTTCTCAAATCGAGCTGCTGAAGCAACGACAAAGTGACCATGAGGCTGCTACCAATGAGAATTCTACCCTCTCTTCCCAACTAAGAGAGGCTAGTGTTGAAGGCTTTACATTTCATAGTCAGCTTGAAATGCCCCACATGGAAAAGGCGCAAGTTGAGGAGGAGCTGTCTATGTTGGAGGATAAGCTAACCACGATGCCGAATGAATATGTTTCTTGCCTAAGAATTCTACAAGCTTGAGAATGTGAGTTTTAACAGGCTACTGACCTCTCTTTGAACTGAACCTGGGCTGAACATCAGAAGGTCACAACTCAGCTTAAGTCTGAGGCTGCCAAGAAAATGAAGGTATACATGGAAGACTACAAGCTCTATTATCGTCATAGTATATGGTCCCCTAAGCTGGAGTTAAACAAGGATATTTTTAAACATGCCTTCTAGAAAAGGAGTTCATTTGGAGGAGCTGACATTTAAGGACCGGGCGACTATTATGAGGCACTGGATGTTGTGCAGATCAAGAAGATCCAGGGGCTGCTTCTACGTTAGAGTAGCATGGGATTGGAGGCCCCCAGCTGATTCCTAGATATAGCGATTCGGGTGGTTATCTTCAGTTTCCTCTCAGTCGTCCTAGGACTTTTATGGAGGTGCCTGAGGGTCTCAACACTTAGAGCTTCCGCCTCTTTCCTGATTAATTTGCATCTTCCTTTTAGTTAATTCCCGGCTAACCTCTTTAATGTTGAATTGACTAGTTTTAGCAAGCATATTGCCTCTATATGATAAGTATTCGTCTTTTTTTAGTTTGTTGTACTTAGTACATACTTTGTATCCTAAACTCTATAAAAAATCTTATATTTAAAATGAGAATGAGTTTTTCCTTAGTCTTGTTTCTCCTTGCTTTTAGCTCTACAACAACTTTACTTAGCGTTTTCCTTTAGTAGTAGATCAAACCTCTACTGTATCTTTTTCTTAGATGTATTTTTCTTATTTGCTTTTTTATATATACAAATTTTTTTGACGGAAAACTTTCTATTTCTTTGGTATCTTTTGCTTCCAACCCTCCCTATATTTGCCCCTAGTTTCTTTTCTCTACACTTGGGCCAAGGGAAAAGACTCGATGAGTGGTGAGAAGATTGGGGCATTTGTTAGTCTTTTTTTTATCGTCGGCCTTGTGTGAGTCTAACTTAGTCCAACCATCTGATAATTTGGAGGGCTCATAAGCATTTATTAGGTATAGGCCTCTAGCTCACACCTGGTTTAATGGTGAGTTTTTCAGACTTACCAACGTTCATCTGATGTGAGTCTCTTATTTACCCCCAACTATCTGATGAGCTTTGAGGGCTCGTCCGCATTTTGTTGGATATGGGCCTCTAACTCTCATTTGGTTGCCTAATAAGATTTTTTGGGTTCTTCCTCATTCATATGGCGTGCGTCTCTAACTTATCCCAACTATTTGATGACCTTTGAGTGCTCATTAGCATCTACAAGTATTGAGCTCTATCTCACATCATGTTCCTTTAAGACATGGCTCTGCCAAGTGTCTCATGTTTAGTCGGACTTCTGACTTTATTGTATCAACTTTTGCAGCTAGGGAGACACACTAGATAGTTCTGCAAAAGTTGACTCACATGCCTATCATTAAATAAGCTAGGTTACAAGATTTTATACAAATTATTTCTTAAGCATCCCGACAATACAAGATTTTAAACACACTAGGTAGTTCCCCCTTATCGACTCTTCATCTTGTATGTTTTGACTTGTAGTTCCTCCGCTATTTGGTACCGTTCCTTCCATCTGGTTGACAAATTTCCATGTATCCTTTCCTTCTACACTATTATTGCATTACTAAGCACAAGGTCTTCCGCTTTAGGGGTTTGACTTGTATTTCTTTAGTGTATCATCTATGATTTTCGCCTCATAGGTGTCCATATTATATCTAGCGTGATTCCTGTGTTCAACCAGCATATCTAAGCTTATTTTCAGGCCATCGTCATTCTGATTCGGTTAACACAGGCCAACGCACAGGCTCGGTACCCCTATTTTTGCAAGTGGCATAGCTTTAGACCCATATACTAAGTGGAAACAAGTTTCATAGTGGATTCTTTGGTAGTCGTGCGTAGGGACCATAAGTTGCATAAATAGTTCATCGAGTTAATTGCTCTTCTTCTTCTCCAATGCCTTCTGTATCCCTAGGAGTATCTACTTGTTGGCAACTTCTTCATATGGCAAATTTGATCCCACCTGCTCAAGCCATTCGGATAGAGGCATGTTATCAAATTCTCGATCCTTGACAAACACTAGGACCTTGGAGATTTCAAACCTAGTGATATTGTACTAGATGAACTTCTTAACTGCAGGCTCGATGATATTGGACATAACTTATGCCTCTATCCATTTGGTGAAGTAGTACACCCCCACTATCAATCACTATTCTAGTATTGTGCTGTGGGGAATGGATCATGGATGTCCAATCCCCTTCGGGAAAAAGGGATGGGTTTGTAAATGGGCATCAAGTCATAGACTGAAAGCTTGATCTTGGGTGCAAAATTGTGGTAGTTTTTGAAGTTCTTGACTAGCTTCTCTGCATCTTCTTTCATGGTTAGTTAATAATGCCCTTCTTTGAGTTCCTTGTGGACTATGATTCTAGGTCCCAAATGGTGGTGGTGGAGTCGTTTATATATTTTTCAAAGGATAAAGTCCGCGTTGCCGAGCTAACGCATTTTAGTAGAGGAATGGAGAAGTATTTATGGTAGAGGTCGTTCCCTACGTTGCATTTATGTACCGAGTCAACTCAATTTTCCTGTCCTTTTCTTTTTACCACATTAGTTTCTCGTTCTCTTTGAATTTTATTATTTCTTTCTTCCGGTCGGGAGGTCATTAATCTCTAACACATGGTTGTACTCATCACAGATGGCGCTGACTAGACTTCCACCAAGACTGATATGTTCAACTCTTCCAAATTGGAGCTTTCCAATTTAGACAAAGTGTTTGCCTAATCATTTTGGGTTATAGGAACCTGTTCGATTTTGAATCCTTTAAAACTAGATATTAGGGTTCTCATTTGCTATTTATCCTTATAACGTTGTCTCTTTGCCTCATGTTCCTCTTTGACATGGTTGGTTACCCGTGGGAAGCTTGTTCTTAGATGAGCGTGGTTGGCTTCAAGGATTATGATTCATTGCTGGTGCGAAAATAGGAATTATAGGGCATATTTTATGATCTTATTCTATTGACTTCTATTCACTAGTCTTACTCCTGAAGCATTGATGGTCGTTGACCTATGTATATAGAATTGCCTAACTTTAGGCGCCCCTACTGTCTCTTCTTGGACGTGCACTCTACTAAGAAGTCTGCGCAGGCCTGAGCCTTGACTGTTGTTCTCCGCTCAAACTTGAGGATAAACCTGTTAGCTTTAGGGCCCTATTCATGATTCCGCCTAACTTTTTCAACCTCGTGCATTTATTTTTCCAGTGGCATGTCAATTAAAACTACCACAAACTAGTGGCACGCCAGTATAGTGTAGGCCTCCTTTACGATTAGAGGATCTCTTATCTCTACCCTGGTGAGCGTGCAGGTCATGAAATAAACATGTCATTGTGTGTTGTTTTCCTCCTTTAACAAATTTGTGCTTGCTGTTGTTGCGATGATTGGTATTTCTAAATACAATGCCTCCCTTGTCTTGGGTCTTGCCAAAGTTGGTAGACAGGATTGATGTTGCTTCAGCTACTAGAAGGTTTCAATTTGTTCTACCTCTTACTTGAACTCTTTGTTCCCCTTTAGGATCTTGAAGAAAGGAAGGTCTTTATTTGTTGACTTAGCTATGAAGCTAGACAAATATGCTATTATGCTTTCCATATGCTTAATGTATGTGATGCTTTTCAGCTCTAACAGATCGATATTGGCTTTTAATTTATTAGGACACGCATCGATCCCCCCTTTAACTGACAAGATACCTGAGAAACTTACCAAATCTTACACTGAAGTTACATTTCTTTAGATTAAGCTTCAGGACGTCTATTCCTTAGGTTAGTGAAAGTTTACCTCAGTTAATACATATGGTCTTGTTTTGTTTTCCTTTTGCTGACATCATTAATATAGACCTTCAAAATTTTCGAATTCGATCCGCGATACTTTATCCATTAGCCTCTTATACGTTGTCCAGTTATTCTTTAAATTGAAAGACATCATCGCATAGCATCACACTCCAGAAGCAGTAATGAAGGTTGTATTCTCCTTTGTTGGATGCTTAAAGGAGGAATCAGTGAAGTTGAGCAGAGTGTGTCCACTGGCTGATTCAACTAGCTAATAACTAGGGCCGAGAGTAACAATCCTTCGGGAAGGTTTTATTCAGATAGTGAAGTCTACAAACTTCTACTAGCTCCTATTAGCGTTTCTTTTTACCATAATTACATTGGCTAGCCACTCGGGGTATTTGTAGACATTAACGTTGCTTGTTTCACTTAGCTACTTCCTCTTCGATTGCTTTGTTCTTCTTTGCAGAGTAGTTCCTCCTCTTCTATATCATTAGTCTGCACCCATCAGTAGTTTTTAGTCTATGATATATGGTGGATGGGTCCACCCCAGGCAATCCAGTTACTGAGAAAGCTAAGAAATTTGTGTGTTCGTGTAGCAGACTGATAAGGTTTACCTAGGTGACTAGGACATTCTCTTTTCTGATTCAGAATGCCTTGTCTATGTCTTCCTTCGAAGGAATTTCATGTGTATAATATTCGGCGTCAGGGTTCTTACCTTCTTCTTCCCTATCTGGCAGGCATTGGCGGCCTCCACTACTTTCGCCTCTTCCATTCCTCTTTCTTCTTTAGGCTCCCATTCTACCTCCTCTTATGGCCTTATTCTTAATTTTTTATTGTCTTTTTATTCGTTCTTCTCTTCTTCGAGGTAGGAGGCCCTATTGCGTTTGTACCTATTTCTTTTTCAGTGCTGTCAGGTTATATAAGCTCGCTTTGATAGTCAATGGACATGATACCTTGTAGTTTCTCCACATTTTTTCTTCTCATCAGTGCAATGTAAGGTGAGGGGTCCTCCACTACTAGGAATCTCTACATGAACATTCTCATTACTCCTCTTCTATGGCTGTTATGTGAATCTTCTCCTTTGTAGGATGATCGAGTTGCTTGTGAATCCTACTATGGGTGTATGTCTCTTCCTTAGAAGTGCTTTAATGATCTTTATTTGCATGAAGATACCTTTCGTAAAGTTTGTTAACCATGCTCCACCCGTCTGGTAGTATAGTTGTAGATGTCCAAAGTTACCACTTGTGGAACTGAGTGGGGAAAAACTAATCTCGCTTCAATCATCAGCCGTGAAGGTCATATCTGGAAGATCTAGCATCCTCTCAGCTTGACCTATGGAGTAAAAATTGGGATCGGATAGTTGTTTTAGATGGGCTATAATGCATTGTCGAAGTACGCACGAATTAGAACATTAATTAACCCAAGTCGGCCCCACAAGGAAAGTATTTTCGAGTAACAACTTTATAGCAAATCGAGTTCCATTGAAAGTAACCAGTTTTAGGGGGGAACCTAGACGATTTTTGAGTTCTAAACTAAAGGAAAAAAATTAATAATAAACTAAAAGCAAACGAAGATGAAAATAATTAGATTAAGATATACTCAATAGATAATTAGACACTAGCCATGTCATTTCGTATTATCCTTGACGCTTTAACTATCCTTCTAAGAAGATTGATTGTAGGAACTCGCCACCCTAATCAATGGATAACCCCATTATTACACGAATGAATTCGGTTTAATAGAAGACTCATTATCTACAAAAACAAGCAAAAGTAAAATAAATCATCAAAAATATCAAAAGTATAATAAAAGACTATAAATTACTCCACGAACTACTTCATAACATATGGAAAAGAACTATAAAATGTGTCATAAATGCCACTTAGCAAGTTGTAGCGCTAACATATGTTATGAAGTACACATAACATGTATGGCTAACATCATCTTCAAGTTGGGGATGTGTACTAAATCTCTGTTGAATCTTCAAACATTAACAATAACTCGTAAGTGGACTTGGCTTTTCTTGAGTCACTCATAAAGTTCTCTTTGAACCTCTTCTCCAACACGACGAAATTCCTGATGACGCCTTGGGGGATAGTATGCAACTAAGCTTACTCCATTCCAATTAAGATGATCCTTCGTTGTTGAACCTGACGCAGCGTGGGAGCTTCTCTCTTGACACCTTAGCTAAGGTGACCTCTTTGGGCAGATGCATTGCCTACGCTGACTCTTTCTTTGCTTATAAAGTGTTGTTCGTAGATATGTGGGGCTTCTGTTTTCCCTTGATACTTCAATTTATTAAAAGATGGGTCCTAGTTTTCTCTTGACTCGCACTTTGTCCAGGACTCTTTCTCCCCGTTTAATGAAATGTGCCTTAGAGCGATCTATTTTTTGTCATTATCTCTTGTTTTATTGTAGGTAGGCTGATGTGCTTTCTCTCTATCTCTCATAGTGGCAGATTTTTGGCTGTGATCTACCATGTATTCTATTTTGACCTTTTCTCTAAAAAAGACGGGATTATGCTTTTGCATGGTCTCCATATCCCATACATCTTATGCCGACCCTTCTTGAGGTAGGCTGTGATATAAGCGAGAAGAGGCTACTCCAATATATCACTATCTATGACCTTCACAATTTTTGGGTATGGTTAATTCTTTGAAACAAGGCCATGCGAGTTATGAGTTTAAGCTCAATGCAACCTTTTCGTCCATGTTCAAGTGGATTGAAGATGATCCAAGTCTATGAAGAGTGATATGGGGCATCCATATTAGAGTCCTATTTAGTCATATAGAGTCTTAGTTAATTTTATTTAGTATTTAATTCAGCATTTTAATTTCTGTCATTCATAGGGCCGAGAATATGGTTGTATTTTTCTGTTATACAGAGTCCTAGTTGAGTTGTAATCCCTTTTAGATAAGATTTGATTAGTTAAGGGATAAGGATGAAGATAGGCATGTAAATAAGATAAGGAGGGCCAAAAATCCCTATCCTATCTTATTAGATTATCTTCCTTATCTTTATCTTTATCTTTTCCTAGATTCTAGGGATTAGTTTTTAAATGCTTTCTAGATAGAATTTGGTTTTCCTGATTATACCAGGAGTAGTCTAATATAAATAGGCGTTCATATTTTTAATGAGATACACACACATTGAATTTGAAATTTCGGACTATTGTCTTTGTGAATTTGGATGTACATCTTTCCAAGTTTTTATTGTTTTTAGAGAGTGAATATAATTGCAAGACCCTTAGTAATTAGGCGAGTGAAACCTAATTATAAGCGAGCTTAATAAAATTAGTGAGTGAAGCTAACTTGTTTAATCTCAATACTATCCCCCTAAATCGAGTTTAAGGTGAGTGAAACCCTAAATTTGTTTTAGAACCCTTAAAGAATCATAACCGAGTGAAGGTTGTAAGGAATTAAGCTTGGATCCGTCCCGGATTCACATCAAATGGTATCAGAGCTAAAGGTTGTGTTTCGTAACCCATTGAAGCTATTTCGAAGCACAAACAATCTTCCCAGTTTCGAATAGTTTTTGAGGTAACTTTGAGCAACTCGTTCTCCTTGTATACAACGTCTTTTTGAGAGTTTCTTGGCTCTAAATTGGTTGTTGTCTTGTCTAGTTTCAGACTGGAAAGTTTCGTGATTTTAGGAATTCATTTACTATTTTTCCAGGAATTAAATTTCAACGTTGTCTGTTTTTGATCAATTATGGCGCGACTGACTTTGAAAAATTACTGCGAGCAGACTACTATGAATTTTCAGTGATTCCAGTTGGAGATGTTTCTTAACATAATTTTTCACGAAGTTTTGCATCTGCAGTTTATTTTTGAAGTTGGGTAAATTTCCTGGATATTTTTGGCTGTTTTAAGGAGGTTGTTTGATTCGAAAAATCATGGAGAAGGATTTTGGTCGTGTTTGTAGACTGAAACATACTTTGAGATTGTTGCAAGTACAAGAGTCTCATGAAACTAATGAAAAGCCATTAAAGAAAATTCAATGGGGAATTACAAAAATGATGAAGCAAATTGAAAAACTCTTGTGTTCTCCTCAAACAGAGAAGGTAACTATTGAAGAGGAAAATGTTGATGTTTTTAGTTTTGGCATCGATCCTAATTTTAATCCAGAGTTACCCCCGAAATTTGATGAGACGGTTGAACCAATTGAGGATGTTGATATTCTTTCTCCACCTCAAAAAATACAAACATATGTAAGGTGTTTCGACGCTATTTTGAAGGAACGTCCAACTTGGATGGATCATACTTTTGGAGTTGAGAAAAATGAAATTATTCCTTTTAATGCTATTGTTGAAGATCCATCTATTTTTGAAGGAGCACCTAATTCATATTGTTTAGGGTCCATTGTTCTTGTCCGTGATTATTTCTCGAAATTTGATCAAATTCGAGGTCGATTTTTTTTCAAAGAAGACGAGAATGATATAAGAGCGAAGAGGCTACTCCAAGATATCACTATCTATAACCTTCGCAATTTTTGGGTATGGTTAATTCTTCGAAACAAGGCCATGGGAGTTATGAGTTTAAGCTCAATGGAACCTTTTCGTTCATGTTAAGGTGGATTGAAGATGATCCAAGTCTATGAAGAGTGATATGGGGTATCCATATTAAAGTCCTATTGAGTCATATATAGTCTTAGTTAATTTTATTTAGTATTTAATTCAGCATTTTATTTCTGTCAATAATAGGGCCGAGAATATGGTTGTATTTTTCTGTTACAGAGTCCTAGTTGAGTTGTAATCCTTTCTAGATAAGATTTGATTAGCTAAGGGATAAGGATGAAGATAGGCATGTAAATAAGATAAGGAGGGCCGGAAATCCCTATCCTATCTTATTAGATTATCTTCCTTATCTTTATCTTTATCTTTTCCTAGATTCTAGGGATTAGTTTTTAAATGCTTTCTAGTTAGAATTTGGTTTTCCTGATTATACTAGGAGTAGTCTAGTATAAATAGGCGTTCATATTATTAATGAGATACACACACATTGAATTTGAAATTTTGGACTATTGTCGTTGTGAATTTGGATGTACATCTTTCCAAGTTTTTATTGTTTTTAGAGAGTGAATCTAATTATAAGACCCTTAGTAATTAGGCGAGTGAAACCTAATTCTAAGCAAGGTTAATACAATTAGTGAGTAAAGATAAATTGTTCAATCTCAATACTATCCCCTAAATCGAGTTGAATGTATAAGTTTGGTTAATGAGTAAATATATTATTTGTTCACGACATGCATATCGAGACATAAAAACATAAGTCACAACGTGAAGTTATAAAGACTTCTCTTTAACTATAAGACTCAAAAAGTGATTTGTATTAATTTCTCCTTTATAGTAATAATAGATGAAAAAAACATGGCATATATAGGATTATATATTAGAGGATATGTTTATTTATGCTATACACTATTAGTGAACGACATATCTAGGATGACATGGTTTGGCATATATTTTTTATACTATGGCATTATTGGTGGATGGCATTAAATATGAAATTGTTCCCGTCAAAAAATTCGAATTCAAGAGTAGATGGAAGTTATGAGATGAATATTCAAATGAAGAGGAAGTTACTATTTTAGTGGGTGGTTAATTAACTCCCTATTATGTTAAGATAACTACCCATGATGTCAACATAACTTCCATTCCTTCCATCTATAAGTAGAAGACTCATGAGAAGAAGAAAACTGGATCAAACTCACGCATCAAAATGACATATCTCTTATCTTAGTTATCATAGCATATCCTAGCCTAGTTTAGCATAGTTTTAGTGTAGAATCTCAAGTAGACGATCTACTTATCCTAATTATGTATCTTTTGAGCCTTCGTGTTCAAGTTTCATGTTGTAATGGAGGTATCTGATTCTATAATAGGCTAATCACGACATGCATTTCATTGTCTCAAGGTTGTGCGGTCCATCTCTTAGATTGTAATAGATACATTATCTCATTTACTCATGGTTATCGTCTTCAAGCATATTACATGTACATTAGCGAGGAACCTTTGTTTATACAAGGACAAACAACCCCAGGAGAGTGGATCACCACCTCCATGACACGCTGGACCATATGCGATGGGGTGTCATTTGCTTGTTAACAATTTTTTGTGCCAACAAACTGTGGACAGAGTCTTGACGTCATGACCCAAAAGTGGTTGACAGATTTTTGTCTCAAGAGAGATTGATACAAAAATAAAAAGATGGAGTTATACATTAGATTATTGAGGGTTGAGGAGAAGTCAGAGAGAAAATAAGGACAAGTAGTGCAACTTTTGTAATGAGGAGCTAAAAGAATATGTAATGACATTGGATGGTGCAGAGATGACAATAAATGAGTGTTTTGAATATCTTAAGTCAATTTATATTGAAATTGAGATATTGATGACGACGTGACTCAAAAGACATAGTTAAGGTGGGTCAAATAAAAGGGAGCAACTTAGATGTTGTGTGGCTATAACATACGACTTCAACTACAAAGAAAAATTCTAGAGATATACTATTGAACTAGAGTCATTATATGACACTATTATGTTGATATGTAGTGTCCAAACTATTAAAAGTGAGAATTTAGGATGAAATAGAATAAAAGTTAAAGTTGTAAATACTGAGATTAAAATAAGAGGGCCGGATTAGGATGGTTTTGGCATGTGAGATGTTAACGCATTTGAAAGGACAATGGAGAGTTGGGGTGTTGGAGATTAAGAATAAGTTAGAAAAGGAAACATAATATCACTTCGATAATTAAGCCCGTTAAGAATGATTTGAAAACTAAATCTGAGGGAACATATACCACTTGGTATAGTCAATTAATAGAAAAAAGTGAATTATGTGGACGACCATCTAAATTATATCTTATATAGTCGGCACCAATTTATTGGAATCCAGATTTTGTCATATTTGGTAGTTGCTGATAGATAAATCCATTTAGCATATTTGACCATACCCTTATGTGAATAGGACTGACGTGTTCAGGACCAATCTTACCTCACCGTTGGAGGCCCTACGAGTATTGCGATCCAAATCATAAAGAGTTTTTAGTTTTCTCTTTATCGAAAAACAAAACTAGTAGATAATCGTATTATTAACTTATCACATGACCCCATATATATAATTCATAATTTAAATTGACTCTACAACACTAAAATAATAGATCACATTGTCACACTCACACCATTATCTTTAAAGAACCCCTTGGTTAAGTGTTATATGGGCCTTTGAATATACAAGCTGAATCTGTTAGAATATCGGGAAAAAGGCAAAAAGGATAGGATAACAATACAAGTAGGCCATGTTGTGTCTATGCCTTTTAATCAGCTAAATCCTAACCTAAAACCTACTAGAGTTTGTTATTACGTTGTAGCTAGCATTTAATTAATAGATAGTTGCAATGACGGCGATGGAAGCGCACGAAGGAGGGATAATACTTGGCTTACCCGATGGGTATAACTACCCACCTTATTATTTTAATTGAAAATTCCATTATCTTATTCTTTATGGGGTAACATTAATAACAGCACAAAAATTTATAGGGTGTTGATTAGATGCAGTTTAAGAATATTAGGGAATGATTTTGTTCTTTTTTTTTTAATTCTTGAATGAAAGTATGAAACGAAGGAAATTGGGATCACTTATTCACATGTTTGAGACTGTTAAATTTTTTTTTTTTTTGAGAGGAAACCCAAACCGGGTTAAGCATTACTCATTTCCAAATCTAACTCAAGCAAATTACAAATATTTAAAGGAAAATTATCAAACCAAACACGCCTAGTTGCCTACCGGTTTTCCATGGAAGCAAGTGAAGGAGTATACAGATATATGATTGTTGTCAAGCACCTCCAACTGAAAAGTTATTCACTAATTACTAATAATGATCATAAACCACCTCTAAAGCCATGACTAACCATTCGTTTTACGTTCTTTACATATTCTAATCATCTTTCAAGTTTGCTTCGTTCAGCTGATCATCACATGCATCCCGAATATAAATATAAAGTATGCTTTATTGGTGTGTGGATTCATACGGCCGCATTTATGTCAAATTTAGGACAAAATAGGTATCTAAAGAATTCAAGGAAATTGACACAAGTGAATCAAAGCATAACCGCCCAACTCATCGTACTTCCCTTAGGACTTTACAGCAAGAATTCAGATTTATTTAAGGAAACTAGACTACGAAATTTAGCCTATCTTTATATTGCTGTGAGCAATGGTGAATATAGCATTTGAGAGATGAGGATACTGTTTTAAATTCACTAATTTTTGGGAAGAAGGAGGTGCCCGGACCCAACTCGTATCCTAATGGGTTGGAAACTTAGAGAGAGGGCGAATGAAAAGGGAAATCCTACTCTCAAAGTGCCCCTAGTGGGGATTGAGCCCCCAACCTATAAGCTGGAAGACTCACTTCCTTCAACTAGACCAAATCTTGCTTGGTTCTATTATATCTAATTTGGTTACGACCTTCCTGCATTGTACAAGTCTACTACACGCTTTGATTAGAGTATTAGACCAAATGTTTGAGACCACTTTTAGTATTTTCGCAATAGTTTCGAATATGTTTCAATTATCTTATATGAATTTTAAATCTCTTAGGAGTAGTTTTTTTTAATAAATGATATATTTTTTCTATGTTTGAAGAAAATTATATATGTCTCAGTTATTATCTGATATAAGAGAGAATCTATATTCCGCCCCATTTCATTTTAATTTTGTGATACCTTTTACAAATGAAATCAACCTTAATTAGAGTACATGCCATTACATTATTAAACATGTATTCCTTCAAGAATATTCATCTCATAATAAGAGAAAGAAACGGTATAGAAGCCCGCTGATGACAACTTTCTAGTCTATACGACAAAAGTAGAAATGACAACTAATGATTGGGGGACAAGCTAGTAGGAAGATCCTTCTTGGATCATTTGAGAAAAAATTGAATAGTATAAAATGAACAAGCGAACGAGACTTTCAGTTTTCAATGATTCTTGGGCCTCTCTGTAGGAACTCATAAATGCAATTAACGGAATTTTAGAAAACTAATTTCCTAACATTTATAACAAGATCGCATGCATAGATTAATATGTAACTGCTGATTTTATAACAATTGTTGATAACAACCACTAAGATATCATGCTAATTGTGATTAAACTAGAACGGAAAAATACATAACCCCCAGTCATCCAGATTCCATCCCATTTCATTTTAATTTTGTGAAACCTTTTACAAATGAAATCAACCTTAAATAGAGCACATGCCCTTACATTATTAAACATGTATTTTCTAGCATCCCAACCCATACAGCCGATAGGAGTCACTAAATGAGTATCTCGGACCAATAACTGACCCCACAAAATAACACAAGTCCTTTTACCGCATTTTTTCCTCACTCATGCGCACCCGGTCCTGAGAAACTTCCAAGGAGGTCACCCATCCCAAGACTACTCCCAGCCAAACACGCTTAACTAAGCATATCTAAGCAATATGAGCTCATTGAAAAGAAGATGCACCTTGTTGGTATGAGTAGTACAACTAAATCCTTTAAAGCAATCATAAGGAGAATTAGACACCTCCACTTGAGAACAGCAACGCCGACTTTGCACCTGGGGACCCCACATATCCGGCCGCAGCTTAAAGGTTGCCCAAGCATGGAAGCTGATCGCCTGGAGACTCTAGATATTTGGCCTGACGACCTTTGGGTCGCTCCTTATGACAATGCAGCCCCAGAATCCTCCCTCACTAGGCGCTTGACGACTGCTAATATTCGGCCTGAAGGCCTTAGGGTCGCCCCAAGACGCGGTCGCAGGGTTGCTCTGGTACCATTTGTAACACCCCAACCCCTACAGGCCGATAGTAGTAACCAAATAAGCATTTCAGACCAATAACTCGCCCCACAAACCAACACAAGTCCTTTGGCCGCATTTTGTCCTCACTCATGCGCACCCTGGGAAGTTTTCCAAGAGGTCACCCATCCTAAGACTACTCCCAGCCAAGCACACTTAACTGATAATATCTTAGCAATATGAGCTCCCTAAAAGAAGATGCATCTTATTGGTATGTGTATTACAACTAAATCCTTCAAAGCAATCATGGGGAGTATTACATATTCGTTCTAGGATATGCATATCATATAACAGAAAGAAACGGTATAGAAGCCCGCTGATGACCACTTTCTAGGCTATACGATAAAAGTAAAAATGTCAGTTAATGATTGGGGAAAAAGATAGTAGGAAGATCCTTATCTTCTTGGATCATTTGAGAAAAAAAAATTGCATAGCATAAAATGAACAAACATACTAAACTTCTAGTTTCAATGAATGCTTGGGCCTCTCTGTAGGAACTCATAGATGTAATAAGCGGAATTTTAGGAACCTAATTTTCTAACTTCTATAACAAGATTGCATATATAGATTAATATGTATCAATAAATATATTTAGATAAACAACCTTTGATGTGAGACATCAACTGGTTGGTGGGAATGAATACTCCAAAGTATAACCAATGATCAGAATATCTTTAGAGATCAAGGACTTCAATTGTAGTCCCTCCATCTATTTGGTCCACGACACTAAGTTAAACTCCAACTTCTGCTACAATGGAAGAGGATGAACAATTTAACTCTCTTACTTTTAAGGGACGTGGTGCCAAAAAACCCTAGTAAAGATGAAAGCTTTCTTTTCTCTCAATTGTACAATAAAAGGAACTCTTAACTTTTCCTTATCTATTTGGAAAAATTGACAGGAAAAATCTCACCTTTGGACGTTCTTCAACCACTGGTACTACCTCTAGATAATCCAACAATAATCCCATCTTTGGGGTCCATTTGCTCATATTGGGTCGCCATGACCTATAACATGTTTGATTGTAAAAATGACCGTTAACTTTTTTTACAAAAAATCAACTTAAAAAAAACAACCCCACCCTTTCTCACTTGCCAGTCACCACCCCTGCCACCCCTCCCCACCACCGAAATACCCCACCGTCCACCCCAGCCACCTAAAACAACCCCCACCCGCAAAACCACCATTCCCCTCCCCTACCCTCACAAAAACCCCCTTGCCCCGAAAATACCCCAGTCCCGTCGGAAAACCACCGATAACCCTTCCACTGGGGGCTTTCGGTGGTTTTCCAGCGGTGGTGGGGCGTTTCGGGGGCAAGAGGAGGGTTTTGTGGGGGTGGGGGGTGGGGTTGTTTTAGATGGAGGGGGTTGTTTTAGGTGGCTAGGGTGGGGAAGGTGGGGTATTTCGGGGGGGGAGGTATGGCACAGGTGAGGGAGGGGGTGGCAACAGTGGGGGAGAGGAGGGGTAAGGGTGGCTGAGAGGTTTTTTTTGAAGTTATTTATAAAAAAAAATTGAATCAATACTTTAATTAAGAAGTTAGATTTAAAATAAAGTTAATTACTTGTTAATCACGTAATTAGGACAGATTATCCATAATTGTAGGTCACCAACAGGTGATGGCTCATTATAAGCAGATGGACCCTAAAGGTGAGATTATTGCTTGATTATCTGAAGAAGGTACTAGTGGTGGAATACCGAGCAAAGGTTTAATTTTTTCCCACTATTTTTCCTTCACCCATATACCTATATATATAGAAAAGAATAACCACTCCTAATTTATCTTGAAATAGGAAACCATAATTATCCTTGCATTAGATTAAACTTGAGAAAACCCTAATCCTGCTAATTGGCCCTTCCATCATTGGTCCTACTGGGTTTTTTTTCTCTCCTTTAATCACTGTTACAATGTTTCACATCATAAGACTAATCATTCTAGTTGTAGGCTCAATCATATTGGCATAGTAATCGATATTTATTCTCTAGCAAGCAAATAAGATTACTAAAATAATACTCTCTATAATTTTAATCCTATTATATGCTTAGTAATCGCGGAAATTGTCAAGGACATATTCCTTCAATCTCTGATATCACGTATTTATATAGAGTTTTCTCCCTTATTTACAAGCTAATTTGTGCGTCATTGGAGCTCTTGGGAGCTATTTTGTGCTAACTATCGTATGTAGTTGTGGTTTCGTGTTTTAGTATTGAATTGCAGGTTTTATGGAGTTTTCTCCTTATTTTCGAGCCTTTTGGAAGCAACCACGGCTTTACGAGATGTTACGAGGCACGTAGGATGGCTCACGAGTTTTATGGATAGTTTAGGAGGTCCCAAGACCCCTAAACGTGAAGTTTATAGAGCCAAAGAGTCAAAAAGGAGGTTTCCGTGCACTGATCGGGCAGAAATGGCCCGATCAGGCGAAGATATATTGATCGGGTATGAAAGTTGCGGTCCCGATCGGGCAAGGCGTGCCCGATCAGATCGGGCGAGCATCAATGCACCGGACCCGATCGGGCATAGTGTGCCCGACCCGATCGGGTGGGGGTGCTGCTAGGTCTCATTGTGAAGCTGCTTGCGAGGAGAACGCCATGGTCCAAAGAAGCACCAGGCCCGATCGGGTGGCTGCCCAAGGCCCGATCGGGCGGGCCGCAATTTCACCCCCAGTTTCCTAGGCTGCTGCGCCAAGCCACGAGAAACAAAGAAAGCCTTTTGGTGTTTGACCCGATCGGGTGGATGCCACGGGCCCGATCGGGTCTGGCACCTTTACTCGCGATTTTCGACTTTCGTTTCCTAATTTTACTTGAACTTGAGGGGCACTATGAATACCCTTTTTCTCATTATTTAGAGACATCTTTTATTATCTTTTCATTAGCTTTAGACTAATTTTATTCCTCATTGTTCTTAGTTTAATTCAAGCACTTTAGATTAATTTAGAGGTGATCAAACCTATTTCGATTTCAATAAAAGTTCCTGCTTTCCGTTAATTGGTACTCTTTCCTACCCTAATCTCTTTTGTTATTCTTGATTGCTTAGTTTATTTATTTAATCGTTCATGATGCAATTGTTAGGGTTTTATATTAGTTTTATTGTTGTTAATTCGATTATGAGTGAGTAGTCTCTTTCTAGGGTGTTAGATAGGGAAGCCATGTTTATACCATGATTGTGATTTAGATTTCTATTGATTTCTAGGGTTTGATTAGGGTGATTGTGGTGTGGTTTGTTCTTATTGAGTATTTAATGTCAGTGTACAATTTCATTGATTACTTGTGGTTAATAGTTGTTTGCACAGATCCGTGTTACGACTAGAGGCCTAGGACACATCAGTAGTTCTGATTACGTTAGTGACCATGCGGCGTATGTTGAACTATGAGCGTTGATCTTAACCATAGCTCAACTCGTGCTCTAATCCCCCGAATCTTGACTTAGGTTTTGGTAGTAGTTGACCCTCTTTGACTGGTATAAGCATGGTGACCGACCTAATACCCTAGGTTTTTAGTCCATAGTTAAATCCTCGATTTATTCCGTCTTCTGTAGTTTATTCATTAGTTTAATTAATCCTTCCCTGATTTCATCTGGAGTAGCTGAATTGGTTGAATATTAATTTAGAAACTCTGTCTCCCTGTGGATTCGACCTTGCTTCCACTGACAATCTTACTTAGAGGTCTGTAGGTTTATTTTTGATTAGGTGATACGACTAAAACCCTATCAAATTTTGGCGCCGTTGCCGGGGAGACGGCTAGTTTTCTAAGTTTTATTTGATTATTTGGTCTACTTCACTGTACCTCATTGGAACTTCATTGTTTCAATCGAGGTACGTTTTACTGGTGCTTTTTGTTTCTTTTGTATGCCCAGGTCTCAAAGAAACGGTTCCCCCATTCCAGCGGACCCCGATCTTACTAGGACAGTCAGGCGGATCTGAAAGATAAAGCAGAAAGAAAAGCAGTCTATTCAGCTGAACACCTCTAGAACAGACACCTTGAGTTCAGTCATGTAAAAGTCACTGAAGTCATATGGGGTGCCCAAGCCAGATGGTCTCTCCACTGGACCTACTATGCCCACCATTGCCGCAGCAAATTTCGAAATCAAGCCTGGACTTATCAGCATGGTCCAGCAAAATCAGTTTGGTGGGCATCCTACTGAAGATCCGGCAAATCATCTGCAACGGTTTTAACAACTTTGTCGAACCGTTAAACATGCCGGTGTCACTCCAGATCAACTCAAAGTCATGTTGTTCGAGTTTTCATTGAGAGATAGAGCCCAGAAGTGGTTGAACGATGTGAAGGAAACTGAATAGAGTGAGATTTCTGCTGCATTTCTGAGAGAGTATTACCCACCTACTAAAACAGCAGAAATAAGAAATAAACTAGCCACGTTTTCCCAAGAGCCTGATGAAACATTACGGTAAGCGTGGGCTAGGTTTAGGGATTTACAGAGAGAGTGTCCACACCACAACATGGACAAATGGTTCTTGACACAGACATTCTACAATGGTCTGCAGCCTCAGACGAAGAGTATTGTTGATTCGTCTGCAGGAGGAGTTTTTCTGGATAAGGAAGTGGATGTAGGCTACGAGTTTCTATCAAACCTCGCAGCCAATGATCATTCCACTTCCCGAAGCCTCACGAGGAGGGTACTGGAGGTAGATGCCATTGCATTATTGACTTCGCAGATGGCGAAGCTGAGTCAACAGATTAACACCTTCAACTCCTCTTCCTCAGCAGCACCTCCTTTGAGTATCAACGCTATGTCTACAGTAGCACCCATTACCTCATCTTACTGCGAGGTATGTGGTGTTCAGGGTCACTTTGGGCATGACTGTCAGTTCAGTCAACTTCAGATGGAGCAAGCAAATGCCTTCCAGCAGAGACCACAAAATTTCCAACCTCCACATAGCTACCAAAACCCACAAAACCACCACCCTCCACCTCCATAAAACCATCCCAAGCCCTCTTACTACCAAGCCCCCCAAAATTTTCAAAGACCCCCATCACAAAACTTCCACAACCACAATAATTTCCAAACCCCACAAAATTTTCCCACCCCACCTCCACAAAACAACAACCCACAAGAGCCCCCCATATTTGAAGTGATGAAACTGATGTTAAGCATGCAAAAGGCAAATGAGGAGGCACAAAGAGCCCAAGAGTGACAGATGCTAGCCATGCAAAGATCTAATGAGGAAGCACAAAGAGCCCAAGAGAAGCACATCAAACTTCTCGAGGCTCAAGTTGCACAATTAGCAAGCTCTAATGCTCAGAGGCAGCAGGGACAATTGCCAGGGCAACCCGTTCAGAGAGAACATGTGAATGCCATCACTCTTCGTAGTGGCATAGCTTATGATGCTCCTCCATTTCCCATTGATGAGGTTACCCCAACTGCAGGGAAGAATAGGGTGGTAGATGAAGGAAAAAGGAAGAATTCGACGTCTGAAGTCGATTTGTCTGCAGAAGCTGAACATACAGGGAAGAAAAAGGAGAAGGTCGATCAGTCCAAGGTCCAAGGTCCAAGGTCGATCAGTAGTTTGGTAAGTTCTTGGCTATGGTCAAGAACCTTGAGGTAACGATTCCATTTACAGATTTAATTACCCAAGTGCCTGTTTATGCCAAATTTCTGAAAGACATGATCACTAAGAAAAGAGACTTTGGTGGGGTAGAACGTGTCGCTCTTACTGAAGAGTGTAGTGCTTTTATTCAGAATAAAGCCCCACCAAAGTTAAAGGATCCTGGTAGTTTCTCTATACCCTGCCATCTTGGACCTATTTTTATTGACAAGGCTTTATGTGATTTAGGTGCTTCTGTTTCTGTTATGCCATTATCTGTTTTTGAGAAACTGAATATGGGAGCACTTAAATGCACACAAATCACTTTGCAGATGGCGGATCATTTTATAAAATACCCTCTAGGTGTTTTAGAGGACGTTCCTATTAGGGTTGGGAAATTCTATATCCCTGTTGATTTTGTGGTGTTAGATATGGATGAGGATGCCCAGATTCCTATCATCTTGGGTAGGCCATTTTTGTGTACTGTTGGTGCTGTAATTGATGTTAAGTCTGGGTCTTTAACTCTTAGTGTTGGTGATGATAAAGTGATGTTTAAACTAACCAATGCTGTTAAGGCACCCATGCTTGAACAATCTTGTTGCAGGGATGAGGTTTTGGATGAAGTAGGTGTGGAGAAGACTCCAATTCCACCTAAGGTTTCCTCACCGTCTGGAGGCATAGTCAATTTAAACACTTTAGATTAGATTTAGAGGTGATCAAACCTATTTCGATTTCAATAAAAGTTCCTGCTTTCCGTCAATTGGTACTCTTTCCTACCCTAATCTCTTTAATTATTCTTGATTGCTTAGTTTATTGATTTAATCGTTCATGATGCAATTATTAGGGTTTCATATTAGATTGTTTATAGTTAATTTGATTATGAGTGAGTAATTCTCTTTCTAGGGTGTTAGATAGGAAAGCCATGTTTATACCATGATTGTGATTTAGATTTCTTTCAATTTCTAGGGCTTGATTAGGGTGATTGTGATGTGGTTTGTTCTTATTGAGTAATTAATGTCCGTGTACAATTTCATTTATTGCTTGTGGTTAATAGTTTTTTGCACAGATCCGTCTTACGACTAGAGGCCTAGGACACGTCAGTAGTTCTGATTACGTTAGTGACCATGCGGCGTATGTTGAACTATGAGCGTTGATCTTAACCATAGCTCAACTCATGCTCTAATCCCCCGACTTTTGACTTAGGTTTTGGTAGTAGTTGACCCTATTTGATTGGTATAAGCATGGTCGACCGACCTAATACCCTAGACTTTTAGTCCATAGTTAAATCCTCGATTTATTCCGTCTTCCTTAGCTTACTCATTAGTTTAATAAATTCTTCCCTGATTTCGTCCGAAGTAGCTGAATTGGTTGAATATTAATTTAAAAACTCTGTCTCCCTGTGGATTCGACCATGCTTCCATTGACTACCATTGTTAGAGGACCGTAGGTTTATTTTTGATTAGGTGACACGACTAAATCCTATCAAAAACACAGATTAAACCATTGTTCTCTAATAAACTAGGTAACTAAGAAATCAAAGATTAAACATTTGTTGTTGAAGCTTGAGTTCCAATAACGGAGGTATTAGCTTGTAATCTCTGACTCAATCTTCTTGCTCCTCCAACTGGTTGAGGCATAATAAGACTTCCTTCTTTAGCAAACAACACTCCAACACCACAAGGAATCTGTTTCACAGAAAAATAAGCAAAGAATTGTAAACATCCCATGTGAAACACAAAACAAGAATGGATTAATAACTTACATAACTGAACAGATTACCTTTGCACCTCTTCCACGTCTTGCACCTCCTCCACCCCTTGAACCTTTCCCTGCTTTAATGACCTTGTTCCCCTTTCCAGTTTTAGATGGTTGAGCAGTTGCATTGAGGTGAGCAGCAACACTGGTCTCCCCTACTACTCCATCTCTCCCACCCCCTCTGCCAACTGTCACCACATTTCCACCTCTTCTACTACCTCTTCCACCCCCTCTGCCAACTGTCCCCACACTTCCACCTCTTCTACCACCTCTCCCACCTCTAATACAACTCACTGAGTTAACATGACTGAATGTTACTTCAGATTGGGTTACTCCTTCAAAGTGATCATACAATATTAATTGTTGACATCCATTTGCAGCATTCAAAGGTGGGGTTTCAGTTTTTTGCCTTTTAGTATTTGGTTGGGGATCTTTATCCTTATCTGGGCATTTTCTCTTGTTGTGAGAATTTGATTTACAAATACTACAAGTCATTATGACACCATGTTTGGTCAACACACCTAGCTTCTTGGGGTTTTCATGTGGTTTCTTTATTCTATTTTTTTTAGGTCTGCCTGGTCCAATCTTAATTGGAGGGGGACTAACCTTAAATTCAACCCTAGTCCAGAATCTCTCACTAACAACAGTAGGGATTGCCTCTGAGTATGTTTTCAAGTATGTCTCCTTGGTGTAACATGGGTGAACATACTCATAACAATCCAGTTCCAGAAAATAAATAACAGATAAAGCATGACAACAAGGGATGCTTGTCATGTCCCATTTTCTACAACTACAGCTTCTACTTCCAAGATCTACTACATAAGTGTCTAGATGATGTCTCACCTCAAACAATGATTGTGTTCAAGGTATGGTGTGGCATTTACCTAGCTCTTCTTTTTATTTTTCCAGCCTCTGTGCAACTCTAGGGCAAATAGTAGCAGTGCTCTTCTCCATTTGCTGCCTCTTCATAAACCTCCTTTGCATTAATGCACCTCTGATGTCCTCCGGCATGTCAATCAAGTGCTTCACTCTTGCACTCATGATGCAGTTGTTGAAGGTCTCAGCTAAATTGCTTGTTATAACATCACACCTCATAGAGGTCTTCATAAATGCTCTGCAAAATAAAGCAGGATTATGCTCCTTGAACTTCACCACAGCTTCTGGATTCAGCTCCCCCATTTCATCCAAGGCCATGTTGTAATCAGCACTGTTGTAGGCTTTTGCAGCCCTCCAGAAGAGTTGCTTGAAATCATCCCCCTTGAATCTTGCATGCCAATGTGCAAATATGTGGCGTGCACAATGTCTATGCTCATCTTTTGGGAGTATTGCACCAATAACACTTACAATGGCCTGTGCATATGCAAGAATAGGCATAAATAAATGCTCAAATAAACAACAAGAATAGGCAAAAAAAAAACAGAAAATGAAACTAATTTTTCTTACCTTATGCTCATCAGATATGATGGCAATATCAGTCCCATCACTTAGATTCAAACACCTCTGTAAGTTATGGAAGAACCAACTCCATGAATCATTGTTTTCACCTTCAACTGCTGCCCAAGCAATGGGAAACATCTGATCATTCCCATCCCTTCCTACTGCAGACATAAGTTGGCCTCCCAAGAAGGTTTTTATGAAGCAAGCATCAACAACTATGAGTTTCCTACACCCTGATATCCAGCCATTCTGTACACCCTCAAAACAAACAAATAACCTCTTAAATTGTGGGGATTTGTCTTTTTCTTTTGTAGGTTCAGTCAACAACTGAATTGTAGAATTAGGGCTTGATTCTTTTAAGGCTTCCAAATACCTACCCAACTTGTTGTAGTGTTCTGTCATGCTACCATACAACATCCTATGTGCATGATATGTAACCTTGTAAGCAAATTCAGGTTTGATCAAAACCCTATAACCCATTCTCACTGTGTCAATTATTTCCCTTGCTGGCCAGTGTGGTCTATTCTTGAATAAGTCAAGTAATTCTTTAGCCACCCATCTAGACTTCAGCATGGTTAGTCTCTTCATGTTCCTTGAACAAGTGTGTACATTTCTAACAGACTTCACAACAAAAACTGCTCTCTTTGCATCCCATGAAGCATAAACTCTAAATGGACAGCTCCCATGACACCTAACTGACATTTTCTGAGCTCTCTTCATGTTACTTGCATCCAACCCAAATTTTGACCTTGCATTATTGAGTACCTAGCAATTGCAGATCTAAATGCCTCTCTGTTTGGAAAATGTTGACCAACTTTCAAAATGAATGTTTTGAAGTCAGTACTGTCACTCACAGCCAATCCCCTACTGTTCTTCTTGCTAATATCACAATTATCCTCCTCACCACTAGCCTCTGGGGTATGAATTTCATCCTCACTTTCTTCATATTCACTGACACACCCACCATTAACTTGTTGATCCTCTGGAATATGTTCAGATCTAGAAGTACTAGGTATATCTGCAACACCTATTGTACCTTCTTTTGCCTTCTTCTCTAACTGTCTAGCTATATCCACCAGTTTCTTCTTAAACCCTTTTGCTTTGTCTCTTGCTTGCATAAACTCATCATCACTTGTTTCATTCCCATCATCTATACCTTGTTCATCTTCCAAAACCTCATCCTCATCATCATCAAAACAACCATCATCTTCCCCTTCTTCCCCACTAACCTCAGCATCATTATCTGATGGTTCATAATTACAGCATGAATCTGACAAATCTCCTATCAGATCCTTGTATGGAATAGGACTCTCAGGCCTATTATCAATCCATTGATCATAATCAATTAAAACTACTTCAGGTTGCTTGCCTTTTGGGTCAACAGTAGAAGGTTTTGTGTGTTTGGTGCTTTGGAGGGAGACTTCAGTGGTTTTTGAGAAGGTTGCACAACAATTTTGATAACTTTAGCAGCAGCTGCCACAGTTTTGGCCTTTCTAGGGGAGAATCTTACTGGTGTAGGTGTTATTTTAATGGCAGGGGTACTTTTGTCCTTTACAGGTTCCTGTATTTTAGTTAAAGGTGGGGCCTCTTTGGGTTTAGATGGGTTATTTGCTGATTTGGAATGTAACACATACAAGTCCAAGCTTCAATGCCTAGCAGCAATATCAAGCATGTCAACAACAACTTTATCCTTGCATTTATCAACACTCACTAACCCATCTTCAATTTTCTTCCCAGGCAACAAGTACTTAATCTCATCTCCCTCATTATAAGTGCCACACTTTTTTGCCATATCTTCCAAATCCCACCAACCAGTCTTATCTGGGTCAGCTGAGAAAGTTTTACCCTCCCCACCAAAATACTCCATAAAACCAAGTTTAGGGTGGTTCCTAAACATACCCCCATGCCAAAACCTTAGTGAAACTGACCCATCCTAAAACAGGTAACAAGGAAAAATTCATCACAACTCAAATAAATAGGGAAAATTCGAATTTCAATAGCAACAGAATTTCGAAACTATAAGCAATTCAATTAGATACCACATTCGAAATTCAATAACAACAACAAATCTTGCCAACAAACCCAGATTTTACACATTTAAACTAATATCAAAGCTAACTTGCAGAAAAGTCGACTAATTTGCAAGAATAGATACCACATTCTAATAATATAGGGTGTTCACCAAAGAATTGAAATTTTGAACGAAATTCTAAGATGAATTTGCAGAAATTCAAATAAATTAAGAACTTACCATTTATGGATGAATGGACGATTGTTGAAGATGAGCAATTTAACCTTGAAGAATCCGTTAATGGAGTTTGACAGAGACAAAATGAAGAGAGAAGAAAGAGAATAGGAAAAGCCAAAAAAGATGACTGAAGGGGAAGGGAAAAAAAAAATTTAAGTTTATTTTTTACTTTTGTTTTACTGCCAAAAGAGTTATTTTACCTTTGACAAAGGTAGCCGGTTAAAGGGACCACGGAAAATTGGGCCCACATGTAGTTTGGCACAATTTTGGAATATTTAAAATTAAGCCCAAATTTGGCTGACCGGGCATAGTTCAGCCAATTCCATGTAATTTTCCTATAAAGATTGAATAAACAACGTCAAACTCAAAACTGAAGGAACTAATTAAAATTCACATCCAACATGCCTAATGCCTTCTTTTATTTGGAAAATATTTTCATAAACTTTGAATTTGAATGGGGTAATCCTCAACCATTTAAGAATCAATAAAATAGTTATTTGTTACTTTTGCCATTCTGATTTATCAATACCAATAATTCATAATCTTTTGTTTAATAGATAATTGTTTTTTAGTAAAACCAATTAAGAGTCAAGGGAAAAGATATGGGGTCTACAAAAGTCCGATTATTGACTATTTTGGGATGTGAGTATCTGACTTTCTTAATGATTAGATGGTGGTTTCCACATATGTTTCCTAAATCTTCAAAGCCACTTAATTTCTTTTATTACTACTGGTGTCATAAGTGACTTCACTACTCATTTTCTGCTTTGAATCCAACTGAAATGAATTAAATTGGTTTGTGTCAACTGTATTAGTGGAAGGAAAACAAATAAGTAGCGTAGGGTGGCTTTCATGCAAATTAGATTGCAAAATACTATGGGTTTGTTTGGTTCAAAATGTTAGAATGGTATGAATTGAGATCTCACACTAGAATTGTATGAACTGGGAACCTCATATCAAGGTTAAACTGCTTGGTTCAATTTTGGAAAGGATTCTATATCCATTTTAACTCTTGGGTTCATTTTTATAATGGATTCAATCGTTTTTTTTCCTACAAATTATTTTATATTGTATTAATTATAATCATTTTGTTAGAGGACTAAAAAGATTTTTTTTTTTAAAAAAAAGATTTTTAAATACAAATATTGAATTTAAATGAAAAAAAAAACAGAATTCCATACCCCCAAATGCCACCCCTTCCCTCCCATTCCCCACCCAATAAACCACCTTCACCCACCATTCACTTACCACCCATCCCCTTCACTAACCACTAAACTCCATTGGCCAACCATGCAACCCCCTTCGCCACCCACGAAACCCCTTCACCCACCACGAATTGACACACCCTCCCGATTCACCCACCACGAACTAACACACCCTCCCCATTCACCCACCACGAAACCGTCCGAAAATGGCCGACGATGAACAATTATGATAAAAAAAATGTGAAACCACCATATGAGTATGATAATGGCGACTTAAAATGTCCGGCGATGAACAATTATGATAAAAAAATTGACACCAAAGAACCATATCATAAGTGAACAAAAAAAAATTGAAATCACCATATATGTATGACGTAGCGACTTAAAATGGCCGGCGAAGATGACCAGCGATGAGTGAAATGGCCGGCAACTGTACACCCCACTTCTCTCTCCTCTTTTCCCTTCTAGGGATTGATACTTGTTGGAATGGAATGAAAATCTTAGGGGGAGGGTAGAGTTTCTAATTCTAGGGGATGGGGTAGAGTTAGAAACCCTTTGATATCACATTCTATAGCAAAAAAAGCCCAACCAAACATTGGGGTGGATTCTGATCCATTCTATACCATTTCAAACCCTTGAACCAAACACCCCTTATAAAGGTTTCTTTTTCCGCGCTCCATTTATTTGGGCAAAATAATTAAGGTTTTGTATAGTGTTAGTAGGTTATGGGATCGCCGTTTTACGAGTAGATGACAAAACAAAAGGTAGAAAAATCATATTATATAGTAATAGAAAATCCAAAATTGACATGGCGCCAGGACTTTAATTCATGGGCCACGTGTCTCATAGCTAGCGTATCACTATGCCTATAAATTAATCATCTCCTTTAGTCATTTCATTGTCAACTAACTCTAAAATTAAATCTAACCTCTCTCATTCTAACTCTTCTTCTCTCAAATAGAAGACATGGCGTCATTCATTCAATTGCAACAAGAATATTAGAATGATTTTTCTAATTTTGATTGAAGAAAGGTTGGTAAAATCGTTTGTTTCTCCGAATTTGAAGAATTTTTGATGAATTCTCCAAATTCAATTGAAAAAGTTTTGTAATAATCATCACAGACCATCACTATGGAGGTTTTGAGTGTCTTGAATGACTATCATCGATCTACTTGTAAAATCTTTTATATTTTCTTTTATATCTTCATGTAATATATTGGAAAAATTGAATATTAAGAAGCGACACTTTTTATTTGTTCTTTCATTTCATCATGTAAATTCGTTTTTTATTGTTTTGTCATTTCTTTATGTATTTTATTGTTTGTTAATTCATAAAACGTGATCCCTATTGAATAATAATATAATAATTTCATTTTATTCTTTTATCATATTTATATTTATATTTGATTATTTAATTTAGTCATTTGTCAAATTTTTATGCAACCTCATAGTTATTTTATATGTTCATGTAATAACTTTTTGTTAATAACAAATTGCAATAATGTTTTTGTAGTATTTGTTTATTTTCTTCGATTTGGTTCAATTTAATATTTTTTCATAATTATCTTTCAGTTTGTTAATTATTTTGTTAAATTTGATTATTTATGTTAAAATTGTGTCTTACATAATTACATAGGTTATAAATTAGTGTTTTACATTTATCTAATTAAACTTCTCATGTAGCCAAGTGAATAATTAAATCGTTACTATATATTAATTTTACTTTAACATTAACTGAATAATTAAATTATTACTTTATAAATGTTTACATTTTTTTTGGTACTTTAATAATTCTGGTTTTATAAAATGGCATTTTTGAATATATTTGAATTTACATTTAAGATTTTGTTAATTACCTTTAAAAAGGATATCTTTTTCGGTTATGGAAAAAATTAATTTGATCAACTAAAGATTGTATCACGTTATTGTATTTAGGAAGATGATGTGTTTTAAAAGTAATATCGCGAATGCACGGTGTCTGTTGTTAGGAAGATAGTCGAATCCACGGGGAAATAGGTTTTCAAAGTTAATATTCAATTAAAAAGCTACTTCAGATGAAAATAGGAAAAATCAACTGAACTACTAATTAAACTAAGGAAAGCCGTACAAAGATGGGATTTAGATATGAATTAAAGGATTAGGGCATTAGTTCGGTCCACCATGCCTATAGCGATCAAAAGCGTCGAACAACTATCAATACCTAAGTCAAGAGTCGAGAGATTAGAGCACGTGTTAATCTATGGTTAAGTCTTAACGCTGAGAATTCAACATATGTCGTACGGTCACTAACATAAACAAAATTACTGGTGTGCACTAGGCCTCTAATCGTAAGACTGGTCTGTACGAACAATTAATAACCACAAGCAATCAATAAAACTACGCAATAACATTAATCACTCATCAAGAACAAATCACACCACAATCGTTGTAATCAAAACCTAGAAACTAAAACAATTCAAATATAAATCATGGTATAAACATGGTTTTCCTCCCCTAAAACACTAGAAAGACGACTAGTTACTCATGATTGAACAAACAACAACAAATTAAATCTAATCTAAAAACCTAATCTTTACATATTGAATGAATTAATAACCAAACTAACCAATCAAGAAATAAAGAACGGAAATAAGAGAGGAGAACAATATCGAATGACAGAAAGCAATAACTAAAATTGAAAATAATCCGAGGTTCGATCTCCTCCAGAACTAATCTAAAGTGGTTTACTTGGGAGAGCTCTAAAAACTAAAATAATGAAAGCTGAAAATAAAGTGTAAAAAGGTAATTAAGCTAAGCTATTTATAATAAGTCCTAAAAACTAATTAAAAACAGGAAATAAAAGATAGACTTTCGGATCCGCGTGCACTGCCTGATCGGGCCACATTGCCCGACCCAATCTGGCCGAGCCAAATGCCCACCTCTTCGTGAAACACAACAACAACACAAACAAAGCATCAGCCCGATGCCATCAGGCTGAGTCGCCTGATCGATTCGGATGCGTGTCCAGGCCCCACCGTCTTTTCTCATATTGCAAAATCAGCATATCACACATGACTAGGCTGCCTGACCACATCGGGTAGACATGCGCGATCGGGCCCGAGATGAAATTGGCTAGCATGCATAAAACCGCCCGATCGAGCTTAATGGCCGGATGCCATCAGGCCAAGTGACTTTTCTCCTTTGTTGTATCAATCAGCAGCCCAAGAATGACGTAATAGCTAGCCCGACCCAATCGGGCGAGTGGCAAATTCCCTCTTTTCTTGCTTTTTCTTTGGAATTTGGACTCGGCTTGGCACGTTTCGGGATATCCCAACTCGTCCATATAATCTTGTAGCAACTCGCACGTGCCTCATAACAACTCGTTAAGCCGTGGTTAACTTAATATAGCTCAGAATAGGGAGAAAACTCCCTAAAAACTGTAATTCAACACGAAAACAACAAAAACCACAACTCATAGAGTAATTAGCACAAATAGCTCCAAAGAGCTCTAATTAAGCACGATTTAGCTCACGAAAATATAGGAAAAAGTCTATATATAATCATGATATCATAAAACATTTCCTAAATCCTTAAGATATTTTCTTCTTTAAATCTTTATGATTTCCGTTTTTTGTTAAAATTCTTTTTATATTCGGTTATCCCTTAAATATATTAGATTTTCTTCTTTTAAAATGATTTTGACAAATCTTTGAGATTTTCCTTTTCTATGGTAAATTTTTAAAATTATTCAATAACGCTCATGTTTGCAAACATTTCCTTAGTTAGTTAGATACTTTTTTCTTAACTCATTTCATTTATTCAAATTTTCCTAATTTTATAATTTTTCATTTTTAATGTGAAAGTAATCAAATTTTTAAGACTTAAATGGAATAATAATTTTATTGTTTATCATTTGAAAATTATTGCATAATAATTCAATCATTGTGATTTTCTTCTTTTAAATTTCAATTATTCCATAAATTGAGTAGAGTTTCTTCTTTTACAAAGATTTTGAGAAATATTTTTAACTTTTTATATTTTTATGTTAACGTTTTAAATTATTCAATAACCGATAAGTTTGCCAAACATCTCCAAAATTAAGTAGATACTGTATTATTAACAGATTTCATTTTTTCTCTTTGCCTAATATTCAGCTCTTTGCATAATTATTTAATATCCATTTTTTTAATTTCATTTTGCCTATTGGTGACTGATTTTTGGGAAAATAAAGATTTGGCATTTCCTCTTTTTTGGGAACTTCTTCAATTTGAAATTACATTTAAAATTACGTTAATTACCTTATGAAAATGTCATCTTCTTAAGTTATGGAAATTTCTAAACTTACGCCAACTTCCATACTTTATTTTTTAAAGATGTCATTAATTCGGTAGATATAATAGGAATTTTTTTAAATAAATTTCCTAAATATATAGGTATTCAATTTTAAAACCTTACCTAAATTATATAATAAGTTATTTTTAAATTTTTTGATAGTTTAGGTTAGAAAATTATTTAATATGCTTTAATATTGGTGATTTAATTAATTATGGGGATTAAAAAATGTCGTTTTTAAATAATTTAGAAATTATATTAGAAAAAATGTTATTAACCTTACCGAAAAATGACATCTTATTTGGTTATGGAAAGTTCTTAAGTAATACCAGCTTCCATATCCAATACAATATATTAATGTTAGGGGTAAAAAGATTCCTTTTTTTGTTACCATTAAAGTAAAGATATTTGAACTTATACACGACATGAATCCTCAAACTAATCAAGCGATTATCTTTGAAAGCTAAATAAGTTATCTTTAAAATAAATCAAGTAGATTAGTTAAATAAATATATAATTAAAAATAGGAAAATTGACCAGAATAATCCAAACTATTATGGTCGTTCCGCCAATAATAATCCCTACTATGGGTTATTCCTGTATAACCCAACTATTGGGTAAGTCCACCACAAATACCCCCCTAGGTGACTTGCAACATACTAACAAGGTAACTTTTTTATTTTTCTTTTTATTTTCTACTCCCACCCCAATTCTACCCACCACAACATTAGCAACCCCCTCCCCTCCTCTTCCTCCCCCACTCCCGAAACTCCTCCCAACCACCCCCTCCCCCAATTCTGTCGCCACCCTATAACCCCCCCCCTGCCTCTCCCTCTCCTGATTCCTCCTCACTGAACATCACATCTTGTCACCCTAAACCTAATTACCCCTAAAAATCGTTTTGTAGACCCTAACTACCACCAAATCGTCACCCTAAACACCCCAATTTGAAGGTGGGTAGGTTTTGTTCAAAGGTGGGTGGGTTTTCGAAGCTGGGTTGGGTTTTTCAAAGGTGGCGAGAGAAGTTCGTGGGCTTATTCAAAGCTGGGTGGCCTGGGTTTATTCGAAGGTGGTGAGGGAGGGTTTTCAAAGGTGGTGAGTTTTCAAAGGTGGTGGTACTGGGTTTTCGAAGGTTGTCGAACAAAGTGGCGCTGGTTGTGGCGAATCTAGGTGGGTTGTTCCGTAGCACTGGAGGGGAGAGGGGGACGGTCCTGAGTTTGTAGGGGTGGTGGCAATGGGAAGTTCGTGGTTGGGGCTGGGAGTGGTGGCGAGGGGAGGTCGTGATTGGGGCTGGGGCTGGGGGTGGTGGTGGTGGCAAGGGGAGGTTCGTTGTTGGAGCTTGGTGGTGGTGAGGAAGGTTTCTTCCACCTGGTAGGATGGGGAAGTACGGTGGAAAATTAAAAAAAAGCATAATAAACTAATTAATGCAAACAACCAATTAAAGCATGACACATAGCATATTAACATGTTAAACAGGTTGGCGTCAGGTCACAGACCATTTGAGGCGGACCTCCCCAATAGTTAGATTATACAGGAATAACACATAGTAGGGACTATTCTTAGCGGAACAGCTATAGTTTGGATTATTTTCGTCAATTTTTCCTTAAAAATATTTAAATATTTAAGTTGGTTTCTATATGAAAATGAAACCAAAAGTTTAACTTTAATTTATAGCATCTGATACACTTGTATAATCGTTTATATGAAAATGATAATTGTTGCCATAATTGTTTAATACTCCCTCTGTCCCATATTACTTGATACACTTCCCATATTCGTCCATCCCTAAAACTCTGTGTCGGTCAAACTGTATCAAGTAATATGGGACAGAGGGAGTAATATACTAAAATCAAGTTAATTAAAATATTGTTCCATATGTTTAGAAATGGAATTATTTAAATTTAATTTCCTATAATCTCATATAGTTATAAAATTCCTTAAAGTAAGGAAATATATCTGATCCAATTTATCTTAGGATAAAAAGATTTGTTTATTTGTTACCATTAGAGTGAACCAACCCCTCGGATTGCAAACCTCTTTGTTACATATGATATGAATTGATTTTCCTTCTGGGTCTCAGGAGTATATGCCCCTGCACAAGAACCAGATAAAACCCAATTCCGGCAAGATTTGACATCACAATTCTCGACTATAACAGAATTGTGGCTTATGCTCGAAGATTTAAATGAGCTGCTTTTCTTGCAAGATAAAAAAGGAGGTATCCAGCCTCACCCTATTCGAAGTCACAAATTACGGAACTTTGTGCATAGTGAAGCTACTATAGATATTCCCCTAAAGGGATGATACCCTTTTACTTGGAAAAGAAGTTGCAAAACTACGCGGTCCATGAGCGTCTAAACAGAGCAATTGTCGCAAGCTCGTGGATGGATGCATTTACAAACGCTCAAGTCTGTACAAACAACGTTTTCTTGTGCTCTAATCATGCACCTAATATTGTCAATACCAACGACAACATCGGTTCAGGAACAAACCGCTTCCGTAAATAATGCTAAAGCAAATGACATTATTAAAAAACATTGGCAATCCTACATCCCAGGGTCACGACTATATTCTCTATGTCAAGAACTCCGGCGTATGAAAGTAAACCTCAAACAATGACATAAATCACACTAAAACCATGCCTTTTAAAAGACTGCAAATAAACAATCAGAAAATCCTTAATATACAAAAGCAACTCAATGATGGCATTCACAATGCCCATATCGAAACACATTATCATTGACTCCTAAAGCAACGAGAATCCCTTTTGTCGTTTAACCAAAGTTATTGGGGGGAATTTTCAAGAAAAAATATCCTGACCAAAGGAGACCACAAACAGGGAATTTTTTTCATGCAGAAATTAAAAACTCCTTGGATCAGTGGATTGATCAACCTCCTGTAATCCCAAACAATTCAAAACAACATTCCAAAATAGATTGAAAACCGACCATACGCAAACCAAAGAACTCATATTACCATGTATTGCTCCTAGTATTACTGAAGAAGACAACGCAAACCTGATTGCTCCGGTTACAGACACGGAGATTCACACAACACTTTTTGATATCGATCCAACAAAGAGCCCTGGATCCGATGGTTTTGGCTCAAAACTGTTTCAAGGGTATTAGCCCTTAATGCGAAAAGAGTTGTGCCTAGCCATACGAAACTTTTTTAATCATGGACATTTCCGTAAGATTTAAAATTATACCAAAAATGCTCAACCAGAATATCCAGCACATTTTCGACCAATCAATCTTTGCATTACTTTATACAAAATAATCGTCAAAATTATAGTAAACAGGCTACGACCAATCCTTGACAAAATTATCACCCTATCCCAGAGTGCATTTGTACCCGAACACGAAATTCACGATAATATCCTTATTGCCTAGGAAATCTTGAACTCATTCAAAAAATCGAAAAGCCAGAGCTGATTTGCGCTAAAACTCGTTATGGAAAGAGCATACGATCCAATTGAATGGGATTTCCTTTTCAAGACCCTGTCCCTACTCGGATTTCATGAGCGCTGGATAAATTGGATAAAGTATTGCGCTACTTCTGCTTCATATTCAGTCAACATTAATAATTCAATCTCCGACACTTTTCTCCCGTAGAGAGGATTACGACAAGGTGACCCCTTATCACCGTACTTATTAATCATTTGTATGGAAGTACTGGCAAGGCAATTATCATTTGCGACTTCTGACTCAAAATCAAACATAAGCTTCAAGATCTGTCCCGGTTCTCAAAAAATCTCGGGCTTATTTTTTGTCGATGATTGTCTCCTCTTTTGTACAGCTACATCGTCTTCTAGTGATAGGATTTAGTCGTGTCACCTAATCAAAGATAAACCTACAGTCCTCTAACTATGGTAGTCAATGGAAGCAGGGTCGAATCCACAGGGAGACAGAGTTTCTAAATTAATATTCAATCAATTAGCTACTTAAGAAGAAATCAGGGAAGAATTAACTGAACTAATGATTTAACTAAGGAAGACGAACCAAACCGAGGATTTAACTATGGAATAAAAGCCTAGGGTATTAGGTCGGTCCACTATGATTATTCCAATCAAATATGGTCAACTACTATCAAAACCTAAGTAAAGAGTCGGGGGATAAGAGCATGTGTTGAGCTATGGTTAAGACTCAACGCTCATAGTTCAACATACGCCGCATGTTCACTAACGTAATCAGAACTACTGACGTGTCCTAGGCCTCTAGTCGTAAGACGGATCTGTGCAAACAACTATTAACCACAAGCAATCAATGAAATTGTACACTAACATTAATCACTAATAAAAAACAAACCACATCACAATCACGCTAATCAAGCCCTAGAAATTGATAGAAATCTAAATAACAATCATGGTATAAACATGGCTTTCCTATCTAACACCCTAGAAAGAGAACTACTCACTCATAATCGAATTAACAACAACAAAACTAATATGAAACCCTAACAATTGCATCATGAATGATTAAATAATTAGGCTAAGCAATTAAGAATAATAAAAGAGATTAGGGTAAAAAAGAATACCAATTGACAGAAAGCAGGAACTTTTATTGAAATCGAATAGGTTTAATCACCTTTAATCTAATCTAAAGTGTTTAAACTAAGCTAAGAACTATAAGAAATAAACTAGAGTCTAAGATGATAAAAGACGTCCCTAAAATAATGAGGAAAAGGTATTTATAATACCCCCAAAGTCTAACTAAAAGCGGAATTAAAAAGACGAAAAATGCTTTTGCGGGCACGGGACCCAATCGGGCCAAAGGCCACCCGATCGGGCCCACACACAAATAAACACAAACTTCCTTCTTCGTTCAACGCATCAGCAGCAGCATGGCGAGTGATTTTTGGCCAACCCGATCCAGCACCCGATCGGATCTGGGATCGGGCCCTCAGAAAAATGGCCCAGCACGCTCTCCTAGTCCGCAGCAACATTTTGGGACCTAGGAGCATCCGACCCGATCGGGTCGGGCAGTGAATGCCCGATCGGGTCTGGGCACATGTCTTCTCGCCCGATTTAATCGGGCATCGCTTGCCCGATCGGGTCCGCAACTTCTGTACCCGATCATAATAACTTCGCCCGATCAGACCATTTGTGCCCGATCAATACGGAAAACTCCTTTTTGACTCTTTGACTCTCAATTCTTCTCGTTTAGAGGTCTTGGGACCTCCTAAACTACCCATAAAACTCGTGAGCCATCCTACGTGTCTCGTAACATCTCGTAAAGCCGTGGTTGCTTCCAAATGGCTCGGGAATAAGGAGAAAACTCCCTAAAACCTGCAATTCAACACTAAAATACAAAACCACAACTATATACGATAGTTAGCATAAAATAGCTCCCAAGAGCTCGAATGACGCACCAATTAGCTTGTAAATAAGGGAGAAAAGTCTATATAAATACATGATATCAAACTCCCCCAAGCTAAACATTTGCTTGTCCTCAAGCAAACAGAACATGAACATGGAATAGATTGTCTCACCCCATAGATAAAAATCAATCAGAGCTCAAAACATTTTTCGAGACTAAGAATCGTTCAAGCAGGCATAATTCAAGTTTGGCTAATCAAATCCATCCAACCACAAATCATCCAAGCAATTTATCAAACTCAAGCATCCACAAGGCATACAAGTCCTGAAAAGGCTCTCACAAGGGTGTCACTTCTCTTTAATTTTGTGGCAGGCAAAGAATATGCCCGAACACTCACCAACCCGACCATAAATACCCTTCCCACTCACACTCTCATGTGTTTAAGAAGGTTCAATGACGCTCATCCTAGTCAAGTAGACTCAATTAGCAGGAATACTCTTTAACTTTGACAAACTGACTCGTAATCAATCAAATGGACTGGCAGACACGAGCTCAAGAGGACTTTAGAGGGTTGTAATGGGGCTTAGGTAAGAGGTAGAGAATACTTTTGGGTAATGTGGTGGAAAAACCAAGAAAGAGAGAGCATGAATCATTCAAACAACGCCTAAGATGGCCTACACAACTCCCAACAACACCATAAAACCGCGTAAAATAAACCAACTCTCATAAATCAGTGAAGAAATCATGACAAACCCAATTTTCAAGCAATGACGTGAATATCACTTTAAGAACGTGCGTGAATGGAAGAACTTCGAGTTCTTTTGGACTTTTATTTCATTTTTCTTTCATTTTTCTGAACTTCATTCACGCAACTCTAATTTTGCTTTTTCTTTTTCTTTTTCTCACCCTCAAACCGCAACAAATACACTTTTAAATTCCTCAACATCCAAACGAAACCAAGAAACCAGTCTCAAACTCAACCCATACAAAAGCTCCCCCAAGCTAGGCTTGGAATAATATCAAGTGAAGTCCTTGGGCTCATAATAGGGGTTTAAGTAACACGAAACAAGTCATTAGGCTCAGCGGGGCTAAGGAGGATAAAAGTATATCAAAAATTCACTCTGAAGCTCAAGAATAAGACAAAAGAACGCCTCTATCACAACAAATGTTACAAGTCATCGAATCTCAGACAAGTACGAAGTCAAAGTCAAGATCAATCCACTAAAGAGGAACTAACACACAAAAACAGATTGGATAATATGAATCCAAAAGGCTACAAAGAGGCCTCACAGTCTAACCAATTCAGGTATGCAGCACAAAGTGGCGTAATACAATCAAACTTTGCTCGAAATCATAGCAATCAAACATCAAATCATAGCCTCAAGATCATAAATGCCCAGCTATCCAGAAAACAAAGTCAAATTATTTTCAAATAGAGCACAACAACGGGCACAGGGAGGCATCTAAACCAGTCATGGAACCATATTTTTTTGATTTTTTTCAGAATTTTTCTAAAGCAGTAAATCTATCCTAGAAAGCAGTAAAAGAGATAGAGAATACAAACAGAACTCCTCCCCCAAGCTGAACTTGGCAATGTCCTCAATGCCAAAAGGTCACAAAGGACGATGCTAAGAGGAAAAACAATGTTAGTACCCTCACTCTCGCTCACAAAAAAGAAGAAAAATAAAAAATTAAAAAAAAAGGAAAAGGGAAAGAATATGAGTTGCCTCTCGCACAGCGCTGGTTTATAAAGGTCCCGCGCGACCATAATCCTCCCTCTTTCAAATAGGAGGGGCTTGGCAATGAGTTCCACCCTCATCAAATATCTTTCTTCTCCAAATGTTCTTGATAATGCCTCCAGACGGTGAGGCAACCTTAGGTGTAGTTGGAACCTTCTCCACACCTACTTCATCCAAAACCTCATCCCTGCAACAAGATTATTCAAGCATAGGTGCCTTAACAGCATTGGTTAGTTTAAAAATCACTTTATCATCACCAACACTCAGAGTTAAAGACCCAGACTTGACATCAATTACAGCACCAGCAGTACACAAAAACGGCCTACCCAGAATAATAGGAATCTGAGCATCCTCATCTATATCTAACACCACAAAATCAACAAGAATATAGAATTTCCCAACCCTCACAGGAACGTCTTCTAAAACACTTAGAGGGTATTTTGTAGAACGATCCGCCATCTGTAAAGTAATTTGTGTGCATTTAAGTGCTCCCATGTTCAGTTTCTTATAAACAGACAATGGCATAACAGAAACAGAAGCACCTAAATCACACAAAGCCTTATCAATAAAAATAGGTCCAAGATGGAAGGGTATAGAAAAACTACCAGGATCTTTTAACTTTGGTGGGGTTGTATTTTGCATAAAAGCACTACACTCTTCAGTAAGAGCGACACGTTCTACCCCACCAAAGTCTCTTTTCTTAGTGATCATATCTTTCAGAAATTTGGCATAAACAGGCACTTGGGTAATTAAATATGTGAATGGAATCGTTACCTCAAGGTTCTTGACCATAGCCAAGAACTTACCAAACTGCTGATCGACCTTTGATTGTTGCATCCTATGAGGAAAAGGTAGCCTTGGTGTAAAAGGCATTTCAGAAACCTTCTCCTTTTTCTTCCCTGTCTGTTCACCTTCTGCAGACAAGTCGACTTTAGATGTCGAATTCTTCCTTTTTCCTTCCTCTACCACCCTCTTCTTCCCCGCAGTTAGGGTAACCTCATCAACGGGCAATGGAGGAGCATCATAAGCAATGCCACTACGAAGAGTGATCGCATTCACATGTTCTCTCTGAATGGGTTGCCCTGGCAATTCCCCCTAACGCCTCTGAGCATTTGTGCTTGCTAATTGTGCAACTTGAGCCTCGAGAAGTTTGATGTGCTTCTCTTGGGACCTCTTTGCTTCCTCATTTGTCTTTTGCATAGACAATATTAGTTTCATCAGTTTAGCCTTGCTAGGCTCTTGTGGGTTATTGTTTTGTGGAGGTGGGGTGGGAAAATTTTGTGGAGTTTGGAAATTATTGTGGTTGTGGAAGTTATGTGATGGGGGTCTCTGAAAGTTTTGTGGGGTTTGATAGTAAGAGGGTTTGGGATGGTTTTGTGGAGGTGGAGGATGATGGTTTTGTGGGTTTTGGTAGTTATGTGGAGGGGGGAAGGTTTGTGGTATTTGTTGAAAGGCATTTGCCTGCTCCATCTGAAGTTGACTGAACTGACAGTCATGCCCAAAGTGACCCTGAATACCACATACCTCGCAGTAAGATGAGGTAATGGGTGCTACGTCAGACATAGCATTGATACTCAAAGGAGGTGCTGCTGAGGAAGAGGAACTGAAGGTGTTAATCTGCTGACTCAGCTTCACTATCTGCAAAGTCAATAATGCAATGGCATCTACCTCCAGTACCTTCCTCGTGAGGCTTCGGGAAGTGGAATGATCATTGGCTGCGAGGTTTGACAGAAACACATAGCCTACATCCACTTCCTTATCCAGAAAAACTCCTCCTGTAGACGAATCAACAATACTCTTCGTCTGACGCTGCAGACCATTGTAGAATGTCTGCGTCAAGAACCATTTGTCCATGTTGTGGTGTGGACACTCTCTCTGTAAATCTCTAAATCTAGTCCACGCTTCCCGTAATGTTTCATCATGCTCTTGGAAAAACGTGGCTAGTTTGTTTCTAATTTCTGTTGTTTTAGTAGGTGGATAATATTCTCTCAGAAACGCAGCAGAAATCTCACTCCATTCTGTTTCTTTCACATCGTTCAGCCATTTCTGGGCTCTATCTCTCAATGAAAACTCGAACAACATGACTTTGAGTTGATCTGGAGTGACACCGGCATGATTAACGGTTCGACAAAGCTATTGAAACCGCTGCAGATGATTTGCCGGGTCTTCAGTAGGATGCTTACCAAACTGATTTTGCTGAACCATGCTGATGAGTCCAGGCTTAATTTCGAAATTTGCCGCGGCAATGGTGGGCATAGTAGGTCCAGTGGAGAGACCATCTGGGTTGGGCACCCCATATGACTTCAGTGATTTAGCCATAACTGAACTCAAGGTGTCTGCTCCAGAGGTGTTCAGTTGAACAGACTGCTTTTCTTTCTGAAATTTCTTTCGGATCCGCCTGATTGTCCTAGTAAGATCGGGATCCGCTGAAATGGGGGAACCGTTTCTTTGAGACCTGGGCATACAAAAGAAACAAAAAGAAGCACTAAAATGTACCTCAATTAGAACAACGAAGTTCCAATGAGGTACAGAGAAGTAGACCAAAAAACCAAATAAAAACTTAGAAAACTAGCCGTCTCCCCGGCAACGGGGCCAAAATTTGATAGGATTTAGTCGTATCACCTAAACAAAGACAAACCTACAGTCCTCTAACTATGGTAGTCAATGTAAGTAGGGTCGAATCCACAGGGAGACATAGTTTCTAAATTAATAATCAATCAATTAGCTACTATAGAAGAAATCAGGGAAGAATTAACTGAACTAATGATTTAACTAAGGAAGACGAACCAAACCGAGGATTTAACTATGGAATAAAAGCCTAGGGTATTAGGTCGGTCCACCATGCTTATACCAATCAAATAGGGTCAACTACTATCAAAACCTAAGTCAAGAGTCGGGGGATTAGAGCATGTGTTGAGCTATGGTTAACACTCAACGCTCATAGTTCAACATACGCCGCATGTTCACTAACGTAATCAGAACTACTGACGTGTCCTAGACCTCTAGTCGTAAGACGGTTCTGTGCAAACAACTGTTAAGCACAAGTAATCAATGAAATTGTACTCTAACATTAATCACTAATTAAGAACAAACCACATCACAATCACCCTAATGAAGCCCTAGAAATTGATAGAAATCTAAATAACAATCATGGTATAAACATGGTTTTCCTATCTAACACCCTAGAAAGAGAACTACTCACTCATAATCGAATTAAAAACAACAAAACTAATATGAAACCCTAACAATTGCATCATGAATGATTAAATAATTAGGCTAAGCAATTAAGAATAATAAAGAGATTAGGGTAAAAAAGAATTCCAATTGACAGAAAGCAGGAACTTTGATTGAAATCGAATAGGTTCAATCACCTTTAATCTAATCTAAAGTGTTTAAACTAAGCTAAGAACTATAAGAAATAAACTAGAGTCTAAGATGATAAAAGATGTCCCTAAAATAATGAGGAAAAGGTATTTATAATACCCCCAAAGTCTAACTAAAAGCGGAATTAAAAAGACGAAAAATGCGTTTGCGGGCACGGGACCCGATCGGGCCAAAGGCCACCCGATCGGGCCCACACACAAATCAACACCAACTTCCTTCTTCGTTCAACGCATCAGCAGCAGCATGGAGAGTGAATTTTGGCCAACCCGATCCAGCACCCGATCGGGTCTGGGATCGGGCCCTCAGAAAAATGGCCCAGCACGCTCTCCTAGTCCGCAGCAACATTTTGGGACCTAGGAGCATCCGACCCGATCGGGTTGGGCAGTGAATGCCCGATCGGGTCTGGGCACATGTCTTCTCGCCCGATCGAGTCCGCAACTTCTGTACCCGATCATAATATCTTCGCCCGATCGGGCCATTTTTGCCCGATCAGAGTACGGAAAACTCCTTTTTGACTCTTTGGCTCTCAATTCTTCTTGTTTAGAGGTCTTGGGACCTCCTAAACTAGCCATAAAGCTCGTGAGCCATCCTACGTGCCTCGTAACATCTCGTAAAGCCGTGGCTGCTTCCAAATGGCTCGGGAATAAGGAGAAAACTCCCTAAAACCTGCAATTCAACACTAAAACACAAAACCACAACTATATACGATAGTTAGCACAAAATAGCTCCCAAGAGCTCCAATGACGCACAAATTAGGTTGTAAATAAGGGAGAAAAGTCTATATAAATACGTGATATCAACTAGTCAGAAATTAAAATCCATGCTTGAATATTTATGCAAAACATCGGGACAATTAATTAACTACCATAAATCGACGATCTATTTCTCGGCCAAAATGCCTTCCCAAAGAAAGACCCAAATTGCAAACCAGTTCAATATGTTGCCAAAACACTCGTTGGGCAGATATTTAGAATGATTTTTCTCTACTCACAAAAGCACCACGACAGATTTTAACTCACTTGTCAACAGTTCTGACAAGCACTTAAATTCCTGGATGAATTATTTCCTGTCCAAAGCAAGAAGTGTTGTCCTCATCCAAAGTAACCTCAAGGCCATTGCCATCTTTACCAATGCCACAACTAAAATTCCAACTGCCGCTGCACACAAACTAGACTCTATAGATCGTGAATTCTGCTGGAAACAAAACAAGCAGGATATAAAAGGTCTCTCTCTCATTTCTTGGGATAAAATATAGAGACCAAAAATCATGGGAGGTCTAGGTCTCTGAAAAACAAAACATATATAACAGGGTATGCTTGCCAAGGTATCATGGAAAATCCTAACGAATCGCACTAACAAATGGGCTTCCCTTATGCGAAAAAAATATCTCAAAAAGTCGTCCTTCTTTGAATACAAACCTAAACCGACAGACTCTTCAATTTTGAAAGCCATCCTTCAAACTCGAGAGCTAATCCGCAAAGTTATTCGATGGAAGATTGGCTCTGGAAATAACATCTTTCTTTGGTTGGACAATTGGTGTGCAAACAAAAATTTGATTGAAATTTTAAATGTAGACCCTTCTACCGTAACAAATATTCATCTTGAAGTAAATGATGTCATCCTCGCAAATATGACTTGGAACTCTACCGTCCTTAATGACCTTCTCCCACCCCAAATTCTCGCCATAATAGAATGTATTCCCCTTCCTTCTACCCCTCAGGAAGATGATCTATGTTGGGGTCTAACCTCGTCTAGAAAATTTACGGTGAAATGTCACATGGTTAGCACACAACCAGTGTTTTTTAACATGTAAAATTGGCCATTTCATTGGATTTGGAAGGCTAAAATACCCCCTAAAATCAAAATCTTCATATGGCAATTACTCGAGGCTGACCTTCCTACAAGGAGCAACTTAGAAAAAAGAAATATCCCGATCTAAAACTGTTTTCCTATATGCCAAAGTCCTAACGAAGATATCACGTATTCTTACTTACTATGCCCACAAACTGTTGCCTTTTGGAAAAAACGCTACTTTAAGCTTCCTTCCCTGCCCTAATATGGAACAGACCTCCCTTATCTGATACACAATACCAAAGCCCACCCTAAATCAACTACAAAAAAAGTCTTCCTTTTTCTTTGGAACATATGGACAGAACGGAATGTTGTACTTTTTAACGGCGAGACGTGACAGCCGAACCACATACTTCATAGAGTGAAACTCATGTTCCTGGAATGGCAATTGCGTAACTCCATTGATACTAACTCACAAACTTTCACCCCTTACTCAAACCAAACTCCAAATACTATCCATGTCCGTTGGACCCCTCCGCATCAACATCTCATCAAGTTAAACTTTGATGGATCTTCTACTCAAGACTCGGCAGCAGCAGGTATTGTAATCAGGAACTCTTCAGGAAAGATACTGCATGCGAAGGCTTACAAATTTGGGAAGTATTCTACTCTAATAGATGAAGCCACTGCCCTTCGTAATAACCTCATTCAAGCAAAGAACATGAAGATCACATACTTAGTCATCGAAGGCGACAATCGAATAGTCGTTAACATTCTAAAGGGAAAGTTTAACATCCCATGGTACATTTAGACTCTCATAGACGATATCAGACAACTCCTTACTAAGTTCAAGTCTTCAAGTATAACACACATTTTCATAGAAGCCAATCGTGTAGCCGACTACCTCTCCAAGTAAGGACATCTTATAACTCAAAAATCACGAGAGTTTGATGTTCGGACAGATAAAACATTGTATCATTTTTCTCTTTTAGACAACTGAGGTTTCACCCTTGAGAGAAGGATTACCTAATACGTTTTCTTGTATCTTTGAAAAAAATAGAGTAAAGATATTTCAAGTTATACATGGCATGAATCCTCAAACTAACTCTTTAGCAATTATCAGAAGTGTAAATAATTTATCTTTAAGATAAATCAATTAGATTAGTTAAAATATTTAAATAATTAAGTTTATGGCTTTATATAGGAGTTGGGCAGAGTAAGTGAATTTAGCTTTTTGGAGGGATATTTGTTTGTTTTAAAATAGTAAATAATCTTACGTCGCTACCTGACGATGAAATCTTAATTTTAAGTACAGTTAACTTATATCTTGTCCTATAAAAAAAAACTTATATCCTATTGTTCATGAGCTTCTAGTCAAATTTTTGGACCTGGAGTCGTATTTTCTAGCAACCTTGACTGCTCCATGTTGGTGCTCCTCTCTTTTAGTCTTTTTGCTTAAAAATGTATGCCCACAATTAAGTTGAACTTGTGCAATTGAGTTTTTATTGAAGATATTCTGCTTCTCGTATTCGTGGCTGATTATGTGCTGCTGCAGTGCTGCCATCTTAATGTTGCTTTTTTTCTCTAATGTCTAAAGCTTGCTGATCCCCTATATTATTTTCTTGTTGCTTGTATAGGGAGTTCTCAAGACTTACATGGCTTCATTGTAGAAACATGCAAATGGAAAGCTGAGGCTCATCAGACGAAAATGTATTACTTTGATGGAATTCTATCTTTTGGTCTTTAGATTTTTCAGATTTACTTGTTAACATGATCGATATAAATTGTGAAATTGAGATTGATCTAAGTAGTTGTTTCGTTTGCCTTTTTATTAGCTTGTATTGTAAAGCTCTCTTTATGGGTTATTAATAAAATTATTGATTTTCTTATGTCAAGTTTGTTACTTTTGTTGTTGCCCAACCATACTATGCACCATTTGAGCTAAAAAACAAAAATAGAAATACTCTATTTGAGGCATTTTTTTCACAAAAACGCCTCAAATAAATCAACTATTTGGTCAAATAAATCAACTATTTGAGGCGTTTTTTGAAAAAAAAACATCAAATAAAACTACTATTTGAGGCGTTTTTTAAGGCCTCAAATATGTTTCCTATTTGCGGCCCCCTCATTTGATGCTATGCAAAAACGCCTCAAATAGGCCCTATATTGATGCCTCAAATAGATGTTTTTCTACTAGTGTTCGTCCGTCCCATATTACTTGATACACTTCTAAAATAGTATGGTCCTACACTAAAAATATATTTTTTATTATGAGACGGGTCCACATTTGTCCTATTATATTCTCTCTCTTTAGCTTTTTATTTTACTTTTGCAATAAACACATGGCCCACTTTTATTTGTCCCACATTATACTTTATGGACTTGAATAATACCAACAACTAACTACTCACAATAAAATAAACAAGTCAAATAACACTTCTAAGACTTTGTGCCGGTCAAACTGTATCAAGTAATATGGGACGGAGGGAGTACTTATTACTCACATGATACAAGTGGGAGATGACCTACTTTTTTTGCTCTTCTTAATAAATGTGTTAACCCCCTATGTTGCAATAAACTTGGAACAGATGTAATATTTTTGTAGAACTGAAAAAAAAACTTATATTTTACCTATTTAGGGCATATTTTATTCGGAATACGTGAGCTGAAATGAACTAAATTGAATTGAATTGAACTGAACTAAAAGAAATAGTGAAATATAATAGTAAAATTATTGTCAAGAGCTAAACTGAATTGCACTAAACTGAATTGACCGGAGTGAAAATAAGTTGGGGAAAAGAAGCTCATTATGACTCTCTCCTTTTCAACTTATTTAGGCATATAATAAGTGCTTATTTCAAAAATGATTAGATTAGATCAGTAAAATATCAGATCAGGTCAGAAAAATAAATCAGATAAGATCAGAAAATAATAAGAACAAAAAATAACGATAACAAGTTGAGATCAGATCGATCAAATAAGAAAAATTCAAATTAGGTCAGATAAGAAAATTTTGGACCAGTTCAGAATAGTTCAGGTCGGATCATATAAGAAAAGTTCAGATCAGATAAATAAAACAGATCAGACGTAAGAACATACCCTATATCGTTAAATATTATTATATTAATATGTCAAATCTTTTTAAGTAGGTAAATCTAAAAAAACAAATCACTTACTTTCCTTATATAAAATAAAAAATTGATCGACAGTAATAATCTCAACTATGGCCGTGCCGTCGAGAATAATCCCAACTATGGGTTATTCATATATAATCCCAACTATAGGGAGATCCGCCACAAATGCTCTAGTAACATGTTTCAACATGTAAATTTGGGTTACTTGGTCACATGAAGTGCATCTGACCCTTAATGATCTCTTTTTTTTTACCTTAAACTTCAATCCAAACTAATTAATTTAAATTCAATCAAGTTTAGGTAAAATAAAGGTACTACCATACTCGAGTTTAAGTTAAGATTCACATTAACTTCGATTGAGTTTGATCTCTTTTAAGTAATTCGTATTCGTTGAAAATATCACATAAAATGATAAATTGTAAAGGAAATATATATGATATATCCCGGACATTATCCGGATTAAAAACTAATTTCTTATAATACGTGATAGAATGATTAGTTGATATTAATCCCTTAAAATTTTCCCTTATAGTTGAACCTCATTTTTTTATTGATGAAATATATAAGTGAGGCGAAGAGCGAAAAGAAAACTTGAGGGTTGCGATAGATAGGAAATTGTGTCTGCGTAGCAAATTAGCAATTGACCTTATCGTTATATAGTGCTGACTGTATCTCAAATAGACTTCTACGCTTACCATCTGAACTGCAAGATTTCTTACATAGTTACATGACAACAAATGTATGACATGTGGTTACTCAGTCAGCAGCAATCTTATTCATTTTGGTTTACATTAAATGGAGTCTTCGTCATGCAAATTACCATCATAGGTTACACTTATCTGCTTCGACTTGTACAAGATAAACATAAAGCTTGTTAATGTCAACTTTATCTTCCATATTAATTTTGGCAATTGGCATTTTCGAGTCTTCGTTATGGTCTTCATGGAAGCAGTTTTTTGGTCATCCGCTTGTAAGTAGACCTGGCAAAGCTGACCTGACCCTAAACCCGAAATTGATCTGAAATCAATTCGATACCCGAAATGACCCGACCAGACCCATATCCGACCCGAAATATGCTGATCCGAGATTGACCCGACTCTAAATTATGCTGACCCGAGATTAACCCGACCCGAAAATTGACCCGACCCGAAAACTGACCCGATCCGAGACTGACCCGAATAATATCTATCCATAAATTTTAAATTTCACGTAAATCCTGAACATAATTTCAAGTAAAGCCAATATAAAGGTGGGGCTCTAATACCAATTCTCCCCTTAAACCTAATACGTCCAATTCATCGATCAACGATCAAAAACTTTGTATCGTTGTTGGGGGCCTGGCGCAACGACCCGAAATTGATCCGACCCGAAAATTGACCTAACCCAAAACTGAAAGCGACATACTCGAAACCCGACCCGAAATTGACATACCCGAAACCCGACCCGACCCGAAATGGAAGACCCGACCCGACCCGAAATTGACCGAAGTCAAGCTGACCCGAAATTGACCCGACCCGACCCGATTGCCACATATACTTGTAAGAGTACACCCAAAGGATGACCAAATATGAGTCATAAGGAGAGAGTATGTACTTTTTGCATTAAAATATTAATAAAAGGGGTTAAAATGGGGAAAAAAGCCCATGGCCATTGGCAATCTGTCACCAATTTTTGGCCATGGGTGGTGCGCTGCCACATGTCCAATTTGGACAGATTTTGCATGCCAACTTGTACATCCAACGGTTAATACGCTGCACTATTTGGTGAGAGAAAGGGATGGCCAAAAAAATAAGATCCACCATTGGGTCTTGATGGTCATAGTTAGATTGTGAGCTTGTCACTGATGAGGTGGAAGAAAGAGAAACTAATTAAATATTATTTGATGACCAAAAATATTTGGCCAACCAATGGTTTTACTCTAAGTGGGAGGGATCAAAATATCGGTCTAAAAGTATTAGAGTACTAGCTCTTACACTTGAGTAATGTATAGGATAAAAAATTAATCTTGTTATGAAATTAGGGTTAGAGAGATAGAGACTTGTAGGGGAGAATAATCGTATCTTCTCTTATTCCATATAAGGGGTATATATATAGTACAATATGTAGGTAACTTGTTTGGTAAAAAGTGACCTAATTACAATAAGAGTACATGATAACTAATATATACAAGAAATTATTTCCTAATAGACATCCACCATAATATTTCGTAACACTCCCCATTGAATGTCTATTCCTGAAGAATATGCCTCATTAAAACCTTACTAGTAAAAACCCTGTGGGAAGATTTCTAATGACTTAAAAAGAGTACATAATTCTTCATAATATGTTTGAGATGATGCCTCGTTAAGTACCTTGCCAGGAAAACCAGTGGGACAAAATCATAGTAAAGGGAGATTAAAAAGAGTGCAGCGTGTAGTTACTCCCCCTCTTGCTTACATCACTTGAAATTATGGTACAATGCAATCTCTTGTAATCAATGAGCTTCTCAAATATAGTTATTAAGGAGTACTTTTGTTGATAAACTTGATGAATCTTCACTTGATTGGAATTTTTTGCACAACTTAATCACCATTATTGCTCTTTACTTCCATGATGCATGTTGCGTATGTGAGAGTTTCTCTTCCTAAAATAGATCACAATCTTCTTGTATGTATTTAATACAAATAGGAAAAAACCTACTTCTGGAGGACATCGAATATCTGAAAAGATCAATGCTTTATCAAATACCCAAAAAACAAGTTTTTTATGATAATAGAATTTATGTCAATATAAAATATCCATATTATCATCTAATACTTCTGAAATTGATGATACATAAATAATATATGACGCTTCTAGATATTGTGACACTTCTGGATCATCAATAATCTAATTTATAATTCTTCGTTTGCGAAATGTTACTTTTTGCATAAGATATCCTTCAATTGAAATGGGTATTGATTTCAAGTACTCAAACTGCTGGTTGAGATGAAATAACCAAATTCACTCTTCAAAAAATGTCGATCATTCCAACCATATATGTACAATTATTCATGGTCTACATTACATACTTTAATATGTATGTGTATGCATTTCACTAGAGGTTCATATATTTCATATATAGTTCTTCTTCTGGAACTTTTCACGTATTCAATAATCCATCATATATTCATATAATATAATGGTTGTTGAATTACTAGTCTCATAGTTAAGATATATTACTTGCAATGTATAAAGTACTAAATATGCATGCATTATGAAGAAATTATACTTCCTCCATTTTTTTTTAAGTGATACACTTGCTTTTTCACGCTTATCATCAAAGAAGCGATTTAAGGTCGTAAACGATTGAATTTTTTGATGAAATTTTAGCACAAGTAATATAAAGTCTCATTCTTGCCTGTATTAAAATTTTATCGAAAATTTTACTCGTTTACACTCTTAAATCGCTTCCTTGATAAGCGTTAAAAAACAAGTGTATCACTTAAAAAAACGGAGGAAGTATAAATAGATATGAAAAATAATGATGTATGATGCATTTAATCTATCCACATGCAGATGATTGTAAGACTCAAAATGCAAGACACTATATAGTGTGGATTTTTGAAATCCATTTTTTCGCTGGACTTCTAGTCCATGACAAACTTTTGATCATCATTCACATTTTGTTGGACTTCTGATTAATAATAAGCTTTAATATGTCGACATCAAAGTGGACATTTATTTCAGATCCCCTTATTCTCAAGTTCATTCCTACTACATATGCATATTATTCATCGGCTCCATCATATATACCGGTATCATACTATTCCTCAATCTACATCCTGCATGCTATTTTGTAATGATATTTGAATACATTTCCAAATGGAACCATTATAACTTTTCTCATATGATAGGCCATCTACTATAATTCAGATATCTAGAATGCATTTGGGATATTTCATACACTATGATATTAATGTAGTATTATTCCAGTTTAAAAGTGTCAATTGCACTATCTTGCCATGTATCATATACACTTAAAGTGTAGCAATTCAAGTAAAATTGGCAAGATTTATCCCAATGTATACACATGGTATTCCTATGACCAAAGTGTATATTCCATGCTATGCAACATGAGTCATAACTGGATACAAATCAAATTATAGATATGCAACATATCTTGATAATACATAGAGAAAAGTTGGCATATAACTTGTCGAACTTATATTATAGCCTTATAGGGATCATCAATTTGTAATTTCACATAATTCCAAATTTTACAACTTTGCCCACTTATTCCAATTCTTCTCCCCCTAATTTGGCAAATTGTCTCAAATATAGGGGCATCGAACTTTCAACCAACTTAGAATATAATTTCATGTGCAACAAATTCCGTCTGTTCAGGAGAATATAATTCACCAAAATTTCATCTCTTCTAGAGAATACTAATTATAGGGAGTATCGTATTTATTCTGCAGTCAGATTTCACTTATATTTCTATTCTTGTGCTGACATATAATAGCCCCAATCAGGACATTATTATTATCATTCAAATATCACTTGTATGTAATTTCACTAGATGGTGATATTTCTAGTCCCCCAAGACTTTAATAATAAGCATTTGTTACTTAAAATTTCTCTCATACAAGTTCTTTTGATGAGCTTTTTGATCATCCAAAATCTGACTATGTATCAGTCACTTTGGTGAGCTTCTGGCAACATAATATATGTTTATATAAGAATCTGTTTAGTGTCAGTATTTCATCTATTGAATTCTTCTATCGAATCAAATAATTCATATAATATTTCATGATTCGAGTCTATCTCGATCTCATTGTTATGTCTTGGCTTTCAGTTTTTCAAAAGTATAACATGAGAGAGCGTCAGCACATCAACTTTTTATATAAAATCGAACTTAGATTCTCAGAACAGGTAATAATGAACCCCGATGGCCTCACTCATCACATCTAAACACATTTGAGATTTAACTAATTATATATATATATTTCAACACTAATGATCACTTTGTTAGTAAAACCTTATGTTTGACCATATGTATAAGATGTGACATAAGAACACCGACTAGGGTCTTTTCTTCGATCACCAAGACTATTGACTAACATCTTATTTTAAGAGAAGTCATACTCTTCTGGAGTATCAGTTATATTCTTAAAACATGTCAATCTCGCTTCTCATATTCTACTCGTTTATCATTCTCGATCTTGATACATGTCAATCTTGTTAGACATTTTATACTCTTCTATGGCATTTTATATAATTATGGTACATATCAATTTTACCGGATATAATCTCTTCTGGAGATCTATCAAAATGTATCATTTTTTGAATTTGTCAGTTAACTCAGTTGTCAACTATTGATCCTTTCCTTTTGAGGGTTATTATCTTTGGAACCTATTTGTCTACCTTATTCAAATGCGCTCTATATTCTTTAACAACTTGATGTTGTCCTTCTGGAACATCAATTGTACTTGGATTATTTACAACTGATATATAGTCAATGATATTTATTCATATCCATCTTCAGGATGATATCATTCTAAATATTCAATAAACATATTGTCAAATCCAAGTCCGTAACATAAGCTAGTATGTACCAAATTGACCATTAATATATTCTTTTATTCTCGTGCAAGGATTTTACATATTTGCAGGTTATCTCCCCCTAATCCTTGCATTTGGAGTGCGAAAATAATCTACTAACTTTTAAGTATATCTTGCACCATTGAAGTTATAAAGTTCCTTACAAGATCATAGATTAATCTAAGCATGCTTTTCATAAAGAGGATAAGTGCTACAAAAAAATGTGTCTGAAAGAACATGAAAACACATGATGCATCCATAAAGTTTAAAACTAAAGTTTATTCTTTAAAATCTAAAAAAATCAATTATTCCCTTATAGGGGGTGAGGAAATCAACAACTTTCAAAGTTGTATTGTCAGAGCCAAAACCACCTTGGTCATTTTCATACACAAGATTTGTCTCCATTTTCTTTCATTTCTGCTCCTGTGATTGTTGATAAAGATCAACCGAATGCTTTGGTGTATGACGCATAAAAAAAAGCAATGACCTTTTCCTCCACAACGGTAACATTAATTGGTAAAATTCTCATTATTACCTTTCTCGTGTTTATTACCATCTTTATTTTCCCACTTCTGGTGGAAATATGAGTTCTTGATAAAAAAATAAAAACACTTCGATCTTGACCATATACGTATCCATGCTTGCGGCCATAGCCTCGGCCTCTGTCATTATGACTGGCAATACTGGCATTATATTTTAGGAAAAATTGTCAAGAATAAGTCAACCTTTGCGTTGACCGCTTTTAACAAGTCAACCTTCGTTTATTCCAGTAGCAAGTAAACCTTGTAGCCATTTTTCTTTTAACAAGTTTTTTTACAGGTTACTTGATAAACCTGTAAACTATTTAATTCTTCCTCCCATTTGACCTTTGACTTCTAACAAAAACTTCCCTTTTTAATTCTTCCTCCTCTGATTCATGAATTCTCCTTTTTACCTGTTCACTCTAACATTAAACTCGCCGGAGTATAATATACCACCCAGATGAATTTGTTTCCATATCCATTAATTTCACAGCTATCCAAAACCCTGAGAGTGGAAGTTGCCTCACTATTTTTGACTGTCACAGGTGCCTTCTCATCTCTTTTCTTGCTTGATTTTACTCCACTTTATGCCACTCAATTCTCTTGTTTGAACCCCTACTATTTGAATAATTGAATGTTCCACCGAATTGCTGATGCTTCAAACCTCTAAAAGTTGTGTGAAATGATTTATTGCAACTCCACAATCATCAAATAAAACGTGTTCTTAGCTGCCACATAATATGAAGCTTCATCATTGGCCCAATAGTTCACTTATAGCTGCTAAAACTAATCGGTTTCTTATTTCTCGCAATTCAATGATGCATTTCCAGGTTTTTTCTTTGTTGTTTTGCTATCTCTTTTAGTATATGATGAATTGGGATCTTACAACACCATTTTTCTCATTACTGCACAACCCAGAAACCATTGTATACAAACCAAATCACAGCAGAACACAAACCCAGAATTCTTCAAGAAACAAAGAAGAACCAACAAATTCAGAGCCATAACTTCAATTAAGAATGCACGCCCATAGTCGAACCCAGAAATTCAACATAAGACTCGAGGAATTGAGTTCGTGAATCCTCATTAAATTCGAATAAACCCAGAACTCATGCGCCAAGACCTCTGATTTTGTTTCGAAAGAAGCAAACACAAGAAATTGCTCGAGCAACTGAATTAGGGCTTCAATCTGAGTTCACCAAAGAAATTCGAAGAAGAGAAGACAAAATTTAGGAGCTAAGATTCAAGTAAAAAGAATGAGAAATATTATCTAAATCGTGAGAAAAGGAATCAGGGGTTGAGCGAATTTGGTCAGCAACAATGGAAGAGGAAGGAGAGAGAAAGAGGTAGTGGAGCCGTGGAGGAGAGACACAGTTGTGAAGGAGCAGGTTTTTTTATATAAAAATTAAAAATTAAAAATATCAATTGTAAGAGTGACACATGTCACTTTAACATGTTAAATAGGTTAATAAAAGGTCATAGCCGATTTTGACTTGTTAAAAGAAAAGTGGCTACAAGGTTTACTTGCTACTGGAATAAACGAAGATTGACTTGTTAAAAGCGGTCAACGCAAAGGTTGACTTATTCTTGACAATTTTTCCTATATTTTATTGATGGTTTCAGACCCTTTATATTTACAAGGAACTTCAAGTCCATATGTATGATTATTTCATGTTTAATTTACTCATCATTCCAATAATCCACCTTTAGGTAGCTATAAACTACCATATGTAAATGAATCAAATAATCATCCATCAGAAATTTTGATACTAAACGTGTGATAACATGCTTCATAATAGTTTACCACTTATAAAAATACAATTTTATCAATACATTTCTTGTCTAAGTACTCATCTCGTGAGAATACTGGAGTACCTCATGTAATAATCAATGTTGCCATTAAAGACTATACTTCCATAGATCAACTCCTTTCACATCTAATTAACAAGTTAAAGGATCGTTCTCAAATTTCTCTTTACACAAATACTAGCATAATTTGAGGCCAACAAAAATGGTCAATAAAATTATGACATTATGCATGTATAAGTAATCTCACTAATTGTACCAACAATATAACCCTCATCAAAGAATAATACCATTATCATTAAGATTATTCCACAAATAATAATCCTATCAACACATATAGTCAACATAAAGTGCTTAAATTGACAAGATGGTACGTCATTCAAGTACTTCTACATATTACTTCAATACTATAAGTATTTCACCTATTTTAAACATGAACAATATAGTATAGATCACAATACATATGATTACTACTTTTGTGCTATAAAGCAAATTTTATATAAAATCCACTAAAAAACAATAAATAATACATCAAAATAGACGAAATCAAAATTCTGCAATATATAATGTGGATATAAAGTTCCTCTACAATAAGCATGATTCCTTTTCAAAATAGATGCAGCAGGCTAAGTTTTAAGAAACCCTCAAGTTACAAAAGAAAATTTATCCAACAAACTCTTTCAAATCTGCATGTGACATATTTATTTATACTAGAAATCTAGAATGTTACTTAATAGCCTAGTAAAGACAATAAATTGTCACTTATGCTCCACAAAGTACCATCGATCAAATATAAATTATCAGGCTACTACCCATATGGTGATTTGTGAGTCACAGTTTACAAAGAGAACAATAATTCTGGAAAGAACATATTTTTGAGAAATCGAGGAAGATGAGAAGAAGGGAAAAAAATACATATATATAAAGGGGTTTCATGATATATATATTTCCTATGGAGTTTCGTATAACCCTTTAAGCCAAAAGGGAAATTGTGAAAATCAGAAAGTAACACAAAATTGAGAACACAAACTTCAAAATTGACACAATAGGATCGAAAGATCCATTAGACCATCAACAAACAAGGGAGAACAAAATTGAAGATACTTACCATCAAAGCCAATGAACAAAAAGAAAATAAAAACATCTCGGCATACTCTTGTATCATGCACTATGTTTGACAAGATAAAATTACAAGTTTACGACAAATTTATATGTAGAATCATGCTATCTAATCATAGCACTTTTGCCTAATACTAAATTATTAGTACTTGGAAGCGTACCTTATAACGTGTTATGATATTAGGGTTAGAGAGATAGAGAGTTGTAGGGGAGAATAGTTGTATATTCTCTTATTCCATATAAGGGGTATATATAGTACAATATGTAGGTAGCTTGCTTGGGGAACAAGTGACCTAATTACAATAGGAGTACATAACAACTAATATATACAAGATAATATCTCCTGATAGACATCCACCATAATATTTCGTAACAATTCTAATCATATTTGTAAACAAAAAATATTGAGCGTTTATACGTTACCACAAATTATTAAAAGTGGCAGTCTAATTTTAACTTAAAATTAGACCAACCTAAGCCCACATTTTATTAACACTTATTCCATTTAACTCTATCACAATACTACTATCCATTTCTCTTTAAAATATTGGGCTTGGGCCTTGCCTAATTTTAATTTAATAGTAGACGGTCTCTTATAAGACAAGCTGATACGTTACATTGTAAATTATGGATTAACTGTTCAATCCAACATTATCACACTTGTGCTACTTCAAATATCATATTAGTACAATAGTTGTATCATTTCATTGTTTATTAATTTTCATCATATCATGTTAGACACTGTTCAACCAAGCAAGGCTTGGTTTAGTGGAAAAGAGTGAACCTTCCAACCTTGAGGTTGAGGGTTCAATCCCCACTAGGGGCACTTTGAGAGGATTTTCCTTATCATTCCCCTTCTTCAAAGTGTCTGGCCCATTAGGACCCGAGCGGGGTCCGGGCCACTTCTTCTTACCACAAAAAAAGTGTTAGACACTGTTCGACAACAATGGTTGTGGAGGTAGTTGTTAGTTGTAGTAGTAACTATGAGTTATTAGCTGTTAAAGTAACTAAGTAAAATATTAGTGTTCAGTAATAGTAGCGGTTGGAAATAGCTTTAGACTTGTGCACATCTAAAGTTTTGGACTAGTATGAGTTGGATTATATGGTGGTAGCCCTATGATCACCCCTAACCGCCATGTTTATTGTTGACATAAGTAGAAGATATCATCACACAACAACATAAAATATGGGTACTTAAATTGTCGCAAATAAAAACCATAAATTTTCCTTAAAAATAGCATAAACAATCCTTAAAACTGCAACAACATTAAAACAACCCCATCAATACTAATACGTACATTCATTTATAAATATACTACAAGCAGTACAAATACAAAATACAAAGCAACTATGATAGGACGCCTATGTGCGGGTTAAATTAAACAATATAATATGTAAAATATGTGAGTTAAATCAAAGAAAAGTACATATAATAGATTAACTAAAAATGACAGATAAATAAATCCAACAAAAAAAATATAATGACCAAAATAAATTAAGCGTAAGTGTAGGATTCAAAAAAAAAAAAGGAAATGTGAATGAGGAAGGGAGAGGTAAAAATTAGATACATAAAAGAAGAAAAAAAATTGGAAGGGATAAAGAGAGCGTGTAGATAGCTGTTAATAAATATTTCCTTCATTATTTATTAACAATTTTATCATATTTTTTCCAACCTCTACATCTACCTTCAACCTCTTCTTCTTTTTTAGCTTTCCACAACCATTACCTAAACTCTACCTCTACCTCTAACAGCTACCTTAGTTATGTTTTGGTATTAGTTTAATAGATTTTTAGTTGTATTTCTTGAGTATGGATGTTTGTTTGCATTATGCTTAGTACCTTTTGTATCATTTTTATGCCTTTTATTTATATCATTGCAATATAGTTATTTCATTTGTATGCTCTTAGAAAAATTTAATATCATTTTTCATAGTATCATTTTTAGTATAGTTTGTACTTTGTATCATTTTAATTTTGTTATATTTTACATAGTTTATACTCCATCCCTTCCCATTTGATGTTTCCATTTGGAATCTGAAAAAAAGCTAATGCAAATTGAGGTGGATGATAATTTTTTAAATTTTATATTGTATAAAGTGTATTTTTTTATACCTTTTTTCTTTTCAAAAAGGTAAGAGAGAGAAAGAAAAATGGGTGAGTGAGATATAAATGACTCTAAAGTGGGTCATGTGTAAGAAAAAAATAGAAAAAAAGTATAATAAATATTTGGTTGTTGAAAGGTAAGATAGGAAAATATATATTCTAAAAATCGAAAAGATTCTAAGTGGGAAGAAATTTAAATGCATCCGAAAAATGAAAATGAGAACATCAAATCGGAACAGAGAGAGTACTAATTAAAATAATTTTAGGATAGTTTTATGCATATTTTCTTTGCATCTTTTTTAGTACAGATTTGTACCCCTCTGTTTCTTTTTGTTCTTCCGATTTAGAATTTTTTTTCTAAGAGAGAATTGGTCAATGTAGGAAGAACAATTTGAAACAGGGGTATCATTTTTCCCGCTTTCTCTATCCACTTGTCCTCCCAATGTCTCTTTCTTCTTCGACTGCATCAACAATGTTCTCCAAGGTTGCTATTGGTGTTGGTCAAACCAGTGTTGACCTTTGTTTATTGACGTTGGACAATAGCTAATAACAAATATGTATATCTTGCTCATTTTTTTTGCAAGAATTCACAAAATAGTACTCTCTCCGTCCAAAGGATTTCTCATTTCCTTTGAGCACAAAGTTTAAGGAAGGAGGTTGATGTGGGGTCTAAAGTTTTATTTTATAAGTGAAAATTAAGGTAGTGGGTATCTTTAAGAATTGTTTATTAAGAGAGGTAGTGTGGGATTAAGTACTTTTTGTAAGAAACATGATATTACAATAGGTGGATCATATCCAAATAAGAAAATGGGAAATGTAATTAGGACAAACAAAAATGGAAAAATGGGAAATCCTTTGGGGGACGGAGGGAGTATTTTTTTGCCTAATTCTACATAAACTTGTAAGGATTGAATATTGAAGTTTCGAAAGGAAAAAAAAAAGAAGAGAAAAGAGGCGGAGAAGATAAAGAAAGGTACTCGCGACGTAGTTGGTTGGGTTACTAGATTGCGAGGGCGAAGATGATGCGGTCTGGGGGCCTTTATTTCTCTAATGTGACACAGTCGATCGAGCTTGGTTGAAGTCGAATGAGCATTTTGGTTTTTCCCCTTGAATTTCCACCAAGAAATTTGCAAAAGAAGGGTTAACATTTTCAATGCTTAAAGTTGTGGTTGAAGTTGAAGATGGCGTCGAGTAGAATATAATTGCCCTTTCCTTCCCATTCTATAATAGATTTAACCCCAATGCACCAAAGCAACCCTAACACATCAAAACTACCTCACTACTCGACACCACCACCTTCTCCTCCACCGTTGTCTGTCACCACCACATGCACGGAGTTGACACTATCACCTCTGTAGATTAATGACAAACACCCCTAGATATGGTTAGGCGTCTGAAAATGTTCTCTCAACAAAATGACCAAGAGCCTAAAACGTACGCACAACAAGGTCAATGTGCTTGAAAACATGAGGGATCTTGAACAATTTGAAAGAAGAGGGTCAACCCCATCCTGGACCCATTGTTTGAGTAACAAAAAGTTTTATAGGTATACACTCTTTTTTTTATGTCCCACTTTTCCACTATACTTTTGAGTCGCACGCCATCCCCCGTTAGTTTTTTTCGTGATTTTATGTCGAGTTTATCGTGAAATGCTACTTTTTAAAATAATGATTTTGAAAGAAACTATATTTAATTTTGCAAAAACAGCTGGATTTGGATAATCTGTCCCACATGGGGCCTGTTCTCTTCGTCTAATTCCAGCTGAACTGAACTGCACTGAACTTATTGGAGCTTAATTGAACTAAACTGAACTTATTGTAGCTGAATTGAATTGAACTGAATATATTAGAGCTGAACTGAACTGAACTGAACTTATTGAAGCTGAACTGAACTGAACTTATTGGAGTTGAACTAAACTGAACTGAATTGAATAGAATTGTAATAAATATATAAATAATAAGTAAATAATAGTTATTATGAATATTAAATAATAAGTAATTATAATTCAAAGTAATAATAATTAAATTAATAATTTAGAATAATATCAAATGAATAATGATGATATTATTTTTGATGTTATTAAATGATAGTTATAAATAAATAAATAATAATAATGATAAATTAATTTTAAAAAATAATAATTACTGATAATGATAATAATTAATAATGAGTCATTACTATTTTTAGTATTAATATATTAATACTTGATGAGATGATATACTAACAATAATGTATAAGAAGTAAATTAATATTACCATTATAATAAAAATTAGATTAAAACATGGGTTGATGTATGCTTCTAATAAACCCATGATTTGTGGTTGGTACAACATCTTTTTCTTTTATCAAGGGTTCTGCCAATGGATACGTTTCCACAAATAATTGAAATTCAATTTCTTGTTCTGCATCTTCAATTTTTGGAAACTTATAAAGTTCTTCCGTTAAGCCCTGATCGACGAAGCTCCAAAATCCTTCAAATTGTATCTGATTAAACCCATGGATTGTAGACATTCCCTCATTTCCATCCCGTAGCATTTGCACTCAATTCCCCATTTATTGAAAAATCCCATTTTGGCTCATTCTTCATTGAATTATATAGATCGATCTAGCTCTCATGGAATTTCTATTCTGTTTACTAAATCACATAAAATTGGACAAAAATACTCCATACATTCATATATAAGCCGCCTTAGAGACGGTGGTTTACCCTGTGGCGGATGTCAGCGGTTCGAGTCGGCTTATCTCCAACTCGTGAACTTAGCCGATACAAAGCTGTATGATAGCACCCAATTTTTTCGATTCGGCTGTTCGATCGGCGTATCGCTCAAATTATTGGTTTGGTACTGGACATAGCTTTTCCTCCAGGCAAGATGCCGAATATTTACAACGCTCTAGTAGTTAAAAGGTCAAGATACTATCGTTCAACCAATTAATGTGACTTGTGAGGTTTGCTATTCATAATGGAAGAGAACACTTGCCCATTTATATAACAGATCGTACGGTAGGTCATAAATTTGGAGAATTTGCACCAACAATAAATTTCCGGGGACGCGATTCTGAATCTCGGTTAATTGAATCTCCTGCTCCCAGTATTATTTCAAGACGTTCCGTATATGAGCCTCTTCAAACCGGACTTATTGCTATTGATTCAATGATCCCTATAGGACGTGGTCAACGAGAATTAATTATTGGGAACAGACAAACCGGTAAAAGAGCAGTAGCCGTACGAGTTGTTTCATGGCATAAATTAACTCGAACGCTTAAAAAAATCGGTTGGACAAGCGGATTCACATCTCTTACAACCAACACAATCCTCGGTTCTTGGTGCAGAAGCTATTTGTTTAGCCTTACATCCATCCCAAGGTATCATTTCTAGATCAATATGGATTGGCTCTAATTCGTTTAGAAAATGTGGTTCGAGGAACTATATGTGGAGCAATTCGACATAAATTAATACCGACTCCTCAGAATTTTGGTAACTTCAACTCCATTAACAACGACTTTTGAATCTTTTTTTGGATTACGCCCATTATCTCAAGTTTTGGATCGAACTAACCCATTGACACAAATAGTTCATGGGAGAAAATTGAGTTATTTGGGCCCTGGGGGATTGACAGGGCAAACTGCTAGTTTTCGGGTGGTACGTAAAATACTGGAAAGAATGGACAAGGAGTGAAAATCTTTCTGCCAATATAGGATACATGAATAGGAGAAAATCTGGATCAAACCCCTGACTTTAAACGACAGCCAGTTTTGGTATGTTGGGGGATATAATTGTTGCCTATCCTTTTTTCTGTCGTTAAAGTGGAGAACTGAACCAAGAATTCTCTTTCTTCATCGTCAATTGAATCACTGCTCGCGGCCCAGGATTCTATTTTATCATCAATCCAATCACCGTTTACCCCATGTTTACTTCCATAGTGGGTCACGTATTTGGGTTCAAAGCCCTACGTGCTCTACGTTTGGAGGATTTGAGAAGCCTTGTGGCTTATATAAAAACTTTCCAAGGCCCGCCTCACGATATCCAAGTTGAGAGAGATAAATTGAACAAGTACAGTCGTCCCCTATTAGTCTATAATAGAGATACACCAAACCCCACCACAAACCGCAAAAGTATATTTAATATGCAACGTAACGACAATGTTGTACCTTAAATAGTAATGCAGTATTATTAGCAGCTTTGTAATTTTTTCATATCTTCTATCTTTTTGTAACTTATTTGTATGATGTAATAGTGAATATTTAGTCGGTAAAATAAAACAACAATTGCAAATTAGAATACTCGTATTGACATGAAATTTTGTTAAACCGCGCACCAACCCAAACCTTGCTCAGCCATAATAATAATAGTATTAATAATGAGTAAAGATATAATAACAAAAGTAATATATATAAAAAAATAATGATAATAATAATAACAATAATAATAAGTAAAATAAATTAGACCAACAATAATAATATTAAACAAAATGGTTAAATAATAATAGATAGAGCTGACCTGAACTAATTTGAACTTATTGGAGCTGAATTGAACTGAATTTATTGGAGCTGAACTAAACTTATTAGAGCTGAACTGAACTGAATTGAACTGAACTGAACTTATTAGAGCTGAAACTGAACTGAACTTATTAGAGCTGAAACTGAACTGAACTGAACTGGAAATAAGCTGAACAGAATAGGCCCATGATGTCCTATTTTGTGTCCCATTTGCTATTATTTTGTCTTGTAACTTAAATAAAATAATTTTTCACTTATTTGCTACATGCTCCCTATTGGTAAATCCTCCTAAAAAATAAATTATAAAAAATAACTTCACTTAAGTTACAAATTTGGTGAAAAAACACCTTATAAGTTACAAATTTTGTGAACAAACACCTTTTAAAATATTTTTGTGAGAAAACACCTTATATGTTATTGTCTATCAAATCAAACACATTATTATCATTCTTAGGCCAAAAAGTCAACATTTGCGTACTTTTTTTTGTCCCTTTTTGTGTGTGGAAGTCACCATATCAACCCAAATTTTCATACAAAAATCAATGCACAAAAAGGAAGTGAATATAAGAGAGTCAATGACCCAAAAGTACAATTTTTTTTTACCAAAATAGGACAACAAGGTATGTAATTTGATAGATAATATCTTATAAGATATTTTCTCACAAAAAAAATATAAAAGGTATTTTTTCACAAAATTTGCAACTTATAAGGTCTTTTTTGACAAAATTTCGTAAAACTAATGACGAAAATAATTTATTTTGGCTCTTTAATTTACTAAGTGAAGTTTATTTTTTATTTTTAAGGAGGATTTACTAATATAGAGCACTTAGAAAATAAGTAAAAAAAATTATCTTATTTAAGTTACGAGACAAAATTATAGAAAATAGAAGACATTTTGGGACGGATGATCCGCACTAAAAAAAACTACATTTCAAATCACTGTAAACTTCTGATTTTTACATTTTCCCTTGTTTGGTTTCCGATTTTCATCCCAACGAACAATTTATGAGTGAAAGATTATTGAGCTAAAGATGTTTCTTGTAACCAATTAGAAGAAATTGAAAAAAGGATGTGGAACTTATTTATTAGTAACTAAAACACTTTAGAATAGTTAAGGGTCCGTTCGTTATTTTTTTTGTTTTCAATTTTTATGAAAAAAAAAATTCAGGAAACCACGAAAAGTGGTTTTCACTTTTTAGTTGTCAGTTTTCAAAATTATTATATTTCCAATAAGTTTGACTAAGCTTTGATTTATTATTGAACATATATCATATGATTTTCAAATAAAAAAAACCAAAAAACTAAAAACCACAGAGATACCGAACGGGTCCTTACCGGGAGATTGGTTTGTTTAGGCAAATTGTAAACTAACGGTGGTGTTTCGCAAATATAATGATTTAGACGGTAGTTTCTCGCAAAGTACACATTATAAAAGGTAGAATCTCGCAAAATTCCATTTACAATCATTTCATAACAATTTCGGTTTTATATAACAAAAAGAAGGTGCATTATATACTTTTCTTCTTTTGTTCCTAGATGTCGATATTGGTAACTTAGATTTAGACATTGTATTGCATTATGCTTTTTTTATTTACCTTCAATTGAACTAGTCTCAAATGCACGTGATGCATCCGAAAGAAGTTAAAAATTAAATTCGTATAGTGATCAATTATCTAATTAGTAAAATAGTTAGAACCATTTTTCTTCTTTATCTTTTTTTTTCTTTTTTCTTTCTTGGTGTACCTCTTTCATTATAGGATAGAGATAGTTGAGCTCATGTTAAACATAGAAGTACACACAAATATTTTTGAATCGTTGTTCATACTTAATATTAGGGTAATTTGGTAATTATCAGCAGGCAGGTATTGACTACTTTGAAACCTTTAGTCCTGTTATTAAGCCTACTACTGTTCGCTTAGTTCTTACTCTTGCTGCTACTTTTAAATGGCATATTCGTCAATTCGATGTTAAAAATGCTTTCCTTCATGGTTTCCTCAATGAGGAAGTCTATATGCGTCAGCCTCCTGGTTTTGAACACCCTTCTCAACCACATCATGTTTGTCGGTTACGAAAATCCATTTATGGTTTCAAGCAAGCTCCTAGAGCTTGGTTCTCTCGTTTCAGCAATTTTCTTCTCTCTATTGGTTTCAAGTGCAGCAGTTGTGACACCTCCATGTTCACTCTCAAACACAGTAGTCATATTATCATTCTCTTGCTATATGTTGATGATATTGTGCTTACAGGTAGTAGTTCCTCTTTGCTTCAGAAATTTATCAGTGTTCTCTCTGCCCAGTTTGCTATGAAGGATTTGGGTGATTTGCATTATTTCTTAGGCATTCAGGTCTTACGTACTCCTCAGGGTTTGCTTTTGTCTCAAAACAAATATGTAGTTGATCTTCTTCAAAAATTTCATCTTCATACTGTCAAACCCGTACGTACTCCTGTTGTCTCTCGTGTCACTCTTTCTCTCTTAGATGGTGAACTTCTTGCTGATCCCACAGATTATCGTAGTATGGTTGGTGCATTGCAATATTTGACTATGACTCGTCCTGATATTGCCTATGCTGTTAATTCGGTTTCTCAATTTATGCATGCGCCTCGTACTACTCACCTTCATGCTGTGAAAAGAATTTTCAGGTATCTGCAGGGAACTTCTGATTATGGGCTATTTCTTCATAGTACTGGCTCTCCTACTGTGACTGTTGCCTACTCTGATGCTGATTGGGCCGGATGTCCTGACACTCGGCGTTCTACTACTGGTTATGTTGTCTTCCTAGGGAAGAATTTGATCTCCTGGCGCTCTAAGAAGCAACCTACTGTTTCGAAGTCTTCTACTGAAGCTGAGTATCGTGCTGTTGCCTACACTGCGGCCGAAACAATTTGGATACGTCAATTGTTGGCTGATTTAGGGTATTTTCATCGACGGCCTACCATTCTCTATTGTGACAATGTTTCTGCTATGTATCTTACTGCCAATCCTGTTCATCATGATCGTAGTAAGCATATTGATGTTGATTATCATTTTTGTTCGTGAGATGGTTGCTAAAGGTGGACTTCAGGTCAAGCACGTTCCGACACAGTTGCAGGTTGCTGATATTTTTACTAAGGGTCTTTCTTCTGAGTTGTTTTGTAAACATCGTTCCAATCTATCCGTGATTCCTCCCCGTAAAGATTGAGGGGGTGTATTAGGGTAATTTGGTAATTAGACTCTTAGTAGGGTTTGTAAAGATATTTTGTATCTCTATATATATAGCATGCCAGACAACCTAAACAGGTTAGCCAATCATTCATAATTCTCGTACACTTAATCCTTTCACTTCTTATTGCTAGCAGTCGGTCAAAATAGAGTAATAACTCTTACCTTAAAGAGGAGCCATGCAATCACTGGCGGAGCCAAGATTCTAACTTGAAGGGAGCCGAATGCAGATAAGCTAATTTTTATGTTTTATAAAAAATGAAGAAGCGGAGATTTTAAAAATCATGGAGACAAATGTTTGCTATGGGGATTCAATCCTTGATATAGATTTGTCAATTATTATCAGAATCCCCAATAAAACTAAGTTATAAATCTGTAAGTATATTCATTACAAAAACAATTTTTAACTTGGACTAAGGGGGATGCCGTAGCCCTGCCAGCCCCCTTGTCTCCGCCCCTACATGCAATGCAGGGAAATCAAACATTTTGAGTAATGAACGAGTTGTAGACCTTATAGGACTCGTAATGCCAAATAAAAAAAATAAAACTGACCAACCATTTTTACCAGTTCTACCGTGAAATGTGTATAAGATCATGTTGCGTAGTTTTTGTTCTCATGCCCCACTTTTTTCTGGTCATTGGCTAATAAAGGAAGAAACTAGTTAAAAACATCTTAATCATGAATAAGGGCATTACTAACGAATAGTTAGTAACATAGAAACTAATGAGTTTTTTTATGCATCTTAATTATTTACGTTATCTTGGTTTGGCAAAGCAACCATAAATTTAATTTTAACTATGTGCATGCCCACATTTGCTTTATCAAAGTGTCCAAAGCGAAAGCAATAATTTGATGAACAACAGCAAAATGTAGTCATGAAATTAACTCATTCTTTATTATGTCATAAAATGAACTATCATCTCTCTCAATCCCTTGAAAAATCAACCAACACATCCTCTTTACACATCAACTATTTTCCGAAAAAGAAAAAATATAAACGACCATGTTGACATATAGAGAAAAAAAGGGTTATATCAACAAGAACTAATGATGACGAGGATCAGGTCCTCCAGGACTAACCCTATCAGAAACATAATAACTTCTCTTAACATCTTCTCTTTGTAATCTACCCTTGAACATAGCTTTAGCTTGTTGGATCAAATCATCTTTATCGTTGATGGATAATGTGGATGGTAGAGGGCGAGCTTGGATACTCGAAACCAAAACGAGTAAAATCAAAAGACAAACACAATATCTAAAAGAGGAAGCCATTATAATCAAGATTTCAAGATCGATCAAGTTTTGTTTATGGTAGTTGTTGTTATTGTTATTTGGTGAAGAAGTGCAACTGCATATGGAATGGTATTTATACAGAAATGCATCAAAGTTAAGGAATGCTTAAAATAAAAATGGAGGTCAAATAAGACAATGATAAATTGCAAAGATTTCCACTATTTCAATGCATTTCCCCTATCTCATGCATACGCCTACCCAATAGAATTTCATGTGTAGTGCAGTCCTGGCTCAAAAGCATGTAGTTCGTACCGACGTCGGCATTAATTTACTTGTTATCAACCACACGAGATTATCTGTCACCCTCTTTTCATAGTATTATTTTTAGAGAAAATAATTAGCACTTTTTAAGCTTCATTTAATCTCACTTAGAACTAAAAGACATAAGGGCCCCCCGAATCCTCCACTTAATCGTCATATATGCCCAACCTCATGCACTAATTTTAGCCTTCTCTGAAAAAGGGTCAGGTCAGCCAAAAGAGCTAATATGATCAAGCGTCGTTCTGCTTTGTACGGACGTCCATCAAGTTAGAGCCAATAGCAAAAGCCTCCAAGAAAGAGATTAGGAATTTGGTTCGCATTATACTCTTAGTTGCAGTGTTGTTGTAGTTTTCTTCTGATTATGATTATGGTGGAAAACAATAAGAACCAGAATTCATTCATCTTATACTTTGGTGTAGGATGAACATCTTACACTTAGTGGTACTTTTCGTTCATTTGCTCATCTGAAACTTTTCTCTAGTGTGATTTTGCACATTTAAAACTTCTGGAATACGAGAAAAAAATTAACTTCGGGTGTAGGATATTTATTTTATAATCGGTTGTAGGATATAAGTTATAGAAGGAAGAAGGAGAATAGGCGGAAAAAACAAATAGAAGTAGACAAAGCCTAGAATAACACTCCAGTTGTTCAAATAATAAGGGGTTTGATGTTTCTTTTGAGTTAAAATTCTCTTATCCCCTTCAATCATTAGTAATTAGGAATATCATTATATAGGACGTACACTAATCTTGTGTGCCAAATCCAGGTGAGTCTAACTCCTAGTGGGCCCGGTTGATCTGCTCCTTGGTGGCATCTCAATAGATCTGATATTAAGGGAACTCACTTTTAACCTCCTCAACGAAGTGAAGAAGGTCCACATAAAGATAAATTGAATACGACGACAAGGAGCTCGTAGCAAAAAAGAAGGTGGAGAAATCGTCGAAAGAACTGAAAGCCCCACTACTGCCACTGGAATCCCGATGCCGCGAATATCCTCAATCCTGCTCCAACAGGCACGCACTGAAAACTATTCCCGCTTATTAAAGTATGTGTTAATTTTTAAAAATGTGGTAAAATAGAATTAGGTTATTCAATATAGTCAAGATGTGTAGTACTTAGAACTTTCAGAGAGAAGGAAGAAGCATTGCGGGCAAGGAAAGGGCGGGGAGGATGGGTACGGGGCATGTACATTATTAAATCCCCCCACCACATCACCCACACAGGGTCTATTCCTACTCAATCACCCGCGGAACCTCCCCCATCCACGAACTTCGTCTCCCCTAGGGGCTGCCCTAATGTTGCTTTGCCTTGACGGTGGAAGTCAAGACCTTTCACTTCTCTGACAATAGTGAGTGGCACCGCCAAAACATTGTGGTAGAGTGTTAGATGGGAAATTCAAAATATCGATTAAGATCTTAAGAAGAGGTGAAGGAAAAAATTTCATTTAAGGGGTTGTAGCATATTCATGGCATTAGGTCGACGATACAAGCTGGAAGAGCAAAGAGGTGAATAGAGCCAAGAAAGAGGTCGGGGAATTTTACCTCCGTGGAAAGGGAAATTCATTCCATTCGGATCGACATGAAAGTTCAACAACATTGTGTTGCCAAAACCTCAGTTGTACATTTGGAAATGACACCTTAATTTTATCATCATACAATCCTCTTCATCCACCAACGAGTACCCCTTCTCATTTGTCCACAGAGATAAAATGTAGCAACAGCCTAGTCAATTGTGTTCAACTTAATCCCCCTTTCGAAACCATATATCATTTTTTGGCCTCCCTTAACCAAACTACAGTGTATGAGTCGTCGACTCATGTTTCTGCAGGCCCGCGTTCGTAGGCTCACTCCTCCCACTATTTGAGAGCTTACAATTTCGGACAAGTAATAGGAAACCCTTCTCTTAAAACACATAAGAACTCTTGAACGAAAATTCACCATATTGTGCTCTCCAAAGAGCGATTCTTCTCGAAATCTCCAAAAACAAAAAAAGGTGATAAGTTGATTTTCAGTCCGAGCCAAGGATTTTTGTGATTCCGGAATTCAAATGCAAGAGAACAACGTAATTTAGGAACAAATTGCTTTTCTATACATCTTATTTTTATTAATTTACATTTATATTCCCTCCATCCCATATTAGATGATACACTTCCTATATTCGTCTGTTCCACATTAGATGATATATTTCTATAAATGGCATGACTAGGGGTGTAAACGAGCCGAGCCGAGCTCGAGCTCGACCAAGCTCGGCTCGTTGGCAACTTGACCGAGCTCGAGCTCGGCTCAGTTGCAAAAATTCGAGCTCGAGCTCGGCTCGATTATCTTTCCCCTGTTATTGGTTAACATTCTTGCAAAAAAAAATATTAAAAATTAAGTCATAATTCAACAGAGATACATTGAATGTAAATAAGGTCCTTCATATCACTTAATTTTCAACAACCGATAATTTTAATCATTTATTTAAAGTTCAAATTTTAGGAATAACGACTTATATTTTAAGTAAAAGAGCCGAGCTGAGCTTAAACGAGCCGAGCCTTGTTGGGCTCGAGCTCGAGCTCGAATAGCTAAGGCTCGGCTCGAGCTCGGCTCTGCTCGAGCTCGGCTCGGGCTCAAAATTGACCGAGCTCGAGCCGAGCTTTGACCGAGCCGATCTCGAGGGCTCTACGAGTCGGCTCAGCTCAGTTACACCCCTAGGCATGACCCTACAATAGAATTATAATGTTTTAATTATGAACGTGTCCCACCCCAACCCCTTATTAATTTACTTTTGTCAATACAACCATGGGCTCGCATATACCCCACCATGTACTTTATATACTTAAACAAATACTAACAACTAACTACTCACAATAAATTAAATAAGTCAAATAACGCTGCTAAAAATATGTTTCATTCAAACTGTATCATCTATTATGGAACGGTGGGAGTATATACACGTGAACCGCGAACACATTTAAAAGACAAGATAACATTACTAATGACCTTGACATGAGATGTCCTTTTACGAAATTATTTATTTGATTATTGATATAGGGATCATACTATTCCGACTTAACACATACCAAGGAAACACCCTTTGTAACAATTCGTTTGGTAGTTGATACTAAATGAGGGTAATAGTAAACATTTATCATTCCGAAAAATGCGATTTTCTTCCCAGCTTTCCTTTCTCACTTAATTCCACGTCTAAATTGGTAATGAATGGTAATAAAATTTTATGAAAATGACCAGTTTGGAGATAAATAAGCATTATTATGGATATTGACATGATAATTCTTAAACAAAATTACATATGGATTAATTTCCATTACCTCCGTTTATGTCTATCTACCAAAACCGTTTGTACATGAGTTCTTTTCAATTACTTCGACTTTCTACTTTATAAATAATCATCTCTCCTGTTCCAGATAGTACTATTTTTACATTTTTAAGCCAATAGTACGAGGAAAAAACGTGTACAAGGAAACTGACTCAAAGAAAGCCTATTTGTGCGTATTTCGCTCCTGTACTAGCAGTCTAGAACTTCAGTAAGCAGTGCACAATACAACCATACCAGGTTTGTTTTGTTTCCCCCTTGAGCTAACACTCTGATGAGTTTTACTCAAATGAATACCCATTTAGGGGTTGTTTGGTTCTCTATTTTTAAACTCCAAGAAACGGAATCAATCACTGATTCTCATACTTCTTCTTTGGTTTACCTCCCTTAATCCATTATCATTACTTAGGGGGCGTTTGTTTAGGGGTTTTCAAGAAAGAGTAAGGGAATCAAATAACTTGATTCCCTTATATGTTGTTTGTTAGGTTCATTTAATCATTCCCTTTACCCCCCTCCTTACCCCCAAACTCCTCTACTCCCATTCCTTACCTACCCCTAAGGTTTCACTTACCCTTTCTTCCTTCTACACCATAGTCAACATTGACCCAATGTAAACCACCACTCCACAGCCAAGCACCACCACCTCACAACGTCAGCAAAGCAGAACCACCCTACCACCGCCGAACTCCACCACCACAGCCATCAGAACCACCCTACCACCGCCGAACTCCACCACCACAGCCATCAGAACCACCCCACCACCGCCGAACACCACCCTACTACCGCCGAACAACACAACCACAGCCACAAGACCTCCTACCACCGCCGAACAACACCACCACAGCCACCAGACCTCCTACCACCGCCGAACAACACAACCACAGCCACCAGACCTCCTACCACCGCCGAACAACACCACCACAGCCACCGGACCTCTTACCACCGCCGACAACCACTACCATAGTCACCAGAACCTCCCGATGCATTAACCAACCACCGGAACTCAGCCGCTCGAACCTCTACAGTCCAAATTCACCACCCAACCACAATCTTCTACCACCCAGCCGCCCGAACTACACTCGTCTCCGCTAACACCAGTCAAATAAACCACCCACTGCCACACCACCCACAAAGAACAGCCACTGATTCCTTCTACGCGAAGGCGCGAGCAAGATGGAGGCCACGGGAGAGACAAAGAGAGAGAAAGGAGATGTGCACCGGCGTCGCGTCTGCCGCCTTCTGTCTCCGGTGAGATTAGGTCACTGTTGTGTGGTGTCGTTGTTTGGAGAAGGGAAGAAGTCAGGAGAGAGAGAGGGGAGGGGGAGGGGTAGGAGGAAGGAAGAAAGGGATATTTTTTTAACCAAACAACATTTTTAAACAAAGGGTTTTAGTTTCCTTTACCCTCCTTCCCCTTTCTTGATTGCCTTTCCCTTACCCCATGGTAACCAAACGCCCCCTTAGTGGTAATGGATTCCCCAAATTTGTTAACTTCCCCTCACCGTCAAGTAAACAAAGGCCATTACTTGGTGGTAATGGTTATTGGTTATCAATCACTTTCTATTTTATGGCTTGAACCAAGCACTTTATAAAGGTGACCTTATATATTACCATTCTCCTTCTCTATTTGTTTCCATTCCCTTTCCAATCCACAACTTGAACCAAACGATCCTTTAGTTTCGACATTATCAAGTCATTATTGAACAAGCAAAAGTAGAGGAATAAAAAGAGTTTCATTAAGATATCTATAGCCTCAAAAGGGAGGTAGTAAGTATATGCAGGTCCAACCTAAAGATCCCATTATAATTCTTCAAAGCAAAGGATTCAGAAGAAGATTCATGACAGCATACAACCACACAAATTTTATATCTGGTGCTAAGGTCAATAGAAGTTCAGCCACTAAAAACAAGTGCACAAAACAAAGTTTGCATATTAGAAAGTGTTTATTAAGTGGCATAAGGTAAGCACCACCTCATATGAAACTCCAAAGAATTACTAATTGATATCAACCTCAGATAATTAAAAGAGAAAGTGAATATCAATAAGCATAGTTAGTTCTCCCCTTGTTATATAAAAATTTTCCTTTTGAATAGGGAAACCAAGAAAAAAAAGGAGTTCGTATAAAATGGACCATTTATTTTATTTGATAGGAGAGACAATAGCTATTTAGAAATATAGGAGAAATTTGATAAATGAAGTGGACTTATCGGATGGGACAAGGATATAAGAAGGAAATAGTTTATCAAAATGGGATATAGTAGAGTAACGGAGAATGATTATGTAAGTAGATTAAAACGGAAAGAAGGAAGAATAATTATTATATCATTTGTCAAATAAGTGTTGGTCCAGTGGTGATGGGACTGGCTTTGGTAAGACGGATCCGTGTTCGAATCCTGCAACACCCTTAGGAGAGGAATGAAACCTAACCACCCCGAACTAGCCTCAATCCGGATGTAGCTCGAAGGGTGAACTGTGTGCAAACACCCAAAATAAAAAAACTTAATCACACCATTTGCCCTTTAATAAACATTACTATTATTAACTGCACGCAATGCGTGCGAAAGCATATAAAATGGAAAGAATAAAGGAAAATTCGATAATTTGGTTAAGCTGTATTTTTCAAAATGAATTAGTTACTTATAGAGAGAGATTTGTTCCATTTAATTAGGAATTTAAAAAAAGAATAATATAGATTTTTGGTGTCTCCCACCTCTTCACTTATAGAATAGAGATATAGACAAGTTAGATATCTCTTAATTTTAGTTTATACCAAATTTATGGAGTTTTTTCTCTCCACTATTTTCCTGAACTGGGTTTTTTTTTTGAGGTATTACCATTTTCTCCCAGGACATTAACAACATTTAGAAATGGTCACCACAAAGTTGTATTCAAAGAAAACCTTTTTCATATACTAATTTTTTATAAGTTATAAGAAAAGTTTAGAGAACCTTCTCTTAGTTATTTCTCCTATATTAATAATATCTCTGCCTAGATTGAATTATCCCTTCAGCATATATTTTTTTTATACACTTTCATCATTTGTAATCTAAATTACCCAGAGCACTTAAGATCCACCAAATAACAGATAATAGTAAGAATTAGTTTTCCAATATCAGCGCAAATAAAATAAACAATGAAAGAACTCCTCAACTTGATGAAAAGCCTCAGCACTTCAAAAAGAGAACCACATTGCTACAGCCGAAGGACCCTTTTGTCTTTCTATATTTTTTTCTTCGTTTGTGTTGGCGGCTGAATATAAAAAAAGGAGTAGTTTGGTTTTTTATTTAATTTTTGGAAAATTTTCAATTAAAACCCCGTAATATAGCTAAGAAAAAATAATTTATTATATCAACCTAACTCTCTTTAGTTTTAAGTTCAGCCAAAAAAGAACTGAAGACAATAGAAAAAGAAAATAAATGAAGTTAAGCAAATGGTAAGTTAAATTCATCAAAAATAAATTAAGTTCAAAATATTTAAATTCATCAAAAATAAATTTACTTTAGAAAAAACATTAACTTTAACAAAAATAACTTAAGAAGAGGGAGAATTATGCATCATACAGCCGAGTGTATTGTGAGTATGGTACACCCAAAGCTTTTAAGCAAAAAAATACCTTTAATTATATCGTACTATGCTTATGATACACTCCGCCGTATAATAAAAATTGTAGAAAGGAGGAAAGTCTTAGTCAAAATTCAGCTTACTTTATGAGCAGACAAAGAGACACTTGAAAGTGTAAGTGCATCTGAAATGACATGTGCAGCAATTAAAAAGAAAGGCGGTGGCTTTAGAGGAAAGGCAATGGGTTCCATATTCGACCATGTTATCTTTACTGTTTTCTCAGTGGGAACTGGGAAGTGCGAACAATATCACCATCTACCCAATACCTTCCATCTATATCAATATAACACCAAAGTGAATGAAGCCAGTAATCTTGCCCAAAGAAGTTTTTTTTATTAAGAACTTGACAAAATAACAAGAAAAACTGTAATGGAAATATAGGTTCAAGTTCACCTATCACATATAGAGGGATAATAAACTATAGGCTATAGGTAATTCTAATCTCCACATCCCAGTACTAGAATAGATAATGTCTACTCCAGGGTCTCTCTGGTTGCTTCACTTTCCACTTACCCTTCCGTTTTACCAGCGCCAATAACCCAAATCCTAGTAGTGGACATCCATTGTCCGTCCAATACCCCTCACATGAACAGTGAAATCGCTACTTGGTCTGCTTTAACAAATCGCTACCTCAAGTAGTAATTTAGCTATTTAACTATTTATGTGACAGGTTATTGGACATTGTTTGCAATATCGGGTATGCGTTACCACTTTCTCCCCTTTTACAGACCCAACAGATCGCTATCTCAAGTAGTAATGTAGCTATTTAACTGTATACAAGCGCGTGCACACACAGGATCTACAGACTACAGCAGGGTCAGGCCTAAGGGAATATTTTGTCTAGTCCTTCAGAAGAAAACTGAGGGTGGGTGAAATATTCTTGAAAAGATCCTTTGTAATTTTATATCCTTACTTTAGGTCAAGTTATCAACGGGTGTAGCACATCATACGCATCAGTATTCATGATCAATTTCAGTCAGTGACGTGTCAAAATCGATAAAGGGTAGGTGACAAGGTGATAGATTAGTTCAGCAGCTCACCCTGCATTCTCATGCATGCTAACATTTGAGGGAAATGGTTACTGAAAAGCGAAGTATCGCCTTCGGCTAGATCCTGAGTGAGGGCAAGCCAAAAGAATATGATATACCAATTAAAAAAATTAAAGAGACAGAGACCAGGAAAAATGATCTCAAACACTGAAGTAGCCGAAAGCCGAATGAAGTTGGTAGTTTGTGTAGAATTGACAGATGTAAGCGTTAGTTGTAAAGAAAATTCTGTCCCACTGAAGTCGTCATGGATAGAAGCAATGATGAAAAGAAGAAGGGGGTTGACAATTGACATTCAGCCGAAAGTTGGGAGATTGATTCGAGTGAGTCAAAGGGAAATGGCAGTTGAGTTCTACAATTAAACTCATCTTATCCCATTACATTTGAATATAGAAATTCTTATCAAACAATATTATAACAAACAAGTAGTTGACAAATCAGTAGCAGATAGTGTATATAGAAATTGACAGTTCAATGATTATAGCAGTCTTATCACCTAAATTAGTTGTTATTTTCAAGTGATTAAAAAGTATTTGACCCTAAATACCTTCATTAATTAAAATATAGCAAAAAGAAGCAAGTAAAAGAAGAGGGTCCAGCAACTGAATGTGGTTGTGTCACTGTGTGGATGTGGCATTCTGCAGATTAAGAATTTGGTGTCAACCAGTTAGCTTAGACTAAGTAGCCAACCAGGTAAAAAGGGTTGGCTTCATCAATGAATATTGTACTTATCCAAATGTTTTACCTATAAGATAATACTTCTTTTATCTGCTTGTGTTCTTGGTGGGACAGAGAATTTTCCATTTCGAAAGTTAGTGTCTTACTACACAAACCCATTACTCGCATAACTGAACTTTATCTTCTACTATTTCTGTCAAGTTATCCTTAATATATTAATTGTAACTAAAGAAGTAAATTATACCATACAATTCGATTGGAGTCCATCCAGTACCAAATGGTCATTCTATAGAGAATTTCTCTGTTATTTCGACACCTTCATCCACCTCGGACGTAGGTTTCATGTGTCGACGGTTGTGACGGACATGACATCACACTAGGATACTTCATTTCAAAACAAAAACGCAACTTTTTTTCTATACACTCACTGCGTGCAACAACCGGACACCCAAATCCGACTCGACACTTTATCCGAGTTTGAGTAACATAGGCGGCTTTTGAACTCACCATTCCACCAAATGACGATTTGTAGCGTGTTTTTGTTCTGAAATCACACCATGCAAAGTTTAATTTAGACTGTTATGTTACCACATCACCCATTACAATAAGTTATTAAAGCATTATGAATTCAATGCCTTGTTTTTTTCACAAAATAAGAGTTGATGCACATTTTCCCCAAAGCCATGCTAAACGGATAGCTTTTTAGTTACGATGATGGGGGTGGTCGTTTCTATCGGCCTGGGTGAGCGGCAGGGCATATTGATCAAGTAATTATCTTATCCCTCTAAAATGTAACTTGATGGCTCTAATTAAGAGTTTTCTTTGTATTAGGTTTTGTTTGTGTAAGTGTTCAAACTATGGAAATTACAAAAAGTATTTCATTATATCAAGGATTTTTTTGTTCAAAACACCTAAACTTTTCACGTTTTTAGAAACTCCCACCTTTTATTTTTTTTTATCACTTACCACCTAAACTTTTCAATTTTCTTCTAAACTCCCACCATTAGACGGTTTTAGACAAACTCTGGTGAGTGAGTGGTCAAGTGAGCCCCACACTTTTGTTTTGTTATTTGAATTTCCCTCCAAACTCTTAATTATTCTCTTCATTCTTGTCGCTGTCTTCTCTCATTCATCTCTTTATCACCACCATTGAAGAGGAGCAACAAAGTTTGGAAGAACAGTTCATCCTCATCAACTTCCCCTCTTGGGCCCTTGGCTCCCAATTTACATCAACATCACTTACATCACAGCTAGATGAAGAGTTCACGCCCTCAATAACATCATCCGAATGTAATTTCTTCTAACCTTTAGGCAAATTGCAAGTACACCCAAAAAAGAAAAAAGATCAAATCTTCAACAAAGAAATATTCAATAGTCACTATAAACTACAAGGAAAAATCAAAGATAGAAGAATGTATCAGATCTAGACAAAGGTGAGTTTGATGAAAGAGAAAAAAAAAACCACCTAGTTAGATTCTTTAGAAGATTGAATTTGGATTTGGCTGCTCCCAGGAAGCATGGTTCCATTTTATCATTAATCTAGATACCACTTCTCCAGCGATTTTAATTACCCACAATTGCAACTTAATAGAGTTGGAAGAAGAAAGGAAATTTGGAAAATACATATTTAGGTTTAAAGATGAAGATTCATGTTGTCCTTTGACAATTGAGAAGAACAAGAAAGTGACAACTCGAGATCCAGACTTTGTTGCTCCTCTTCAATGATGGTGACAGAGTGATGAATGAGAGAATGAGAGAATGAGAGAATGAAGTGTTGGGAGGGAAATTCAATAACAAAACAAAAGTGTAGGGCCCACTTGGCCACTCACTTAACAGAGTTTGGCTAAAACCGTCAAGTGGTGGGAGTTTATAAGAAAATTAAAAAGTTTAGGTGGTAAGTTATAAAAAAAACCATAAAGGTGAGAGTTTCAAAAAACGTGAAAAGTTTATGTAGTTTTGAACAAAAAATCCTCATATCAAAAGAAAAAATATTGAACACATGCAATAGAACCACCAACTAGTAGGAAACTATCGACTAAGAATCCTAAGCTAACTAGAAACTAAGCCCGAATCATTTAAGGCGCAAAGGTCTATAAAGAGCACGTGCAAAAGCACCATGGAAGTTGACACTAAGGATACGTTGTTTTCAATTTATTTTTCCTACACTAATCTAGGCTTATCCAAACGTATCAGAACTTATCAAAACTTATTAGAACTTACTAAACTTTTTGAAGGACATTTTATAAGGTGTTGAACTTATTGCCACTTACGGGAACTTATCTAAACTAATTGGAAGTTTGGGAAGTTATCAGACTTATCTAGACATGAAACTTATTTTTGCTTTAAGAAAATTCGGAAGGAGAGCAGCTAAGATCTTGGGTTTTATATATGTACCTTTCCTATTAATCGTGAGTTTATTCTATCAAAACCTTTCTCTCCTCACCATCCCATCTACTTGACAAACTGAAAATTTTCTTCTACTCCAGGGTACTTCAAAATTGTTAGCTTCAACGAGCAAAATGTGAAATTGGATGACTATTAATATATTTTTAAGCTGCACGCCTGGAGCTAGTCTGGTTTACGTGCGTTCAAGTGTTTCGTGTGATAGTTGCTATTTGCGACAAAATGGTCTTTCTTGCATTACCCTTAAACTACACATCAAATATATAGGGATTTCTGTTTGGGATTGGGATTGGGATCGGGATTGGGATTGAGATTGAGATTGAGGGTCTTTGAATATTGTCGGGTTTGTTTAGCTATTGGTTGATTTCTGATGCTTGCTTGCATATTTTGGTGAGTTTGATGTGTTCGTAACTTGTTGATCTTTACTAACCTACCACTACCTCAAATTGACCCATTCCTCTTCTGGGGCCTCATCTCTTGTTGAATAGTTCTTCAACCAATCATATTTTTTTAAGCCGGGCAGTTTACTGTGGGTGCAACAACAGAGTTTTTTGGTAGTTGTTATTGCTATGTTTTGATGTGTATTGCGCCACTAGATGTTGCCGCTTCACCTGCTGGTAGACAGTCTCAGCCCAGCATAATTTACTATTTTCCGAAGCCAGCACCTTTTTTAATTTGTCAAGTGGTACATCAAAACAATCGAGTTAATTCTTAAAGCATCCTGAAAACTGATGTATTATTTACATCCTTCAGAAGGTCAGTTGTGAGTTTGACAATGTAAAGCGTTCTTAATACTCACACTCCCACTTAAGAAAAGTTTATATGGTAAGCTAAGTGCAACATGAGTCTTTGTTACTAGATTTATTATCTGAATGGGTTACCTGTAATCCTGTATTATTAGGAACTTATGAGCTGTTTCCTATTAAGAATACGTTAGGAGGTTTGTTGCCTATCTATCTTTTCTATATAGACTCTGTTTCTATTTTCTGTACCTATATATATTTATCATGTAGTACACTATTCTCTCAGTCAGTAAATATATCTTCTCTAGATTAAACAAGGGGAAATGTCATTGCTGTATATATACACGTAGTATTCTCATTAACATTGCTAGTTCATGACTATATGAGACTCACTCTCTTTGCTCCATTTGGTAACTCTTTTAAGTGGAAAATTTTTTGTGGATTTGAATCTCTCATGGCTTTGCAGTCAATATTAATTCAAAATTATATCTTTTACAAGTTTTTTCAATTATAAATACCTCAAAAACACTCTAAACACACTTAAAAAGTTCTCCGTGTACTGTAAGCATTAAAAAACTACTTTCCAAAACTCCCTAACAGCGTAGACGAAGTTGAAATCTTCTAATTCATCAGTTTACACCACCAAGCACGATGCAACACCACATGATGTTGATTTGACTACCCTACGGGCAATGCTTCCATATGCATCATTAGATTTATAGAAACAAACTCTAAAATGTATCTCATTATAAGAGACTCTCTATTCTGCATTCACAATTTATATTGAATCTGCTATTATAAACATTGAAAGATGATGATAACCTGAGATGGAAATGAGAGAGGCTCTTTAAAGGTTTCAGATAGTTCACCAGGATAAACTAAAATCATTACACTCTGAGCTAAGAGATATCATCGTAAAAGTTAGGGAATGTTGGTGTCTCGTGCTGTTTTTATAAAGTTGAGGATAGTACAGTGAATTACATAAACAATAAATGCGTATGAAGATGAAGATAAAAAAAATAGATTCACCTGCACAGCTCCAGAACTTATCTGCATAGTCACCTCAGGGCCAATTGTCAGCCTACTGACAGCAACTGCAACAATATTTTCACACAATCAACTCTAGTAATGACGAACTTAAAACCCAATGCAGCTTTATGTATATGATACTGCAGAACGCTGACCTTGACTCCAGGTCAGGGACTCAAGGCACATTATCATCATTTAGTTGTGTGTCATACTGTCATCTGTTCCTAGCCACTTCTTGAGTGATTCTGGAAAGCAGTCTTAAAAGGGGCAAAACAGTTTCATGAGACAATATAAACCATAGAACAAAAAACGGGGAAAAAAAGGCAATAAATTGGTAGACCTATATAAATTTGGGACTCCAACACAAGTACTCTGGCAAATAAAACGGCAATGCAATTTATTTGAAATCTGAGATAACTCATCATATACTGACGCCATGAAAGGAAGAAACCAAATGTAGCTTTATAGGATTATTTCGTTTTGAGCCTGAAGTTACATTTTTGTAGGTACTAGATGATAGGATAATTGCAGTTGCATCAATATGATGAGGTTCGTATTCAGTAATGCCAAACAGAAGCCGGTTTTTTACAACATAGACCATCGACATGATAATCGCTCAATTTTACGAGAAAGTTATGCCTGTCCTGGAAATTAGTAGTAAGATCCATAAACGGATTAACACAGATATCGATTCTACTGATAGAGTGACTGATTGTTTTTACATATTATACAGGTATAAGACACATACTTATGATCAGAAAAAGGTAGCATTTTACTCAAAATGGCACTTCTCAATTTTCATCAGCTTGATGAATAATCTGGCAATATAGGTAATTTATCCGGAGAATGTACAGAACCATTATCATTGCCATTATTGTGTATCAGTTCTTCAATGGTAGATGCAGCATCAGATGTCTCTCTATCCTTCTGTTTCCCACGAGATTTGGCATAGAAAGGAAGTATACGGAGGCGTGATTCTGGTCCCAGGCCTACAATCTCTGACTGCAGCTGATATTTATGAGCAACGTCCACTTGAAGGGACAAGATGCGGGGAGGCCTCGGTAATAGCTCGACAGGTTCCCCATTGAGGATAACAACTTGCTCAATAGCAATTCTTGCTTCCTGTAGAGATAAAATCATATAAGCATAATATTCTCCAAGAACATAGCACCAAAAGTTCTAAATTCAGACGGAGATGAAATCATATAAGCATAATAGTTCTTCAAGTACATAATACCAAAAGTTCTAAATTTTGACTCCTGCAAAGATCATATGATCTTTCCTTATAGGATTTACGAGTAAATCACAGTTTTTATCACATCTAACTGTAAATAGCAACTTTTTTTCTCTCTCAGCCTATCCCAAGTAGTATGTGCATCTGTTCTGACATCTTCATGCCATAAAATGGTAATGACATGCAGTATTATCATATTGGATGAGAGATCTTTTCCCCCAGCTATGAACTCCAAGGGCTAAAAAAAACTAGCACACAATCCTCATCAGCTAGATCCCAAGTGAACAGAAATTACATTTCTTACCTCAAGGGCGTCCATCTTTTCTGAATTATTTAGTGTGTCCTCTAAATCAAAACCCTTTGGTATGTCCTCAGAGTCGTTCATTAATGAGCGAAGTGCCTTCGTTAGTTGGACCAAAGAGCAGGTCTGCAAGACATCTATAGCTCAGATCGAAAGTGGATACTGAAAAGAACGTGTGTAGAGCCTGACACATAAGTGAAAATACCTTGGTCACATATACAGGTTTTCCATGAGATTTGGCAGCAGCTTGGATCCCCAGATTCTTCTTGATCTTGGATTGTAGAGCCAGTAATACATCAGCTTCACTAATATTATCAGTCAACTCGATTTCTTCATCCAAATACAGATTTTTGATAGCTTGTACCACAGTGGCCTCCAAGATCTGAGAAAAGAGGTGGCAGTAATCAATTTTACAATTCATAAACAATAAACAGCACTACCACGCTTTTCTAATCAGTTCAACAGTAAACTTTGCACACTTCGACGATGCTGAGCATTACAAAGCTTCAAAGATGGTTTCCTAATCACATTTTATTTGTGCTTGATGTGGATCCAAGTAGGGAAGATCACTTTGGACCACAAGTAGGTGTTGCGCGAATTTGTGATTTGAATTAAGGTTTTCAGATTTAGGAAAAACCCTAAAACTAGTGATTGAATGGATGAATTATTAAGTGGTTTTATGTGTTTAGTGTCACTTTGAATCTAATTATAGATCCGAAACTCTACTCTAAATCTCTAGGAAATCCGCTTCTCAACTCTGAATTCAAAAGAATCCGCAACTCAATAAGCAATGCTTAACTCTCAAAATTAATTAATTTAAAAAAAATCTTCTCCATTATCTCGGCCGTGATGACATATAAATAGTACAACGACTCCTTGATCTACTCTAAAGGCATGCTTGGAATGAGGCTAGTGTATTAAGGGGTAATAAAAGTCAAACATAGGAAAACTAAGGCAAATAGAGGTGATGATAAAGGAGATAAAGTGGTGGTGGAGAGGACAAAGTGGTGTTGGTAGGAAGAAAATGGGAGAAAGAGGGGAACTATTACCCTCATTATGGGGGTAATAATTACCAACCACCACCCCTATGTAAGTATTACCCTCATTTGAAGGGTAATTGTTCCCCTCTTTCTTCCAATCAACACCATTTTCACCCTCCACCACCACTTTATCCACTTTATCTTCACTTCTAAATGCCTTAGTTTTTTCCAAGCATGCCCTAAGTAGGAAAGCTTAAAAGATAAAGATAAAACTAAGAGATAAAGATAAAATCCTAAATCTAGGAAAAGATAAGCTAAAAGATAATCTACACCTTATCCCCTTACATAGCCGAAATTACCCCATCAAAAGACTCCTAATTAAACCCTAATCAGACTTACTATCACACGCCTACTGATCTAACCACAAGCCTACTGATCTAACCACAAGCCTATTACTTTGACTTTTAACTGCAAAAAGTCAACATACTTATTAGACTCCTAAATGCATTACAATAAGCCAAACACATTTTAATGTCAAGAACTAGGTACTATTACCAAGATATGTAGAAAAATCTAGGTGAAATTCCAAGAATCTTCAAGATGCTTCAAGAACCTTCAAAAATCTTCACAGAACATCCTAATGTCTTTCAAGAAGGATTTCCATGGCCGCATCCATATCAGTGCTTCCCTAGTTTGTGCTTGACTGTGTGTTTGAAAGCTAAAGTTCACTCAAATCTTATTGAATTTCTATAGATTTTCGAAGGAGAAATATCCAAAAAGAAAAAATAAAACACAGGTGGCGAAAGAAGTATAACATCTGGATACAAATACAGAGAAGTGTGTTCGAAATTCTCTACTGTCAAATGTAGCCTGACATGTTGATTGCGCTAAATGGAATAAAGTAGGGGATAGAATCGATCTTGACAAAAGAATACTGCGTATAACATCAATCTTGACAAATAGAATATTGCATTAGATAACATCTTACCCCATAGAGAAAGATACGAAGGGGTCTACTATCATCAGAACTCTTTTTTACATGAGGTGCAGGCCTCAGAAGATGATCATTTTCTACAGTTGCTGATGGAAGATTGTCAGGTTCAACTTGCAGATTTCCGCCAGTGGAATCAGACATAAATAGTTCTCCTTCAGTTCCTTTTAGTCCATGAAAATCCACTTTACGTACCGCAAATTCTGGGCATCGGCCTGCATAGACAATTCATAATGGTGAAGAAGGGAAAGCATATTGGTCAACTATATTCAACTTCATCCTGCAAAGTCCAATATCTAAAGATAGTTTACCAATTAGTTGAAGGAAAAATTGCCATGTAGTACCTATTCAATTCGTCACTTTGTGACTTATACCCTTGTTACAAAAACGTAAATTACTACCTTTTTAAATACTTCACACTTATTGTTGCTACCTCTTTCCAGGTTCGGGCTTTTTCTTCTAGCCCAAAAATGACATAACATGTACATTTCAATTCCTACAGTCAATCTTGTGGTTTCGACCCCATATATGAAGATCTGTTGGAATCCGGCAAGAGGTATTGAAGTTAATGTGAAGTGTTTTCAACGGGATTTATTCACAACTTTTTCCCAGAAGACTGTAAGTCACAAAGAGACCTATTGAAAGGTAATTAACAAGTTTTCCCAAATTGAATAACAGAGTAACTACAGTAACATCATAACTCGGTCACAACAATCACATGGTAGGTAAGCATTAATGAAGAGGAGACAAAATCTTTAATGCCTTAAAGTCAAAGATACCGGCAAGGATGGCATCGACTGTTGCTCCTAAGCTTCGGTGCACTCGCAACTCTGTTTTTGAAATTAACTCGACAGCACAATGGAATGTTGGGGGTCCCTTCCTCTCCAGAACTGTTTTCTGAACGCGCCTCCTACTTGCCTCTTCGTCACCCAGAGTTACACTCTGCCAAATGAACAAAAGTACATATATTTACAGTTCGATCAAGGACTTCAAGAGACTGCAGTACTGAGGAATAAATTTTATACGAGAAACTTTTGGGAGCAGAATGGTAAATACTATTGGGGTTGCAACAAATTCCGAACGGACCTTCTAAAGAAAGACAGGGATGAGGTTTGCGTCATTCAGGCGAAGATGATACAAAAACAAAAATTCACTGTAATGAGTAAGGACTCTTCTAGTTTAAATTAAGCACAAAAAGGAATCTATCAGTATACAGAAGTGTCCTAGCTGAAGTTCTTCACCCATTGTTTGGTAATGTTTCTTATTTCGAGAAAAAAATAATGGCCATTGAGTTAAACCAAAAATTTGGAAGTACAGACTTTCGTTGAAGTTTTTGCTTTAGCAACAAGAAGAGTGAACAACATTTTTATTTTTATTTTTATTTTGGTAAATGAAAATATATATATATCACCAACATGAATTATACACTCTACTCTAAAAAGATGACAACCCTTCTAGGAAGGCTCCCCATCTTTTAGTAGTCAATTACAACTGAGATCATTAATCCAATTCTGGATCTTTAAGAAAGCTTTAGAGTTAAAAACAAGAGACAACCTAGCTCTAAGAACAAACTTAATTAAGTCTACATAACTACTAATACTAGGTACACTACTACTCCATATTGCTTTGTTTCTAGCTGTCCAGATTGAGTTCACAACAGCAGCACCAACAGCATACAGCACCTTCCTTTTTGCTTGGGACAGATTACCTCTCTTGGTTATCCAGTTCAAACATTCGCTCAAAGAGTTCCATTGCCTGTTGATCATCAACCAGTCCATACACCTCTTCCATATCACTATTTTCAACATGATTGCCACATATAGCACAGCTATCATCTACACAAGCACCATATCTCTTAAGTCTTTCTAGTCAAAAGTCTCGGATGTGCAGCTATCCATAGAATGAATCTATGTTCAGGGATGCTAAATCTATTCCAAACTACTCTATCCCAAGTAACAGCATGATTCATATCTTCCATGCTCTTAGCTTTCTTATACAATTTACCAACTGAGTAAATGGTACCAGGAATTGGCAACCAATCTACCTGTTGTAACTTTGTTTTCACCTTACACATATACTTCCAAACCCAGCTTGCATGAATGCTAGGCTTATACTGCCACTATTCTTCATCCTTTAAATAAACTGTATTCACCCATTTCACCCATAAGGTGTCTTTCTTCTCAGCAATATCCCACATATGTTTTCCAAAGCTGAAACATTCCAAAATTTGATATCTCTCACATCTAAGCCACCAAACTTCTTCTTACTACACACCTGTTGTTTTTTATGGTGCTCATTTCCGTGCCATGAAAAATTCCTACATAAAAATTTGTAACACTAGTTACAGACACTCATAAGCACAGAGTTCACCAACTGCAAGGTATACAACCTGCCAGCAAAAGAAAGAGACTTATACTGTCATGATCTAATTCTATGAAGGATCTTATCCACCAATTTATCACAATCATTACTCTTTAGTTTCTTTGTATTTATTGGAGCTCCCAAATACTTGAAAGGCCATTCCGCTTTGGGCAAATGGCTTGACAAGGATGTATACACTGCAGCAAGTGGTTACAGTTAAAAGATTTCAGATTTCTTCTTATTAGCAGCTAAGCCATATGTCTTCTCAAACAGATGCAGCCCTTGTAACATAAGGTAAACACTTCTGAAATCACCTCTACTGAAGATCATCAAATCATCAGCAAAACACAAACTATTCGGCTTAAACTATTCGGCTTCAGTTGCTTGCATCTAGGGTGATAGTGAAAATCCTGTTTCAAACCCTGATATTGTAGAATTCTTGTTAGATACTCCATGCATAGCATAAAAATGAGAGGAGAGACAGGATCACCTTGTCTTAAGCCTCTTTTAGCTTCAAAAAGATCAGTGCATGAACCATTAAAGAGCGGTGTATATCTTGTTGTAGTTAGACATTCCATCAAAATCTGAATAAATCTTTGAGGAAAATTCAAAGCTACCAGCAAGTCTGCAACAAACTTCCACTCTATAGTGTCATATGCCTTCTGGAGATCTACTTTCATGAGACAACTTCTAGTTGTTCTTCTCCTTGTGTAGTGGAAAATATCGTCCATTATATTCCTCCCAGCAACAAATGCACTTTGACTTTGGTTAATCAGCCTAGGTAAAACTCTTCTTAATCTCTTCTTAATCTGGTGCAAATGAGACTAGATATAGTCTTGTGTTTCTTGCCTTGAGCCTTTTTCCAGAGTTGAAGAACTCTTTAATAGCATCCATAACATCCCTTCTAATGACTTCCCAAGCACTCTTGAAGAAACTACTCCCATGTTCATCTATTCCAGGTGATTTGCTAGCAGGAATAGACCAAAGAGCATCTTTGATTTCTTAATCTATAAATTCAAGAGACAATAAACAGTGTTGACTATCAAGCAAGATAGACCCTTGCTCGATAATCTTAGTTCTAGCTGGGGTTAAAAACTCCTTCTTATCACTCTCAAATTTTTTTAAATGAGTGACAACACCGTTCTTCACAATCTCATAATCCTATTCCTACTCATTATTATTTTTCATTATAGTATTAATTCTATTTTTCTGAGTTTTGATCTTAATACTATTATGAAACAGTCTAGTATTACTATCTCCATCAATTATCCAATCCCCCCTTGACTTATGATTCAAGAAAGACACATAGTTCACCTGAGCCTCTTTTAATTTTTGAGCAGCAATATACTCATCATGAGCCAATAAAGAATTACCAGGCTCCAAATGCAGTTTATCTTGACAACTTTTGAACTCTGATAAAGCCTGAAGATGAACTGCTTGCACATCCCCAAAGCTCTCCTTATTCAGCCTCTTTAACTCACTTTTCAAGTTCTTCATCTTTTGCCAAACTTAAAACATTTTGAAACCTCTAATCAGTTGAATCCAGCAGCCTTCCACAATACCCATGAACTGTTCATGCTTACTCCACATAGAGAAATACCTGAAAGGGATCTTGCCTTGGGTAGTTGCAAAACATTTAACTAGACAAGGTGAGTGATCAAAATAACCTTCACGCGAGAAAATTACTTCTGCAGATTGAAATAGTGATAACCAGCTTGTATTAGATACAACTGTATCCAACTTAGCTAGAACTCTGTCTTCATGATCTTGTTTATTATTTCAAGTATAGAATCTCCAATATACTTAACATCCTCTAAATTGCAGAAGTTTAAACAATTGTGAAACTGCTTAGTCTCACTTCTTGTCACTGCAGCCCCTATTCTTTCATTGCTATGAAGGACATTGTTAAAATCACCCATCATTGCCCATGGTCCAGTTAAGCAACCCCCTGTCCTTCTCAAATCCTCCCAAAGTGTACCTCTTCTAGCTTTATCATTATGAGCATATATAATAGAGCAAGCACAAGAACTTTGATACCTTAGAGAGCTTATGATACAATGTATAAGCTGATCAGTACAAAGTCTTATATCAATATGAAATGCATTGGGATCCCAAGCAACTATAATCCTACCTGTACCATTCCAAGGTAAATTGGTAGTGATATTCCATCCTGGACACAAATTTAGAAACAAGGCTCCAGGCTTCTTAGCCTTGATCTTTGTTTCCAGAAGGCAAAATAGCTTAACTTGTTGCATTGCAATTAAAGTTTTAACTTCTTTTTGTTTTGCTAAGCTATTTAACCCCCAGACATTCCAACATATGATGATATCCTCTTATCAACCATTTCCAAGATTACTTCCTCATTACCTACAGGAGCCACCTCTGGTATGATCTCCTGTGTCAACACATCAAACTGATTTGGAGCAACAACTTCAGTAGAAGGTCCTGCTCCTGCCACCTGCTCAGCAATTTTCTTTTTAAATTTACTAGAAATCATCATAAAGCCATTCTCATCAACTTGCAGTTCAGGATTAACTTGGACAGGTTTTTGCACTTTAGGTCTCCATTCCATATGTTTCTTCTTAATCCAACACTCCTCCATAGCATGCCCTATATTCTTACAGTTCAAACAAGTTTCAGGCTTCCATTCATATTCTATCAATTGTTGCTCAATGAAACCATGCTCATTAACAAAGGAGACATACTCAGGGTATTGTTGATCTTGCTGAACTTCAACCATCACCCTAGCAAACATCAACCGATCTCTTTTTTAGTTGCTTGATCTACCTTAAGGAATTTCCCAATAGATTGCACAATTTTACCTAAGCATTTCTCCCCCCAATACTTAATATTCAGTTTGGGCAGTTTAATCCAAATTGGCACCTACAGTTTGATTAGAGACATTAGTACTCTCATCTTAAGGTCTCACAATCACAGGCTTGGAAAACTGAACAGACCATTCAATGCCATATCCCTACCTCCCATATCCTGAAATCTCACCAAAAAAAACAGCCTCTTCCAACTTGGGCCATTTTATCTATTCCCATTTTCCCCCAAACTCTTCTAATATATCCTTCCATTACTGTGAATGGAGGGTTTGCACCAACCACAAAACAAGTTACAGCAGATAACCAGTAATCAATTTCAGCAGCAACATCTTCAATTTCAATTTTAGGCAAAGAGTCAATCAAATTATTGTCAGGCATTTGATTATCCTCTTCAATCACATATTCCCTTGAACACATACTACGAATCTTTTGAAGTTCTAAAAATAGAAAAACCTAGCTTAGGTGCATATCTGAAGCTCACTGTTTGTAAGTGTAGCACAAAGTAATAGCAGCAATATCTGCAAAAATCAAATTGTGTGTATCAGGTTTATTCGCGAACATGCCTTCTTTCAAAAAGACTCCATCAAACGAGCAATTCTATGTGTACTTCAATGCACAGCCATTAGGAAACATATAACTCAGTACTGCAACTAGTCAAATCATTATCGCAGGGACAGAGGCCATAGAAATCTTAAATGCAAAACAATTTCAGATTAAGATTACTTGTATTCCGCCAACAAGCATATCCAGTGCAGGATTCTTGATCAAGTTCTCAATTGTGATTCCATGAGCTGTGGCAACTAGCTGTATTCCACGCTGAGAAATCGTACTTGCAGCCATTGCTTCAAGTTTTGTGCCAATCTCATCGATCACAATCACCTGAGGCATATGATTTTCTACTGCTTCTATCAATACCTGATAGAATGCAGAAGCTGTTATTCATTGGACTACTTTATTGATCAATAAGTGAACAACACTTGCAATTGACACTCATGAAATATAGATATGATTGCACAGAAAAAAGGAGAAACACAAGGGATATATCCACAGGCAAGGACGAACCATTGCAGCACATTCAACGCCCCAACCATATTAATGCCCCACATATAGCCTACAGAACACAATACAAAGGGGGCTCTGATTCAAGAGGAAGCTGCTCTATCTAATTTCTGACTATAGCAATACTCCTCCACAGGAAATTCCAGACCCCAATCTTCTCTCCACTTTTGCAACATGCCAAATCTCCCAGACCAGAGAGTTCTTTCATCAAATTTTCAAACTTATGATTGATGGTCGTCTGAGTCTTAGAAACAGAAAGATGGTAAAAAGGAGTATTGGCAAGTACAACTGTTTACAACATAATCACGAAAGCAAGTAAAATTTCGCCTATCCAACCTTCTAGCAATCTGAACAGTTACAGGTTCTTTTGAAAGCCTTCCAAACCAGAATACCTCTTAAAGCGAGGTACCATTTAAAAACTGAAAACAAACAACTCTCGGTTTGTCACTGACTGATGTAGTAAAATCAGAAGAATATTATGACTTAAGATTAATTGCTCCTAGACTATACTCAGAGCGGCCAATCCTCACAAGTCACACCTAAATAAATCCAAATATGCAAAATACCTTGAGGAATTGATTAAAGAAATCAAGGTCAACACTCAAAAACCAAATAGTATCATTGACTTATGGACAGATGGGAAATGTACAAATCTCTTCAATCAACCCCACCAACACAGACCTCTTTAAATCATACTATTATGCAAAACAACCAATGATAAACAGAAAGTTGACAAAGCGTCCCCTGCCATAACCTCGAGACAAAGAAAACCATTGCCTACACAGTCTCTTTAAGTTAATATTATCAAAGCATCCTCATCGATTGACTGTTTGTGAGGTCATGGAACAAGTCGAAGGTCATGGAATGAAGAAAGGAGAAAGGATAGAGAACTTTGCGCAAAAACATTGACCTCTCGTCATGACCCCCAACAATATTCACTCTCCTCCAGAGTGCTGTCCTATTTCCTTGCTCCAACAACCATATTGTCTTAAATCTTAACACCAAACCGACAAATCTTGTTTCCTCTATCTCTTAGCATTTCCTCACGATAACCCAGGATATAATATGTAGGAGAAAATATGATACTTTCTCTATGCAAAAGATAGCTTGTTTCTTAAAACTCCAAATGCTACTCGCAGAGCAGTCAAAGTGTCGAATTGGCTAAAAACCAGAATCATATTATCTCGTCGTAAGTGTACAGAAGAAGTTATTCCTCGGGTAAGGAAACGGTTTAGAAATCTAGCTGTACAGCTATACAGGAAACTTAAATTGCTGCATGACAAATGGGTATTAGGCCTGTGCACTTTATGTAATTTTCCCTCGTTTGGAAAAAAAAGGTCACATACAACAAGGAGAGGAAACAAAAGACAAATTTAGATAAGTAAACGGACATAATTTTTGGCACTGCTTTCCTGTACTATCTAGAGGAAAATTGCCTTGGTATATCAGATAGTACCATATGTTGCATATCTGCATTGGGTACTTGCATCCGTCGAGCACTACCAATTCCAGCATGTGGTATATCACCATCCCCGCCTATCTCATTTGAAGTGTCAACAATCATTACACGCTTTTCATAATCATCAGCAAGCATGCGAGCTATTTCTCTGCAACAATCATCAAAGGTGGTCAATTTTTATGCATCAAATGCGACCATATAAAACATGAGCGTTTGAAGAACATAGAGGGTGCCACGTAAGAATGCAATATTATAACTAAAATTGTAGACAAAGAACTAATAGACTATTAGAATTACAAATTTCAATAGACAATGTTTGAGATAGGAGAAAAATATAGTATGTGACATTAATACAACAAGAACATTACTCTAGTGCCTCAAAGGCTCCCTCCATAAGGAGCGGTAAGTGGGGGTCGGATGTATGCAACCTTACCTTTGTGTTGAATACACAAAGATGTTGTTTTGGGTTGACCCAAAATGAAAATTGGGTCGTAAATGATTACAATAGACACCGAGATAAGAGAAAGGAAAGAGAAAAATATAGTATGCGACATTAATAATAATAAAAATTGCCACTTTGCTTCCTACTTCAAGAAATATAATATATAAAACATGGTGCCCGAGGCATCGCTCACGATGTCGCAGTAACGGAGATGATGATGTTCAAAGAAAGATTTTTCGGATACAACAGATTAATTCTTCACACTGCCACATATCAGCAAATACCACGAGATATCGCTTAAAACAGCCTAAGACGCAGTTTTTTTACACTTTTACGGTGGGAGTAGTATCAGGTACCGATGTGACCTTGTTTCGACACCATGATACAAAATAGTTTGAAATAGTTTGATTTATGATCTCGAACATGATCCACATATCAAATGCTAATTCTAAATTAATATCCTTTAATTTTAAGTATTATTGAACTTGAAATAACTATATAGAAATTGTAGTAACAGTTCGACTACAGTGTTAGGAAACATAATATCTACACTAGATGATTATATCCATTCTGCTCCTCAATATCTTCCTAATTACTCTAACAACAAAAACCGAGGTAAGGAAGAAAAAGAGTATATAAGTGAATCACTTCTTATATTTAGATAGGAGAGATATATGGTTGTCATGGAGTATAGAATGCACTGTGGTCATGTTGGGCAAAAAGGGGCAAAAGTATATGCTAAGTTAGGTATAAAGCAAAAGTAGGAAGACCTTACAAAAAACGCAAAGTACGAAAAAGTTGCAAGAATGGATGAAAACAGAATTCAGGAAGATCTTTAAGGAACATAGAGAGTAATAGTCATAATATTCCAAATTCGCCTAAATAATACAGAAGATCACATACAATGAGAATACTTAAAACTCCATACAACAATGATGTCGGATACATGCTTTTAATCTTTTAGAATGCATGGATTAAAGCTAGTTTTTTAATATTATGGAAAATAATCACTAAGTTTTCAAATATATAAACTCCCTTCGTTCCAGCTATTTCTCTTCATGCGTCCCACATTAGTTTGAAACTTTGAACACTTCTATTTAAGAATTGGTTCCACTAATATTTCAATATCTCTCTCCTACCCCTATGGCCCACCACTCCACCCTCTCTGTAACAAAAGGTACTCTACTTTATCTCTCATTCAACAAAGTACCCTACCGACTCCTATTATATTTAACTTTTTGATAGAATAGCAATTCATAATCACTCAACAAACAATTACTATACCTGATTCCCAAATCTCTCCGCGAATTGTATATTAATACATGGTCGATTTTGGGCTATTTTTGGCCCATTATGGGCGAGTTGCGAATTTACAAAAAATTAGGTAACATTGACCACACTGAGTGTCTTAACTGTTTTGGAACGCATGGAGTATATATGTATATATACACATCCCAAGAGGACTACGTATCAGCATGCTACCAAAAAGGAATTGTTAATTACATTCAAAGATCTTCCTAGAAAGCATATCCATAAAGCAGCACCAAACATAGGTAAGTAAGACAAATGTATCCCAGAAAGATTGTCATTGGCATCATGCTTCGAAGAAACTCCTAACAACCTATGATATTGGGACTATTCATTTTAGAGAGTCATTGCAGCAAAATAGTCTCGAGTTCAAGATAGAAAATTCAAATATATTTGGGCATGAGGTGACCTTAAGTAGACAAGATGGATGTATATACTCTTTTGTAATGTGTAGCACTTGAGTTTGTCTCGCGATGGAGCGTCTGTGTTTTGGGTATGGCCCTCAAAGTAAAATCTATTCCGTACAAGTTTGACATCACAAATGTAGAGTCTCAGGATGTAAAGGTTCCAACTATTGGCTCTTGCACATAAAACATCTATTGACCAGACTCTACGGTCAAACGTAGATAAAAGTTGAATGTCGCTGTAAGACCCGACTACATAATTATCATCAACAAATGCATTTACCATCATGGCACAATCATATTAGTCAAAATATGAAGGAGACACAAAAATCTAACTTTTGCACCAGTTTTTCTGTGAGTTTGTCCTATTTTTTAGATTTTGGATTCTCATCTCATGGATAAGTTTTTTATTTTCAGGGTCCTAATAATTGGAAAGGTAATTTAGATTCGTATGGTTTTTAGGGTTTGTCATCAACTCGTCAATTGGAACAGTTCATGCCCAAATTGTGAAGGGATCTACATGGCAAGATGCAAAGACATCAAAAATCCCTCGCGTCAAGGTAGAATTGGTGGAGTATGAGCACTGCTTTAGGGGGCAAAATAGTAATTGTTTTGATTGTAACAGTTATGTCTTTACTCTATTTATCTGGTTTTCAAATCTATGATATCAATCTAGATATCCTATGCCTAATTATTAATGATATTGTGATTCCTCGTCAAAGAAAAAGGATAGCCCCTTCATTCTTGTGACTACATGTAACAAAAAACCACATCATCTACGAGGATGAGTAGGCTGGTCCTCTCCAAGAGGATTAACTCGAGACAAAATAAAAGAAGAATATAACAGGAAAGAATAGTTTTTAATTCCTGCAATTATAACTTATAAGTACTCAAGAATATCACAAAAAAAACACTGAATCTGGAACAGTGTTACCTAATTCAGGCAAGCGAGTGAATACAGAAACGCAATTTGATACCTCATTTTGATAAATTGGCCTAAAAGTATACCACTTGATCAGTTGCATGTAAATGTTCGCCTTCATGGCTTCGTAGGATTGTGATTCACAGGATCTGAAATAAAGAAAGACAACATGCTCCCTTGGGAACAGGGGAATGCATCCAAACTTCTGAGCATTGCCAAATAACCAATTTCAAATAACTCTGCACCAAAACCTTATTTTATGGCAAACAAGTAAAGACACTACACATATGCAACATCAACACAGCTGCAAGGACAACCACCAGATGATAGATGGCACAGAAGAATTTTTTATGCATTTTTGGGGAATGATATTACAAGAATACTAATCATTATATTGAAAAGCAAGACACTAACCTAATAATTGTAGTTTTTCCAACTCCCGGAGGCCCAATGAGTAGCAACGAAGCCCCATCTTCGACTAAGTCTCGTAACAGATCAGCACTTCCTGTGATAGCTCTGCCTACACGGCAGGTCAATCCGATAATTGCATTCTTCCTATTCCTCACGGCACTGATCCGATGTAAAGTGCGGCTAATGCCTGCTCGGTTGTCAATTGCGAAATCACCAACCTGAAGTAAGAACATGTTTCTGGTATTGACAGAGCTTATCATACTAAAAATACGAGTGCATGTGAAGCAGATATAGCAAGAAAAAAAAATAGAGATTAGATACAGCTCAAAGAGACGCCAGATTCATGATAAGTAAACAACCAAAAACTAAATGTACATCATATGTTATGCTCTGTCTGGATACATTTACAGATTTCTATAATTGGTGATTCATCAAATCTTGGCAGACTGCCTTGGATCAGATAAGAAAACAGTTTTGAGAAAGTGGAGCACCAACCATATGCTCTCCAAAAGAGAAACCTGAAGTATGGATTTGATGTTCTTTAAACAATTTCTCACTTCAATTTTTCAGATGGATCCACAATTGTTATAAGATCTTCCATCTGTTGTCAGTTGTCACAGCCATAACCACTAGTTGTTCTCAGCCATACCAAAATTAGAAATAGCCTCTCCTGCAGAATATGCAACATAGACCTGATATTCCAAATGCACCAGATACTTTTGGCCATGTGCAACCCACCACAAATACACCATCCTAGTATTCTATTTTTAAATATCTATCATCGGCATCTCATTATTGATATTGACCTACTCAAATCCAAATGCTCATAATGGGAGGGGAGAAATGAAGTTTTGAAGCAAGAATACTACCTAAATGTCGTATAGAGCAACACGCAATGAACAGGCTATGGTAAAAAAACGATCATGACCAATGACTATGCCGCTGAGGCTATTTAATCTGTTTCTGATTCTCATTACATATCCACGATCCACAAAAAGTAAAGAAACATCATCACTAAGCAACCGTAATTCACAATATATGGAACTATGTAACAAAAGAAAATATTTTTACTTTATGATCAACGCCCAAGTCCCAAACATTCTCTCTACCTCGCAGGTAAAAGGTTGCATAAATGATGAATACAACAACAACAACAACAACAACTAAGCCTTATTCCCAAAGTGATTTGGGGTCGGCTAACATGAATCGTCAACTGAAACCGTTGCCAAAGGAGATGGCATCGACAAGAGTGATGAAAAGTTTTTAAAAGGGTTTCAGTTTTAAGAATTTTTAAAAAGTTTTTGAAAACAAGGTTTACACCAAAAAAGTTTTAAAAGAGGTTTACAAAAGGTTTTAAATACCAACACAATTGAGAAAAAACAAATAAATGCAGTAATCACACCCCTTCCTCCACATGGATACTGCCCCTCCACCCACTTCTATCCAATGTCATGCTCTCCTCAATCCCAAGTAGCATCATATCACTTTCAATTACCTTTATCCAAGTCATCTTAGGTCTTCCCCTACCCCTTACAATTTGATTACCTCCACTCTTCAATTCTTCTCACCGGTTATCACCTGATCTCCTTTTCACATGATCAAACTATCTTAACCGATTATTATCACTTTCCACAAGGGTACTCATCACCTCTAGGTGATAACAAGTGGTAATAAGTGATAATGAAAATAAAAGAAGAAGAACACCATCACTTAGGTTATTAAGAAGGAACATTACCTGGAATATCCACATGGGTAATGCCAAGTATAATAAAAGACACGCTCTTTATGTGATCGTTTACTTACGAGGGACGCCCAATTCCTAACTGAGAGGAACAATTTTAAGATTTTTAACAATTTTCAAATATTACATTGGACAAAAATAGTTTAATACTAAGTCACGAATGTTGTAGGCTGGGTTTGAAGTGGCCAAAATTTAATTATGAAAATGTCCAAAATTTTCTTATGTTGGCATAAGGAGCACGTGGAGCATTGCCTAGTTAGAATATTCTAGAATGGGTATTAGATAATCAAGAATTGCCTTGGTGTCATCATGATTTTTCTAGAGCCACTCTATTGGTTTGCATCACGAACATACTTCATATTGGAGGATATTTTGCCAACTTCATTGACTGACAACGCCAACTACATATATGAGGTGTTGTGCAAATTTTGGGAATCACAATCCAAACAAAGAAAGTTAAAAACCATACAAACACTCACTACATAAGCGTTCCTTTGTACAAGTACAACCCCTCCTTGAACGCAATCTCCCTAATTTTCCACTAACCCTTCTAATTACTCCTTTGTGATTTGTTACTTATAGTGAATTTTTTATGTGCATTTGTATCACTCACCCTTTTAATTTGGGGTTCTTGTACTCTCCTAGACTCCTACTTATCAGCTGAATTTTCGGTGCTCTTCGTTTCGGATAGCTTACATCTATTTAGAGGGTTTTTCCGACGTAAAAAATGTCTATCTTAGTGAACTTTTTGCCATATTTCCACCTCCCTTTATTTTTCTCACTCTCTACATCAATTGCTTCCGCTCTCGCTTCCACTCGCGCTCACAACCCTAACATTGTACTTTAAAACCATAATAATACCATCACAAAGCTCTCCCAAGTCCTAATTACCAGTATAGTTGGTAGATGTTGGATCTATTTAACAATTGTGATTTGATGTACAACATTTGCAATTCGATATACATTTTTTACAATTGTATACATATCCCAAAAATGTCATAAACACTAAAAGCTCCTCTTTACATATAGGCTTGTGCTATATTTTTATAAGCACACATAGGGAACTGGACTAAACCGGACTGAAGTGTAATTATGAGACGAAAGGAGAGGATTTGAACCGAAGTGAAATGTTTTTCAATTAATCTGGTCAGAACAGGGGCATAGTATGAAAGACTGCACATTATAATTCGATTATCTCCATGTAAATCCTTGAATATATTAGTATTGTTTTTCATACTCTACTCAATAACACACACAAAATGTAACAATATACTACCTGAGAAGTAGCGAATTCGATGTCCTGAAACTTGATGGGACAATCCGACAACTCGAAATCACCAGACGGAAACCGGGCCAACGGTCTTCGACCCAAGTCCATCACCACTTCAATCAACTTATCAAGCTCCGGGTGCTTCCTTAAACGACACCGCATCTCCTCCGGCAGAAGCGCCACTAACCTATCCAACTCAGCTTCTGAATCGTCATCGGACACTGAGCAACCCGAATTCCGGCAACAACAAGCGATGCTGACATATTTTCTCGAAAACGCAGGAATATTTATGGGGTGAATTGGAGAAATTGGGGTTTTGTGGAGGAAAAGCAGGGAAGAGAGAGAGAGTGATGGTTTTGGCGGGAGAAGAAGCAACATGGGTTTGTAGTTGTAGTTGAAGTTGTGGACAATGGCGGACAAGCAGGAGGTTTCAAAAAAGATAGAGTGGCGCATGGAGAAGGTATTATTGCTGCTCATCTGCTAATCATTTGGCATTAAACATTCAAATTTTTCATAAGATTGGAGAAGTACAACTTCTTTTTAGATTTCTTTGGTGCTAATTTTTTATTTTCGGGTTCTTGCATCTTTCATTTCTAGTGGACTTGAGAATAGGAGTTGTCAATTCTCACAAATGATTTAGGCTTGTTCTATGAGTAGTTCTCTTCGGCTCAATTGTATTGAATTAAATTAAATTAAATTAAAAGGAATAGTAAAAAGTTGGAGTAAAAGTACGGTGTAAAGTTGAGCTAAGCTAAAAATTAGTTGGGGAGAATAGGTCATTAAGGTTTTGCAATGAACGGTTATAAGACATCTACAACAACAATAATTAAAGTAAATGATAATCGTCAACGTCAATTTGAAAATTTTCATAAACTTACTAATATGAACGTTTCAGTACCGTTTGTTTAGTATTGATGATTTTGCAACCATAAACGAATCTCGATGACTGAAGATTAGGGATGTCAGTGGGGCGGATTTCGTGGAGACTCGCCCCGCATCGGCCCCAGTTAGGCGGGGATGGGGGAAGGTTTCGCGGGTGATGGGGCGAAAATGGGGATGAAAATGGTACCCGCCGTGGGTGATGGGGCGGGTGTGGATGTTAGATTTTACCCACCCCACCCGCCCCACCCCGCTATATCCCCTGTATTGAATAAATTTATGTTTTACTATAATTTATCTTTTTTTTAAATTACAATTTGTTTCTCTAGGCCAAAAATTTTAGAAAACTGACATTGGGATAGGGGTGGGGCAGGTCTAGCGGAGGTGGAGCGGTGTGGGGATCTACGCGGGTGATGGGACGGGGATAGTTTTTAGTGTGTCCCAGTGGACATTGGGACAGGGGTGGGGCGGGGATGGAGATAGGATATTCCCCCGCCATGGGTGATGGGGCGGAGATGGGGATGAGTTTTTTAGGCAGGGATATGGGGATAGGAATGCCAACATCCGCCCCGCCCTGCCCCATTGACGTCCCTACTGAAGATCTTTAAGGTTTGATATCATTGTAAATTGAAGTAGGACGTTCATCTTGATATTGTTGATATTCAACCCATCCAACTACTTTTCCAGATCTTTAATCATGTAAAGTAGAAAACTGAACAAGATCTTCAATAGTCCTAATCGAGAAAATCCTCACAAAAGGAGGGAGAAATATTAAAAAGGAAAAATTGACAATAACCACCTTAACTTTCCCACTTTTTTAAACTTACCACCTTTGAATTTATTTTTTTTAAATAACCACCAAAACGTTACATTTTCTTCTAAAATCACCACCTGTTAACGGAATTTGCATAGTTCCTCCGTTAGTCAGGCGTACTCTTAACTAACTTATTCTTTTCCCCCCTTTCTCACTTCGAATTCCCAAAATCATTCATAAACAAACCCTAGCTCTCCAATTGAATCGAAAATCTGTCAAATCTTGAGTGAATTGAGATCCAATTTTCACATCTTGAACAAAATCGACAAGAATCCGGTAAATTGAGCTATTAATCAGTAAAAATTAGGGTTCTTGTGGGGGATTTTGAAAACTAGGGTTCACGCATAGAAAATTTGGGGATTTTATTGTGTTATTGTTGTAAGTGAAAATTGATGCAAGTATTGACTATTACACTATCATAACAACAAAATGCTTATGTTTCCATTGTGATATATGCAGGAAGATTGAGAAGGATTCAAAGAAGAAAGAGAAATTGCTTTTGAAGGGTGTTTTGATTGCTGCCATATGCTTGTTGGTGTTAATAGTTTTAAGGGTTTTTTAGAAAATAGGAATGGTGATGAAATAGACTAGTATTGTCTAACTTTTGTATCTTCACTAAATAAGCTAGTGTATGAACAATATGTATGGCCAAAATTTGAACCAATTATGAAGCTTATAAAATTTGATTTGCATGGTTTAAAGCTTGTAAATGTATGTTATGTTGTGCAAAAATAAGATGTTAAGAACATTACAACTGAAGATAATGCAAATAACATTTCATAAACTGTTTCAAGCTAACATTTAGACCTCTTCACATAAACTGTTTCAAGCCAAATACATATGAGATGTGCAACAAGGTCACATTGTTTGAACTGCAAACTAATACTGTTTTTCTAATTTGATTAAGCCAAAATACCAATTGTTTCATACACAAAGTACATAATCAATAGGGAAACACACTAACAACATCCTAAATCTCATAAAGCTTCTTCTTCTTTGATTTGATTGGTAGTTTTTGTCTCAAATTTGCTGGTAGTGGTTGAGGGGGTTTGGTGTTGTTGCTGCTCTTGTTCTTGGCTGCTGGTGGTGGTTGAGGGGGTTGCTTGCTGCTGTTGCTCTGCATTGTTGAGGGCTGCTTTGGTTGCACTGAAGTAGATGTAGATGCACATGCTGATGTAACACTGCTACCTTCAAGTCCCTATAAAAAATTGAAGCTAAAGTGAGAACTAGGAAATGAGAGTAGAAGCTGTTTTTCTGTAACTAAGCACAATACTGAAAGTTACCTTTTTAGCCAATGTTGAAGCCTTTTTTAGCCTTTCATTTTTCACCCACTCCTTTGTTGTTGTAGGCCTGCCACCTTTGTTCTTCATAGATGCCTTGTCCACTGTTGGGTTTTTACATGTCTTGGCATTATGTCCTTCCTGGCCACATCTACCACAGTTGACAGTTTTTTTTGGATCTCTTTAGTTTCTTTGCTTCATCTTCACCTTTTTCCTTTTTCCTCTTGTGTTGCTTGGGTCTGCCAGGCATCTTCTTCATAGTGGGAGGCAATGGAGCAGGTAAATCAGATTTTCCCCAATGATTTACTCCAGGCATGGGATTGATTGGATTTTCATAGGCCCTAATGTAAGTGCTTCTATATTGCACGCACATAATCAATGGGATCTTCTCTTTGCTCTAGGATGCTTCTAAAAGCATGTATACAAGGGATTCCAGTGAGATCCCAATGATAGCAAGTACAAGATCTACTAAAGAGATCAACAACACAAGTATCACTCTTGTAAGCCACCTCATAAATCCCTTTCCTAGAGATTTGAATGATGCACTTCCTTGCTTCTTCACTCATACCATCAAAAATCTTGCCTACATAAGGCATCATCTTCTCTTCATATTTCTGGACACCCCTCCCACTTCTCAAAATTCCTCTTCATCACATACCTCCTTAACCACTCCATTTGTGTAAGGATAGGTTTGTCTCTGGCATCTCTTATTACAGCATTGAAAGTCTCACACATGTTGTTCAACAACATGTTAGACTTACAAGATGTAGAAAATGCATGCCTAGACCAGTGCAATGCAGGAATGTTGTCTAGATATAAATATGCATCCTCAGAAATGAACTTAATACTCTCCATGGCAACTTCAAAATCATGCTAAAATAATAATGCAAGATGTAAATCAGTAGGTGATTGTAGGTTGAGTTTATTTGAAAAAAATCAAATAGCAATAGAAGAAAAAATATCTAACCTGTGTAGTAGCTCTAGCAGCATCCCAAAAAAGCTGCTTGAAGATGGTTCCACTGAACTGGAGCTTAAAGTTAGCCCATATATGCCTAACACAAAATCTCTTTTCTGCTTTGGGCACAACCCTCTCAAAAGCTTCCAACAAACCCTGCAAGAACAAAACTGATTCAAATTAGCTACTGTAATTTAACATTAATTAGCATAAACTGATGTTGATGAATATAAAAAGCTTACCTTCTGTCTATCTATCATAAAAGTCAAGCCCACACCTTCTTGATAACCACCAAGATCCCTCATCAGTAAGTCAATGAACCAACACCATGTTGCTGTGTTTTCAATTTCAACAATAGCCCAAGCAAATGGGTAAATGTTGTTATTCCCATCTTTACCAACTGCTACCAATATCTGCCCAGGGTATGCACCCTTCAAATGACATCCATCCACCCCAATTATTGGCCTACACCCTCTCTTAAATCCATTCTTGCATGCTTCTAAACAGATGTACATTCTCTGAAAAATAGGTGGCTCAGGCCTACCTAAACCTTCAACAGCAACAATTGCACTAGAACCTGGATTATATTGCCTAACTGCATTTGCATAATCCCAAACCCTAGAATACTGCTCTGCTGCATTCCCATACATAATAAATCTAACCCTGCTTCTAACTAACCAAGCCTTTGAGTAAGTTATTTCAATCCCTAAATCAAGAAAAACCCTCCTTCTGAAAGCCTCCAACTTCCAAGTTGGGTCTACCCTCCAATCCTCTAAATACCTCTCAGCTAGGTACTCACTACTCACTTTGGAATTGACTATCATTCTCTTGCAAGTGTGTTTACCTAAAAATGACCTTATCTGCCAACAATCACCACCAAATAGTTTCCTAGCATGCAACCTAAAAGAACAAATCAACTTCTTTTCTTCCTTTTTACATGAACACCTAACTCTACACTGTTTAGTATCCCAATCACAATCACATTTAAACTTGCAATATGCAGTTATTATGTTCTTATCATTATGCAAGAAGTAGTAGTCATACCTGTTTTCAATGGCATGCCACTGTAAAGCTTTCCTCAATATGTCTGCATCCCGGAATTTCAGCCCTACCATCAACTGTATCCCTTTCTTGAAATCAACATCAGGGTTAAAAATGGTGGCATTATCTGGTTCCTCATCAGAACTAGCTAGACTCCTAAGCTCATCAGATTCTCCTTCTATTTCTTCTTGAATCCTCACTTCATCCCTCCCAAGCTCCTTGTCCAACCTAACACCACTAGATTCACCCTCATTTATTTTTCCTTTATCCTTAAATCTAACAGCACCTTCAACCTCCTTCAAGATGCTTGCAGATCTGGTCTTAGGATGAGTTTGAAGAAATAACTCATCCTCATCCACCTTCACTTCTCCTGGAACCCAATCTACATTAATATCACTAATCCCAGAACTAGAATACTCTGTATCCAAACCAACATCATCTTCTATGTCTAATTTTCTTCTGGTTTTTGGTTTTACCTCAGCCTTGTCAGTCAATTTCCCTTCCCCTTCTTCAGTTTCTTGTGTGCAACATGCTTAATCCTGGGTGTGTTTCTTTTGGTAACAGGGTGTGCTTGTTTGTAGGTATTCTCAAGTGATTTTTTTGGCTTTTGGGGTGATTGGAGTGCCTTTGTGATAGGCTCACTGGAAGTGGGGAGACTGGCCTGCTTTTCAGCTTGTTGATATGCTTCTAACTCCCTCTCATATTCTTCCCTACTAATCACAAAACCCCCATCAAAATCACTGTCCAACCTACAAGAGTTTTTTGATGAAGAAGGCACTGATTTAGGTTTTTGAGAGAGCTCTACTTTGACCTGATATAGAGGATGAAGGGGTTTTGCTTGGCTTTTTTGTGTGAGTGGCTGAGGATCATAAAATAACTCTGGGTTCTTTGACCTTATTCTACTAGATGTTGGGTTGGGTAATGCTGGCCCCTCAGCAGTCTTACAATACAGATCTAAAAGCCCATATTTGTCCTCTGTTTCAAGCCATTTTTTAATAGAGTTGGAGTCCAATAATTCTGATTTGCCATAACCCATACTTTTGCCCTTCTCCCTAAACCAAAGCTTAAAAGCAGCTGGCTGTTTTCTTTGGTCAACCCTAAAGGCATCATAAGTAATTTCCCTCAGTGTACCAACAGTTAATGTTTGCAAACTAATCTTACACTTCAGATAAATTATCCCCCCTTCATAATTAACTACTTTCCTTCCCTTTTGGATTTTGTCACAAATTTCCCCCCAATATATAATCTCATATCAATAGAGCCCATTCTGTAAAAAAGCAAAAATAACAGCAGCAATCAACAGCCATCCACACATATATGTAATTAAACACTAATTAAACACATTAAAGCTATTTTAATCACAGTAAACAGTAGAAACAACAACATTTTCGAAGAAACCCTAACTTCAACAGAAACCCTAATTTTTTAATGTCCACATACTTATAATCGATTATTTAATTAAACAAGGTAATTAATAATGATTGAACTGCTTACCTTATTAAGCACTATTACACCAGCTTTCACCACCTCCAACTGGAAAATGAATTTTTTACAGCACCTTTCTTCCCAAAAATTGGTCCCCACAGATGCGCTGAGTATGAGAGAGAAACGCAATGAATTGCTCTGCAAAATGCTGATATGGATGAGAAAGAAAGGAATCTTAAAGTACAATGGAAGTGATGAGGGAGAAGACAAAAAGTTTGGAGATTTTGAGGGAGAACACTGAGTTTCGAAGAGAGAGAAGGAAGAATGAAGTGAGAAAGGGGGGAAATGAAAAGGTTAGTTAAGAGTGGGCCTGACTAACGGGGGAACTATGCAAATTCCGTTAACAGGTGGTGATATTAGAAGAAAATGTAACGTTTTGGTGGTTATTCAAAAAAAAAAATCAAAGGTGGTAAGTTTAAAAAAGTGGGAAAGTTAAGGTGGTTATTGTCAATTTTTCCTATTAAAAATAAGCTAATAAATTTACGGGATTTTCACTAGTGAGACCCGTAACACCCGAATTTCTCTGAAATTTTCGCGCGTTAATTATTATTATATTAGACATTAAATTATATTTTGCTAATATATTTCCGTCAAATATATATTTTACATCTACATTGTTATTTCGAGAGTATTCATATATTTATATATTTATAATGTGAATTTAAGTGTAGCATTATTTAGTAAACGTGCAATGCTCGTACTTGCGTCAACTATGTTAAACGGGCAATGAAGCGCTCGTCTACGTGCGTAATGTATAATGTGATGGATTTGTAAGTACATATTTATATTACGTTAATAATTATAATTTCTATTTATAAAAATACTTACTTATATATTTATTTTGAACGATTTACATTATTCTTGAAACGTACATTGTACTAGCTCTTTACGCACATTTCGATGCTTGGCATTGGGGGTCCGAAAATCTATCCATAGGGGGGGAAATTGTAAAGTCTTGGACAGCCGTACTTTGTAACGTTAATAATACCAAGAGTTAACCTCTTGAATCACCCTCATCATACCTCCTATTGATGGTCATCAAACCACCATTAAACCCCCCCTAATCACCCTCTCTTCACTCACCCTTTTTGCTAGAAATAAAATCAGAAAAACACTCCTTTCCCTCATCTCTACTCACACGCATAACACCAAAGAAATAGGGGAAGAAGTTCTTGCTATCTCTTCATCTTAAGTTTAGTTTTTCTCCACACTTTTGTTGGCCAATTTCGATGTTTTGAAGACATTTCTTAAGAGGTTCTTGTGTTCATGCTTTTAGGCCCCGAGGAAGGTGATACTACACGCGTCTCTTAGTACTCTCCATTCGTTTTACTAACACTCCTCTCGAAGAACAAGGTAACTAGTGGTATTCTATCACGATAGGGAATAGATTTCGAACTTAGGTTGTTAGAATCGCGTTAGAGAACTTAGAATCATGCTAGTTGAGCTTAGGTAATTGTAAGATTTTAGTTTAACGTAGTATCATGATTAGGATGGTTGATTTGTTGTACTTTTTATTAGGTATGTGGTTATGATCATGTTGATTGGTTTTGCTAGTTGGTAGTTGTCAAGTTTGATCTTGGTTTATCGTTTTGATTTTGAGGGAATTGAGGAATTGTTGAAATGTGATGATTAGTCTCATGCTAGGGTTGTTAGTTGGTTTTGTTGGATGTGAATTTGTGTTGGTTGGCTACTTGAGACTTGACGTGTGCTTTTTGGACGAAACGAAGGCTTACGAGCACAACCCGCAAGCCACGAGCAGTAGCTGCTCGCGACCCGCGACGGGCGCTGGTCGCACCTCGCGACGAGGGTCTGCCCTCTTTGTTGCGTATTGTTGATTAATTTCCTAATTGGCTTACAATATGTTTTTTTGGTGGTTGTTGGGTTTATGCATGTATTTTAAGCATGTTAGAGTATGTTCGGGTTGGTTTGAGTTATTATATTAAGGGAATGTGCCCTATTTTATTGGATAGCTTTGATGTCGTTTGGTTTGATGGGGTTGAGGGCTTGTACTCTGAGTTGTCGACGTTAAAATGCTCGGGGGAGGATAACGCTGCCCTTAGCATCTCTTCGCCAAGAGTTATGTACGGGGAATATGGTGACTTAGTCATAATTGACTTCGTACCCAAACTCAGATGACATTTTTGTATTATATGCCTTAACGTTTACGTTGATGTCTTATGGATTTGATTTGCATGTATACCTTACCGTTTATATCTTGAATGTTGTTTGGATTCCCTCGTATACATTGACGCGTATACTCATGATTTCGTTAGTTAGATTTTATGTATACCTTGTCGTGTATACCCATGTTTGAATGTTGATTGGATTCCTTTGTATACCTTGTCAAGTATACTTTATGTCTTTGAGTTTGATTAATCCTATGGACGGCATGGTCCTAGGAATTTGGTTTGATTATCCTAAGGGCGGTATGGTCCAAGGAATTGATAACTTAACCTTAGGCGGTATGGTCCAATGGTTCACTCACGGGTGGTATGATCCATTGAGTTTTGCTATTCGGAAAGGGCGGCATGGTCCTCGGATATGCAACGTAGGCCATGGGCGGCATGGTCCAATGAGTCTACTCACAGACGACATGGTCTGTTAGTTGTGTTTGATCTTGATGATGTGATTGATTGAGTTTGTTTCATGGCTGACTTGGTTTTAGCGTTGAGCTTTCTTATTATGCATGTTTGTTGTTGTCTCTTGTTGTATGAAGTTGCACGTTGTGAGCATGTTTACTTGTGGTGTATGTCTTTAGCGTTGCTTCTAACTTTCTTTAAGTTTATTATTTGTTCCTATTTGGGCCGGGAAAACTGCTAGTTACTCCTCACTGATAGTGGAAGTTGTTGATTTATTATGCAGATGATGATGTTGTTTAGGATCGTTACAGTGTGGACCGGGATTGTGCGGTTTGACCTTGTGAGCAAGTAGGTTGTGCTCTTCATAGTGGACGAGCACTTTGAGTCGGGAATTAGGACTAGTTACTTAGTGGGTCTTAAGTAGTTTTTCCTATGTTTTGTCGTTTGTTTTGAGCCACAGATTTTGGTTTTGTCCTTTGGATTTAGATTACTTTATTTTGAGTTCTTTTGGAGGTTTCTTGATATTTTGGAACTATGGTTTGGAATGAGGGTATGGGACCTCATTTCCACTTATTTATGTTATTTGGAAGTTAATCACTATTTTGGAGGAATATTGCTTATTTATAGTTTAAATTCTACTCCTTAGAGTAGCATATCCGTCTTAGTGATATTTCCGCTACCACTAGTTGCATTTATTTCATTTACATTTGTCTCTTTTCTTTATTGTACCGGACGGGATGATACAGTTGGTATAAGAGCCAAACCTTCCAAAAACTCTCTTTGAGTTGCTACTTATTTCACGAGAAATATATAGACTTGTAACTAGGATTACTAGTGTCTTAGGCTTCAAGTTTTGTGCTTAATGAGAGTTACTTGGGTAGGAAAGGAAACCATGGGAAACATTTTTGTTTATAGTATTTGTTGATTAAATGTTTACTTATGTGAATTTAGTCGACTAATCTAAATATTCTGTTTTGTAGAATACCTCCACGACAACAAATGACTGCTAGAAAGGAAGCCGCTCGTCGTCGCCGTCAAAACCTTGAAAATGCATTCATATCCTTAGCTAACAGAACTACTACTCTCGTTGTTGGGCAGTCTGTGTTTGAACGATTTGACCGTCATAGGCCACCTACTTATGATGGTGCAACTGATCCCGTGACTCTGGAAGATTGGTTAAGGGAAATGGAGAAACTCTTTACGACACCTAACTGATCCCGTTGCTGAAAGAGGCTGATAACTGGTGGGGTACGGTAAAGACTTCATGTATGGCTATTGAGGTTTTGGGTGTTCTCAGTTCTCCGCCAAGCTGAAGGAGAGGTTTTAACCTGATGAGTTACGTTGGCAGAAACAGGGAGAGTTCCTATCTTTGACTCAAGGAAGCATGAATATCCAAGAGTACATTAACCGCTTTACATAGCTATCTAAGTTTGCCAGTACTGTCATTCCCACTAAAGCTGAGAGAGTTAAGAGGTACATAAAGAAGATGGATTCTAGGGTAAGGACCCTTGTGCTGTGTTCGGGAGCTACTACTTTCTAGGGTGCTTATGAAATGGCCCTGGGTGTCCATGCATCAATAAAGGAAGAAGAGACTGCTAAGGCTGCATCTGTGAGGAAGCCTGTCCCTTCTTTTACTCCTGGTCCGACTAAGAAGCCGAGGTTTGAACCGGATTTCCGTGGTGAATATTAAGGTTCCAGTACTAGGGCGAGTTTTGATCCGTCTAAGTGTCGAAAATGTGTGAATCCTAGTCATCCGGGGAAAGATTGTGATGGATCTACCATTGTTTGCTTCTATTGTAGGGAAGTGGGTCACAAGACTTATCAGTGTCCTAAGAATCCGAGAACTACTGCTAGACCTTCTGCTCCTCCTAGTTCTTCTCCTCCACCAAAGAATCGAGTTTACAGCATGACTCATTCTGACGCCGATGTCCATCCCAACGTCATCACTAGTACCTTTCTTGTTAATTTTGTTCCTGCTTTCGTGTCTTTTGCTTCTGGTGCTACAGTATCGTTTGTCTCTAATTCTTTTGTCAAGAAAGCTAACCTATCTTCGAGTTCTCCTCTTCGAACTCTTATATCTCTTCCTTCTGGTGAGAACTACCCTTGTCATGCCGAGTACCGTGATGTGCCTATTTCCTTGTTGGGTACTAATCTTCCTGCTAATCTTAAGGAATTCTCCATGACTGATGTAACACCCCGTATTTTTATATTATTGTTAGCTTATATATTTATTAAATTATTTTATAAATATGATTTAAATTAGCCTTTTAATACATTATTTTTCTTCCTTACGTTGACTTTCTTTTTAGAAGTAGTCAAAAACCTATTCCTAGACTCATTAGGTTAGATACCCATTAGTTAGTAAACAAAGAAAATAGAAAAGATAAGTTCAAAGGAAAGATAAGATAAAAGAAAGGAAAAAAAACAATGACAAACCTAGACTACTTGGTAAGCGTAGTATACCAATATGCTTATAAACATATTGGCAGTAGCCATCAATCATTATTTCTCTCCTGTGTCCTTCCTTCCCTTTCTTGTACCTTTGGCTTAATCATCCAACACAATTAGCACTGCAAATCGTGCTCGACTATCTACTTTCAGAGACATCATCTTCATCCATTAGAGTTCTTAAGAATTGGTTCGAAAATCTGGAGCAAGAAAGAAGGGGTTTTGAGCTACGTTTTCGGGTCGAATTTCGGATCAAAGATGGCGAAATTTTGGATTTTTACCTATTAGCTTACTTTTCAATCACTCTCTTGCCTAAGTAAGATTCTTTCCCATTATTTATTTCAGTTTGTGTTGAATTTCGAATTTGGAATTTATTAAATTAGGGTTCTTGAGAAATTGAATTAGGGAAATTTTTAGTGTTTGCAATTGGAGTAAACTGATTCATGTCTGATGTTAAATTTGGCTAAACTAAAATATTTTCGAATTTAGATTGAAGAATTTATTACTTTCAAATTCTATATTAGATTCCCGTTGGATTCTCAGTTGAGTTATAAAACTAACAAGTCTAATTTTAGTCTACTATTACAGTTGTTTGATTATTGAAATTTATTTGAGACTAGTGTGAGTTTGTATAGTACAGTGATAGTTGAATGTGGGTTTATAGTTGCAGTATCGTTGTTATATGTGTTCGGGTTGTTAATTGATTGTCCTACTATTCTAATTTTTAATGAGGTTGTAGTTTCTAGTTAGTGGTGGTTATATGACATTGTAATTTATAATGATTTCAAGGATGTGTAAGTTTTAACTAGGTTATGTATTGACTTCCATTTACTCCCAATATGATGGACTTTTGTGCTCTTTTGAATTGAATTGATTTAGTTTTTGAGTGGCTTTCAAAATTAGTCAAAACTCATTAACTATGTTAGGTTATTTGTATGTGAATTACGTGAAGTATAGTCAAGTGATTTATACTATACTATATTATATTGGAGATTGTGGGTTCGTAGAAGAACCTTATGACTTGAGATTAGATTGGTTGATTGTGGTTGCTTAAAAGGTAAGATTTCTTACTAAGACTTGTACAAATTATGTTGGCAAATGGATGATATTGGTTTAAAGTTTATAGTGAGATTTAAAAGGTGTTATGTGGTTTACATATAAAGATTTTAAAAAGAGTTTTACGTTATTTATATATTGAGATTTAAAGGGTTTTATGTGGTTTACATATGGAGATTTTAAAAAGAGTTTGACGTTGTTTATATATTGAGATTTAAAAGGTTTATATTGTTTATATAACGAGATTTAAATCGTTTTGATGATATATATTTTGAAAGAAAATTATAAGATTATTTATGAAATTCAAAAGAGAGGAAGTTCCTCATATGCCAAGTTGAGATTTAAAAGGAGGATGTTCCTCATTGCTACAAGTTTTGAGTAAACAAGAATGTTTCCATGTTTACTTAATTATGATTTATCATGTTTTATAAGAATGTTTTTGTGGGGTTGCCGATAAGCGGTATTCCTCGGGTTTGGAAGTAGGTTGAGTTTTGTCTCAACCATTATTTAGTAGTTAGGTGTATGTTGATCAATACACTTGCCATTTGTCTTCCTTCTTGGTTTGTTATCAAGTTAGGGTATGCATACTAGGGGCTTTGGTGTTTACCCGTCTCGTGAGCCTAGCTAGCTCATTGGACTTTAATACTTCCTACTCACAGGTTTCAAAACAGTTACATTTTAAATGTATTTACAAAATTGTTTCAGAAAGAGAAATTTTGAAAGTTGAGATTGTTGGAAAGTTATTTTATCTTATATATTTGATCTATATAGGTTTGAAATGAATTTGTAAGATATTCCTATATATATCTTACTTGCGCATTGGATAGTTTTTTTTTTTACAGTATGAAATCTTGCTCAGCCTTTTGGCTGATACTATAGTGTTCAATGTGCAGGGACTTGAACGTGGTTAGCTCAAGTTTGGGTTAAAGAGTGCGATGGATTTAATTATGTTTTAGTATGTTTAATAAGACTTCCGCTGTTATTTATTTGACTTTAGTATTTTATTTCAGTCTGTAATTTTATTTAGATTCGAATTAGTTTAATTATTTAAACCTTGTTGACTATTTATTTTAGTTAGAACCTTTTGCCTTTGCAGTGATTATTATTAATTATCGCGGCGTAGCACCTTTGAAATTTTCTTAAATTATTTATTATATTACATTTTCGAAGTAGCGGAATTTTAGGGGTATTAAAGTTGGTATCAGAGCCTTAGGTTATTAAGACTCCCAAAATGACCTTAAATAAGAGTAGGTTAATAAATTTGTTAAAAACTAAAAAGCCGCTGCGAGGATGAGATGTTGGGAGGAAAGGAATTTTTATTTTCTTTGTTAATGTTTATGCTTCTCTTTTCATTCTATTGTTTGATTTGATGGAGTTTTAAACATAATAATTGTGAGCTATTTGAGTTTGTTTTGTTAATTGTTAATAATTGATTGTTAAGGGTGAATCAAAATTGGTCCATCTTTGTTTATATTGCGATGCTAGAACGATGAATTGACGCGTGCGTAGTAGAAGCTCTGGTTCAAGTCGTATGATACACAAGATGGCTCAATCCAATCGAGCCTTGGCTGAAGCTATGGAGAAGATTGTTGCGGCCCGGGTTGTTGCTCTTGATACTCCTGTTGCTACTATTTCCGCTAGTGCCAGTTCTCATGTCATTTTTTTTCGAAAGCAATTGACTAGAAGAAACCGTCTACGTTTGATGCTAAGGGTGATCCCACTAAGATGGAGAACTAGATTAGAGAGTTTGATAAAATCTTTACCACTCTCAAAGTCCCTGACCAGATGAGAGTTGATTCTGCTACATACTACCTGGTTGAGGATGCTGACATTTAGTGGACCCATAACAAGTTTGGTTTGACTACTAAGGTGACTATAGATGAGGAGGAAGGAGGAGTTTGTGGAGGAGAGAGAGTTTGGCTGGACTGAGCTCAAAAAGGCGATTCGTGATGAGTTCTTCCCAGCCCATATGAGGAAGTTAAAGAGGGCTAAGTTCAATGAACTCGAGCGGGGAGATATGAGTGTTCATGAGAATTATGTGTAGTTTCAAGAGTGGGCTCGTTTTTTTCTAAGTGGTTAGTGGTGGGACGCGGTCGCATGCGTTTACCAAATATAATATTTATAATTCTGACTTTCCAACACAATTAATGTAGGAGGTATGTAGGGTCGAACCACATAGACTTAGGTACTAAATTATGTGTATAAGAGATCAAAAGGAGGGTTTTCAGATTAAAAGGTTAAAACTAATAACTAAGAACACAATAATAAACTATAGGGAATATCAATGGAGAAAGATCTTGAGTTCGGTCAATCGTCACTTCGGTTCGGGTTATCGATCATTAGTTTCTAAATATGAACAACTATTCTTAATTACACATAGATTGAGAATTGAATCCCGCTTCCCTCTAAATATACGTTAAACTATCCGAATCTGCAGATAGAATAACTGAACTATAGAACAACCTAATCGAATTAGCAATATAGGTTCAATTCTAAAGAACATCAAAACCCTAGGAAACTATGTGGCAAACAACAATCACTAGCGTAATTATTCAATTTGGAAATAATGAATTCACTAGGAAATCACAAGAACAATTAGATTCAAAGTTAAACCCTTGTCTGCTACTCGTAAACAAAGAATAATCGAATCGCCAATCGATCTATGCAATAGCAATTGATTAATTGAAAAGAAAACCATATCAATAATCATACAATGAAACTAGAATCCAATATTCTAAATAAGAAATTGTTCATTTAAGAAACCTCACAATAAAACTGACCGAATATTAGATTACCGTTCTCAAGAATTGATTTACGCTACGATCGGCATAGCATACATCAATGAATCTTCAAAGATAAACCAAAGCATAGAAAGATTAGAGAGGAGGAAAGAGTGTTTCTCTCTCTAATTAGGTTTCTAAGTATGTCTAATGATGAAAGATAATGAAAAGGTAGAAGTTTTAAACTAAATAAATCTAAGTTAACTAAGCAACGACTCGAAAATCGTCTGTCCGGAAAAGCAGACTCTGACATGCGCGAGTCGCGCCTTACATGTGCGCTGGGCGCCCACCAAAGCTGCTGGATCTCGGCCAAATGCGCGAGGCGCGCAGGTTTGGCACGCGAGTCGCGCGTAGTTCTTGTGCTCTAATGCTGCTGGCTTACGTAGGCTGCGCTATGCGTGCGAGGAAGGTGCGTGGGGCGCGCCTCATTGCTACCGCTTGCTGCATATGGCTGCTACGATGCTTGGCTTGTGCCGCTTAGCTTGTGACGCTTGCTAACTTGGCTTGCTTACGAGCTCACAAGATTCTCATACGAAGTACACACTTCTCAATCAAACCACTGCTAATACACACACTTGCTTGAACACTTAACAACATCGAACCAAAACCACCTCTAAAGTACTAAAATCATCCTAATTCTCCAAATACCATACTTAGGCTAATATACCCGAAACTCTGCTTCTCAAGGCCTAAACCCCTATCAAACGAACTCCGAAGTGCTCTAAATACACGGCTAATATGGTCTCATCAAATACCCCTGTACTTGAACATTACTCGCCCTCGAGTAAACTCAATGATTAAGAACATGGGGCACCTTTCCATAGCCACACACAAATGAACTACTCCCCTTATCACTCCATCATAGTGTACAAATACGATGCCACTCCTCCGAATCGCTTGAGGCTAAACATAAGGGCAAAGGTACCCCCACACTTGAACCAAAATCTCACCTGAAATAACATTAGTAGCAAAATCATTAAAGCTCAACACCAAGATTACACACCAAATGCCATACAATCAATAAGGTGAATTCAAGCCCCGAAAGACCTCAAGGGACTCAAAGTCAAACCAAATCTGCACAAATCACCACATTCACTCCTTACTCCTTCAAAGATGGATGAGCTCTAACCTATTTGCCTCTACTTCAAACACTAAGATGAAACCCTACCCGAAACTCTCCTTATATCACCATCTTCTTATGACACCAACTCCGGCAAATGATTCTAAGTATCTCTCTTTTATCTCTCATTTTTCCTGGGAGCTCTTTCGAGTTTTCATCCTAGCTTCACACATTTTTTTTCAAATGATGAACTCACCATCTCACCCACTCTAGATAGCCACTTTTTGCATTGGTGCTCTTTTGAGTTTTCAACCTATCAGGGCCCCCATTTTTGCCTGAGTTTCCAACTCAAGGGGTTTTCACATATTTTTTTAGATTTTTCATTTTCATTTTTTTTTCAAAAGCAAATAAATGTGTAAGACACACAAAACACACACCAAATCAATGAATAATAGCTCCTCCCTACTTAATCAAGACATTGTCCTCAATGTGAGAACATGTATAAGAAGGAAAAAGGAGGGAAAGGGGGACAAACATGACATCAACTCTCACAAAGTCCTCATTCCCTCAACACCACACTCATAATGTATCAACAACTCAACCCAACAACAAATATATGAAACCAAAGACCCAGTCACTCACAACCCAACTCCCTCAACCAACCAACAATGATAAGTTCGAACCCAATCTCAATGGAAAGAAAGGTTTGAAATTCACACCCAAGAGATAAATCTTAGGATGCAAATGCTCAATGTGTTTGAAATTTTGTGGAAAAGGGAATGAGAAAGGAATAGGAATGGGGTATGGCTTATTTGTTGTGATGGAAAAGAAAAGATGGTGGAAGTACGGAAATGGAAGAAGAAAGAGAAGATGGAGGGTGGAAGGAAAAGAAAGAAAAGAAAAGAAAAAGAAAAGAAAAGAAGCGCGGGTTGGCTCTCGAGTAGCGCTTAGTTTAGAGTCGTTAGCTCGACTACTTACCTCCCGAAATCAATCGGGGAAGGAATCACCTCCTTGGTTGAACTCTTGTACCTGCAAATAAGAGGAGAGGAAACCGCACCTTGCCCATCCAATGTTAGTGAAAACAAGTGAGAATTATGGGGCACATCGAGGGGTTTCTTAGGACTTTTCACCTTCTTAGCCTTTTTCTTTTTATATGTGACACCGACTCTATAGCACCAACAAAGCATGATGGTTCGGACACCACAGAATTCTTACAACCAAAAAACCCAAAAGACTCAATCCGACCCCCAAACTCGACACTCAATTACCTAACACCTACATCAATCTTAGCGTTGGAGGATTTCATAAACGGTCTCCCTAAGAGAACGGGAGAAGCATTAGACTCCATCTCCAACACATAAAAATCAGTAGGGAATTGTAGTTTACCAACTTTGACTAACACATCCACTACTTTCCCTTTCGGGCGGATCCATTAGCCAATTGCACAATGACACTAGTAGCAATAAGAGGACCAAGCTTTGAAGACTCATAAAGGGAGAGAGGAATCACATTAATAGACGCTCCTAAGTCTAACATAGCTTGGGGAATGGGGGTGTCATATATCGTAAAAGGGATGGTAAACATGCCATGATCATCATGCTTAGGGGGAAGAAAATTATGGGAAACATAACCAACAAACTCTTTTGATCGCTCTACTACATAAGGAGTAGGGGGAATTACCTTGGGCTCCTGCACGGCCTCATAAAGACCTTTACTCTTCTCATATCTCATGTCGGGCCGTAATGCTGCAGGAAAATGTGGAGGGGGCTTGTAGTTTGGGGTCACAAGATTTCCCCCACGTTGCTTCGGAACCTCATCCACCACCATGATAGCACTCACGTTCTTCTTTCAGTTCAACTCAGTTTGGGAAGGCAATTTTCCACTATCACGAGTCTCTAACCTACTCACCGCACTAGAGACTTGGCTCATCTGATTCTCCAAATTTCTGATGCTAGCTCGAGTCTCCTCTTGAAATTGTACCATGTTACCTTGCATAGATGTCATGTTCTTGGTCAAGATATGTTTCATATCCTCAAAGACATAGAGGATCCCTGCCCATGATTTGGAGCTTGGTTGTTGTTGTCACTGCCATATCTCAATCGTGGGTTATCCCTCCGACTCGGATTATAGGTAGTAGAATAAGGGTCATACCTCCTTTGGTTGCTTTGCTGGCCTTGGATACCCATGGCCTTCACCTCTTCATTCGGCCCCTTTTGCAATTGGGGGCAACAATCTGTAGGATGGTTAGAAGAACAAATCCCACAAGCCTTCACATGTTGCACTTGCCCTTTCACCATAAGCTCTCTCACTAAGGAAGTGAGAGCTTGCACTTGCTCTCCCAATCGAGGATCACTACTACTCGCAACACTAACATTTTTTCTTTGACCACCTCGCCTTCCAAAATGCCTGGAGCCTTCAGACAGCTCCTCTATCAAAGCTCGAGTTGCGTCTAGAGTTTTGTTGATGATAGAACGACCACTAGAAGCGTTGACCATACGCACATCCTCATTAGTAAGACCATTGTAAAAATAGAGGATGAGGTTTTGGTCAATGTATCCATGATATCGACAGCTTGCACATAACCTCTTGAATCTCTCCCAATATTCATAAAGAGTCTCATCATATTGTTGCTCGATGTTGCTTGTCTCTTTCTTCAAGATGGCAGACTGAGAAGCGGGAAATAATTTCACTAAGATTCGTAGCTTCATTTCTGCCCATGTGGAGATGCAACCTGACGGGAGATAGTAGAGCCAATCTTTGGCGGTATCCTTTAGGGAGAAAGGAAACGCCTTCAGTTTCACCTGTTCTTCAGTAGCATTAATCGGTTCCATGCTTGAGCAGACTACTTGAAATTCAGACAAAAATATATTCGGATCCTCCCCCACTGAGTCCATGGAAGGATGGCAATAAATGGATGAGCCCTGACTTGAGTTCAAAAGTGTTGGTGGTGGGATCACCCTCTTTAGATTCAGGGAATCCTATGCACAAGGGCTGCTGATCAAGGTTGGGTTCAACAAGCTCCCTCAAAGTTTGTGCTTCCACTCGTGTCGGCATGGCTTCCTCAAAATTAATATGGAAGGGAAGCTTCTCAAAATCTCTCTACAATCCTCTCCGCAACCTTAGAAGAGTAAATTTAAACTCTGGATCAACTGCAAATGATTCTGGTTAGTATCACGAGTTTCAACCTTATAAAGAAGAAATTCAAAAAATAAAAAGAAAAAGAAAACAATCTAAAATAAACACACTTTAGTTGTTGCCAAGTCCCCGGCAACTGCGCCAAAATTTGGTGGGACGCGGTCGCACGCGTTTACCAAAGATAATATTTATAATTCCGACTTTCCAACACAATTAATGTAGGAGGTAAGTAGGGTCGAACCACATAGACTTAGGTACTAAAGTATGTGTATAAGAGACCAAAAGGGGGGTTTTCAGATTAAAAGGTCAAAACTAATAACTAAGAACACAATAATAAACTATAGGGAATATCAATGGTGAAAGATCTTGAGTTCGGTCAATCGTCACTTCGGTTCGGGTTATTGATCATCGGTTTCTAAATATGAACAACTATTCTTAATCACAAATAGATTGAGAATTTGATCCCGCTTCCCTCTAAAGATATGTTAAACTATCCGAATCTGCAGATAGAATAACTGAACTATAGAACAACCTAATCGAATCAGCAATATGGGTTCAATTCTAAAGAACATCAAAGCCCTAGGAAACTATGTGGAAAACAACAATCACTAGCGTGATTATTCAATTTGGAAATAATGAATTCACTAGGAAATAACAAGAACAATCAACATCAAAGTTAAAACCCTAGTCTGCTACTCATAAACAAAGAACAATAGAATCGGCAATTGATCTATGTAATAGCAATTGATTAATTGAAAAGAAAACCAAATCAATAATCATACAATGAAACTAGAATCCAATATTATAAATAATAAATTGTTCATATAAGAAACCTCACAATAAAACTAACCGAAGATTAGATTACCATTCTCAAGAATTGATTTACGCTACGATCGGCATAACATACATCAATGAATCTTCAAAGATAAACCAAAGCATACAAAGATTAGAGAGGAGGAAAGAGTGTTTCTCTCTCTAATTAGGGTTCTAAGTATGTCTAATGATGCAAGATAATGAAAAGATAGAAGTTTTAAACTAAGTAAACCGAAGTTAACTAAGCAACGACTCGACAAATCGTCCGTCCGCAAAAGCAGACCCCGACATGCGCGAGTCACGCCTTACATGTGGGTTGGACGCGCACCAAAACTGCTGGGAGATACTGGGTCTCGTCCAAATGCGCGAGGCGCGCGAGTCGCGACTAGTTCCTGTGCTCCAAATGCTGCTAGCTTGCGTAGGCTGCGCTGTGCATGCGAGGAAGGTGTGTGGGGGTGCGCCTCATTGTTGCCGCTTGTTGCATATGGTTGCTACGATGCTTTGTTTGTGCCACTTAGCTTGTGACGCTTGTTAGCTTGGCTTGCTTACGAGATCACAAGATTCTCATACGAAGTACACACTTCTCAATCAAACCAAATGCTAATACACACACTTTCTTGAACACTTAACAACTTCGAACCAAAACCACCTCTAAAGTATTAAAATCATCGTAATTCTCCAAATCCATACTTAGGCTAATATACCCGAATCTCCGCTTCTCAAGGCCTAAACCCCTACCAAACGAACTCCGAAGTGCTCTAAATACATGGCTAATATGGTCTCATCAGTTAGCTCATGATGAGCAAGTGAGGGCAATCAAATTTAAGGAGAAGTTGAACCCAAAGCTTTATTTTAAGATGGGAGCTGGGGAGTACACTATAGTGTAAGAGGTGTACACCCGTGCTTGTAATGATGGAGGATTAAGGATATGTCTCTATAATGTGTGATAGTACCACCTTAGTGGCTGGTTTGATTGTTTCTCCTTTTACATGATTTTGTAATTATAGGGATGGATTGGCTTAGTAAGCATTAAGCCAAGATAGATTGTTGGAAACAAAAAGTGTTTATAGTTAGTCCTAGTGGAGTCCATGAGTTTTATAAAGGACCTTCTTTGAAAATTATTTCTGCCGTGACTTTGAAATCCTACATGAAGAAGGGATGCCCTATATACTTGTGCTATGTTCATGATACTAATAGAGGAGCCAAGAGTTGAGGATGTTCGAGTTGCCAATGAGTATTTAGATGGCTTTCCTAATGATATTCCTAGCACGTCTCCTAGGCGTGATGTTAAGTTTAGCATTGACTTGAAGCCTTGAACTGAACCTATTTCTAAACCTCCTTATAGAATGGCTCATGCTCAGATGAAAGAGCTTAAGTCTTAGTTAGAGGAGCTGCCTGATAAGGGCCTTATTCGTCCTAGTGTATCCCCATGGGGTGCTCCTGTTCTATTTGTGAAGAAGAAGGATAAGAGTCTTTGACTGTGTATAGATTATAGGGAGCTCAACAATGTCATAGTGAAGAATAAGTACCTTTTTGCCGAGGATAGACGACTTGTTCGATCAGTTGATGGGAGCTGGAGTTTTCTCTAAGATTTATTTGAGATCTGGCTACCATCAACTTCGTAATCCAGAGAATGATATTCCTAAGACAGCCTTTCGAACTCGATAGAAGCACTATGAGTTTACTGTTATGCCCTTTGGGTTGACTAACGCTCCAGCGGTGTTCATGAACTTGATGAATCGGATTTTCAGGTCGTACCTTGATAAGTTCGTAGTTGTGTTCAGATGATATCCGTATTTGTTGTAAGGATGTTACTGATGAAAAGCATCTTCGCACTGTTTGGAAAGTTCTAAGGAAGAATAACTTGTATGCTAAGTTCTCCAAGTGCGAATTCTGGCTAGAGAAAGTTGCTTTTCTTGGCCATATCATTTCTAGAGAGGGCATTTCAGTTGATCCTTCAAAGATCCAAGCTGTTTCGGAGTGGCGTACTCCAAAGAGTGTGACTGAGATTTGCAGTTTTCTTAGGTTCGTTAAAGACTTCTCAAAGATAGCTCGGCCTTTGACTGCATTGATGAGGAAGCATAATTAGTATCATTAGAATGATGATTGTGAGAAGGCATTCCAGATTCTGAAGGAGCATCTCACTACAGCTCCTGTATTGACGCTACGTGATGAAAATCTAGAGTACGAAGTGTTTGCAGATGCTTCGAAGAATGGTCTAGGTTGTGTGCTTATGCAGAACAGAAAGGTTGTTGCCTATGCTTCTAGGCAGTTGAAGAACCATGAGGTGAATTATCCGACGCATGATCTAGAGTTGGCAGCTGTTGTATTTGCACTTAAGATTTGGTGTCATTATCTGCTTGTCACATCATTTAAGATATTTTCGGAACACAAGAGTCTGAAATAAATCTTCACTCAGAGAGAGTTGAACATGAGGTAGAGAAGGTGGTTGGAACTGATCAAAGATTATGATATGGAGATTCAGTACCACGACGGTAAGGCCAACGTTGTTGTAGATGCGCTTAGTAGGAAAACTTCTCATTATTTGCAGTCCCAGCGTTCCAGAAATCGTTTTAGAGAGGAGTTTCAGAGTCTCAATGTGGAGATAGTGCAAATAGGAGATCAACTTAGTGCTGTAACTATTTAGTCCACTTTGTTTGATGAGATCGAGGAAGCACAAGTGAATGATCAATTTCTGAAGGACAAGCAAGCAAATGAGTCTGTCAATTTCACATTGGCTGAGGATGGTAGTGTGAGGTTCAAAAGGAGATGGTGTGTCCCTAATGTTCCCGAGTTAAAGGAGAAGATTTTGGAGGAATCTCATACAACACATTACTCTGTACATCCTGGGGGGGATAAGATGTACAAGGATCTCAAGCGGTCTTTTTGGTGGCCTCATATGAAGACAAATGCCGCTAAGTACGTCTAGAGATGCTTGACTTGTCAGAAGGTCAAGAGTCAGCATAAGAGGCCTCCGGGAATGATTCATCCTTTAGAGGTTCCATAATGGGGATTCAATCTCTATGGATTTCGTTTATGGACTTCCGAGTATAGCGAAAGGGAATAATACGATTTGGGTGTTTGTGGATCATCTTACCAAGTCTGCTCATTTTGTTTCCATGAAAGATACTTGGAAGCATGAGCGATTGGCTGGTGCTGATGGGTACAACTTCTCACCCTGCTACAAATGGTCAGATAGAGAGCACTATTCAAACATTGGAGGATATGTTTAGAGCTTGTGCCTTAGAGTTTCAGGGTTCTTGGGAGGATAAGCTTGAGCTTGATCTGATAGAGTTCTCGTACAATAATAGTTATCATTCTACTATCTAGATGGCTCCATATGAAGCTTTGTATGGTCGTCGATGTCGTACTCCTTTGTGTTGGAATGATATTGGTGAATCTGTTGTGATTGGACCAGAGATGATTCAAGAGAATGTTGGGCAAGTAAAGCTCATCCAGCAGAAAATGAAGAAGGCACAAGATAGACAAAAGAGCTATGAAGATAAGCATCGTCGTCATGAGGAGTCTAAGGTAGGAGAGAAGGTATTACTTAGAGTTTCTCCTATGAAGGGAGTGATGCGATTTGGGAAGAAGGGCAAGTTGAGCCCTAAGTTCATTGGCCCTTATGAGATTTTGGAAAGGATCGGAGAAGTCGCTTATAGATTGGCGTTGCCACCAGGCGTTGATCATGCGCATAACGTATTCCATGTTTCTTAGTTATTTCGGTACATTAGTGACCCTTCACATGTGCTACAACACAAGTCTCTACAACTAAACGATAATATTACTTATGAAGAGTTTTTAGTTCAGATTCTAGATCACAAAATCCGGAAAAATCGCAAAGGTGAGATAAAAATCGTGAAGGTGTTATGGTCAAATCATAATTTGGAGGAATTTACTTGGGAAGCTGAGGATCACATGCATCTTAAGTATCCCCATCTCTTCACTGATGTAAACGTTTAGTTACGAGTACGTAACTCCCTTTTTAAGGGGGGTAGAATGCGTATCTATTTCACGTTTTTAGTGTCGAAAGCTATTATAATACAAGTTTGGTGGTTAATTTTGCTATGTGTTCAATTCCCTACTTGCTATGGTATAATGGTAGGATGCAAGTTGAAGTTTTAAAATTCAAGTGTCTAGCTAGTAGTTGTTTAACCTATCAAGTTAATGAGCTATTTTGAAAAACAAGACTCTAAGTTTGAATGTGTGATCGTGTGTTATATGCTCAAAGTTTCGAGACGAAACTTATTTTAAGGGGGGTAGATTGTAACACACTGTATTTTTATATTATTGTTAGCTTATATATTTATTAAATTATTTTATAAAAATAATTTAAATTAGCCTTTTATTACATTGTTTTTCTTCCTTACTTTGACTTCATTTTAGAACTAGTCAAAAACCTATTCCTAGACTCATTAGGTTAGATACCTATTAGTTAGTAAATAAAGAAAATAGAAAAGATAAGTTCAAAGGAAAGATAAGATAAAAGAAAGGAAAAAAAAACAATAACAAACCTAGACTACTTGGTAAACCTAGTATACCAATATGCTTATAAGCATATTGGCATTAGCCATCAATCATTATTTCTCCCCTGCGTCCTTCCTTCCCTTTCTTGTACCTTTGGCTTAATCATCCAACACAATTAGCACTGCAAATCTTGCTCGACTAGCTACGTTCAGAGACATCATCTTCATCCATTAGATTTCTTAAGAATTGGTTCAAAAATTTGGAGCAAGAAAGAAGGGGTTTCGACCTACGTTATCGGGTCGAATTCCGGGTCAAAGATGGCGAAATTTTGATTTTTTATCTATTAGCTTACTTTCCAATCACTCTCTTTCCTAAGTAAGATTCTTTCCCATTATTTATTTCAGTTTGTGTTGAATTTTGAATTTGGAATTTGTTAAATTAGGGTTCTTGAGAAATTGAATTGGGGAAATTTTTAATGTTTGTAATTGGAGTAAACTGATTCATGTCTGATGTTGAATATGGCTAAACTAAAATATTTTCGAATTTAGATTGAAAAATTTATTATTTTCAAATTCTATATTAGATTCCCGTTGGGTTCTCAGTTGAGTTATAAGACTAACAAGTCTAATTTTAGTCTACTATTACAGCTGTTTGATTATTGAAATTTATTTGAGACTAGAGTGAGTTTGTATGGTACAGTGATAGTTGAATGTGGGTTTATAGTTGCAGTATAGTTGTTATATGTGTTGGGGTTGTTAATTGATTGTTCTAGTATTCTGATTTTTAATGAGGTTGTAGTTTCTAGTTAGTGGTGGTTATATGACATTGTAATTTATAATGGTTTCAAGGATGTTTAAGTTTTAACTAGGTTATGTAGTGACATCCATTTACTCCCAATATGATGGACTTTTGTGCTCTTTTGAATGGAATTGAGTTACTTTGAGTCGCTTTCAAAATTAGTCAAAACTCATTAACTATGTTAGGTTATTTGTATGTGAATTACGTGAAGTATAGTCAAGTGATTTATACTATACTATATTATATTATATTATTGTAGATTGTGGGTTCGTAGAAGAACCTTATGACTTGAGATTGGATTTGTTGATTGTGGTTGCTTAAAAGGTAAGATTTCTTACTAAGACTTGTACATATTATGTTGGCAAATGGATGATATTGGTTTAAAGTTTATATTGAGATTTAAAAGGTTTTATGTGATTTACATATGAAGATTTTAAAAAGAGTTTTACGTTATTTATATATTGAGATTTAAAGGGTTTTATGTGGTTTACATATGGAGATTTTAAAAAGAGTTTTACGTTATTTATATATTGAGATTTAAAAGGTTTTATATTGTTTATATAATGAGATTTAAATCATTTTGACGATATTTATTGTGAAAGAAAATTATAAGATTATTTATGAAATTCAAAAGAGAGGCAGTTCCTCATATGCCAAGTTGAGATTTAAAAGGAGGATGTTCCTCATTGCTACAAGTTTTGAGTAAACTGGAATGTTTCCATGTTTACTTAATTATGATTTATCATGTTTATAAGAATGTTTTTGTGGGGTTGCCGGTAAGCGGTATTCCTCGGGTTTGGAAGTAGATTAAGTTTTATCTCAACCATTATTTAGTAGTTTGGTGTATGTTGATCAATACACTTGCCATTTGTCTTCCTTCTTTGTTCCTTATCAAGTTAGGGGTATGCATACTAGGGGATTTGGTGTTTACCCGTCTCGTGAGCCTAGCTAGCTCATTGGGACTTTAATACTTCCTACTCACAGGTTTCAAAACAGATACATTTTAAATGTATTTACAGAACTGTTTCAGAAAGAGAAATTTGTAAACTTGAGATTGTTGGAAAGTTATTTTATCTTATTGACTATTTATTAGTTTAATAATTGTTTAGTCTGTAATAATTGTTTATATTCTAATTAGTTTAATTATATAAACCTTGTTGACTATTTATTTTAGTTAGAACCTTTTGCCTTGCAGTGATTATTATTAATTATCGCGGCGTAACACCTTTGAAATTTCCTTAAATTATTTATTATATTACATTTTCGAAGTAGCGGAATTTCAGGGGTGTTACAACTGAGTTCGATGTTATTCTGGGTATGGATTGGTTGTCTAAGTATCGTGCCCATATTCATTGCCCTGATAAAAAAGTGACTCTTCGTAGTCCATGTGGCAAGCGTATCTCCTATAGTGGAGTAGTGTTGAAGAAAGGGGTAAATTTCGTCTCTACTCTCAAAATGCAGAAGTTTCGACAGAAAGGGGACAAGTGTTCCTTTGTATGGTCAAAGATTTGACTCAAGAAGTGAAGTTTGAGGATATCCCTGTTATCCGTGAGTATCCGGACGTTTTTCCTGATGAATTGCCAAGTATCCCTCTTGAAAGAGATGTCGAGTATAGCATTGACCTCACTCCTGATACCACTCCTCTATCTAAGGCCCCGTATAGAATGACGCCTGCTGAATTGCAGGAGTTGAAGACTCAGTTGCAAGAACTGATTGATAAGGGTTTCATTAAACCAAGTGTCTCATCGTGGGGTGCACCTGTTTTGTTCGTCAAGAAGAAAGATGGGAGTATGCAACTTTGAGGATCTGTTTGACTATCAGGAATAGATATCCCTTGCCCCGCATAGAGGATCTGATTGATCAGCTGAAGGGTGTTGGAGTTTTCTTTAAGATAGATTTGAGGTCGGGTTTCATCAGATTCCGGTGAAGAAGGAAAATATCCCTAAGACCGCTTTCCGTACAAGATATGGGCATTATGAGTTCATTGTTATGCCCTTTGGTCTTACAAATGCTCCTGATGTATTCATGGATCAGATGAACCGCTCTTTCCATGAGTTCTTGGATACGTGTGTGGTTGTTTTCATTGATGATATCCTTGTGTACTCTAAGAATGAAGAAGAGCATGAGAAGCATCTGAGGTTGATCTTGGATATTTTGAGGAAACAGAAGTGGTTCGCAAAGTTCTCTAAGTGCGAGTTCTGGCTTAAGGAGGTTTCGTTTTTAGGCCATGTCATCAACAAAGATGGTGTTAATGTGGACCCTTCCAAGATTAAAGCTGTTGTGGAATGGGAAAGTCCTAAGAGTGTTTCTGAGATCCGAAGTTTCCTAGGTCTTGCTGGTTACTATCATAGGTTTGTTAAGGATTTCTCAAAGATAGCTCAGCCGTTGACCAAACTGATGAGAAAAGAGAGCAAGTTTCTGTGGTCCGAAGAGTGCGAAAAGGCATTCCAAGAGTTGAAGAAGTGCCTCACTACTGCTCTAGTTCTGACTTTTCCTACTGAAAGGGTTGAGTTTGAGGTTTATAGTGACGCATCGAAGCACGATTTGGGTTGTGTCCTTATGCAACAAAGGCAGGTTGTGGCCTACGCCTCTAGACAGTTGAAGGTTCATGAAAAGAATTACCCTACTCATGATTTGGACTTGGCTGCTGTGGTGTTTGCCCTCAAAATTTAGCGACACTACTTGTATGGAGTCCCATGTAAAGTGTTTACCGGCCACAAGAGTCTTCAGTATATCTTCACTCAGCGTGATTTGCATTTGAGACAAAGAAGGTGGTTGGAATCGATCAAAGATTACGATCTACAGCTGGATTATCACGAGGATGAAGCTAACGTGGTTGCTGATGCTCTCAGTCGTAAGTCGAAGCATTCTCTTAGTGCGGCTAGCACCTGGCCAAGGGATTTGTGTGACGAGTATCGAAAGCTCGAAATTGAGGTTCTACCTCAAGGTTCTATAGAAACTCTTTGTGCTATGAGTGTTGAACCTGTTTTGTTCCAAGAATTGCGAGAGAAGCAAAGGAATGATCCTAAGCTAGAGAAGATCCGTGAAGCTAAGGCTCAGGGACGAGCCGAGAATTTCGAAGTTGATTCCAAGGGAAGTTTGAAATTTATGGGTCGTTGGTGTGTGCCTAATGACTTAGAACTTAAGAAGAAGATCCTCGAAGAAGCTCATTGTACTCCCTATTATGTTCATCCTGGGGGTGATAAGCTTTACAAGGATCTCAATGCTAATTTTTGGTGGCCTTGTATAAAGAGAGAAGTAGCTGAATTTGTGGCTAGATGTTTTGTTTGTCAAAAAGTCAAGATCGAGCATCAAAGCCAGGTGGATTGCTACAACCATTGCCTATTCCCGCGTGGAAGTTTGATTCTATCTAGATGGACTTTGTTATGGGTCTTCCGAGAGCTGCTGGTGGTAAGAATGTCGTATGGGTGATCGTAGACCGTTTGACTAAAGTAGCTCGATTTATTCCGATGAAGAATACTTGGTCTATGGAAGAGTTAGCTGAAGCTATGCTAATGAAATCATCCAATTGCATGGTATCCCGAAGGATATCCTAGATTTTTGTCTCATTTTTGGGTTCTCTACAAGAGGCTTTTGGTACTAAGTTGAAGTTGAGTACCGCTTTTCATGTGGCAATTGATGGGAAAACTGAGAGGACTATTCAGACTTTGGAGGATATGCTCCGTGCTTGTGCCTTGGAATTTCAAGAGTCCTGGTTGAAGTCATTGAATTTGGTAGGGTTCTCTTACAATGATAGTTACCATGCTAGTATCCAGATGGCTCCCTATGAAGCCTTATATGGGCGGAAGTGTCGTAGTCCTACTTGTTGAAGCGACATAAGTGACTCTTTGGTGTTGGGACCAGATTGATTCAGGATACCATTGAGCAAGTGAAGGTTATCCAGGCAAGAATGAAGGCTGCTCAGGATAGGCAAAAGTCTTATGCAGACCTACGTCGGAAGCCTATTTCTTACGCCGTTGGGGATAAGGTGACAGGCTAAAGTCGTATCACCTATTCAAAGATAATTCCTACAGTCCTCTAACAATGGTAGTCAATGGAAATAGGTCGAATCCACAGAGAGACGGAGTTCTAAGTTAATATTTAGCTAAACAGCTACTTCAGACAAAATCAGATAGAAACAGCTGAACTACTAATTAATTACTAGAAAATAATATAAAATGGATTTTTACTCTATGAAATAAAGGTCTAGGGAATTAGTTCGGTCCACCATGCTTATACCAATCAAAGGATCAAATAACTATCGGAACCTAGGTCGATAATCGATAGATTAGAGTAGTGTCAAGCTATGGTTAAGTCTCAACGCCCATAATTCAACATATGCAGCACGTTCACAAACATAATCAGAATTACTGATGTGTACTAGGCCTCTAAAAGTAAGACAGATCTTTGCAAATAATTATTAACCTTAAGTAATCAAAGAAATTGCGCAATAACGTTAACTACTCAATAAGAACAAATCACACCACAACCTATCTCATCAAACCCTAGAACTAATAGCAATTCAAATAATCAAGGTATAAACATGGCTTCCCTCTCTAAATCCCTAGAAATTAAACTACTCAGACATAATTAAATCAACAATAACAATTCCAATAAGAAACCCTAATTTCAGCATCATCAATAAATTGAATAATTAAACTAAGCAATCAAAATAATTAAAGAGATTAAAGTAGAGAAGAATACCAATTGACGGAAAGCAAGAACTTTTATTGAAATCAAAACCGAGGTTCAATCATCTTTAATCTAATCTAAAGTGTTTAATCTAAATAAAACTAAGCTAAGAACTATTGGGAATAAAATAGAATAAAAAGGTGTCTCCAAAAATATGAGGAAAAGGTATTTATACTACCCCGCAAAGTCTAATTAAAAACGGAAACAAAGATAAAATTTCCGCGTCGACGAGCACAGGACCCGATCGGGCAATGGGCCACCCGATCGGGCCCATAGTAAAAAAAATCTTGCCCAACTTCTCTATGGATCAAACGCAGCAGCAGTAGGCCCACGCACAAAATATGGCCCACCCGATCTCTGGCCCGATCGGGTGGTGGATCGGGTGCGAAGCATAATGACCTAGCTGGGTTCTTGAATATCGAACAAGCAGCAGCAACTTCAATGTGAGTTAAGGCCCTGCCCGATCGGGTGGGCTTGGCCCGATCGGGTGGCGAGCTTTTTCACCCCAGCACGCACATTTGGCTCACTCGCTCGATCGGGTCGGGCAAGACTTGCCCAATCGGGTCCGAGAGTTTCACACTCGATGTATTAATTAGTGGCCCGATTGGGCCATGTTTACCCGATCCGAGTACGTATCAACATCGTTAGCTTGTATCCTTGAATGTTTCTTCACGGTTTGAGCTCGAAGGACACATCTAAAGTCTCGGGAACCTCCTAAACCCGAACGCGCCTCATAGCATCTCGTAAAGCCGTGGTTGCATCCAAATAGCTCGGAAATAAGGAGAAAACTCCTAAAACCTGCAATTCAACACTAAAACACAAAACCACAACTATATACGATGGTTAGCATAAAATAGCTCCGAAGAGCTCAAATGACGCACAATGTAGCTCGTAAATAAGGGAGAAAAGTCTATATAAATAGGTTATATCAAACTCCCCCAAGCTAAACCTTTGCTTGTCCTCAAGCAAACAGAACATGAACGTGGAATAGATTGCCTCACCCAATAGATAAAAATCAATCAAAGCTCAAAACGTTTTCAAGACTAAGAATCGTTCAAGTAGGAAAAATTCAAGTTTGGCTAATCAAATCCATCCAACCACCATTAATTCAAGCAATTCATCAAATGCAAGCATCCACAAGGCGTATAAATCTTGAAAAGGCTCTCACAAGGGTGTCACTCCTCTCAATTTTGTGGCAGGCAAAGAATATTTCTGAACATTCACCAACCCGACCATAAACGCCCTTCCCACTCACACTCTCATGTGTTTAAGAATGTTAAATGACGCTCATCCTAGCCAAGTCGACTCAATTAGCAGACATACTCTTTAACTTTGACAAACTGACTCGAAATCAATCCAACAAATAATGCAGACACGAGCTCAAGAGGACTTTATAGGGTTGTAATGGGGCTTAGGTAAGAGGTAGGGGGTATCTTTAGGTAATGTGGTGGAAAAAACTGAGAAAGGGGGGAGCATGAATCACTCAAACAAGGCTTAAGATGGCCTAAACAACTCCCAACAACACCATATAACCACGAAAAATAACCCAACTCTCATAAATCAATGAAAACTCACAACAAACCCAATTTTCAAGCAATGAAGCGAATTTTTCTTTATGAACGTACGTGAATGAAGGATTTTGAATTCTTTTGAACTTTTATTTCATTTTTCTTTCATTTTTCTTTCATTTTTCTGAACTTCATTCACGCAACTCAAATTTTATTTTTTCTTTACTTTTTCTCACACTCAAACCACAACAAATATACTTTTAATTCCTCAACAACCAAACCAAACCATGAAACCAATCTCAAACTCAACCCATACAAAAGCTCCCCCAAGCTAGGCTTGGAAATAAAATCGAAATAAGGCTATGGGCTCATAATAGGGGTTTAAGTAACATGAAACAAGTCATCAGGCTCAGCGGGGCTAAGAAGGATAAAAGTATATCAAAAATTCACTCTGAGGCTCAAGAATCAGACAAAAGAACGCCTCTATCACAGCAAATGCTACAAGTCATCAAATATCAGACAAGTACGAAGTCAAAGTCAAGATCAATCCACTAGAGAGGAACTAACACACAAAAAGAGACTGGATAAGGTATGAATCCAATAGGCTACAAAAAGGCCTCACAGTCTAACCAATTCCGGCATGCAGCACAATGTAGTGTAATATAATCAAAACTCGCTCGAAATCATAGCAATCAAACATCAAATCATAGCCTAGATCACAAATGCCCAGCTATCCAGAAAACAAAGTCAAATTATTTTCAATAAGAGCACAACAAGGGGCATGGAGAGGCAACTAAACTAGTCATGGGAACCTTATTTTTTTGATTTTTCAGTATTTTTCTAAAGCAATAGATTTATCTTAGAAAGCAGTAAAAGAGATAGAGAATACAAACAGAAATCCTCCCCCAAGCTGAACTTGGCAGTGTCCTCAATGCCAAAAGGTAACAAAGAACGATGTTAAGAGGAAAAATACAACGTTGTACCCTCACTCTCGCTCACTAAAAAGAAGAAAAATAAAAAGAAAAGGAAAAAGGGGAAAAATACGAGTTGCCTCTCGCACAGCGCTGGTTTATAAAGGTCCAGCACGACCATAATACCTCCATCTCTCAAATAGGAGGGGCTAAGCAGTGAGAGCCACCCTCATCAAACACTTTCCTTCTCCAAATGTTCTTAATAATACCTCCAGACTGTGAGGAACCTTAGGTGGAATTGGAACCTTCTCGACACCTACTTCATCCAAAACCTCAGCCCTGCAACAAGATTGTTCAAGCATAGGTGCCTTATTGGTTAACTTCAAAATCACTTTATCATCGCCAACACTCATAGTTAAAGACCCAGACTTAACATCAATGGCAGCACCAACAGTACACAAAAACGGTCTACCTAGAATAATGGGAATCTGGGCATCCTCATCCATATCTAGCACAACAAAATCAACAGGAATATAGAATTTGCCAACCCTAACAGGAACGTCCTCTAAAACACCTAGGGGGTATTTTATAGAACGATCAGCCATCTGTAAAGTGATTTGTGTGCATTTAAGTGCTCCCATGTTCAGTTGCTTATAAACAGATAATGGCATAGCAAAAACAGAAGCACCTAAATCACACAAAGCTTTATCAATAAAAATAGGTCCAAGATGGCAGGGAATAAAAAAACTACTAGGATCTTTCAACTTTGGTGGGGTTTTATTTTGAATAAAAGCACTACACTCTTCAGTAAGAGCGACACGCTCTACCCCACCAAAGTCTCTTTTCTTAGTTATCATATCTTTCAGAAATTTAGCATAAACAGGGACTTGGGTAATTAAATCTGTGAATGGAATCGTTACCGCAAGGTTCTTGACATAGCCAAGAACTTACCAAACTGCTGATCGACCTTTAATTGTTGCATCCTGTGAGGAAAAGGTAGCCTTGGTGTAAAAGGCATTTTAGAAACCTTCTCCTTTTTCTTCCCTGTCTGTTCAGCTTCCTCAGATAAGTCGACTTCAGCCGTCGAACTCTTCCGTTTTCCTTCCTCTACCACACTCTTCTTCCCCGCAGTTGGGGCAACATCATTAATGGGCATTGGAGGGGCATCATAAGCAATGTCACTACGAAGAGTGATGGCATTCACGTGCTCTCTCTGAATGGGTTGCCCTGGCAATTCCCCTTGACGCCTCTGAGTACAATTGCTTGCTAATTGGGTAATTTGAGTCTCAAGGTGTTTGATGTGCTTCTCTTGAGCTCTTTGTGCTTCCCCTTGAGCCTGTATATGTTTTTGTGTTTCCTCATTGGTCTTTTGCATAGATAACATCAATTTCAGCAAATCAGACATAGAAGGCTCTTGTGGGTTTGAGTTTTGTGGAGGTGGGGTTGGAATATTTTGTGGGGTTTGGAAGTTATGAGGGGTGTTGAAATTTTGTGTTGGAGGTCTCTGAAAACTAGAGGGATTTTGGTAGTATGAGGGTTTAGGATGATTTTGTGGAGGTTGAGGTTGATAGTTTGGCTGATTTTGGTAGTTGTATGAAGGGGGGAAATTTTTTGGTCTTTGTTGAAAAGCTTTTGCCTGCTCCATTTGATGTTGACTGAACTGACAGTCATGCCCAAATGACCTTGCACACCACATACCTCGCAGTAAGATGAGGTAATGGGTGCCATGGCGGACATAGCATTAATACTCAAGGCAGGTGCTGTCGAGGACGAGGATTTCAATGTGTCAATCTGCTGGCTCAACTCCGCCATCTACGAAGTCAGCAATGCTAGGGCGTCTACCTCCAATACCTTCCTTGTGAGTCTTCGGGAAGTGGAATGATCATTGGCTGCAAGGTTTGAAAGAAATTCATAGCCTACATCCACTTCCTTATCCAGAAAAAATTTCCTCCCGTAGACGAGTCAACAATACTCTTCGTCTGAGGCTGCAGACCATTGTAGAATATCTGCGTCAAGAACCATTTGTCCATGTTGTGATGTGGACACTCTCTCAGTAAATCTCTGAACCTAGCCCACGCTTCCCAAAGTGTTTCATCAGACTCTTGGGAAAACGTGGCTAGTTTATTTCTGATTTCTGCTATCTTTGTGGGTGGATAGTACTCTCTCAGGAATGCAGGTGAAATCTCCGACCATTCAGACACTTTCATGTCGCTGAACCACATCTGAGGTCTGTCTCGGAGTGAGAACTCGAATAACATGACCTTCAATTGCTCAGGTGTGACTCCTTGATGCTTTACAGTTCGGCAGAGTTGTTGAAATCTCTGCAAATGGTTGGCCGGAACTTCAGTAGGATGCCCACCAAACTGATTTTGATGAACCATGCTGATGAGTCCAGGCTTAATCTCGAAATTGTTAGCGGCAATGGTGGGCATTGGTGGTCCAGTAAAAAGACCATCTAGGTTGGTTACCCCATATGACTTCAGTGATTTAGACATAACTGAACTCGAGGTGTCTAATCCAGAGGTGTTCAGCTGAAGAGACTGCTTTTCTCTCTAAATTTTCTTTTGAAGCTGCCGGATTGTACTTGTAAGATTGGGATCCGTTGGGATGGGGGAGCCGCTTCTTTGAGACCTGGGTATACAAAAAAAACAAAAAGAAGCAATAAAACGTACCTCAATTGGAACAATGAAGTTCCAATGAGGTGCAGAGAAGTAAACTAATTAACCAAACAAAAACTTAGAAAACTAGCCGTCTCCCCAGTAACGGCGCCAAAATTTAACAGGCTAAAGTCGTATCACCTATTCAAAGATAATTCCTACAATCCTCTAACAATGGTAGTCAATGGAAGTAGGGTCGAATCCACAAAGAGACGGAATTCTAAGTTAATATTTAGCTAAACAGCTACTTCAGACACAATCAGATAGATACAGCTGCACTACTAATTAACTACTAGAAAAAAATATAAAATGGATTTTTACTCTATGAAATAAAGGTCTAGGGAATTAGTTCGGTCCACCATGCTTATACCAATCAAAGGATCAAACAACTATCAGAATCTAGGTCGAGAATGGATAGATTAGAACAGTGTCAAGCTATGGTTAAGTCTCAACGCCCATAATTCAACATATGCAGCACGTTCACAAACATAATCAGAATTACTGATGTGTACTAGGCCTCTAAAAGTAAGACGGATCTGTGCAAACAATTATTAACCTTAAGTAATCAAAGAAACTGCGCAATAACGTTAATTACTCAATAAGAACAAATCACACTACAACCTATCTCATCAAACCCTAGAAACTAATAGCAATTCAAATAATCATGGTATAAACATGGCTTCCCTCTCTAAATCCCTAGAAATTAAACTGCTCAGACATAATTAAATCAACAATAACATGTCTAATAAGAAACCCTAATTTCAACATCATGAAGAAATTAAATAATTAAACTAAGCAATCAAAATAATTAAAGAGATTAAAGTAGAGAAGAATACCAATTGACGGAAAGCAAGAACTTTTATTGAAATCAAAACCGAGTTTTAATCACCTTTAATCTAATCTAAAGTGTTTAATCTAAATAAAACTAAGCTAAGAACTATTGGAAATAAAATAGAATAAAAAGGTAAATCTAAAATATGAGGAAAAGGTAATTATAATACCCCTCAAAGTCTAACTAAAAACGGAAACAAAGATAAAATTTCCGCGTCGACGAGCACAGGACCCGATCGGGCAATCGGCCACCCAATCGGGCCCATAGTAAAAAAAATCTTGCCCAATTTCTCTTTGGATCAAACGCAGCAGCAGTAGGCCCAAGCACAAAATATGGCCCACCCGATCTCTGGCCCGATCGGGTGGTGGATCGGGTGCGGAGCGTAATGTCCCAGCTGGGTTCTTGAACAGCGAACAAGCAACAACAACTTCAATGTGAGTTTAGGCCCTGCACGATCAGGTGGGCTTGGCCCGATCGGGTGGCGAGTTTTTTCACCCCAGCACGCACATGTGGCTCATAATAGGGGTTTAAGTAACATGAAACAAGTCATCAGGCTCAGCGGGGCTAAGAAGGATAAAAGTATATCAAAAATTCACTCTGAGGCTCAAGAATCAGACAAAAGAACGCCTCTATCACAGCAAATGCTACAAGTCATCAAATATCAGACAAGTACGAAGTCAAAGTCAAGATCAATCCACTAGAGAGGAACTAACACACAAAAAGAGACTGGATAATGGTATGAATCCAATAGGCTACAAAAAGGCCTCACAGTCTAACCAATTCCGGCATGCAGCACAATGTAGTGTAATATAATCAAAACTCGCTCGAAATCATAGCAATCAAACATCAAATCATAGCCTAGATCACAAATGCCCAGCTATCCAGAAAACAAAGTCAAATCATTTTCAATAAGAGCACAACAAGGGGCATGGGGAGGCAACTAAACTAGTCATGGGAACCTTATTTTTTTGATTTTTCAGTATTTTTCTAAAGCAATAGATTTATCTTAGAAAGCAGTAAAAGAGATAGAGAATACAAACAGAAATCCTCCCCCAAGCTGAACTTGGCAGTGTCCTCAATGCCAAAAGGTAACAAAGAACGATGTTAAGAGGAAAAATACAACGTTGTACCCTCACTCTCGCTCACTAAAAAGAAGAAAAATAAAAAGAAAAGGAAAAAGGGGGAAAATACGAGTTGCCTCTCGCACAGCGCTGGTTTATAAAGGTCCAGCACGACCATAATACCTCCATCTCTCAAATAGGAGGGGCTAAGCAGTGAGAGCCACCCTCATCAAACACTTTCCTTCTCCAAATGTTCTTAATAATACCTCCAGACTGTGAGGAACCTTAGGTGGAATTGGAACCTTCTCGACACCTACTTCATCCAAAACCTCAGCCCTGCAACAAGATTGTTCAAGCATAGGTGCCTTATTGGTTAACTTCAAAATCACTTTATCATCGCCAACACTCATAGTTAAAGACCCAGACTTAACATCAATGGCAGCACCAACAGTACACAAAAACGGTCTACCTAGAATAATGGGAATCTGGGCATCCTCATCCATATCTAGCACAACAAAATCAACAGGAATATAGAATTTGCCAACCCTAACAGGAACGTCCTCTAAAACACCTAGGGGGTATTTTATAGAACGATCAGCCATCTGTAAAGTGATTTGTGTGCATTTAAGTGCTCCCATGTTCAGTTGCTTATAAACAGATAATGGCATAGCAAAAACAGAAGCACCTAAATCACACAAAGCTTTATCAATAAAAATAGGTCCAAGATGGCAGGGAATAAAAAAACTACTAGGATCTTTCAACTTTGGTGGGGTTTTATTTTGAATAAAAGCACTACACTCTTCAGTAAGAGCGACACGCTCTACCCCACCAAAGTCTCTTTTCTTAGTTATCATATCTTTCAGAAATTTAGCATAAACAGGGACTTGGGTAATTAAATCTGTGAATGGAATCGTTACCGCAAGGTTCTTGACATAGCCAAGAACTTACCAAACTGCTGATCGACCTTTAATTGTTGCATCCTGTGAGGAAAAGGTAGCCTTGGTGTAAAAGGCATTTTAGAAACCTTCTCCTTTTTCTTCCCTGTCTGTTCAGCTTCCTCAGATAAGTCGACTTCAGCCGTCGAACTCTTCCGTTTTCCTTCCTCTACCACACTCTTCTTCCCCGCAGTTGGGGCAACATCATTAATGGGCATTGGAGGGGCATCATAAGCAATGTCACTACGAAGAGTGATGGCATTCACGTGCTCTCTCTGAATGGGTTGCCCTGGCAATTCCCCTTGACGCCTCTGAGTACAATTGCTTGCTAATTGGGTAATTTGAGTCTCAAGGTGTTTGATGTGCTTCTCTTGAGCTCTTTGTGCTTCCCCTTGAGCCTGTATATGTTTTTGTGTTTCCTCATTGGTCTTTTGCATAGATAACATCAATTTCAGCAAATCAGACATAGAAGGCTCTTGTGGGTTTGAGTTTTGTGGAGGTGGGGTTGGAATATTTTGTGGGGTTTGGAAGTTATGAGGGGTGTTGAAATTTTGTGTTGGAGGTCTCTGAAAACTAGAGGGATTTTGGTAGTATGAGGGTTTAGGATGATTTTGTGGAGGTTGAGGTTGATAGTTTGGCTGATTTTGGTAGTTGTATGAAGGGGGGAAATTTTTTGGTCTTTGTTGAAAAGCTTTTGCCTGCTCCATTTGATGTTGACTGAACTGACAGTCATGCCCAAATGACCTTGCACACCACATACCTCGCAGTAAGATGAGGTAATGGGTGCCATGGCGGACATAGCATTAATACTCAAGGCAGGTGCTGTCGAGGACGAGGATTTCAATGTGTCAATCTGCTGGCTCAACTCCGCCATCTACGAAGTCAGCAATGCTAGGGCGTCTACCTCCAATACCTTCCTTGTGAGTCTTCGGGAAGTGGAATGATCATTGGCTGCAAGGTTTGAAAGAAATTCATAGCCTACATCCACTTCCTTATCCAGAAAAAATTTCCTCCCGTAGACGAGTCAACAATACTCTTCGTCTGAGGCTGCAGACCATTGTAGAATATCTGCGTCAAGAACCATTTGTCCATGTTGTGATGTGGACACTCTCTCAGTAAATCTCTGAACCTAGCCCACGCTTCCCAAAGTGTTTCATCAGACTCTTGGGAAAACGTGGCTAGTTTATTTCTGATTTCTGCTATCTTTGTGGGTGGATAGTACTCTCTCAGGAATGCAGGTGAAATCTCCGACCATTCAGACACTTTCATGTCGCTGAACCACATCTGAGGTCTGTCTCGGAGTGAGAACTCGAATAACATGACCTTCAATTGCTCAGGTGTGACTCCTTGATGCTTTACAGTTCGGCAGAGTTGTTGAAATCTCTGCAAATGGTTGGCCGGAACTTCAGTAGGATGCCCACCAAACTGATTTTGATGAACCATGCTGATGAGTCCAGGCTTAATCTCGAAATTGTTAGCGGCAATGGTGGGCATTGGTGGTCCAGTAAAAAGACCATCTAGGTTGGTTACCCCATATGACTTCAGTGATTTAGACATAACTGAACTCGAGGTGTCTAATCCAGAGGTGTTCAGCTGAAGAGACTGCTTTTCTCTCTAAATTTTCTTTTGAAGCTGCCGGATTGTACTTGTAAGATTGGGATCCGTTGGGATGGGGGAGCCGCTTCTTTGAGACCTGGGTATACAAAAAAAACAAAAAGAAGCAATAAAACGTACCTCAATTGGAACAATGAAGTTCCAATGAGGTGCAGAGAAGTAAACTAATTAACCAAACAAAAACTTAGAAAACTAGCCGTCTCCCCCAGTAACGGCGCCAAAATTTAACAGGCTAAAGTCGTATCACCTATTCAAAGATAATTCCTACAATCCTCTAACAATGGTAGTCAATGGAAGTAGGGTCGAATCCACAAAGAGACGGAATTCTAAGTTAATATTTAGCTAAACAGCTACTTCAGACACAATCAGATAGATACAGCTGCACTACTAATTAACTACTAGAAAAAAATATAAAATGGATTTTTACTCTATGAAATAAAGGTCTAGGGAATTAGTTCGGTCCACCATGCTTATACCAATCAAAGGATCAAACAACTATCAGAATCTAGGTCGAGAATGGATAGATTAGAACAGTGTCAAGCTATGGTTAAGTCTCAACACCCATAATTCAACATATGCAGCACGTTCACAAACATTATCAGAATTACTGATGTGTACTAGGCCTCTAAAAGTAAGACGGATCTGTGCAAACAATTATTAACCTTAAGTAATCAAAGAAACTGCGCAATAACGTTAATTACTCAATAAGAACAAATCACACTACAACCTATCTCATCAAACCCTAGAAACTAATAGCAATTCAAATAATCATGGTATAAACATGGCTTCCCTCTCTAAATCCCTAGAAATTAAACTGCTCAGACATAATTAAATCAACAATAACATGTCTAATAAGAAACCCTAATTTCAACATCATGAAGAAATTAAATAATTAAACTAAGCAATCAAAATAATTAAAGAGATTAAAGTAGAGAAGAATACCAATTGACGGAAAGCAAGAACTTTCATTGAAATCAAAACCGAGTTTTAATCACCTTTAATCTAATCTAAAGTGTTTAATCTAAATAAAACTAAGCTAAGAACTATTGGAAATAAAATAGAATAAAAAGGTAAATCTAAAATATGAGGAAAAGGTAATTATAATACCCCTCAAAGTCTAACTAAAAAGGAAACAAAGATAAAATTTCCGCGTCGACGAGCACAGGACCCGATCGGGCAATCGGCCACCCAATCGGGCCCATAGTAAAAAAAATCTTGCCCAATTTCTCTTTGGATCAAACGCAGCAGCAGTAGGCCCAAGCACAAAATATGGCCCACCCGATCTCTGGCCCGATCGGGTGGTGGATCGGGTGCGGAGCGTAATGTCCCAGCTGGGTTCTTGAACAGCGAACAAGCAACAACAACTTCAATGTGAGTTTAGGCCCTGCACGATCAGGTGGGCTTGGCCCGATCGGGTGGCGAGTTTTTTCACCCCAGCACGCACATGTGGCTCTCTCGCCCGATCAGGTCGGGCAAGACTTGCCCGATCAGGTCCGAGAGTTTCACACCTGATGTTCTAATTAATAACCCGATCGGGCCACGTTTGCCCGATTCGAGTATGTATCAACATCATTAGCTTGTATCCTTGAATGTTTCTTCGTGGTTTGAGCTCGAAGAACACATCTAAAGTCTCGGGAACCTCCTAAAGCAAGAAAACATACCGTAACGACTTGAACGCGCCTCATAGCATCTCGTAAAGCCGTGGTTGCTTCCAAATAGCTCGGAAATAAGGTGAAAACTCCTAAAACCTGCAATTCAACACTAAAACACAAAACCACAACTATATACGATGGTTAGCATAAAATAGCTTCGAAGAGCTCAAATGACGCACAATTTAGCTCTTAAATAAGGGCGAAAAGTCTATATAAATAAGTGATATCATAAGGTACTGTTGAAAGTGTCTCCAATGAATTGTGTGATGAGATTTGGGCAGAAAGGCAAGTTAAGCCTGAAATATGTGGATCCCTATGAAATCCTCAAGAGAATTGGGGAGGTGGCTTACAGATTGGTCATGCCACCCAATTTTTCAAGGGTGCACGATGTGTTCCATGTATCGCAGTTACAAAGATATCGCACCGATCCTTCTCATGTCATTCCTATAGAATCAGTCGCTATTGAACCGAATTTGACCTTCGAAGAGCGATCTATTCAAATCTTGGACCGTCAAAATCGTGCCTTGAGAAGAAAGGTGATACCTTTGGTTAAAGTACGTTGGAGAAGCCAAAAGTACGAGGAAGCCACTTAGGAAACGGAAGAGTCGATGAGGCTTAAGTATCCCGAGCTATTATCTCAGGTATTTCCTTTGTTATTTTAAGTTTCGTGGACGAAACTTTTCTTAAGGAGGGAAGATTGTAACACCCCGAATTTTCCTGAAATTTTCTCGCGTTAATTATTGTTAAATTAGACGTTAAATTATATTTTGCTAATATATTTCCGTCAAATATATGTATTTTACATCAACATTGTCATTTCGAGAGTATTCATATATTTATATATATTTATAATGTGAATTTAAGTGTAGTATTGCTTAGTAAACGGGCAATGCTCGTACTTGCGTCAACTATGTTGAACAGGAAATGTAGCGCTCGTCTACGTGCGTAATGTATGATGTGATGTCTTTGTAAGTGTGTATTTATATTACGTTAATAATTATAATTTCTATTTATAAAAATACTTACTTATATATTGATAGGTTTTAGTCGTATCACCTATTCAAAGATAAACCTACAGTCCTCTAACTAAGGTAGTAAGTGGAAGCAGGGTCGAATCCGCAGGGAGGCAGAGTTTCTAAATTAATATCCAATTAACTAGTTACTTCAGATGAAAAGAGGGAGAATTAATTAAACTAATGATTAAACTAAGAAAGACGAATTAAACAGAGGATTTAACTATCGAATAAAAGTCGAGGGTATTAGGTCGGTCCACCATGCTTATACCAATCAAACAAGGTCAACAACTATCAAAACCTAGGTCAAGAGTCGAGGGATTAGAGCATGTGTTGAGCTATGGTTAAGACTCAACGCTCATAGTTCAACATACGCCGCATGTTCACTAACGTAATCAGAACTACTGATGTGTCTTAGGCCTCTAGTCGTAAGACGGATCTGTGCAAACAACTATTAACCACAAGCAATCAATGAAATTGGCCACTAACATTAATCACTAATTAAGAACAAACCACACCACAATCACTCTAGTCAAGCCCTAGAAATCAATAGGAGTCTAAATAACAATCATGGTATAAGCATGGCTTCCCTGTCTAACACCCTAGAAAGAGAACTACTCAGACATGATCAAATTGACAACAACAAATCTAATTGAAAACCCTAAGAATTGCATCATGAACTAATTGAAAAATAAGCAATTGAACTAAAGTAATTGAGAGATAAGAATAAAGCAATAAGCAAGACGATTACCAAATTGACGGAAAGCGGAAACTTTAATTGAATTGAAGTAACACTTGAATCTCTTCTACAATGGAAAGCAATGATAAACTAGGCTAAGAGCTCTCTAAATGTTCAATAATATGAAAGATACAAAAAATAACAACCTAAAAAAGTATCTATAGTCTCTAAGAAAACAATAAGATAGAGTGGGGAAATAACGAAAAATCGCATCCCCGTGTCTTCCACCCGATCGGGTCTGGGAACAAATTTCCAGCAGAGCAATTTAGGCTTCACCCGATGGGATCGGGCAGCTTCCACCCGATCGGGGCCTTGCGATTTAAAAAACGTGAGGTACTTCCTACCCGTTTTTTAGATCTTGAGCTTTTATCTAAGTTGGGTTTAACTGATGATTTCAAGGATTTTATGAAAAACTTTGGGCATGGAGGCGCTTTATAATGTGCTTGTCAATACTTATCCTCCATTAGTCTATGAGTTTTTTAGCAGTTTCAGTCTGACCAAGCCTAGGGCCGGTCCGGTCACCCATGTTCATTTTAGACTACTCAACCGAGACCACACCCTCACCCTTAAGGAATTTGCGAGGGTTCTTCGGTTACAGGTACGGGGTGACTACTACCCACCCGACCACTTCAAAATGGCCGATACTTATTTTGCACTGACAGGGGACACCACGCCTTTTGACATCCAGCATTGTCATTGGGCAAATTTTCATCACCCTATTTTTAGTATTTGGATCCGGTTCATGGCCCATACTCTTTTAGGGCGGTTTGAGGGTCACTTGGTCCGGGGGGCCGAGCTAGTTGCTATAGCTAGCTACATTACTAAAGGCTCTAGGGAGCAATTTCATTACAACTTGGCCCACCATGTAGCTATTCAGTTCGAGCGTATCTCGAACTCGCTCCCTAGGCCAAGGGAAGACGGCAGTTGGACCTCTAGGAGGTTATTCAACGGGGGGTTGATCACATTGTTTGTCCGGCAAATTACCGGCTTTGACGAGACTCAGCTATCCCCGTCCTTGGCCCTACCCTCATTGACCTCACATACCTCAACACCCTGAAAGTCCTAAATTGTCTGCCTGACCATAGATTCCAATGGGTGATTAAAGCAAAAAAATACATCATTCTGCCCGACCCTAGAGCCCGACTGCGGCCTCGTCAGGCGAACTACCTACTCCCCATAGAGGGAGTTGATCTTGTTGTCGCTGACCCCGAGCTCCCTCGTCGTTCCTACCACAGGCGGCCTACGCCGATCTTAGACGAGGGCACCTCCACTTCTGCTCCCCCCTCCTCCCCTCCCACGGAAACATTTGATTTTACTTCTATGATGTCGACCCTAGGTCGCATGGAGACGGGGATGGGAAGGATGGAAGGGCTGATCAACGCGAACACCGCCACCCTAGCGGGCTATGGCACTCGCATCGATCAGCTCTATACCCGTGTAGAACAGATAGGGGGCGGATGGATACCTTGGCCAATGACCTGCACTAATCTTTTTATCCTCTCTATGACGACTATTGCAGGCGTGGCATTATTGAGTAGACTGCTCAACACCCCTCGTGGTACCATTGGAACCTGAGTTATAGCTAGCCTGCCGGTCAGAGTGATGACATGGCAGAGGATGAGGAGGAGGAGCCTGCTCGTCAGTCCGTCTCTTTAGGAGACTTTTGTCTTGGGGCTAGTGGTTTTGGGGGTGGTTTGATGCAGGTACTAGCGGCTTTGGTGGAGGGGTGAGTGGTTTTTCAGGTGATCCCTCGTGTGGTGGTTACACAGATGGTGGTGGTACTTCTAGTGGTGGCTTCTTTGGTGCCCCCACTGATGATGATCTGGGCGGCTGATGCCCTTGTTCTCTCCTCTCCCTCGTTGCAATCAGGACATTGCCTCGTTCAGCTTGGGGGAGAATTTCTCACTGTGAGTACTCTCTTTATTGCTTTCTAGTATAGTTTATTGCTTTTTAGTGTAGTTTAAAGCTTTGATAGAATAGTTTTATAGCTTTGAAAAATTGAAAAAATGAAAAAAAAAATATGATTGATCATGACTGGTTTGATTGCCTCCCTGTGCCCCTTGTTGTGCTGTTATTGAAAATGATTTGACTCTGTTTTCTGGATAGCTGGGCATTTGTGATTATGAGGTTTTGATTTGATGTTCGACTACTTTGATTTCGAGCGATTTCTGACTATCATATACTACTTTGTGCTGCATACCTAATTTGGTTAGACTGTGAGGCCTTTTTCTAGCCTATTGGATTCATACTATTATCCAGTCTATATTTTTGGTGTGTTAGTTCCTCTCTAGCGGATTGATCTTGACTTTGACTTCGTACTCATCTAATGTTTGGTGACTTGTTGCATTTGCTATGATAGAGGCGTTCTTTTGACTTATTCTTGAGCCTCAGAGTTAGTTTGATACATTTTTATCCTCCTTAGCCCCGCTGAGCCTAATGACCTTATTTCATGTTACTTAAACCCTTATTATAAGCCCATGGCCTTTGTTTTGATATTATTTCCAAGCCTAGCTTGGGGGAGCTTTTATATGGGTTGAGTTTGAAGTTGGTTTCATGGTTTGGTTTGGTTGTTTAGGAATCAAAAGTTGTATTTGTTGTGGCTTGATTGTGAGAAAAAGAAAAGAAAAGGCAAAATTAGAGTTGCGTGAATGAAGTTCAGAAAAATGAAAGAAAAATGAAATAAAAGTTCAAACGAATTCGAAGTTCTTTCATTCACGTACGTTCATAAAGAAAAATTCGTTTCATTGCCTATTGGGTTTGTTGTGAGTGTTCATTGAATCCTAAGAGTTGGTTTATTTTTGTGGTTATATGGTGTTAATTGGGAGTTGTTTAGGCCATCTTAGGCCTTGTTTGAGTGTTCATGCTCCCCCTTTCTTGGTTCTTCCACCACGTTACCCAAAAGTATCCCCTACCTCTTGCCTAAGCCCCACTACAACCCGGAAAAGTCCTCTTGAGCTTGTGCCTACAATGTCTATTGGATTGATTTTGAGTTAGTTTGTCAAAGTTAAAGAATATGTCTGCTAGTTGAGTCGACTTGATTAGGATGAGCGACATTTTACCTCCTTAAACACATGAGAGTGTGAGTGGGAAGGGACATTTATGGTCGGGTCGGTGAGTGTTCGGGCACATTCTTTGCCTGCCACAAAATTGAGAGGAGTGACACCCTTTGTGAGCACCTTTTCAGGATTTGTATGCCTAGTAGTCACTTGAACTTGATGAATTGCTTGGATGATTGGTGGTTGGAAGGATTTGATTTGCCGAATTTGAATTATGGCTGCTTGAACGATTCTTAGTCTTGAAAATGTTTTTTGAGCTTGAATTGTTTTATCTATGGGGTGAGGCAATCTATTCCACGATCATGTTCTATTTGCTTAAGGACAAGCAAAGGTTTAGCTTGGGGGTGTCTGATATATTGATTTCTTATGGAGTTTTTCCCTTTCTTTACAAGCTAAATTGTGCGATATTGATGCTCTTAGGAGCTATTTATGCTAACTATTTCGATATAGTTGTGGTTTGTGTGTTCTATTTCATTTTGCAGGTTTTAGGGGAAAAAACTCCCTATTTACTTGATATTTTGAGCACCACGCTGTAGCGGAAGGTTATGAGGCATCTTGGAGGTCTCGAGATGGTATTTGGACCCCATTATGAAGAAGTAAGTGTGCAAAGACTTGGCGTCTGAAGCCAAGTAGAAGCAAGGAAGACAGCAGGCTCGCCCGATTGGATCGGGCATGGGTGCCCGATTGGGTCCGCGACTTCTCTACCCGATCATAATATCTTCGCCTGATCGGGCCATTTTTGCCCGATCAGAGTACGGAAACCTCCATTTTGACTCTTTGGCTCTCTAAACTTCACGTTTAGGGGTCTTGGGACCTCCTGAACTCTCCATAAAGCTCGTGAGCCGTCCTACGTGCCCCGTAACATCTCGTAAAGTCGTGGTTGCTTCCAAATGGCTCGGGAATAAGGAGAAAACTCTCTAAAACCTGCAATTCAACACTAAAACACGAAACCACAACTATTTACGATAGTTAGCACAAAATAGCTCCCAAGAGCTCCAATGAAGTACAAATTAGCTTGTAAATAAGGGAGAAAAGTCTATAGAAATACGTGATATCAAACTCCCCCAAGCTAAACCTTTGCTTGTCCTCAAGCAAACAGAACATGAACATGGAATAGACTGCCTCACCCCATAGATAAAAAAAACAAATCAAAGCTCAAAACATTTTCAAGACTAAGAATCATTCAAGCAGGCATAATTCAAGTTTGGCTAATCAAATCCATCCAACAACCAATCATCCAAGCAATTTATCAAATTTAAGCATCCACAAAGCATACAAGTCCTGAAAAGGCTCTCACAAGAGTGTCACTCTTCTCTATTTTGTGGCAGGCAAGGAATATGCCCGAACACTCACCAACCCGACCATAAATACCCTTCCCACTCACACTCTCATGTGTTTAAGAAGGTTAAATGACGCTCATCCTAGTCAAGTCGACTCAATTAGCAGAAATACTCTTTAACTTTGACAAACTAACTCGAAATCAATCAAATGAACAATGCAGACACGAGCTCAAGAGGACTTTAGAGGGTTGTAATGGGGCTTAGGTGAGAGGTAGGGAATACTTTTGGGTAATGTGGTAGAAAAACCAAGAAGGGGGAGCATAAATCATTCAAACAAGGCCTAAGGTGGCCTTCACAACTCCCAACAATCACCATGAAACCATGTAAAGTAACCCAACTCTCATAAACCAATGACAAACTCATAACAAACCCAATTTTCAAGCAATGAAGCGAATATTTCTTTAAGAACGTACGTGAATGAAAGAACTTCGAATTCTTTTGAACTTTTATTTTATTTTTTCTTTCATTTTTCTGAACTTCATTCACGCAACTCGAAACTTGCTTTTTCTTTTCTTTTTCTCGCTCTCAAGCCACAACAAATACACTTTTAAATTCCTCAAAAACCAAACTAAACCAACAAACCAATCTCAAATTCAACCCATACAAAAGCTCCCCCAAGCTAGGCTTGGAATAATATCAAGTGAAGGCTTTGGGATCATAATAGGGGTTTAAGTAACACGAAACAAGTTATTAGGCTCAGCGGGGCTAAGGAGGATAAAAGTATATCAAAAATTCACTCTGAAGCTCAAGAATAAGACAAAAGAACGCCTCTATCACAGCAAATGCTAAAAGTCGTCGAAAATCAGACAAATACGAAGTCAAAGTCAAGATCAATCCACTAAAGAGGAACTAACACACAAGAATAGACTGGATAATAATATGAATCCAATAGGCTACAAAAAGGCCTCACAGTCTAACCAATTCAGGTATGCAGCACAAAGTGGTCTAAGATAGTCCAAAAAAGCTCGAAATCATAGCCTCAAGATTACAAATGCCCAGCTATCCAGAAAACAAAGTCAAATCATTTTCAAATAGAGCACAACAAGGGGCACAGGGAGGCAACAAAACCAGTCATGGGAACCATATTTATTTGAATTTTTGCATTTTTTTGAAAGCAGTAAAGCTATCCTAGAAGCAGTAAAGGTGAAAGAGAAAACAAACAGAACTCCTCCCCCAAGCTGAACTTGGCAGTGTCCTCAATGCCAAAAGGTGACAAGGACTATGCTAAGAGGAAAAACAATGTTAGCACCCTCACTCTCGCTCACAAAAAGGAAGGAAAATAAAATGTATAAATAAAAATAAAAAGAAAAGGAAAGGGGAAAGAAAAATACGAGTTGCCTCTCGCACAGCGCTGGTTTATAAAGGTCCAGCACGACCATAATACCTCCATCTCTCAAATAGGAGGGGCTAAGCAGTGAGAGCCACCCTCATCAAACACTTTCCTTCTCCAAATGTTCTTAATAATACCTCCAGACTGTGAGGAACCTTAGGTGGAATTGGAACCTTCTCCACACCTACTTCATCCAAAACCTCATCCCTGCAACAAGATTGTTCAAGCGTAGGTGCCTTAACAGCATTGGTTAGTTTAAACATCACTTTATCATCACCAACACTAAGAGTTAAAGACCCAGACTTGACATCAATTACAGCACCAGTAGTACACAAAAATGGCCTACCCAAGATAATAGGAATCTGGGCATCATCATCCATATCTAATACCACAAAATCAACAGGGATATAGAATTTCCCAACCCTAATAGGAACGTCCTCTAAAACACCTAGAGGGTATTTTATAGAACGATCCGCCATTTGTAGAGTGATTTGTGTGCATTTAAGTGCTCCCATATTCAGTTTCTCAAAAACAGATAATGGCATAACAGAAACAGAAGCACCTAAATCACATAAAGCCTTGTCAATAAAAATAGGTCCAAGATGGCAGGGTATAGAGAAACTACTAGGATCTTTTAACTTTGGTGGGGCTTTATTCTGAATAAAAGCACTACAATCTTCAGTAAGAGCGACACGTTCTACCACACCAAAGTCTCTTTTCTTAGTGATCATGTCTTTCAGAAATTTGGCATAAACAGGCACTTGGGTAATTAAATCTGTAAATGGAATCGTTACCTCAAGGTTCTTGACCATAGCCAAGAACTTACCAAACTGCTGATCGACCTTGGACTGTTGCATCCTGTGAGGAAAAGGTAGCCTTGGTGTAAAAGGCGTTTCAGAAACCTTCTCCTTTTTCTTCCCTGTCTGTTCAGCTTCTGCAGACAAATCGACTTTAGACGTCGAATTCTTCCTTTTTCCTTCCTCTACCACCCTCTTCTTCCTTGCAGTTGGGGTAACCTCATCAACGGAAAATGGAGGAGCATCATAAGCTATGCGACTACGAAGAGTGATGGCATTCACATGTTCTCTATGAACGGGCTGCCCTGGCAATTGTCCCTGCTGCCTCTGTGCATTAGTTTCTGCCAATTGAGCAACTTGAGCCTCGAGAAGTTTGATGTGCTTCTCTTGGGCCCTCCGTGCTTCCTCTTGGGCCCTCTGTGCTTCCTCATTAGCCTTTTGCATAGACAATATCAGTTTCATCAGTTCAGAATTGCTAGGCTCTTGTGGGTTGTTGCTTTATGGAGGTGGGGTGTGGAAATTTTGTGGAGTTTGGAAGTTATTGGGATGATGGAAGTTTTGTGGTGGTGGTCTTTGGAAATTTTGTGGGGTTTGATGGTATGAGGGTTTAGGATAGCTTTGTGGAGGTGGAGGTTGATAGTTTTGTGGATTTTGGTAGTTATGTGGAGGGGGGAAGGTTTGTGGCCTTTGTTGAAAGGAGTTTGCCTGCTCCATCTGAAGTTGACTGAACTGACAGTCATGCCCAAAGTGTCCCTGAACACCACATACCTCGCAGTAAGATGAGGTAATGGGTGCTACTGCAGACATAGCATTGATGCTCATAGGCGGAGGTGTCGAACTAGAAGACTTCATTAGCTGCTGAGTTAGTTGCGCCATCTGAGATGTAAGCAATGAAATAGCGTCAACTTCAAGTACCTTCTTAGTCAAACTCCTAGATGATGAATGATCATTGGCTGCAAGATTTGATAGGAATTCATAACCCTCATCAACTGCCTTGTCTAAAAAGACTCCTCCTGCAGACGAATCAACAATACTCTTCGTATGAGGCTGCAGACCATTGTAGAATGTCTGTGTCAAGAACCATTTGTCCATATTGTGGTGTGGACACTCTCTCTATAGATCTCTAAACCTAGCCCACGCTTCCCGTAATGTTTCATCAGGCTCTTGGGGAAACGTGGCTAGTTTGTGTCTGATTTCTGCTGTTTTAGTAGGTGGATAATACTCTCTCAGAAACGCAGCAGAAATCTCACTCCATTCTGTTTCTTTCACATCGTTCAACCACTTCTGGGCTCTATCTTTCAATGAAAACTCGAAAAACATGACTTTGAGGTGATATGGAGTGACGCCGGCATGTTTAACGGTTCGACAAAGTTGTTGAAAACGTTGCAGATGATTTGCCGGATCTTCAGTAGGATGCCCACAGAACTGATTTTGCTGGACCATGCTGATGAGTCCAGGCTTAATCTCAAAATTTGCCGCGGCAATGGTGGGCATAGTAGGTCCAATGGAGAGACCATCTGGGTTGGGCACCCCATATGACTTCAGTGATTTTGACATAACTGAACTCAAGGTGTATGTTCCAGAGGTGTTCAGCTGAACAGACTGCTTTTCTTTCTGCTTTATCTTTCGGATTCGCCTGATTGTCCTAGTAAGATCGGGGTCCGCTGGAATGGGGGAACCATTTCTTTGAGACCTGGGCATACAAAAGAAACAAAAAGCAGCAGTAAAACGTACCTCGATTGAAACAATGAAGTTCCAATGAGGTACAGAGAAGTAGACCAAATAATCAAATAAAAACTTAGAAAACTAGCCGTCTCCCCGGCAACGGCGCCAAAATTTGATAGGGTTTTAGTCGTATCACCTATTCAAAGTTAAACCTACAGTCATCTAACTATAGTAGTCAATGGAAGCAGGGTCGAATCCACAGGGAGACAGAGTTTCTAAATTAACATTCAACCAATTCAGCTACTTCAGATGAAATCAGGGAAGAATTAATTGAACTAATGAATAAGCTAAGGAAAATGGATTAAATCGAGGAATTAACTATGGACTAAAAACCTAGGGTATTAGGTCGGTCCACCATGCTTATACCAATCAAAAAGGGTCAACTACTATCAATTCCTAAGTCAAGAGTCGGGGATTAGAGCATGTGTTGAGCTATGGTTAAGACTCAACGCTCATAGTTCAACATACGCCGCATGTTCACTAACGTAATCAGAACTACTGACGTGTCCTAGGCCTCTAATCGTAAGACGGATCTGTGCAAACAACTATTAACCACAAGCAACCAATGAAAATGTACACTGACATTAATTACTCAATAAAGAACAAACCACATCACAATCACCCTAATCAAGCCCTAGAAATTGATAGAAATTTAAATCACAATCATGGTATAAGCATGGCTTTCCTATCTAACACCCTAGAAAGAGAACTACTCACTCATAATCGAATTAAGAACAGCAAAACTAATATGAAACTCTAATAATTGCATCATGAATAATTGAATAAATAAACTAAGCAATTGAGAATAATAAAAGAGATTAGGGTAAGCAAGAATACCAATTGACAGAAAGCAGGAACTTTTATTGAAATTGGAATAGGTTCAATCACCTTTAATCTAATCTAAAGTGTTTGAATTAAACTAAGAACACAGAGAAATAACTCTAGTCTAAAGCAGTAAAAAGATGAAAAATCCAAATCTCTCTAAAATCATGAGGAAAAAGGTATTTATAATACCCCCTCAAGTCTAATTAAAATAGGAAACAAAAGTCGAAATCCGCGACAAATGGCGCCAGACCCGATCGGGCCCGAGGCATCCACCCGATCGGGCCAAGACACAAAACAGCATCAACTTGGTTCCCTTGGTCAGCGTAGCAGCGCAGCAACAAACAGGCAAATTGGGCCCCCACCCGATCACACACCCGATCGGGTCGTGTATCGGGAGCCCAGCAATTCCAGCTTTGGCGTCTTGTGGCGTGGCAGCAGCAACAAACATGAACGGTGCTCCACCCGATCGGGTCGGGCACATTACGCCCGATCGGGTCTGGGGCAAGTATGCTCGCCCGATTGGATCGGGCATGGGTGCCCGATCGGGTCCGCGACTTCTCTACCCGATCATAATATCTTCGCCCGATCGGGCCATTTTTGCCCAATCAGAGTACGGAAACCTCCTTTTTGACTCTTTGGCTCTCTAAACTTCACGTTTAGGGGTCTTGGGACATCCTGAACTCTCCATAAAGCTTGTGAGCCGTCCTACGTGCCCCGTAACATCTCGTAAAGCTGTGGTTGCTTCCAAATGGCTCGGGAATAAGGAGAAAACTCCCTAAAACCTGCAATTCACCACTAAAACACGAAACCACAACTATTTACGATAGTTAGCACAAAATAGCTCCCAAGAGCTCCAATGACGCACAAATTAGCTTGTAAATAAGGGAGAAAAGTCTATAGAAATACGTGATATCATATATTTATTTTGAACTATTTACATTATTCTTGAAACGTACAATGTACTAGCTCTTTACGCACGCACGTTTCGATGCTTGGCATTGGCGGTCCGAAAATCTGTCCAAAGGGGGGGAAATTGTAAAGTCTTGGACAACCGTACTTATGTTTGTACCGTTAATAATACCAAGACTTAACCTCTTGAATCACACTCATTATACCACCTATTGATGGTCATCAAACCACCATTAAACCCCCCCCGCCCTTAATCAACCTCTCTTCACTCACCCTTTTTGCTGGAAATAAAATCAGAAAAACACTCCTCTCCCTCACCTCGACTCACACGCATAACGCCAAAGAAATAGGGGAAGAAGTTCTTGCTATATCTTCATCTTAAGTTTAGTTTTTCTCCACACTTTTGTTGGCCAATTTCAAAGTTTTAAAGACATTTCTGAAGAGGTTCTTGTGATCGTGCTTTTAGGCCCCGAGGAAGGTGATACTCCACACGTCTCTTAGTACTCTCCATTCGTTTTACTGCACTCCTCTCGAAGAACAAGGTAACTAGCGTTATTCTAGCACGATAGGGAATACTTTTTGAACTTAGGTTGTTAGAATCGCGTTAGAGAACTTAGTATTATGCTAGGTGGAACTTAGGTAATTGTATGATTGTAGTTTAACGTAGTATCATGATTAGGATAGTTGATTTGTGGAACTTTTCATGTATTGGGTATGTCATTATGATCATGTAGATTGGTTTTGCTAGTTGGTAGTTGTCAAAATTTGATCTTGGTATATGGTGTTGATTTTGATGTAGCATGATTATGTCTTTTGTGAAGGGATTGAGGAATTGTTGGAATATGATGATTAGTCTCATGCTAGGGTGGTTAGTTGGTTATGTTGGATGTGAATTTGTGTTAGTTGGTTGCTTGAGACTTGACGTATGCTTTTTGGACGAAACGAAGGCTTACGAGCACAGCCCGCAAGCCACGAGCAGTAGTTGCTCGCGACCTGCGACGGCCACAGGTCGCACCTCGCGACGAGGGTCTGCCCTCCTTGTTGCGTGTTTTTTTTTTATTAATTTCCTAATAGGCTTACAATATGTTTATTTGTTGGTTGTTGGGTTTATGCATGTATGTTAAGCATGTTATAGTATGTTCGGGTTGGTTTGAGTTATTATATTAAGGGAATGTGCCCTATTTTGTTGGATATCTTTGATGTCGTTTGGTTTGATGGGTGTTGAGGGATTGTACTTTGAGTTGTCGACGTCGAAATGCTCGGGGGAGGATAACACTGCCCTTAGCATGTCTTCCCCAAGAGTTATGTACGGGGAATATTGTGACTTAGTCATAATTGACTTTGTACCCAAACTCGGATGACGTTTTTGTATTATATGCCTTAACATGTACGTTTTGATGTCTTATGGATTTGATTTGCATGTATACCTCGCCGTGTTTATCTTGAATGTTGTTTGGATTACCTTGTATACCTTGACGCGTATACTCATGATTTGGTTAGTTGGATTTTATGTATACCTTGTCGTGTATACCCATGTTTGAATGTTGATTGGATTCCTTTGTATACCTTGTCGAGTATACGTTATGTCTTTGTGTTTGATTGATCCTATGGATGGCATGGTCCTAGGAATTTGGTTTGATTTTTCTAAGGGCGGTATGGTCCTAGGAATGGGTAACTTAACCCTGGGCGGTATGGTCCAATGATTCACTCATGGGTGGTATGATCTGTTGAGTTTTGCTATTCGGAAAGGGCGGCATGGTCCTAGGATATGCAACGTAGGCCATGAGCGGCATGGTCCAATGAGTCTACTCACAGACGACATGGTCTGTTGTGTTTGATCTTGATGATGTGATTGATTGAGTTTGTTTCATGGTCTGACTTGGTTTTTGCGTTGAGCTTTCTTATTATGCATGTTTGTTGCTTGTCTCTTGTTGTATGAAGTTGCACGTTGTGAGCATGTTTACTTGTGGTGTATGTCTTTAGCGTTGCTTCTAACTTTATTTAAGTTTATTATTTGTTCCTTTTTGGGTTGGGAGAACTGCTAGTTACTCCCTACTGATTGTGGAAGCTGTTGATTTATTATGCAGATGATGATGCTATTTAGGATCGTTACAGTGTGGACCGGGATTGTGCGGTTTGACCTTGTGAGCAAGGAGGTTGTGCTATTCATAGTGGACGAGCACTTTGAGTTAAAAACTGGTGAGAGGTGAAGTAGTCCACGTGACTTATATGTGCGTCATCCTAACTCTCCTTCATTGATGTTTGATGGCATGTGGGTATTTCTCTAACCAAGCAAGGTTTTGTCTAGTGGAAAGGAGCGAGAGAGCCTTCTAACCTTTATGTTGGGGGTTCAATCCCCACTAGGGGAACTTTGAGAGTAGAATTTCTCATCCCCCCTCTCTTAAAGTATCTGGCCCATTAGGATCAGGGCAGAGATATTTCTCCTTAATACTCATCCTCACGTGCGAGCCCATCTTCAACTTTACAATATGAATTTGTCGCAAACATCCTCGTTGAGCTTTGTTTCTTTACTTCCAACATAAGGGCAAACAACCCCTACTTGGGGAATCACAAAACTTGCGGGCTACTTGCCCTACTTGCTCCAAACAGTTTTTCAAATTCTTTCCAGCTCCATTTTTAGTGAATTGGACACTCCATACTTGGGACTGTGATGAGCCAAGATCGTTTGGTCCAGCACCATGATAACTTCATTAGGCCCACACACATAAACTTATACCGAAAGAGTCTGACCACACATAAGTGCATATGCGGGGTTTCATCCTTAAACCATTTGTGATCGGTAGAGTAGTGCACCAGACTCAAATGTATGTCACACTCCATCTCCTTAATCGGTGTCAGATCACATGTGGGTGATACTACTTAACATTTCCACTTTCCTTTTGGGGATGTTCAAAGATACATGTTTTTTTCTTTATTTATATGATAACTTTTACCTCTTAAGCATACGACTGCTATCAAATTTGAATATCTACTGCTCCCTCCGTCCCATATTACTTGATATAGTTTAACCGGCACAGAGTTTTAGAAATGTTATTTGACTTGTTTATTTTATTGTGAGTAGTTAGTTGTTGGTACTATTTAAGTCCATAAAGTATAATGTGGGCCTATAAAAGTAAAATAAAAAGCTAAAGAGAGAGAATGCAATAGGACAAAATGTGGACCCATCCCATTATTAAAAAGATATATCTATAGTGTAGAATCATGCTATTTTTAGAAGTGTATCAAGTAATATGGGACGGATGAATATGGAAACTGTATCAAATAATATGGGACGGAGGGAGTACTTGTCTTTAGTAAGAACCATTCATTCCCTCCTTCTAAGTATTTTCCTCTCCTATTGTATGAGACATCACATGGGACTACTTTAATCAATTGCATTTTTGAACAATTTATTCAAGCAATATTGATGTGATTTAGAATATATACTGCAAGTGCATGGTGTCTGTTATTAGCAGAGACTTTTTCAAGTGTGGGACATGTTCACAGGATGATGGATTTTCACCATTAATGTTCAACTAAAAAGCTACAGACGAAATAAGGGAGAAATTGACTGAACTGCAGACTAAACTATGGAAAGCAGATTAATTCAAGAATTTATCAAATAATAAAAAAACTAGGGCATTAGCTCGGTCCACCATGCTTATACCAATAAAAAAAGGTTCAGATAACTAACAATACCTAGGTTTAGAACCGAGCAATTATGGCAAGTGTTAATCATAAGATCATATCTTAATGCTCATCAATCAACATATGCAGTACGACCACTAATATAATCAGAATTACTAATGTGTTCTAGGCCTCTAAAAGTAAGATTGGTCTATACGAACAATCATTAGCCAAATGCAATTCAAGAAATTGGCCACGAACATAAATCACAGATCAAGAACAAATCAAACTATAATCACACTAATCATAACCTAAATACTATAAGAAATTCATAGCATAATCATGGTTTAAACATGGCTTCCCTACCTAAAACCTAGAAAGGAATCTACTCACTCATGATCAAGTAAACAATAACCATTTTACTATAAAAATTCATAATTTGCATGAAGAACGAATAGTTATCAACACTCAAGCCATCAAGAGCTAAGAGGAAATTAAAAGCAATGAATAAGGAAATTACCAATTACCAAGAGATAATCAATTTTGTTGAATCAACGAATCCAAAATTTCAATCTCTTTAAAAATAAAACTTGGTGTTTAGTATAAGAATTCTCTCTAGAAGGCTTAAACAAAGTATGGAAAAAGATGTGACCATAATAAAATAACTAGTTATTTATAAATAAAAACGACTAAAGACTAAAAGATAGTATGAAAACCTAATAGGCCTTCGGATGCTCTGCCTGATCGGGCAGGTCTTGCCCGATCCCATTGGGCAGAGCCAAACTTCTTCAATTATTCATAAAGTCTTTAGCACCAGCCATTCAACCAATAGCACATCCCGATCGTGCGAGTGTTACGACTTTTCCATTGGGCAACGTTCACCTGATTGGGCCCAAGATAAAACCAACAATGCAAAATCAGGCGCCCGTTCTTGCGGAACTCGCCCGATGCCATTGAACAAGGCCATTCTTCGGCTTCTTCGATTCTTGTCTTCACATGCCAAGTTCTTTGATGATTCTCTTCTTGCTTAAGGCCTTGCGAAGTGACCTCGAGCCCTTGAATACACTGATACATACATGCCTCATGTTCTAATACGTCATGGTGGTCATAAACAATGGAAAACAAGGAAAAACTTCCCTAAAGCCTGTTTAGAACATTGATGTTGTGAGATGGTAAACTATTTTTTACTCTAATGAAAGTTTTGAAGAAGATATACTGACTAATGTCGACTAATGAGCATATTAACAACAAAGTAAATGAAAGTTGTTAAGTAAATGGAAGCTCTATAGTAAATGAGAATTGTTCGGAGAAAATGATGACTAAATGCCGAACTAGTATCAATAATAACCAAGTAAATGTAAGTTGTAGGGTGATCAACTCAACAGTTGCGAAAGTTTTTTTTGTCTCCTCCTTTGCATTCTCTCCAAGTTTCTATGAGTTGTGCATAGTGCAATGGTTAGATAAGAAACAATTATCCTCCCATTTAATGGACTGGTGTACATTGGTCTCTCGATTAGTAAGACTGAAAATATATGGTTGTGCTCAAATGGATTATTTGTTGACCATTTTGTTTATAGTTAAACTCGCAGAATGATGAGCACAATTGATAAAGCATATAAGGATTACATGTTATCTTACCTTATCACCAAAACCATCAAGGGATAAAAGGAGTTACATAGTAGACTTGCTCCTAAGCACAAATGAGAGATCAAAGGAAATATTGTTCGATCAAGTTTGTAATTTCTAAAACAAAAAAAAAATAATAAATAAATATTATCTCTATACTATAAGGGGAGAGGATGGGTGATAAGTGGAATTTAGGTTCAGTTATTTGCATTTAGTTTTAGGTTATTTAGATGCATTTTAGGCCATATAGTTTCCTTTTATTCCCCTTTTTCCTCCTTTCTCATGGTCACATGCTTTGCATTTAGTTTTGTTTTGTCTGCATTTAGTTAGGTTGCATATAGATCATTACATGTGCATTTGCATTCCCCCTCCCCCATCTAATCTCTTCTTAAAGTGATTAAAGTTAGATTTAGAAGGAAGAGGCTCGAAAAACAGGGGAGCGAGCACTCCATATGAGGCGGAGCGGGCGCTCCGTCAAAGAAAAAGTGAAGAGAAGAAGCAGTAGGTTGGAGCGGCCCAGGAGCGTTCCTGGAGCGAGAGGGCGCTAGCTCCTTTGCCCATAATTGCCTTTTTATGTCGTCTTTTACACTTTTGCCCTTATGTTTACGGGGTATAAAAACCGATTTGTAATAATTATCAAAACTAAGCTTTATTTTCTGAATTTAATTAGTTTTAATTAGAGAGAGTTTTTAGAGAGAGAAGTCGAACTAGTGAGAGAAAGTAGATCTTCGATTGAACTTCAAGCTTATTGGATTGATTGCAATGGGAAATTAGTGATTTCATCATCTTCTATTGAGTATTTCTTCTTCCCTTTACTCCTTATTTGCTTTAATAGTTGTTTACTTTGGTTTAGCATTTGATTAGTATTGATTAGTTGCTTAATAGTTGTTTTCTATATTTTCCACCATTGTTGAACCTCCATTAATGCATCAAGCTTACTATTTCATCATTTTTATGGATTTAGAGTAGTTTCCTAACTAGAGGAAAGGGATGACCTAGTTTATTACTAGTTAACCTCAAAAGTCAAGCTAGGGAGTTAGACTTAGATGAAATTAGGTTGTCTAGCTTAAATTAATGCCATGTTTAATTGCTTGATCACCTTTTAAACTTGATTTGGGGATCAAAAGTGAAGGATTGAGAAATGAAGCTTTTGATTGGCCTTAGGCTAGTCAATGGGTTGACTTCACCATGAGAATATGTGTTGACTTCCTAGGATCTTTAATTGAATTACTATGGGTTGTGTAAATACCTAATTGAGTGAATTTACTATGAGAATAGGTGAAGTAACTCGATAAGGTCCTCCTAATTAGCTCGAGAGAGTAATTAGAAAACATTTGAGTGAATTGGTCCCTTAATTGAACCTATTGAATCCCCTTGGCTTGACTAATAGGTTAGCTAATAGTTAACTAGTGATTCCCCTATCCCTAGTGCTTTCTTATCATATTTTAAACCCAATCATTTACTTTAATCGTTAGCTAATTCGTTCACTATTTCTTAGTTAATCATTAATCTCAAAAACCACTAAAAATAGACTTAGCTCGCTTAATCGCTTTCAAACCTGGATTTATCCTTGCTTCCTCGTGGATTCGACTCTTTCTTGCCCTATATTAGGCTAAGTTAGGTTATTAATTTGGCACGTGCAACGACTGTGTCAATGGGTGGACACCAAAAATAAGAAAATTAAATGAATTAAGTTTTATTTCCAAACTTAGCCATCAGTTCTTTAGCAAAAAAAGTTTAAAACTTCAAACTAAAATATCTTAAAAATCAACAAAGTAAACACAATTAAAAAGTATATCAACGATTATATTTTCTGAAGATCTATAAATAGACACCCATTTTGCTATATCTTTAAATTTTTTAAATTTTCTCTATACTATAAGGAAGGGGGTGTGTGGACACTAATAAAAACAGAAAAAGAAAATAAATAAACTACTTCCACCGTTTTTTTTTATTGTGACACTTCTTTTCCACATATTTCAAGGGAGCGATTTAGGGGTGCAAATTTGACATTCTATGTTTTAAAATGTCATTGATTAATTTGCTCGTTTACACCCCTAAATCGCTCCCTTGAATGCGTGAAAAAAGTGTCACATTTTAAAAAAAGGAGGAAGTAAGGAAGTTAAATGAACTAAGTTTTATTTCCAATCTTACCCATCAGTTTTTTAGCAAAAAATTGTTTAAAACTTCAAAATAAAATATCTTAAAATCTACAAAGTAAAAACAATTAAAAAGTATATCAATGATTATATTTTCTGAACATCTATAAATAGACACACATTTTGCTATATTTTTATATATTTTTTAAATTTTCTATATAATATAAGGAAGGAAGGGGGGTGTGGACACCAAAAATAATAAAAGAAAAAATAAATTATATAAATTAAGGAAGTTAAATGGATTAAGTTTTATTTCAAATCTTAGCCATCAGTTTTTTAGCAAAAAAATGTTTAAAACTTCAAACTAAAATATCTGAAAATTTACAAAGTAAAAACAATTATAAAATATATCAATGGCTATATTTTCTAACTATTTATAAATAGACACACAATTTGCTATATTTTTATATAGTTTTTAATTTTTTTAATTTTCAAATACATGAGTAATTGATTGCTCATGAGTGGGATGCATTTGATCAGATTGATCATGAAATATAATAAAGTATTTTAGGATGAGTTAGAAAGTGGTAGCGAAAGAGGGATGTATTGTTTTGATCATGAGTGATGATGCTCCAAAGGACATCTTTTATTAATCTCGGGTAAGATATTTTTGTCTCTTTAGGCTTTTTTTTATTTAAATTACTATAATTAATTTATTCTCTACTATTTATTACTCTTTTTATGTATTTATATTGTTTCACCATTTAAAATCTTTTGAGATTACAATTACACCCTAAAAAAATAAAATTACTAAATCTTAACGATTATTTTTAAAAGGTATGAAAAATATGTATACACTTCACCGGATGTAATTTCTCCCAAATTCTTACATATCACTCTTTCGTACGAGGCACGCATCGCATGCATATAAGGCTAGTGAACTATAACTGAAATGATTTTAGGTGGACAGTGTTTTTCTTGAAACCAACGATTATTATCAGTAATATAATATGGATTGTATTATTGCTCTAGTCATTTAAGTCGAATGGGTCACACATAAAACCAACGATTGAATATTAGAAATTAGAGATTAGGTATTTCTAAAGCACATAGAGTTGTATGTAGTAGGAATAAGGAAGTAAATTTCATATATAGAAGAGGAGATCAGAGGAGAGGTTTCCAACACAGTATCACATGTCCTTGTAACCTTCTTCACTTTCTGTGTTGTTTTTTCTTTTCCTCTCTTACATTAAAGCCTCTCTATAGAAACTGAACAATTGGTTCTCTAACTAACAATTGATAACGAAGATTCAATCTACGGTGGTGGACTTTAGTAGAGAGGACTTCATTTGACAACTTTAGCAAGATTATATAATTCTCCTGCATCATGATCTATTGTTATTCTCTAAAAATTCATCATTAATATTGTAAAGTTTTTTTTTCTTGGATTGGACTAAAAGAACATTTCTATGAAATTCCACTAAGTATGCTTATTTTTACCTTCACTTTTGTTTAACTTTGTACTTTGTTTAGGGGCGGACCTTGGGCAAAAAATGAAGGGGGGCCAAGGTTTATCCTTGGATCTCTTGGTTGACACAGTAAGCACATAACCATTGAGCCATAACTTCTACTATTAAATGTAAGGTGAAGTATTAAATATATATCATCTTCCCTAAGGGGGCCGGGCCCCTATTCGCCCTTGGGAAGATCCTCCCCTGACTTTGTTAAAGGTGTGTAGGTTTTTTTATTAAGTTCTACCCGTTTCAATTGGTCAAACTCATAAAACATTGACTATCTTTTTTGTTTACATAAATGAAAATAGAGGGTATAATATACTTCTTGACCCTCGAGAGTCGAGAGTGACCCTTTTCAGAATGCAGTAACTCTTAAGTAATCTTTTTTTGTCATGACAATGACCCCTGTTTCATCATTAGAATAACCCTTCGATATAAGATAACAACTTTGCTTTGTAAACGCGTTTAATGAGGCGAGTTTCATTATTGAAATACTCCATCCGTAACGGTTTAATGGCAATAATTGGTTTTGCACGCATTTTAAGGAAGAAATTTAAGGATGTAAATGAATAAAATATTTTCAAGATTATTAACCTCTAATCTCATTCTTGATTGTGTTAAAACCATTTTGATTAATTTGTTCATTTACACCCTTAAATTATTTTCTTAAAATGCGTGCAAAACCAATTGTTGCCATCAAACCGTTACAGAGGGAGTACTTGGTATTACTTTAAGGTAAACATTATCAATCATTCATAAGCAAATTATCAGTTTATAAATAAAAACTATTAGGTTATATACAAATACTAGTTTATAAATAAAAAGTATCATTTAAATTTTAAATTAAATACTTGCTCTGTTTCTAAATAAGTGACACTTCTTGTTTTCACGTTTGACAATGCATATTTTGACCATGAATATCTACAATTATCAATAAGGAAAAATTAGAAAAAGTTGATATTAAAAAACTTCACATTAAGACGAATCTAACAAGATCCCACATGACTATATTTTTTACGAAATATAAATCACCAAAGCTAATTAATATCTAAAATGTGAATAAGAAATCCTATCCAAAGTTTAATGTGAATAGTAAACACTATACAAAATATAAATCACCAAATCACCAAAATATTTTTTAGAAGCGAAGAAGTGGAGAAATAAAGATGAACTTCGTTGCAAGTGAAATTCCTAAAGTTTTATTTCATCAATGGAATTTCCAGAGAGAAAGGGGTGTGGGGTGAAGCAGGAAGAAAAAAAGTTTAATGTAACTGTAACCGAAGTATTGGGCTTAAGTTGGACTGTTTCGATAAAAACCTTTACTGAAACAATCTCAACCAAATATTTACCTTGATATAATTAGGCCATGTTCTTTTGGCATGCGAAGAACTTAAATACATTTCAGTTTAGGTAGTTCAGTTTTTGCTCAGTCAAAAGTTACAGTTCAGTTCAATTTTTCTTTTTTTTTGCAGGCCAAAAGAACAGGGATTTAGAATAACCTATTTTATACCTCATTTATGTCATTGAGCTTATCCTTAACAAATGAATAAAGATTAACATTAATGATGCCTAATAAAGAATTAAAGTAATGACATACATACTCATTATTCAATCCAAAGGGAAGCAACCTCGGATCATGTGTGAATCGAATCCACTTGATTCCATTTTGGGAGAGTATTTGGTGGGTTATGAGCGGGGACTGAAACACTCCACATTCCCCATATGGCCCATCAAATGAGCCCCACATATAGTTTTAGAAAACAATACATACAAAATAATCCCAAACTTCCCATTCTTTCACATCACTTTTGCGAAAATTTCTATGAATACACCAAAAATACAACATTCACATCAAACCTTCCTCACAGAGGGTCAGTTTAGTAAGAAAATCACGAGAGTGGAGCAAGGATTTGGGCATTAATAATGACTGCTAAAATACCTTATATTTCAGCAATACTTTTACAATTTATATCATCAAAAAAATACTAAATGTTTCAGACAAAGTTTCAGTTCTTCAGCTATTAGTTAACTCTTTCTCCTCCTTTGCAGCCACATTTTTCTATCAGGAGCTTTTAGATAGAAGAATTTCATAATTTTGGGATCTCCTAAAATTCTGGGTTCTTGAAGATTTTTCTGACATCTTTTCAGGAGGGTCTGTTTTCTCTTCCTAAATCTACTCTTGTGTTTTTTTTTTCTGCTACGTTTTAGCTGTTGTGATTTGAATGTTGAATATTTTGGATTACATAACACCCCATCACAAAAAATCTTGTTGGGTTTCAATTGAAAAATCTATATTATACATGCTACTCATTTATATTTCTTGTCGATTTCTCATGTGAAGCGAGCGGGTAATGTTGTTGCCCATTTATTAGCTAGGTCGGATATTCTTTGTCGTGTCAAATTTGTATCATTATGTTTGGGGTATATAAATATATATTGATTTAATCTTAAAGGAAGTTATTTAATTTTAATAATGGTGCTCATTGAGTGTCACCTTGTAGATTGGGTCTACTTTTTAGTAATTAAATGAACTAGTATAGATCTTGTCACTATAAAAAGTAAATCTTTTCCTATATTTTAGCTGAAAATCGTTTGTCTAAAATATTTGATCCTAAATTCTTTGATAAAAAATCTATCATGGGTTTGAATTAATCAATATTTTGAAACTTAGTTATTGTATTGTATATAATTTTTATTATAGGATCAACATTATTTGAAGGAAGAATGATTCCTGAAGATCAAAATCAAATGTGTAGTAATACTAGTGATGGTGGAGGAGGTACCCTTAGTAGATCATCATCAAAAAAGTTGAAGCAAAAAAAAGTACCACAAAGGGGATTAGGAGTGGCTCAACTTGAGAAGATTAGGATGGAAGAACAACAATTTACAGATGCCAATAATTTCTCATCTTCTCCTACAATTTCACCCACAAATTCTTCCTCTTTACCCACTGTTCCATTGCCTAATTACCCACTTACTAATACTAATCACAGACCATCAAAACCTAATCACCCTTCTATTCCTCCATCTCCTCCTCCATTATTGCCCATGAATTTGCCTCCTCCTAATCCCATTTTCCGTACTCGTTCGTTACCCAATACCGAGAATTTCAACTTAGATTCGGTCCCTTCTCCGAATCCCACCAATGGTGATGGGCTCCGAGTTGGATGGCCTTCGATTCCGGTTCATGGACATGGTAGTTTCCCTAAAATGTGGCATCCAAGAAGCCCTCATGAATTAAGTCCTGATCATAGAGTGGAGAATTCGGGTTTTAGGACTAGTTTGGGTTTACCTTATGATACTTGTCATAAGATTCCTTTGCCTGATGTGCTACCATGGACTACACAACAACATCAACCACCTCCTTCTGATTCATTGGTGAAGTCTATTGCACATCTCTCTTCTTTTTCTTTCTTGTTTTCATATATGGTTTATGAATCTCTTAATTATTTTTGCTTTGGTTTTTGTTCAAACATATAGGTGAATGTATCACCAATAAATTTATCATCATCCTCCGTGCTAAGTTTTCCAATGGAGCCCCCTTCAAACCAAAGCTTTTACAGCAATTACTCACCATTGTGGCCTGATGAAGAAAAGGTAACACTATCTTTATTTTTTCCTTCTCTCTTTTTTTTAATAAGGACCTCCTTTGCTTAATATATTTATCATCATCATAGCCTTGATTAGTTTACATTATTTGTCTAGACTTGGCATCATAGATCAAAGTAGAGAATTATTCAATATCCCTTCATTCTTATGTTTTACGCAGTTACGATAGTTCTAATAACCAATTCGAATGGGAAAAAAATACTCCAAATTGTATTTTAGTTACTTTTGACGAGAAAATAGTAAGTAGTAGACTAGAAGTAACCACCATGTTGTGGGTATTGGACGATAAAGTAGGAAATATAATTTGCCAAATAAAAATGAAGCTTAAGTGAGTAGAAGTTAAGGAAATGGATGTAAACAGAAAAGTGTGTAGAACTTAAGAAAACACAAGGAGTGGTATACAATATGTTAAAAAAAATGTAACGGAAGAAAAACATCCATCCGAGTATGAATTAGGAAATTCTGGAAGCTAAAGGGGTAAAGGTAAAAGGTGTTCGTGCCATTGTCATAGTATCAAGCATTTGAATAGGTACTTGAATTAAGTAATCCATGTAACAATTACATAGATTTCTAATGTTAATCATGTTTGTTTTTAATGACAACTTTTCTCACTTAGTTCCCATCATATGTTAAAATCCTAAACTATAAAGGATATGTTTGGTTTTTGATGTAGAGTAGATGATGGTTGGTATGAAGAGGTCATGTCCCTTCCCTTTAGACAACCCACCCATCCCCACATTTTACAGCAAACTATCTCCTGTTGCTGCTACTCGTCCACTCAGCCGATCAGATGAATCAACATCAGGTGCATTTGAAGGGACAATGTACAATCATATGGATTCTGGTATCCCATCTTTGAGGTCTGCTTACTAAACTTCATAGCTACTCCTTTGGAATAAAGGAAAATTTGTTAGAAACAATCTTTTAAAATACCTATTTCACAAGAAACAACTTTGTAAAATGTTTTTTTTTTGTGACTTACAACCTTAAAGTTGATTGTTTTTGTGAAAAGAAACCTCACCCCCAAATTCTGAGGCTAATTAAGCGTTTTCTAACGTTAACTGAGCTTTTTCCTGCATTGAACAAGCCTTTTCCGATGTTAATTGTCCCTTTTCTGACGAGTCAACGCAGGAAATCGGAGAAAGGTTCCATTTAAAAAAACTTGCTCTAAGGTTCAGTTGTAAAAAAATTAAAAAGGTTTTTCCCGTAAAATAGTCATTTTAAAAGGTTGTTTTAAACTAATTTTCCTTAGAATAAATGATGATTTCTTTATTCATTATTTGCGCGGTTTCATCAGAGAAGTCCCCTGCTGCCCAAGTGCAATGTCTGAGCCAGTAAACTCAAGGAAGATGAGTAAATCAGAACATGGCAATTCACATACTGGAGATTTTCTTAGCTTGGATCCATCACCATTCACTTCTTTTCCCAATCCAAGATATAAGCAATTTTGCAAATCTGAAACTTCACCTTACCAAGTAAGACAATATAACATTATTTTTCTTTGTTTAGCTAAAAGTTAATTAATAGTCACAAACTATGTCATTCAGACTCTTCATCTTCTTTAAGTACCCGTGTCCAATCCTTGACGCTCTCACATAGGTGTGGATACTTCATCACTCTATTTTGGTCCAAAATCACAGTATATTTAATAAAATAGATGAGTGTACCACACACCTATCCGAACACAACATGAGTACCTTGAGTCCAAGTAACATTAGGTTACAAATTCGATCATCCCAATTACAAAATTTTTACTAACCCACCCACCCCCTATGTTGCTCTTGTTTCAAAAACTTGAAGGTAAGCATTGAAAACCCACTTTTGGATTCAAGACAAGGTGGTTCAAGCCAGCAGCAGCCAAACTTGTTCAACTTCTTCCCACCCTCAAAGCTGCACGGGACAACATCGACGTCGGCTTCAGCCACTCATAATCTTTGTAACGGTGAAGTAGGAGAAAATATTGATCTAAACTTACGGTTATAATACTTTTTTTTCCCTTTTAATTTTTCTTTTTACATTTATTGTTAAGTCTAATCACACTAGTTTAGGGGGTTAAGTTCATCTTCCATGTTTCTTTCCATGATTCCAACTTAATTTTCTTTTATTTGTAGCACCCTTCACATTCTATCACTAGATAATGCATGGATTTGCTTATGTGAGGATGATGGTTGTGTGCAATCATGGAGACCCTCAAGATAACGTCCCATGTGATGATTGTGAGAGGATCAAAGAAGGTTGGATTCATGAATTTGATTTTTTTAAAGGCATACCTATATCGTACAAAAGTTAAGTGTTCTTAGATACATTTAATTTTAGGTGGATTACGACTCTTTCTTTATTTGATCGTTAAATTGGGTCCCTTTTAATAAAAACAAAATAGTCCTAAATGAGCCGATAATAAAAAAGTAGTCTTAGATACATCTAGAATTAGAGTACTTGGAGATAACACTGTTTTTTACTATCCAAAACAATTGAGTGGTAATTGATTGGATAACCTATATAATATTGATCTTCGCCTTTTGGTGTTATGGTAAATTGATAAAGAAGAGAAGATGTTCTTTTTTTTTAATTTGGATATTTAAATCTAATTAGACTAAGGCTATGTTTTTATCAACTTATTAAGCACTCGAGTGCTAATTTTAGAAACGATAAGATTAGATCGAAATAAATTCAAATCAGACCAGATTAGTAAAATTCATATTAGATCTTATTAATTTAAATTAGATAAGATCATATCAGAAAAGTTCAGATAATATATTTAAAACAAAAAACAACTACAATAATTTAGATTACAAAGATTAGATAAGATAAGAAAAGTTCAATTTCAAATCCGATAAGCCGAATCAAACCCGAGATACTATATAATTACAAAATTTACAATGATGAATAGTTAAGAACTTAAGAGTTTAAGACATAGGAAGAAAAATGAAAGTATCATAAAAATAATTCCTTATGTGGAAAGAGAAAAGCGAGTGGTTGTTATTCTTGGAAATCTGTTTGGTTGGTGGATGGGTCAGCCACAGTTTGATTGGTAACAAATTGCTATGCATGTGGCTTCTTGTGGGGGACTAGCCATAATTAAGAGATTTCATTACATACTAGTCTTGTCTTGTTTAAGTTTAGGTGGCCTCACCATATCCCAAGTCCATTTATGATTTACTTCTATGAAATTGTTTCTTCCTTATAAGAGCGCAGTAGCGCACACAATGATATAAATTTAGACCAATTCCAACGATACACTCTGGGGATTTCACTTCTAATTTACAAACTTCCAAGCTAATCGCTTTATCATTGGAGCGCATCCAATAGTTTCACTTGGCTGAGCGAAATCTGCGCTATTTAATATCGTAGATCTGTATCTCGAGCTGATTTTTCTCTTATAATGTCAAATTATATATTGTGAATTTTTAAGATGTTTAACACCAATTTTTATACTTTCAGTAACCTCAATTTGACCCTTCTCTCAAAGAAGTTTTTTTTTTCATCTTAAATTATTCCATTTTAGAAAAATATATATACTTGTTGTCTTTTTCTTGAAACCAAATACAAGAAAATCAAGAAAGAGGAAAGAGAACTTGTGAGGAGAAAGAATAGGTTGTTGATAAGTAAATTTTCACACAAAAGTCATTATATATCCTTTTTCAGATGGAATACTATATACGAATTGGTCGAAAGTATTACGACATTTTTTCATTCAAATAACATACAAAAGTTATTAGGAAATAGAAATAAAATATTGAAATGTGTCAATAGAGCATCTTTACTGCAATGGTTAAATACCCCTTATTGCTTGATTTGTCACATCAATATTTATACTTTGATATATATGACAATATAAATATTCACCCCTTTTTTATCTCTTCAAGCTAGTACTCTTCGGCATAAAACAACTGAACTGAATTGAATTGAACTGCACTGAAATGAATAGTGATGTGAGAATAAAATTATTGTCGAAAGCTAAACTAAATTGAATTGAACTGAAAATAAGTTGGGGAGAACAGGCCCTTTGGCTACATAACTCAACTAAGCTACAATAAGTTATTAGCTTCAACTTTTCAACAATTTGCAATTTAATCCTATTTAGATACCATTGTAGAGGCTCTAAGAAGTTTAGCAATCAAGGAGTTGATATAAATGGACATTATAGAAGGATTATTCAACTATAAGTAAGAAAGACCTTTTGTCTCCATATGAAAATCTCAAGTCTGAACATTGACAACTTATCCACCTATCTAATATTATCTTATAACTCTTTCCCGAAAGGATATAGGAAGTAGAGCTGGTAATCGCGTCGAGTCGAATTCGTGTCAACCCGCCTCATAAAGCGTTGTATCAATTCATGCACACAAAAGCGTCAACATCATCAATCCAAACCCACAATAAAACTGTGGTAGCAAGGTGTATTCGATTTTGCATGTTGAGAATTGGATAAAATTTGGATGGGTTCGTATCAACCCACAACACATAAACAAGTTCGCCCTTAACCCTAAATCGACGCGTTTTAATAAATGTATTGTTTTACACTCGACCAAAATCCGCTAATAACATTGATATTGTGTCGATTTGGTGAATAGTGTCACCATACCGCTTCCGACAGGAACCTATAATTATTACCCATGTAGAAAATCAAGCGGCATTTATAATAAAAACCAAGAGAATAACCATTCACAGTAATCAGATAGAGTAGTTTTCCCTTTCTCTAAAAAAACATTAGTCCATCTATATACTGTTATACTTGCTCAATAAGTGAATAAACCATCACATCTATGAAAAATATGACTTACCAAGTAGTACTTGGTCTAGTATTAAGAGAGGATACTTCCAACCTCATGGTTGGGGGATCAATCCCTACTAGAGGCACTTTGAGGGTGGGGATTTCCCTTTACCCTTCCCTCCTACTCTCAAGTGTCTGGCCCATTAGGACCCGAGCGGGATTAGGGCCACTTCTTCTTACCAAAAAAAAATGAAAAATATGACTTGGATATGTTTCACTTGTTCATCATTGTTCATCAAGGGAATTAATTGGGAGTTTCTCTAAATTTTAGGCCCCAACGAAACTATTCTACATTACTATTAGACATTTTTTTTGGGTTCTAGAGAGCTACAAGGCGGTTGTGATATCCGAGAACAGGGAGGAAAGCTCTTACAAACTGAACTTTCCCTCACTCTCACTACTACACATGTCAATGGAACGCTTGCCCACTAACTTGCTAATTCGTACACATAGTACCGCTACAAGTACTGGTCTGGTTATACAGAGTGCGATGACAAAAGTACAGGAAGTACAAGGGACAAATTTGTGCTTAAGATGCCTTAGACACGACTCCCTTAATCGTACCATCCAAAAGCTCCAAGCTAATTCACTCAATGAAATAGGAAGAACAGAGGGAAAAAAAAGTTTTGTTTTTAGATCAATACAGGAAAACTTTGAAAACATCAGCTCTTGGATGATTCCGAGGAGTTTCGAAGAGAGTTTCTGCCACCGTATGATCCACAATCAGAAACTAAACCGAATTCGGGATATAGAAAATCATGGCTAGGAGAACTGGAGCAGAAGTTTGTTTCTAATCAACTCGATATCACAAAATTTCAGCTTTCATTTTCTAACCCACCAATATCAAAGAAGCTTAAAATATCAAGTCAGATTTCATGAAATTTCAGACTTCTCACCACCACAGTTAAAAGACTTGGAATTTGAATCACCTATCCTAACTATTCTGCCTCAACATGCCAAAATAAAATTGAGACCCACTAATGAAGAGAACCAAAACATGAGACCCACTAACGAAGAGAATCTGTATGACCCGATGAACATCGATGATCTACAACTACCACTTCATCTTTCTGTCTTAGAGTTGATTGATTTTGATATCCCAACTAGTCCGCACTCTGAACTCGACCAGACAACTTACAGTAACAAAGCTACAACTGAACATGGAGAAGCATTCGCCAAGAAAATAGAAGAAAATTTGAGGAATCTTTAAGAAACAATGAAGAGAATATGCAGTTGTAGCAACAAAGGGAAGGAAGAAAAAGGAGTTTGCTGCAAAGGCAAGTGCTGGAGATATATGGAGAGTAAATTGAGTGCCATGCAGAAAATCCCTAGAGGAAGAAATGAAAAAGGCTTTGAGCTCACCCGTGAACAGACCACACTTAAGAAAGAGCGCCAAAAGAAGAGGAACAAATTATCTTCTGCTGCTGCTTACCAAAAAGAAAAGGTAACTGTATATATGTTGATGCAAAGTATTAAAATGAGTGCTATCATTTTCTAATCTACCTGGATTCTATCAACTAGGACAATATCAGGCTTCTACAAGTGCAATCGGGCAGAAAACAAGATAAGAAGAAACTTGATCAAGGTAATCTCATCTCCAACCAAGATTTTCCAGCTTTTAGCATTCTTAGTCCTCAAAAGTGTTGCCAATCACTCCAATACCAGATGACGGTTATCTTTGCTGCCTAGAAAAAGGGACATTGTCAGTTTACCCAAATTTTGTTTCTTGAACAGTTTCTGGAGAGTACTTCCCAGATATGAGATATCATTGGGAAAACGATTACTTGGGCTAACTACATCAGGACATTTATAAATCAGATCCACAGACCTTTACTAAAGACACATTTGTTCTAAATATAAGTATTTTTGTTTTAGGGACCATGTTTTGCATACTAGCTATGCATTGCTCCCTTTGGGCTACTCCATTGGACAATAATATGCAGTCATCTTCTGCTTGAGCCTTATGTTACTCCTCATGTTACAGAAATTAAAAATAAATGAAATCTGAAGTTTGTAAAACAGCTGTTACCTATTTGTCTCATCATTGCTATTTTCAATTCTTAAACTTCCAAAGGATCATTAGTGATCAGGCGCGAGAACCAATTAAACATTAGAATCGAGAACCACAGGTCCAAAAACCCACATTCAAAGGGAAAAGCATGTGAACAGGGAAACAGTATACTTTTACATTTAAATATCATAATATAAGATAACAACGATCTTTTTTGATATAGGAGATAGATGTAATAATTCTGTTGATTCAGATAAAGGTTCTTTTGAAAGATACATGGACATGTACCAAGTACAGAAATGAGTGTATGCATAGAAGAAAACTGCTCCACTCTAGTTAAATCATATTAATAGGATAGCTAAAGCACTCAATATGCCAGGGGGTAAGAGAGAGAGAAAAAGAAACACTTACAATCGGACGATCATGTTTGTGCGTCACAAAGAAAGCAAAATGCTATTGTTTAGGATCAGTGATCAACAATGAAAGTTTATGACCAACCAAAGATGTAATCAAGGACATAAACAAGCACCAGGGATAATGGGTAGAGAAGGAAAGCCACAAAACATGTCCAGAGAGGGAATGTAGTACGGAAGCTGCCGAGAGCACCCATTATGACACAAACGAGAAATATGACGAGCACTTCAGAGGAGAAGTTCCAAGACAATCCTCTTACATACACTAGAGCCAAAAACACCGAGAGACAGAGTACGTTGTTCATGGTCACTGCTCCATATAGCTGTAGAGAAGACGGCATATAAGGTTAATCACAGTCAGGAACGTTCTCACCATGTCTTAAACAATATCAAATACCCTTGAATTCTAAAATTTAGCAGTCGAAAATGCACTTTAGTCATTGCCAGATATAACTAAAGCCCGAATATGTTACTGAATTAAGCTAATTTATTAGATCAATTAACCAAAATTTTATGACAGCCCAAGAAAAATCTTTGAGTATTACCCACGTGAGGAATTGACGGAAAGGAAGAGAGATTTCTAATCTTACAACAAAAGTGTATCAAAATTTAGTATTACTTGAATGCCAGCTTAGGGCTTGTGGCTTATCTTCAGTTCAATTTAGTTTAGTTATTTCCAGTTCAGTTACTTTCAATTCAACTCTAGACAATACTTCTACTCTCACATTTCACTATTCCTTTCAGTTCAGTTCAATTGTTTTCATTCTTTTCCAGTTTATCTCATTTATGCCGAAGAGAACAGACCCTTAGCGTCGAATCCCACAAAGGGAAACATATGGAAAACACAGAACTTGGTAGACCTCACTATCATATACTACATTATAATCAGCAAATTGCAACAAAGAACTGACCTCAGAAAATGTCAGTGATGCAGATCTCTTCTTTTTCCTTGTGGCAAAAATGATTGCTGACACAGCTTCACTGGAGTTTGTTGCTAGGGGTAGTGCAATAAATGAGATGAAGAAGGAAGGAATGCTGGTTGCATCAGAGAAATTATTCACAGAATCCACTAGTGGATCTGCGAAGACAGCAGCGACAAGAGTCCCAAGCACAAGGAATAATACTGCCTTAATGGTGGTTGCCTTGGGGTTTTCAATTTCTTCCCCAGTCTCTTCACCATCCTCTCCACCAAAATCACCCAATAGGAGATGCTCTTCTTTTGCTTCCTGCATAATCAGAAAATTACAGCCTTCGGACCTAATGAAAATCAGAAACAGTGACATTCAGATTTTGCAATACGACCAACGCACCTCATCATAGTCATCTAGATATTTTAGAGTGTCAGCATTATGATGAGAAACCCTGTCACCTCTCACCATTTCCAGCAACTTTGAGATTCCCTGACTGAATTCACCATAATTAAGCCTTCCATCCTGGTTCTCTGTATCAAATTCCTTCATTAATTTCTGTACAATATCATCTTCTCCCAAGCTCATCCCATCAAAATGCATCCCCACAACAAAAGCACCAAGTTCCCCCTTTGAGAGATAGCCATCATCGTCCAGGTCAATTCTTCTGAAAATCCTGTCACACATCAAGTGGTAAATGAAAAGTGAATCTATTCACCTCCTTATCATGCCAGGTGTATCACCAACAAAAAACAGGGTAGTAGTAAAACCAACTTCTCTATAATGGCCTTGTTCGGACTGCCATCGGGATTGCAAAGTTTTCCAAAAGTATGCCTTTTCAAATGTTTAAGAAACCCTGTCATCACACGCCTATGCTTCACATAGTGTAGCTTCCTCACTTGGATCCAAGGTTGGAAAACCTGCCTCAAAAAAAAAATTAAATTATAAACAGGTCAACTCAACAACAAATACATATTCTTATCTGAACTTTGATTTGGGTCGATCCGCACAACACTCATTGATTGGACTCTACGACTCATCCATTTTTAAGAACGCATAATATTTTTAAGAAATGTTTCATCAATCACTCCTTATATCTGCATCAATATGGACTAATGTACTCGGTGAACAAAGATGCAATTGATTATAGGCATGTGGCTGTAAAAACATGCATACTAAACTGATTTACAGACCTAATTAAAGTCAATGAAATAATGCCAATAATGCAGGGGGACCACCTAATCACAAGGGAAAAACAGCAACATACAGCCAGCGAAGCCACATAAAAAGACAGCAGAAGAAATTATGAGAACATATAGAGGTCCAGACCATCATCCAGACTGGCAGAAGCACCAAAGAACTTTATAATACGTGAATTTGATTATTTTTTCCTCTAACAATAATCCTCATGAGAGTCTTGTGACCACTATAACAACTATGAAAGAAAAGTAGTAGCATAAAAGCGGAATCTAGCTTTTGAGAGAGTGGAGATGCAAGCCTTGCCTAGATGTATGGAAGAGTTTCACAGCTAAAAAGCCTACATGAACTCAACCTTACAAAATAGAAATAACTGTCACATATTTAGACTTCTTTATTTAACCAAAATTTTCCCAAGCACATATCCTTTGCTAAGCATAATTACCTGATAAACACAATAGCTAATTAGCATAAGAACAGAGATTATGAGGGCAATCAGCACTGCCAAGTGTCTTCCTGAACTTGAATTGAAAGCTTGTGGCCATTGGACCACAAGAAATGGCAACACAGAAATGGCCATGATCCTTGCAGCATAACTCGTCCATATATCAGTAGAAACACCAGAATCTGATAAAATAAATCAGGCAAAAAAATGTTGATGTGTAAGGACCTCACAAACTAAAGCTGTTCAAACCCATATGAAATCCACAGGTTATATTGATGGCAGTGCAGGCGAGAGTCAATTCAGCTCTTCAAGTTAATGGGCTTGTAAGGAGGCTTTTGATGTAGGTAGACAAAAAGTATTTGATTGAACATATATAAAAAGCAGCAAGCTAAGAAATTACTGTCAGTATGTACTAACCGCGTAAGCTAAATCCGTTTGTGTCACTTCCATCAATTGCACGAGAATTTACGATATCACACTTGCCAACCAAAACACAAGTTCCCCATATTACAGTAATAAGCATGACTGTAGACCCAGCTAACAAACCCATTCCAACTGAAACCTGGTCTTGAGCAGCTGCAGGGTCTCCAGAAAGACCAGATACTGCACAAGGACATCAGAAAATGAATAAAAACAGGTTTCAATGCTAAGCTAACAACGACAAGGATAATAATCCTATTATACTAAAAACTAAAAGGAATTTTCTAAAAGAAAAGAGGTGATAAAAGGGCTAGGTTAGCCGAAAGATGGTTATCGGTTCAAGGACGCAAGGGTCTACTATAATTAACAGATGAAATAAGCCTTCATAGTAGACATAGAGGTATAGAAATATTGATAAGCAGTTTACTAAATGGAGGATATGACATTGAATTTTAGATTATTAACCAAATGAGATTCCTGTAATGTTTATCCCAAATCCTAATCAAAGGATCGACTACGACAAATGATTCATAAGAAAAATTAGATATAATCAGCCAATGGAGGATATAAACAAAAGAGGAGAATCATGATTCTGACTCTAAAGAACGAATATAAGGACTCCCGGAAAGACTGACCCAAAGAAGCTGAAATATAAGAAAACACAAAGAGAAAGAAGTCCCATGCCCATATGACTTTTATATGCAACAAAGTAATACGAGTTTAAGTTGCGTATGTGTTAGGTTGTGAACAAGAAATCAAATGTATGACAAACAATCATTCAACAGAGCCAACATCTTAACCGTGGTGCATTTCAGATGAAGGAAACACTTCATAATCAACCCATTGCGTCATGATCCAAATTAATTAGTAATCAAGAAAATAAAAAACAAATCAAAACTACAACTCAAGAAATATTAGAACTTGTTTGGTTGACAAAACAAATCATGGAAAGTAGAAATTACTAAAGTATTGTTTGGTTGAACAATGAAAATGGGGGGATTGGGAAATCATGGGAATTGGGAAATTAGGGGTTTATTTGGTGGACAAAAGTAAATGGGAATTTGCAATGCCCACAAAACATGGGAATTCAATTACCAAGTCCCTTGGTAACTCAAAATTCCCATGATTTGCAAATGCCTTTATGACAAACAAACATATCTAGGCAAATCACAGAACCTTTGATGTGGGATTTTAATTCCTATGAAATACAAATTGCCATGGAAATTTATTTCCCATGTCAACCAAACAACACTTACGAAGTAGAAGATATGAAGTTGTTCACTTGATAAAATCATGAGAAACTGCACTTCCTAGGAACTTCTACTTCCCACAGATTAAAGGAGAACTTCTCAACCAAACACAAATATACACTTCCTAGGAATTTCAACTACATGGAAAAAACAACTTCGTAGGAAGGAACTAGGAAGTACGACTTTCGTATATAAAACCAAGCAAAGCCTTTTTAATCCCGGGCTATAAATCTACCAAAGAAAGGATCAGACATGTGACATGAGCCGATCAGCTATGTAGCACGGGTAGTTCACTTGATACTCGTCACAGTACCCAATTCAGGAACGATATGGGATACTTCACTTAACAATGTACAATATCAGGATCTTAGCTGTGGCATGTGGAAACATTAACTCAAAATTACAGCAAAACTCATAAAATCTCAAAGGCAAAACACACATCAAGTTACAACCCACAAATGATGAACCAAGATCAATACAATGCCACATAACAAACCAAGCAAAACAAAAAAAAAAGGGGAATGAGTAGATGAAGAAAAGAATACCAAGAATGAGCATGGCATCAGGGAGAGCACCAAGAATAGGAAGGAAGAGACCACCAACAATACCAGGACCCAAAATCTCCAACAAAAGTTCACTTCCATTTGACAAATAAGTGGCAGCAGTGAACATCAAATACCCATAAACAAATATCAAGAACAAGTTTCCTGTGGCAGTTGTAGTACATGGTAAAAACCCATAACTCTGCTCACAAGTCTCTGCTGAAAACGGTGATTTAAGGGTTGGGAAACGAATATAAGAAGATCCCACATCGTTATTAGATCCCACCAGATTACGGGTGGCTGAAACGGTGGAGATAAGGAGGATGAAAATGGAGATGCAGCTACTGATTCGTCTTCTACTGCTGTTAATGCCCATGACTTTCATTTCAATAAAGATGATATGATAGGCGAGTATATGTATTGCTAGTATTATTATTTAATAGTACTCTATTTGGAATGAGATCGGGGAGATTTGGTGAATTCCGTGTAATGATCGTGTAAATGAGTAATGAAATGTCAGTGTATGCCCGTTAAATCGGTTGTCTGTAAGCGTTACGGTATCCATGTGGATTGTGGAGAATGGGAGGAGTTGAGGACAATTATAAAATGGACTAATACTTATGTGAAAGCTTCATTTATTGATTTTTTTATATGGATTATTCATAGACTCATAGTCGTAAGAGGATTAATGAATCAAATCGGTAAGGTGGAGTTGAAAAGGTGAGTACAAGAAAAGGAAAGGGAGCTCAGTGCTACCCCACTTTCACCTATACTTTAGTGAGGGACTTGTCAACATTAGTGAATCACCACACATTCCGTATTGACTCCGTAGCTATGCAATTGTCTTTATGTTCGACTAGTATAACGGTTTTTTTTGGGTAAGAATTAATAGTATCGCTCGGGTTCTAATGGAGCAGGTACTTTGAAGGAGGGAGAATGATAATTCTATTTCCAAAGTGCTTCTAGTGGAGATTGAACCCAAAGTTGGAAGACTCTCTTTTTTTCATTAAACCAAATCTTGCTTAGTTGTATAACGAATATAAGTGTATGGATTTGCATAGCGAAAGCCATTGAGTAGAATAGGAGAGGCAATATCGGCAGAATAGAGATAGCAAAGAAGAGCCTATAGGGAAGAACCCTTCGAATATATTCCTCTTAAAGAGAAGATGGCAGTCAGGCTCCAGTGGCTAGCCAAGCGGTGCACGGGGGGGTGCAACGTATCCCCTAAGTGGAAAAATAATTAAAAGCCCACTAAGTATTTGGAGTTTTCGCGTTCGATGCTCGATTGGAACGCTTTTACTGTGTCTTTATATTTTTCTCTTGGATTTTCCTTGAGCCGTTGACTATTCCTATTACTATTACTTCATTTGCTTCCTCTCTTAGCTTGTTTTTTCCCCTACATCTCTAATCCCTTTTATTTTATTTTTGTTTCTTTTGAAACTACATCTTGATCTCTTTTCCTAATTTTTAATTAATAGTATACTTATTTGTCTCTTTTCTTTCCCTATTTAGCTGCCATTTTTTATTTCTATTTTCAGTTCTAATACATTCCTAATTATATAGATTGTAACCATAAGAAATTTAAGAAATTTGTTTTTGCAAAAGCTAACTGTCTCATAGTCAATTTGCAAGATAGAAAGAATAGTAAAATTATTTATTAAATGTAATGTGTATGTATATAGTCTCTCCAAATTTAAAATTCTAAATCTGAATCTGATTGTCCTATGACTCACAGACAACTAGAACTAGACAAATATTACAATCGAAGACGTTAAGCTCCCCCGTATATATTTAAGTGTATATATTATACCGCCAATGTTGAAATCCTGGCTCCGACACAGCAGAACTCATTCCAGGAGATGGGTCAATAGCATAATGAAGTAGGCTCATGAGCCAAATTGGCTCAGAAGCCCAAGAAAAAACTATCTCTAAACATATCCAAATTTCCACGATAAATACTCATACTTATGCATGACATTGGTAAAAATGCTTCCCATGGATTCTAGAGAGAAGTTAGAGAACAAAAGGTTTTCTAGTGAGAGAAAGAGAAAGAGAAAGAGAAAGAAAAATGGAAAACTCCTAACGCTAACCTAAGTACTTGCCCCAAACAACCTCTAAACTCTCCATCTGTAACTCTCCCTCTCCTAAGCCTCTACAAATCTCCTTGCTCTAAATATGACTTTATGCAAGATTAATCCTAGCCACTCAATTCCTAAATGCAAATTCAAATCGGGTTATTTGTTTCTCCCAAAACTGCAATGAAAATTTTGGAGAAAATAACAAAAATCAGTCGCCTATCTTTGAGAGAAACAAAGCAAGATTCATGATTGCAATGAAGGTGTGGCTAAGTGGCGCGTGGTAGAGCTAAATGAGCTAACAACGTGCTTAATTGAGGTTTTAATTCTAACCAACTGTGTTCAGCTAATAGAAGGGAAGAAACTCTTACTCTTCCTTTCTCCTCTTATTTTTTCTGCTATATTAGACCTAGGTAATTACTAGTTGTTCTGCGTATGTTATTGTTAAGTACTTCACATGTCTTGGTTTTGTTGTTGCTGCTGCTTAAGTGCTTATCTCTTACTAGTTTTGGTTAGTGTAATAAGCTATCACTTGAACTACTATGTGTTGCTTATTAATGATAGTCTACAAAGTGTACTTACGATGCTTTGTGAACACTGTATAAACTCCCAGCTCACTGTTGTAGCTTGTAGTAGGTCACCAAACTATGCCTTTTTATCTCTATCTCAAAACTCTTCTCTACTGCTTCTGTACTTCAAAACTTATGCTCTCCTCCTTTTCTCCTTGTCTTTTAGTGTTAATGTCATTTTTTTCAAATCATTGATCACTATGTCAAGGCCCCTCAACTCATTGATCAATTCTTCTCTCCTTCCCTGTAGTGATGAGCCAAGTGCCTACAACTCTGAACATGTGGTTGACCATACAACTATGCCACTTGATACCATCAGTAGCTCATCCTAACATATGGTTATTAACAGTCACACTACGGTCTACGGCTCCCTCTGATATTCCCTCAGGGAATGTAAGTGCTGCTGACTCACAAATCACAATGTGCAAACTCAAATTCAATTCCCCAGTGTTGAATCAAAGAAGAATTACAGGTGTTAGGGAGTTTACTCCCTATTTCAAGCTATATCGAAGAAACCACACCTTTACGAGTTGTTACAAGACATGTTCGTATTGTTAGGAGACACATATGATGGGTTAGAAGGTTTCAAAGGCCTTAATTGCGAAGTTCGAGCTTGAAACATAAAGAAAACCGAAGAAACAAGCTAAAACTCCATTGGCCCGACCGGGCTAAATGGCCCGTAGAGATCGGGCCTGCATTACGTCTTCAACGCTGTTGTTTGCATTTGGCCCGAAGCCTACGGGCTGAAAGGCTCGATCAGGCGGATTTACGTGCTCTCTGCCACTTCGTCTCGGGCCCGATCGGGCGATATTTTTCGCCTATGCGTGCTGCTCTACTGTTCTGGTGCAAGCCCGACCCTGGGGCGGGGCAGACGGGGCGCCCGCCCAGGGCCCATAGGGAGTAAAGACCCAATTACTAGTCTGATAACTAAATAATTAGACATAAGGCACATTGAATGACAGTCATATAAGCAGCAGGTTGGTAAGTTGTGTTTGTTTCCTTGCAAGCGCCCAAGGTTCGAATTTCGTTGGGGAATCTTTCTGCTGCTTTTGGTCCTTTTTGACTTCCTAAGTTTTAATACAACATTGGCTTTCACTTTTATTTTCCTCTTATATATCTTTCATATTTTGCCAACTAATTTATGAAATATCATTTTTAAATTTCCCTTCAAAAAGGAAAAATATTATCCAACCTACATGTTTTACAAACACCTCTCATGTTATAATGTTAGGGTATAATGTTTGGTAGCTTAAAATTGAAGATTTATGATTTGTCTCTGTTATACATATGATTTTTTTTTCTAGTCAAACTTTGTTGTATCCAAGAAATTAAATGAGAACTTATTGAAAAATTGATTAAGAATTAAGATATAAATTCAATTATATGAAGAGCATTGATCATGATATCACAATGGTAATTTGATGGATAAAATATTGATAGATATAAAAGAGGAGATTATAGTATTTATTAAATGAATTAATTAAAAAAATTAATAATAACTCGTACTCCCTCCGTTCCAAAATGTTATACCCATTTGAAATATGGGGGAAAACCAAGACATAGAATCATAGGAGAATCTTATGTTTATTTTAATAATTTTCATGTACTTTTTTTGTCCTTATTAGGAAAAGTAAGAGAGAGAGATTCAAATGTGGGGACCATTAAAGTACAAATGAGTAAAAGGTATGTAAATGTTTAGATATTGAAGGGTAAAATGGGGAGAAAAATGTTTATAAAAACGGCCTAAAACGGAAAATGGGTATAACATTTTGGAACGGAGGGAGTATTACTCTAAATTATTATATATGGATCGGATTGGATATTAGTATTTATCGGAGAATATCGTTTTTTTAATGTAATAAAAGGTGCAGTACAAGCAATTTTTAATACTCATGTTATCAAAGGGCCCTTAATTGATCGTTCGCCCCGGGCCTTTAAATCACCAGGAACGACCCTAATCTGGTGGATGAGGATGATATGGACAGTGAGCTTCTTCAAGCTCTAGGAGACTAGGAGTCATTCATCATAACCCTCACTTCCATGGATATGGATCATGTTATCACTACCACAATGGATTCTTCCAAGAGGTACAGTTTGGAGGATTCCCCTTCCTCATCAAACTCCCTGCTGGAATGAAGCTGATTATAAGTTGTTGTATTGTCAACCTGAGAAGTTTTAGTTGATGTTCTCTTATTTCTATTTATGTACCCTCATGCTTATATTGCTAGAACTTCCTTTTGTTAGACTCTCAGGGATTTTCTCTTCCCAAATTTGTATCATGGATTATCAATGTTATTCAATTGAGATTTTGTTGCTTTTTAATTGTTTGCCTTCCCCTTTTGTTTATGATTTGCATGACTGTTGCAACCCTTATTTTGCTATTTATTCTACTACTCTAATCTGATTTTGCTCCTTCAATGGATTGTTGTTGTTATCTGGCCTAAGATGTGTTTATTCACAGTCTTAGCTCCTTCTACAACATTGCTACTAGCCTACTGTTAATTATAGCCACAGCTCCTTGCCCTTGCTTAATTATCTCACATTTTTGTGCAAATGTTCGACTTTGATAGTTCATAGTTTACACAAGTTTTTTTTTATGTTCCTTAAATTGGTACTACAACTGCTCTTATAAGTTTTTAAACTACACTTGCATCCATTTTGTATGCTTGCTACTGTTTGCACATTTTGAGCTGAATTTATCTTGTAGCAGGTTTCAATTGCTAATGAGGTTTAGTCTCCTCATTCATATAAGCAAGGAGCTTGATAAGCTCCTTTGTCAGCAGCTATGTGCTTGGAAGTATCATCCATGCTAGTGGAGTGTTGCAAACTGCATGTTTTTCCCTCCCCAACTTTCTTTGGTTATGTGCTCTTGTGCTATTCTTTCATATGGAATACATCCCTTACTTGTATTTTGTCAGTCTATCTTAGCCACCCGATGAAGTCCAAGCTTGGTTTCCTTCATTGTATTTTGAACAAGTAAGAAAGATATATTAGCTCAACCAAGGTGTACAACCTAAAGGTTTCCAAGAAGGAACGAACCATTTGGGATGGACCCTTCACAAACAAGGAAACCTGAGGGAGTCAGTTAAACACCCATACAAAGATCATCAAACCATGATGTATCAACACTAGACACAGAATCAGAGATACAAGCACTAATTTTACATTTAATCTCAAACTGAATTCTGCTAAACACTATCTTGTGAGTACTAACACTTCCATTCCAGAAAGCATCATTTCTAACCTCCAGATTGCATATACAGCAGCATTAACAACAATATCTAATACCAGCTTCTGAAATTTGGGCATCTTAGCTCTCCTAATCCACTTGTACCAAGATTCCAAAGATCTGTCCACCCATCTAACTTTCATCCATCTCATAATAGCAACCATCGCTCTACAACTGAAAATGCATTGGAAAAACAAGTGTGAATGATTTTTAACACAGTCACCACAGATAGGGCATATAACAGTTGAGCATACACCCCAAGCACACAACTTATCTTTAGTGTTCAATCTCTGCTGTATACTCAACCAGCAGATAAAGTTATGCTTAGGAAGAGCATATATGCGCCAAAAAAATTTGTGCCAGTGTACTCTAACAAGATCTCCAATCATAAGCTTATAAATCTGTTTAACCTAATACATACCAATGTTCAGCAGATTAAATTCAGACATGATGAGCTTCAAAGCATCTTTAGCTTCACACACACACTTCCATTACCAACTAGCTGAAGCGGGAGGCTTATAATCCCACCAGCTAACCTCTTTCAAATAGACATCATTAATCCATTTAATCCAAAGAGAGTCTTATTTTTTAGAAATGGCCCAAATATGCTTCTCTGCTTGATTCCAGACCCTAATCAACATGAACCCCAAACCACCATTCTTCTTGGCTGAGCAAAGCAGTTCCATCTTATATTACCAGCCTTAGAGAAAATATATGCACCGCTCCACAAGAAAGCTCTACATATCTGCTCAATGCTAGCAATAACCTTCTTAGGAAGAAGAAAGATTTGACCCCAATAGCTATGAATGCTCATAAGAACAGAGTTAATTAGCTGAGTTCTGGCTGCATAAGATAAATTCCTTAAACTCCAGCTGAATCTGGCATTTGTTCTATTAACATTTGGCTGAATTTGGCTGCATAAGATATATTATATTAGTCATCTTCTCACACAAAATATGGCATTCAGCTGAGCTAATTCTTTTAGAACAAATGTTCATACCTAGATAAGGAAAAGGAAGGGATCCTTTTGTGAAACCAGACACATCAATAACTCTCTGAACTTCCCTCTCACACATACCAGCTGAATAAACAACATTTTTCATTTTATTAACTCTGAGTCCAGAAGTCTGAGAAAATTTTTGCAAAACAGCAGTATATCATCAGCAAAAATCAAGTGATTAAGCTTGAGAGATCTACACCTGGGGTGAAACTTAAAACCTTCCTTCATACCCACAAATTTCATGATTCTAGAGAGGTAATCAACACAAATAACAAAGAGAAGAGGGGATATAGGATCCCCTTGCCTGAGAACTCTCTTGGATTAAAAGAAGCCATGCAAATTACCATTTATCATCAGAGAAAACTTTGGAGAAGTCACACAGACCATAATAAGCTCAACAAACCTCATAGGGAACTTCAAATAAATCAAGATCTCTCTTAAAAAACTCCCGTCTACAGTATCATAAGCCTTCTTCATAACCATTTTAATCAAACAACTAGGATTACAGTATTTTCTAGACTAACTCTTCAACATATCTTGACACACCATGATATTGTTCACAACGCTTCCACCATGAATAAAAGCACCTTGGTTTTCAGCCACAATATCAGGTAACACCTTTTTTATCCTCATACACATAATCTTAGAAATTGCCTTGTAAATCACATTACAACAGGTAATTGGTCTAAAATCAGCTATAGATCCAGGAATTTTACATATAGGAATCAAAGCTAATACAATAGCATTTATCTCTTTCAGCAACTTACCACTATGAAAAAAAGCAAGGATATATAGCTTGGGTTACCTGATTACCAATCATATTCCACATGTCTTTTAAAAAGTGAGAACCAAAACCATCTAACCAGAAAAGAAAGCCAACTTCACTTCATTAGGAGAAACAAGAACCAATAGCTTTGCAGAGTGCACATCAGTAACACATGGACCTAGATCAACAATTTCATGTATAACACCCTTCCTTTCAGACATGGTAGAACCCAACAACTCATTATAATAATCCATAAAAGCATCATTCACCAACTGAGGTTGATCCACCCATTGGTCATTTTTATCTTGGATACTATAGACACTATTTTGCATTCTCCTCATATTTAGGGCCTGATAAAACAATTTAGTATTAACATCCCCATCTTTAATCCAAGAGGCCTTAGCTCTCTACCTTAAAAATTCCACATATAGTGTATAAATCCTCCTATACTCCAGAACAACTTCCTTCTCAAGTTCTCTCAATCTAGCATTCTGTATGTCATTTTGTAACTTCACTTGGCACTCATTCAGATATTGCAATGCCCTAGCATCCTGAGCTTGAATGTCAACACAATTTCTTTTCGGCTCTTTAATCGCCTTCTTAGAAGCTTTCAGCTTGGAGAACACAGAAAACCATGTAGAACCAGTACTAGATCCACTCCAAACATCAGAGAACTTCTTCTCAAACCCATCCATCTCCTTCCACATTTTTAAGTATTTGAATGGCTTCCTAGCTTTAAAGACATATTGTATCATATGAATATGCATAGGGATATGATCAAAGTTGCCTTCAGGAAGAAATCTCACCTCAGCTTCAGGGAAAATCTCACCCCATGTACTATTAATCAATGCCCTATCAAGCTTATAAAAGACTCTATCATCACCATCTTGTTTATTACACCAAGTAAAGAACTGTCCCACCCCTTTCATATCAAAAAGACCGCACTCAAAACAACACCTCCTAAAATCCTCAGTCTCCCTTAATGAAATAGCGGAACCGACTCTCTCATCAGCATTCATCACACAGTTAAAATCCCCAGCTACCATCCAAGGGAAATCAGCAAACCTTGAAATCTTAATTAAATCCTCCCAAAGCACCATCCTATTCACAGATTCATTGAAAGCATACACAAATGTACATCTGAATGCCCCACTCCTATTCAAAACAGGATTCACCACACAATGTACTAGGTGACTAGTAAGCATAACAAAATCCACATAAAAAGACATAGGATTCCAAGCAATCATAATTCTACCTCCATTATGACAACTAGAATTGGAAGTGAAACACCACCCTCTAAACACATTAGAGTAAAATAAGCCTAGATTCCGAGGCTTCACCTTAGTCTCCAAGAGGCATACAAGTCCCAAAGCAGGGAGATTCAAAAAATTGGTCACACTCATCTGCTTTTGAAGACTATTAATGCCCCTTACATTCCAAACAACAATACTATCCATTAGGAATAGTAGGATTTCCATCCTCCTCATCCACATCCACTTGTTCAACCACCCCATCATCCACTAATGAATCAAAAGAGTTAGCAACAATAACGGGAATAGAGACAGCTTCAGTAGGCAGTTTTAGAGCTTTAGCAGGAAGAACAAAACCCTCATCAGCTAAGGGATCCACCTTATCCACCCCAACCTTTTCAGCACCATTACCCACCACCACTGTTTGATTCACTTTAGGCCTCCAAACCAACCTAACATTCTGAGTAACCTTCCTTCTACACTCCTCAGTAGAATGTCCTAGCATAGAACATCGTGCACATTTCAAAGGCTTCCATTCATATTCCACATCAACCACAACCTCCAAGCTATTCTCATTTATAAAAGAAATTTGATCAGGAAAATCATAGTTCACAGACATTTCAATCAACACTGTAGCAAATCCCAGTATATCTTTGTTTGTAGTAGCTTGATCAACTCTAAGAAGCTTCCCAAGAGGAGTAACAATCTTAAAGTGACAGTTATCACCGCAATACTTGAAATCTAAGTGCAGTTTGACCCAGGTAGGAACCTTCTTGAAATCATCTTTATCAATCACCAAATCATGGGACCAAGGCTTCAAAAACAAATGTGTATTATCAAAAAAAGGCACTCCCCTAAACAGAATCAAATCTCTCCTCTCCATTGACTTGAATCTAATCAGGAACAAACCACTCTTAACCATAGCCACCTTATCAACACCATCATTTTTCCAAATCCTCCTACAAAATCCATCCATAATACTAGGGGGAGGGGATGAGCACCCACAACAAAATTCCAGAAGTCAATTTCAGATTGAATATCACCCAAATCAATCTTAAACAATATTATCAGCATGATTCATACATTCATCAATAGCAGACACATTCAAATTATCAACAATCAAATCATCATCATCATTCATAACCACATTGCAATCATTTCTAGCAGACCACTGAAGAATAGGAATAGGAGAGTGAGTCTAACCTCTGGAAGTTCCAGCAGCATTACCATCCCATTCAATTCTCTTCCCAGATTGATTAGAGATAACCGATAACCAATCACTGAAGTTTCGTTTAATTGCAGAATCTACAACATATTCCTAAAGAGATTCATCTGCAGTTTTCTGTATGTTGTTCGTGCTTTTGTTTTTATTACATTGCTTAACATGGTGCTAGTTCACCAGCATGGAACCAGGGTGTACACCCTGGTTTTTCTCATCTTAGGCATGGAAAAACTTCAAATGAACAAATTTAACAATACCCCATTCTCTATTCCATGATAATTATGTCTTGGAATATTCAAGGTGCAAAAAATTCCCAAGCTTCAGCAGAACTTATCTATTTGAACAATCGTTATAAAGCAGACATTCTTTTAATCCTAAAAACAATGACTAACAACAACAATAGCAATAAACTGCTAAAAGCCCTAAAATTTGACAACAAGCTAATTATTGACCCCGTTAATCACTCTGGTGGTTTATGGATCTGCTGGAATAAAAAAAACATCAATGTAGACAATTATCTACTTACTAATATATGTGCGGACTTACATATTTACCTAAAGACTTGTAAACAGAACTTACTAGTCGCTTGTGTCTACTTACCCGCAGAAGAACATAGGAAAGATCAAGTGTTGTATGAATTGAAAAACTATTTATCACGTTAAAACAAACCCTATATATTATTAGGGGATTTCAATTTACTTTCCTCCTCGCATAAAGTGGATTGAAGACCTGCCCATATCTCTCAATTAAAACGGTTCCCTGAGTTCGTTCAACATCTCAACTGCATAAATATCCCTTACCTTCATAATGCTTTCTCTTGGAAAAAACACTACCCTAGAAATATAGTGTGTGAACGCCTTAACAAAGGTCTATGTAATACAAATTTTAAAGACTCTTAGCCCGAAGGTTAACTTTCTTACGAAACGCTCAATATTACAGATCACGCACGTGTCATATATGATTCCACCATACTCATCCACCACCTCCCTTCAGGTTCTAGTTTGCATGGGCTTTGGCACCAGATGTGCTAGCTATATTAAAAAATTTAATAAAAAAGGAACAATGGCTCCAGATTCCAGCGTCAATTCCTAGGCCAGGAAAAAATTCCAGCACAATTCAAATAAACTAATTGAAATTAATGCAAAGATTCAGGATCTGGAAAAATAGATTGTGGTTCCCAACCTTTCAACCCATTCTAGTATTTGCAAAGATTAATCAAGCAGCGTGGAAAATTCTCCTTTTTAAACAAACCCAATGGAGCATTAAAAACAAGAAAACATGGTTGGAAAAGGGTGACAAAAACACCATGTTCTTTCACAACAAAATGAAACAACGAATATCTAAGTCATCGATTCATTAACTAAAGAATAAAGACGACTTCTGGGTGGACACCTCGGAAGGGATTAGAAGCCTCCTCAAATCTGCATTTTAAAAAAACTTTAGTTCCACTGCAACAAGAGCCAATATTCGAGACATGGATTATATTACATCAGCCTGTCCCGGAGGATGGTCAATTACTTCTCTAGAAAGTGTCAAACGAAGAAATACAAATGCTTTCTTCGACAAGAACCCTCGTAAAGTCCTAGGTTCATATGGTTTTGGCCCTGGATTATATCAGAAATACTGGGATATAGTAAAAAACCAATGTGTGTCTAACATCACCACCTTCTTTGGTCATGGTCATATCCCCTCGTCCTTGAATCATACCATTATGACTCTCTTACTTATCCAAAAATCCATTACAGGCTAACCACTTCAGACCGATAAGTCTGGTAAACACCTTGTACAAAGAGATCTCCAAAATTATGGTTTCCAGACTATAGCCTATTCTACAAAAACTGATCAGTCCATTCCAAAACACCTTTATAAAAGGGATATCGATTCATGATAACTTACTCATAGTACAGGAAGTCCTAAACACATTCTAAAAGTCTAAAAATAAGAATAGGTGGTGGGATCTAAAACTTGACATGGAAAAAGCCTATGACAGATTGAGCGGATTACCTTTGGGGTTGTCTGTCCAAATTCAGATTCCCAGAAAAGTGGATTGATATAGTCAAGCAATGTGTGACTAAGATTTCTTATTCAGTAAAGGTTAATGGTTCTACTACAAAGCTGGTTTCAGTCCACTAGAGTTCTCCGCCAATGGGACCCTATATCCCCTTGCCACTTTAACATTTGCATGGAGCACTTTACCAGACTTCTCAACCAACATACTATGAAAAGATCTCGGGGTATAGGTTTCCAAATCTGTCGTAAGGCTACTAAGAGTCCCTGCATCCTTTTTGTTGAGGCTAACCTTCTTTTCTGCAAAACAACCAAAAGTGCTTGTACGTTGTTGAAAAAAGTCATTGGTGAATTCTGTAAGAATTTAAGACATTTAGTGAAGTTTCACAGATCAACCATTTTCTCCAAAACAGTACCCAATTCAAAAAAGCAGGCCCTAGTTATTTCAACATGTCCCTTAAAGCTTGCCTAGGGCGTTATCTTGGAATATACTTTAGTTCTCGTCGTCCTTTGAAAACAGGCACGACTGTCCTTCTTCTCAAAATAGAAAAAGGGTTAAACTATGGGAAGCAGGTTGCCTTTCTAAAGCTGGTCGTTGCACCCTAATCTAGTCCAATCCGGAACCTATCCCAATTTATACATGTTCGGCTACGGTAATCCACTAAACCTCGGCAAACGCAATTGATACAATACATAAAAAAATCTTATAGAACCACACTCCGGGTAAGAACTCCATACCCCTTATTGCATGGGATAAGGTCTGTATGCCAAAGAGTCAAGGTGTCTTATGGCTCTGAAAAACCCCGTCGCTCAACAAAGCCTTTGTGGCTAAATTGGCTTAGAAAGTTATCCCAGACAAAGACAACCTCTAGGCTCGATTAGTCAGAGCCAAATATCTGAAAAATGTATCTTTTTTCAATTACGTCCCAAAACTATCCTATTCCGTCATTTGGCGAAAAATTATGGCTCAACGTGCGATTCAACGAATAGGAATTAGGTGGAATATAGGCGACGACACTAACATCCTTTGTCGGTTAGACAACTGGGTCACTCATTGCAGCCTCATGGAAGTCCTTAACTCGGATAGAGGAGTTGTTGACATAAATAAAAAACTAAGCAACTTTATTACTGACAACAATAATTGGGACTGGGAGAAGCTTTCAACTATCCTCCCTCAAAACATCCCGCACATAATAAGAGACATTCCCCTTCCGAAGGGTGCTTAAAAGGACCCAAGTTTGGTGCCTCACTTCCCATGGGGATATCTCAGTAAAATTAGCCAATTGGATTGGTCATAATCCGATCCCAAGCATGACCTTCCTTATGGCAAATACTCAATAACGGCGTTGGTGTACGTTAGATTCTCCATAAACGCGAAATTATTCCCTTTTTTGTTGCCCCCTTTGCTCTAATACTATTGCAAAAACCACTGGTCATCTATTCCTTTAGTATTCAAACGCGTAAAAGGCCAGGAGTCATCCAGAATTGACTCACTGGTTAGGAATACACATAATCACATGCACCTTACAAAACACCATGCGGAAATACTTAGCGGATAAAACCATGACGACCAAAATTAGTTTCTCTTATGAAGCATTTGGCGAGAAAGGAACGACTTCGTTTTCAACAACACAACCATTAATATACAAAGGGTTTATCATAGGGCGAAAATGTATCAACCTGAGTGGAAGCTTCGTACTTTTCTCCTGGACCCTATTAGTAATTTCTCATCCTTGGATTCACCTTCCCCTCACAACCCTCCTCATACTCCCATCAAACACTACATCATGGTCGGGTGGTGTCCTCCCCCTCAAATTAAAACACCCTCAAGCTAAATTTTGACGACTCAGTAAAAAACAATAATGCTTCAGCAGGCTACATCATCCAGGATCATTAAGACACAGCGTTAGCAACGTGTTTTCACAGCCTTGGTAATGCAGACGTCACAGTCATGGAAGCCACTGCCTTTCATAAAGGAGTTTTCCACAACACTGCCTTAACTATACAAGTCTACATATGGAATGGGACAATCTTCTACTCCTACTATTCCAGAATTACCAAGTGAAGCATATCTATAGATCGAGAAGCCAACAACACATCAGATTGGATTGCGAATGCATGTCATCTAGTAGTAGATTCTCTTCATATTAATAATTGGACGAAGTCGTCTTTGGCTACCATATTATGTAATGATGCTTTAGGAGTTTACCTCAAGCAGAGGATCTCCTAAGCATCTCTTTTCCTTACCATCAAAAAAAGAAAAAAATGCATGAGATACGTGTGGTTCCTCATATCCACTATTCATACGTACTTTATACTTGAGTTTCCACACTCTAGCTTTGAACTTGTGATCCTAGAGCTGATTTAGGTACCAGAAGGATATTGCTCGAAAAAAACCATGTGGTTAGTGTTTGCTTTTCAGGTCACCACCATGATCTAAGCTTTGAACGCCACTTTATCCCTAGCGAATCTCTCAACACCACCCCTATAATTTCACATGGAAACAATTTGGCGCTAGAAGGAGGAAAAGAGTAGAAGAAGTTCAATCCTACAACTTTGCAATACTGGTCTCATACACAAGCACATCTACTTCTAGTGATTCCCTACTAGAGGAAAAGTATTCCCCCACTAGAGGAAACACCAGATTCGAGAGAGAGAAGAACCACTTTACTCAATTCAAGACTGCAACAGAGAGGAGAATCTTCTAGGAAGAGCCCCCATCAGCCTAGGATCAATTTGATCATGCCAACTACTCCACCACTAGAAGCGATAGTCAGGTACGCTCAAATATTTATGGAGGAAATGGGGAATCCAAAAAGAAAAGAAGAACCTCCAAACATCTTGGAGACCCCTTCAAAAACTTGCAAGGGGACGACTTTGTGGCGAGGAGGCTGGACATGCAAAGTGGAGAAGGGTAGACATCCCAATTTTAGCAGGAACCCATGTGTGGGTCTATCAACAAGGCGCATACACTAAAGCCTAATTGAAGGATCCGCTTGTTGAGCATCATGAATCAACCGACCTTCAAAAAGGGTGGGTTCAGGATGAATGCAACACATTGATTATGCACCTGCATAATCCCAGATCTTCAGAGAAAAATGTGTCAACAAACTACTTAGTATATCTCAATCAGAGATCTACCATGAGAAGAGAAAGAGAAGCAACAACTATTGCCCGCTAGCAACACCACAAAAGACTAACCGATATAGAAGGTGCAGAATTCGTGCAATTGACTAATCTAGACCAACTAAAGCATTTTTATGCTTAAGGAAACCCACGGTTTCCACCTCCCAAGCCCCTATACTAGTTTTAGAGGATAATCTGACAAGTTTGGACATAATAAACAACGAAACATATAAAAAAATGGTGGACTCTACTGCTATATTGGGCTAGCATGCGCTAGACCAGCACAAACGCAAGGGGGTATTCAAGAGGCCAAGAGCGGCACGCATCCTAATTGCACCTCCTCCTGAATAGTGCATGGGCTCTAGTAGCCCAGAAAGCTCATTTGTTGCATCTGTTAGTGGACCACCCTGACTTTTCCACAAGGACAAAACCTAAGGTGTTACGTCGGAAGAATAAGAATAGTTACTACCTCAATATACTTAATAAACTAATAAATATTAATAAAGTTTCGGATATCCGTTTAAACAAAACCAAATAACAGGATCATGGTTCTAGTTGCAACTAAACTTCCTCAAAGCCAAACTAGAAAAATGAACATCATCAAAAAGTCAAGTCAATTAAAAAGTCAACCAAAACTTAAAGTCAATCACAGTGGAACATAAAATTAATCAAACCCCAAACCAATTAAATGCTAAGTATGAGAACTAAACATATGTTCTCTAATATAAATTCATAATAACCAAATACCTAATTGCAAATGAAGTAAAGTAGAATCAACGTAAGAGAACTCCATTACGCTCTTTTCGAATCCCCAATCAATGATAGACTCCATGAACGTTCACCTATAATGCAACCGTCAATAATGTCTCGACTGCTAAACAATATGGACGGATCCCAAATGCGTCATCACAAGATCATCATGGAAAGACGCAATGATCAAGACAATGAAAAGAAAAGAAATACGAATCAGCCACTGCTAAGTACATAGATAGAATTAGTCGTTCACATAACATGCATCATGAATCATACCAATCATAATTTACATCCAAACAACTCAATATCCAAATTACTATTTCCACAATCAAATCCAATGCCATACCCAAACATAATTAGGATTGTAATCCTCCAGTTAAGCATTTGTGACTATAGGGCCGAGATATGTTAGGTTATTGACCCAAATCTCCTCACCTTGAATACATGAAATACAGAGCAAGCTCCGGGCTAGTTGTACCCAACATAATGTGTACACATCGCCGAGCTCGGTAACCATAAGTGGTTCACCCCCCAAGCCCAATTACAAGTACGAGATCCATCCTACAGGGTCACTGTCATTTCAATTTACAAGACTCATGGTTTTATAATAATTCATAAAAAAATTTCATAGTTTTGAAATCCCACTCCAACATTCCAATCCAATCATGCTACTCCAAACTCAGAAGTTCATATCATAGAAAGACATCAATCGTGCTTTCATATAATCCTTCTCAATTCCAATCATATACAAAGTTCTCATGAACTCTATATATCCTAGGTTCTCATCTTCATTGAAACAATCTCATCTAGTCAAATAGATGTTAAGCGCTATACGTACCATTCTACGCAAACAATCTCACTCAAGAAGCTATGAGCAACGTCTAACGTCCTCCAATGAATTGAGCTCCTTGAAAACAATTAAAAACTAGATTCAGAACTCTTAAACATACTTATACACTTATAAAATATGGGCAGCTTTTAAAATCCTTTAAAACTCTTTAAAAACTCCCTGTAAACAACATTTATATACATAAAACGATCCACCATTAAATTTTCAATCAAAAGCTATTAAAATAATCAAAGACTTAAACTTTGATTAAATTACGGCAATATAAAAATATAAAAATACAAACTTTTAAACTCTAAACCTCTATAAAACCCTAAGATTAGGTTTAGGTTATCATACTTAACTTAGACTTTACAAATGATCACAAATTAATCCTTTTTAGATTAGAATTCAATTAAATTCCCAAATAAATTAAATTTAGGAAAAGAAATATAATCAGTAAATTTATTTCCTAATTGTTTTTTTGAAAAGTCGGAAAATAGAGGCAGCGGATACACACGTGCACACGCGGTGGCGTGTACAACCCATAACACTGGCGGTGAACAGCCACCAGCTTGCGGTGGCTCGCTGCCGACAGCCACTCCAGCCACCAGGCGCCCGCTGTGCTCCCCCTCAAACCCTTACACGCAAATTCTTTAAGTAATTCTCGAAACTAATTTTAAACTATACAATAAGCATACATAAATCTAAAAACATATTTTTCATGAATAATTAAAAACAACGAATCATGAAAACATAATTAAAATCCTAGAAAAGATGGAGAAGAGAGAAGCTTACTTAGGGTTTATAAAAAGATAACGACAACAATTAGTTCTCTTTCCTTCCCTCTTTATTTATAGCCCAACCAATAACCTAGTGGACTCCATGAAAACTCGCCCTTTTAAAATCATTTTTTACTAAAAATAAGTCTACGAGCCCATTAGGCCCAAATCTTCTTTTTAAAACATGCCATCAACATCCAAATGCCCTTTTAATATTTTAAAGCCCAAAACTAGGTCCATTTTTTATTTATATGTATATAATATGACTTTAACAAAATTCTTTCCTCATAAAATAAATTATATTATAAAGTTAATTATATAAAAATCAACTCTTATAATATAATAAAATTCTCTAATAAAATATTATTAAAAAATAAAACTCCTTTAAAAATACTGGGTATTATAGTTAGTCCCCAACTCATCTAAGCCCAAATAATTTCGTTAGAAGATGCAACTGCTTTGTCATTTTACTTCCGTTCTTTTGTTACTATGTACTCCCTCTGTCCCATATTAGATGACATAGTTTTCTTGGCTCAGGGTTGTAAGAGTTGTTGATTATTGGTATATGTTTAAGTACATAAAGTACATGGTGATGTAGGCCATGATTGTATTGACAAATATAGTGATAAAAGTACATAAAGTACATGGTTGGGGGTGGGTGGGTGGAAATCCTTCATAATAAAAAAATATATTTATATTGTAGGGCCATACTATTTATCGTTGCGTATTATCTAATGTGGGACGGACAAATATAGAAAGTGTATAATCTAATATGGGGCAAAGGGAGTATATGGATAACAACTAAAACCCTCATTCAAAGACTCGATTATGTAAGGCTTGATTCCATTATTTGGATATGTAGGCAACTTGAGTTCAACCAAGCAATGTAAACAAAATAAGGCCCACAAACAATTACGAAAAAATAACAAACTATTATTAAAAAATTGTCAAGCTTTTAATCATCGCCAAAAATAACAGATGAAAAAATGTATATTAAAACATTTGAAAGACAGTCTAAAGAAATTTAATCACTCTCCTAGGAAAAATACTAAGTAAAGCACGTGCACATTATTGAAAGCAATAAATTAAAGGGTAATACACTACTCAAGGTTAATTCTCCTTAGGAACATTTTCTGTAGGAGACAAGTCGTCCTCCATTCATACAACATTACGTCCTTGGACGTCTGTTTACCTTTTTGCAACCCTTTTCCTTTTGCCCCATGCGAGTCCACAGTATCCACACCATCCTCCGTACCTTTTCTTGTTTTTAGTAACTTTAACTTCTCTGGCTTTGGGACGTGAAAGTAGATTCCATAAAAGGCTTTCTTTTCATATCTCGTCTTCAATACTTAATGCCCCGCATTTTTTGTGACGAGAGGGCCTACCTTTACCTTCCACATTTTCTTCTAAGCCTTCTTGACTTGATGATTTTTTATACACCCACGTCCTCCAACTCCATCTTCTAGGCTCTTTCTAGCTCTACATCAAGCATCAAATTTCTACAATATCCAATCTCTATAAGCAGTGGGCAACGTATGAGATTTGATTTGTTTAAGGAAGGTTAGGTAACTTACTCCAATAGTATTCCCAATGAGTTACAAAAGAAAGCTTCAACTTTGTCGCCTTATTGACCGGTGTCTCGACAGGCGAATCATGTGTCTCATACCAAATTATCGCTGCAAACAATGTGCGTACACCCACCAAATCCGCAGACTCCCGTGAAGCATCAACATGATCTACTCAACCTCTGTCTTACTAAACATAATCTGATGCTTTTGAGTGTAGGATTCAGGGTTATAACTCTTGACATCCAACATTTACAGAACAAAATACAATGGTTCACACGGCACAATCTGATAGCCACAAAACAAGAAAAATTGTCATAGCTATACGAATGGCATCAAATAGAAGAAGCCACACCAGTGTTGATCTGCCTCATGCTCCCCCAAAAAGACCAAAAGAGTGGCACACGCGGTCCTAGAAGAGAGGCGCTCACGTGACTTCTACAATTGTGTGAAGCTTCCACAGATCATCCACCCGGTGTTGCGTGACGTAGTGTGTAATAGAAAATACGAACAAAGAAATTAATCGCACAAAATATAATTATAATAAAAAAGATTTCAACTTATTTTGTCCAGTGAAAGGAAATAAAATAAGATAAGATGATACATATGTGTGCAAATTAAAAATGTAGAAATATGTAAATAAATGGAGTATGAAAGGACTCTTTGCAACTTTGTTCTCCTTTCATCACGTTCAAAGCACAGGAAGTTTCACCGCCACGAGTTGAAGAGGGGCATGATCGCTTTTGATTTGGTCCACAACAGAAACTAAAGAGGCATCCCTTAGAGAAAAATATAGGTGTGGCGTCTCTATACCTCTTTACACTTAAATTCGTGCTCGGTTGCGAAATTCTTCTGATCAGTAGCAAACAGTCGACAGTTCTCTCGTACACTATTTGCTTCAGTTCTCTTATTGAGAGACCTAACAATATCTCAAAGTAAGTATAAATTACAAGAACAATATTAGGGATGGGAGGGAATGTTACTAAAGGAAATCCGACAATATCATTGAACTCGTCGGGAAAACGGGCTAACTCATAGCCCTAAAGTAGAAATCCGACAATACACCTATTTTTAAAGAGTATTTTATTAATAGCTAGGTATGATTTATTAGCCTGATTATTATTAATAGTCCTCAAGTTTAAATAAAGAAAATTGATTTGATTATAGAATTATTAAAAAGTTAATTATATTTATTTAGGCCCCGACGATGCTCCGGAATTTTCGTGCATTGAATTTAATAATAGTTAAAATAAATGGTATCATGTAGTGTGAAAAGCTATTCAAAAAAAGTCAATCTCATTTACAATATGCATTTTAAAATTTTATAACATAACTCTTGCTTTCTATTCACATATCATTATTGATTTTGATAGAACAAGCACTAATAACATGTTGGAGTAGTGGTTGGTGCTCCTTATTGCATACTCAAGGTCACGGGTTCGAGTCTTCACGTTAATATTTTTTTATTATATGAGAATGAAGTAGATAGAGTGTCATTCAAAGATGGTTAGTGACACATGGAGGATTGTAATCCTTACTTACGCTTTATTATTATATATATATATATATATAGATAGATAGATAGATATCAACAAGTTATGTTTTTCTTTGAAATCCATACCAACTAACAAATATCCGTCTATTTTTCCGTCTTAGAAATCCATACCAACTAACAAAATTCCATTCAACTTCATCTCCGAACAACAGAAAATCTAAGGTGAGTTAAGTTTGGGTGTGAACGTGACGGAACAATAGACGAATATTTGTTAGTTGGTATAGAATTCTAAGAAAAACATAAATTGTGGATACTTATTTTACATTTCGCAACTCTTTGGTATTTAGTTGGGAAAGGTGTTAAAATTTTGGTATTTTCAGATAACTTTTCCTTAGATTAAATTACAAGAAAACAAAAGGGAGGGGTTTCTTGACAAAAGATCCGTAAAACACTAGGAAAAAGAAAAGAGGAATGGGAGAAAGTAGAGAGGGAGAACAAAACATGTATGAGGGAGCTCGAAAGGAAGAGGAAGAGATTTGAGGGAAGACAAAGGAGTAGTGGACTCCTATTGTTCGTGTGAAGCGATGACCGGAAAGCCACCACGGGTGGTGGTGCTTGAGTAGCAGTGCGACGAATAGAAGGGAGGAAGGGCTCGTTATAATTCGTTTTGGGGGCGTCTAGAGCTTGTTTTAGGGGCGATTTGCAAGCTATTTTTCATACCCAGCCTTCCTTATTTAATGGGTAAGTTAAATTCATCATTTCATTTCCGTTTTTCCAAAATTTGTGAAAGTTTGAAATTAAATTGGGGTTTTTTGTTTTCAAGGGTTTGAGCATGAATTTATTGAGTATAATAGTTCGTTTGGATTGTTAAAATGATGATTAAACTTGTTAGTGTGAGTTTGGGATAGCTTGAGGTTTGATTCAATGGAAGGTGTTTGGGCCCATTCCAGTCATGGCCCACTTTACCAGCAAAATGACCAAAATATCCTTGGGGTGTAAAAATTACCATTTTACCTCTACGGTTTCATAGGCCAAGAAGTACAGGCTTTTAGTCAAGCCCACTGACAAAAGGCATTCATGATATCATCACCTTTACCAGGTGACGTCACATCAGTATTACCTATAAATAGTATTTTCACCTGGTCATTCAGCAGGTACGTTTTACACGCATTCTAAAGCATTTACTTGTACTACTCTCTGACCTTCTGAGATCAGATCTGACTAAAGCATCGGAGAGACGATCCGGGGAGCATCCCCAAGGTAGTTCACCGTGCTAAGTTTTGCAGGCACTCGGAGTTCGAAGACCTTGGACTGTTACTGGTTACTACCCTAGCTGGAGTTAGACTCCCCTGAATAACAAATCTCTACTGTATGTCTTGCACTCGAAACAGAAGGTTTGTATTTTAATGCTATGTGGAACAAATAAAGTGCTATAATTTGTAAGTAAAACAGATCAGTTTTGTAAATTGCGTATTTCGACAGTTTATGGGCGTTTTTAGAAAAATACTATTGCACAAAAGTTGTTCGTATTGAAAGTTTACTCAAGATAGGCTCAAGAAACGCCTGATTTGGATTTCGTAGGAGGAAGTTATGCTCATTTAAAGTTTCTGCCCAAACTATATTTTGTATAGTTGATTTCAAAACTCTACAATTCGTATAATTGTTTCATAACAAACTTTTGAGTATCCAAATGTATATATGATTCTTGAGTGTCGATCTTATATAAATTAAGATGATTTTAACTAATTTGGTAAAGGTTTAAGTTTTTTTTGGAGAGAAAAGGTTTTAGTTAGATGGTTGTTAATGTTAACTGGAATTTCAAGTTAGAATAGTGAAGTCATTTATATGGTTTGTGTTCTTTGATGTTTTATGTGCAATTAGGGAAGGTTGATTGTTTTATAAAAGTAAGTTATGTTATAGATTTTGGTTTAACTGAGGAGTTGTTTGGACTAAGCTTGTTGCCTTGCTATATTTCTTGAAAGGTATGATTCCTACTCGAACCTTTAATAGTTTACGAGAAAATTTTAAAAAGGTAAGATTTCTTATTAAAACTTTTATAGGTATGAGAAGAGTTTTATAAAGGTTTTAAACTCATATTGGTTGAGTTTGTTTTAAAGGATAGAAGTTTAGTTTTAAAAGGATTTTTTTAAGGAAAAATTGTCAAGAATAAGTCAACCTTTTCACGGTCTTCTTTTAATAAGTTAAACTTTATATAATCTTGGAATCAGTTAACTTTGATATTACTTAAAATTTTAACAAGTCAAATTACTTATAAATTATTCAACCGGTAATACGTGAGCCTTATCTTAAATTTTAATTTTATAATTTATGTGTTCCTTCTTCTTTTCCTCTACTTTCCATCCCCTATCATTTCTGTGTTTTTAAATCGGTTTGGACTTGTTAAAAGCAAATACCCTTAAAAGGTTAACTTATTCCAAGATTATTCAAAGTTTAACTTATTAAAAGAAAACCGTGAAAAGGTTGAATTATTCCCGGTCATTTTTCCTTTTTTTATATAATTTATTAGAAGAGTTTTAAAAGGGGTTTTAACTAAATTTTTGTTTAGATTGATTTCAATGAAAGGATGTTCCTCCAAAAATAGAAAGTTTGGTTTCCAAACAACAGTACAAAAAGAAATAAAAAAGTTGCAAAATAGCAAGAAGGTTTATAGATTGTTTTTGTGTTTGGAAAGTATGCTTATGTGGTATCTCTAAGCATAGTTTTGTATTTTCAAAGTTGTGGGGTCGCCTAAGTGATATATCAAGGAATTAGAACTTCGTCGGGTTTGTCTCGACCTTACAGATGTGGAATAGTTGGGGCGTACATTGATCAGTACCTGGGACTTAGATCTTCTGCTGCGGTTTAGGCGTATGTAGGGTGTGCACACTAGGGGTCTTTGTCTTTAGTTATCTGGAGGGCCTAGCTAGCCAAAAGGAAAGGAAAGTTCGTTCCATTCCATAGGTTTATGATTCTTTTTTGTGAAAGAAAAAGGAAAGAAAGGTTTTGTTTAGAAAAGGAAAAAAAGAAAGGATTTGATTTAAAGAAGGAAATAGAAAGGACTCGATTTAGAAAAAGAAAAGAAAGGATTTTTATACAAAAGAAATATCGAAGGTTTTATAAAGTTTATTGTTTTCCTTATATGTTTTGAAAGAAAATGATTTGTATGATATGGTTAATGTATCCTACCTGCATATATATTTGGTTTTACATTATGGAATCTTGCTCAGCCAAAACGTGCCAGTGTATGCAGGTACATGAAGGTAGTATTATTGAAAAAAGTTCGATGTGTGTTATTCATATTATTTGTATCGCGGAGAGGATGTTCGGCGTTGTAACATTATAGTTAATAGATAAGTTGTAATCAAATTAAAAGAGCTTTGAGTTTGTAAAGTCTAGACTGGTTTTGGTTGTTGGATTTGAGGATACAGGTTTATGAGTCGGACGAATTTTTTGTACGTATTACAAAAGGAACTCTATCGAATTTTTTGTAGAATTTTAATAACAAATCTAGTTCAAAACGTTTTAGGATCATTCACTTAGTATAGTTTATTAGAGTTTAGAGGTTTTCATAAGTTTAAAAGTTGAAAATTTTTATCAAGTTAAAGGTTTTTTTGAGATCCTCAGTCGTGGTGAGTGTGATGGTAATAGCCCCCGGATTAGGATTTCCACTGTGTTCTTAATTAGGTTGGTTATAGATCCGAGTTGTTACAATTACTCCATCCGTTCTTTTTTCGATGTAACATTTGACTTTTCACATTTTACAAGACACAACTTTGATGTACTATATCTCTAATTGTATGATTGTAAAAGTGTATACCAAGACAAATCAAATAAGTACCCACATGATTACATTTTTTCCTTATGTATAAATAACTATTAGAGGATAAAATGAATTGGGTAAACAGTGCTCAAAATCAATACGTTACGTTAAATAAAAATGAAGAGAGTATTATTTTAATAATTTCCTTTTACTGGTTGATACAACAAGCCGTTCACAAACGACTCTGTGAGGTGTTCGTGTACTAGTAGTACTTTAATTTATAGTCTGTCAAGATTTTTTTTTGTCTTTACACTAACAATCATGCAACGAGTAAACTAAATTGGTTGAGAAAAAAAGTGTGGACTAAATTCAGTCAATACTTTCCTTTTTGATCCTTGGCCTCAAACCTTGCCCAACTAAACAGTTACCAACAAAAAGAAGTTTTAGCGTAGGATAAGGTATCAGAAATGGAGGGTGGTGAACCACCGCATCAAGCACTATTCTTTGTGCTGGCATATCTTCCATTGCAGCAGCTTCTATCAATGAGCCAAGTTAGCAAGGGTTTTAGATGTGCTATTAGAGATGATGTGTTGGTATGGCTGAATATAGTGGTGGAATACCCATTAAGTATACGCCTTACCAATGAAATTTTGGTGAAGATTGCCTCAAAAGCTCGCGGAAGGCTTCGAACTTTGGCTTTGCTGAATTGTGTTAACATTACAGATGAAGCGCTGCTGGAGGTTGTTATCGCCAATCCCCTTCTCAGTAAGGTAATTTTAGGGTGTGTTTTCATGCTTTAGTAGCTTTTATCTAAGATAATGTCCGGAAGATCTCTTGTTATTTTTATACAATGTTTTAGCATTACTTTAGAGGGATCAAACTCAATCGAACTTAATGTGTATCGTAATTTAAACAAGAGCATGCTTTTATTTCACCTCAACTTGATTGAATTTAAATTAGTTTGAATGATTTTTGGTATTTTATTAATTCGAGCCGACTTTAATATATTTCTATCTAATAAGTTTCCATTGTGGTTGTGTTTGGCAATGAGAGATTTGGGATTTTTAAGAGTTTTGGACCACAGTTTATGACTGGTCAAAACTCTATTTGGGGTATTTAGTGAAAAGGCTGATTTGATAGACTATTGGGGTTGAAACTCTAATTTCTAATATAGAGGATAGAAATTTAGATTGCAATATGATATGTTTACCATAGTTTAATTCGTATTTTAAAAAAGAAAAAAATATTACAAAAGCACATGCCCATAAATGTCATTTTACACAAATCAACTTTTATCAACCAGCTAATTGTTACCAAACACAATAAGCCAAATCAGCAGTCAAATCTTCTAAACAAAAGTTAAAACTCTAAATAAAACTTTAAACTGTAAACTGTAAACTCTAAACTCTATACTCTATTTGCTGTAACAGGGCTGTATCTAAATTGAATTCGATGGTTTCTTTTTTACATGTCCCAGTCGAGCGGGACTTTAGTGTTAAGTAATATTGTTTTCTTAGTTAATTCTATTAGTTTAAAAGTGATAAAACTCAGATAACCTAGTATGTTACTTAGTACTCCCTCCGTTCCCAAATGTTGTTCCCATTTCCTGATTTGGTGTTCCTTTAAGTTGTTCCCATTTAAAATCTTTCTAAATTTAACCCACCTTAATTCAAACCACTTTACAATTTCATTGGTTGAAATAAAAGGGTGATCTTTATGTTTTGTATGGTAAGTTGTAACTTCTTTGCATTGATGACTTTTTTCACTTTTACTATGCTTTGGTAAGATAAATTTCAATAATAAACCTATCAATATGTATTCATTAAATGTCATTTCATCAAAGATTCTTTTTTCTTAATACTCTCCCAGATTCCAAATGGGAACAACATTAGGGAACGGAGGGAGTATTAGATTTACTTAGGCCTGTTCACCCCAACTTATTTTTAGTTCAGTTCAATTCAGCTCTAGACAACACTTTTACTCTCATATATAACTATTCATTTCAATTTAGTTTAGTTCAATTTAGTTCAGTTCAATTTAAATCAATTTAATTCAATTTAATTCAATTCTGTCCAATTCAATTTAGCTATTTTATGCCGAAGAGAACATGCCCTTAAGCCTCATCGGATCTAAATTAAATTATTCAGTTCAATTCAAATAATTTCAGTCCAATTCAATTTAGTTCAGTTCACCTTATTTATGCCAAATAAAACATACCCTGAATAGGTAAAATGTACAATTTTTTATAATTACAGAAAAACGTATCATAAGTGGATTTTGATTCAAAGTATTTTTCGAGATGAATCTATTGGTGCAAAAATTATAATATTAGGAGATTTGAATTGAAATTTATGACTAATTTTATAATTTCATATTAATAGTATTTTTAGATAATAAGGAAGGTAATCTTTTATTTATGATATGATTATTCTTTTTAATTATTTTGTTACTAAAAATTAAAATATTATTTAAATAATGATACGGAGCTATAATTTTTTTTTGATAAATAAAGTTTTGGAAAAATTGTCAAGAATAAGTCAACATTTGCGTTGACCGCTTCTAACAAGTCAACCTTCGTTTATTCCAGTAGCAAGTAAACCTTGTGTATGATTTTGCTTTTAACAAGTTTGTTTACCGGTTACCTACTGTTAACTTGTTAGTTTACATCTCTTGTCCATGTGTCTTGTTCTCATTAGTTTAATGTTTTTAATTTCATATCTCTCTCCTCTCCCTTTTCTCTTTCTCTCTCCTCTGCCTTCCCCTCCACAACAATGATCACCACCACCCTCTTCATGTTTCCTTGGCACGCACAACCACCACTGTCATTATCTTCACATAGTATACCTCCTAAAAACTGATCCAAACTCAATGAAGCACCAGACACATCATTAGAACAATCCCCAGAAACCCTAATCTCCAAATTAGCATCAATTACAGAAGGGGTTCGATCAAATTCAAAAGGGGTAGCAGAATTTTTGAAGAAAGTAGAACCAGGAGTCGAGATTTAACCATTATCAGGATTGAAACCGCGATGACGATCGAGGATTTTGAGCTGGGCATCACGAATTAGAACAATATCATGGTTTTGTGATTCATTGAGTTTGGATAAGTTTGGATCACCCAACCCAACCACGTTCTTCCCTCTCATTTTCCTTATATGTGTTTCTTTGCCCACCAACCAACACCACCACCTTACCCCACTGCACAATTCATCTCTTTAATCACCAAAACCCATGGTGGTTTGGAAGAGGGTGGTGATGAGGGTGCCGGAGAGAGGGAGGTGGTGGAGATCGGATAGGGAGAGGTATTGGAGGAGGATGTGGTAGCGGAGGATGTCGGGGAGGGTTGAAGGTGGGGAAGATGGGAAAGGGAGGAAGGTGTGGAGGATTGTGTTGGGGACGGCGAGGATTGTGATGGAGGTCAGGTGGTTGATGTCGGAGGGGATGGTGGTTGTGGATAGGAGGGTGGTGAAGGTTGAGAGATCTGGGTAGTGGGATAGGATTGAGGTTATGTTCAACGCGGTGGTTGTGGTGGTGAGGAGGAGGAGAAGGAAGAGAGGGAGGGTGTAATGGTGGTGGTGGTGGTCTTGGTTGACAACCATTTTTGAGGGAGTGTGAGAAGTGAAGTGAGGAGAGAGAGCGGAGGTGAGAGATGAGAATGAGTGATGATGGATGATGATGATGATGATGATGATGATGATGTTGTTGTGGGAGATGGTAATATTATTAAGACATGTTTTAGTATTATTACCAGTTAATACTATGGGTTTGTCCAGCTTGTCCTGAATCTTGATCAAGTAGATATGTGACATGCTGCATTACTGCTTACTTTCTAGTTCCTAGTGTAATCCTAACCTTCCTATTTCCTCAGTCCATTTTTATTACCCTATTTTAGTAAGGAACTAGTGTAAATTTATAGCTTGAAGGCTGGTTTCTAAGAGAAAGAAGGAGTTGGTGGTAGGTTTGGTGGGTTATGAGAATAGGACATTGCCATGGACAATGTTGAGAGAGACTATTTTTTTTTTAAATATTTGAGTTGTAAATTTTAAAATGTGCATTATAATAGTGACATGTGGCACTTTAACATGTTAAAAAGGTTAATAAGAGGTACTAGCCGGTTTTGACTTGTTAAAAATGAGAGGTATACAAGGTTAACTTGTTCCTGGAATATATTAAGGTTGACTTGTTAGAAGCGGTCAACGCAAAGGTTGACTTATTCTTGACAATTTTTCCTAAAGTTTTTTTTTAACTTATCTTATATTAATTAATCAGTCGCACAAATGTCAAAAGCAAAAGTTAATCCTTATAGCGTCCAAACATAATCATTCAAGGGATTAATTAAATTTTTTTGTTCATTAAATGTTTTGTTAACTTATTTTATTAATTATTTGTATTTATATTTAATGACGTGTGGAGCGATGGGGGTAATTCCTTTCGGGACGGCTTTATTATCTAGTATAGACATGTTTTTTGGTGTATAAGGGGATTCTGTTAACAGGAGGTGAATATGTTTACTATGGTGTTCAAGTGAGATAATTTAGGGGGAAAATGCACGCACTTATATGGTCCTCTTTTCGCTACTTCTTTTTTTATAAACATAATCTCATTTAGATTGTATAATAATAAGAAGAATAGTCCTCTGTGCTGTCCTTGTACAAGGCTCCCACTCAAAGGCCCATCATAAGCCATAACCTTTCAACCCCCTCCCTCAAAGTCCAAGCAAATGCTTAGGATAGGAATTAATCCCTAAACCAAGTTAGGGAAGATTTGGAAGGCTCAACACCTGAGCCAATGCCAACTACTCCTCTTTTCCTACTTATAAACTGAGTTTACTAGGCTTTCGAGTCATAATTCTTAATAAACTATACTTACAAGTAGAACACCTCCCTTCCCTTTTCTATGCACTCTTTGACTTTTGACTATTTTTAATATTCGTTTTCCAACCAGTATATTTCCAATTATGTATAAGTGAGTATTAATATAGATGAATACTGTGAAAATATATATTGTAACACGTTGAACAAGATTTCACTTAACTATATATTTCTTATATATTGAAGATAATATAGAAATCAAAATATTAGAACATTGACTCTAAAGTATAAAATTGGTGCATAAAGAAAGGGATACAAACGTGTAACCTAAGAATAATTTTTGAATGTCTCTAGTTTGAAAAGAAACGGGTATCCAATTTTCCTGTCCTTGAATAATAAAGGGTTGGGAACATGTTTTTTAAGGGGTGGTAATTATATTTCATTTGCATAAAAGAAATACTATGTTTTTATTCCCAATTCCGTGCTTCTTTTTTTTTCTCCTTGACCAAATCTAAATTACCTAATTCGGAATACAAGAATAGACCCAAACCCATTGATTCTAGAAATTGAAATAATTGAATTGTACCAAATAACCTGAAATGAGCTCAGCCGTAAGTTGATGTTATACTTGAATGGACTAGAACAGGTTATTACTAGAAATTTGAAGTAACCCAATTCGAAATTCCTTCAAGTTCATGACCCAAATTTGATATGAATCAAATTAGACCTGTTACATACTCCCTCTGCCCCAAATTACTTGTTACATATTGACTTTGAATACTATTCACTCAATCACTTTAATTGTCTTTAAGTTTATACACATAAGGTAAAAACATATTCATGTGAGATCTGGTTTGATTCGTCTCAATGTGTATTTCTCAAATAATAGAGTTTTTATAATTTTTTCCTTTACCAAATTTTAAATATTAGTTTTTGAAATCGTATCTTGGAAAGTACGAAAAAGAGAATGTAGCAAATAAATTGGGGCGGAGGTAGTATAACAAATATTATTACTAGTAACTTAAAAATGTATTTAAAAATGTTAAAAGCTTTTGAAATTTGTGTATTAAATTCATATCAAAAAAAGAAAAAAGTGTTAATAATATAGGTTAACTAATATAATCTTAAATGTCTTTGCTTCAGACCCAAACAAATAAAAGAACGAAATTATAAACTAGACATGACCTGATAATCACCCCGTTAATCCGAATAAAGATAGGGGCAACTAGTACATTTTTCAAAACCTCGCGAGTAACCTACTAAAATTTCAATCGTACAAATAAAAGTAAAATTTTGCCACCCAATCTTTGTTCTTATTGCCTACATTTTTTGTGCAACTTATTTTGTGGTTGTTTTGAGTCAAGTCGAGTTCTTAATATGTGTGGGTTTTGTCAAATTTTGTATTAAAAGGTTCACATACATGTCGTGTAACCAACCTGCTAAAGTCCTTTAAATCTATCTTTTTCTTCTTTCACCCAATTTGCTTGTGTTCTATTTCTTTTGCTTCAGCTTTACGTTCCTGGTTGCACCAACTTAACCCCTAGAGGAATTCTCACAGCTGTAAAAATATTAAGTGCAAAGTCAACCTGCCTCACTAGTGTAAAGATCAACGGAATATACAACATCAATAAAGAGGATTTTCTATTACTCCAATCTTATCTCCCTCATACTTTAAAAACGAAGCCTAGATACTATCACAGGTACTCGAGTTCCTCATTTCGCAGCGTAGTTGAGGAGATCCGATCTATTGATGTAGAGATTTGTCACAAATGCGAGCAGGTTAAGTTAGTTTTTGATTGTCCGGAGACCAAATGTAAAGGGTGCTTCCAGTGCATTCCATGGTGCGAAGTTTGCGGCAAATGCATTTCAATACAAGATGAGGATCAACATGGAGAAACAATATGTAACGACACGGTGTGTCTAGACTGCTGGCTGCGTCTCCCAAAATGTAACCATTGTAACAAACCATTTTGTCCTAGACACGATGACGAGGGAAGGATTCATCACCATGCTTCACAGGGCTTCATATGTGGGATTTGTCATAATAAATCGGTCACACAAAATTGGGAAGAATAATTCTTTGTAGGGGTACGAATTCATAGATACATAAAGCGAAATTTCAGGAAATAATTTCTTACATCTATACATGGATGTTCTTATGGTGGTTGTTATTAAATGTTGAATCACAACCACGAATTGGTCCATGTCAGCTTAATTTATTTATGTCAAATACGATTAGATCCTTTTCAGAGCCGTCTCGTAGAAAGTTGGGGCCTTGTGCAAACGCAAAACTTAGACCGCTACAAGATTACAACAATAGAATAACATATTAACTTTCAATTCTTATTTTAGTATATAGAATCATCTATATTTCCCCAATTACTGTAGCCCAATCTATCAAATTGTAGAATCTTATTTATACTCTGATAGAATAAAATAATATAGTTGTATAAGTTTCTATATTAAAATATACAGTAACATTTTTCTTGCTATTCTAAATAAAATGTGCCATTTATAACCATTCTAAAGTTGGGGGAAAAAAACACAAAAACATGTAAAGAACAAAGTGCTAAAATGAAAATAATATATGTGATTTTGAATAAGGATAAAGGTGACAAAACAAGCATATATTAACATAAAAAAATTCCATAAGCTTTTTAAAATTACATAAGAAAACATCTCTATGAAAAAGAATGAGAAACGGTATAGGGAAAGTATCTCTATAAAATATAAAACTATAAATAAATGGCTTCACCAAGTGAAGAAAAAATTCAAAAGAAAAAAAAAGGAAATGAGTGGCTGAGGCTGACAACTAATAAAGTAAAACCAAATTCAAAAAAATATATAAATGGTTTGAGGGAGTTGGGATTCGAACTCTGTACCACTATTCATCTCTCCCATTTACTATACCCAACATGACTTCTACCGCTGAGCCAAGAAGCTATATTGCAGTATGAATGCAGTAATATATTAATATACGTAAACTGTAAACTGGGCCACTTTTTCGGATAGGGCCCTGTGCGGGCGCTCACCCTGCAGGGCCTTAGACGGGCCTGATCCTTTTTTGCTTTTTACTTGTAGACGTCTTTTAGGCGGTTTGTACTTTGTTTTTTTAAAATCCAATTTATTGTATGTATTTGGTATTTATGATTTACAAACGTATATTGTACAAAAACTATACTTTGAAATATATACAATAAATGTATATTTCCTTGCCGTAATTGTCACATTGCTAAGAATAAAGGCGCCAAAAGGACAATTAGTAGATAGTGCACAAAGGAGCATGATGAGCATGGTGCTCCATGCTGATGTCATAATGACGTCATCATGGTGCTCCGATGTACATCAGAAACATTCTAATGTACACAAGTAAAATTTTGAAATTCAAAAAATTAATTGGCCCCACTAAACTTAAAATATGTTCACTAACCTTATGCTAATGTTCATTCTCGATATTGAACATGTTTAATTAGGAATACCATATGTAGGGCTGTGCAAAATTCGGTCCAGAGCTGATTTTAGACCGGTCCGTACCGGACCGAAAACTCAGGTCCGATCTTCAGTCCGCAAAATATTAAGATTCTGGGTTTTAGGTCCGGTCCAGTCCAAAACCTGAAAAAACCGGGTCGGACCTGAAGACCTGAAATAATCTAATTTATTATATTTATAAATTTCTATGACGAATTTAATGGTTGTAATGTTACATTGCATTAATAAATTTGATATAGGTTTTCGTTTAGAGGTTATTATACATATATATCTAAAAAATCATACAAGAATTCGTTAAATGTATAAACTTTAGTACAAATTTGCAAGATGTGAATATGATTCGTCTTTTTGTGTCTACATCGTAGTTTATGATATTAGATACATATCGGTAATGTGCTCAATAAATTAATATTTTAACTAATCATATAGAACAATAAAGTTATATAAAAGAACATATGTTAAAGTTAATTGGAACATAAACTTTTTAAAAATTGAGTATGATTATACAATGAACATTTGAAATAAATAAATGAACATATTTGATAATCATAGTGAACAATAAAGTTATATGAAAGAACATATGCCAAAGTTAATTAGAACATTTGGAGAGAAAATTTTTAGTCTAATCAATTTCAAGATGTCAAATAATGGAGGAGAGAGAAGAAATTGACCAAAGTTTTTATTGAATATGAACTAATGTTTATTTTGTATTTTATTTATTAAGATGTCTGAAATTTATTTCTGTGTACGTTGAATAAAACCTAATATACACCGGGAGCAGGATGCGCATCATGCTCCCGTGTGTAGGATCTAATTTGCGCCGAAAGGGTAATTCTAAAGAAATTCACGAGATTTGTGATATCTAGTTGCAGTTTTGACATAAAAGAAAAAGGTAGGGCAATTTAAAATAAAATGACAACACGTGAGATTTTTTTATTTTTATTATTTTTGTAAAAAGTGGCACCGGATACCGCTCGGATCCTATTGGGCCAGACACTTTGAGAGAGGGGATTGGTAAGGGAAATTTTACTCTCAAGGTTGGAATATTTTTTTTATTTTTTTTTCTATTTAGAATATTTCCTTTTGTTTATACACAGTTTTTTTCCATCTTAATCTTACTATTTTATTTATTAGTCCCACATATTTCTCCAATATTTATTTCTCGGTCGTTACCCTTTATCCCTACATGACAATACACCATCTTTTTTCATTCTGCTTGATAATTGGAGGTATAGTAAATCGGACAAATAAAAAGAAACGGAGAGAATAGGTTTTGAACCAATAGTGTTTGAAGCATAGCACTTTACATCTTTGCCTCCCATCTTAGGGATTCAGGGACTAAAAAATAATCCAAGAGTGCAAAAAACACACTTGGACATGAAAAGTGAGATCACAGCTGTAGACTGTGTAGTATGGTTAGATGACATGCATATTTCTTGTTTAACTTTTTTTAGTATGCTTTGATACACAACAGAACACAGTGATTTGGACTTCCCGTTAACCGAATTTGCAGAAATATTTACGCATGAGTAATCTGTTGTAGAGTTTCCTCCTCTTTAAGATATATTTTCCTGAAATATAGGCATTAAAAACGTAATTTAAACTTGGTTAGGCATTTTTGTATGTCACATTCATGTGACTCGTAGTAAGTAAACCAAGTACAGAGTACACTTTAAAAAATAGGACCACTTTAAGAACTTATCGTTGCAGCTATCTCACGACTTGCATGGAGGCAAAGGAGCACCACACAAACACTTATTATGCTCAAACGAAGCAGCAGGGAACTCTTGCAACTTCCCTCCGGCAGTCGGGATGGGCCCACAAAGGCGATTATAGCTTACATCAAATTGGTATACCATGGACGCCTTGCCCAACCAAGCGGGCAGGCGCCCGTATATTTGGTTATGGCTCAAATCAAACACCAACAAGCTTGAATCGAGCACACCAACGGGCATCACCACGTTCGAGAGATTGAACGACAAGCGATTTTTCGACAAGATCAAATGAGCCAAGTTGGACTTGTACTCCCCGAAAAGGAACGAGGCATCACCAATGAGGTGATTTCTAGACAGGTCTAAGATTTCGAAGTTGACCCTTCCTAGGGACTTGGGGATAGGGCCAGACAACCTGTTGTTATATAACTGAATTGCTGAGTTATTTGCAAATAATCCAAATGTGTCAGGGATTCGGCCTGTGAGCCGGTTTTCTTGTAGGTCGAGTCCCTGAAGTTGAGGGAGTCGACCTAAGAAAGCCGGTACTGGACCCGTGAATCTGTTGTTGTTAAGGCCTAGAGTGCTTAACTTTGTAAGACGGCTCAATAAGTGTGGGATAGGACCACTGAGGCCGTCCCAGTTAAGTAATAGGAACTTGAGTTTAGTGAGTTTTCCAATGACGGGTGGGATGTGACCCGTGAGGTTAGGTAAGAGTCGAAGAATGAGAGTTTCGAGGTACGGGAGTTTATCTAGGGTGGACGGGATCGTTCCCACGACCTCGTCCGACCCGCTGATTTCGAGGAAATTAACACGTCGGATTTGGGTTTTGGGAATCTTCTTGCAACTTACTCCACTCCACTTGTTGCAACAATCTGTTTTAGGTGACCATGTTGAGAAAATGGTCGCATTGGAGCCCAAGTATGTCTTGAGTTGAAGGAGAACTCGTTTGTCATCAGGATTGCAGCGTTGTGGTGGTTGTGATGCGGAGACTGAATGGTTCAAGGATGGTAGGAGGAAAAGAAGAGTGATCAATAATAGGAAGGGATATATCAATATGTATGATTTGTTCTTCATATTTGTGATATGAAGTAGTTAGTTCTGACTACTGAGTGATAAATATGAGGATCGTAATGTGATAAATAGGAAGGGATAGATGTACGACCCCCAAGTTGGGATTGTGGTTATAGCTGTAAGGAAAACAAATTACACCCACAATCATTTTTGTCCCACAAGGCCACAACAGTCACAGTGCCTGCAAATTCAATGATTCAATCGAAGCCAATACAATAATGCATATGTAAAAGCGTGTTAAAGCGTCCAAATTGGCAAAAGGCTAACACGAGCGTACGAAAAGGAAAATAACTTTTACTGTGTTTTTAGATAATTGATTAAAATGTGTCTCTACTAAAGACACTAGTCCCTCTCCCTCACCCACCATATTTCGTAGACAATATGTTGTGCGAATTGCTTTTATCACGTGATACTATTCCCGTATAGGAAATTAAAGTCAAATATGCTGTGTTCAAGTTTTTGAAAATATTGTTACATTGCCATGATCATTACTTTATCTATGATTGATGTGTGCAAGGTGGTGAACATGATTGAAATGGAGAAGTGAAAAAGAAATTTTAGTTTTCGACTTTAATTTAGTTCTAACTTTTTTTTAAAAGAGAAAAGACTTATGATCGCAAAACAGTACTTGAACCAACCATGTGAAGCATATATTGAAAATGATGAAAAGGGGCCTAGACGACAAAAAAAGAGTGATACATGTGGACATGTTAAGTGGAAACTAGTACAAGCTAATTTCCCGATAATTAGGTTAGCCCATTTCCTTGCATTTTTTCTTTCAAATAATAATAGAAAATAATATCTTAGTTGGTTGTTAACATTGTTTTTTTATTGCTTTCAATATCTTGTGTATAATCTTGTATTATTTTTTATAGGAGTTTATGTTAATATTATGTTATTAATTAAAATTCAGAAAAATAATATGGGAAAGCTTATATATGTAAAAACATATATGAGAATACCAATAAAATGTATTATATGAAAAACAGTATTTTAAGTAAAATGTTGAAAATGAATATTGCTAGAAATAATAAGGGAAGATATCAAAATACTAATAAAAATATATTATACAAAAAAAATTATTGAACCAAAATTTAAAACTAGAATACGAGAATACAAATATAATATATTATATGAACATCTGGTATTGATATAGAAATTTTTTGAAAAAATAATACAAAAAAAAATAATTTTCACATAATGTAAAGATTTTCCCATATTCATCAATCACCTAAAGGAAAATAGGTCCTATCAAACTTAAGATTTTCGATTAATATATATGTTTGAAAATTTAATCAAGATGATGGGAAAAAAAATTAATAGAGATACACTAGACAAAATAAGTTATATTAAAATTAATTTTTTTAAGAGAAATTATTAAAAAAAATGAATGTTCGAAGGTAGTACATAACTAGATGTCTTTTTCTTTTGTCCAAATATATAATGCATATGTTGCTCTATTTTAAACAAATTCTTGTAAAAGACGGTCTTATATTAAACTAAATGTAAGACCAGTCCAATAGGCCCATTTAGTATATATGGATCCATGAACGCGTGTCTTCCCTTCCCCCGTCACATGCGCGCCTTGCAGTTTCAAAAGTTGACGTTTTAGGTTCAAAAGTTATGGTTTTTAACCCATTTGTTAATATCATAACTTGTTTCCAATTTCTAATTAATAATGTTTTAGGATGAAAAGGTAATACTTTTTTGCTTATAAGTTCAGGGTTTTTATCGAATAATTAAGTGTTTTTATGTATTATATATGTATATTCCAAAGTTGATGTTTGGATTTAAAAGTTAACTTTCAAGGTGTAAATGTTGATATTCTAAGTCTATGTGTTAAACAAAATAACTTATATATGTCAATATTCAGAAGTTAAATGTTTTTGGTTTAAATATTAAGTTTCAAGTTTAAAGGTTAATATTTTAGCCTATTTGTTAATATGGATTCCACATACATGGTACTCCCTCCGTCCCAAAAATCTCTATACACTTTCCTTTTTCCTCCGTTCCAAAATCTCTATACACTTCTACTTTTTGGACATGGCTCACTACTACTTTATTCTTTTGATTTTTCAACCATGACCCACTATCTCTCACATTCAGATAAAATAATACCCCATTAACTCCGATCACATCTACCTTTTTAATAAAATACAATTGATAACCAAACAACAACTTTTCATCTAAGACTACGTACCCGATTAAGTGTATAAAGCTTTATGAGACGGAGGAAGTATTAGTTATGGATTTTCATGCAAAAGTTAAGGTTTTAGGTTGAAAAGTCTGAAAACTCAAAAGTTAAGGTTTTAGGTCGATAAGTTAAGAAAATCAATTTATCTGGCCTGCTTAGCGTGTGGCGTGCGTAATTGAGTTTTAAATTGGCTTATTGGGCTGGTATGACAATAAGGCTTAACCTAAGACCATTTTATAGTAAACCAACTTTCTATTTTATTACATTTATACTAGATAATAAAGCCGTACCGAAAGGAGACAGCACATCGCTCCACATCATTATGTATTTAAAATTAATAATTTAATTTTTATAAGAATAATTAAAAATAATAATTATATCCTAAATAAAAGATTACATTCCTTATCTAAAAATACTACCAATATGAAATTATAAAATTATTCATAACTTTCATTTCAAATCTCACAAAATTATAATTTCTCACCGTTAGATTCATCTCGAAAGATACTTTCAATCAAGATTCACTTATGATACTTCCTCCACGTTTTATTAGTTATGACACTTTCTATATAAGGAAGTTTCAAATTGTCAAAAATACTTTCCTTTTTGGGCATTTCTTTCTCTGTATCTCTCTCCTATCACACGGGCCCCTTGTTTATTTCTCTCTATCTCTCTTGTTCAAATATTTTCTAGGCTTTAGTGAAATAAAAAGTGTCACAACTAATAAAAAAATGGAGGTAGTACGTTTTCTAGATTTGCAAAAAATCTTATATTTAACCTATTCAGGACATGTGATATTTTGCATAAATGAGGTAAACTGAACTGAACAAAACTAAATTCATTTGAAATAAACTAAGTAATTTAATTTAGATTTAATGAGACTTAAGTAACATGAGAGGCTAATTGAGTTTTATCACTTTTAAACTAATAGAGTTAACTAAGAAAATAATATTTAACACTAAATGCCCACTCGAGTTGGACATGTGAAAAAACCCATCTAATTCAATTTAGATTACAATATAAAATTATTAGATAAAAATATATCGAAGTTGGCTCGAAATGATAAAATACCAAAAATTCCAAACTAATTTCAATTCAATCAAGTTTAGGTAAAATAAATGTACTATCATGTAGGGATGGCAGTGGATCCTAGACTCGCTGACCCAGATCCGTTTATTAGGATTCGGGTCTTCAAATTATATACCCATTCGATCTAGGACGGATCTGGATCTCTCTCTCGAAAAACGGATTTGGATCTAGATATCAAGCTTAAGATCCAGATCCGACCCTTGGATACGTACCTTTTTTTAAAAAAATGTAAAATTATTTTACTTACGTTTAATAAGTTAGACAAAGTAGTTAGTAAGCCTAATAGAGAAGCAGTGTCTCTCAGGCTCTTGATGTATCACATTTATATGTAGTTTTTAGATGCATTTAGATTGCATTTAGAACTCCTTTTTGATCCTTTAGGTGCATAATTTCATGAATTACATAAGTTGTGCCCTACTACTCCCTGTTTATTTGTTTCGATGATTTTCAGGTTATTTTGATACAAATTGATCATGCTTATCAAGGATCTAGCCTATTAATCATTGAAGATGAAGGTAGCTTGCACAAGGATCATAATGCATCCGTTTGGGACAATTTTGAGTTGGAATGAAGTAAAGAGTTAGTGAAAGAAGTGCCAAAACTGACACAGGTTCACTATTTTCATCATAAATCTTGATAGATAATTTATGATTAAGAAATTCCAATTGGTTTGGATTCTAAACTTCAAGAGCTTTCCAATGATAGGTCACACGCGCCATTGGGACTTCTGGTTTAGGAGATACGCCCTTCGCAAGTTGACTCAGTTTCGCCAGTTTTCACCAGATCGGTGGACTTTAACCCGATCGGTGGACTTTAGCCCGATCGGGCCATCTACCCGAAGGCTTCGTTTTAGGCCTTTTTGGGCCTAAATTGTAACCCTTCTCCTATCTATTTTAGAGTTTAGTATAAATAGTTAGCTTCTTTTATTTTGTGAGACACTTTAATTTTCAGCTTTCATTAGTTTAGTTTTAATTGCTTTCTTAGAGTAAGCACTTCAGATTAGTTTTGGAGGAGATCAAACCTTGGATTATTTTCAATTAAAGTTATTGCTTTCCTTTATTCGGTATTGTTCTTCTCTTTTAGTCTCTTTATTTAATCTTTGTTTTGTTAGTTAGATTATTTAATTAGTTCATGATGCAAAGTTTAGGTTTTTATTATAGATTTGATATTGTTGATTCAATTATGAGTGAGTAGTCTTATTTCTAGGGTTTTAGGGAGGAAAATCTTGTTTATACCCTGAATTACTTTTGAATTGCTATTAGTTTCTAGGTTTTCATTAGATTGATTATGGTGTGATTTGTTCTTAACGATTAATTAATGTTATTGCGCAGTTTCATTGATAGCTTGTGGTTAATAATTGTTTGCACAGATCTGTCCTACTTTTAGAGGCCTAGTACACATCAGTAGTTCTGATTATGTTAGTGAACATGCGGCATATATTAAATTATGAGCGTTGAGTCTTAACCATATCATAACACGTGTTGTAATCTGTCGATTCTTGACCTAGGTTCCGATAGTTGTTTGATCCTCTTGATTGGTATAAGCATGGTGGACCGAACGAATACCCTAGACCTTTAATTCATAGTCTAAATCCCATTTTTATATTGTTTTCTTTAGTCTAAATAGGAGTTCAGGTGATTTCTATCTCATCTTGTCTGAAGTAGCTGTTTGGCTGAATATTAACTTAGAAACTCTGTCTCTCTGTGGGTTCGACCCTACTTCCCTTGACTACTATTGTTAGAGGACTTAGAATTTATTTTTGATTAGGTGATACAACTTTAGCCTGCCAGCTCTCACCAACCTCTCTCCACTCTACTAGTCATCAACTCCTCAATTTCACTCGTCATCCGACCCTAGTCGCCAGTGCTGCCACCTGTTTCATCCACTGCTCGTTACCCATTCTCACTTTTACATGTTGGAAATACGTTAAGCACTCATTAACGTTAATATATTGAATGCTTTTGAATATTGGAAATGGAAACGTTGCCATGTTGATAGCTAAAATACTTTTGATTTGTCACATCTGTGATTCGTGTTCTTATAATAGCTAAACCTGATATTGAACAATAACTAGAATGCTTTTGGTAGTTTGGTAGCAGAAGACAGTTGCAGCAACAATGCTTTTGGTAGTTTGGTAGCAGACACGTGCACCTCACATGAATTCTCAGTGCTTTTATGAGCCGAGAATTCGGTCAGCGCATGTCAGCGTTTACAAAACACGGCTTTCATAGTTCCCCACCCAACGCTATTGGGTTGCGACGAGCATAAAGTGACGAGATACTAAGCGTTTTGTAGTAGTGGGTGCATAATTGATACTTTTAACGTTATAATAAAATAGGAATTGACAAGGTTTTTAAAAATTGAAAATATTGAAGAACTGGATCCAGATCCTAGGTTCTGATGGATCTGGGTCTAGGTCTTGTTTTTCGAGATCCATCGGATCCGGTCCGGATCTAGGTCCAAGGCTCATGAACGGATCTGGTAGACTGGTACCACCAAGAACCGCCCAGATTCGACTTATTGACATCCCTTTTAGCATGCTCAAGTTTAAGTTACGAAACAAATTAAATTCGACTTAGTTTGATCCATTTTATGTAATTCAAGTTAGTTGAAAATATTGTATAAATATAATAAGACATATCCCGGCCATTGCCCGAGTTAGAAGCTAGTTAGTATATTTGGGTTTTACATTAAATGAAAAGTTAGGTCGTTTTACGCCCAATTTACTCAATTCTTAACATGATACTGATAGGCTAAAGTCGTATCACCTAATCAAGATAATCCTAAGTCCTCTAACAATAGTAATCAAGGGAAGTAGGGTCGAATTCACAGAGAGACAGCGTTCCTAAATTAATATCCAGCTAAACAACTACTTCAGACAAGATCAGGGAAGAGTCAGCTGAACTACTAATTAAACACTACAAAGCAATATAAAAAGAGATTTAATCTATGAATTAAAGTTTTAAGGAATTAGTTCGGTTCACCATGATTATACCAATCAAAGGATCAAACAACTATTAGAACCTAGGTTAAGAAGTCTCAACGCCCATAATTCAACATACGTCGCATGTTCACTAACGTAATCAGTATTACTGGTGTGTACTAGGCCTCTAAAAGTAAGACGGATCTGTGCAAACAATTATTAACCTCAAGCAATCAATGAAACTGCACAATAACATTAATGACTCAATAAGAACAAATCACACCATAACCAATCTAATCAAACCCTAGAAACTAATAGCAATTCAAAGTAATCAAGCTATAAACATGGCTTCCCCCCCTAAATCCCTAGAAATTGGACTACTCAGACATAATCGAATGAACAATAATAAAATAAATATAAAATCCTAATCCTAACATCATCAATCAAATCAATAATTAAACTAAGCAATCTAAAAGTAATTAAAGAGATTAAGGGTGAAGAAAAGTACCAATTGACGGAAAGCAATAACCTTTATTGAAATAAAATCTGAGGTTCAATCACCCCTTGAACTAATCTAAAGTGTTTAATCTAAGAAAAGCTCTCTAAACTAAACTAAGAACAATGGAAATAAAATAGAATAAAAATTGTCTCTAAAATAATGAAGGTTAGCTATTTATAATAGCCCTCAAATCTAATTAAAAACGAGTAAAATAAGATAGAGTTTCGTAACCACAGACCCGGTACCCGATCGGGCAATGGGCCACCCGATCGGGTCCACACAAAAATGGACCAAATTAACTTCTTTTGACAAAGGCACAACAGCAGCACTTTGGGAGATTCGGGCCTCCTACCCGATGCCATTGGGTCACCCCTACCCGATCGGGCCAGCACTTACGAGCCCAGCAACAGCTCATGGCTTGGACGCAGCAGCACAGCAACGTTGAGACTAGGCCTCCACTCGATGCCATCGGATCATGAATGCCCGATCGGGCCGTGGACCATAGCCCAGCAACAACTCTTCCGTGACGTGAAGTAACAGCATAACAAAGTGGGATAAATGGGTTTGCCCGATCGGGTTGGTAAAACAAGCCAGCAAGTCTTAATCTCCTTTGGGCGCATGATCTCTCACCCTATGGGGTCGAGTAAGGTTTGCCCGATGGGCCCAAAACCCTTCCACCCGATGCATAAATCTTCGCCCGATCGGGCCATATTTTGCCCGATCAGTGTATGAGGTAGCTCCTTCTATAAAGCTCGTAACCACTTCTACGTGCCTCGTAACAACTCGTAAAGCCGTGGTTGCTTCCAAATAAATCGGAAGTAAGGAGAAAACTCCTTAAAGCCTGCAATTCAACACTAAAACACCGAACCACGACTATATACGATAAATAGTGTAAAATAGCTCCGAAGAGCTCAAATGACGCACGAATTAGCTCATGAATAGGGGAGAAAACTCTATATATATACGTGATATCAAATACAAAATTTTGATTTTGATTTTCATCCAACATTAATTATAATTAACATTTTCACTGCACTTTTAGTGCAACCCTGTCTCATGTAAGCTATAAAAGTTGTTTATCATCTTAATTATATGAAATGGGCCCTCCAATTCATATCCTTAATCTTTTGCTGTTTGTTTTTTATTTTTGACTTATGGTTAGAATAACGTGCACTATACATGTAAAATAATCTAGTTACCATTAAAATATGCTCTTGATCGATTTTTTATTTTTCTTTTTTAAAAAAAGTTTAAGGCTTCAAACCTTATAATCTCGTAATACATGGGAAAAACTGGCAATAAATACCTAGGTTTAACCTCTTTTCTAAAATAAGTACCTGGGTTTTTTATTATACTAGTCCATCAGGTACGTGTGTCGCACGTTCTATTATAAAGTAAGAAAATTATCAGGAATAAGTCAACCTTTGCATTGACCGCTTTTAACAAGTCAACCTTCGTTTATTCCAGTAGCAAGTAAAGCTTGTACATGAATTAGCTTTTAACAAGTTTTTTACCTATGACCTGAACAACCTGTAAACTTTCATTTTAAATTTACCATTCCCTTTGACTTATTGAATCTGTCAAAAAACTTTCCCTCCACATTTCGTTTCCCCTAACTGTTTGTATACCACACACACTCTCTCTCTCCTGTTCTTCGTCTCCAAGTCAGACATTGAAGCTCCAGCAAATCAAAGTTCGAATCTTTGTAGCAGAAGTAAGTTCGTATTTTCTTTTATTTCTTTTTTCGCACCAGAATTTTCTGGAAATTTTCCATTTTATTATTCGAAACTCTTGGCTGAATGCATGTGTGTGGTGTTTGATTGATTTATTCGTAATAGTTAATTACTTGCTTTGAAATGGTTTGATGTTGACTATAAACAATTAGGGTTGCAATTCTGGGTTGAATTATGGTTGTTGATGATGAATCAGTTACTTAGTTTAGGGTTTCCATCCTTTTTTTTTGTTATGTGTTTGGTATGTTTGTTAAATGAATTTAAACTGGGTTGGAACTTATTTTGATAAATACATTGAATTTATTAGGTGGCAATGGCTAGTAGTGTTTGGGATATTGTTACCTTAAGGTATTGGCATGGTGGGAGGTTTAAAGAAGCTAGTATAGGGGAGTTAATATATCCAGGGGGGCAAGGGAAGACAATTGGTGTTGTTCCTGATGAGTTATGTTTTCGAAAATTATGGATTTGGCTAAGAAGTGTGGGGATTATAGCACAGTTGAGGCAATTTTCTATTTACTTCATGGGATGGGTTTGTTAGATGGGTTAATAAAGGTAGAAGATGACAAGGGTGTGCTTGCACTTTGTGATATAGCAAAGAAAGAGAAAAGTGTGGACTTGTATTTGTTACATCAACAGGCTGCCCCCACTTTCCCACATAAATCTCCCTCTAAATCTCCTAGTAAGACAATAACTTCTTCTCAACCGCTGAAACACAATTAAAAATTCTAAAACCAACCAAATCCCAAAAGCTTACACCAAAAAGGGCCCCACCACCTGTTACAAATATTCCCCCCAGAACTAGATCTAGGTTAAAGGGAATCGATGATGTTATAGTGTTGGACTATGCAACCTTTGCATCAGAATGCAACCCTAATTCAAAAACACTTTCTCCCATAGAACAACAACAGCCTCCAACTCCAAAAACTTCACCAGTTCATCCATTATCTACAGAAAAAGCTGCTTCTAAACCTGTTTCTCCTCCCAGATCTACTGAAGCATCTACACAACCATCTCAAACTAAATTACTAGTTCACCTCATATCCACTCAAACACAACCTGCCATCTCTTCAAAAACACTAGATCCATCTTCTTCATCCAAAATTAAACAAACAGAATACCCCTTAGAAGATGATTTTTTTGAAAATTATGAGTGGGAGGATAATAGGCCAGACAGTCCACTAACACTGAGAGAATTAATTGGTGAGTCTAGTAATGATGAAGATGATCCAATTATGAGCCTGAAAACAATGTGGGAGAGGGTGAAGGTAGTCGGTTAGATGATTTGGACTTCATAAGTGATGAGGAGGGTGATTTGATTGGTGATGGGAGTGGGGATGAGCAACTTGAAACTGAAGAAAATTTGGATGAATCAGAGAATAGTGATGAGGAATATGTTGTTGCTAGGGAGAGAGTTAGAACTTGTTCTTCTAGGTTACTTGTAATTGCCAAGCAATTACAGAGGGAGGCTGCTGAAGGAAAATTGAATACACAACAACAACAACAACCACCTACAGGAATCTGTCCCCCAAGAAAATGAGAATGAATCTGATTATTATGACAGTGAGGAAGATATTGATACACCACCAGTGAGTGGTGATGAGGGTGATCAAGAAAGAAGAAAGAGGAGATTTTTTTATTAGTAGGCAAAAGTACTGACTTCTCCACATTTGTGTGGAAAGTAGGACAGAGATTTGCAAACAAGGAGTGCTTTAAACAGGCAGTGGCTAGGTATGCCATTTTCCAAGGTAGGAGTGTGAGTGTGGTTTTAAGTAACAAAAGCAGAAGGCAAGAGTGTGGAGTGAAGTGTGTGTTAGGGTGTCCCTTTTATCTGTATTCCTCTTGGCACCCAAACAAAGCCAGTTTCATTGTGAAGAAAGTGGTGAATGAGCATAGGTGTCAGAAAAATATGAAGAAGAACAAACAATTGAAAACCAAATCAGTTGCAGCTGAGATATTGGAAGGGTTTAAGGCTAGGCCACATTGGCTAGCCAATATTGAGACAGTGAGGAGGGCTTATAAGGTTATTGTGCATAAGGATTTTGCATATAAAGTTAAGTACCATGCACATCAGATGTTACATGGGTCTATGCAAGATCATTACAGGAAGCTGGGAAGATATATTGCAGCTTTGAAAAAGGGAAGTCCTCAAACTGTCATTGAGTTAGTTGTGGATGACAGTCTAGGAACAAACCCTCCCACATTCTATAGGTTATTTAATTGCTTTGAAGGACTAAGGCAAAGTTGGAAGGAAGGATGATGGAGAATAATATGTGTTGATGCAGCTTTCTTGAAGACTTTTTTAGGGGGTCAGATAATATCAGATGTTGGTAGGGATGCTAATGAAAAGATGTATCCCATTCCATGGGCAGTGGTGGAGGGAGATAATTTACTATCATGGGAATGGTTTTTCACACATCTACAATCATGCTTGGAGCTTGGTGATGGAGATGGATATGCAATTGTTTCAGATGAGCATATGGTAATATTTCATGTTCCTAAACTTTATTCTAGTGTTTTAATTAGCTTATATCGTAATTGCTCAACTAAATGTTAACTTAGCTTAACTAACCTAGCTAGCTAACTAAATCAGTTAGGTAACGTTCTAATTTAAACTTAGCTTAACTAACCTAGCTAGCTAACTAAATCAGTTTGGTTAAGTTCTAATTTTAACTTAGCTTAACTAACCTAACCTAACTAACTAAATAAACATAACTCATCTATACTAACCTAACCTTAGCTTAATATAGTAAATCAGATAGCTAAAATAACTTAGCTCAATATACTAAATCAGTTTACTTAGTTTGCATATCCACTAAACCTAAAGTTCTAACTGGATTTACTACTATCTTGAAGGCTATTTTGAGTGTTGTTGCTAAGGTATTACCTAAGGTAGAGCATAGACATTGTGCTCGACATGTCTATGCTCATTGGCACAAAACATATAAAGGAGATGAGATGAAACTACTATTCTGGAAGATTTCTAAGGCATACAACATGACTGATGTTGAAGATCCTTTGAGTGAATTTGAAAAAGAAAATGCATATGATGTTGTTGCTTTTAGGGCCTACAAGACACCTGTTTTTTTGTAGAGCATTCATGAGTCCTAGGATTAAATCTGATGCCATCACTAATAACATGGCTGAGACCTTTAATGGTTTTATAATCAATGCTAGAACCAAGCATTTGATTTACATGATGGAGGATATTAGGGTGGCACTTATGCAAAGATTATGTAATAAGAGGCAGTCAATGGAGAAGTTAAATGTCAAGATATGTCCTGGGATCCAAACTATGCTTGATAAAGAGAAGGATAAGGCTGCTAATTGTGATGCCCTCCACAGAGTACATTTTTAATGTCAGATATTATCTTGATCAGCTCATTGTAAACTTAGATTCTAGGACTTGTACATGTAGAAAATAGGATATGTTTGGAGTGCCTTGTTGTCATGCAGTTGCATGTATATTCTTTTTTAATAAGGATGCAGAGGATTACGTAGATGAATCTTATAGAAGAGAAGCATATTTGACAGCTTATGGGGGCTCTATACCATCTTGTAAGGGTGAAAGAATCTGGCCAAGAGTGGAGTGTGATCTAGATCCACCAAAAATAAAAGTTGGTCCAAGGAGGCCAAGAAAAAACAGGATAAGAGATCCATATGAAGATCCAAAGAAGCCTGGTGTTCTAACTAGGCATGGTATGCAAATGACTTGCACCCTATGTAATGAGAAGGGGCATAACAAGAGGGGCTGTTCTAGGAAAGATTCTGGTTTACAACAACAGCCTCCAACCAAAAAGCCAAGAGGGAGGCCAAAGAAACAAGCAGCAACTACTGAACCACCTCTACAACCACAACCTTCTCCCAATCATCACTCTACTACTGCTCAGCCAACCCAACTTGGAAGGGGAGGCAGAATGATTTTGGGTGGAGTAGGTTCAAGAGGAGGCTCCAACGCAAGAGGCAGAGGGAGGAATGGACAAGCTGGTGGCAGAGGGAGGACTGGAGAAGTTGGTGGCAGAGGGAGTACTGGACAAGCTGGTGGCAGAGGGAATACAAGAGGCAGGGGCAGAAGAGGAAATCAGGTATAAATGTAATTCACAGTTGGTTTTTGTTATTTTTTTACACTTGCATAACTTATTCAATTGAAATATAATTTGTGTTGGTGTTTGTGTAGGCACAGTTGGTGTTGGGGTTTACATAGACACTCAATCAAGCAAGCTTCAACTGTTTTTAACCCGACACAGTAGGAGGATGCTGCATTACTACAATTATATTAGTTGGTGTACTAGCAAGTTTACCTTTACAAAACAACAAAAATTGTAATAGATAATCTAGTATTTTAGTTGGTGTACTACAAAGTATGGATATTCGGATGTCAAAATATTTTTGCTTAACTTTTGGAAAGAATGGATATTTCAATGATTATCAATGAAGCTAGTATATTTTGGTGAAAATATGGTGTTCTTATATGTATATCATTTTAGGTGTACATTTGAAGCCACTTTTGAAAATTGAAGCTACTATTAGCTATGTACAATTTCTGTGGAACATAGTATAGCTCAATTTAACAATCTTACAAAATGATCAAAATGATGTCAGATTTCATTCATCGAAGTTCAAACCATACACTTTGATAGCCAATTCAAACATAACTTAATAACCTAAATACAATCAACTAAATACTACTTTTACTTAAGAATCAAAAGACCAAAAAAATGAAAATTGCAAAAAATAGGGCAACCATCAATACTGTCAAACTATACTTCATAGCACGCATTTTAAACTCTAAACCCTCTTTCTTAAAATGCTTCACCTCTGCTTCTAGTTTTCAAATCTTCTTCTTCAATTCCTTTATCTTATCTTCAATGAACTTTTGCAACATCTCCAATTCTGCTATTGTGGTATCCTTCTCGAGCAACCGAAATCGCAAATCTTCAACATCATCCACCAACTTAAACATGTCACACTTAGTGTTCTACAAATCGAAATTGATAAAAATTAGCTTTCCTTGTTTAGCAAAGTAAAAAAATTTAAAGAATCTAATTAACTTACAGGCCAAAGTGGGCATCCATAAAATTTAGCACCGAGGCTGGATCCATTCTTCACAGTTCGACCACGACATTATTTCCACACTTGCACTTCACTTTTGGGTAAAAAACCCCATCTGAATTCGAAGAATTCCCAGACCTACACGAGCTTTGTCTTCGCGATGACATGTTTAAGAGGGAGGAAAAAAACGAAAAGGAGGAAGAAGGGAAGAAGAAGCGGAGTATGAAAGAGGGAGGAAGAAGCAGTTATGTGGGTTTTATAATAGGTGGGAAAAAAATTAAAGATTAATTGCAATAAACCTAACGGATCTTTAGTTACCTGTTGGAACCTACTATTGCAGGTTACCATTTAAAAAAACTTGTTAAAAGCTAATTCATGTACAAGCTTTACTTGCTACTAGAATAAACGAAGGTTGACTTGTTAAAAGCGGTCAACGCAAAGGTTGACTTATTCTTGACAATTTTTCCTATAAATTATTATTTTCCGTGTTATTTAATAACCATAATAAAATTATTTATTTATTATTGTATTTTTCAAGTTTGTTATGCTCCTAAAAATGCATGTAGATAAACTTGGTTGGAATTATTAGTGAACGGTCGAATTATTACTTGATGACCCTTGAAACATGATTATATTTGTAGTACATTTATTATTTTATAAATTATCTTATTGCCGATGAATTTATGTGGCTCAATTACTTTAGAAAACTTGCATTGGTTAACGTTGACTCTATATGATTTTTCCCACTATTTAAACAAATTTTATTGATAACCACATTGAATTTTCGGCAACCATGTAGGAATTTATTGTTATTTTTTAGGAAAAATATTTAAAATATCCATAGTGACGGTTTAATTAGGGTAGTTTGAGCTTATTCAGGTATTAGGTATGGGTTTGGAATGAGTTAAACGCATACCATGTATTTGGTTGAAAATTTATGATTTTAAACCCCATACCTCAAACCCATGAGGTAAGGTGTTTAGAAACCCTTGGGGGAGGTCGGTAGGCTCATTCCAACCCCCTAGGTATCAATTACCAAGAGAGACTAACAACTACTACAGTCAATAGGCTCCTTCAACGTCATCCTCTTTCAATAGTTGGGATCTGTTTCGTGATGTACCATAAAGACTCCACATATTTTTTTCTTATCTCTAATTATGAGTTAATAAAAATAGTTTTGATGGTAGAATTTTTTTCTCTTGTAATAATATAATATTGCAATTTTTCTCTTTTCATTAAGTTTGTGTTCGTATAGTCTTTTTTTTTTACATGTTAATCATTATTTTTTAAGAAAACAATGTCTAACGAAAGTGTGTAGGCTAGTAATTATTTTGCATATCCTATCTAGTTTTTATTTTGAATTTCCCTTCACGGACGATATTCATATAATGAACCTTTTCAATTTGCTGATCACCAAGAGCTGTGTTTATATGATTTATTCTTTCTCAATTTGCTAATCATTAAGAATCTTATTTATATGATTTATTTTTTCTCAATTTGTTGATCACCAGCCATTATTGAATGCATATGATATATCTTGCAAAAAGTTTTTTTTTCTATTATTTTCTAAGCTTGTACGAATTAGTAATATTATTTTATAGCATGGTCTGTATATTGTCAGTCTTGGAAAAATATATCTAACATTGACCCTTACATATGTAAATATTACTCCCGCCGTTTTTTTTAAAAGGAACGTTTAATTTTCCCGCGGTCCAAGAAAAAGTGAAAAAGTAAGAGAGAAAGATGGCAAAAGTAAGGAAAAAGTGAAAAAAGGTAGAGAGAAGTAGAGAAAAAGTATGAGAGAAGTGTAATAATTAGGTGGGCCAACTACCATTTATAATAAAAGGTAGAAATGTCCCAATTAAATAAAAAACCCATAATGGAAAAATGTCCCTATTAAAAGAACAGAGGGAGTATAAGATAATATAAAATTAAAAAAAGGGGGGGGGGATATTCATGATATATGTGAATTGTGTGTTTTTTTTAGATTTGAATCTTGATTTTAAAATATTTTAAACCAAACAACAAGTAAGAGTATTATTTTCATCCTGGAACTGAACCAAACACGTGGTATTAGGAATTAAGTTCCAATCCTATACAACCCTGGATTGATTGCTGATTCCAAACCATACCACCTTATGAACCAAACGGGGCCTAAGTAAGTCAAGATTATGGTAAATTTTCGTTATCTATACACCATACGTGTGTGTCTCTTTATATTAGGCTCAAGTTCTCATAGAATATACTAATAATCACCATAATCTCCTGTAAACTCAAATCACATAATACATTAAACTCTTGTCTAAATATATTTTTATCACGTTACCAATCATGAATTTTGTTAAAGATTCCAGTCTTCCTTTTAATCTACATAATGAATTGATTCATTATACTATATTGTATAACAATAAGTTGATCGATCAAATATGTAATTTTAATCTAAATACACACTAAGTGCACATTAAAATAAAGTTAATTAATGTAAACATATGTAGGAATAATTGAAATACCTTAAACTAACTATAATAGAAAAGGTCAAAGTAAGTCAAAGGATAAAATGGGAATACGAAAAGTTACTACGAAAATTGACTTACTTTGACCTGTTCTTCCTTTTTTATATAGGTTAAGGATATAAATACACACTTGCTTCATTTTTTTTGAAATCAATATCAACTAACGGATTGACCCATATAGTATATTCACTTAGAACTTAGAAGGTAAACACTTGTACGCATTTGGCTAATTTGTTGGTGCCTGCATCTTATTTTTTATATTGTTAATATTAAACTATAGAGTTAATAATTTGTTATCTTCTTAATTGTTTATGAATTCCTACATTATATTAATTTACCATATCTTAATGAAATAACTTTAAGAAAATATATACAAGTATATTTTTCAACAAAAAACTTTTTGCATCATGCACAAGTCCAAAACAATGTAGTTATCTGAAACTTTGTTGATGTATATGACAACCATTATCACGACTAATATTGAATAGCTTTCTACCGAATAAAATAAAAAAAAACAATCTTGTGCTTTTGCACAGGTGTAAAAATGACAAGAACAAGACAAATATAATCTTTAATATCAACTCTTCGCCTTCTTTTGAGAAAGAAAATAAGACATTTAATTTTTTTTAAAGATTTAGATGTAAAAATAGTAAAAATTGTAATGTTAAAAGTTGTTATAACATATACTCCTAACGAACATAATTATATAACGAACATAACTTACTTTTGCTTATATGAACTTATTTGAACTTATCTTAACTCATTTGAACTTATTTTTACTTATTAGATCTTACATGACCTTATTCGATCTTATTTCACCTTGTTACATCTTATTCGACCTTACAATATCTTATTTTAACTTAGTAGAGATGAAACCTTATTCGCTCTTATTCAACCTAACTTGATTCGACCTTAGTTCACATTATTTTAACTTATTTGAACTAATTTATTATGATATAGGCTGGAAACAAGTTGGATGAACGTCCCCTTATTGGAACAGGTATAATTTATGGATGCTAGATGGAACATAATTTGTGAAGCCAATTGAATCTAATTAATCCATATTCAACCTTACCTTATGTATTGTGAAAAGGTTATATACAGTGAAAAATAAATTATTATTCTTAGGAAAATTTGTCAAATGACATCTACTTTTAATTCAACTTTTTGAACTAGCACCTTTCTTTTATTTATTTGTTAAATGACACCTACTTTTTAATCTAACTTTGTGATCTTAGCACCTTGATTATATTTAATTATTGTTTAGCACCTTAAACTACTTTATTCTTTTTTTTTTACACCTATGTTTAATTTGTGATCTAGCATCCTAAACTACCAAAATCTATTTTTCTTGGTACCTCACTGATATGTTTTTGCTAAATAAGTAAACTTTTATTTTATCTTGTATACACGAGTATAACAGTCTAATGAATGATAAATCCATAAAAATGGTACATCATATATATGCGTTGTCGTGTAAAAATCTCTTCTGATTTTTTGCCTGAATACAACATTTACTGACCCGCACCAACACTGTTGTTTCGTAAGGACTCTCGAAATTCGTGCCCATTGAGAACGTGCACTTACGTTTGTTTTTCAAAAAAACATTGTATTCGACTAAAGATCGCTGAAAAAGGCGGATCGAGGTGTGTGCACCAGAAAAACTACTTGTTGGTACTCATATAGTAGCGATTCTCGAATTTCATGGCCTTAAAGGGAGCACGACTACGATATTTCGAACAACGTCATTTATGGCCTTAAAAATCTCGTTAAAGTCGCCTTAAAGTGCGTAACCCTTTCCATTATCAATTTTCAAATAATGAAAGAAAAGAAAAAATTTGTCATGTTAGCAAGTGACCTGGTATTGTAGGCCACTTCCTGTTTGGGTTAGAAATGATAGGTTCACGCATAGTTGGACCATTTTGAATTATCAGTAGTAGAGTCCAAACCACCTCATACGACCGCTGTTTTGCCCAATAAATGGTATTTTATATTTTTTTGGTCATTGAAACCTACCACCAAAATTTCGCCTCGAGCTGAAAACTTGTTTTTGAAACCTTTTTTTCCATCAACGTGGACTGAGTGCCGTTACGGAGCATATGTGACTCAAAACTAGACCTGGCAAAGCTTCCTCGACGCGAATGACCCGACCCGAGACCCGAAATTGACCCAAATCGATGACTCGAAATCAACCCGAGACCCGAAATGACCCAACCCGACCCGAAATATGCTGACCGAGATTGACCGACCCGAAAATTGACCCGACCCGAGACTGACCCGAATAATATCTATTCATAATTTTTAAATTTCATGTAAATCCTCGACATAATTTCAAGTAAAGCCAATATAAAGGTGGTGCTCTTATACCAATTCTCCCTTAGGCCTAATACGTCCAATTCCTCCATCAACGATCAAGAACTTTGTATAGTTGTTGGGGCCTGGGGCAACGACCCGAAAATTGACCCGACCCGACCCGAAAATTAACCTAACCCGAAACTAAAAGCGACATACCCGAAACACAACCCGAAACTAACATATCCGAAACCTGACCTGACCCGACCCGAAATGGAAGACCCGAAGCAAGCCCGATCTGAAGTTGACCCGACCAGACCCGAAATTGACCCGAAGTCAAGCTGACCCGAAAGGGACCCGACCCGAATTGACCCGACCCTGACCCGACCCGAACGACCTGATTGCCACCTATAGTAGTAGGGACCATTTTTTGAGGACGAAGCATATATATATGATGTACCACTTATATAGATTTTTCATTCAGTAAATGGTTAAACACGTGTTGCCGAGATACAATAACCCCATGGAATTTTACTTATTTAGGCAAAACATATCAGTGAGGTAACAAGAAAAATAGATTATGCTAGTTTAGGGTGCCAAACAACAATAAATTAAAATCAGGGTGCTATATCACAAAGTTGAATTAAACCTAGGTGTAAAAATAGATTAAAACAGTTTAAGGTTCTACATAACAATTAAATAAAATTAAGGTGCTAGATTGTAATAACCCAAAAATTATATGCCTATTACTTAAGAAAAATCAAAGAAAAGGTAGAGTTTATACTAACTATAACTACTTTGGGTTTAGGTTATGTGTTAGTAATTTGTAGTCAATGGAACAAGGTATTATATTACCTTATTTAACTTGCTTAAAGCACTTACTCTATGCGTTTTATATAGCATACTTAATAGCTTAATTGCTTTTTTTAAAATTGAGAAATCAAGTAGTCAGAGTAACTCTTACCCCCTTTCATTTTCCTCTTTCACGTTCAAAATCCCCACATCAGTCTTCTTGTTCACTTCTCATCTTTATCACTCGCTCCTCGCTGCTCCGTTCCCCTTTACTTTGCTTTCTCTCGCCTTTTCAAGCCAGCAAGCTTGTTTGCCGCCATTGCCTCGCCGGCGAGCCGATTTTGCGTGCGTACACTCTGTTCGCGCACCATTAACCAGAGCTTGTACCTCGCGTGGTCATCATTACTGCGCCATCCAAGCGTCCCTTTGGTCGCTACTGTTCCACCGTGTGCGCCGCCTGCGATTGCCGCGACCTAGTCGTCCTTCAGTGCTGCAGGTAATGGGTGCCAATACACTTTACAATTACCCTGTTTTGGCCTTGTTGGTTATGCTCTCATTAGTTTTTAAAGAAAAACAAGAACAAACACACAACAACAATATTAGCAAATAAAGGAAATTCTAAATTATTGGCCTTGTAAACTGAATTGTTAGGATGGTTAGTGGTCATTTGAGTTCTTCAATCTCCAAATCAATTTCTTATATGTTGTCCATTGACTCTGTTATGATTGTAGAAATATGTATGTACGCGTGGTTAAGCCCAATTAGTTGTTTTATTAATAACACACCATGATAGGGAGTGATTACAATTTAGTGTAAAGTAATTGAAAGGGTGTAGAGTTTACAGTGACTTTATACAGTTTCTACAATGGGTTAGAGGGTTATGTGAAGGATTAGCCTAAATGACACATTATGATTGTTGGTTGGATGCTTCCGTCTGATCTTGGTACGTTGAATACCAGACATAGTTCCAAGTCATGGTGCATTACGAGTCTAACATAACGCGGGTTCTTGGTTGAAATTCATGGTGAATGTTTTAGGAACTTACTCTATGATTGGTTTGTTTCTAGTAAACTTGTTCTTTTATTTTACAATTTATGAGTTAAGCATGTCTGTTACTACCGTGGGTGTAAGTTTTTAGTATTAATATGGACCATTCATGTTTGAAGAGCCCGAGTTCATAGAAGAGGATTTCTAACTCTTGTTTGTTGAACACGTTGAGGTAAGGGAATTTACCCTTGTGCTTGCATAGTCGATGGTGTACTGTAAGTTTTCATAATACTCTCTGTAGCTGAGTTAGAAAACATATGACGTATTTGTAGTCATTGAATACGTTAGAATGAAATGATGAATTAAAATAAAAATCAAACTTTTGGTTTTCAAATGATTTTGTGAAGCAAGTTTTACTAACGACTAGAGGATATTTGAGGCAAAGCCTGTTTATAGTGTACGGGGTGGACTGATCCCCACCTTAGCCATTAGATGCTCCTATCAGGGTGATCCTGGTATGGAGGTGTGCACATATAAGTCTATGGTCGGAAAGTTTCCTCTAGTTCGGATTACCCATTTTGGATGGAGGAAAGGAAAAATAAATAAATAAATAAATAAAGTACTTTACAGCATGAAAATTCAAGGAGTTACTTCAAAAACAGTGTAGGTATAAAAGAAAAGGATTTCAGAAGCAATTGTTGTTTTACTTCTGTTGTTTGCAATTTGTTTAATAGTTTATTGACTGTGACTTTATGTTGTCACTACAGGTGTGTAAGTGATTGTATACTTGCTTACGTGGGATAAAGGGGGAGAGACGCACCGTACTATGAACGAACTTTCTTTTGAATACTAGTATCGACTTTTTGAGGTTTGGGATGTAAACCCCCATTTGAATGTACTTTACTACGACTCTTATCTAAGTATGCATGAAATGAATTAGAGTAGTTAAAACCTTGCTTCGCTCTCGGTTCCAACAACCGAGAGTGGCAGTAGTGTCACAATTATCAGCCAAAGCTCAAAAGACTTTACTTTTATTTTTGTGTTTTCTAAAAGTAGACTTTTCCTTATCTCAGGGTGGTAGTTGGGGCATTACAAAGATGACAAAGTTAGATTAAAAGTAGGTTTTATTTGACAAATAAATGAAATCATGGTGCTAGTTCACAAAGATGGATGAAAAGTAGGTGTTATTTGACAAAATTTTCATATTCTTACCTTGATTAATTTCCTTTTTAAATCAATTTACATTATTCATCTTAAGATTAGTTTCTAGGCTTAGTCTCCTTATCAATCACTAAAGATCTATATAAAAAAAAATCCAGTGTATTTTTGCACGGGCCTAAAAATCCTAGTTTACTACTATTCATGGTGCAAAAAAAGGCCGAGATGGAACGGTTCTGCCGTTCTGTAACGTCTTTCAACTTTGCCAAACCGTTTTTGTCCGGTTCAGTACGCTGGATTATAAAACTCCGTTTTTTTGCCCGTATCGGCCGTATTCAGCCGTGACAACACGGTTCGGCAGTTTGTTTGGCTGTATCGGCGTGACAAAGCGGAGAAGAAGAGAGTAGATTCGAGATTTCGAGTAAAAAAAATAAACTTTCTTTAGATTTTTACATACCTTAACAGTAATCTATCAAAATCGAGCAAAAACCCCTTGTTAATTGCATCACTTTAGATCAAATTGAAGCCTGATTAAAAGCCCTAATTTGCGAAAACCCTAATTCGTAACTATGTAGGAGTTGGCAACCGCCACACTCGCCGGAGGTGACAGAAGATGACGACAAGTGGATCCTGTTAATAATCGGGCTTGTATCTTGCCTTCATCTCTGCAATTTTTCATCGACCTTTTGGCTTCCTTCGATCTTCATCCTCTTTGGAATTGCATGAAACAAGTAACGTAATCTCTTTTTCTCACCTTTTCTCTCTCTTTCTCACCTTTTCTCTCTCTTGTTAACACTGTGACCCACTAGGCCACTAGTGCAGACCCACTGCCCCACTAGTTTTCTTTTTTTAAAAGACCAAAATTACCGTTTAACCAAAATACCTTTTATGTTTTATTTTACTCAAGCTATCCTCTTCACTTTTTAAAGACTTTTTATTAACTCCTTTAATGGAAATTTAATCCTTAAAAGCAGTTTTTTTTATCAAAAATAAACAACATAACCTAATTTATTCCACGACAACCGTATCCCGTTCCGCGACCAACGTATCCGTTCCGTTACCCCGAAATCCGAATCGTTCCCGTATCCGAAACCGTTCCCGTATTTTCGAACCATGCTACTATTCTATAATCCACAAGGTGATATATGCCAACCCCGTGTCTGTCTTATAGAAATTGGACAGCCCTCTAAAATATTCCACCAAAATTATTCTACTTAAAAAATATTTTTCCATATAACATAATTTACGTCAAAATAAATGTAGCCTAAAGCTTAGTTAGTTAAAACGCGTTTAAAACTCCGTCTTCGTCTTTTTGAAAAAAACGCCAAATTTTTTTTTTGAGCCCCCGCCGTTTTAAACACAAAAAAACTCCACCTCCCGTATAAAACGCGTTTAAAACGGGCAGAATGCGTTTTTTTTCGAAAAAACCTCCTTTAAAGGAAAAAAGAAACCACGTGTCTCAAATTCTCATGTCTCTGCGACTATACGCGATCTTTTAGAGTATTAGCGTAATTATTGTTTTGAGTCTTTTATAGCACATTTTCTTTGAAAATATTGAGACCTACTTATGATGAATAGGTATATAAGTTGATATCTTTTAAATTAGAGCATAACATGAGTAAAACGCAAGAAAATAGTGTCCGGATTTTTAGCCGAACTAATAAGGTGTAGCCGTTTTAAACGCATATACATCCGTATTCCGTATTATAAAAAGTCAACGTTCTTTTTGTCGAATATTTGACCGTATTTTTCAAAATTTTTACCGTTTTATACTCGGCGAATTGAGCTCGGTTTAACTCCCGTCCTGTTTTTAACTAAGTAAGGCCTAAAGTAAGCTTGCTTCTCCATGGAGAAGCCTAGGGGTGCCATTGCTTCCTGTGGAGATAGAAAAACACAAAATTGGAAGTTGAAATTGTCTTCCCATAAAGAATTTAAGGGCACTTCCCATCTCAAATTACACTAAAATTTCATTGAAATTAACACCATTTATAAACGACTAGTAACGGGCTGTTAAGATTTGGGCGTTTGACCTCCATGATTCCAAGTAAACCTAATCGTTAGGATGGACAACTAAGTTACTTTGGCCTGTGCATTTAACTCGTTTCTCAAACTAAAATTAAATTGATGTTCTTGATCGAATTTTTCATGTTTGTGGTTTTTCTCTTAACCAAAATTTTCTTCTTACTTTAAATCCTAAAACCTCGTAATACATTGGAATTCTGCACCTTATAATTTACAGAAATTCCTTGTGGTGTGGAAAATTGGTTGTGAATTCATGACTTCAATTCGTTGATTTTGCGTTGACTGTATGTTGCACACCACAAGTTCGACAAAATGCCTCAATGAAATTTCTCTGAGTTTTACTTCATTTGAGATAGCTATCTTTGCAATTGCAATGTGTGCAAACATGGGATGATTCTACATCAACTTCATGCTATGAGTAATCTTATACTGTCAATTGAATAGCCATATATATCAGTTTATCGTGTCAAAGTCATGAGTAAGATAAATACCTCACACGTCTAATCGTGTGGCGACGCTTAAAAAGGACTTAATACATGAACATGTCATTTAACTCCACAAATGGCTATGCTGCCAACTTGTTATGTAACCCACAGCTCCATACTCATTAAAGTGATCAATGGTTGCTAACTGTGAGCCGTACGTTGTTGGTCGTCTAGCTCTTAAGCCCAACCTAATCCATTGAGGTCCAAGTGCCTGATGCTTGAAGGGGCATCAGGTTCATCTCGAGCATTCAAGTTGAGATCACTACTAAATGTAGCAAGCTTGTAGTTCTTATTATCGAGTTGAAATGTGTTTTTCTCGAGCTGATCCCGTGTGTCTCCTACAATGCCGACCCTCATGGACAAATCACTGCAGGCTCCTTCCACTTGGAACTTCACCTTTCCTGCATCTTGCTGAGTTGTTGTGGGGAAAAGTATTGAAGCATGCTCTTTCAGATTTTGGTTAAAATCACTTCCTTCCATAAATCTGGTATCATTATAGGGCCTTAAGCCCAGCTCGCTGTTGTGCATATCTTGCTCTCTGTGCTGAGGTCCGTCACATGAGGTTAAGCAGCTATCGATTGAACAATCGCCCATCAATGTGTGGGGTTGGATCTTCTGATCCGGGCATAACCCCTGCTGCTCTTGTGCCATCTCTGTGAAGGCTAAGTTTAAGCATTGGTGGGATACCTTTGAAACTAATTCAGAGAGCTGAAGTTTTGCTGCCTCCAGTCCAACTGCGCCGATATTCTGCTTTCCAAGTGTTTCCTGAGCTTTTTCTAGCACTGCCTGAAGGTATTTTCCTTGAGCTTCTATCCGCAGCTGTAAACGCCTCTGTACCTAAGTCCATAGTAAATTGATAAGTAGGTGAATAAAAATGCATAACATAATCTCATATTGGAACCCTATGGGTAACTATGTGATTATATGTAATCACATTTTATTATATATATGAGTTCTAGGGCTCGCATAGAGGGCAGGCCCGTTTGTTATTCTACACAGTAAGTCTTATCTTGTCTAAATTCCTGAGTATTACATAATTCTGCCGTCAATTTTTATCAATGAAAAATACACATGGAGTACGGTTGATGTATTGGGAGAAAATATAACAAAGTTTATTCTTCATTTTATACCCCACATCTTTGTCACGACTGTCATTAGGATGGTGGCTCTGTAAATTCTGAGCAGCTGTTGTAGTTTCCCCATTAGGTGAAAGGCCATTCTGTTTGAATTGGAAGTAGACAGGATCATGTACCTCAAGCTGCTCGTGTAACCTCCTCTGGACTTCAATTTGCATCTGCAAGGCTTCATTTATGTGTATGTTCCTAAATATATAAACCTCCTGTCAGTGCAAATTCACGGCATGCATAGAAGTCATCACGACAATAATGGAAATTATTCATACTTGTTTGTTTGGTGTGTAATGTTGATGCTGCTCGTATGGGAAGGGCTAGTCTCTGGCAACTTATCTCCTGACATGAAAACTATAGATTTGTATGGTCAGTTATATTTTCCACGTAATATTGTCTTTGTTTAAGAATATGAGATGGTGATCATACCAGTTTTGTTGGAACTGTTTGGGGTTTGTCCATGAATATTCTTGCTAAGCCTGTACTTCTGCTCAGAAAAAGAGGATAAAACATTAAATATCAGGTTTAAAGTTTATCATTCTGTAAGAGAAGTTTGAAAAGAGGATACTGAGACTTAGATAATCATTTTGGTTCCATTTTTCTAACCCAAACTAGAAAATAAGGACTAGTATACAAAATAGTCAAATCAGCAAAGGGGGAGCCTGACTGTGATAAGTAAGCTATAAGTTCAAACTTCAGAGAGTGATAATCACCTGAAGATGGCTCTTTAGGTGGTATAAAGTCAGTCCTGGAATTCCCATAAGTTTCATGACTGTTTTTGGTGTAGCCTCTGCAAAATATTAGTTACAAAACGAGTTAGTTGACCCATATTATGGTACTACACACTCCTGATCAATATTTAACACCAGGTTAAGTGAGACGTACTATCTGCTCCCCCAAGCTGATTTACTGCTTCTACAAATCGTTCGTGAAGATCAGGTGTCCATTTCAATCTAGGTTTTGCATCAGTTGAAAGGACAAGATTTGAATCTCTTGAGCCATTTCCACCTTGCAGGAAGAGCTGCCTTTCTTGAGGAGCCGTCATTCTTGGAGAAGGGTACATGGCTGCTTGACTATGGTGATGGTACATATCCTGCCTTGAAGATGATATTTCAAACCTTAAATTGATGTAAAACTAGATAACATCAATAGCTCTTATATTATTATGACTTTTCACCTGATAAGATAGGTGTTTTCTTCTGTAAAAAAATTTACGAGGCTGAGTGTTGGGTCTTCTGATTATCTGCTTGTTCGTTTTGGTGCTAATATCATGTATTAACTCTTGAACAGCCAAATCTCTGCTACTGCTGTTGTACTTTCTTTTCTTATTTTTCCTCAGCGTTTCTTATGGAGGGAAAAAACAAGCATTGGGAGGCTTTTATAAGGTAGAAGTGATGAAAAGTAGAGAGAACAAGGAATCTTGGACAGAGCCAACAACGAACGCAACCCAATCCTTTTTCCTAGCAACTCAAAAGTGATCTTGTCCTTCCTGTCCTGCGGTCCAACACTCAGAACTCAACTTCTAGTTTGAAATACTTTGAACTTAACTTTTCAGAACATCACACATATTGCACCAAGTACCAGAATAAATGCACAGGGTTTTCTACTATATCTAGTAGTCATATACTCATATTCTTTGTTATTGAAGCGGCTCATTTTTTTCTCCCCTAATTTATATTCTTTAGTCTGACAGTACTAGAACCTTATTCCCTTATGGTATATAGGAATCCTTTGACTTGGACAGGAGAATCCACTACCAGTGTTAACCTGAAGTTTTCAAAGTCTTCCCCCATCCCTGTACACAATAAGTTGAACATTGTAACATCAAGCCTTGTTCGTATCCTTCTATTAATCATTATTCATTTTTTCTTGATTATGAACTGCATGCCATTGAGGATGAACCTCTATAATATGCTTTCAAAGGCTGTAGACAGATAAATAAGAAAATGAATGCTGTTTTTAATGTGGAAATTGTAGGGGAAGATTCTGTTGATTGGAGCATCATAAAACTTTAGTATTTGATATTGACAAGCGAAAATGAAGAAGATGCTCAATCTGGGACTTTGTTCGAGGGAAAAGCATGGAATATGGAATACATGCTGTTATATCTCCTTCAATAAGTATGGCACTTATTCAACCCATATATTCAATACATGAGTGGACCCAAATCTTTTTTACTGGCATGTGGCTTAAACACGTCCCACAAAGATAGTTTTGGAAACTGAGGGTCCTGTAGAAAAGTTGAGTATTGTACTTTCTTCATTTCTGAAAGATATGTCTTTCATCTATTAAAGACCATTTGCGTTGAGCTTGACTTATTCTGCGATTATCTCCAAATTCCATGTATTACACCATCTTTATTCATGAATCATGGTTTTTTATGTAATATATCTGCATTTATCTTTGTGGATTAATTTAGTTTGTTCATAAATCATGATCTTCTTCCTGGGTGGTAGTGTGTGATAATGGATGTAACACGTTACGATAAAATAACATGTCTTACACCAGTAATATTTATTTCTTCTTCTTTTATAATTTTATTTATCTGTACTCGGTCCCTCTAGTGACAAATACATTTCTTACCTTAATACTCCATCTTATGATGAATAATTTTCCTCATTTCTTTTTCACTCAAAACAGGCAGAGAAAGACACACTTACATACCTCTGGAACACTATCAAATGGCATATGGCAAGGTGATCAGATTCCGTGTTTTGTCAGTGCAAGTTATTCTCACAGCTTTACTTAATTTATTGCATGATAATGATTATTGCAAATAATCTTTCTCAGGACTAATGACAGCCCATCAATTCTTAGCAGTACTAAGATTGATGACTAATCATTATGATAATAATAATTAAAGAACACTCTCTAGCACTTGAAGTATATTGATAGCATGCAAACTTCGGGAATAAATTCGTGTTTAGTTATTGATTCTAAATGAAACCGAATATCTCATAATGCACATAAAAATATGAACACAGAATACTGCCTAATCAGCGTTAACAAATGAAATTTCAAAAGTAACTAAAACAATGGGGAACTTTTTTCCTTAATCATAACATATAATTTGGGAAATTTTGAACTGGGGAACATTGATTTATAGCATCATAGCAGCTCCAGACTCAGTTGCCCTTTTGTGGAGGATAATTTGATTCTGATTTGTCTAGATATATTTTGGGAATCAATAGTCTTTTTGCAGAAAAAAAAGGTTAAAAGTGACTTCCTCAATAGTTACTTGGTCTGTGGAAATGGAATAAGCTTCACCAGAATACTTTCTTCCAACGTGATACTGTTTTATCAACGATTTTTTTGGTTGGCAATTATTCGTGAGTATAATAATTTGCATGAACTTGTGAACCAGTATGTCGAAATAAATCTCTCTAATTTAAAACCTTTGAAGATATAACGATTATGTGTCGGATTTTGAGAGATGTGTTTCGTTAGATTCTGTGTAAAATTGTTCAAACAAGAAAATTTTGACAAATTGTAGCCTTTGGGAAAAGTGGTATGGTTGTGTAAAGTCATAACTCATAAGTATTTGAACATTTCCTCACAAACATATATGCAGGAAGATATGTTGATTACCAGTTGACAACATTTTAACAGGGCCCTAAGTGTTTTGGGTTAGAATATTATTCTGACAAACACATAGCTGAAGTACAGCACATGTTACCTTTTTCTCAATTCTGTGTATAACCTTAGTTAATTGCTTAGCACAAATATTAGATTCATCTCACAGCTCTATCCAACCCTGATATGATCTTGCCTCTCCTTGTTTGCATAAAAGTGCTTTCCTTTCCACCTTTCGTTAAGCGACTCATTTCCCATGTGTGTTAATATAACTAGCATGAGAGCATAGGTATGTAATATAGAATTGTATATTAGTGCTCGTTGAATCTTGGTGAAAAGAACGTATGAAACACTGAAACTACCTGTTTTATTGGCTTGGACGTTTGCCTTGATTTTGAATCCAACCCGCCTTCACTTATATTTTGTTTAGTTTATCTAGTCTAGTCTTTTCTTTATACCTTAGATCTTTTATAGACTTTAGCTTCCATTATTGAGTTATTGTAAATCCAATTTTCGCTTGGAATTTGTACTATCTCATAATTAACTCTCTTAAGGGGGTGATGGTGAATGAAAGTTGAGTCTCCTATCATTCGTTGACTTGCTGTATAATAGTGTGTGTGGTGACCCAACCTAAAGCTTGTGTCGTTGCATATTATAAAACGTCCACCCAAACTAGAAACAGGTACTTCTCGTAATCGGCCCCACCCATGCATACACGCGAGCGCGTCAATCGACTTTCGTCTTGCGCTGTTGTCACCAATAGGGAAGAGTGTCATTTGGATACCGAGTGCTAGTGCTTCCACGAGCCTTTAGTGTTCTGTTTCCGCAAGAAGGCTAGCGCACTTGGCGATAGAATGTCAAGGGTGTGCCGCACGTTCGGAAGTCAAAACACTCGGATCGTGACAGCTGGTATTAGAGCCAAGCTATCAAGTGACAAGATGGACGCGTTTGTAGGAAGATTGACAGAGCTAGAGGGGACTGCTGCGAGATAGAGACAACTCAAAGACATTGTGTTCACGCTGGCAAAGCAATTCGATTGGCTAGAAATAATAATCAATTATGTGTTGAGGGAAAAAGAGGACACGTGAGAGCAACTCAACTTTGCCTAGCCATAAGTGGAAGAAGCCCTAGGTAAGTGTCAGCCTTTGATGCGCACTGTAGGTAAGCGCCGGTGGCGTAAAGTCATCAAGGATCAAGCCTCCCGAATTCGGCGATTATAGCTGCGCAAGAGAGGAAAAAGAGCTAGATAACTTCCTGCTCGACATGGAGTAATACTTTAGAATTGTCCGGTTGCAAAGCGACCAAAAGGTAGATACCGATGTCATGCACTTGTTAGACGCAAGACCAACATCGACATACAAGCGGAGTTCAAGAAAGAACTCAGGGAAACAATTTGATCTCGTGAACATCGAGTTTGTGGTGCGAAGGAAATTGATGGAGATCCACCCACGGATGCCATCCACAATTATGTGAAGGGATACTCGGCGTCCATGTTGGACGTCCAAGACATGAATGAGAAGGCTTGATTGTTCAAGATCACTCACTGGTTGAAAGAATGGGCACAACGTGACATTATGTATGACAAAAAGGGGAGCTCAATAAGATACAACGGAAAATAACTACTATGTAGTTGGAGAAGCACTCGATCAGACGACAGACATTGACCGTAGAATGGGTGCAATGAGATTCGTGCCCCAAAATGTAGTGCTGCAAGATAAAACTCACAAGGCGAGTAATCGAATCTCTAAAAAAAGCCAACATCAAAGAGACAAGCTCACACTAGAGACAACACCTTATGAGTGATGGGGTCGCAGAGGCAGGCACCGTCAAAGAGACTCCCTAGCAACATATTTCAGATATAGGGTTTTTTGCTCGAAACATGTTTTACTTGTTAAGACATTAGAAGCAATACAGAAGAGACACGTCCTAATCATGACGAGTCAAAATAGAAACATGATGAAACCTCAGATCAAGCAAATACCTAAATCGAGTATTGAACTCTACAGAAGCATCAACAAAAGTTAAGTTCCCCACACCCAAGCTCAAGGAAGCAACGTTTTGGAAGCCTTCCGAGAAAGACCGATGAGCATCGGTAGAGGCAGAAGAAGAAGCAAGAAGATTCCAGCAACCGCCATTAATCAAAACTAAAAGCAAGTACTTGTCTTTGACATAGGAGAGTTTTATTTTTTATATTGTAATTCTGGTAAGTCGATGAAGTCGTCGATAGCTTCAGTAGGGGATGACGTTAGAATCCAATCTGTCTTTTCCTTAGTTTATGCTATATAGTCTTTTCTTTATGCTTCGGATCTCTTTCATAGGCCTTACCTTCCATTGTTGAGTTGTTGTGAATCCGGTGTTCAATGGGAATCAGTACTGTCTCAGAATTAACCCTCTTTAGGGAGTCTGGCTGACCAAAAGCTTGCGCCGTCGCATCTAAAGCTCCTACCAAAACTAAAAGCAGGTACCTCGTGTCATATGATCTATTCAAGTTCGTCTTTGCACGAAGTGGTTAGATCGACTCTCGTCTCGCGCTCTAAGGTCAAAACACTCGCACTGTGTCACCTAGGCGTTCGTGGTTGTAGGAGGTTAGACAATTATGGTATATGGGCCAATAATATACGGGAAAGATTTTTCATTTCTGCTTGAGAAACTAGACTTATTCTATAGTCATTTGGTTGACATACATTCATATTTACGGAAATGTGAATTTTTGGAAAATAGAAAACTGTAAAGTAGTTTGGTTAACCAAAACAAATGAATTTCGACTTCCTAGAAATTTCTATTTCACGCAAAACAATTGAGGAAGTTATTGCCAATTAGTCCCTCTCGTCAAGTAGAAATTTCTGTATGAAACACAATTTCTTACATGCAATCAATCAAACAAATTTCCGATCTTCTTATGAAATGGGAGGTTATGGGATTTTCAAATTAATGAAAAATTTTATTTCCCACATACCGAAACAACCACTCAAATAAAAAATAAATTTTGGATGCAAGATTTATTAACTACTCCTTCTTGTCCCATAAAACTTTTTCCCTCTTATTTTTCGCACTTTGCTTCATGTGCAGGCTAGGAATAACTAATATGAATTACTTCATTTACTTGTTGTACAATTGGGTAATTACTTTTACATTGTTTAGATTTCCTATTTGTGAGAGATAGATCAATTGATTAGAGCTTCCCTCCCGGTTTTAAAAGATCCTGGAATAATCGATTCTCGTGGCCGACCCTTAGGACTCTTTAGCACCCAAAATTAGATTTACTGTGGTTATCTTCTTTCAAAGTCACATGATTCCCCCACTTTGGAGAAAGAGAGAAGTAGAGAACTTATATAGTAATGTCCGATTTCTGTACTTGCATTTCCATCTTCATGCACGTAGGTATGGTAAAACTAATGGATGTGGGGTCAGTTTTGGATGCTCAACACCCCTCTGCTAAACTAACAAACGAAGGAGAAAAGGGGGAATTTCATCCACCCATGTTAGGCTATTTAGTTGCACTAACCTTAATATTCGGAAGAATCCTTTATTTTGTAGCTTTTTTCTGAACATTGTCCAACTTGTTTTTTCTTCTATACTCAAGATGGAGTTATTACAAACTGTACTTGTGAAGTTGTGTTATTCAACTTCAAAATTTGCTGCATGTTTCTGACTCCGTTACAGTCTACTATTATTACAACTATTGTACTCCCTCCGTGACTCCGACCCAATGATACCAGGAACGAGATACGATTCGAAACGTGGAACGAAATTCGATACGGGGAACGCTACCTTAGGTGAATCGGGAACGTTTGGTCATTCAATTGAACTAAAATTTTCAGAAAATTCAAAACTAAAAACAAACAAAAAAAACTTATTATGCTACATAATTAATTCGTTATTATTTTTTTCAAGACAATAATGACAAAATGTTGGTATAATATTGTATAAAAAAATAGGATAAAAAAAACCTATCAAAAATTTTCATTAAAATAAATGGCAGACAATGGTTATCTTTTTCCAATGGTCCTCCTTTACTAACTGTTACCGAATTGGTAGACAACTAGACATGCACTTTTGAGCAAGAAACTTTTAGTATTTCTATATTAAAGAATAAAAAAAAAACTCAAAAGCCCACGTGCCCCCACTCCCCTCTAGTATCCTCTATCTTCTATCTTCTATCTTCAAAGTCTCAACAACCGACCCTCACCTCCATTGCAACCGCTCTTCATTTCTTCACATTCGATATCCAGAAAACTTGAAACATTACAAAAAAATCAAAATTAAACACACCAATATACTCGAATCATTCAAGTAAGTAAAAGCCCTAAGTTTTTAAGTATTATAGATGTACAAGATTGCCTCAATTTCGTATCAATGGTTGTAACAAAAAAACCCTAATTCTGAAATTCGTTCAATTCAAAGTGGTTTTAGCTTGTTATGAACAAGAATTCCGGTACGCTAGCGTCGGCGATTCGATTCGCGTTTCACAGCGTCCCAATTCGCGTTCGTTCCCCGATCCGGGACGAACGATTCAGATCGGAGTTCGTGCCGGCGTTCCCCGTTCCTGGTATCATTGCTCCGACCCATAATATAGTGCTTGTATTCCATTTTGGGTGTCCCAAAATGTTGTTCTTGTTTCCATTTTTAAAAGGTACTAAATTCCTAACATACCTTCATCAAGTACTTGAAAAATGGTCCCCCCAAAGTATTTTATTTTAAAATATCCCTTTTCTATGTACTTGTCATTATTATATTTGTCTTTTCTCCCTACTTTACCTCTTTAAATTTGTTGTTTTGTTGTCACTTGTCACAAGTACTTCAATCATTGGTGTTTTGTCTAACCATATTTTTTTGTGAAAAATGAAAAACAAGCACTATATTGTGGGACGGAGGGAGTATGTTTTAGCTAAAAGTTCATTATGAAGATCGAAAGCTTGTCATCTACCGACGCATAGGGAAAGCCGCCACACTCAGACAAGAGCCACCACACTATTGTACGTTTTAGCTAAAAGTTCACTGTAAATCTTGAAAGTTTTCCACCTCTATAGTTCGTGTATTTTGGTTGATGCTCTTAGGTAATGTAAAAGAAGCATGATGCATATCTGTGATGTTCTCTAGTAGAGAGCTGAAAATGCACACAAACATGTTTTAAGATGCTTGTTGAGCGTTTGGTTTGTTGACCCCATGATGGTAGCCTAGGGACCTATTCTCCTCCGCTTATTTTCACTGCAATTCAATTATTTCTATTTCAGTTCAATTCAATTTCGTTAATTCAGTTCAATACAATACTTTTTCTCTCACATTTCAGTATTCTTTCCAACTCAGTTTAATTCATTTCAATTTTAGTTTCAGTTCGATTAAATTTGATTTAGTTCATGTCAGTTTTATTCGGCCGAAGAGAACATGCCATAACTCTTCAATGAAAATATAAAGTGAGAAATGACCACGGAATGATATTCCTTGTTGTAAAGATAGTGGGGGAGGGAAGTATAAAGTTTTGTTTTTTTCCGAAATTCCAAGAGAATTGGAATATGAGAATCATGGCTCAAAGTATAGCCGGTGGGTTTTATTCCATATTCTTTAAATGTATAATCCTTTGGTATGCTATTCTCATAAATTGAAACCACTAAAAATGGGTGAGAACCTGTACTTTCATCCTTTTAGATAAAATATGTTTAGTGTAGCTTCTTATCTTGAAAATCATTCACAAACGAAAATAATGGAGACGAAAAAGATAGGTATAAATTATAATGACAACTCCTACTCCTATACTTGTATGTATAAGAAAACAAGATTTATTGCTAATGAGTGCCATGATGCTCGTCATTATCCTAGTGTAAAGACTACAGCTCCTACTCAACATGGACGCATTTGTATGACCATTTTGCTTAATATAGTACTACCTCTTAGGTCTTAGGCTCTTACACAGCACAACCACATTAGTTTATGTTTATCCATCTAAACATGAAATTCTTCCGAGAATGACATGGTTGGCCACCAGATGCGAGTGCTTGAGAAGGTACATATTCTTTATGGGCCACCGGATTAGGTGTTTGCGCCATCACAGCACAGGCACGCATACTTGCACATATCGTAGAGATATCCATGTTTCTATGTTTTCTCCGGGTCTAAGACGTCGATTATAAATCTTTACTAGCCAGTGAGAAATCTGTGTTGTATGTTTTTTCGGGTTCGAGAAGTCGATAGTAAATCTTTACTAGCTAGTGTAAATTTCAAGATAGTCGAGTCAAAAAAATTAAGATTCATATTATTTTATTTTATTCATTTATTTTGAAAAGGAAAGAAAACTAAGCTACCTCTTAAAGTAGGAGTACTTAACTCGTCTTTACATATGATAATAGGGAGCACAAAAGTGGGCGTCCAAAGCCCATCATAATTGTGACCCCCTTTGGTAAGACAAATTATCGCTTTGTTAGCCTTCCAGAAGCAGTGGGCGATTGAAGAGTCTAGCCCACTTAGATCCATCTCCGCATCACAAATAACACATTTAATTTCTTAGGGAATTTGCCAAATATGCTTGATCGAGTTTGTGACTGTTAAATTATCTCCCTCAATTTGGAGGCGATCAATAATTCCCAAGATACGAGCTTGTCTAACGCCCTCTCTTAGGATACATAAAGAACCGAATGACTTGGGGAAAGAGGCTTAGCATCAGCTAAAGCAAGCTTTCCTTTATTATTTCTTATGGTAAAACCATCGATTGTCTTGACTGAGTCTAATTTAGAACCATCAAATTTGAGCTTATAAAATCCCACTGGATGGGGGGGGGGAATAAAAGAGACATTTACAGGGGTGGGCTTACTGGGGAGATAATTAGGATTTTGTAAGGTTTCCTCCGAACCAACATTCTTAATGGAGAACCAACTCTTGCAAAAAGATTTCATTGGATGTCTTTAGGGGAGAATAAGGACAGAATCACATTGAGGTTTTCACTCTCGTGGTTGGACTTAATCCGCGAGGAGAGAATGAGGGGTCATTTGGAGTCATTCACTAGCTTTCAAAAAATATCTTTGATAAACGGACATTCAGCTAGGAGGCGACTTAAGGCTTCCGTGTGATGGTTGCAGAAGACACATGGGAGAGGAACAACGACCTTGCTTCGAAATAGTCTTTCTTTTGTCGAGAGACCATCATTGCAAATTTTCCAACTAAATTTTTTTTATTTTGGAGGGATCGATAATTTCCGAATCCAACGGATGAACATTTAGAAATTGTCCCCAGAGTGATGCCTTGGATGAAAAGAGTCGTTCATTTAGTGGAAAAAGCTCTATCTAGTGTCAGATGCCAAGGCGGTTCTCTAAATCATTAGTGGGATAGAGATGCGTAAGATGTGCGGACAATGTGGCTAGTAAGCTTATCTCGATCCCAACTTCTTTCTCGGAAGAAAAAACCACTAACCGTTGCAAGGCAGTACGGTATGGCAGGGACTATGTCTGATAGAGGATACAAAAAGGCCCAGTTATCAGTCCATAACTTGATAGAATGACCGTTGCCAATTTTCCATTGTAGATCTTTCGCAAATTTGCCTCGTAGTTTCATGAGGTTACGCCATTGCCACGAAGAGTTAGCTTTGGGAATATAAGACATCAAAGAGATATCTTAAAGGTATTTTCCCTTAATAAGTTTCACCCAGTAGTTAGACGGTTCTTCTACCATTCTCTATATATGTTTTATTTGCATTGCCTTGCTATTAACCTCAACTTTTCTTAACCCAAGACCTCCAAGGAACTTGGGTATGCAGGTTTTATCTCATCCTATTAGATTAGCGCTTTTAGAATTGGCAAAGAAAATCTTGGCATTGGGTGGTTAGCCTGAGTGGCTAACATGACGTTAATGAGAATTGTCCTTCTTGCTTAGGAAAGAGAATTAGCTTTACACTTTGCTGGTTCGGTGTTTGTTGTTGTAATCACGTTAATTAGAGAAGGTGTTTGAAGAAATTCTTTATAGAATAAGGCATCCTAAAATAAGTTCCAAGGTAGTATATATTAATCACCTTTAAAAAGGATTTATAGACTAGAATTGAGGAGGCTTTACATTGTTTGTACATTGGAAAGCTGATTTGGTGTAAGTTTACAAGTTCCCCAGACAATTCACAATAGTTGTTCATAATGTTTTTGATGAACAAACAATTCGCGGGACAGGCCTTAACAAAAATCATTGTGTCGTCCGTACATTTTAGAAACGAGATTCGCATTCTATAGACACCAAGAGGTTTATCCTGTCCATTTCCTTCTGCTTTTTAGCTATCTCGCTAATAATTCATCCTAAAGGGTGAAGATATAAGGGGAGAGGGGGTCGCCTTAGCAGATTCCCTGCGAAGGGAAGAATTGATCTTAGGGGGACAACTTGACTAACACCGAGAAAGAGATAGTTGTAACACATTCTTTAACCCATATAATCCACTTGCGGCAGAACCCTAATTTGGTTAAAGTGGTGAATAGGAAACCCCATTCAAGGCGATCACCACTTTTGTGCAACGCTTGGCGTAGGAACTTCGATCTGCAATAGATGAAGCTAGATCTCGGCAAACCACTCGCTCTTCGTCGGTTTTAACGTCAAACGTAGCCTCATTGAGTGCTTGTATGTTAATCATGGTGATTGAGTTTGACAAATTTTTATTTGAGGAGATAAGAAAAGAGATGAATCGAGTGAGGAGAGATAGAAAAATTGAGTGAGAGAGACAGTGTTTGTGAAGAGAGAGACTCAACGCTAGGGTTGGGGAAGATGAGTGGATGATAAATTAGGTTTCATCATTTAAGTTGATGAATATGGGGAGGTTGAGTGGTTTTCGGATTTAGTTTTGTGGGTTGGGGTTCAATAAATGGGTGATTGAGTGTAAACTTAGTTGATGGGGTTGGTTTTTCGGTGGGAGTCATTAAGGTTTCGGTTTAGAATCATTTTTGTTTAATGATGTTCTAAGTAAGTTTTGTACTATAATGAGGGATATGTTGGACATTTAATTCACAAGCAAAAACTAACCAAAAATGGAAAACAATAGAATTGTTGCAACTTTTTGTTACACCCAAATTTGGAAGCTATTGCAAGAATTACGTTACATAGGGAGTATATAATTTGAACTCAAAATCATCAGAAGCATAACAATCCCTACATTCAAAAGAAAAACTAAACCCGAAAGACAGCATCCTGGGATGAAAAGCAAAAACCTTAATCTATATTCATCATCAAGGATCTGAAATTTTCTTGCGAAATCGTAAAATACATGCCGTGATCATCATCAAAGACGATCTTGCCATATCTTAATTTTTAAGGATCTATACAGCATTACAGCCTAAAACAAAATTGTTTGATTGCTCTTCACTAATAGCATTAATATTTGCCTGCAAAAAAACTTGATTTTTAGGCCAAAAAAGAATGACTCGAGTGATCAAATTATTTAAGTACAGCAACCTCCTTTATCTTGGCTATTTGACTCTGGGCCAGGAACAATAATCTGGGTTCCTTTAAGAAGTGATGCATCATAATCACCATTGACACCATTGACAGAGAGAGTCTTCTTGCTAACTGTTCTATATATCTCAGTCAGAACAGTTAAGAAAGCAGTCTCAACATTGGTTGAATCTAGAGCAGACGTTTCCATAAAGAAGAGGTTCTCTCTCTCGGCAAACTCCTTTGCATCTTCAATTGGCACTGCCCGAAGAGATGCCAAGTCACACTTATTACTAACAAGTATGATGATGATATTTTTATCAGCATGCCCCCTCAATTCATCTAGCCATGTAGCAATGTGGTCAAATGATTGACGCTTGGTCATGTCATATACTAACATTGCTCCCACTGCTCCTCTATAATATGCACTTGTAACAGCTCGATACCTGACTGAGGAGGTGATTATTAGAGCATAAGAGAAAGAAAAAGGGAAAGAATCAGCAGCTTAAAATAGATCCTAGAAACCATTTGCTCATGAAACAATGGTCATTACAAATATCATTTGATATTTTTTTAAAATCATTAAGCCTATAGGCCAACCTGCATCAGTTGAACTTGGCAAGCCAATATAAACCAGATTATATACACTCTCATATGGCTGATACTGTTTAAAAAGAGCCATTATGGCCAAGAAAAAAACTAATGCAGCTGATGAACCCTATATATGAAATCCATGCCACCCCAATTCTGATCTTCCACATGTCACCACAACATAGCTACTCCTGCAGTGTGAGATGATTTTTGTGATCATTTGCTACCCAAAATTTAAAAGATCACTACAGATTTGATATGTACAACTGACTTAAGCACCTTGTTAGATAACCTAGAGCATCAGCGGTAGCTTTAAAATTTTTGAGATTAAGAACAAGTTTGTTCAAATACAAAGGCAAACTCTTGCTAGATTGATCATTGGCTTCTTGCTTAAACATTGCTGCCAAAAGCTCCAGAAAGATCTTAAGAATATCTTGTGCAAACAAAAACTTGCCAAATAGTTAAGCAGATTCTTTTACGGAGAATGCGAACATCATCAGGTCACCATCAACCATTAAAAAACTCATTAACACTAGCAGAGGACTTCTAACCCGAAGAGGTTAACTTCAGACCAGCTATATGTTCTAACTATAAGTGTTCTTATATATCTGAAAATCAAAAAGTTTCTCACTTCCACCCAGGGAAGAAAAAAGCGGCCGTTATGTAACGGAACGGCCGATTTGTAACGGGTCTGTGAGAGGCCGTTCCGTTAAAACCCGTTCCGTAACGCCGATTTATAAATCACATCAAAATCGCCGTTATGGCCGTTACGTAACGGGTATCGGCCGATATTTCCCGTTACAGAACGTCAGGCGAGGAGAGGCGTGCGCCTCTTGCCGCCTTGTGAGAGGCGCAAGGCGCGCCGCCTTGGCCGCCTTCTGTGGAGAATCGCACGATAGGGAGGGAGGAATTAGATCTGACATCAAAATGTCAAAAAAAAGCAAAACAAAAACAAAATCATACTTACCTTGGCTTAATTACACTAATTCGAGCAAAAGCCCCATCTTAATTGCATGAATAATTGAGAAGATAAACCCTAATTTTAAATCTCTAAGTTGGAGTAACAACCCTAATACATAAAATCGGAAGTATAGGCCGGCCACGACCTTGCCGGAGGCGACAGACAATGCCGGACTCAACCTTGCCGGCGACGACAGAGGAAGTCGGCCACCATACTCCGGTAGAGGTTGGGGGTAAACGTGTTTCTCAGTCTGACTTCATTTTTATGTTTTCCTTTTCTCTCTCTTCGATAACATGTTTCAGTTTTATGTTTCAATCATGCTTCTCTTACTCTTCAGGTCTCTGCCTTCATCTTTTTTTTTCATTTACTTTTTCTTTTTTCATTTCTCTTATCAATGAATTATTATATGAGGTGGCCCTAATCTCCCTACTTGTTTGACCGTGGCAAGAGCCAAGACAAACATAGTAGTACACATCTTTAAAAAAAAAAATTGAACAGCCTATAACTTTAATTATGTTTACCATACCTACATAAAAGTGCTTATTATTGAAAAATAATGTAGTAGTATTTAAACAAATATAAAAAATTGCAACTAATATATCTCTATTGGTTAGAGCATTTAATAAGTTTAATACTTGTTATTCTAATAATCATGCTTGTATTTATGATGTTCCAAACTTGTTCTTAGTTTTAGTTTTAGTTCAATTAGATTTAATTTAATCAATAATCTCAATTTTTTAGTCATCAAATATATCAAATTATTCAAATATAGTGTAATTATAATAATTTTACCTTAATATGCTATAAATGCACTCTCTAAACTATTAAAATGCAAAAACAAACTTGAAATCTAGCTTATGTGAATTTTTCTGAAAAATTCACGCTGCGACAGCCGCGACCCGTTATTTTACACCCGTTACGACCCGTTCCCGCGACAACGCGACCGTTACCGCGAACGCGACCGTTTCCGCGATTTTCTTCCCTGCTTCCACCCCAACTGATGTGAAACTAATGATGACTTTAAAACATGTTTCCCCTATAAATAAATAAAGCTCTGATCCAAGTTGGTGATGATTGTTCCTCCATAAGGGGATTATGGTCCTAAAATAAAGTGAGAGTAAATATATCCTAGAAAAGAATTTTTACCAATTAAAAACTGTATACTGACCAAATCCTTTCATGAAGAAGTAGCATCACAATTCCAAATCAACTACGTTCCTGACCATTAGTTGTTGTTTTATCTACATATCTTACAGGATATTATGATTCCAAATCATAATTCCAAATCCAACTAAATTCCTGAACATTCTCATCCTTGCTCACTCTCTCCAGCCGTCAATCTCTTTTACTATGGTGTTGTCTACATATCTTAAATGATACTATAGCAACTCCAAAGCCCAGAAATTCTGTAGATCCTCAGTCTAAAGACTGTAAACTGATAATAAAGACCTGATGTCTTTATTGAGAAGGATGGATCGTTCTGCATCAGTATGAAAGGAAAACAGCATGTTCTGGCTCTTAAAACAGGTATTCAGGGTCCTTGGTTACTACATTATCTAAGTGCATAGACAATCCAGAGCAACATTCCCAATCATGGCTCATGGAAGACAAAAAGGATGAGCGAATTAAGAAACACTGATGAACATACAGGATATAAGATCTTATATTTCAAGTCAGTAAAAGCAAGTGTAAAAAAATTGTCCTGGATTGAATTAGAACAAAAATTATGAATGACTTCTAAATGTTGAGGAAAAACATTCGCCAGCATCATCACCGTCCTGATTCCAAACAAGAGTTTGATTTTGCAATTGAGCTTCCCCTATATGACAACACTTCTATAAAGTAGGCTCATATAATGTGCACACACATGTCATACATCACCAGACTACAGAGTTTGGAACAATTATTGTCACCTTGCTCTGTTAGCAAGTGAAATGCTGAAAAATTATGGAGTATGTTATAAGCATATGGGAGCCGGACATCCTAAGAACCAAGTAAACACATCTAGAAAAAAGAGAACCAGATAGCCCATAACCTGCTCTCCCTCTCAGCCGCAATGCCAATATAAAAATTGTAAAAAAAATAAGTCAGAATCCTTTGAAGTAAAGGGAGAAGAACCACAAAAATATTGTGAAAATGAAGGGCCAAGGTAAAGAAAGGGAGGCCAAGAGACAGTCACATCACAAGATCATTATTTTAATACACAAAAAGAAACAAAGAAAGGCCTACATTATAGTATTATAACAATCCCTTATCTCTGTGATAAACCAGTCTGTGCTTGTCTATTTGTTATGTTATTAGCATCTACACATCTTACAAGGAAAGCACTTAATTTTAAAAACGATAAGGATCCCAATACAAAACATGCAAAGATGAAGGCCCAAATAAAGTTCACATGAATAATAAACACATTACTAGACTTCAAGCAACCAACAAAAGATATATGGCAAGAGGATATTGTGGCAGTCACTTTACTCAAAAACTGAAAGCCCTAATCCAAACTTTTCTCCAAAAGTGAAAGCCCCCGTCACTTAAAGCATGGTTTATTCCTTAACTTCTCACGTGAACTCAAATTTATACCTCGTAGATAAGATTGTTTATAGAATATTAGTATTAGAAACAAGCATCGGTAAAGGCTTTCTACCCAAACACATTTCATAACTTCTCTTCATCCAAATCTTTCATATCAAAGCATTTGCTTCCACAATAAATCATTTTTACTTTCGAAGTCTACATAAAGCTGATACCAATGCTCTTATGCTGAGAGGTATGACATTCAAACGTAGGTAAATGACGGAATACGAAGTAATTACTTCAAAAAGCATGTGATCAACAATATTAACCCAAATGTAGCTATTCTAGTTGGTGTGAATTTGATCCTATGACTCCAGCTCGGAAAATCCACATTTGTGCCTCAACGCCCACATAAAATTCGAGAATCCCTCACTTCAAATTCAAATCAAAATCCCATATTGGTTCTAACTTCCAACATATAGCAAAGACAAATCCTAAAAATCATAATACAAATTTAATCCTCCTTAAAAAGTTTAACAAGCCCGTTATTAATGCTATTTTGAAAATTATGAGGTATCCAAACAAACTAAAATTTCACACCAAATCTTTGAGGTATACCAAACTACACAAAATTGACGATAAATAATATGACGAATTCAAAACAGAAAAGAAGAAATTAATAAAATTGCTAACCTTTCTTGGCCAGCAGTATCCCAAATCTGAGCCTTAACGATCTTTTGATCAATAACGAGGGTTTTTGTCTGAAATTCAACCCCAATTGTAGCTTTTGAATCAACGCTAAATTCATTTCGCGCAAATCGGGCTAAAAGCTGGGATTTTCCTACAGCTGAATCCCCGATTAATACGACCTTGAACACATAATCGATTTTCTGATTGAAATCTATAGATGAATTCGACATTTTTTTAATTGGATTCTTTGATTATAATTACAATCAACGAAATTTTACTACTTAAATTCCCAATTTAATCAATTTTCGCGGATTATACAATTTTTACACGATCTATAGTTGTACAGAAAATAATTAGTTTATACACATAGATCAAAACGAATTTCCCAAAAGAAAATCGGTAAAAGATGATCGAAATGAGCGCCAAATTGATGGAAATTAAAGTCGTGGAATAGGGTTAGGGTTTGATGCGCAAATGAAACTCAAAAGAATAAAATGAGAGACGATGAAGATGATTCAATTGGAACAGCACAACAGAGAAGAGAGAAAGGAGGGAACGCGAATGAAAGAGTAACGGTTCAAGTGGGACCCACTAACGACCTTTTTTCTTACCTTCCTTAAATATGTTGCTTCCTGAAAGGGGTGTTTGTTTATGTAGTGTTGTCGTGTCGTCTGGATCCCAATTTTTATATCGACTAGTGCTTAGGTTCAGGAGATGCTTAAAGGATTTTGTTATGATTTTTATTCCACACCAGGATATATCATGAGTATAGTATACATAAAGCTATTTTTTGCTCAAATAGTCTTGGGTGTACTATACTCATTGTACAATTATGTGTACGATGCATACTCTCGGCTTTTTGAGTTTGTACTTTACTAGTTTAAGGCAATTAATATTCTAATAATTAGTAATTCGTTCTATTCATATATGGAATACATGTTATTTATTTGCAATATTAGGAACAAGGTTAGGGAACAGACCTAGAAATGACTTTAGGAACAGCTAACAATTCCAAAGTTGTGCGCCTAACATAGATGTGCGCCCAAGTAAGTTTGTTAGAGAGTCCTAAGCTAGTCTTGACTTGATCCATGATTTTAGGGAGTTAGTTGTTAGTTTGTTAGGAATTTATTTAAAATGATTTTCTGATTTAATTAGGATAATATCAAAATCTTTTAAATCTTACCTTTTATATTTTATTTAATTCAAAAGATTTTATTTATAAAACTTAATCTGATTTTCGGTTTTAAAAGGATTTTCTTTTAAAACTTAATTATGATTTTCGGTTATGTTTAAGATATTTTCCTAAAAACAAATTAAAGAAAATGATTTATTTACTCCCCAAGCAAACCAATATCACGTTCTATTTACTGCTACACGTTCATTGTGAAGTGGTGAGTGGGCTTGATTGTTTTCTTCCCAAGCCTTAATTTATTTTTAATTAGTTTAATTAAGCTTCAAGTTTATAAACCACGTTCTACATACTGCTTCTCTTTATTAAGTTAAGTAGTAGGTTAATGGTTAATTATTTCTCAAGGAAAGTTTAATAAAAACTAATAAATAAATTAAAGTAATGGACATCATGGATTAGTGGACATAAGTTATGGTCTTGCCTAAGCACTTTATAAATAGGCGCCTAAACCTTGGAACAAAGTGTGTCTGACTTAGCCAAATATTCTTAGTTGTCTTAAAGAGTCAGTGCCGTTACTAAAAGAATTCATACTTACTTTATTCGAGTTTATACTCTTCCATTGTTTTTCACGTTGTATTTTTGGGTAAGGGTTTGAGTGAACTCTTGTAAGTGTGAGAAGCTTTGAGTGAAGCTTGAGAAAGAGAAAGAGAGGAACTTCGAGAGAAGTTCAAGAGGAACAACAGTTGTGGGAAATGTTGTTGGAAACTTGAGTTTAGGAACTTAAGTTGTGGCTCGAGAGAAAAGTAATAGGTTTGTAAACAGAGTCGTTTAGCCTATTATAGTGGAAAGTTTAGAGTCAAAATCCCTTGTGGTCGAGGTCGTTTCTTCCCATTGGGCCTAGGAAGTTTTTCCTCGCTAAAATATCTCGTGTTCCCTAGCTAGCTTTATTTCTGCAAAAAGTATAGCATATTCTCTCACTGTAATTCACCCCTCCTCTTATAGTGCTCATATTATATAACAGAAGCAACACTATTGTAGTAGAGTAATCGATAGGAATCTATCTTCTAAACTTGAGATGTGGGTTCTAATCTTCTTATCAACAATGTTAGCATTTTTTAGGAAAATAAAATAACGGGATAACATACTATTGAAATACTGGAGAGTGAAACGTGGCGGCTTGCAATTTTCGTATACATTTTTAAAATGTATATAGATTTGTATATTAATGTTTGATGGTATAACTACTATTAGGCCTCAGATTTTTGGTGTGTTATAATTTGATAGTAGGTTGAAGTAAATAATAATAATATTTAGTGTGAAAATTAATTTTGAAAAAGAATCGTTTATATATATGGATTTCAAAAGTTAAAACTTAACTTTTGGTTTTGACTCATATATCATCATTAATTTTGAAGAAAGAATCAATATTGTATGATGGTGGCATAATTGGAGTTCTTTCTTCTATACTTGAGGTTGCAGATTCAAATATTCACATTAACAAAAAAATTTAATATATATAGATGGATCATGGTTATATATATTGTGCACCCTAGATGTGACAAGTTGTACAAGGATCTAACATCGGTTTTTGATGGTCTCATATGAAGAGAAGCCGCAGAGTTTGTTTTGAAATGCTTGACTTGCCTGAAGGTTAAGGTTGATCATAAGAGACCTATGGAAAACGCCCAATTTTTAGAAGTACCTAAGTGGATATGGGATAAGATATTCATGGATTTGTGACTAGTTTGTCAACGTCTAAAAAAGGCAATGATTTTATTTGGTTATCATGGATTGATTTAAGTGACAATATTGTATTGGAGACTGAATGTACTAAAGAGATTGTTTAGCATGTGAACTTGATTCAGTCCAAAATTTTAAGCTGCCCAAGATAGGTAAAAAGGCTATGCTGATCTAAAGCATAGAGAAGAAAAGTTTGTTGTAGGTGACAAAGCGTTTTTAAAGGTTTAGCCTACGAAAGGTATGATGAGATTTGGAAAGAAAGATAAATTGAGGGTTAACTATGTTGGTTCATATGAGATTTCACATCGTGTTGGAAAAGTAGCATATAAATTGGCATTGCTTATGGAGTTTGAGAAGATACATGGTGTGTTTCATATTTCTCAATTTAAAAGTATATTCTTGATGAGAAATATATTTTACAACCTGTGGAAATTCAATTCGCTTGGAAATTGACTTATGAGGAGAAACTGATATTCGATAGTATAGTGCAAAATGTGAAAATTATGGAAGTTATTTGGTCCGATCACTAGTTCAAATAAGCTACTTGGGAGACTGAAAATGTGATGTGGAAAACATATCTTGATGTGTTTTTTTGTTGTGAATTACGGGCTTAACTGGTTTTCTTTAGAGGGGAGGAATGCGATAGAATTTTAGCTGTCTTGCCTTAATTTATGGTCTTTTCTGAATTTTATGCTTATTGAGGAGTTTTTACACATGTTAGTGCATTATAAGGCCATTTTCATTGAGGGGTATGTGTCCATTTACGAGACAAGTGGTTTTCAGCAACAAAGTTTTGTGAGATGATTTGAACTGTGTTGAAAATGTCGTCCAAGTTTCGTGGCAAAACTTTAAGAGGGGTAGACTGTAACCCCCATATTTTTTAGCAATAAAGTTTCTTAATGATTTTACAAATGTTGTGGAATTATCATCCAAGTTTCGGGATGAGATTCCTTTTAAAAGGGTAGACTATAATCCTTTATATTTTCATGAATTTTATAAATATATTTGAAGTATATTATTTATCATGATTTTAAAATATTAAATACTTCAACTATCAACATGATTACGTCTGGTTTTTGTTGACTTTTCTTGTTATTATATTTATGTTGGTGGTGGTGTTGTAGGATGTAAGATGTCGTTAGGGCGGCTCTGTTGTTAGATTGTTATATGGAGTATTTTACTATCATTGTAATTTGTTGTTGTCGTCCATATTATAATGACGGTCAAGTGCTTGTATCGTGGTTGTTAGTGGTTCTTAGTTTATCGTCCTAGTATCCCAATTTTTATTAAGGTTGTAGTTTTTACTTAGTGGTGGCTATAGTCTAAGTGGATGTGGTATAATTTCAATTTACAATGGCCTCAGTTTTAACTAGGTATGCCATTTATGTGTGAATTATGTGAAGTATAGTCAAGTAACTTATACCATATTATATTTTATTGTAGATCGAAGGTTCGCAGATAAACCTTATTATTGAATTGAGATTGAGATTGAGATTGATTGATTGTGGTTGCTTAAGATTTGTTACTAAGACTTGTGTACAAATTATTTTAGGAAATGATTTATATTGAATTGATGTTTGTATTGAGTATCAAATAGTTTTACGTTGTTTATATATTAAGATTTAGATCTTTTTGATGACGTTTATATTGAAAGAGTTTATGAGATTTACATTGGAAAGGAGGAAGTTCCTCATATTATGTCAAGTTAACTTTTAAAAGGAGAAAGTTCCTCATTGTTAAAGAAATTTATGAAAATGAATTAGATATGCGCAGGCATGTCCAACGAAACGAAGATAGAAGGAAAGAAATTGAGAGACAACAAAAGGAAGAAAAAAAGCTACCTATCGAAAGAGCGGCTTTAGGAAAACATATTGAAGAAAATTTTGCTACACTTATAGAAAAAATGGCAAAGGCATTTTCAACTTCGAAAGCCCCAATTGAAGAAGTCAAAATTGATGCTCCTTCTACTTGTTCAGAGTCTACTTTACCTCTAATATTGGATGAAGTTGTGCCTAAAGAGAGTCGGAAAAAAGAGATCAAAGATATTTATCTTCAAGAAATAGTTAAGGGATTCTATATTTATCCTAAAGAAGTAGTTGAGCAATTTTGGTTGGATGATTTTATTCGTGATGTTCATGATAATATTGTTGAAGAATTTTCTCTTGTTGTTGAGAAAGACTATTCTATTAATTGTGATGATCCTCATGTGGTTAATGGGATATGCAAACGAAGTTGTTTGATGGGTCTTTTACTCATTTTGATGGATTTTGCAATATGGGTAATACAAAGGTATTTATGTCCATTCTTCTTGTTCGTGAATTGATCTTCGGCGTTGGCAAGTTTCGAGGTCGAATATTTTTAGTAGATGGACATGCTCTGATAGCAATTGACGTGATTATATTCCCAATACAAGAAAGCAACCAATTTAATAAGCACAAGAACCTAAAATGAATCTAAATCCGAAAATTGTATTATAAGAATCGAAATTTGTAACCAAAGTGATCGGGATATTTTATTTGTGGAACACTTCTAAACTCACAAATAATCACAAATCTATCGACTAAGAACAATCCTGAACTTAAGTAATTTGCAATCCAATTAATTAACTCTCCTGAAAATTAATTAGATGTTGTTTTAACTCACAGTGAACACTATTCTTAAACACAAGGTTTACACTAAATAATTCTCTCTTAATCTCTGAATTCTATTGATCATATAACAGATAATATATAGTAAAATTAACCGTAGGATAGATAAGACAATCCCTTAACTTATCCCAATAAGTTTAAGAAAAATAAGATGTATAGATAAGATAAGATTCTCTCTAACAAACTCCTTGATCTTCTCTAACATATTTGGACCAATCTTTCTCCCTTACTTTTGACTCATGTATTGCACACCTATTATAGTTGGCTTTCTTCCTTGCATTGATTTTTCTTCTTTCTTCAATATTTTGTCATACTTTTATCAATAACCTTTGACTCTTGGTTTTAGTCAATACATTTGCTTTCTCCTATTACATTGTTTCTATTGACTCAACAAGATTTAAAAAACATAATTTAGCATTAAACAAGAAAAACCCTGTTTAAGTAAAACGGTAAAAACCTGTAGGCAAAAACTAACAGACTCAACTACTTGACTTGAACATCATCTTCAACCCAACAAAGTAACAAAAAACTTGACTGGCAACCATGTAACCGACTTTCTTGGCCTTGATTTGCAAAATTAACCATACCCAAAAATTATAAAGCTCAAAAAGATTGATAAGTTTCAGTATCCACTTCACATCCACGTCATTTTGAGTCGAACTAGAAAGTTTCTATGTTTACTCAATTATTATTTATCATGTTTTATAAAAATATTTGATTGAGATTGCATAAAATACGAGGTTGTCGTTAAGTGGTATTCCTCGATTTTGGAAGTAGGTTGAGTTTACAGGATCTCAACCACTTATTTAGTAGTTGGGAGTATGCTGATGAATACTCTTGCTAATTGTCTTCCTTTTCGGTTCGTTATCGAGTTAGGGGTATGCAAACTAGGGACTTTGGTGTTTAGCTTGTCTAGTGAGCCTAGCTAGCTCATTTCACTTTAATGCTTCCTACTCACAGGTTTCAAAATAATTATAGAAAGATTGAAAGTAGAGATTGTTGGAAAGTTATTTTGTTTTATATATATTTGATCTACATAACTTTGAAATGGATTTGTAAAATAATCTTATATATCTTACCTACACATTTGATAGTTTTGTTTTATTATAGTCTGAAATCTTGCTCAGTCTTTTGGCTGAAACTCTAGTGTTGACTGTGCAGGGACTTGAAGATAATTAATTCAGTTGGGTTAAAGAGTGCGCTAGATTTCTTTTTGGTTAGTAGGTCTAAGGGTGATTATCGAACGAACCGAGACCGACCTCTACTTAGCTCGGCTCGTGTTCGTTTAAGTTTATTCGAACTTGAGCCGAGCTCAAAACTTAACGAACCGAGTCATTATCGAGCCGAGCTTTGACTAAGCGTTGACCGAGCTCTTCACGAACAAGCTTGACCTATTATTATTCTTAGTTTATTTGTCTACTTTATTATTTATTATTGAATATTTTTTCTTACGAATTTATTTTTAAACACTAAAGCTAGTAGCTTATTATTGTGTAATATCTAGAACAAATATATTTTTTAGATTCATACATAATATAGTATTTCAATATATGAAAGACAAATCAAGCTTGTTCACGAGCTTTCCGCGTTGAGTTTAGCATAATTCAACTCGGCTCTTTAAGGTCTCAAGCCGAACTCGAACTCAAGCCGAGCCACAACGAGTCGAGCTTTGACCGAGCATTGACCGAGTCGAGCCCAAACTGTTCGCGAATAGGACAGGCTAATTCTCACCCCTAGGTCTAAGAAGACTTCCTCTGAAATTTTATTTGACTTTAGAATTTTATTTAGTCTGTATAACTATTCTAGTTATTTTAATTATTTGAACCTTATTGGCTATTCGTTTTAGTTAGAACTTTTGGCAGTGATTATTATTAATTATCACGGAGTATCATCTTTGGGGCTTCCTTAGATTATTATTATATAACATTTTAAAGTAGTGGAATAATTTCAGTTGTACGATGTTACACTCTACTAAAAGTCCTTCTGATAGTGAAGATGATGACACAAATAAAGAAGTGCGCGATTATGAAAAAACAATCTGAAGAGGGCCCGAAAGCGAAGAAAGTAGAGTCTAATGTTAATCCTAAGAAACTAAGGGGGAGAGTTAATACATCAATGACAGATGCACTAGTAGCTATGAGTAAGAGCTCTAGAAGAAGCTTGAGCTTCTTGAGAAAAAGTTGATGATAGTGGGAACAAATCGCAGGAGGATCATGCTTTGCTTATGGAATGCATTGATACATAGAGTGCTCTCGACACTCGAGGCTATAGGTGGAGCTTCACTTGCGAGGGCAACACTAATATATGAACCCATTATGGAGGAAGATTTTCCTTCGATTACCTAATGATCGAAAAATAGATTTCGTGCTCAACATTTGAATTACCCCTTTCTTCAGTCACTCTTGTAATGCGTAGTTAGTTCAGCTTTAACTTATTGAATTTTGTGCGTGTTAGTATGAAGCTTATTTCTTAAATAAAGAAGTCATGGAAGGATGCAACGATTTTGTCTTGTATCTGATTTCTAATTATGAAACAAAAAATTGGTGTTTGCAACTCATAAGATTCGATTACTTATTATGATGGTTATTGTCTTTTTTCACTTACAATTGTAACTGATAAATTTGCAGTTATGGATTTAGATATTGAAGATCTTTTATCGGATTCAGATGAGTAGCTTTTCCAAGAAATAATGACTACTTATATCAACTTATGAAATAATCTATTTCTTAAAGAGAAACAGAAGAGTGATCTTTATATCACTCTAAACCTCTTATTTTCCTTTGATTTGAATCATTTTTCTCCATTATCTTGCAATTTATAGTTTCCTTTTGCTCAATTCACGTTTTGTTAGTGATTGTAGCTCTTTTGTTGATTTTTTATCTTTTTGCTCATTTTCTATTACATTTTTATAGCATTTCCTTCGTGTTGTATATCGGTACTATCAAAGTAAACATTTGATTTACCTACAAAAGCCCAAGAATGCATATACATGGTTTCGAGCATGAGTAATAACAAAAGAAAGGCAAAAGGACATTAAGGAAGCAAAATCCACCAAGTTTCCATCATGTTTTGCATAAGGGTTGACTTCAAAAGCTTATAGCTCCCAAGTTAAACATCATTTGATAGTGATTCAAGTTGGAGATGACAATGACTGGTCAAAGCCTAATTTGGACAACAAATGAAGGAGATATAAGCTTTAGAAGTTCAACTTTGTTGTCTAGCCTGATTGACCATCTGATCACACATTCTGATCGCCCAATCGTCCTCCCGATCACCCTAATTGATCGGGCGATCCATCCTGCATTTTTCCCTCAAATTTACTGCTTCATGGTGATCGGGCGATCATTACTATGGATTTCCCGATCACTGCGAGTTTGCGGAAATGTTTATTTTTATTTCGTTTTTCCTTTTTGCCCTTAGTTAGGGTACTCTTTTGACCTAAACTTAGGGAAATTCTTATTTTCACATTTTTGAACCTTAGGGAATACCCTGTTTTTCGGGAGGGTTAGCCTCTATAGTTTAGTTTAGAGAGAAAAGTGAGAAAACTCAAAGAGAGATTGAAGATGGGAGATTCAAGGGTGACAACTTGTATTCAAAGATTCAACAATATATCAATAAGCATTTCTTACTCTATCTATCTTCTTTTATTGCTTTATTTGAATTACTTTTCTTAGACTAATTATTCATGCTTAGTTTCATTATTTGTGATCTATTTTGTTTACTTTAATGTTAGTTTAATGTTTAGTATCATGATATTAGTTGTTAATTTCTCTAAAGTTCTCATTTTTGTGTTTATGGAGTACTTTGTTGGGTAGGGTTTGGGTGAAAACCCAACTATATATGGTTGATTTTGGGTGTTTGAATATGAAATTAGGAGTTTAATTAGGCTTCTTAATTGATTTATGACATGATTATAATTTTGCTTGCATTCCAGTTGGCCACTTGCATGTTTGTGTTTATTGATGCCTTAATCAAATCGAGAGAGGAGATTAAGGTTGACATTTATGCTATTAATTTGCTTAATTACTTATGAGAGTGATATTTGGGTGAGGGTTTTGTGGATTTTGACATTGTGATTATCCCTTGGTTGCATGTTTGAGACCATGAGAGTGGCTTAATTATGAGATCTAGGTAGTTTTATGCACCCTTGAGAGAGGGCTTTGATGTGCTGAAGTTATACGACAATATTACGCCATTTCGGATGCAATTTTCTATATGGTTTGATAGTTATTATTGGTGTTTTTGTAATTATTTAGCTTTAGCGGAACTTCGGAGTTTTGGTTTGTAATATACGTTAATGTTATAACTTTAGAACTTTGTATTGTCGAATGTATTTTTGTATAATACTCGTTGAAGTGTTGGGTTACTCCGAGGTGGCACGAGGACGTCCATGGAAGCATCAACTCCAGCAACACCATCAACCAAACTAACAATAACAAGCAGTAGTAGCAGCAGCCCAGGAAAGCAGAGGAGTAGACCCAGGTCGTGGACCGCAAAGCGCCTAATCGCCCCCCCGCGACCTGCAACGCCGAGCTTTATTCAACTTGTCTTTTATATTTTCGAAGCACCTAGTGTCTTGTATAATTGATTATTCATGTTTTAGTTCATATCTTTAGCTTAGGTTTCATTATGTAGCTTGGTTGTAGCTTAACTTGTAGTTTAATCTCGAGGAAGATTAACTTGGAACATCAATATACGTTGTGAGATATTTCTCCTTATTTACTCTCTTTGATTTATGGTTTTACTTCTATGCTTATTTCATGATTGTTGCATAGTTAAGCTAGGAGTGTTACTAGTATTGCTGATGTGACTACTCTATTGCTGGAATTAAGAATGAAATCTAAATGTTTTGTTCTTCTTTCTTATGCAGCTACCAAGCGTTAATCTAGATGTTAGTTGTCTCTTGTATCTTCTTGGGAAGTTGAACCAACTGATTGAATGTTATTTACCTAAATATCAATATCAGGGCTATTGATTCTCTAAGCTTATTGCTGCCTTGGGCTAAATTTATACGCTATCGTATAGGTTGCCCTTTGGTTAAGGTTTTGTAGTCATGCTTACTTGTGGTTTGGGTAAAAAATAGTAAATCAATCCCAAACCGCAAACCGCGCTTTAGCCAAAAGCACGACCTACTATTTTTTGAGCTCATAAACTAAACCGCGCCAAAACGATTTGGGGTTGCGGTTTGGTGGGTCCGGCACAAATTCTGCTCAGCCCATAGTGTTAATCTAGTCAAAACACAAAGAGCTACCTCTACCTTTAGCGCCAAACACGGTCTAGAAGGAATGGAATAACTAATGGTGCAGGAAAATACAGTCTGTGCAACTTATCACACTCTAATTACCAGGAATACCTTTTCTAAACACATTCTTCATGGCAACTTTTACAGTCTTCTTTTTCGGAACCCCTGTTTCCCATCTGTTTAATGATCTTATTTCTATTACGGCTCCGTTTGTTTTAATGGAAAACAATTTTCATGGAAAATCACTTTTCAAGGAAAACAATATTCAATGGAAAACATGATTTTAGAATAAGTTTTCCTTTGTTTGTTTGAGTAGAGGAAAACTTAGGGAGAAAAGGTAAATGAAGCAAAAGAGAAGGAAATATGAAAAAGAGAGCATCAAAAGGAGTAAGGAGTGAAGAGGAAAATGTGGCATACCTCATTTACAAAATGAAATTGATTTTCCTTTTCTAAGAGCAGTTTCCACCTTTAGGAAAAAAATTTTCCAACCCTTACCAAAACAAACAAAGGAAAATGAGGGATGGAGGAAAATCATTTTCCAAGAAAATGGTTTTCCATCAAAACAAACGGAGCCTACATCTTCAACAAAAGGCCAAATACCAAAATTTCCATCAAATGAACAAAGCTCTTGTTTAGTCCATCTAGAAATTGCAGCACTAGTGCAAAAAACACTTGTTACTGCGGGCCTTAAAGGGGCTTGTAACTGCGTACAATGCTCGTAGCTGCGTACAAGGCTCGTAGCTATTGAAGGCGCAACAAAAGTAGAAAAACAGTATCTGCGTACAAAGACGCAGCTGGCCTCAAGCTCAAGCCCGCAACAACAAGTGGCAATAGCTTCAGGCTCCATCCCATAGCCCGCAGCTAAAATCGATTGGAGCTGTGGCTTTTATCAAGTTTAGCTGCGGGCCATTGGCTGAAGCCCGCAGCAAAGTTGTATAATTTTTTTTAAAAAAATATGTTGCTGCCAGCATACCTATTCAACCAGCAGCAGCATCTAATCAACCAGGAGCAGCAGCAACATCTAGGAATGGCAATGGGTAGGGTCTGGGTCGGGTCTGACTAGACCCAGACCCATTAATTTCTTCTAGATCCAGACCCGACCCAGACTCAAACCCTTTGGGTCTGATGGGTCTAGAGTCCTTAGTGGGTCCTTTTGAATTTCAAGTTTAATAGCATATTTTAATCTAATAAATTTATTTCGCCTATTTTATTGGTTCAAGGTTTGTTTCGAAACAATTAACAAATTATAACTCGTAAAATCTTTAAAATGTTTCAACTTACATCATTACATGTCCTAAAATGTAGTTACAACTACTCACTAAAATATTTTTTTTGATTTTTTTTTATGTAAATGAGTCTGTGGGTAGGGTCTGGTCTGATATATTTGGACCCTGACCCAGACCCGTTTGATAACCTCTAGACCCAGACCCGACCCGGACCCATTGGGTCTAAAAAAGTTGGACCCAGACCCTTATAAATGGGTCTATGGGTCTGGACCGGGTCCAAGACCCATTGCCATCCCTGCCAGCATCTAATCAATCAGGAGCAGCAGCAACATCTAATTTGTTTTTTTAAAAAAAAAAATCTGCTGCTACAACCCCTAATCCTCCTGCCATTCCCTCTCACCCTCCACAACAAACCTCCTGCCAGCCAAACTCAACCAAGTAGCTGCCAAAACTCAGCCAAGTAGCTAATAAGAAAGTAGTATACATTATCTCAAAAGCCGATTCAACTAGCCAATAACTAAGACAATAAATTAGATTTAATCATACATAAAAAGCTAACGTTCTAGCTAGTATACTCCCTCTTGTTCGACTTCATTATATGTAAATACATCCAAAACCACGCTACCTAAATCTTCTTTAACTTGATTGTCAATTTAATAACCATGATAATTGGTCCCTCTGATCCAGAATAGGCAATAAATACCAATTTGAAGATCAAAATAAACTTTCCATAAGTTTATCAGTTGAAAAAAATGACACAACCCATGTCATATCACTTATGGACTCTCCATTTCACCTTAACTATATGTGCTAGATACTTGACACTCCAACAATGATATTACAACTTGGGGAATGAGGCATAATATCCAACATTTGACCACTTCTACACTCACCCACCTATTCGATTTTCATATAACTCGTCCACGTATCCGAATTTCATATAACATAGGAAAAACAAAACACAATACCAAGTAGTTAAGTGGAAGAAATGAAATATCACATACCCATGCCCAACTCTGAGATGTGAGATCAACATGAAAAGGAGTTTGACAATAGCATAAAAAATACTGAGCACAAGTCCAGCATTTGGTCTCTCCAAAACTAGATAACCCCCACTTATCCAAAACTTTCCCGAGAGCAACTCTGTCTCAATCTCCCACAAAACTAGCAATGTCAATAAATCAACCCATCATTCTATAATATACCAAATTTATAGAAAAAAAAAACTTTCCATTAATTCATAAGCATAGAGTATTTAAATGGTGCAAATCCATCAATTAATTAATGGGTAACTACTACTACCTCCGTCCCATATTAGTTGCAAAAATAGCTTGTGCACAGAGTTTTAGGAAGTTAATAGAGTAGGGTGTAGGTTATATTAATTTATTGTAAAAGTTGATGTGATAGAAAGTGATGTGGTACTTTTAGGAACATAATAGAGTATGGGAGTGATATTTTAATGTTTTTCACATAAATCAATGAATGAGTGGGGTATATTAGTTGAGTGATATATAATAAAATATTAGTGGGTCCATGCCTAAAATAAAAGTGTTGCAACTAATATGGGACAACCATATATAGAAAGTGTTGCAACTAATATGGGACGGAGGGAGTATTATTCTATGAGAAGTACTAAAGAAGAAAAAAAAATAAGGGAGTGAATTACTTACACCTCCATATTTATATTGTTATTGAGGTTTTTGCGTATTAATAGGTTGGTTGATAATTGTTTGACTTAGACTTCGATTGGTAGTATAATCCCTGGTAATTAAGGTTGAGCCATCAGATTTTCATATCTGAATTGAGTTCTAAAGAGTTCAAAAATGAAATCAGATAACCAAGGCAACCATACCTTTGCTTTTACTTTGAACTGAGAATGATATCATCAAGACTTGTCATACTGTCAACATAGAGCCTGTATTTTTGCCAAAAGCATATTATCGATTCCTCCATTTTTAAAGCAGATGACTCATGAAATATATACCAACTCTGACCCAATCCTATTAGCCTTCATATATGGGCCTTTATTGGGTCTGGATTACTCGGCAAGGCAACGACAAAACACCATTATGCCTAGCCAAGCCTCTGGTCCAGCTCGAGCATGGCCATTTATATAGAACAACTGCATATTTTACCATTGAAAGAATTATCATCTTGAGTAACAACCTTATCCATCTTACCTATTAAGTACTAATATCTTACCACAGGATCCAAAAACAAGCATTTGGTGGCTTCACGAGTACCTCGGTGACGAAGCAAATGAAGCAGTAGGCTACTGGCCAAAATAATTATTTCCAGCCATGTCAGATGCAGCTACTGTAGTGCAATTAGAAGGCAAAGTTTATAGCCCCGCAAGCGTATCTGAACCAGTTCAAATGGGATCAGGAGCCTCTATTATATCAGATGATTTTACCAGAACTTGCTATACTTCAAATATTGACTTTGTTTATTCCAATTGGTGATGCACATGACAAACAAGTAAGCATAAGAAATAGAAAAAATAACGACACAATATACACAACACACTGCTTATGAGCCACCATTAGTAAGAAGCGTCACTGAATCGCCAATTTCAATTACTTTCCAATTTTCTTCCTTTCACTTCAATAAATATCCTTAAACTCACTTTTAAAAATCACATTTCCTGGAAATCAATCGATTAGCTCTCCCTTTGGAATCAATCACATAACAACAGTCTTGTAACTGAAAATGGTAATCATTTCAGCATTCCAATTCAATACACATTCCTTTCTTCTACACAATTTAATCCACCATAACATCATGCACATTTTTCTCCTAACTTATTGAACACTTTGCTAAATCAATACCCAGACCTCAAATCACCAGCAAACAGAAACTCACTGAAATGGAAATACTTGACAAAAGAGAATAGGAAAGAGTGAAAGAAGAGGAGACATAGAGAATCAGTGAAAGAAGACGAGACATACTTGACTTGCGTCCTTTGGCGAAATTCACAGCAAAATTGCTTGACATCTAATCATCATCTTCTTCTCAAGTCATCAAATAAGCAAATCATATCTATATTCCTGGAGTAAACGCTCCACATTAATCAGCAACAGAAATCTTTTGTTGATCGCAAAACTTTGAGTTGTAAAATATTCACTTCAGTCATCTGTATCAACGATTTCAAATTTCTTCTAAGTAACTGCTGACAATACATTATAAAATCTAGTAGATTCGGGAAATGTAACATTCGAATCAGCGACAGAAAGTTATCTAAACTACACTATTCATTGAGCAAAAATCACATTTAAATATCAATTTGGCACTCTCGCAGACTAGCAGCGATCATATAAACAAATAATATCTATATTACTGGAGAAAAAACTACACATTAATAAACAATTTTGAAATTTCTTCCGCGAGTGACTGCGGATGATAGATTATGAGCAGACATCGAAATAAAATTGAATTTGCAGAGTGTTAGAGAAAACATATACTCCCATCAACGGTAGTGAGAATTCTAAACTACAAAAATAACAAAAAGCAACCAAACAGATAAAAATTCGAGTTCGATAACGAAAGAAGAGCTTATAAGAAACTTACTCAAATCATATTTATCAAGGATTTCGAATTTCTTCCGGAAGAAACTACGAAAGACTTCGCATGAGAAATGTAACAACAGAGAATGGATGAACTTCGTCGGCGGTTGTACAGAGGGACGAATGGAGCAGTGATAGAGGAATACAGTCCCACGCACGAAAACTAAATGAAATTAGAGATTACGCGGGCCATTGAAGATTTTTACTAAATGTTGGGTGAACTTAGCTACGGGCCATCCACAAAGCCCGCGTCAACTGAAATTTAGCAGCTGCAAAATAGAACTTAACTATGGGCTCCCTAAGAGGCCCGTAGTTATTGGACACTGGCTACGGGCTATTAACATAACCCACCGTTAATAGAGCACAGCAACAACTATTTTTTCCACCAGTGCAGCAACTGCAAGAAACACCATATTTATGATGAAATTTGTATTCGTAACTTTCTTCCCATTGCCCTCTCCAAAGTTGAAGATAAGCCTTACATTTTTTATATCATGTAGAACCATTTACGTCTATGAACAACGATATACCTTTTTACTTGTATATAACTTACGCTTGCGTATCTTGTTTTTAGTTCAAAAAATCTTAGTATCTGCCTGAACCTTTGAAGCTTATTGTGGTCTTGGATGGCTAATGCGAGGGTTTATAGTATTTGTGTGTGGCCTTAACAACTCTTTCTGCTGTTGTTTCAAGCCACCCTTTTTAACAACTCTACAAAATGCAGCTTTATGAAAAAAGAAAGAAAAGAAAAGAACAACCACCAACATCATACCAAAAATACATAAACAATCCTACTTTGAATTTAGTTGAAGCTATAATATTCACAAATTGATGCGACATCTCGTCTCAACAGCATGTTCAAACTCGTCTCTTTGAAGTATTAACGTCTGAAAGATTCTTTGGACTATGCCCTTGAAGCATCCTATTACCTTCTTCCTCAGCTTCATGCATTTTTTTTCCAATTTTGCCAGCCTTTGCGTAAACAAACTACAAGCTACCACCATGTGAAGCAAAGAGATCGCATAACTAAGTCAGTCTTCAAATATAATTTCCCAACAACTTAGGAACACGAGTTAAAATAAAAGATATTTGGTGGCATCAAGCCTTAGCAAACCTGATAGCCGGAGGGAGTAAAGGTATAATGGTATGAACAATTTTTTCCAGAGGAATTTCTAATCAGCATGTTAAAGTTTGCCAGAGGACCCAGAGAGGTGAAAGAAATCATAAAACAAATAAATCCAAAGAGACGAATCCACACTAAAATTGAAAAACGTTAAGGGTAGGCTAGAAGACAAGAAAACACAAATTGTAGTACCTCTTTCTGTGTACTTAAGACAACAATCATCAAAGGAGTTCGCTCAAATTTGTCAAGAGCATGAATCTCAGCCCCAAATCGAAGGAATAATCCACACAAATCGATGTCCCGTATGAGAGCTGCATAATGCAATGGAGTGACTCCATCCTGAGATAAATGTTCAAGCATCAACCATCATAAAACAGATGCATTATATTAAACAAGTTAAATACAACAAAACTGAACTAGGAATTCAATACTCCAGTGTAAGCGAAAGTGTTTTAGAATAGGTAATGAACTAGGAATTTGATACTTCATTTTATGTGAAAGTGCTTTAGAATAGGTAATGAACCTTGTCCTTCGCTTTGACGTCCGCACCCGTAAAAACTAACAACTCAGCGATTTCTGACAATCTCCTTCTAGCAGCATAGTGAAGAGAAGTTTCACCACGAATATTTTTGAAGTTAACATCAGCTCCTGCCAACAGTTGCACATCATTATTAACAATAAGAACAAGTATTAGGCTAAGATCATGCCCTAATGACCGTGTTACCAACACAGTATAAACAAATAAAATACGGCGTGTGTTAAGATTTGTAGTTACAACAACACCCCCCACCCCGAGTCCTTTGTACTAATACTACCATTATACAGGATTTTTGGAAAGTCAAGGTGTAAACAAGAAAACACAAATCCTAAGCCAAAAAGGCAAAAGAAGAAAAGGTAACAAATGTATACACCAAAATGAAAAAAATCCAAGTTGCAAAGTTATGTCAACTAATATAGAGATTCTAAAGACTCGAGGCTAAAAGAAAGCCAAAAATGGAAAGAAAAAGTGGAAACATTCTCAATTTACATTCGAGTGCTCAAAACAGGTTAATGACAAATCTTGGTATGGTACGTAGTGTTCTTTGAAGTCTTCCACTCTCATCGTTTCTCAAAAAAGCAAATTAAAACCCATTATACCTTCCTACAATAGAACATTACAGATAAGCTCTTATATGAAACATTCAGCTAACTCGTGAACCTTTCATTCCACATTAAAGTTTACAAAGACCAATTTCCAGCTGAATCTTAGACTGGTGGACGTCTTGTGAACCACTATAGTTTGAGTTCATGCATCCACAAGAGAACATTAAAGCAAGAGGTGCGAATAATTCTCACAAGGGTTGAAACGTATTCAACCATCTCAGTTAAGATTTCATAAAGACCACTCCCACAAGACATATAATATTCCTATAAAACAAACAACAGCATGATCCTCCTACAAAGTTAACAGTAAGCAGCAGTGGTCAATTCTAGAAGCAACAGTGAATTAGATTACACATTACCCAAAAGGGGGAATAGAGTGGAAATTGTACACTTAACCTTATTTAACCATCGATCTCAATCTCACCTATCTGGAAAGTAACACCTATCATACTTTTTTTTGTTTTTGTTTTCATTAAAGATGCTCCTAGGAGTATAAGAATTCATAAAGACTACTCCCACAAGACATGATCCTCCTATGAAACTAACAATAGTGTGATCCTCTGTGTGATCCTCCTCACGCATGTGGTCAATTCTAGAAGGAACGATGAATTAGAAAACATATTAGGCAAAAGGGGGGCATGGAGCGGAAATCGGCACTTAACCTCTTAATCCCTGTGTTGGCTAGGACATCAAAGAAAGAAAAAAGAATGAAGATGAGAAACACACAACTAAATACATATGCTCACATCTGCAGTCCGTCAATGAGCTTCATATGTACTCTTTGCGGATCCTGTTTGCAGGAGAAAACCCCAATTGCATAATCAAAAGGTGCTGGAAATTTCGATTTCTCTGCTGATAGTTTACACTTTGCAGCCCCACTACCTTTTTTTCAACTTTCTTATCTATCTAATCGAACATGAACATAAGGATAAGATAACTGAAGCCATAGCCTCACACATGGCATCTCTATGAACACTTCCTCCACCTATCAAACAAAAGTATACAACACACTGCCACTGATTTAGTTGCCACTGGATACTAGTCACTTCATCCCTTTTCAGAAAGGTGATTAAAAGGATTTCTTTATGTTCTAAACAAAGCTAATTAACTCATTAAATTAAAGTTGTGACTTTTAGGAATTACCAATGATATCATAAGTAGCTTGAATGGATTTCTTACTGCTAAAGTTTTAGTAGCTACGGTTGCAATTCAATGATGATATAAACAATCTGACACATTCTCGGTTCCATAGTAAGTAGTTCTATACTTCTAAATCCAAAAGTTACATGTTACATTTGATTTAGGAATGACCTCTTCTATAGATGCCACATACATAGCTCATTACAATAACTAGATATCTCTTAAGCCATGGGAGATAGAGAGGGAGAGCTTTAAACAACCAACCAAAAATAAATAAGAGTGCTTTCTTCACTACAAACTAAGGGCATGTTCTTTTGGGCTGAAAAGAGCTGAGCTGTAGTGAACTGAAATTAACTAAATTAAATGGAATAGTGAAAGGTGAGAGTAAAAGGTATTGTGTTAAATTGAAAATAAGCTACATTATGCATAAGTTGTCAAAACTCAACAAACTCTTGTGTCATCTTCATTTGCATTTTTTTGATTGACAAAATTGACAATGTGCCATATTACTTCCCCAAAATAACCTAAAACTTGTGAGCTAATGATTACTGATACGAACATTGTTGCCTAGTTCCAGTTACAATTAATGCACTTCCTACATTTCCAGTAATTCTTTCATCCAAACTAATCATGTGATTCATGTCATAAAGTACAAAATTCAACTAATGTAATAGAACTCTATAATAAACCCAAAGTGAGACGAGCAACTTTGGCTCGAGCCAGCCCCAATTTTGACAGAGTTAAGGCCCCATCGATTGGCCTTGGAAGTATGAGTAAATTTTTTCGAGCGTTTTAGTATCAGGCTCGATTATTCCTTTTCTGGGTAGAAACCCCATGATGGTGTGTAGATCCCCCAATATACTTGCTTGCCTGAGAAACATCTATGGGTCATACTGACCTACAATCAGAAACCTGGATCAAATTACGAAACCCCGCCCCTGCCTCAAAACCCACTACTCACCTAAGCTCTGAATCAACTTCCCCCCACCAAATTCAAGAAGAAATGTAAATCATAAAGCCAAAACACAAGCGACCCAATTGAAGTTCATGTTTGCAATATATCTGGTAGCAGTCTTCGACATCTATGTTACGACCGGTTTGAGTGCATCGGATACGGGTGTCCGGCGGCGATTTTGTGGAAAAGCAGTTTTGGTAACGGGGGCGGCGCGCGACCCGTTTTGGGGGGGTCGGGACTGTCGACATGCTTCGATAGGTTTCAGTAGTGTCGCCCCCGACCCCACACCCATACATCGGTTTTTAACACCTTTATGATACGGGTAGTCCAAAGAAGCGGATACCATATGATACAACCTTGTTTTAACACCATGTCTACGCCATATACTATGAGTAAAAAAAAAAAAAACCCTTAAAACAAAAACGAACAAAACCCAAAATCATTAAAACCCATTACATTATTTCTTGATGATAAAAATAACAAGATTAAAGAAAATGCAATACCATTATTTATGAGAATGAGAACAACATCAACATTGTCACTTCTCCAAGCGAAATGAATAGGAGTCCGACAGAAATCATCCTCTTCATTGATCAACTTCTTTAAAGAATCAACTTCTACTAGAAATTTCACCACCTAAAACCCAAATTAAAAGACAAAGAAACTCAACAATGGCGATTAAGAGAGAATGAAGAAGATAAAGAAACTCAAGAATGGAGATTAAAGAGAGAGATTATAGTACCTGGGGTTGACAATAAATGGTAGCAATATGAAGGAGAGATTGGCGAAAGGGGTCTCTTCGGTGGTACAAAGCAATGTAAAGTTGTGTTTGAGAAAGCGACTCCAAGACTTGAGTATCACCAAATGCTGTGGCTATGAAAAGATTTCTTTTTGGGTGTTACATCCATTTTACTATTATTATTGTTAATTGAAGTTTGGTAAGAAATTAGATTATGTTAGTAATAACTATTTATAGTGCTTTATTAGTAGATACTTAGTAGATTCGTTAACTAAACACTAATAAATTATAGAATAATATAAAAGTTTGAAATATTTGTTGGGGGTGAAGATGGAGAAAGTTTTTTTTTTGTAAGATTCCCCGTCTTTGAAAGGATTTTTTTTTTTTGTTCAGATTACATTTTTCATTTTCTTTTGGTTCACTTGTTATAATTTTATAGTATGTGATTTTATTATCTTACATTCACTTAGTAGCTTTTATTTTTATTTAGTATTAACTTTGACACCTTACAAGCAATCAACAAAGTAATAGAAAGTAAGCACACATTGTGGACCAAGGACCCACTAGGCCCATTCGGTTTAGGTAAGAGTTTGATTCTTTCAAATCAAATAAAAGGCAGGTCTAATTTGGGTTATATTGGACTGAGACCAGGTTCGACCTATTGACTCTTGTCGTCCCTAATTACAACAATGAAAAATTGACCTTGGGGTAGAACCATGAAATTTAGGTGTGTATGACAATACTTAAAATTTTGCATGCATGTCATGAAGCTCTATAGAACATCAACATTCATTTCCCTTCCTTTTATTTTTTGTTAACTATTTGGGCCCAGTCCAATCCTGGCCCACTTTAAAGGTGAAAGTATGGAAATATCCTGAGGTATAAAATTTTCGTTTTTCCCCTGGGCCCCAGGCCAGAAAGTACAAGCTATCAGTTAAGTTCACACATAAAAAGGCCTTCATGACGTCATCACCTTCACCAAGTGACATCATCCAAGTACTATTAGTACTTGGACCTAATCAGTCAGATACGTTTTGACACACATTACAATGCACTTGCTTGTACTATTCTCGGACTGCTATCCGAGCTTGGATCTGACTTAAGCATCTGAAGGACGATCCCCAGTACAACCCACGGGGTAGCTCAACATCTTTTTGCAGGACCTCGGCACAGGAAGACCTCGAACTGCCATTTTCGTCTACCCTAAAGTTGGAATTGGACTCCCTCGAATTACAAATTCACTCTATTTCTTGACTCCCAAAACAGTTGGCGCTGTCTGTGGGGACCCTTACAAAATACCTTCAATTCGAATACCATGAAACGAGGAAACGCGAACCAAGGAGCTAGCCTCGAAAAGCAGTATATGAGAACACTCAGACCAATCAGGTGACCCGAGAGGATGTGATCGTTGAGGACGAGGACCCCAACATTCCTATCGAAGAAAGCCCCGACACCACTCCACTCGACCAGCCTCCACCTCCAGTGACTTATAGCGACTTGCACAAGCTTGAATTCTGAATGAGTAGGTACATCACGACTACGATGAGGCAGTGGCAGGCTAAAGTTGTATCACCTAAACAAAGATAAATCCTAAATTCCTCTAACAACAATAGTCAAGGGAAGTAGGGTCGAATCCACAGAGAGACAAAGTTTCTAAGTTAATATTTAGCTAAACAGCTACTTCAGACAAGATCAGACAAGAATAAGCTGAACTACTAATTAGACTAAAGAAAATAATATAAAAATGAGATTTAGACTATGAATTAAAGATTTAGGGCATAAGTTCGGTCCACCATGCTTCTTCCAATCAAAACGATCAAACAACTATCAATACCTAGGTCAAGAGTCGAGAGATTAGAGCATGCAATTAGCCATGGATAAGTCTCAACGCTCATAATTCAACATATGCCGCATGTTCACTAACATAATCAGAATCACTGATGTGTACTAGGCCTCTAAAAGAAAGACGGATCTGTGCAAACAATTATTAACCACAAGTAATCAATGAAACTTGCGCAATAATATTAATTACTCGTCAAGAACAAATCACACCACAATCAATCTAATCAAGCCCTGAAATTAACAGCAATTCAAATATGAATCATGGTACAAACATGGTTTTCCTCCCTAAATCCCTAGAAATAAGACTACTCAGACATAATTGAATCAACAATAACAAAACTAATATAAAACCCTCATCTTTGCATCATGAATGAATTCAATAATCAAACTAAGCAATCAAGAATGAAAGAAAATAATTAAGAGTGAACAAAAATACCAATTGACGGAAAGCAGTAACTTTTATTGAAAATAATTCAAGGTTCAATCACCTTTGAAACTAATCTAAAGTGGTTAATCTAAGAAAAGCTATCTAAACTAATACTAATTAATACTGGAAAATAAAGATGTCTTTAAAAATAATAAGAGTTTTCTATTTATACTCCCACTCGAAAACTAATTAAAACATGAATTACAAGATGGAAATGGGGTCGTGGACATGCCTGCCCGATCGGGCAACCATCACCCTACGCCATCAGGCTAGGCCTAACAACAAAAATGAGCCCAACTACAATTCTCTTCCTTCACAAATACACGGCAACAGCAAATAGAACCCAAGTCCTGCCCGATGCAATCGGGCCTTCTTCGCCCGATCGGGCCATATTCTGCCTGATGAGAACACGTCTTTCCAGCCCTCTTAGCTTTTGGCACTCAATCTTCGCGCTTTAGAGGTCTCGAGACCTCGTACACCATCTACAATGCTCGTGATAACTTCTACGTGCCTCATTACAACTCATAAACCCGTGATCCCTTTAATATCGCTTGGGAAAAGGGATAAAACTTCCTAAAACCTGCAATTCAACACGAAAATACAACCACGACTATATACGATAATTAGTATAAAATAGCTCCAAAGAGCTCCGTTGACGTACGATTTAGCTCATAAATAAGGGGGGAAACTCTATATAAATCCATGATATCAGACTCCCCCAAGCTAAACCTTTGCTTGTCCTCAAGCAAATAAAACATGAACATGGAATAAATTGTCTCACCCCATAGATATAACAATCAAAGCTTAAAAACATTTTCAAGACTAATAATCGTTCAAGTAGGCAAAATTCAAGTTAGCTATTCAAATCCATCCAACTACCAATCATCCAAGCAGACCATCAAATTCAACTCATCTACATGGCATAAAAATCATGAAAAAGTTTCTCACAAAGCTGTCACTCCTTTCAATTTTGTGGCAAGCAAAGAATATGCCCGAACACTCACCAACCAAACCATAGATGCTCTTCTCACTCACAGTCTCATGTGCTTAAGAGGGTTAAAAATCGCTCATCCTCATCAAGTCGACTCAATTAGCAGACATACTCTCTAACTTTGACAAACTGACTCGAAATCAATCCAATAAACAATTTAAACACGAGCTCAAGAGGACTTTATAGGGTTGTAATGAGGCTTAGGCAAGAGGTACGGGATATTTTTAGGAAATGTGGTAGAAAAACCAAGAACAGGGGAGCAAAAATCACTCAAACAAGGCCGAGGATGGCCGAAACAACTCCCAACAATCCCAAATAACCACAAACATAACCCAACTCTTATGAATCGATAAAAACTCACAACAAACCCAATTTTCAAGCAATGTAGCACATTCTTCTTTATAAACAACGTGAATGAAGGAACTTTGAACTCTTTTGAACTTTTATTTCTTTTTCTTTCATTTTTAGAATCAAACATTCACGCAACTCAAACTTTGCTTTTCTTTCCTTTTTCTCACACTTGGAACCGCATCAAATACACAAATCATTCCCAAAACCAAACCAAACCATAAAACCACTCTTATAACTCAACCCAACAACGCTTCCCCAAGATAGGCTTGGAAATAGTATCAAAATAAAGGCCATGGGTTCATAATAAGGGTTTAGTAACATGAAATAGGTCATTAGGCTCAGCGGGGCTAAGGAGGATAAAAGTATGTAAAAAAATTCACTCTGAGGCTCAAGATTCAGACAAAAGAACGCGTCTATCACAGCAAATGCTATAAGTCATCGAATATCAGACAAGTACGAAGTCAAAGTCAAGATCAATAAACTAAAGAGAAACTAACACATAAAACAGACTGGATAATAATATGAATCCATTAGGCTACAAAGAGGCCTCACAGTCTAACCAATTCAGGCATGCAACACAAGGTAGTATATAATAATAAAAATTCGCTCGAAATCATAGCAATCAAACTTCAAATCATAGCCTCAAAATCACAAATCCCCAGCTATCCTGAAAACAAAGTCAAATCGTTTTCAATCAGAATACAACAAGGGGCACAAGGAGGCAACTAAACAAGTCATGTGAATTATATATTATTATTATTTTTAGTATTTTTCGAAAGCAATAAATCTATCCTAAAAAGCAATAAAAAAAACAAAGAGAACAGAAATCCTCCCCCAAGCTGAACTTGGCAGTGTCCTTAATGCCAAAAGATGGACAAAAGGACGATGCTAAGAGGAAAAACAACGTTAGTGTTCTCTCACTCTCTCTCACTCCAAAAATATATATAAAAAATAAAAATAAAATAAAATAAAGGGAAATTACGGGTTGCCTCCCGCACAGTGCTGGTTTGTAAAGGTCCCGCACGACCATAATACCTCCATATCTCAAATCGGAGGGGTTTGGTAGTGGGTGCCACCCTCATCAAACATCTTCCTTCTCCAAATGTTCTTGATCTTTCCTCCAGAATGTGATGCAACCTTAGGTGCATTATGATAATGCACCTTCTCTTCAACCACCTCAACAAAATATCAACCCTCTGCAACAAGCTTGTTCAAGCATAGGTGCCTGAACAGCATTGGTTAGTTTAAAAGAAACTTTATCATCACCAACACTTAAAGTTAAAGACCCAAACTTAACATTAATAATAGCACATGCAGTACACAAAAACGGTCTACCCAGAATAATGGGAATCTGGGCATCCTCCTCCATATCAAGTACTACAAAATCAACAGGAATGTAGAATTTCCCGACCCTAATAGGAATGTGCTCTAAAACACCTTGGGGATATATTATAGAACGATCATTCATCTGTAAAGTGATTTGTGTGCACTTAAGTGCTCCTATATTCAATTTCTTATAAACAGATAAAGGCATAACAGAAACAAAAGCACCTAAATCGCACAAAGTTCTTATCAATAAAAATAGGTCCAAGATGGCAAGGAGTAGAAAAACTACCAGGATCTTTCATCTTAGGTGGGGATTTATTATACATAAATGCACTACACTCTGCAGTAAGAGCAACACATTCTACCCCACCAAAGTCTCTCTTCTTAGTTATCATGTCTTTCAGAACTTTGACATAAACAAGGACTTGAGTGATTAATTCAGTGAAAGGAATCGTTACCATAAGGTTCTTGACCATAGCCAAGAACTTACCAAATTGTTGTTCGACCTTTGATTTCTGCATCCTGTGAGGAAAAGGTGGCCTTGGTGTAAAACGCGTTTTAGAAATCTTTTCCTTTTTCTTCCTTATCTGTTCAGCTTCCTCAGATAATTCGGCCTCAAACGTCGAACTCTTTTCTTCTCCTTCCTCTACCACCTTTTCCCCTTAGTCGAGGCATCATCATCAATGGGCAATGGAGGAGCGTCATAAGCAAGGCCACTACGAAGGGTAATGGCATTCGCTTGCTTCCTATGAATAGGTTGCCCGGGCAATTGTCTTGCTGCCTCTGAGCATTGTTGCCTGCAATTTGAGCCAATTGGGTCTCGATGAGTTTAATATGGTTGTTCATGTTTCTATTCGACTCCTCGTGATTCTTTTGTATCGTGAGCAAAAGTTTCATCAAATCAGACGTAGTGGGCTGTGCCCAAAATGACCCTGAACACCACATACCTCGCAGTGAGATGAGGTAATGGGTGCAACAACAGACATAGCATTAATGCTCAAAGGAGGGGGTGTCGATGTAAAGGATTTTAAGGTGTCAAGCTTCATATTCAGTTTCGCCACTTGCGAAGTCAGCAATGCAAGGGCGTCTACATCGAATACATTCCTTGTGAGGCTTCCAGATTTGGAATTATCATTAGCTGCAAGTTTTGACAAGAAGTCATAGCCTACATCCACTTCCTTATCTGGAAAACCTCCTCCCACAGACGAGTCAACAATACTCTTCATCTGAGGCTGCAGACCATTGTAGAATGACTGCGTCAAGAACCATTTGTCCATGTTGTGATGTGGACATTCTCTCTGTAAATCTCTGAATCTAGCCCACGCTTTCCGAAGTTTCATCAGGCTCTTGGGAAAACGTGGCTAGTTTGTTTCTGATTTTGCTGTTTTTGTAGGTGGATAAATACTATCTGAGAAACGTAGCACAAATGCGACTCCATTCAGTTTCTTTCACGTTGTTGAGCCACTTCTATGCTCTATCTCTAAAAGAAAACTCGAACAACATGACTTTCAATTGGTATGGAGTGACTCCGGCATATTTGTCGGTTCGACAAAGCTGGTGAAACCGCTGCAGATGATTTGCCAGGTATTCAATAGGATGCCCACCAAACTGATTTTCCTAAACCATGTTGATAAGTCCACGCTTAATCTCAAAATTGTTAGCGGTGATGGTGGGCATTAGTGGGCCAGTGGGAAGGCAATCAAGATTAGGCACCCCATATGAATTTAACGATTTGGACATAGCTGAACTCGAAGTGTCTACATCAGAGGTGTTCAGCTGAACAGACTGGTTTTCTTTCTGAATTTTCTTTCGAAGTTGCCTGAGAGTCTTTGTAAGATTGGGATCCTTTGGGATGGGGGTACCGTTCTTTGAGACCTGGGCATACAAAAGAAACAAAAAGACGTAGTAAAACGTACCTTAATGGAAACGATGAAGTTCCAATGAGGTAGAGAGAAGTAACAAATAACCAAATAAAAACTATAAAACTAGTCGTCTCCTCGGCAACGGCGCCAAAATTTGACAGGCTTAAGTCGTATCACCTAATCAAAGATTAATCCTAAATTCCTCTAACAGCAATAGTCAAGGGAAGTAAGGTCGAATCCACAGAGAGACAGAGTTTCTAAGTTAATATTAAGCTAAACAGCTACTTCAGACAAGATCAGACAACAATTAGTTGAACTACTAATTAGACTAAAGAAAATAATATAAAAATGGGATTTAGACTATATATGAATTAAAGATCTAGGGCATTAGTTCGTTCCTCCATGCTTATACCAATCAAAAGGATCAAAACACTATCAATACCTAGGTCAAGAGTCGAGAGATTAAAGCATGTGCTGAGCTATGTTAAGTCTCAACGCTCATAATTTAACATATGTCGCATGTTCACTAACTTAATCAGAATTACTGATGTGTACTAGGCCTCTAAAAGTAAGACGACTTTGTGCAAACAATTATTAACCACAAGCAATCAATGAAACTGTGCAATAACATTAATTACTCGTCAAGAACAAATCACACCGCAATTAATCTAATTAAGCCCTAGAAATTAATAGCAATTCAAATATGAATCATGGTATAAACATGGTTTTCCTCCCTAAATCCCTAAAAATAACACTACTCAGACATAATTGAATCAACAATAACAAAACTAATATAAAACCCTAATCTTTGTATCATGAATGAATTCAATAATCAAACTAAGCAATCAAGAATGAAATATAATAATTAAGAGTGACGAAAAGTACCAATTGACGGAAAGCAGTAACTTTTATTGAAAATAATCCAAGGTTCAATCACCTTTGAAACCAATCTAAAGTGTTTAATCTAAGAAAAGTTCTCTAAACTAACACTAATTAATACTGGAAAATAAAGATGTCTTTAAAAATAATAAGAGTTTTCTATTTTACTCCCACTCGAAAACTAATTAAAACTTGAATTAAAATATCGAAATTATCACCCTACACCATCAGGCTGGGCCTAACAACAAAATTGAGCCCAGCTACAATTCACTTCATTCGCAAATACGCAGCAGCAGCAAATAGAACCCAAGGCCTACCCGATGCAATCGGGCCTTCTTCGCTCGATCGGGCCATATTCTGCCCGATCAGAACACGTCTTTCCAGCCCTCTTAGGTTTTGGCACTCAATCTTCGCGCTTTAGAGGTCTCGAGACCTCGTACACCATCTACAGTGTTCGTGATAACTTCTATGTGCCTCATTACAGCTCGTAAACCCGTGGTCCCTTCAATATCGCTTGGGAAAAGGGATAAAACTCCCGAAAACCTGCAATTCAACGCGAAAACACAACCACGACTATATACGATAATTAGTATAAAATAGCTCCAAAGAGCTCCATTGACGTACAATTTAGCTCATGAATAAGGGGGAAAACTCTATATTAAACCATGATATCAGGCAGCTCTTCGATGAAATGAAGGATGACCAGCCTAATCCCCCTAATCGAGGAATCAACCTCGAACAAACCGGAGCTCGACAGACGAGGCCCACAAATCGTGCCCTAACCAAGCACGTACCTGGTCCGTCGAAGAATGCTCGAGCTGCCTCAAAGGCAAAATATACCATGTCACCTAACTGGGAGGACCCTCAAATTATTATAACAGAGAAGCATATGAGAAATAAGAACTTTGATGCCCGTCGAATTATTGGAAAGAGAGGAAAAAGTCCCAGACATGGGATTCGAAATATTAGGAGATGACTTGAACCTCTGGGATGTCGAAGGAACAGACTAACCATCACCTCACCCAATATGAAGTCGAACATCATGTTGGAGTACATGAAGAAGTTGTTGAGTCAGGATATCGAGTTGCCTCGGCCATTCCTCATTTGTCCCTCTTCAGTCGACATATCATGGAGACCACTAACACGGGCAAGATCAAAATCCCAATGATCGAGCATTACTTAGGCACCACTGATCTTGTTGATCATTTGGCTGCATGCAGGTAGGATGTCAATGGGGCGGGGTTTGTGAAGACCTGCCGACACCCGCCCTAATTGGTGGGGATGGGAGAAGGTTTCACGGGTGATGCGGCGGGGATGGGGATAGAAATTATCCCCGTCATGGGTGATGGAGCGGGTGTGGAGTTTAGAATGCACCCCCCATCCCCACACGCCCTGCCTCATCCCCGCAAGCCCTGCTTTATCCCCGCCTCATCCCCGCAAGCCCTGCTTTATCCCCGCCTCATCCCCGCTAGCCCTGCTTTATCCCCGCCTAGTAAGTACTTATTAATTATTCTTTAATAACAACTATATTGAATATACTTATTTTATTTCAACATATGTTTTTTTTTAAAATTAGCACATATTTTAATAAACATGTGACTTATGTTAAGGCGGGTATGGAGGATATGAGACGGGTGCGGAGACCCACGTGGGTTATGGGGTGGGGATAATTTTTATTGCGTACCTGTTGGGGCGGGTATGGGCATAAAAAGTTTCCCTGCCATGGGTGCTAGGGTGGGGATGGGGATGAGATTTTTAGGCGGGTGCGGGTGCGGAGTAATCTTCCTCCGCATCCGCCCCGCCCCATTGACATTCCTACATACAAGTCACAAATGAGTGTCCTGCGAGTCAAGTTGGTGTCGGTACTTTCCGACTACATTAAAGGGCTGGGTTCGCAACTAGTTCACTAGCCTTCAATCTGGTATCATCAAAAGCTTCTTAGCCCTCAAAGCCTTATTCTCTTAGCATTTCATCACGGCCAAATGCCACAAGAAGACCAACATGCACTTGATGTCGGTCTCCCAGCAGAAACGAGTTAGCTTAAGCTACTAGATTAAGAGGTTCAACGAAGAATCCCTCATGGTATTCGATCTCTAAGATGGGGTTGCTGTTACAACTCTGATGAATGTCCTCCACCCAGGTTGATTCAAATTTGAATTGGATATGAGGGAAACCTTAACCTTGGCGGATGCAATGAGACAAACACAGAAGTACATTCAAGCCTCAAACATTTGCAAGAATGTGCACGATGAGGAAAGCAGCAAAAGAAAGATTGAAACGTCAAATCCCAAGGATGGCATGTCTGACAGGTTGAAGAAGGATCGACCCTTAGATGGTGGCTACGACCCGCAATTTAACATCAACAGAAGGAAGATCTACCTCGACCTAAAAGAAAAGTCTGTCCTTCCTCAACCAGCCCCTATCAAGACATCGAGCTATAGAAGGGATAAATAGCTATGGTGTGAGTACCATAGAGAATGTGGTCACACGACCAAAGATTGTAGGGAGTTGAAGAAAGCTCTGAACAAGCTCGCTGATGAGGGCAAGTTAAATAGATACCTGAAGGACCCCATAGAGGATCGAAGCGAGAAGAAGAAGGATCATGCATGAGACCAAAAGCGACGACACCGAGGGGTACGTCGGTGTCATAGCTGTTGGCTTTGCTTTAGGAGGCCTAACCGGTCGATCAAGAAAAAAACACCTCTATCATATTAAAAGCATGGTGTTGGATAGAAGTGGGTGGAGGAGCAGTATTCATGTGGAGGAAGGAGTGTGATTACTGCATTTATTTGTTTTCTCAATTGTGTTGCTTTTTGTATTAAAACCTTTTGTTGAAAACCTCCTTTAGAAACTTTTTAAAACCTTTAAAACTTAAAACCTTTTAAAAAAAAATAACTTTTTATCATTCTTGGCGATGCTATTTCCATTGGCAACGGTTTCAGTTGACGATTCATGTAAGTCGACCCCAAATCACTTTGGGAATAAGGGTTGTTGTTATTTGTTGTTGTTGTATTATCATCTTAAAAGCGTCGAAGTGTTCAAGAAAGCGATCGAGCACCCCCACCATGGTGTTTGGTGAAAGTTCGAGGAAAATAGAAACTCCGCATGATGACCCCCTGGTCATCGAATTAAAGGTGGCCAACCATAGGGTTTTTTGAGCTTTGATTGATAGTGGTAGCTCAACTGGATTAATAACGTGGGAATACCTTCAAAAATTGAAGTATGTAAAGAAGGAAATTCTAGCCATTGGCCAACCCTTGGTCGGCTTTTGTCCACCCCCTTGGAGCCATCAAGCTACCCAATCTCTTTGGCGACAAGGGAAAAGGGAAATGCATCCCAGTGAACTTCTTGTTGGTCGACATCGACCTGCCTTGTGACATCATCATTGGTAGGCCGACATTAAACAAAATCAAGGCTGCAATTTCGACATACCACCTCTTGCTGCAATTCGAAGAACATGATGGTACAATAGACAGTTTGCATAGCGAACAGAGATCAGATCGAGAGTGTTATGTCAACAACTTAAGAAGCAGAAATAAGGAGTTAGTCGAACAGGGCACCAGCAAAAGAAAGAGAGAAGATGATGGTGCATCGAAAAAGTCTCCTCCCCCTCGACGACTGTTCTACAACGAAAACCCCATCAACCATAGTCGACTTCAGCCGGTCAATGAAGACGAAGAAGTACCACTCGACCTGATCCTAACCAGACAGTTCGAGTGGGTTAAGGCCTTAACCCGGAAACAAGAGAGATTTTTTGCCTTTTGACTGATGAAATGCCAGGGAAAGATCCGTCGATCACAAACATCAGTTGAACATCAAAAAAGATTTCAAGCCCATCAAGTAGAAGCTACGCCATCAAGGGCTCGAAAAAACAAAGATGTTGCTGAAGTAGCGAAGAAACTGCTAATTGTTGGGCTCATCAGAGAGTGCGAGTACACATAATGGTTGTCGAACGTGGTGCTAGGTCGAAAACTCAATGGGACGTGGAGGATGTGCGCCGATTTTACTAACCTAAATAAAGCTTGCCTAAACGACGATTTCCCTTTACCGATAATTGACAACATAGTCGATTCGACAGCCGGGCACGCTAAATTCAGTTTCATGGACGCCAATGCTGGAAATCATCGTATTCCTCTAGCCGAGGAAGACCAGGTGCATACGGCGTTCATTATAAGTTGCGGTGTATATTGTTTCATAATCATGCCCTTTGGTTTAAAATATGCAGGGGCCACCTATCGACGCCTTTTGAACAAGATGTTCAATGACCAACTCGGTAGGAACGTCGAAGTTTACGTAGACGACATGATCGTCAAAAGTAAGCTGGTCGAATACCATATCTAGGATCTGAAGGAATCTTTGGCTACTCGGCGCAAGTACAAATGAAATTGGATCCAAAGAAGTGCGTTTTTGGCGTTCGAGGTGGAAAGTGCCTTAGTTCTCTAGTAGATGAAAGGGGAATTGAGGTCAACCCTGAAACATAAGCTGGTCAAATACCATGTCTAAATTATTGATTTTACTAAACTATCCCTAAACTAGTATTTTTTGTCTTATTCTCCCTTTACGTGCTTCATGAACTGATCCGATATCCTCAACCTTCTGAGCATATTCTTTTGAAATTAGTTGGTGGTTGGAAAATTCTTCATTTTCAAAAGCTATACGCAGCCCTCGGGGGGGATTTTGCAGCATTGCATTTTAATAGGAAGTTAAAGAATTCAGTTACAGTTAATTGAATCAACTCAGTTAAAAAGAGAAAAAGAACTCTGTCTTTTGCAAATCACATAAGTGACCAAAACTTATCACAAATTCACCAATATGTTTTCTCTCTTCCTTGAAATCAACTGAATCATCCCAAGCCCAACATCAAGGTACATTATACAGAGAAGCCTTTATTTTTGCAGTGCTCAATTTTTCTGTTATCTCCAACAACAATTTCACCCAATTCATCATCTCCTTGTTACTATCAAAATCATATGGCTTGATAAAAGTAAAATTGGTATTAATCTTATTATCAATCATCAGTTACCGAACCCTTTTTCTCTCTCCTCTTCAACGCCATCAACTTATTTGTTCACATAAAACGACAATGAGGGATTCATCAACTTATTTCTCTGTAATCTCCATCATTATTGATCATAGACATTATACACTTGCTTGCATCTAATAAAGACATCATGTCGAGATGTTTGATTGTTTTAATTATTCATTTTTCACAAACATCTATGGTGATAAAACAACGAGAAACTTTTTTTTGACAACGGGAGGTCAAAGTAATATATATGAACAAAGATTAGTTAGGGTTAGATGAGTTAACAATTGACTATAAAGATATAATTAGTGCACTCTAGAGACATATACAAAACCATAAAGCCATTATAAATTATTCCGTTTTTGGTGCTGCCGGGAGCACGAAGCACCGGGATGACGTCGCTATCTCCGGTCGGACATCATCCCATTACACTAGCACAGGGCACCAAAAAACACACCTTCAAACCCTAACATCAGTACAAATTAAAGAACATAGTGAAAATTGGAAGAACAAAAAATGAAAAGAACATTTACTTGAAACAAAAAGAACAAAAAACAAAATTGTAAAAGAAGAACAAACTTTATCTAAAAGAACAAAATACAAAACTTCAAAGAACAACATACTTTTTTTGTGAAGAACAAAAAAGGAAATTTCAAAGAAAAAACACTCATACAATTTTAAAAGAACATTTACGTAAAACAAAAACAACAAAATAAAAATTTTCAAAAAACATTTACTTACAAATAAAATTTAAAAACTGACAAATCAAAAGAACATTTTCTTGAAATATAAAGAACAAAATACAAAAATTCAAAGAACAAAATACTTTTTTACAACAAAAGAACATTAAATATTATTTAATGGAATATTAAAAAGTAAAAAATAGGTGGCAATTGGAAAGAACATAAGGAATCACCAAAAGAACATACAAGAATTACCAAAAGAACGTAACAAGTATTTTAAAAGAACAAAATAAAGGACCCGAAAGAGCATTAAAACCAGATCTGACATAACATGATCCACAAATTCGAAGAACATCTGGGCAGAAAAGGAGAGAGAGACAAAGAGTAGAGCAACACTGTAACACCTCGACAATTTTCTCTTTGTAAAACATATATTTTCCCAATTAAAACAGAGAATTATCAAGACATTATCGCCCGTGTGAAAACGTATCGGCTTACTCGGAGTGTCGCAGCGGAAAACATCAAATAAAACTTTATTAAATACTTAAACCATAGTAATTGTCAAAACATTATCCAAACCGTAATTCAAAACCAACTTAAAGCATTTAAAAAATAAATAATCCATAAATCAACTTAATAAAAGTAACGTAAAGGTACGAAGCAATTAAAGTAATAAAACGATCTTTCATCAACGCTTCCCAAGTACCAAATGAGTAAATAAGACGATGCATCAAGTCTTTCAAACCTGTAGGTAATTACTCAATTCAAAACTGCTCACCAATGAAGGGTCATCATAGGATCAATAGGCACAGCCATGATCGACACACAGAAAAACACGTAATCAGCAAAGCTGAGTACATACATAAATAATAAAATAAAATACGAAACCTAATCATGATACTACTAAGCAATAAACCAAGATCAATAAAAATACCTCAAGACTTCGACTCGTAAAATAAGACTTAACTTCACAAGACATACAACATGATAAATATTTAGTAAATTTAATAGATAATGGATCGAGTTGTACAACCAAAACCAGTCTTCAAAATAGAAGACGAACTACGAGCGTGACTCCGTAATCCCTTGACCAACGATATCGAGGAACCTTTAAATATAAAAATAGGGTACAATGATCAATCCGACCCCAAGAAAAGTCATGGGCTACCACCATGTACTCCAACTCATACTAGTCCAGAACTTCAGACGTGCACAAGTCTAAATCTATTGCTATTCACTTCCACTTTAAGTATTAATAAGTTATTCGATGTTGGACTCGAAACAAAGCAACCAACACATAACATGAATACAACAAATATTCCTCTTTTATCTTAGGATTAAATAAGTGATCAAACAATTTCAATTGACCAAGAATTAATCCTCCAAATTTATCTGTTGACTTAAATCAACAATCGAATGTCCAATGACAATAAATATACATACCCTACAAAGCCCTTGGTCTTTTCAAAGTAGTAATATAACCATAGCCAATACAAATCCAACTTACTCACAAAGTTCTCGTCCTTTGAAAAGTAATAAAATATACACTAAGGGAAACAATATCAAAATCCATAATCCAATAATATAATAATATTAATCCATATCACACGATGGATCAAAATATAAATACTTCCAAACAACATGCTTGAATCAAACATTCATTCAATCATGTAATAAATCATAAAGGCAATTAACATGCTCAACAACACGTAATTCCAATTTAATAGCTACGTATGAACCATAAAAGGGTTCCCTATACATGATACTATAAATAATCTTAATCCTTAGGACATGATACTAGTCTAACACATCATGACATGTATGTACCTTGTGTAGACAAAGTGAGAGGCCACTTTAGAACTCTAGAAATCGCCTAAAGTAAATTCTCCGCCTACCAAAACAATAATACAACAATGAATTAATATTCTAATTAAATCACAGCAATATAATTTATTTTAAAACGCTTCAAACTCATTTTAAAATACTTTAAAAACATTAAAGTTTCAACCTTTAACATCCTTTAATATAATATTATAAGTCTAGGGTTTAAAAACCTCAAAAACTATTACTTTCATACTTCAAACTCACTTTAATTAATCTGAAATTATAATTTATATACACAATAAATAAGAATCAGATTTTTAATAATTTAAATTAATAAAATTTTCAACTTTATTCATAAAACATATTAAAACTCATAAAAATTATAACTTTAACATTAAATAGAGGATAAGGGTTAATAAATAACCAAAGAAACCACGAAAAAACAGAAAACACGAAGAGGACAAGCACGCGGGGAGGTGCATAGGGAACACGTGCGGCTGCTGGCTGCGCTGCTGTTATGCGAAGGGGGGTACTTGTGGTGGTCCGGCCGACGGCACGAAAAACGAGGGAGAGAGAGGGAGAGGTGGACGAGTGAGAGGAGAGGAAAAAGAGAGAAAATAAAAGTGTGCAAACTTGGGGTTTGGGGGGGTATTTATAGGTTTTGCCTAAAACCTATGGCTATTAGGTTAGGCTTATGTTTGGGCTCAAGCTGATCATCAAAATTAAATAAATGGTTTGGACTCCTCAACCCAACATTACAAATCATTTTGAACACAACCCAAAACATTTAATAAAATATTCAATACTTAATATCCAACCCAATAAATATTGCTAATTATTTAAAACGTTTAAACAATCATTTGACTTTTAAAATAGTTAACACTTAAATAATTAAATGAAATAGATATGAAAATGATTATAAATATATTTTGAATATATTTATAAAATTCATAAAATTACGGGGGATTACAAACACCGGTGAAGCTTACTCAACGGACGGTCGATGGCAGTCTCTAGTGAACGGGGCCTGAAGAACGACGACCCTAATCGCCGATTTCCTTTGGCTTAGCCGCCGGTTTGCTTAGCCCTAGCCGCCTGTTTGCTTAGCCCTAGCCGCCCCTTTGCTTAACCCTAATACCGCCTGCCGTTTTACCCTGAAGCTTGAGGGTTGTCTTGCGAACGTGCTTGTGACTCATCTCACATTAGGCAGGAGCACGGAACACTAAAAAAGTTTCAATTATAAAGATTCAAATTATTTTGTTTTCACCATGTAGAAAACACCATACTACAGGGTCACCATCCAGAATTTCCCTTCTTTTTTCTTCCAAACATTATATTCCTTTCCCTTCCTTTCACCATCTAAATGTTAGAAATTTTGGTTCCCTTCCTTTCCTTTACTAAAAAAATATCAAACACACTGTTAGTGAGATATACAACCAAAGAATTTTATCAGTTTAAATATATATACGTATCTCAAAATTCATTTCATTTTATTGCTTTTTAAACATTGAAGTAGAATTTTTTGGCGACTAGGGCTCGCCTGTCTGATGTCATTAAGTCATTTTATCATTAAGTTTTCAACTTAGTATTATGTTAATTACTCCCTCCTTTTCTTTTTGTTTGTCCAACTTTCTGTTTTTTACCGTTTCTTTTTGTCTGTCCTACTTTTTCATCTTTCTGTATATGGTAAAGTTATACAAGCCATCTACCTCTAGTTTTATCACTTTTTGGTCCCACATGTACCTTATAATATTCTTTCACCTATTTTAATCACCACATCTATATCTATATATATATTAAAAAGCGTAAGCAAGAGTTGCTATCCACCACGTGTCATCATCCCTCTTTGAATAACATTTTATGCAACAACATTCTCATATATTAAAAAGATGCCAATGTGAAGATTTAAACCCCCAACCTCATGTATGGAATGAATAGCTCAATCCACTATGCAACCATATTATTATTGATGCTTTTACTAACAATGATGATGATACATAAATGACAACCAAGAGTTAAGTTGTCTAAATGAGATGACTTATATTTTTAAATGATAATTTACACGCTAGATTACATTAGCTATCGCTAACTAATAACTCGAGCATCGCCGGGGACTAACACTAGTTTACCATAAAATAAGTGGACTCTTAATTGTTGTCTCTACCCACATGCCTATGACATCATTTTCCTTGGCATTTGGAGTTATAGTAAATGCGACAAACTAAAACAAATGGAGGGAGTAGTGTTGATGTATCACATTTATATATAGTTTTTAGATGCATTTATATTGCATTTAGAACTCCTTTTAGAGCATTTAGGTGCATAATGGTATAAATTTACATAAGTTGTGCTCTACTAATCTCCGTTTGTGTGATTCGATGATTTTCAGGTTCTTTTGATACAAATTGATCATGCTTATCAAGGATATAGCCTATTAATCATTGAGGATGAAGGTAGCTTGCACAAGGATCACAATGCATCCGTTTGGGACAATTTTGAGTTGGAATGAAGCAAATAGTTAGTAAAAGAAGGGCCAAAAAGACACATGTTCACTATTTTGATCATACCTATTGATAAAAAATTGATAATCAATAAATTCCAATTAGGTTGGATTCTAGACTTCAAGAGATTTCCAATGATAGGTCACACGCCCCAAACGGACTTTGGGTTTGAGAGATATGGCATTCGCAAGTTGACGCAAGAATGCAGGAATTTCGCCCGATCGGGCCCGAGCTCTTTTTGTACTGGCTGCGTATAAGAGTTGAAAACAAAGTAAAAAGTTTTCCGTCCGATGGGGTCGGGCGAGAAACACGTCATATGTCCGAAACATTCGCCCGATGGCTTCGGGCGGATTAGCCCGATCGTGCAAGAGGCTTTACGGCCCATTATCTATCTTCTTATTTGCTTTCTTATTAGTTTTTAGGGGGTTTGTAAATACTTAAGCCTCATTATTTTGAAGACATCTTTATTTTTGAGCTTTCATAGTATTAGTTTTATAACTTTCTTAGAGTAAACACTTTAGAGTAGATTCAAAGGTGATCGAACCTTGGATTATTTCAATAAAAGAAACTGCTTTCCGTCAATTGGTATTGTTCTTCACTCTTATTTCTTCTCTTTAATTCTTGTTTGCTTAGTTTTGATTATTTAATTAATTCATGATGCAAATATTAGGATTTTATATTAGTTTTGTTATTTTTGATTCAATCATGTCTGAGTAGTTTAATTTCTAGTGTTTTAGGCAGGAAAACCATGTTTATACCATGATTTATATTTGAATTGCTATTAGTTCTATGTTTTGCTTGGTTTAATTGTAGTGTGATTCGTTCTTTATTTCATGGTTTATGTCAGTGTACAATTTCATGAACTATGTTTGGCAACTTGAGTATGACCTGCTTGTAGGCTTACTTTTAGAGGCTTAGAACACACTATTGATTCTGATTATGTGAGTGATCGTACTTTATATGTTGAATTGAGAGCGTTATGACTCGATCATAGGCTTAACATTGGCTCCGATTGTTCGAACCTAAAACCAGATTTTATTAGTTTTTCGACCCTTTTGATTGGTATAAGCATGGTGGACCGAACTAATACCCTAGACCTTTAATCCATAGTTTAATCTCATTATTTATATTACTTCTTTAGTTTAATTAGTAGTTCGGCTGATTCTTCCCTGATCTTGTCTGAAGTAGCTGTTTGGCTGAATATTGACTTAGAAACTTTGTCTCCCTGTGGATTCGACCCTACTTCCCTTAATTATTGTTGTTAGAGGACTTTAGGATTTATTTTTGATTAGATGATACGACTTTAGCCTGTCAAGTGTGCAATAGTTGGTTTATTTTTTAGCATAATCTCCGAAATTTATATCATTTTTGTTTTTCCATAACTAAAATCACTCATTCAGCAAACTTCAAAGGAAAATTTTCTTACTTTTTGTCGATTCGGAAATAATAAAACAAACTTTTGATTATCCAAAATATAGCAACCTTTATACTCCATTTTCTTGAGGTATATAAGTCGAAGCTGGATAAAATCTAAAGAATAGGTAAAATGGGACACGTGCCGCCTAATAATTGGTGCTCATTAACAAATTTTATGAAAAATTAAAGAACAAAAAGATTAAAAAAAAAAAAAAACAAACATTTAAAACACAACTCATCCCCAGCTCCGCACCCTTACCCCACCGTATCACTACTACATTTAAGGGCTAATGCAACTCAAATGCATACATTTTGAAAGCGTTGCATACGCTTTCATTGCATTTGATAAAATGCAACGCTTTGTCCCTTCAAAGGCAATGGTAATTTGAAAATCCATTAAAGTGTTGCAATAATCTTAAAGCGTTGTGTTTGATATACAATTGCAACGCTTATTTCACATTACAAAAGCAACATTTTAACTAGTTGCAACACTTAACAGGAGAGGTAAATGTGTCGTTTCTTATGTACTACAATATATTTGCCACTATTATGCCTGCTAGCTAGGTATAGCTAGGAAATTAGGATATAATAGTTTTTTATTCTTAAATTATCAAAATATTGTTTTATTATTTGCGGATCATTAAAATATTGTAAGTAAATAACCAAAATTTAAATCAACATATAACCAATGACTATCTACTAGGAATTTACATTAGATTAGGGTTTAAGTTTTGTGAACTCTTTTGCTGTTGTTTGTGTTGAAAATTTAACCTTGTTAGATGTTTAGATTTATTTATTTTTGATGAAACACGTAATGCTTGGGAACGTCATAAACATAGTTATTGAAGTCACCATTTACACATTGAATCAATAAATCAAAAAATGTAGAGGACAATACTCTTGACCAGGATCAATTATTTGACCATGTATTATCAATTTCACCTTATTGGAACACTACTGATCCACGTTCACTAAGCTTCCTCCGCCCGCCAGCAGCCACCGTATGCTGTGACCAGCATCCACTGGCATAATAATGCATGTAACATAATTGCAAAACACTGTATTAATTGTCCCACACCATAGAACAAGTTGATGCATGCATTGCATAATGCAGCATGTCATTTAAAGAATTCAAGTAAATCCTATATATAGCACCACTCTTCCATGTAACTCCATCATCAAACACAAACTTCCCTAGCATCTTTCTTTATTCAATTGTAATCATGCAAGCTCCTACACATAAATGCTCTGCCTTCTTTTTCTTCACATTCCTTCTAATTATCTCATCCTTAAACCCCACTTCTTCAGCCAAGTTATGCAACCCACATGACAAAAAAGCCCTCCTTGAAATCAAACACCATTTCCACAATGCCTCCGCCTTCTCCAATTGGGATCCCAACACCGATTGTTGCTCCGATTGGTCTGGCATCCTCGGTTGTGATTCACATAGCCGTATTCTTCAACTCGATATCAGCTCCCGCAACCTTACAGGCTCAATTCCTTCATCACTAGGCCAATTACACAAGGTAAACACAATTCTCCTCAACAGCAACAATCTATCAGGACGTATCCCATCTTTTTTCGGCTTTATGAAGAACTTGCAAAGCCTTTACCTCTATGACAACCAACTCACAGGCACGATCCCATCTTCGCTTTCTCGGCTCCCTAAACTCTTAGACCTCAACCTTGGCTACAACCAGCTTACTGGTTCAATCCCTCAGTCATTCAGCTCTTTCGAAAGCCCTGCTTTAAGTTCCCTTAGCCTTTATTTCAACAAATTATCAGGGCCAATACCAAGATCATTTGGGAAGCTTAACATAACAACATTAAATCTAAATAACAACATGTTTACAGGGGATGCTTCGAATTTGTTTTCGAGGGACAACATGGAGCTATTCTCCATTGACATAAGTAGTAATCGCTTCCACTTCGATTTTTCTAAGGTTGTTCTTTCTCGAAAGTTGGTGTATCTCAATGTCAGTCATAACGCCATATATGGGTCTCTTCCTAAAAATCTTGGACAGTTATCGCTGCAACGTATCGATGTGAGCTTCAACCAGCTTTGCGGGAAGATACCCACTGGAAGAAGATTGAAGCAGTTTAGCCCTGCCTTGTTTTCCCATAACAAGTGCTTGTGCGGTCCACCATTGCCTCCTTGCTATTAGAAGTATTTACGTGCATGGAGTACTTACAGTATAGTTGGAAAAAAATATGAAAATTAAATAAGCATTTAGCACATTAAGCAGGTGCACCTGAAATGAGAGTGATTGTTAACGCATATGTAATTTGTATGATTTATTTGTGAGAATGTGACATGTATTGGAAGTATTTAAGCTTGAGTCTCTCGATTTTCTTTTTCTTTATCTCCAAATTGGTTAGTATTTTAAATTGCCAAGCTCAACGCAGGAGTATCACTATGGTTAGTTCTATTCGGTTGAAAATTACTTAACTAACTGAACTGAACTTACTTAACTCAACTGAATAGAGTTGAACTAGACTAACTGAACTGAACTTAATTGAACCGATTTGTAGAGTAATTACTAATAAATGATAATTAATCAATAATAAATTATAGCCTCCGCTTCATAATGATCTACCCATTTTCTGCTTTCATCTGATTTTTAAATTCTACTCTATTCTAAAAATGACAAAGGTTTATTCCTTTTCCCACAACTTTACCCACTTTTTGAGCATACATAATTTTACACCATCTCACAAGTAAATTATCCATCCTATTTAACTATAAAGGGACTCATTTTCATATCAATTCTCTTCTTTGCCTTGGTTTTTGTAGTAATATGAAATTGAGGGAGTATTATATACTCCATCCATTTCTTTTAGTTTGTCTCGTAATCTGTAGCTCCAAATACCAATGAAGATGATGTCATAAGCATGTGGGTGGGGACAACAATTAGGAAGTCTACTTATTTTATAGTAAATGTGGTGATTAAAGTAGGTGAGTGAAAATTGGAATGTATATGTGGAACCAAAAACTGATAAAGTAAGGATAGATGAGTAATATAATTTTTCCATATATGGAAATATGAAAAAAGTAGGGAAAAAAAGAAACAGGTAAAAACGGAAAGTAGGAAAAACAAAAAAAACGGAGAGAGTACTCCATCCGTTCCCAGTTGTCATCCCCATTTTCCTATTTGAGATTTTTCTAAAATTTGTTCCCACTTTGAAGCTTTACAACTTTAAAAATATTTATCTTCTCATAATACCCTTCAACAACCAAATATTTACTATATTTTTTTACTTTTTTGTTTACACATAAACCACTTTCGAATCATTTCTTCCCAATCACCCATTTTTCTTTCCCTCTCTAACTTTTTCAAAAGTAAAAAAGTTACTAAAGTACACATTACACAATATAAAATGAAAAAGATTGGCTTTTCGTCCAACTCAATTTAATTTACATTGATTTTTTTCTATATTCCAAATGAAAACATCAAATGAAAACGGATGGAGTAATGATTATCAATAATAAATAATTATGAAAATAATAAATAATAATAATTTATAAGAATAACAAAGAATAATCATATTATTATTTTAATTGTTATTAACTGATAATTATTAAAAAAAAAATATTAGTAAAATAAATTAACAATAAAATTGATTTGTAATAATAATAATAACTAATACGATAACTAACTATTTTGTACTACTATTATATTAATACTTGATGATGATATATAATAACAATAATATTTAAGAAGTAATTACTAATATTATAAGAAGAATAAATAATTTATTAATAATAATTAGGTCAGAGCGCACAAAATTGCAACCCAAACAGTTTTGGAGCGACTTGGGTTGGTGGGCACAAAAAATGGGTTGGTTTGTGCAGTTGACGAGATCGTGGTTTCGGCTTAGAGTTAGTCCACAATATTTATAAAACAAATCGCTCCATGAACTACCAAAGTGTATTTAGTTTTTGACGTAACGACAATTTTGTACCTTATTTAGTACTAAAATTTATCACAACTTTGTAACTTTTTCAATATCGTCTAGCTTTTTTGTAGGTCATTTGTATGATTTTGATAGTGAATATCTAGTCGATAACATATAAAACGAACTCATGTAAATTAAAATACTCGTATTGAAATAAATACGGGTAAAATAATGCATTGGCAAACGTGAAAGTATAAAGTGTGTCACTTATTTAGGGCATGTTCTCTTCGGCATAATTCTGCTGAACTGAACTAAACTGAACTGAACTGAATTGAATTGAACTTAACTTAACTTAACTGAATTGAAGTGAATGAATTGAAATGAATTGAATTAAATCAATATATAAATAATATTTAAACAATAATAATATGAATATTAAATAAAAATTATAATGATAAGTAATTATAATGAATAATAATAATAATAGTATTTTAGATATTTTTAAATGATAGTTATAAATAAATAATATTAATAATCATAAATTATTAATAATAATAATAATGATGATTAATGATTATAATGATAATTAATAACAATTATTTTATAGTCTTTGTATTAATATATTGATACCTGATGATTATATAATAACAATAATATCTAAGAAGTAAATTAATATTACTATTTTAATAATTAGATTTAATAATATAATAATATTTAGTAATAAAATAATAATTGGGTCGAACCGTGCAAAATTGCATCATAAACTATTTTGACGTGATTCGATTGGTTTATACTTTTGACCTAAACCATGTTCCTCCCTAATGATTATAGTAATAATAATGAGTAAAGTTATAATAAACAAAATAATAAATAGATATAATAATGATAATACTTAATAATAATGATATAATAAATAAATAATAATAATAATAATAATCGTAATTAGTAAAATATATTAGACCAACATAATAATAATATTTAACAAAATGGTTATAAAAGAATGGAGCTGAGCTGAACTGAACTGAACTGAACTGAACTAAATTGAACTGAATTGAACTGAATTGAACTGAACTGATTGGAGCTGAACTGAACTGAACTGATTGGAGCTGAACTGAACTGAACTGAAAATAAGATGGGGAGAACAGGCCCTTATAAACAGAGGAAATAGATGACTCAAACTCAAATGAGATGCACCAAGAAGTTTTGACCAACGAAGTAAATTTTGGTTGGTTCAAAATAATCTCAAACCTTTTTTGTTTGGGTTATATCTTAAACTGCACCAATCCAATCCATTCTCAGCCCTATAATAATACTAATAATAATGATTAAAAATTCAATGAACAAAATGATATACAATAAATATAATAATAATAGAAGTAATTAGTTAAATAAATTATCTTAACAATTATAATAATAACAAAATGGTTAAAAAATGAATAAATTTGAACCGAAGCTGAACTAAATTGAATGGAGTAGAAATTAAATGAAACGAACAGCACTGATAATTTTGTACCTTATTTAGTACTCCCTCCGTTTTTAATGTATGTTTTACCATTTTGGGATATTTTTTCTAATATGTATTTTTCTACCTTTTCCCATAAATGGAAGGTTGGTCCACCTAATTATTACACTTCTCTCCTACTTTTTCTTTTCTTCTCTTTACCTTTTTCACTTTTTCCTTACTTTTACTAACCTTATCTCTTACTTTTGTACTTTTTTCTTGGTCCGCGCGCAAAAACAAACATACATATTAAAAAAAGCGGAGGTAGTAGTAATGTTTTTCACAACTTTGTAAATTTTTCAATATCATCAGCTTTTTTGTACTAGCTTATTTGTATGATTTTGATAGTGAATATCTAGTCGATAACATACAAAAAGAACACTTGTAAATTAAAATACTCGTATTGAAATAAATATGGGTAAACCGTACAAATCGTACCGCACCAAACCAACCTTTTTGTTTGGGTTGGTTTGAAATAATTGCAAACCTTTTTTGTTTGGGTTGGTTTGGGTTATGTCCCAAACTGCACTAACCCAAACTATTCTCAGTCCTAATAATAATGCTAATAATAATGACAAAAGATTCAATGAAAAAAATGATATACAATAAAAGATAATAATAGTAAGAGTAATTAGTTAAATAAATTATATTCACCATATAATTTTAACAAAATAGTGAACAGAATAGAGCAGAAATGAAATGAATTGAACTGAATTGTTTGGAGTTGAGCTGAACTGAACTGAAAATAGATTGGAGAGAACATACCCTAAAAAAGCTTCTAATTTAAGCTTAAGGATCTGTTCTCGCAATCTTATTTTCAGTTTAGCCAAATCAACTCCAACACGTTCAATTCAATTAAGTTCTGCTACATTCAATTCAGTTCACCTTCGTGGCCTTTAAATTTTTTAGTCGGCCGCTATTATGTATTACGTATTATATACAGTCGTTTACCAACTACAGATTACATGACATAACCTACTGCAGTGGTCAGAGTAGAAGACTCTAAATGTTGCACGATTTTTTGAAGGTCAATGATCCTCGCACCTTGACGGAAGGATCTCGTGGGGTTAGCACACGTTTTCCTTTTTCTGTTGCTTGTACCCACCAAGAAGATCATGCTGGGCCATTTGCTAAGGACCCGATCCAGCACCCGATCGGGTCTGGGATCGGGTTGGCCCAAATCTTGCCTACGCTGAGCTGCTGATGCTGCGCTGCCAAGGAGAACCAAATAGGCTGAATTTTGTCTCGGCCCGATCGGGTGGAGGCCTCGGGCCCGATCGGGTCTGGTGCACTATTCGCGTTTTCGTCCTTTTTAATTTCCGTTTTTAGTTAACTTGAGGGGGTATTATAAATACCTTTTCCTCATTATTTTAGAGAGATCTTTACATCTTTTTTACTGCTTTAGACTCTAGTTATCTCTCATTGTTCTTAGTTTAATTTAAACACTTTAGATTAGATTAAAGGTGATTGAACCTATTTCGATTTCAATAAAAGTTCATGCTTTCTGTCAATTGTTATTCTTTCTTAACCTAATCTCTTTTATTATTCTCAATTACTTAGCTTAGTTATTTAATTATTCATGATGCAATTATTAGGGTTTCATATTAGTTTTGTTGTTGTTAATTCGATTATGAGTGAGTAGTTCTCTTTCTAGGGTGTTAGATAGGAAAGCCATGTTTATATCATGATTGTGATTTAGATTTCTATCAATTTCTAGGACTTGATTAGGGTGATTGTGATGTGGCTTGTTCTTATTGAATAATTAATGTCAGTGTACAATTTCATTGATTGCTTGTGGTTAATAGTTGTTTGCACAGATCCGTCTTACGACTAGAGGCCTAGGACACGTCCGTAGTTCTGATTACGTTAGTGAACATGCGGCATATATTGAACTATGAGAGTTGAGTCTTAACCATAGCTCAACACATGCTCTAATCCCCCGACCCTTGACTTAGGTTTTGATAGTAGTTGACCCTATTTCATTGGTATAAGCATGGTGGACCGACCTAATTCCCTAGGTTTTTAGTCCATAGTTAATCCCTCGATTTAATTTGTCTTCTTTAGTTTAATCTTTAGTTCAGTTAATTCTTCCCTGATTTTATCTGGAGTAGCTAATTGATTGAATATTAATTTAGAACTTCTATCTTCCTGTGGATTTGACTCTGCTTCCATTGACTACCATAGTTAGAGGACTGTAGGTTTATCTTTGATTAGGTGATACGACTTTAGCCTATCAAATTTTGGCGCCGTTGCCGGGGAGACGGCTAGTTTTCTAAGTTTTTATTTGATTATTTGGTCTACTTCTCTGTACCTCATTGGAACTTCATTGTTTCAATCGAGGTACGTTTTACTGCTGCTTTTTGTTTCTTTTGTATGCCCAGGTCTCAAAGAAACGGTTCCCCCATTCCAGCGGACCCCGATCTTACTAGGACAATCAGGCGGATCCGAAAGAAAAGCAGTATGTTCAGCTGAACACCTCTGGAACAGACACCTTGAGTTCAGTTATGTCAAAGTCACTGAAGTCATATGGGGTGCCCAACCCAGATGGTCTCTCCACTGGACCTACTATGCCCACCATTGCCGCGACAAATTTCGAAATTAAGCCTGGACTCATCAGCATGGTCCAGCAAAATCAGTTTGGTGGGCATCCTACTGAAGACCCGGCAAATCATCTGCAACGGTTTCAACAGCTTTGTCGAACCGTCAAACATGCCGGGGTCACTCCAGATGAGCTAAAAGTCATGTTGTTCGAGTTTTCATTGAGAGATAGAGCCCAGAAATGGTTGAACGACGTGAAAGAAATAGAATGGAGTGAGATTTCTACTGCGTTTCTGAGAGAGTATTATCCACCTACTAAAACAGCAGAAATCAGAAACAAGCTAGCCACGTTTCCCCAAGAGCCTGATGAAACATTACGGGAAGCGTGGGCTAGGTTTAGGGATTTACAGAGAGAGTGTCCACACCACAACATGGACAAATGGTACTTGACGCAGACATTTTACAATGGTCTGCAGCCTCAGACGAAGAGTATTGTTGATTCGTCTGCAGGAGGAGTTTTTCTGGATAAGGAAGTGGATGTAGGCTACGAGTTCCTATCAAACCTCGCAGCCAATGATCATTCCACTTCCCGAAGCCTCACAAGGAAGGTACTGTAGGTAGATGCCATTGCATTATTGACTTCGCAGATGGCGAAGCTGAGTCAGCAAATTAACACTTTCAGTTCCTCTCCTTCAGCAGCACCTCCTTTGAGTATTAATGCTGTGTCAGCCGTAGCACCCATTACCTCATCTTACTGCGAGGTATGTGGTGTTTAGGGTCACTTTGGGCATGACTGTCAGTTCAGTCAACTTCAGATGGAGCAGGCAAACGCCTTTCAACAAAGGCCACAAACCTTTCCCACTCCACATAACTACCAAAACCCACAAAACTATCAACATCCACCTCCACAAAACTATCTTAAACCCTCATACCATCAAACCCCATAAAATTTCCAAAAACCACCACCACAAAACTTCCATCACCACAATAATTTCCAAACTCCACAAAATTTTCCCACCCCACCTCCACAAAACCATAACCCACAAGAGCCTAGCAATTCTGAACTGATGAAACTGATATTGTCTATGCAAAAGGCAAATGAGGAAGCACGGAGGGCCCAAGAGAAGCACATCAAACTTCTCGAGGCTCAAGTTGCTCAATTGACAGAAAATAATGCACAGAGGCAGCAGGGACAATTGCCAGGGCAACTCGTTCAGAGAGAACATGTGAATGCCATTACTCTTCATAGTGGCATTGCATATGATGCCCCTCCAGTGCCCGTTGATGAGGTTACCCCAACTGCAGGGAAGAAGAGGGTGGTAGAGGAAGGAAAAACGAAGAATTCGACGTCTGAAGTCGATTTGTCTGCAGAAGCTGAACAGACAAGGAAGAAAAAGGAGAAGGTTTCTAAAACGCCTTTTACACCAATGCTACCTTTTCCTCACAGGATGCAAGAGTCCAAGGTTGATCAGCAGTTTGGTAAGTTCTTGGCTATGGTCAAGAACCTTGAGGTGACGATTCCATTCACAGATTTAATTACCCAAGTGCCTGTTTATGCCAAATTTCTGAAAGACGTGATCACTAAGAAAAGAGACTTTGGTGGGGTAGAACGTGTCGCTCTTACTGAAGAGTGTAGTGCTTTTATCCAAAATAAAACCCCACCAAAGTTAAAATATCCTAGTAGTTTTTCTATACCCTGCCATCTTGGACCTATTTTTATTGATAAGACTTTGTGTGATTTAGGTGCTTCTGTTTCTGTTATGCCATTGTCTGTTTATAAGAAACTGAACATGGGAGCACTTAAATGCACACAAATCACTTTACAGATGACGGATCATTCTATAAAATACCCTCTAGGTGTTTTAGAGGACGTTCCTGTTAGGGTTGGGAAATTCTATATCCCTGTTGACTTTGTGGTGTTAGATATGGATGAGGCTGCCCAGATTCCTATTATCTTGGGTAGGCCATTTTTGTGTACTGCTGGTGCTGTAATTGATGTCAAGTCTGGGTCTTTAACTCTTAGTGTTGGTGATGATAAAGTGATGTTTAAACTATCCAATGCTGTTAAGGCACCTATGCTTGAACAATTTTGTTGCAGGGATGAGGTTTTGGATGAAGTAGGTGTGGAGAAGGTCCCAACTACACCTAAGGTTGCCTCACCGTCTGGAGGCATTATCAAGAATATTTGGAGAAGAAAGATATTTGATGAGGGTGGCACTCATTGCCAAGCCCCTCCTATTTGAGAGAGGGAGGATTAGGGTCGTGCGGGACCTTTTATAAACCAGCGCTGTGCGAGAGGCAACCCGTGTTCCTTCCCTTTTTCCTTTTCTTTTCTTTTTTTTATTTGTATTTTTCTTCTTTTTTGAGCGAGAGTGAGGGTACTAGCATTGTTTTTCCCCTTAGCATAGTCCTTATCACCTTTTGGCATTGAGGACACTGCCAAGTTCAGCTTGGGGGAGGAATTCTGTTTGTATTCCCTATCTCTTTTACTGCTTTCTAGAATAGATTTACTGCTTTCGAAAAATTCTGAAAAATCAAAAAAATATGGTTCCCATGACTGGTTTAGTTGCCTCCCTGTGCCCCTTTTTGTGCTCTATTTGAAAATGATTTGACTTTGTTTTCTGGATAGCTGGGCATTTGTGATCTTGTGGCTATGATCTGATGTTTGATTGCTATGATTTCGAGCAAGTTTTGATTATATTACACTACTTTGTGCTGCATACCTGAATTGGTTAGACTGTGAGGCCTCTTTGTAAGCCAATTGGATTTATATTATTATCCAGTCTATTCTTGTGTGTTAGTTCCTCTTTAGTGGATTGATCTTGACTTTGACTTCGTACTTGTCTGATTTTCGATGACTTGTAGCATTTGCTGTGATAGAGGCGTTGTTTTGTCTTATTCTTGAGCTTCAGAGTGAATTTTTGATATGCTTTTATCCTCCTTAGCCCCGCTGAGCCTAATGACTTGTTTCGTGTTACTCAAACCCCTATTACGAGCCCAAGGCCTTCACTTAATATTATTCCAAGCCTAGCTTGGGGGAGCTTTTGTATGGGTTGAGTTTGAGATTGGTTTCTTGGTTTAGTTTGCTTGTTGAGGAATTTAAAAGTGTATTTGTTGCGGTTTGAGAGTGAGAAAAAGAAAAGAAAAAGCAAAATTAGAGTTGCGTGAATGAAGTTCAGAAAAAGCAAAATTGGGTTTGTTATGAGTTTTTCATTGATTTTGAGAGTTGGGTTATCTTACGTGGTTTTGTGGTGTTGTTGGGAGTTGTGTAGGCCATCTTAGGCCTTGTTTGAATGATTCATGCTCCCCCTTTCTTGGTTTTTCCACCACATTACCCAAAAGTATCCCCTACCTCTTACCTAAGCCCCATTACAACCCTATAAAGTCCTCTTGAGCTCGTATATGCATTTTTTTATTGGAATGATTTCGAGTCAGTTTGTCAAAGTTAAAGAGTATTTCTGCTAATTGAGTCGACTTGACTAGGATGAGCGCTGTTGAACCTTCTTAAACACATGAGAGTGTGAGTGGAAGGGTATTTATGGTCAGGTTGGTGAGTGTTCGGGCATATACTTTGCCTGCCACAAAATAGAGAGGAGTGACGCCCTTGTGAGAGCCTTTCCAGGATTTGTATGCCTTGTGGATGCTTGAATTTGATAAATTGCTTGGATGATTGGTGGTTGGATGGATTTGATTAGCCAAACTTGAATTATGCCTGCTGATATATCGATATCTTATAGAGTTTTTCCCTTTCTTTACAAGCTAAATTGTGCTATATTGATGCTCTTAGGAGCTATTTATGCTAACTATTTCGATATAGTTGTGGTTTGTGTGTTCTATATCATTTTGCAGGTTTTAGGGAAAAACTCCCTATTTACTTGATGTTTTGAGCACCACGCTATAGCGGGAAGTTATGAGGCATCTTTGATGTCTCAAGATGGTATTTGGACCCCATTATGAAGAAGTAAGTGTGCAAAGACTTGGCGTCTGAAGCCAAGCAAAGCAAGGCAAGAAGAAGAATCGCCCGATCGGGTCGGGCAACAACTGCCCGATCGGGTACGAGTGCAGAATCTGGAGTTAAGGTTTCCCGCCCGATCGGGCGGCCTTGCCCGATGTGATCGGGTGGAGCAATACTTAGCCATTTTTGCTGTTTTTCTGAGAGCTGAAGATGACATCCACCCGATGGCATCGGGTGGACTTGCCCGATCGGGTGCTGGGGTTGCGGCCCCGATCGGGTGGAATCTGCCCGATCCAATCGGGTGAAGCCTATTTTGTTGCTGCTGAAGACTTGTTCCCAGGCCCGATCGGGCGGCCTTTTGCCCGATCGGGTGGATGACACGGGGATGCGATTTTCGTTATTTTCCCCACTCTATCTTATTGTTTTCTTAAGACTTATAAATACTTTTAGGTTATATTTATTTTCTATCTTTCATATTATAAAACACTTAGAGAGCTCTTAACCTAGTTTATCATTGCTTTGGATTGTAGAAGAGATTCAAGTACAATTTCAATTCAATTAAAGTTTCCGCTTTCCGTCAATTTGGTAATCGTCTTGCTTATTGCTTTATTCCTTTATCTCAATTACTTTAGTTCAATTGCTTATTTCTCAATTAGTTCATGATGCAATTCTTAGGGTTTTCAATTAGTTTTGTTGTTGTCAATTCGATCATGTCTGAGTAGTTCTCTTTCTAGGGTGTTAGATAGGGAAGCCATGTTTATACCATGATTGCTATTTAGACTCCTATTGATTTCTAGGGCTTGATTAGAGTGATTGTGCTGTGGTTTGTTCTTAATTAGTGATTAATGTTAGTGGCCAATTTCATTGATTGCTTGTGGTTAATAGTTGTTTGCACAGATCCGTCTTACGACTAGAGGCCTAGGACACATCAGTAGTTCTGATTACGTTAGTCAACATGCGGCGTATGTTGAACTATGAGCGTTGAGTCTTAACCATAGCTCAACACAGGCTCTAATCCCCCGACTCTTGACTTAGGTTTTAATAGTAGTTGACCCTACTTGATTGGTATAAGCATGGTGGACCGACCTAATACCCTAGGCTTTTATTCCATAGTTAAATCCTCGACTTAATTCGTATTATTTAGCTTACTCATTAGCTCAGTTAATTCTCCATATTTTCATCTGAAGTAGTTGGTTAATTGGATTTTAATATAGAAACTCTGTCTCCCTGCGGATTCGACCCTGCTACCACTGACTACCTTAGTTAGAGGACCGTAGGTTTATTTTTGATTAGGTGATACGACTAAAACCTATCAAATTTTGGCGCCGTTGCCGGGGAGACGGCAAGTTCTCTAAGTTTTTATTTAATTATTTAGTCTACTTCTCTGTACTTCATTGGAACTTCATTGTTTCAATCGAGGTACGTTTTACTGCTGCTTTTTGTTTCTTTTGTATGCCCAGGTCCCAAAGAAACGGTTCCCCAATTCCAGCGGACCCCGATCTTACTAGGACAATCAGGCGGATCCGAAAGATAAAGCAGAAAGAAAAGCAGTCTGTTCAGCTGAACACCTCTGGAATAGACACCTTGAATTCAGTTATGTCAAAATCACTGAAGTCATATGGGGTGCCCAACCCGGATGGTCTCTCCACTGGACCTACTATGCCCACCATTGCCGCAGAAAATTTCGAAATCAAGCCTGGACTCATCAGCATGGTCCAGCAAAATCAGTTTGGTGGGCATCCTACTGAAGATCCGGCAAATCATCTGCAACGGTTTCAACAACTTTGTCGAACCGTTAAACATGCCGGCGTCACTCCAGATCAACTCAAAGTCATGTTGTTCGAGTTTTCACTGAGAGATAGAGCCCAAAAATGGTTGAACGATGTGAAAGAAACTGAGTGGAGTGAGATTTCTGCTGCATTTCTGAGAGAGTATTACCCACCCACTAAAACAGCAGAAATCAGAAATAAACTAGCCACGTTTTCCCAAGAGCCTGATGAAACATTAAGGGAAGCGTGGGCTAGGTTTAGAGATTTACAGAGAGAGTGTCCACACCATAATATGGACAAATGGTTCTTGACGCAGACATTCTACAATGGTCTGCAGCCTTAGACGAAGTGTATTGTTGATTCGTCTGCAGGAGGAGTGTTTTTAGACAAGGCAGTTGATAAGGGTTATGAATTCATATCAAATCTTGCAGCCAATGACCATTCATCATCTAGGAGTTTGACTAAGAAGGTACTTGAAGTTGACGCTATTTCATTGCTTACATCTCAGATGGCGCAACTAACTCAGCAGCTAATGAAGTCTTCTAGTCCGACACCTCCACCCATGAGCATCAATGCTATGTCTGCAGTAGCACCCATTACCTCATCTTACTGCGAGGTATGTGGTGTTCAGGGTCACTTTGGGCATGACTGTCAGTTCAGTCAATTTCAGATGGAGCAGGCAAATGCCTTCCAACAAAGACCACAAACCCTCCCCCCTTCACATAACTACTAAAACCCACAAAACCATCAACCTCCACCTCCACAAAACTACCCTAAACCTTCATACCATCAAACCCCACAAAATTTCCAAAGACCACCACCACAAAACTTCCATCATCCCAATAACTTCCAAACTCCACAAAATTTCCACACCCCACATCCACAAAACAACCCACAAGAGCCTAGCAATTCTGAACTGATGAAACTGATATTGTCTATGCAAAAGGCAAATGAGGAAACAAGGAGGGCTCAAGAGAAGCACATCCAACTTCTCGAGGCTCAAGTTGCTCAGTTGGCAGAATCTAATGCACAGAGGCAGCAGGGACAATTGCCAGGGCAACCAGTTCAGAGAGAACATGTGAATGCCATCACTCTTCGTAGTGGCATTGCATATGATGCCCCTCCAGTGCCCATTGATGAGGTTACCCCGACTGCAGGGAAGAAGAGGGTGGTAGAGGAAGGAAAAAGAAAGAATTCGACGTCTGAAGTCGATTTGTCTGCAGAAGCTGAACAGACAGGGAAGAAAAAGGAGAAGGTTTCTGAAACGCCTTTTACACCAAGGCTACCTTTTCCTCACAGGATGCAACAGTCCAAGGTCGATCAGCAGTTTGGTAAGTTCTTGTCTATGGTCAAGAACCTTGAGGTAACGATTCCATTCACAGACTTAATTACCCAAGTGCCTGTTTATGCCAAATTTCTGAAAGACATGATTACTAAGAAAAGAGACTTTGGTGGGGTAGAACGTGTCGCTCTTACTGAAGAGTGTAGTGCTTTTATTCAAAATAAAACCCCGCCAAAGTTAAAAGATCCTGGTAGTTTTTCTATACCCTGCCATCTTGGACCTATTTTTATTGATAAGGCTTTGTGTGATTTAGGTGCTTCTGTTTCTGTTATGCCATTGTCTGTTTATAAGAAACTGAACATGAGAGCCCTTAAATGCACACAAATCACTTTACAGATGGCGGATCGTTCTATAAAATACCCTCTAGGTGTTTTAGAGGACGTTCCTGTTAGAGTAGGGAAATTTTATATTCCTGTTGATTTTGTGGTGTTAGATATGGATGAGGATGCCCAGATTCCTATTATCTTGGGTAGGCCGTTTTTGTGTACTGCTGGTGCTTTCATTGATGTCAAGTCTGGGTCTTTAACTCTTAGTGTTGGTGATGACAAAGTGATTTTTAAACTGACCAATGCTGTTAAGGCTCCTATGCTTGAACAATCTTTTTGCAGGGATAAGGTTTTAGATGTAGTAGGGGTGGAGAAGGTTCTAATTCCACCTAAGGTTGCCTCACCGTCCGGAGGCATTGTCAAGAACATTTGGAGGAGAAAGATGTTTGATGAGGGTGGCACTCATTGCCAAGCCCCTCCTATTTGAGAGAGGGAGGCAACTCGTATTTCTTTTCTTTCCCTTTTTGTTTTCTTTTTATTTTCCTTCTTTTTGTGAGCGAGAGTGAGGGTACTAACATTGTTTTTCCTCTTAGCATAGTCCTTATCACCTTTTGGCATTGAGGACACCGCCAAGTTCAGCTTGGGGGAGGAGTTCTGTTTGTATTCCTATTCCCTATCTCTTTTACTGCTTTCTAGGATAGATTTACTGCTTTCAAAAATACTGAAAAAATCAAAAAAAATATGGTTCCCATGACTGGTTTAGTTGCCTCCCTGTGCCCCTTTTTGTGCTCTATTTGAAATTGATTTGACTTCGTTTTCTGGATAGCTGGGCATTTGTGATCTTGAGGCTTTGATTTGATGTTTGATTGCTATGATTTCGAGCATTTTTGGATTATATTAGACCACTTTGTGCTGCATACCTGAATTGGTTAGACTGTGAGGCCTCTTTGTAGCCTATTGGATTCATATTATTATCCAGTCTATTCTTGTGTGTTAGTTCCTCTTTAGTGGATTGATCTTGACTTTGACTTCGTACTTGTCTGATTTTAGATGACTTGTAGCATGTGCTGTGATAGAGCCGTTCTTTTGTCTTATTCTTGAGCTTCAGGAGTGAGTTTTTGATATACTTTTATCCTCCTTAGCCCCGCTGAGCCTAATGACTTGTTTCGTTTTACTTAAACCCCTATTACGAGCCAAAAGCCTTCACTTGATATTATTCCAAGCCTAGCTTGGGGGAGCTTTTGTATGGGTTGAGTTTGAGATTGGTTTGTTGGTTTAGTTTGGTTTTTGAGGAGTTTAAAAATGTATTTGCTGTGGATTGAGAGTGAGAAAGAGAAAAGAAAAAGCAAGTTTAGAGTTGCGTGAATGAAGTTCAGAAAAATGAAAGAAAAATGAAATGAAAATTCAAAAGAATTCTAGTTCTTTCATTCACGTACGTTCATAAAAGAATATTCGCTCCATTGCTAGAAAATTGGGTTTGTTATGAGCTTTTCATTGATTTATGAGAGTTGGGTTACTTTACATGGTTTTATGGTGATTGTTGGGAGTTGTGTAGGCCATCCTAGGCCTTGTTTGAATGATTTATGCTCCCCCTTTCTTGGTTTTTCCACCACATTACCCAAAAGTATCCCCTGCTTCTCGCCTAAGCCCCATTACAACCCTATAAAGTCCTCTTGAGCTTATGTCTGCATTGTTCATTTGATTGATTTCGAGTCAGTTTGTCAAAGTTAAAGAGTATTTCTGCTAATTGAGTCGACTTGACTAGGATGAGCGTCATTGAACCTTCTTAAACACATGAGAATGTGAGTGGGAAGGGTACTTATGGTCGGGTTGGTGAGTGTTCGGGCACATTCTTTGCCTGCCACAAAATTGAGAGAAGTGACACCCTTGTGAGTGCCTTTTCAGGACTTGTATGCTTTGTGGATGCTTGAATTTGATAAATTGCTTGAATGATTGGTGGTTGGATGGATTTGATTAGCCAAACTTGAATTATGCCTACTTGAACGATTCTTAGTCTTGAAAATGTTTTGAGCTTTGAATTGCTTTTTATCTATGGGGTGAGGCAATCTATTCCATGTTCATGTTCTGTTTGCTTGAGGACAAGCAAAGGTTTAGCTTGGGGGAGTTTGATATCACGTATTTATATAGTCTTTTCTCCCTTATTTACAAGCTAATTTTTGCGTCATTGGAGCTCTTGGAGCTCTTGGGAGCTATTTTATGCTAACTATCGTATATAGTTGTGGTTTTGTGTTTTAGTGTTGAATTGCAGGTTTTAGGGAGTTTTCTCCCTATTCCCGAATCATTTGGAAGCAACCACGGCTTTACGAGATGTTACAAGGCACGTAGGATGGCTCGCGAGCTTTATGGATAGTTTAGGAGGTCCCAAGACCCCTAAACATGAAGATTAGAGAGCCAAGGAGTCAAAGGAGGTTTCCGTGCACTGATCGGGCAGAAATGGCCAGATCGGGCGAAATATTTATGATCGGGTATGAAAGTTGCGGACCCGATCGGGCAAGCATTGCCCGAAGTGATCGGGCGAACATCATGTACCCAGATTCATCACCCGACCCGATCGGGTGGGCTGCTCGTAGGTCTTGTTAGAGAGCTGCTGAAGAGACGCTTTCACTAGGCCATTTTGTTGCCTAGCCCGATCGGGTGGCTGACCAAGGCCCGATCGGGTGGGCGTCAAGTCCATCTAATGCTGCTGCGCTGCTGCTACATCACAGCCGAAGACGAGAAAATGCGAAGTTGTATTTGACCCGATCGGGTACTGTGCTCGGGCCCGATCGGGTCTGGCGCTTAATGACGCGGATTTCGAGTTTTGTTTCCGATTTCTAATTAGACTTGAGGGGTATTATAAATACCTTTTTCCTCATTTTTTAGAGGGATCTTTTATTCATCTTTCATTAGGTTTTAGACTAGTTTTATTCTTCATTGTCATTAGTTTAATTCAAACACTTTAGATTAGATTAGAGGTGATCAAACCTATTTCGATTTCAATAAAAGTTCCTGCTTTCCGTCAATTGGTACTCTTCTCTACTCTTTATCTCTTTAATTACTTTGATTGCTTGGTTTATTTATTTAGTTGTTCATGATGCAATTCTTAGGATTTCCAATTAGTTTTGTTGTTGTCAATTCGATTATGAGTGAGTAGTTCTCTATCTAGGGTGTTAGATAGGAAAGCCATGTTTATACCATGATTGTGATTTAGATTTCTATCAATTTCTAGGGCTTGATTAGGGTGATTGTGATGTGGTTTGTTCTTATTGAGTAATTAATGTCAGTGTACAATTTCATTGATTGCTTGTGGTTAATAGTTGTTTGCACAGATCCGTCTTACGACTAGAGGCCTAGGACACATCAGTAGTTCTGATTACGTTAGTGAACATGCGGCGTATGTTGAACTATGAGCGTTGAGTCTTAACCATAGCTCAACATAGGCTCTAATCCCCCGACTCTTGACTTAGGTTTTAATAGTAGTTGACCCTATTTGATTGGTATAAGCATGGTGGACCGACCTAATACCCTAGACTTTAATTCCATAGTTTAATCCTCGATTTATTCAGTCTTCCGTAGTCTATTCCTTAGTTTAATTAATTCCTTCCTGATTTCATCTTGAGTAGCTGAATTGGTTGATTATTGATTTAGAAACTCTGTCTCCCTGTGGATTCGACCCTGCTTCCACTGACTACCTAGTTAGAGGTCCGTAGGTTTATTTTTGATTAGGTGACACGACTAAAACCTATCAAATTTTGGCGCCGTTGCCGGGGAGACGGCTAGTTCTCTAAATTAATATTCAATCAATCAGCTACTCCAGATAAAATCAGGGAAGAATTAACTGAACTAAAGATTAAACTAAAGAAGACAAATTAAATCGAGTGATTAACTATGGACTAAAAACCTAGGGTATTAGGTCGGTCCACCATGCTTATACCAATGAAATAGGGTCAACTACTATCAAAACCTAAGTCAAGAGTCGGGGGATTAGAGCATGTGTTGATCTATGGTTAAGACTCAACTCTCATAGTTCAACATACGCCGCATGTTCACTAACGTAATCAGAACTACTGACGTGTCCTAGGCCTCTAGTCGTAAGACGGATCTGTGCAAACAACTATTAACCACAAGCAATCAATGAAATTGTACACTGACATTAATTACTCAATAAGAACAAACCACATCACAATCACCCTAATCAAGCCCTAGAAATTGATAGAAATCTAAATCACAATCATGGTACAAACATGGCTTTCCTATCTAACACCCTAGATAGAGAACTACTCACTCATAATCGAATTGACAACAACAAAACTAATTGGAAATCCTAAGAATTGCATCATGAACAACTAAATAAATAAACCAAGCAATCAAAGTAATTAAAGAGATAAAGAGTAGAGAAGAGTACCAATTGACGGAAAGCAGGAACTTTTATTGAAATCGAAATAGGTTTGATCACCTCTAATCTAATCTAAAGTGTTTGAATTAAACTAATGACAATGAAGAATAAAACTAGTCTAAAACCTAATGAAAGATGAATAAAAGATCCCTCTAAAAATGAGGAAAAAGGTATTTATAATACCCCTCAAGTCTAATTAGAAATCGGAAACAAAACTCGAAATCCGCGTCATTAAGCGCCAGACCCGATCGGGCCCGAGCACAGTACCCGATCGGGTCAAATACAACTTCGCATTTTCTCGTCTTCGGCTGTGATGTAGCAGCAGCGCAGCAGCATTAGATGGACTTGACGCCCACCCGATCGGGCCTTGGTCAGCCACCCGATCGGGCTAGGCAACAAAATGGCCTAGTGAAAGCGTCTCTTCAGCAGCTCTCTAACAAGACCTACGAGCAGCCCACCCGATCGGGTCGGGTGATGAACACCCGATCGGGTCTGGGTACATGATGTTCGCCCGATCACTTCGGGCAATGCTTGCCCGATCGGGTCCGCAACTTTCATACCCGATCATAAATATTTCGCCCGATCGGGCCATTTCTGCCCGATCAGTGCACGGAAACCTCCTTTGACTCCTTGGCTCTCTAATCTTCATGTTTAGGGGTCTTGGGACCTCCTAAACTATCCATAAAGCTCGCGAGCCATCCTACGTGCCTTGTAACATCTCGTAAAGCCGTGGTTGCTTCCAAATGATTCGGGAATAGGGAGAAAACTCCCTAAAACCTACAATTCAACACTAAAACACAAAACCACAACTATATACGATAGTTAGCATAAAATAGCTCCCAAGAGCTCCAATGACGCACAAATTAGCTTGTAAATAAGGGAGAAAAGACTATATAAATACGTGATATCACCTGCTTGAACGATTCTTAGTCTTGAAAACGTTTTGAGCTTTGATCGATTTTTATCTATGGGGTGAAGCAATCTATTCCATGTTCATGTTCTGTTTGCTTGAGGATAAGCAAAGGTTTAGCTTGGGGGATTTTGATATCACGTATTTATATACAGTTTTCTCCCTTATTTACAAGCTAATTTGTACGTCATTGGAGCTCTTGGGAGCTATTTTGTGCTAATTATCGTATATAGTTGTGGTTTTGTGTTTTAGTGTTGAATTGCACGTTTTAGGGAGTTTTCTCCTTATTCCCGAGCCATTTCGAAGCAACCACGGCTTTACGAGATGTTACGAGGCACGTAGGACGGCTTACGAGCTTTATGGGTAGTTTAGGAGGTCCCACCCCTAAACGTGAAGTTTAGAGAGCCAAAGAGTCAAAAAGGAGATTTCCGTACTCTGATCAGGCAAAAATGGCCCGATCGGGCGAAGGAATTATGATCGGGTATAGAAGTTGCGGACCCAATCGGGCGAACGTTGCCCGACCCGATCGGGCGAGGAGCCATGTCCCCAGACCCGATCGGGCACCCGCTGCCCGACCCGATCGGATCCTCTCAATTTGTGCTGCTGTTGCTTGTACGCACCAAGAAGACCATGCTGGGCCATTTGCTAAGGACCCGATCCAGCAACCGATCGGGTCTGGGATCGGGTTGGCCCAAATCTTGCCTACGCTGAGCTGCTGATGCTGCGCTGCCAAGGAGAACCAAATAGGCTGAATTGTGTCTCGGCCCGATCGGGTGGAGGCCTCGGGCCCGATCGGGTCTGGTGCACTATTCGCGTTTTCGTCCTTTTTAATTTCCGTTTTTAGTTAACTTGAGGGGGTATTATAAATACTTTTTCCTCATTATTTTAGAGAGATCTTTACATCTTTTTATTCTAGTTTAGACTCTAGTTATCTCTCATTGTTCTTAGTTTAATTTAAACACTTTCGATTAGATTATAGGTGATTGAACTTATTTCGATTTCAATAAAAGTTCCTGCTTTTTGTCAATTGGTATTCTTTCTTAACCTAATCTCTTTTCTTATTCTCAATTGCTTAGCTTAGTTATTTAATTATTCATGATGCAATTATTAGGGTTTCATATTAGTTTTGTTGTTGTTAATTCGATTATGAGTGAGTAGTTCTCTTTCTAGGGTGTTAGATAGGAAAGCCATGTTTATACCATGATTGTGATTTAGATTTCTATCAATTTCTAGGGCTTGATTAGGGTGATTGTGATGTGGTTTGTTCTTATTGAGTAATTAATGTCAGTGTACAATTTCATTGATTGCTTGTGGTTAATAGTTGTTTGCACAGATCCGTCTTACGACTAGAGGCCTAGGACACGTCAGTAGTTCTGATTACGTTAGTGAACATGCGGCGTATGTTGAACTATGAGAGTTGAGTCTTAACCATAGATCAACACATGCTCTAATCCCCCGACTCTTGACTTAGGTTTTGATAGTAGTTGACCCTATTTCATTGGTATAAGCATGGTGGACCGACCTAATACCCTAGGTTTTTAGTCCATAGTTAATCACTCGATTTAATTTGTCTTCTTTAGTTTAATCTTTAGTTCAGTTAATTCTTCCCTGATTTTATCTGGAGTAGCTGATTGATTGAATATTAATTTAGAACTTCTGTCTCCCTGTGGATTCGACCCTGCTTCCATTGACTACCATAGTTAGAGGACTGTAGGTTTATCTTTAATTAGGTGATACGACTTTAGCCTATCAGAGCTCTAGAGAGAGAGGGAGAAAAAGAGGAGAAAATGGAACCCTAACCCTAAAAGCGCAAACACATCGCCGTTTCCACAGCCAAACCACCGCCTAATTCCACCACCCTCAGATAGATCTTTGTTCAAAGATCTTTGCTTTGAAATTAATATAGAAATTATAGTGAGAAAGGGTAATAATCACCCTAGGTTTTGCGAAAAACGAAGGGTTTTGATGCTCATCCAAGAGCTGGAACTGCACAAGCAGGAAAAAAGCACACAAATCGAGGTCACCACCATCATTACTGTAGAAGCGGATCAATTAGGCGTGTTTGGATTAGCAAAAGAGATGATTTGGGATTTTTTCTCCTCTGAAAATGAAGTTCAGCCAATAACAAGGGAGTGCCTCTGCAACTTCCTTTATTTCCCTTTAATTTTCTGTCTAATTAGACTTTACTGCCTAGATCTATTAATTACTAGCAATAATAGTATGCCTAGATTCTATAAGTTGCCTTGGGTTTGCTGTGATCTTTACTTGCGTTGGTTCTGCTGTGATATGCTTAAGTGTATAATTGCTCTATTTTGCTTAATTGCTAGTTGTAGTGTATATTACTGTTATTGGGTGTTATATGTAACCAGCTCTTATCAGTTCTTCACCCTCACTGCTCTTATATATGTTACCTAAATACCCTAGCATTTATTCAGTCCTAACTCACTCCAAACTGAACTCTTTCTCTAGTTTAGTTGCTCTCATATTTTTTGTCTTACTATTCTACCTTGCTCTCTTTTCCTTAATGTCTGATTATACTCCTCCTCTTAGCTATGCAAAGGCTCTACAATCCCAACCACAGAGCTCTGCTACTTCCTTTCCCAATCACAATCAGGGGGCCAATCCAAATAACTCTGAACCTCTGGATTTCAATCCAGCTGCGCCTCTTGATCTCACCACTCACCAGAACATCCTACACACCACAACAATGGTTACTGACAGTAACACTACTCCTACCTCTCCCATTTCCTCAGGGAGTCCAAACACTCATGACACACAATGTGCCAATGACTTTCTCCCAACCATAACTGTAGAAGCTCCTGTACTAACTGAGGAAGAAATAAACAAGCTAGCTTATACTTGTTTATTTGGGAAGGTGTGGGGAGAGCACATTCACTCTGATGCTGTTCAAACAAGACTAAAAAGAGACTGGGATTTTGCTGAAGGTAAGGTTCTAATTCGTTTCCTCTCTAATGGCTGGTTCCTTATTGAATTTTCTAACCCAACTGATAAGAATACTGTTTGGGAGGGTAGACCCTGGTTTGTACAGGGTTTGAACTTTGCCTTAATACCTTGGAAACAAGGGTTTAATGCTTATGAGGAACAATTAACCCATGTTGATCAGTGGGTAAAAATTCCATTTCTTCCCAATGAATTCTGGACTATTAATCACCTTAGAACCTTAACTATAAAAATTGGTAATTTGATTAAGTTGGACAGGTTTACACTTCAAAATGATGATAAGGCCCAATTTGCTAGAGTTTGCCTTAACATAGATATCACCAAAACTGTCCCAAGGTCTATAACTATTAGAAATGTCCATGGTACTTCCACTGAGTTTTTCTTGACTTATGAAGGAGTGCATGTAGTCTGCCCTCTATGTGGTCTGAATGAGCATTCCATTGTGTCCTGCCCTAAGAAGCCCCCTCCCTGTTTTGACCTAGTGGTGGCTAAACTAGAAGCAAGTTCCTTGTCTCCAGGATTCAATAAGTGCAGCCCATCTGCACCTGAGAATAATTGGCTCTTTGTTAGACCAATGAGAAGGGGAAGACCCATACCACATTATGCTAAGCCCTACACCAAACCCTTTACTAAGCAAAGACAATTCCCTGGCACCATTCATCTCAATTCTGTGCTATACCCCCAACATGGACAAACTGCTCCTGCTGCTGGTACTTCTTCTCAGACCAAAGTGCATTTATCTAATGCCTTTGACAAACTTGCTGATTTTCAAATCCCAAGTTCTTACACTATACAGTTGGCTCCACCTACTGTTGCTCCTATTCCTCCTAATTCTACTGGTGTCAATGATGAAGAAGAGGATGGGATGGATTTAGCCTTTATTCAGGCTATGGGAATCATCCACCACAACCCTGATGTGGAGATGAGTACTGCTGTTGCTGAAAGTTCAAAAAGAAGAAGGAGGGAGGACTAACCCTCTTCTTCCAACTCTCAACTAGAAGGATGATTAGTTATTTAAATTATCTTTTGCAAACCTGGGATTGTACTAAGCTGATGTTAATCTTATTGTTGTTTTGTTATTAGTTTCCTCAAACAATCACTGTAATTTCTTAGTATTTTCTCTCAGGTTTCTTTTGCTGCCCCATGTTTGTACTTTGATGCATATTTGGTTGTTGAATGGGAGTTTTAGTTCTTGTTATTACTGGTCGAAACTTGCTACTTGTATCAAATGCTTGCTTCTGTTCTCTTACAACAGCTTGTCATATGAGCTTCTCCTCTTTACTTTCCTTTTGCTCATGCACAAACCTATGTTTGCTCAGAGTTATCTGTATAATAACTGTGTTCTGGTTAGACTAATCAGCTTAGCTAGCTACTACTCCATAGCTTTGTTGTTTATATCTTTCAGTTCAGTTAACATCATTAGGCACAATACACCCTTCATGGACACCCCTTTTATGAGTTTTCCCTATCCTAATGTGCACTGGAACAAAACCACTCATGTGTTTAGGCTACTGATTTGTAATCTAGGCCTGTTGCATCTTAGGCTCATTACAATAGTTTCTTCTTGCTCTAATTGCTATGAACCTATTTCTAAACACTGTTTTGTTAATATATGGACATCCCCCTTATGGACTAAGCTTAAAAAGATCAGTTGGCTGATTCCTAAGTTGTTTTTCACACCTTGTCTCACCAACTACTCGCTAACTATCTATCTCTGCCTTATTTGCATAAATAGGCACAACTTCTTTGCTCAATGGCTGCCTAGACCAGTTGAATCCAGCATAGCTCAGATTGTGGCCATGGCTCCAGCTCCTCACACCACAGGAGTGAACTTATGGCAGATCAAAGATGTTTACTCTTGCATCCTGAACAGACATGACAGCCTTGCCCCCTCATCCATTGAGAAAAATGGAACTTATTATCATTTGTTTCCTATTTTGCTTTTTGAATGTATAAACCAGTTTTTCTATCTTGGGTGTAACTTTGGAACCGAGTGCTTGATCACTCGCTATGAACTATGGGCTAGATCCCATACTTGGCATGCAAAAGCAATCGTTTATTTCTTTAAACGTAATGCTTTATGGAACCTAAAACCAAAAATAAATATAGTATATATATGAAGATCTTAGCTTGGAACATACAAGGGGCAAAGAAACTCCAAGCAATAGTGGAATTACTTTTTTTAAAAAATAGATTCAATCCCGACCTATTCTTTATTTTGGAAACTATGACCAATAATGCCAATAGTAAACGAATAATCAAAGCCCTTCACTTTCAACATAGCCTAATTATCGACCCGATTAATCATTGTGGTGGTATTTGGATATGTTGGAACAACGACAACATCAATATGGACCACTATTGCTTATCTAATCGATGTGCCCACCTCCACATCTATTCTAAGATTATCAAAAAAGATATCTTAGTCTCCGGAATCTACTTACCAGCCAAAGAACATGATAAAGACACTTACTGGAACGAATTATTAGAATATGTTAATGCTCAGAATAAACCAAAACTAATTGTAAGTGATTTCAATGAGATGCTTTCCCCTTCTGATAAGATAGGTGGCAGAACGCTCTCACTTTCTCAACTAAATTGCCTGCCAACCTTCTTTGATCAGTCTCAGTGTCTGGAAGTTCCAACCCACCAAAAGGTTCACGTTTCTTCCGTGTTCAAATCCGCCTTAAGGAAATAAAAGCTAGTATTAAGGCTTGGTCAAGAAAGAAGTACCAACACACTTCTAACAAACTCATCCAGAATATTGCTAAGATACAAGAGGTAGAGGAAAGACTATGGAATCAACCTTTTAACCCGATACTAGTTGAACACCTCAAAAGACTAGTCACCCAAAGGGAAAAGATCCTCCTTTTTAAACAATCTAATTGGGGGTTGAAAGCCAAAAAGGAATGGTTATCCCAAGGAGATAGAAACACAAGGTTTTTTCACAATAAGATGAAACAAAGAATCCCTCTTAACACTATTCACAGACTAAGAGATGAAGATGATATTTGGATTGACACTATAAAAGGCGTCAAAGACCTATTGAAAAATGCTTTCAAAAAGAACTATACTTCTGCCAAAACAACCCCGTCAAGCAATGCTTTTCAGCACATGGCCCCCATCCTCTCTAATCAAGATTCTCAAACTCTCCTGACCAAAGTTTTTAAGAACAAATACATCAAGCTTTTTTCGACATGAATCCACATAAAGCACCAGGATCCGACGGTTTTGGCCCTGGTTTCTACCAAAAGTACTAGACTATAATAAAGAAAGATATTTGTTTGGCAATTTCAAGCTTCTTTGAACATGGTCATCTACCTCCATCCATTAACCATATAATCATCACTCCATTGCCAAAAAACGCGAATCCTGAAAAACCCAACCATTTTAGACCAATCAGCCTTATAAATACAATCTATAAGGCTATCTCGAAAATCCTAGTATCAAGAATCCAACCAATTCTTGATAAGATCATTAGCCCATACCAAGATGCCTTCACTAAAGGACGATCCATTCACGACAATGTCCTTATCATCCAAGAAGTACTTAATACTTTTCACAAATCTAGCAACAAAACAGGGTGGTGTGCTCTGAAATTGGACATGGAAAAAGCTTATGATAGAATAGAATGGAATTACTTATGAGGATGTCTATCTCACTTAGGCTTCCCTATTAAGTGGATTGACCTTGTTAAACAATGCGTTACCACTGTTTCTTACTCTGTTAAGGTAAATGGGTATACAACAAGCTGGTTCACTCCAACTAGAGGTTTAAGGCAAGGCGACCACCTCTCACCTTACATGTTCATTATATGCATGGAAGGTTTCATTAGGCAACTCAATGCCTCAGCACTCTCTAAAAATAGATGTATAGGGTTCCAAATCAGCTCTCAGACCACAAAAATCCCTTGTCTACTCTTTGCAGATGATAGCCTCCTTTTCTGCAAAGCCACCAAGACAGGTTGCTCCAATCTGAAAAATATCATTGAAGACTTTTGCAGCAACTCAGGTCAACTTGTAAACTTCCACAAGTCAGCCATTATCTTCTCAAAGAAAGTTCCTAACGCTAGGAAAGTCACTTTGGCTAGCCACTTTAACATGGCCCCAAAGGCTTGTCTAGGCCGTTATCTAGGCATCAATTTTAGCTCATTCCGCCCAATTAAGGCCGACTTAGCGGTTTGACTTTCAAAAACCGACCAAAAGGTCAAATCATGGGAAGATGGCTTACTATCCAAAGTAGAGAGACATACTCTTATTCAATCGAACCTGGAAGCAATTCCAAACTATTCTTGCTCTGCTACCTTACTACAAAGTAAGACTACTACCACCATCGATTCAATTCACATAAAATTCTTCTGGAACCAAGGCCCATGTAAAGAGGGCTTACCCCTAATTGCATGGGACAAAATCTGCACCCCTAAAAACAGTGGGGGTCTGGGTTTAAGGAAAACTCTTCCTCTAAATCAAGCCTTCCTTGCAAAGTTAGCTTGGAAGGTCCTGACTGATCCCTCTAATCTATGGGCCAATATTGTTCGTCAGAAATACTTAAAAAACACCACTTTCTTCGAGTATCTTCCAAAACCATCCCACTCTTCCATTTGGCGTCATATAATGGAAGAGAGAGATCTCATACGACGAGGCATTAGATGGAAAATAGCCAATGGGTCAACAATTTTCTTTTGGTTGGACAACTGGTTGTCCAACAAACCTTTGTTTGAAATACTGCAACCAGACCCTCTTATGATTGACACAAATCTGAAACTTGCCGAATTCATAACAGAGGACAGAACTTGGGATCTGGTCAAGCTTAAACACATTCTGCCAGAAAATCTTATAACAATGGTGAAGGGTCTCCCCCTCCTAAACAACATAGAATTGGATAATCCAGTTTGGGGCTTGTCTTCTCATGGAGATTTTACAGTCAAATCAGCCAATTGGTTAGCTCACCACGTTAACCCTGATATACCCAAGTGGGAATTTAGATCCATTTGGAAGCTACAGATCCCACCCAAGTTACAAATTTTCCTTTGGCAAATTTTAAACAAAGGTCTTAGCGTTAGAGCAACTCTTCATAAGAGACATATCCTCCCTTTTCAGAACTGCCTAGTTTGCAACTCTGATAGGGCGGAGACAATTGATCACCTGTTCCTTCATTGCCCAAATATAACGCCTCTATGGGCGCTACCACAAATAAAAGAATGGCTAGGTTCACCTGTAAACAGCCCTGATGTGTTAGCTTTATTTCGTCATTTTTTACGAGATAAAAGCATAGCAGCTAAGCTCACCTTCATTTTTTGGAGTATCTGGAAGGAACGTAACGACTTAATCTTCAACAATACAAAGTTGAATATTTACAGAATTTATCACCGTGCCAAGCATTATGCTTATGAATAGCAAGTTCGTACACACTTTGATGACTACGTCGTGAATCCCTCCAATTACGCGTCCCCCATGCCCCCAGTTCGGCGGCTCCCATTGATCCAAAGCAATCCATCTTTGTAGCCTGGAAACCTCCACCTCCAGGAGCCTACAAACTTAACTTCTATGGGTCGGTACGGGACTCCAAAGCAGCAGCAGGGTACATTATTCGTGATCATGAAAGCAACGTCATTGCAGCAGAAGCTTTTAACTTGGGCCTTTCATCCGCCATCACAGCTGAAGCTACAGCTCTTCATCGAGGTGTTCTACAAGCTACAAAACTTCCTTGTTCTACTTTATTTGTCGAGGGAGATAACCAACTTGTTATCAACGCTTTGAAAGGCAAATTTCATCCCCTTTGACAAATTGACAATATCATTGAAGATTGTAAACTACACCTAGGAGCTCTTAAAGAGGTCAACATTCAACATGTCTACAGAGAGACAAATCAGGCAGCTGATTGGATAGCTAATGTAGGACACTTAGCTGTAGATTCTATTTGTATTACGGACTGGCATGGTTCTCAGTTAGCTACTATACTTTGTAATGATGCATTAGTAATTCCCCTCGAGCGGAGGGGCTCCTAATCATCCTCTATCTTCTTCTTACATTTATAAGAAAAAATATGCAAGGAATGTCATTGGAAGAACCTTTTGACTTCGTATATTATTGCAAGGGTTACTCCGGAGAAGGAATCGACTCCAAATCAACCTGCACTAGGTTAACATCACCAACAATCAGATCACCAATACTCATCACTTTATCCACCGCCTTCATCTTCTTCGGATTTGGATTAAAACTAGGGCCTTTAGCCTTTCTATCTCCATCCTTCTTTACTACGGCAACAACCTTAGTTTTTGAGAGAAATTTGAGAGAGACAATTGGAGCCCATTAAAAAAATCATATGATAAATTTCCAACTAAATTATGAGCAAAACTATCTAGCATTTTTAGCTTACAGATGCTTAGGTGCGTCGAATGATTCATATTGGAATTATTTCTAGTAGAATGTTATAATACCTTAAGTTCAACAGGTGCTTATTGGTTGTTTTCCTAAGAAAATCTTTTGAAGAGATACAACCTGGTTTCAGACTTTGTAAAGGTGCTACATTTATTTTTGTTTTGCTCTGTTTAATTTAGCCGTTTGAATGCGGGTTTAGATTGCTTGCATTTTGTGCCTGCCTTGGGCGGTCGGTGTCCAATCTAGTTTCTTCGACTCTCCTTTGATTCGGCTAGAATGTTCTTGTGTTTTGATGAAATGAACTTATTTATTAAAGAAAAGAAAAGAACACGGACAAAATAAACAAGAGATTTACTACATTCTTACTATATCCAATCTAAAGGATATGGACTAAAGTATTAATTAGATTCCCACCTACCAATTCACTATCACTATCCCCATGTCTAATCTCCTTACTCGATATCCCTCTAAATTAAATAACCAACTATTTCTTAGGAAAAAATTGGTAATAAATATCTAGATTTAATTATTTTTTTGAATTAAATACCTAGTTTCTTTTTTATTATATATAAATACCACATTTGTTTCATTTTTAATTTGAAATCAATATCAACTAATGGATTAGCCCAAAAACTTAAAGAAATTTGACTAACTTTAACAGAGATTTCATGTTATAGGGTCCCACAACGTTAATTATATATATCTACCCTTAATTTCATTCATTTCTCCAATTACTATGTGCAATGTATATGTTAAAATTGGTCAATTTCGATTGAGTTTTTGGGCTAATCCGTTAGTTGGTATTGATTTCAAAAAAGATGAAGCAAATATGGTATTTATATAAAATAAAATAGAACCTAAGATTAATCTAAAAAAAGAGGTTAAATTTAGATATTTATTGCCAATTTTTTCTATTTCTTATCCTTTTCGTATGAGATTTTGGATAAACAACCTTGATAGACATCATATATAGCTGTGTAGTAAATTAAACACATGCAAGTAACAGATTTTAGTCAATTTGTTCGCCCATGACTTTGAAAAAAAGATTCAAAGAAGGAATGTAAGAAGCCATCATCAAAAAGCAAAATTTAATGCAAGAGCTCAAGTGGCTCATGTGGCCCAACGTGACTTTGCTAAACAGCTGAAATGCAATGAAAATGTTGTTGCATTACTTGCAAGTTGCAGCGAGTATACACAAATAGGAAACTTTTGTTTAGGTTAAGATATAGTGGTGTATGCAATCCTATTCCTTAGTACATTTTTAGGCTCACATTCTCACCAAGTCCCAACTGAGTGTATAACACTTTATACTTGATTAGTTGTTGCGTAAGCATGCCAAAGGAAAAAAGGCTAACTATCAAAAGATAAAATTAAAATCTTAACATAAATTAGGAAAATTTAACAAAACAACCCTTTTAATAGTTCATTTTTGCAAAAAAAAAAAAAAAAAAAAAACAACTAGTAATAATTTCTTGACAATACAAAACCACCAACTTATAGTTTTTTTTCAAGAAGAAAGTTCCTTGATTTTCCGTTGTTAACCCCTGGTTCCGGCGTTTTTGCGAAAATTATGTGAAAATCCTTTAAGTAATGTAGTAGTTGTTGTTTATTGTTGAAATGAGCTTTTTTAAGGTTTATTCTCGTTTAATTCCATATAATTTCCGCAAAAATGTTGGGTCAATGTTGGAAAACATAAGTCAACGTTGGAAAATGAAGAATTGTTTTTTCTTGCCAAAAAAAACTAAACTGGTAGTTTTTTATTGCAAAGATATATTCGAACCGTTTTTCACGAAAATTAATTATTAAAAGTTTTTTTTAACAAATTTTCCTAAAAATTCACTTTTGATTTGCCACCCATAAATTTGGTTTCTATTCATTTGCTACATGACTAAAAATTAAATTGTCATAAATAAATCGAAAACGAGAGAATATCACATAATAGGTGGAGTAGTATATTACTCATCCCCCACCTGCAATCTATCACTTGTAGTTGATAGATTACGGGGTGATCTCCACAGCAACCATAGGTCCACCCCAAGTCGCCAATCAACCCTGATAAACTTTTCATTTTCTTGTGTTACAAGACACGGAGTACTAACACTGTAACACGGTATATGCAAATCCGAGAGATGATACACATATATTGGGTGTATGTGTTACTACTAAAATACATATTGTTACTAAAAAATGAAAAACTTACAATTGTTTAAACTTATTTTGTTAATTAATGATATTCGAATTTATATAATACATTGACGATTGAAATACTATATTTCGAATTGAATTTTATTACATGGTATGGATGAAATATAACATTATTTTTCTACTAACAAATTAAATAATTGAAATCGACAGAAAAATTTACTTGAAATCAATAGTAGAAAAATAGTGGAGATGAACAATATGAATCTAATATATGAATAAATCTGAAAAAAAAACTACAATTCATTTTTTTAGTTTTAAACAAAGGATTTATACAAATCTAAACAAAAAAAAGCTTCATTGAATAGATCTTTTAAAACAAAGATAAAGAAAAATCTTTAAAAATAAAATTATTTGTCGAAATATTGTAAATTGTAATTTTTTAATGACGATATACATTTTAGTAGTAACGCATAAACCTAGTGTATGTAGGCCTTACATACACTGAGTGTATGTATAGCCTTTGGTATGCAAATCCTAGCTAACTATGATATGCTTTTGAGACAAAACTAAATCGACCAAATAACAATGCAGTTGTTATTATGTTTGTCTAATTATATTTTGAATTATTCAACGATGACAGATAAGTGTTTTTGCAACATCTATAAATACCCTCGTCTATCCTGCACTATCCACTCATTAACCTTTCACCACAATATCCTTAATTTCGTACCCATCAGTATTGTTAGAAAATGACTGATTACAATGACTGAACAAAGACTAAATTCAAGGTTGTGTCGCGGTAGAAGGCCACTGACTTGAAAGCAATTACGGCCCGACTATGGTGGTAATCGTAACTGGCCGGAAAGCTCCCCAAGGTTAACACAGCGACCTTTCTAAGTCACCACTAACAGAGAAAGATCTTGGAGACTGTTTATGCACGTACCCAGTGTTTAGAAGAGAGAAAGAAGAAGAGAAGAGAAGTGATTTTCGGATACCAAACTGAGGTAGCAGTGGACTGATTTTATAGTAAAAGAATCAGGCCAAATAAGGAAGGTAATAAACAGAGGGAGGAAATCAAGGGCGACCATAAAGGCCATTAACACTGTAACGTTTAAAAACGTTTCAGTGTTACATGTTACCGTTACACACAGTTGGGCTCGGGTCCAAAAAGATAAGCTCCAGCTCAGCTCTTCCCAGAACCCAGAACCCAGAACCCAGAACCCAGGCCCAGGCCGGTCCGGGCGGGCGGCGCGCGTGCGCGCGTGTGTGTGTGATAGCAAGCCCAAACCCAAGCTTGATCTCCAACCACAAAAGCCAACCAAGTACTCAACTCAATAAACATGAAGAGGAAGGGAGTTAATAAACAAAGGCAAGCTCCCTTCCATAGGTGATGTGGGATGTTTGGGAAAAACACAAGTAGGTTTTGCAAGCCTTAACTCCAACAATCCCCCACAAAGGCTCTGAAAAGCAAAAGAAATTCCTGGGTAAGGAAAGGGAGGTACTTAAGCATCAATATCTTTCGATTTGAATTGATACATAGTGGAGTGAGGCAACAACTTACTTTCTAGTGAGTGAATTTCTCTTGAACTCACCAGAGTTCCGTTGAGACCCCCACAACACATACCTACCTTAAGAACGTGCAGTCTCCGCGATACAACACAAGCGCTTTATAGCCATGCGCACACCTTGGGTCTCATAAGTGCTCTAGAAAGACAACCCAGTCTTTCATAAAAGGCGGCTTAACCTCCACACTTACGTAGGTAGTCCATTAAGTGTTCCTCAATAACACCACCCCGAGGGATATGGAACTATTAAGAGCAAAAGCTCAACCTCACAATATAAATCCATAAAGTGCGTCTCAATAGCACCACCAAACAGGCTATGGATTTAGAAAGCACTACCAACACGCCATAGGGATGAGAAATGTAGTGCAAGTTAAGATTCTATGGCTTCGTTTGACCACAAACGGGTATCCACCATAAACTCTCAACTAATGGGCCTAAGCCCCATCCCCCTCGACGACTCTAGGACAACTCTCCTAGATAATCCCTTAGTAAAGGGATCAGCAAGATTTCTTTCGGACCTGACATAGTCCAAAGAAATCACCCCATTTTTCAGGAGTTGTTTCACGACTCCATGTCTGATCCGTATGTGTCTTTTCTTACCATTGTAGACACTGTTCTTAGCAACGCCAATGGCTGCTTGAGAATCACAATGAAGGGAGACAGGAGCACCCTGCCCTCCCCATAATGGAATATCAGACAAAAGGTTTCTCAACCACTCAGCTTCTTGCCCTGCCAACTCGAGTGCAATAAACTCAGACTCCATGGTTGAGCGTGCTATACAAGTCTGTTTCGAAGACTTCCACGAAATAGCACCACCACCAAGAGTAAACACGTAACCACTAGTTGAACTAATCTCATCATTACCTGAAACCCAGTTTGCATCACAAAATCCTTCAAGTACAGCAGGAAATTTAGAATAGTGCAAACATAGATCAACTGTTCCTTTCAGGTATCTAAGAAGACGATGAAGAGCATTCCAATGTTCATTACTAGGGTTATGAGTATACCGACTCAGTCGACTCACTGCATAAGCTATGTCAGGTCGAGTACAGTTCATGAGGTACATCAAACTACCTATGACTTTCGCATATTCACTTTGAGAAACACTTTCTCCTAAATTCTTAGTCAAATGAATACTAGGGTCATAGGGTGTACTCACTGGAGCAACATCAAAGGAGTTAAATTTTTAAGCACCTTTTCCACATAATGAGACTGACTAAGGGAGATGCGACCGGAGGTTTTCTTAAGTCTCACTCCTAAAATCACATCAGCTTCTCCCAAATCCTTCATCTCAAACTTCGATGCCATGAAAAGTTTAGTATCATTGACCACCTTTAAATTGTTACCAAAGATCAACATGTCATCCACATAAAGACATATGATTACACAATCTGATCCTATTAGCTTTGAGTAAACGCAAGAGTCAGAGTTGTTGACAATGAAGCCATTTGACACAATAGTGCTGTCAAATTTTTCATACCACTGTTTTGGTGCTTGTTTGAGACCATATAAGGACTTCCTCAACTTACACACTTTATCTTCTTGACCTTGCACCACGAAACCCTCAGGTTGAGACATATAAATCTCCTCCTCTAAGTCACCATTCAAGAAAGCAGTCTTAACATCCATCTGATGTATGACTAAGTCATGAATAGCAGCAAGAGCTAACAGGGTCCTAATGGTGGCTATCTTAGTCACAGGAGAATAAGTGTCAAAGTAATCTAGTCCTTTTCTTTGAGTGAAGCCCCTAATCACAAGTCTGGCTTTAAACCTCTCAATGGTCCCATCAGGTCTCAACTTCTTTTTAAAGATCCATTTGCTATCTATGGTCTTTGATCCCTTAGGTAAGTAAGTTAATTCCCAAGTGGAATTAGACACTATGGAATCTAACTCGCTCTTAATGGCCTCTTTCCAAAAACTAGCATCCACAGATCTCATTGCTTCCTCAAAAGTCTTAGGGTCCTCTTCTATCATGAAAGCATAGACCAATTCATCACTCAACAAGTCAATACAGGAGCTCTCAGACAGAAAAGCAGTGACAAAATCAGAACCAAAGTCTTTTGCTACTCTAGGTCTTTTACTTCTCCTAGGTTCATCTATAGCACCAGAACTACTAACATGCAAATCAACTGAAGTACTACTTAAAGTCAAATCAGCAGGAACATCACTAGTAGGTAAAACAACCGTAGGAGAAGAACATGAAGGCATGGAAGCAACATCACCCTTTTTCAAGGGAAAAACATGTTCAAAGAACTCAGCGTCTCTGTACTCACAAATAGACCTATCACTCAAAGTCATGAACCTATAGGCAGCATGAGCATAACCAATAAATACTGCATCAAAGGTCTTGGGTCCAATGTTTGACCTTTTATAGTCAGATAGCCCAACTTTAGCTAGACACCCCCACACTCTCAAGAAGCTCAAGTTTGGAGTAAACCCCTTCCATAATTCATAGGGAGTCTTATCTAACCTTTTGTGAGGTACTCTGTTAAGAACATGACAGGCTGAAAGGACTGCTTCCCCCCACATTTCATCAGGCAACCCAGAACTTACAAGCATAGCATTCATCATGTTTTTCAAAGACCTATTTTTCCGTTCAGCTATACCATTCTGTTGGGGTACATAAGGTGCACTAAGTTCATGAATAATACCCAATTTCTCACAATGGTCATTCAAAGAGAAGTTTTCAAACTCTCTACCTCTGTCAGATCTAACCCTCTTGATTTTCCTATCAAATTGGTTTTCTACTTCGGCCTTATATTTGATGAAAGCTTCCCCTGCCTCACTTTTGGCTTTGAGAAGGTAAATCTTAGTGTACCTCGAAAAATCATCAACAAATGAAATATACCAGAATTTTCCTCCTCTACTCCTAGTGTTCTGGAAGTCAGCTAAGTCCGTATGAATCAACTCTAGAAGTTGTGTGGTCCTTTGAGTCACAGTTTTGCAAGGTTTCTTAGTGAATTTTGCTTCAACACAAACTGGACACTTAGAAAACTCAGTAGTCGACAGATTAGGAATTAAAGCTAAGGTCCTTAGTCTCTTAATGGAAGCAACATTCACATGCCCTAATCTACCATGCCACAAATTTAAAGACTCAGCAATATAAGCAGAACCAGAAACAGTTTTATTAAAAACAGCAGAAATGGAAGAAGCAACATTCAGAATAAATAAACCTCCACTTAAATACCCCTTCCCAACAAATTCCCCACCACGAGTCATTACAACTTTGTCAGCCTCAAAAACAATTTTCAAACCAGCTTTGTTTAACAAGGCACCAGACACTAAGTTGCGACGCATAGTAGGAACATATAACACATTTGAAAGGGAGAGGGTTTTTCCAGAGGTAAGTTTAAGAGTGACATTTCCTCGTCCAAGTACTCCAGCAGTTGCAGCATTGCCCATGTAGACACACTCGCCTTCAGAAGCATCCTGAAAATCATGGAGCAGCTCCTTGTTTGCACAGAAATGTCTTGAAGCCCCAGTGTCCAGAATCCAATCAGTACTGTTCTCGATCAGATTTGCTTCAACAACCACAGCAGCGACAATGTCGTTTGATTCAGCAAGGTTGGCCTGAGGTCCTTGTTTTTGCACAGAACCTTGGCGTTGAGGGCATTGGTAAGCCTTATGATCTGGCTTGCCACAGACATAACAGAGGACAGACTTCTTTTGAATCTTGCTATCCGGTTTGTTAAATTTGCCTTGCTTCTTTCCCTTGTTATTACCCTTTTTCCCTTTACCCTTAAACTTATCAGAGCCTGATGGAGCAGCAGATTCCACCAGGTTAGCTTTAGTGGTATTAACAGAAACTGAATCTAGATTGTCCTTAAGGCGATTTGCCTCTTCAATCCTCATATGACTAATTAATTCCTGAAGAGACAGGAATTCTTTTCTGTGTTTCAGATTATTTCTAAAATCTCTCCAAGAAGGGGGAAATTTTTCTAGTAAAACATTAGCTTGAAATACTTCACATATTTTCATGTCCTCATTAAGAACATCAGCACAGAGATTTTCGAACTCATGAACTTGATCCATGACTGACTTATCATCAACCATACGGAAAGCCAGCCACTTGCCAACAACATATTTCTGTTTTCCAGCATCATCAGCCCCATATTTTTTCTCAAGGGCCTCCCAAATCAGTTTTGAACTTTTATGAACCATAAACAAATCATACAGATTATTGATCATCAGATTAAGGAGGTGGAAACGGACAGTTTTATTATCTTTTACATATTTTTCAATTTCGTCCTCTTTCTTCTTAATTTCAGTAGCAGAAGGAGAAGAGGATGAGTCACCTGTAGTAGTAAGCGCAGTGGGACAGTCCTTGAAAAGGACGTAGTCAATGTCCAATTGCTCAAAGAACATCAGCAGTTTCGAAGACCAACGTTTGTAGTTGTTTCCGTCAAGAGATTCGAGCTTGGACAGATGAGACACGGATTTGCTTGAAAAATCAGCCATTGCAAATTAAATTAATTGCTTTCAAATTGTTTGAAAATGACTGATTACAATGACTGAACAAAGACTAAATTCAAGGCTGTGTCGCGGTAGAAGGCCACTGACTTGAAAGCAATTACGGCCCGACTATGGTGGTAATCGTAACTGGCCGGAAAGCTCCCCAATGTTAACACAGCGACCTTTCTAAGTCACCACTAACAGAGAAAGATCTTGGAGACTGTTTATGCACGTACCCAGTGTTTAGAAGAGAGAAAGAAGAGAAGAGAAGTGATTTTCGGATACCAAACTGAGGTAGCAGTGGACTGATTTTATAGTAAAAGAATCAGGCCAAATAAGGAAGGTAATAAAGGACTGATTACACACAGTTGGGCTCGGGTCCAAAAAGATAAGCTCCAGCTCAGCTCTTCCCAGAACCCAGGTCCCAGGCCCAGGCGGGCGGCGCGCGTGTGATAGCAAGCCCAAACCCAAGCTTGATCTCCAACCACAAAAGCCAACCAAGTACTCAACTCAATAAACATGAAGAGGAAGGGAGTTAATAAACAAAGACAAGCTCCCTTCCATAGGTGATGTGGGATGTTTGGGAAAAACACAAGTAGATTTTGCAAGCCTTAACTCCAACAAGTATTACTACCATCTACGATGAGTGTACATCCAACATTTTCTTTTCTACTATACTTGTCAATCTTCTCATACTTTACCCTCTCGAAATCAACCAACCTCCCACCATGTAACCACCACGACAAAGCCGTCCTCCTCAAAATCAAACACCACTTCGGCGGCCCTAAAAGCGGCCTCGACTGGGATAACAACACAGACTGTTGCTCCGACTGGAGCCACGTCGGGTGCTCTTCGCTCTCAGACGACTCATATGGCCGCATTGACCTCGTTAATATTAGCCGCGGTTCGGGTCTTTCGGGGACTATACCGTCAGAGTTCGGTGACCTACCTTACCTTAGTTACCTCTCATTAGCCGAAAACGTAAAAATCACTGGGATCATCCCGATAGCAAGCTCAAGAGGTTGTACTACCTCGACTTGCACATGAACAGCTTATCAGGGCCTATTCCTAAAGAGCTGATCGGGCTTAAGTCCCTACTCGACGTTGATCTTTCCGGAAATAAATTGTCCGGAGAGATTCCGCTATCGGTCTCATCATCACCCATTCTCTGGATGTTTAATGTCTCCCATAATAAGCTCACTGGTAACTTACCTAAGATGCAGGAGAGCTTAAAGAGCTATGATGTTAGTTATAATCAGCTTTGTGGTAAAATTCCTGCTGGGGTGATTCGTTTTGGTCCAGAAACGTTTCAGCACAATAAGTGCCTTTGTGGTCCTCCTTTGTCTAATGCTTGCAAGTAAATAGAGTAAATATGTGATTGAATGTAATTATCAAAATTAGTTAATTAGTGGTCATGTAGTTAAGAGACTTGATTAGTTAGTTTATGCATACTGTTAATAGATTCATGCTTAGCATTCCATACTTATTTAATTTGTTCAATAACTTAAGATAAGTACCGATGAGTATTAAGTAATAATAAGTATTTACCCTCTCTCGAATAAGTTCATCAGATAAGTATCAATAAGTTTCGACAAGTTTAGATACATCCTAAATAAATACAAATAAATTAAAAATAAGAAACCCGTTATATGCATTACGATATTAACATGATCATAGAATTATTCTCCTCATATATAGCTTTGCACCTTTGCGTTATACTACTTAATACCTATAAAAGATTTACTTACTCCATCTGTCTTAAGTTGCTAGGATATGTAAGTCCTCGTGATTTTATCATCCAAATAACTTATTAACATTCTTATACTTTATAGGAATTTCTACTTTCCACGCTCCCAAGTATAGTTATCTCAACCAATTAAACAACTCCTAGATTTAGGAATTCTACTTCACTAAATTTAACATTAAGATTGCATCAAATTAAAGGAGTTAATACTCCGTACAATAGAATCAACCACCATTCCAGGTTGCCACAATACCCTAGTAGCCTCACAACATTTAGAAACTACGGATAACACCTACATCTAATGGAGGATAAAAGCTAGAAACATCCTTGAGCATCATGGAAATTACTTGCAAAGGGGCAAGGGAGTTCCACATAGGCACCGATTATGCAAATATGACGACTGATCAAACTGGCCAAGCTGCCCTCCAGTCGGAATCCGACCACACAAACGGTTGTAACTCATGTTCAAAGATTGAAGTTGGGGCAGATTAGCCAATGTGGGCGGAATGCTACCATAAATCTTGTTATGGTTCAAATCAATAATAGATAAGCCAGAACCAAACACAACCTTACTCATATTGAATTCGAACTTATTCCGTGACAAATCAATGAGCCATGTATTCTTGTAACGAAATAAAAATGAGGCGTCCCCAATTAATTGGTTACGTGACAAATCAATTGTGTTGGCCCTACCTAAAGAGGTTGGAATAAGGCCTGATAATTGGTTGTGTGACAAATAAAGCGATATGTTACTTAGTTTAAAGGAACCAAAGCTCTCTGGGATTGATCCAGTGAGCTGGTTCCGAGATAGGTCTAGTGCGTAAAGTTTAGGGAGGTGACCGAATGAGGACGGGATAGAGCCCGAAAATTTGTTAAAGGATAGGTCCAGGAAATTTAAATTTGTTAGTTGGCTTAAAAAAGAAGGAATCGGACCAGATAAGTTGTTTGAGTCAAGCCGAAGAAAATTAAGATTTTTGAGTTTGGTTATTGTAACCGGGATTGGACCACTTAGGTCAGGGAGTTTTCGAAACGTTACGTCTTGCAAGTAAGTGAGGTTACCTATGGCATTTGGGAGCATACCAGGGAGTTCACCTGCAAATATAGATAGCGATATGATACGGTGGGTGGTTCGGTCGCACTTGACTTGATACCAGTCCGTACAACAATCAGAATCGTTGGTCCATGAGGCTAAGAGGTAAGGATTACCAAAAGATTGCTTGATTTGTAAGAGTGTAGCCTTGTCATTTTGGTTACAAAGCTCGGAAGATGAAGAGGGTGTAAAGAGAAAAGTACAAAGGGAGAGTGAGAAGTAAAACAGAAAATTGATCATAGAGGTGTGCATTATTTGTATTGCATAAATGCACAATGATAGAATGGGGTATGTAACATCAACGTGATAGCATGTTATATACTATGGCTAGAGGCCTACAGCGTATACTCAAATTTCGGCAGCGTAATAGTTTGAGTACAACTTTTATTATATATTTGGGCTTATTATTTTTTTGGTAAAAAAAAGTGACACGGATTTTGATCATTTTTTAATAGACTCGAAACTTTCAAAGATGGGTGAATGATAAGGAAAATCCTACTTTTAAAGTGTCTAGTGGGATTGAACCTCCAACCTCAAAGTTGAAAGACTTTATTCCTTTCACTAGGTCAACCTTTGTTTGGTACATTTGGGTGTACTATGAGCATGATATACTGAAGACTATTTTTTACTTAATTGATTTGGGTGTACCATGATCATAATGCACCCTAAAATTACATTTACAATTATTTTTTACTCAAATAAATTTGAGAGTACCACATGAATATAGTACACCTCAAAGATACGTATCTTTTTACTCAAATACTTCCTCTGTTTCTAAATAAGTGACACACTTTTCTAATATGGAAATGTCACAATAAGTGACATCAAGCTCAAACTAGAACATTTTAAATACTAAAATTACATGATTACCCTTACTCAAGCAATATATATCCAATTGTTTATATAATCCAACTACCCTTTCTCTTTTTAATTATGGTCCCCAACTTTCTCTCTCTAACTTACTTGATTTTCCCCCACTTTCTCTATGTTCCACTTATTTAGAAACGGAGGAAGTTTATTTTTATTTTTTGGTAAGGAGAAGTGGCCCGGACTCCGCTCGAGTCCTATTAGGACTGGCACTTGAAAGTAGGGGGAATAGTAAGGGGAATCCTCATCCTCAAATGCTCCTAGTGGGATTTGTTCCCATGACCTTGAAGTCATAGGGCCAAACTCCTACCACTAGACCAAGCCAAACTTGGTACTCCAATATACTTTTTATTTTTGGTAAAGAGAAGTGGCTCGGACCCCGCTCGGATCCTATTGGGCTAGACACTTGAGAGTAGGGGGAAGGGTAAGGGAAATTCCTACCCTCAAAGTGCCTCTAATGAGGATTAAACCCCTAACCTTAAGATTAAAAAGGTATAATCTTTTTCAATAGACCAAGTACTACTTAATACTCAAATATACTTAGGTTACCATGTTTGTGGTACTTACAGATTCATACTCTACTTTTAAGTGGGGGAGGGATTTAAAATATCTAACTCTATTATTGTACGGAGTAGTAAGATTGTGAAAGGGCATTAGCTTGTACTGTGTCCACATCATGCATGACCTCAAATTTTCTACTGGTCCCACCGAAGGAAGTGTTGCATATTTGATGATGTCCTCACAAGTCAGAATCGAGCAAGAAATGATGCTGGGCATTTCACATTAACTCATGTATGCAGGCTTTTTCGGATAAAGAACAACGTACGTACGTCATATCGCATTGGGCTACCCTAGACGGTAGTCCCTAGTTATTGTTGTAGATGTGGACGCATTTTTCCGTTGAGAGTTTACGTTTAAGAGAGAAGGTGGATTTAAGATTGTTGTTAAATTTTAAATATAGTATCTCACGTAATTTTATAATATGATAAGCTAAATCATTTAAACGAAGCTAGTTGATCTTGTAGCAAAATCGTCCTTGAAATCAAGAAGTACTTTATGTACAACAGAGTATAACATAAGTTCATTAAGTCATTTGACAATAACTAGCCTTGAATAGTATATAGCTTAATTAGATTCGGACCAACTCAAACTATTCAATACAAAAACATGTCCTGCATTAGACGATCAAATTGCGGCCTATATCTAACTCATTTTCTCTAAATACCAATGATCATGATTTTGAAGGAACTAATGGGTGTGGCCTTATACCAAATATTTGACAAGCCGTCTCCTTCGTAAGAAAAATGTTGAGTCGAAATAATTTTTTTTTAATTAGTATGTTGAGAATTTGAGATGGGTATGCATATATGCAACAAAATACAAAGTATATAACAAAGTGCACTAGATCTATAAGGTTCTTAGCTAAAACAAGGTCCCATTCCTTTCTTTCCATAGATAATACACCAAGATTACTATAGTTACTCATAACAGTCATAACAACACAAGCTCTTGGACTTTATTCTAAGATCTTAATCAAACTTGCTCCAATTCTTACCATATCATTGAGGGGGTGCTTGGTTGGGTTTTTTTAATAGTATGGAATGGTATGATATCTCTTTCAATTTCTGCTTGGTCTTTTTAGAGTAGAACCTCATACTAAAGGGATTCTATCTCCACCCCATCTTCCTATTATCTCAATCTCCCCCTCTCCTCCCTCAGTTTGTAACTTCATTTCACCCCAATATTTCACCCCAGGAGAGATAATTTGTGGTCACCGAAGTGAAATCTTTGAGATGTTTGAGGCATAATTGTGGAGTGTGCGCGTGTACTAAGGCTGAAATTTTAGTGGTTATGTGCGGACTGGCTATGGCTTGGAACGCTAGACATAAGAAAGTGCAAGTGTCCATTGACTTAGAGGTGGTTATTTGGAATCTGCTTGAAAATGACACCCCCTCTTCTCCCTATTATTATTGCATAAAAAATGTAAAGAGCACCTTCATTGTCTGGGATGGAAAGTCAATTTACACCATTATTACCGTGAAGCTAATTGGGCAGCTGATTAGTTGATTAATTATGGAGTTGGTTTGAATCTAAAGCTAGTTTTCCTTGAAGTGCCTCGGCGAGTCTTCATGCTGTTTTATGGTGGATTTGTGTAGAGTGTCTCTTGCTAGCATGGTTCCTGCAGTGGCTACGTAGGCGAGTTCTAGAGTGGTTATTTTTCCCTATTTACATTAGTTGTTTTTTCTTTGTTCTGTCTTAGTGTCTGGTAGTTCTAGGCTTGGTTTTGTCCCTTTTTTCCTTCCTAGCTGGTTTAGTTTTCTTCCTTTCTTGGGGCTTGGCCCCCTTTTTCAAAAAAAAACAATCAAACCCAATAGACATATCCGTTGTTCATATTCTCCAGTGACCACAGATTGTCGTGCCACCGCCTAAATCTGCCACCGACCACCACCACCTCGACAAATTCTACCTTGTTGCCTTCATAGATGGTATGTCAGTGGGGCGGGATTCATGGAGAGCCACCCCGCATCTGCCCCAGTTAGGCAGGGATGGGGGAAGACTTGGCGGGTGATGGGGGCGAGGATGAGGATAAAAATTATCCCCGTCATGGGTGATGGGACGGGTGTAGAGTTTAGAATGTACTCGCCCCGTCCCCACTAGCCCCGCCCCGCTTCATTTCCACCTCCTAAATACTTAATAAATAATATTTAATAAAAATATATTGAATAGACGTATATTATTTTAACAAATATTTTTTAGAAAAATTACCACATACTTTAATAAACAGGTGACATATATCAAGGCGGGTTTGGCGGGTGTGGTGGGTGTGAGATGGGTGAAGAGACCCATGTGGGTGATTGGGTGGGGATGGTTTTTATTTCATACTCGTTGGGGCGGTGATCAAAAAATTTTCCGCCATGGGTGATTGGGCGGGGATGAAGATGAGATTTTAGGCGGGGATGGGTGTGGAGGGACCATCCTTCGAACCCGCCCCACCCTATTAACATCCCTACTTCATAGCCCGATGCTCCCACCCCCAATTCAAAAAAATCCTCTCCTGATTTCGTTTCTGTCCTCACCTATTCCATTTTAGTACTATGGTCTCTTCTCTCTAAGGATCTAACACTTACTTTAGACGCTTACAAATTGTGCAATTGAGAGTATAATATGTGGAAAATGATAACAGGAAATAATAAGAATAAGCAATAAGAATACACAAGGAATCAGCAAGAAAATTTGATATCCGGGCGAAAAACGCTTGCTTTGCACTAGAAATTTACAATAGAATAAGATGACTTTCACAAAAGAAATTCTCAATATCTCTAGGCTCTCAAACCTGTCTCTAAGAGTTCAGACCTCTCTAGATTAGGATAATTCTTTTCTCTGTACCTCAACACTTAATGAAAATAAAACGGCTATACATATATTTATAGGGGAGAAATAAAACAAAACAGACTAAAACTAGGTAAACTTAAGAAAATTGAAGAAAAACCAAAGTCTGTAGAAATTTACCGAAGTTTTACCAAAACTCTTCAGTCGCAAGGTGCAACCCTCTTCGCAAGTCGTGAAACCTCGTCTGGGACCTCCTTCATTTCTCCGCTCTTCATTCTCCGTTTTCTTCTTCTCTCTTACTTTATCTCCAGTTCTCCACACACCATATCCAACATTCTCAGCGTGTCTTTATATCTACTTCTAACCTATAAGATCAATTGAACCAGATTCCTTTCTCTATAATATAAAGGGGGTATTTGGCAATTGACTGGTGGCTTTATATGCTGACTAGTTTGACCGGCTGTTTTTAGTGGCTTGTTTGACCGGCTTTATAATTATTGGTTGTTATAAAGTATTTGGTAAAATATGGTTGTTATTGCTGGTTGTTTAGTGCAAAATAGAAGCAAAAGCCAAAAGTCAGGCAAAAAAGCTGATAAAAGCATCTTCTTTTGGTTGAAAAGCCGGTTTTTCAGCCACTGCAAAAGCCAGATACCAAACACTTTTTTGGCTGTTTGACCAGAAACAAAAGTCAAAAGCCAAAAGGCAATAAAAAACACCATCTAAAAGACGTTTGCCAAACACCCAAAATCAATTGAAACTAGCTTTTTCCTAAGTGGACATTGGAAGAACATGTGGGAATGATTTCAAAAGCCCACCTCACATATTAGGCAGGTTTGATCTATGACAATACCAAACGTAAACAGCTTCTGCTTAGTCTAAAGTTTTCGAAGCACACCCGGCCAAGTTACAAACTTGTGTATTGAAAGAGAAAGCCTATTCCAAACACTATGACACTAGTGAGTAGTGAACTCTAAGGTCAGAGTTATTTGTCAAAGTCTTATACTGTTGATGAATGGAGAAGTGTTAGATCCTGCTCCAAGTTCTCATGTTGGTACCATTATGTTTATCTTTCACCTTGGGGGTGAACAGTGGCGGATCCAGGATTTGGAAGGTGGGGGTACGATTATAAAATAAGTCAAGTATCCGGTATTTTTTTTAAAAAAACGGTTAAATATTGCAAAAACGTATGTAAACATAAAATCAAACGTTTGAAATGCAAATAGTTTTAAAGAGTGTCATACAACTACATCATCTCAAGCGAAATTTTACGACTATATCCTACGAGTTTTCATATTTTGGCAACGACTCATTACATCATCGAACACTAACTTGCAAGAAAAGGTCTCTTAAAGACGTAGAAGATGACATATAGGATTTTTTTTATCACTTTCCTCCACCTCCTTAGAGAAGAACTCCAAACTTTTATTTTTCATCTTCCAGTCCTACAATTATATAACAATTAACCAATTATATATTTGAAAGAGAGAGGTGAGGTGAAGTCTGAGCCTCTGAGGTAAGTGGTGTGAAACTGAAAGATGACAACGTGCAAGTCCTTATTGGGTCAGATTTATTTTGCCCCAAAAAATGGGTTTCTAAGGTGTTTTTGGCCTATATTCACCTTAAAAAAAACTATCTATATATATACCATGGGTTGGGCCTTCTATTTTTTGCTTGTTTTTATATTTCGGAATCGGGGTACGCCTGTATCCCAATGTAGCCCTTGGATCCACCCGTGGGGGTGAAGCCTATCACTCAGAATCTTTGATATAAAGTCAATGAACTAGTGACATTCATTTCAGTGGGCTGTTTGGAAGTGCCAGGCCTGTCATATGTGTGGGTAGTAGGTAAAAATGATGGGCTGGGTAAGAGGTAAGTTAGGCGTTAGTGATGTATTGGTGGTAACAGAAAGTGGATCCGAGGGGGTGAGGTCTTGGTCTGCGTGAATAAGGGGAAGATTAGAGTGAGTGGACTAAGATGCATGTGATAATGGGCTGAGAGTGAGAGGGAAATACTAGCTAAGTATTATCAATTATGGCCAAATAAGCAAAGTCATGATGAATTGAACCCCTATCCACAAGCACAATATTGTTAGGGTCAATGAAATTTTATGCTTGATTTTTTAAAATTTACTATCATAAGTCTTTTATATTATTATTTATTCAGTTATGTCATTTAACATAATAGGACATTACCATCAATAAATATATAACAAAAATAAATAATAGTAATCTCCTTTTCTGTTTAAAGACATCACCAGCTGAGAAAGATATGTCCTATTATGTTGTTGGACAAAACCTTATTAACGCAAACGACAACCATAAAATCATCCCTTCATGGGTCATAAAAGGGAGAACATTCTCAAAACGATTCATATCCAACGAAACAGAAAATACCATTTTATCAAAATGACATTGACGTCAACCCTTCTCCCCAAAAGGATACTCACAAGAATACAATTCTAACTTCTACTTGCAAACTTATTGCCTTGAGTGTTGTGATTGTGAGCAAAAATAGACACAAAACGAAAGTACAAATAGCATCATACGAAGGAATTGAGTCATATAGAATTTAGTAAGAGGATTTGTTATCTAGCATGGGAGAGGGGGTGCATTTATGAGATGAGTAGCAGCAATAATGCTTTCCCCCAAAAAATTAATCGGTAAATGAGCTTGGAACCGAGAGCCCTTCCGACATTAAGAATATGTTGATGTTTACGCTCTATCCTCCCATATGTTTAGGATTATTCACACAAGAGGATTGAAAAAAATGTAAGAGGTGGTGAAATAATCATGTAAACAATTGAACTCAATGTTGTTGTAACTTTGAACCGACCACCCTAACGATGTGAGGAAATTGATGTTCAGCCATGGAAATAAATAGCATGAACAAACTACAACCTCAGTGGATAATCCACCAATAAATAAATCCAATCATCCAAGAAACCATATAAGGTCGAAATGGATCTCAAATATGAAAAAATTTAAAGTTACTATATAATCAAATTATTATTTAAATCAACCTCTTACAACAATTTCAAAACAGACACCGCTAGTACAAAGTCCTAAGAGAAATTGAAGATATAACCTCAAAATTAGGAACACCTTCATTAAAAACGGACACTGAATTTCCTGTAGACCTTGCTACTCCACACATCAACACAACCAGCATTCAAATACATCGCCCAAAAACACTCTATTTACTTCGAAAAAAACTTGTCTTCTATTAACAAAATTAACGAAAAATTATCCACTTTGACAAATTCAAAAAAAATTATCAATGTGGTAAATCATATATCCCCAAGGAGGAGGAATAATCAAATAAATATGAAAATCCAAATGATAATAAAATCAATGAAATAAACAAATAGTTCGTGGAAAACATTTCTACAAAAAATTACTACAATAAACCAACACCAACACACATCCAATACAGTGAACGGCATAAATCTGGAGACACCCGATATGATAGTTCCGTTGTCCATGAGTGGAATATAGATGGTATATCCGAAAATGAAATGTTAAATGATTTATCCAAGATAACTACGGTTGGTATCACCTATTAATATGATTGTTATCCATTCTATAGGCAATCTTAGGGAAGAAATATCAACTAATCAAATACTAGTAGTTCTTAATAATCTTATATGTCTAACTAATTTATTTAGGAGATATTGTTGTCATCAAACTTTTTAGAAAGAAAGGTTTATTTCCATCCTTCTTTTATTATTTTTCCAAATGATATATACCAAGTTGAGGGAACGTTCAAGTCAAGATGTAATCCCCTATGATAGTATAACTTATGGTCAGATCATATTTTCTTTTGTCAAAAAAAGAAGTACTAGCAATATGTCAAGAACTTATCATCCAAAGTATCTATTCATCTGAAAATTGAGAAAGACGAAGAGATCTACATAGCATTTGGGTTGTGTTCGGTCTCCGAAAATTACAACCTTCATCCTCAATTAATAGGAAAAGGTTTAAGGATATGTATAGGTTAAATAGGCAACCCTATTGAACTATATTATAAAAAAAAATCATTCAAAAGACCTGCATACCAATTAATCAAAGAATAACATAGATCATAAGTGTATATGAATGCTTGTGGTGTTGATGTATGGAGTGTTTAAGGGGTCGGTTGTATAACCTATAATACAAATCTCTAAACACTCTAATAGTGTTAAGTATACCAAGTAGTACTTGGTCTAGTGGAAAGGATTGTACCCTAGGGTTCAATCCCCACTAGGGGCACTTTGAGGGTAGGGATTTCCCTTACCCTTCCCCCTACTCTCAAGTGTCTGGCCCTTAACCTGACGAATATTTCCTTTGAATGCCAAGTTCTTGACATGGTGCATTGTTTCTTTTTTGACAAAAGAGAATGTTTGACCATGTCATACTATCATAAAGAGATTTCATCTTAAACATTAAACTTGGTAGATATCCTTTGGGAAAATAATGAAGAAAGGCCAAAAATAAACCTTTTTTCGAAAAGACTTGATTTCAATCATTCCTACTAAAAATATTTCTAGAAAATCAGATTTGTACAAACGAGAATTATCAAGTGTTGGACATCTGAGATTTGTAAGAACTATGTGATTAGTTGAAATTTCTTCCCTAAGATTGCTTATAAAATACATAGCAATCATATTAATGAGAATTGAACTTCCATCACATACATTTGTTGTTCTCTTTCTACTAGATTTCCATCTACGAGTTCTTGCTGATTTTCTATTTTGACATGATTTATTATTTTCTGATTTATATATGGACTGGTACTATTATCCAACCAATTTCTAAGTTGACCTTTAAAATTGATGCTGAGAAAGTTACCTATGGTTTGTTCATCGAGTGCCTTAACATATAGGTGGTAATAACCATAGTCATTGCTAATAAAATATTTAGCATTTCATATTCGTATCTACCAGATATATTCCATTTATGGACAATGGAGCCATTGTATTGGGTGTTTTTAAATTGATGTCGCTCTTTGTATTGAATGTCCGTTGGAGTTGGTCTATTATACTAATTTTTTTTTCCACAAACTATTTTTTATTTTATTGATATCAATCATATAGATTTTCATAATCATTTTATTCTTCTTCCTCCTTGGGATATATTTATTTAATACATTGATATTAATTTTTGCATTAGTTAAAGTGGATAATTTTGTTAATTTTGTTTATCAAAGGACTAGTTTTTTCAGATAAATGGAGGATTATTTGGCAATGTAGTAGAATGCTTATGGTGTTGATCGATGTGTGGAGTAGCAAGATATATAGGAACTTTGGTCTCTGATCTATCTAACAAAAATGTTCCTAATTTTGAGGTTATATCCTCAAAATCTCGGACTTTGTGGATTCTATAGAAAAGGTTAAAATTTCTATCTAGTGTGAGATATTTGCAAGAAGTTGGTTTAAATAATTATCTTTGATGATATAATTATTTAACATCACCTAAATTGACTACTGAGGAATTATCGTCGTCTCTACCTTTTTTAGAGGGAGCCATAATGAAGGAATTTTCGAATATGGAAAGATGTTTTCATATCACGTAATAACTAAAATAGGAAAACATTACCATCAAGATTCAGATTTTGGAATATGGAAAGGTATACACAGAAATATATTACTCCAATCGTTCTCTTTTATTCTTCCTACTTTGACTTTTTTTCCTCTCTTAAAGAGATTTCCAATAGGAAGAAGTGAAGAACAAAAGAGAACGGAGGGAGTATATGAAAATTAATTTTTAATGATGGTAGTAAAATACAGGCTATAGGAAAAAAAATAGATATATACTAATACAAATATTATACAAATAGATTTCCTTTTTAGGATAGGATTTTTTTTTCAAGACGCGATAGAGAAACAATATGAGAAGATACCAATAGAATACTATATTACTATGAAAATCACATTTTGTCAAAAGCAAATCATGGAAAACATAATATTGAGAAAGAATATGTGAAGATACTAATAAAATCATTTATATAAATTTAGATTATTTGATGTAAAGCTACCTATATACATTAATTAAATCATTTATCAAGTTCAAGATCTGCCTATGTCCATAAAAATTCTCATCAGCTTTTAGATTTTTATAAAAATAACTCTAAGGAACAATTTAATATATAATTAGACGTGTCACGCCTTTCGTTTCCGTTACACAAATAGATAATGTACTTCTATTAAGTTACATTATTCAATATACTTGTTATTTTGTATCAAATTAACGTAATAATATTTCATTAAATATTCAGCAATTTGTACACCTTGGTTATGGAAATGTTATTATAAAATATATTGATCTATTATCTTATAAAAATGAATTCTGACAAAATCATTATTTACCAGTACTTTACCTGGGTTTAAAACCTAGTAAATACGGAGTATATAATAGAAATTCGTGTTTGATGACACCATAGTGGTATATCCCCATTCATTAGAGGCACAAAAATGTAGAGGATGACACCACAGTGGCATATCCCCATTCATTAGAGGCACAAAAATATAGAGGACGGCACCAAGCTCCATGCATTATTGCTTGGGAAAAAGAAAAAAAAAATCAGTTAGTTAAACCCCTAACATCAATGTATCGAGATCGAGGACTTTGTGGACCAGATTAAATAATGCCGCAAATTTAGAGTCAAACACATATAGAGTAACATGAATCTTCCCGCCTATATTGGGAATATAGAGGCGTCCATCTCCTCCCCTTGGTGCTTCATATTTCATAGACATAATCTGCTCGACACTAAGCCTCGCTGATTATGACTAATCAATATATATATATATATATATATATATATAAAGCTTTTTTCGGGAGCATTCGCTGAGCCACATAAGATTGTCATGTCATAAAATATATTTAATATTATAAGTTAAAAAGATAATTAGACTTTTGGATAAATAAAAGATAAATTTTGAGTTTTAAAAATATAATTAGACTTTTGGATAATAGTAAAAGATAAAGTTTGAGTTTTGAAAAGATCATTAGACTTTTTGCATAAATAAAAGATAAAATTTGAGTCTCAACAAACTACAAGAACCATTATAATTCATAAATAATCACAACTTTAGTTATACACTCAAAAAATTAAAATTTTTATAGCTTTGGACTCAGATCGAAATATACTATAAAATAAGATCCATTTTGATATACTTATCTTATTGTTATATAGAGGGTACCCATTACTGGATAACCTATTTGGTGAGTAATAAGTATTTAAAAAGATCGTAAAAGATAAAAATTAAAATTTTTATAGCTTTGGACTCAGATCGAAATATACTATAAAATAAGATCTATTTTGACATACTTATCTTATTGTTATATAGAGGGTACCTAACCTATTTGGTGAGTAATAAGTTAAAAAGATCAAGTATCGAAAAAGATAAAGATTAATAAATGTCATGTGATTATGTAAATATAAAATAAGATTTTACTCCATTTTTTTAATATGTATGTTTGCTTTTGCGCGCGGACCAAGGAAAAAGTGCAAAAGTAAGAGAAAAAGTTAGTAAAAAGTAAGGAAAAAGTAAATAAAAAAAAGAAGGTAGAGATAAAGAAAGAAAGAAAAAGTAGGAGAGAAGTGTAAAAATTAGGTGGGCCAACCTTCAATTTATGGGAAAAGGTTGAAAGGTATATATTAAAAAAATTCCAAAATGGTAAAACATACATATTAAAAAAAACGGAGGAAGTATATCGTAATATATTTCATTAATTTTTATGTCAAAGAGTTGGAGAAGTAAAACACAAAGATTTAACGTAGTTCACTAACAATGTGTGAGTTATGTCCACAAGGATAGGGAAAATAATTTATAGTATTTTTTGAGGAGAGAATACAATATTACAAATTATGGGGGCAAAGGTTAATATAGGGTTTATATATTACCCTTCTGATTAACCTAAACCGAACGAATCCAAAACATAATTGGTTTATTAAACCGCATACACCGAAAACTTCAGAAAAACCCGTGCTTGGTTAATCTTAGCGCCAGATAATTCAAGGCATATCTCAATATTAATATTATATTTTTATATTTTTGTAAAAAGAATATACACGTATTCCCTCTATTGTATACTACCTCCGTTCCATATGTATTGCAGCATAGGGAGTTTTACGCCTCCCAACGCACAACTTTAGACGTTAATATCTCTAATTTTATTTAAGTAAATATTATAAAAAGTTGATATTAATTAAGAATATATCAAGACGAATCTAACAAGATCCCACATGGCTATATTTATCGTTGTGTATAAATCACAAAAGAAGGTCAAAGGGTAGTGTATTAAATAGTGCAAAATGTCAAAGGTTGCAATACATATGGAACGGAGGTAGTAAGAGTTTGCAGACTTTTATTACATATAATCACAAGTCAATTAATATACTTAGGGCCTGTCATTTCAGCTTAATTTCAGTTCAGTTCAGTTCAGTTCAGCTCTAATCAGTTCAGTTCAGCTCCAATCAGTTCTATTCAGCTCCAATCAGTTCAGTTCAGTTCAGTTCAGCTCCATTCTTTTATAACCATTTTTTTAAATATTATTATGTTGGTCTAATTTATTTTACTAATTGCTCTAATTATTATTATTGTTATTATTATTATATTATTATTATTATTTATTTTTATATCATTATTATTAGGTATTATTATTATTTCTGTATATTATTTTGTTTATTATAGCTTTATTCATTATTATTATTATTATTATTATTATTATTATTATTAGGAAAAATTGATAAGAATAATCCGACCTTTGGCCGGTCTTCCATCAATGGTACCACCTTCAATTAATCCAGGTATAATCCCACCTTTGACACCCATATTCTCTCATTGGTCCCTCACCTGTTGGTGACCTACAATCATGGGTCATCCTCCTAATTAGGTGATTAATAGCTAATTAAGTATGTTTTAAACTTAAAATTAAATTTTTAAATGAAATTTATTAAGAAAAATTCTTTTTTTAAAAAAATGAAAAACCCAGCCACCCCCCCCCTTCCCCCAAAGCAGCGGTGCTGCCCCTCCCCACCATTCAACAGCCGTCGTCGCCGCCGCCGCCGCCGGTACACAGCAACACCACAACAGTGGAACGAACGGCGACGAGAAAATCGGTGGTCGGAGATATACAACAACAGTGGGGGAAGGGAGATTGAGCGAGAGAATGGGATGGGTTTGGGGTTAGGAAGGAGGTTTAAGGGGTGGGAGATCGAGTGGCGGGGGAAGGGGAAGGGGCGGGGGAGGATTTTGGGGGTGGGGGAGCTGGTGGCGGGGGAGGGGGAGGATGGCAGGGGAAGGGGACGGGTTTGGTGATGGTTTTGGGGGTGAAGGAGCCGATGACGGGAAAGGGGAGGGTGGCAGCGCAGGGGAAGAGGAGGGGAGGGGGTGGCAGCAGGGGAAGGGAGGGGGTGGCAGTAGGGGAGGTGAAGGGAGGGGTGGCAGCAAGGGAAGGGAGGGGAGGGCAGCAACGGAGGGGAGGGGGTGGGGTTGGCTAGGGGGAATTTTTTTTTTTTTAAAGTTTTGTTTATTTTTAAAGAAAGTCAACGGTAATTTTTGAGGGGTCAAACAGGTTGCCATCATTCCATACCAATGAGAGAATATGGGTGTCAAAGGTGGGATTATACCTGGATTAACTGAAGGTGGTACCATTGATGGAAGACCGGCCAAAGGTCGGATTATTCTTATCAATTTTTCCTTATTATTATTATTATCATTAGGGAGGAACATGGTTTAGGTTAAAGGCACAAATAAACCCACATTTTCAGCCCATAATCCAATCAAATCATGTTAAAACGATTATGATGTAATTTTGCACGGTCCGACCCAATCATTATTTTATTAATAAATATTAAAATATAATTAAATCTAATTATTAATATATTAATATTAATTTAATTCTTAGATATTATTGTTATTATATAATCATCATCAGGTATTAATATATTAATACAAACACTATAAAATAATTGTTATTAATTATCATTATAATCATTAATCATTATTATTATTAATTTATGATTATTAATATTATTTATTTATAATTATCATTTAAAAATATCCAAAATAAAATTATTATTATTCATTAATAATTATTCATTATTATTACCTATCATCATAATTATTATTTAATATTCATATTATTATTGTTTAAATATTATTTATATATTTATTAAATTCAATTTAATTCAATTCAATTCAGTTCAGTTCAGTTCAGCTCCAATCAGTTCAGTTCAGTTCAGCTGTTTTCAGTTCATCTAAATAGACCCTTAATTTTGATTGGCAGTGGAATATACTTATCCCTTCTCATTCTAACAATTAGGGTTTCATACTTTCTTCCTCGATTACTATATCATATTATATCACTTCATATTTACCTCTTTATATAAATAACATTTGATAATTAAAATCAACTTATGCCTAAACTTTAATATACTCAATGCCAATGGGTAAATTATTATTGAACAAGTTATATTTTTTAAATATTAATATGTGCATTGGGCATGCCACGTAGGATTTCTCTGTCACATAATATATTATTGAATTTTATAAATTTTTATTTTTATATACTTATAAATTGATAATTAGAGTTTTGGATGAATAAAAAAGTAATTTTTTTAGATGATAATAAAAATTTAGCAAAATAAAAGATAGAATTTGAGTGTGAATAAATGACAAGGATTATTATAATGTATAAACTAACTGTAACTTAAGTTATAAAACTCAAAAAATTAAAATTTCTATTTCGTCAAGAAGAAGTGTTCTGGAGACAATGTTCACGAGTTTTATGGCTTACCTTTGGACTCAAATTAAAATATACTTTAAAGTAAGACTCATTATAATATACTTATCTTATTATTTCGTAGGGATACTCATTGTCGGATAAAACTATTAGGCGGGTAGTTGAAGATAGGTTCATTAATGAAGTTAATATATAAACGAGGCTTTTCTTGAGAGCTTTGGGGCGCCAATAAGAAAAAAAACACTTTGACCAATAAGATCAATGATAATGAATATTTTTTCTTTTTCTTTTAATTCATTAAAAAGGCAATCAATAAAATCAAAGGTAATTCACCTTTAGATTCATTTGATATAAATAGAGATAGATTTACTATAAAAATAAAAAAGATACTAAGAAAAAATATATTTGTAGAAACAAGGAAAGAAAACCTGGGATAAGGATAAAGAAGAAAATAATGAAAATAATTAAGAAAGGATACCAAAGAAGATACCTAAAATATTAATTTAGATAAAACAAGGAGAATTTTTAAGGGAATTTTTTTACGTAGAAATTTGAAAAAATTTATCTAAAATATTATCTGATAAGGAAATGAAAAGAAGAGACAACTTTATCTCTCCAAAAAAAACTTAAAACAATAATGAAAACATATCATGTGCTACTTCAAGGAGTACTATCTAAACCTTATACCATCGATGTATTTGTCATATAAATGCTTGCAGAATTTTCCTTATTTTTTTTGTTTCTCAAAAGTACTTATTAATTTATTGAGTTTTCTGCTAATATGTATTGATTTCTAAATACGTTATACTTTTGGTTTGCTATGTTAATTAAATTTAGATAATAAATAAACTAATATCTATTGTGGTATAGTCGAATTCGGGGTTGCTTGGTTTACTTGATTATTTGAGGTAATAGATTCATTATATTTAATAGTAAAAAATCAATCGTGAAACTAATCGGTTTTGCTTTTGAAAAGACAAGTATGAGCATACCAGCATTAAGGTGTGGATATCTTTTAAACATAAATAACTTCAACATACTTGCTATGTTTTTGTGATTAAGCTTGACCACATGATGTGAGAGTTCTATTGGTCAAACGCTGAAATTAAAAATTAAACGGATAATTGGTAGCGGAATATTTACCAAGCTGATTAAGCGCATGATCACAGTAGCCACAAAATATATTAAATTCTTGCACGAACAATTAAAATGAGAGTGTATTTGAGTGATATAGCTCTTAACGCTACCGCTATTTAAACAAATCCGTGCATCGCACGGGCTTAAAATCTAGTATTGTTGTATAATAGGAGAAATTCAAACACTTATTTTTAACCTATGCTTCCTCCTTTATGACAATCTCAGTTATCGTTAAGGCTCCGTTTAGTTTGATTAAAAATCATTCTTTTTTATGGAAAATGACTTTTCAAACTCATTCAACGATTAGTTTTTCAATATTTAGCTCCTAGCACGAAAAGTGAGAGGAAAAAAAGCAAGAATGGATGTTGAGATGATAAAAGTGAGAAAGAAAAAATGAAGGTAAGGAATAGAGAGAAAACGTTTTTTCCCTCTATTTAGAAGAAAAGTACTTTCCCACTCCATAAAAACTACTCCCTCCATCTCATATTAATCACAAATTCACAACAATAGCTTGTGCACATAGTTTTAGGAAGTTATTAGAGTAGGGTGCAGGTTATATTAATTTATTGTAAAAGTTGATGTGATAGAAAGTGTTGTGGATGATGTGGTACTTTTAGGAAGTTAATAGAGTAGGGAGTAATATTTCGATGTTTTTTTTATATAAATCAATGAATGAATGGGGTATATAATATTTTACTAATTACTCTTATTATTATTGTTATTATTATATTTTATTTTAGGAAAAATTGACAAGAAAGGGCTCAACTATCACCCGTTTACTTTTATAAGTCCCAACTATTGATTATTCCCTATAGGACCCAACTTTACTATTTTGTGACTTGTATAGGTCCTTACAGGGATATTTACTTATATTTTGTGATTATTTTGTGCCATCCAATTATAATTTATTTTTTGCCATCCAATTATTGATTATTTTGTGACTTTTTTTTTTCAAAAAATTCACAAGAAAGTAACCTGTAAGGACCTATACAAGTCACAAAGTAGTAAAGTTGGGTCCTACAGGGAATAATCAATAGTTGGGACTTTATAAAAGTAAATGGTTAATAGTTGAGCCCTTTCTTGTGAATTTCTCCTTTATTTTATTTATTATATCTTTACTCATTATTATTACTATTATTATTAAGGAGGAGTATGGTTTAGGTTTGGTGCGGTTTGCAGTTTAACCATATTTTATCTCAATACGAGGATTCTAATTTGCAATTTTTGTTTTATCTTACTGACTAGATATTTACTATTACATCATATAAGTAAGCTACAACAAGTTAGACGATATTTAAAAAATCACAAAGGAAAAATTGATAACAAAGGTATAAATTATTGCTATTGATAATCCATCAAAGGTCTGAACTATTTCCCCAATTTGACAAAAACAATCCCATTGACCGGTTTTATAACAGGGCTGAACTATTACCCTAAACCGATCAATGGGATTTTTTTGTCAAATTGGGGTAATAGTTCAGCCCTTTTATGGATTATCAACAATAGAGACCTTTTATAGAAGATGGCCAATAGTTTATACCTTTGTTATCAATTTTTTCTACTATTTAAGGTACAAAATCGTCGTTACGTTGAATAGATACTATGATTGTTTATGGTGTTGTTAGGTTTATCTCTATTCTATAAGGGAAGAGGTGGGGGACACCAAAAATCAATATTATTCATTTTTTTAATTCCTAATTAAATGAAATAAATCTCTCTCTATAACTAACTTTTTCATTTTGAAATACACATCTTAAAAGTTTATTGGATGTTCCTTTCTACTTTCTATTTTATATGTTTTCGCATGCATCACGTGCATTTAATACTAGTAAATATTATAAACCAACCCAAAACCTTAAACCTTGGTTTGGTCAAAACTAAAAAGCACAAATCAACCGACATTATTTAGCCCATAAACCACTCAAATCGCGTCAAAACAATTTATATTGTAATTTTTTGCAGTCCGACCCAATTATTATTTTTATTACTAATATTATTATATTATTAAATCTAATTATTAAAATAGTAATATTAATTTACTTCTTAGATATTGCAATTATTATTCATCATCAAGTATAAATATATTAATACAAATAATAAAAATTAGTTATAATTAAATATTATCATTAATTATTATTATTAATTTTTATCATTAATTATTATTAATTTTTATCATTAATCATTATTATTAATTTATTATTATTACCATTATTTATCTACAACTATCATTTAATAATATCCAAAATACTATTATCATTATTCATTAACTATTAATTATTATTACTTATCATTATAATTTTTATTAATATTCATATTATTATTGCATAAATATTATTATTGTTTAGATATATTTATATATTTATTACATTCAATTTAATTTAATTCATTTCACTTCAGATCAACTAGATTTATGCGAAGAGAACATGCCCTAAGAAGCATCGAACCCTAAACTAACAATTTGGTTGACTAAAGCCTTACATGTAGCAGCAGCCTTTTATGCTAACCTGGGTTTTTATGTCTATGAAATGTACCTAAGTATATATCAAGACTTTAAAAAGGGGCCCTTTTAAGGCCTAATATTTCTAGGGACCTGTGCGGGAGCTCCTTTGCTTCTGCTAAAGGCCGACCCTGATTACAACCCAAAGTCGACTTAGAGGATATATTTGGTGGGTTGTGAGACTCGTTGAATAATATGTATCTCTATTATATAAGTGAAGAGGTGGGAGTGGACACCAAAAAAAAAAAGGAAAAATAAATTAAATAAATCAATGAGTTTATTAAGTAATCAAGTTTTATTTTCAAATTTAGCCATCAAATTTTTAATAAAAGATGTTCAAAACTTCTAACTAAAATATCTAAAAACCTATAAAGTAAAAAACAGTTAAAAAATATCAACGATTATATTTTTTTGAGATCTATACTTTTATATACTTTTGAAATTTTTTATTTTGAAATACATGGGTAATTGATTGTTAATGAGTGGAGGCACATTTGATCAAACTGATCATAATAAAGTATTTTAGCATGAGTGAGAAATATGATAAAGTATTTTCAAGTACTTTTGAATTTTTTTCTCATTTGGACAATGAGCAAAAAATACCTTACTGGGTACTATATCACAAAAGTTATAGTTGATGGTGGGGAGTAAGGGAATGAATTTAGCTTGAAAAAAAATATGTTGTGTACCTTCACATTTTATCATGTTACAGTAGGCAAAACAACATGGTATGCAAATAAAATTAGGATTTTTTGTTCAAAACCACCTAAATTTTTCACGTTTTTAGAAACTCCCACCTTAATGAATTTTTCTTTTAAATTTTCACCTATCATTCCCAATTTTATTATAAACTCCCACCACTTAATGATTTTTGTTAAACTTCGTTAACAAAACCGTGAAGTGGGCCCCACATATGCATTTTATTATTAGTTTACGCTGAAATTGAAGTCAATTTCATCAATTTAAGGGCAAATCCTCAACAAATTTAGAGCAAATTTGGAACAAATTACAACTATTTGGAAAGAATTGCAACTATTTCAAGTTCCATTTTGTTAACAAAATGTATACGTGGGACCCACTTAACGGTTTCGTTAATGAAATTTGACAAAAACCGTTAAATGGTGGGACTTTTTAATAAAATTGTAGATGGTAGGTGAAATTAAAAAAAAAATCATTAAGGTGGGAGTTTCTAAAAACATGAAAAGTTTAGGTGGTAAAATGCGACTATCCATAAAATTATCTACTATAGATTATGAAATTTCATAATAAAATTGTTGTCGCACGCATCACATGCATAGAAATCTAGTATATATATATAGGAAGATGATTTGGTGAAAATTGTTTCCACCGTGAAAACCAAGTAAAAGGGGTACTTGTTAAGGCCAAGGGATACGCTTGCTTTAATTAATGGTATTTTTGCAAATACTGACAACTTTAATGTGAAAAAACGCATACCCCTTTATCTTAACATATACCCCTGTAAACCTTATTTGTACCCCTTTTTTAAGTTTTTATATATATGAGTATGTAGTCAGATTCTGTTGAAAACCGTGAAAATTTGAAAATAGGGTCATAGTACATATGAGGTTCACAGGATACATGTTAACATAAAGGGGTACGCTTATTTTTACATCAAAGTTGTCAGTATTTACAAATATGTCATTAATGAAATACGCTTACCCTTTTATGCATTCTATGTTCCTCTTTTTACTCGGTTGTCACAGTGATAACAATATTCACTACATCCTATTCCTATATATACATATAGCAAGTGCTGCTAAAAACCTATGGTTTGCTGAAAACTGAAAACTATTAGTCCTTACTTGCAAGAAAGGGGTACAAATAAGATTTACAATGATACATATTACGAGTAAAGGGTACGCGTACTTCTAACATCAAAGTTGTGTTGCTAACATCAAAGTTTTACAAAAATGTCATTAATGAATGCACGCGTACCCCTTTATGCTTCTATGTACCACCGTTACTTGGTTTTCTCGGTGAAAATAGTTTTCACTTAATCCTATTCCTATATATATATATTAAGGGTAGAGGAGGGGATGGACACCAATAAAGAATACAGAAAAAAGTTTTACTTACTCGATAATTAACTATTTTAATATTATTTTCGCATACATCGCATGCATCCGATGCTAGTATACTATAATAGAAGAGGGGGGTAGACAACAAAAATAATAATAAAGAATAAGACAATAAAATTGAATAAATCAATGAAGTTAAAGTTGCTATAATCAAGAAAGGTAAGTTTTTAGTTTTAAGAAAAAAGATCATTCTTGTAGCCATATTTTTTCATTTCTCCAAAATCCTTATATGTTATTACTTCGCGCGCATAGCATGCATATTTATCTATATATCTATACTAGCTTTTAGACCCGTGTAAAATGCACGAAAAACTTTATTGTCGTGCAAAGTGCGTGGGATACAACATATTATAAGGTATGTTCATTACTGTTTTTGATTTTAAGTTTCAAGTTTTTTTTTTGAAAAACAAAAATCAAATCTGAAATCATGGGACCGTTAGGTATCACTGCAAGTTTTTTGTTTTTTTATTTTTTTAAATTTAGAATCATATGACATAAGCTGTAAAAGAACTTGAAATTAGTCATACAATTGAACTCATGGTTATTTTGAAAACTAACAACGAAGATTGGAAACTACTTTTACTGGTTTCTATATTTCGGTTTTTGGTTTCAAAAGAATTGAAAATTTTATACAGAAAACGATAATGAACTTGCCCTGATCTGGCACGTAGTTTTAGATGATAAGTTGTTGTTTGGTTATCAATTGTATTTTATTAAAAAAAAGTAGAAGTAAGAGGAATTAGTGGAGTATTATTTTATTTAGATGTGAGAGAGTAGTGAATCATGGTTGAAATGTCAAAAGAATAAAGTAGTAGTGGGTCATGTCCAAAAATAGAAGTGTATAGAGATTTATGGGACGGAGGAAAAAGGAAAGTGTATAGAGATTTTTGGAATGGAGGGATTTACAAAATTGAGTATAATATCTTGATTATGAATGTTTGTGGAATCTTGCTATTTTACGATTCAATTTATGATTCGATCTCAAGAGCCCATTCCGATTCGAGGTGCAACGTTAATTCTGATAACATTGATTAACAATACACTAACATCAAGTCCAGTTAAGCTCAATTTTTCAATGGGGGTAAGTAATCCATTCGACAAGTACAGACCCTGGTTATTGTAGATTTGAAATTTTTTGATAAAAATAAATGAAATTTTGCCGAGTAACCGTACAATTTATATCATAATTGAATTAAGGTATCAAAAAAAGTTTCAAAAAAAACGCCTACATCATTGAGTATAACATTTTATAAATTTAAATGGAATTAATCATGCCGACAAAGCTATGATTAGAAATATATTGTCAATTATTGCATATTTAAATGGTAAACACCTATCTGAATACTATAGTAAACACCTTTAACCCTAATCTCCCTTTTCTCTCTAGCCACCTTCCCTCTTCTTTTTTTCCCCTCTTCATATGTGAGGGGCTGTCATGGATGTTCTCATCCATGGTAAGCCCTTTTTCGTTCCTTGTTTTCAGTTTCTAGTTTTTTTTTTGTTGAATAAATTAGTCTCGCTTTATGAGAGTTTCTTAAACCCTTTTGTGGGAGTTTTTGTCTTCTCTATCGTGGAGGAATATTTCCCCTCTGTGGGATTTGTGAATGTTTGTTTGTTTGTTTGTAGGTATGAGAAATTGCTCTTATTGGCTGAAGTTCCACATTATTAACATGAAGGTATTAAAATCTCATATGTGGTCAATAATGTTCTTCTCCAAACTATGTTCAAATGATAGACAGTTTCGTTAATAGCTGCAAGATTCAGCAAATCCAAGGGGCCTGTGCTACTATAGTCGATCTGGTTCATTATAGTTTTATCGATTGATTTAATCTTATTTGATTGTATTTTGTTTTTCTTTGATACCTATTGTAGATGTCGTTTGGCCTTCCATTAATGAAATTTCTCTTTCTTTCAAAAAATTAAATGGTAAACACCTATCTTCCTTGCATATTTGTTTTTCAACTTTAGGCATCGTTTGGCAGTGTATAAAACCTTTTTAATGTAAAATGATTTTCATGGAAAATAATTTCAATGGAAAACACAATTGTAAAATTAGTTTTCCATTGTCTGGTACCATGTAAGAAAGATTGTGGAAAAAAAGAAAATGAAAGGAAAAGTAAGGAGGTGGGTGGGAGGAAAAAAAATTTCCTTTCATTTTCAAGGGAAAATGGTTTTCCGAAATTGAGAGATTTATTTTATGCCAAGGAAAAATGATCTTACACTCTTTTACCAACCAGACAATGTAAAACTAATAATAGAGGAAAATAGTTTTCCATGAAAATGTTTTACACTCTTGACAGGGTAAAGTCGTATCACCTTATCAAAAGTAATCCTAAAGTCCTCTAACAAATAGTAGTTAGGAAAGTAGGGTCGAATCCACAGAGAAACAATGTCTTTTCCTAATTGTCGGTCAAATTTAGACTATAAGGAACGAGTGTTTGTGGCAATTATATTAAATTAAACTATAAATATATCAATAATATCAATAATAAGAAGTCTAGGGCATAGGTTCACCAATGATCAATATTTCGGGATGAAACACAACAATCAACAATTAATAATGCAGTTAAATAGGTTGATTTGCTCTCTCAAGTCTAAATCAACTATAGAACGGTATTAACAGGCTCTCGCAATTTATTAATACCAACTCTACCTATTGAAACTAGCCTTAATATCAAGTTTATACCTCTCGGCGCATAACCTAATATTGCAACACTATAGCAATCAAATCTGGCCAAATTGGATTGAATAGACATAAAAACATTCAATAGGAATCAATATACATCAATAAAAATCAATACTTTATAAACATCCCTTCATAATTGATCATGGATCCCCTTAAACCCTAGAAATAGACTACTCAGTCATAATTGGAAAAAACATATTCATAATGAAATAAGCAGACATGAATTAATAACCAAGGATTGAATAGAAATGAAAAGAGAAGAGAAATAATACCAATTGTAGAACCAATCTTGCAAAAGCAAAGCTTCTATTGAAAATTAAATGTAAATTGGGGAAAAAGCAAAACAAGGGTTCTTAACTAATTGAGAAAAAAAGAATTCTAATCTAAAATGAATTCATGATGAAAAAATAAAATAGAAAATAATAATATTCCCTTGAGTCTTTATACCTTTCTATTTCATAAAAAAACTAGAAAAATAGAGTCAAATTCGTCAAAAGATAAGGCCTTATTCGACTATAAGCTACACGGAATAACCCGCGTGCGCGGGTTTTCATCCTGCAAAACAGCGTCAACTTGTAAAGACCATATCTCACAAACTAGAAGTCGTATAGGGGCTTGTGATACACCGTTGGAAATCTCTTCAAGTCTAGTTTCCAACCCCACTGGAATCACTCAATTCCGATCTCTGGATAATAAGTTATGATCAAAAGAGTGAACATGACTCAATTTCCATACTTCTTTTAATATGTTTCCGCTATGTTTGGGTTGCAATCTAACTCAAAGATGCCCCTTAAGCTTCTCATTTGACTTAGCTCCTTCCTAGATGCTTCTCATACTTAAGTTTGTCCAATAATACTCCAATTGTGTTCTCAATACCTGAAAACTATCAAAAACACCGAAAACACACACAAGAGTAATATTTTCTCAATTTAAGTAACTATATGCAATTATGGACTAAAAATGCAACTAAATGATCCTAAAATGCAACCTAAATGCATCACGAAATACCTATATTAATATGACTCATCAACTCTACCAAACAAAGCCTAAGTATATAGTAAAAAAATTGAACATAATATCTTGATTATGCATGTTTGTAGAATCTTATGATTTTTACAATTCAATTTATAATTTGATCCCAAGAGCTCCTTCTCATTGAGGGTGCAATCTTAATTTCGATAACAGTGATTAACACACATTAGTAGCAAGCGCAGTTAAAATCATTTTTGCAGGGGATAAGTATTTTTACAAGTCGATACCATAATTATTGTAGATTTTATATTATTTGATAAAGAAACTTTGCCGACTAGTTTATACCACTATTGAATGACAAATTCTTATATGCGGCTGGCCACACCATCAACTAATGGTGTAACGAGGTTTAGTACGCCATATATTAATTTTACTCTCCAAATCCACCAAAAACAGTCGGTAACCCCTCCCCTTAATAGTCAATAACCCCCTTCCCAAAATAGTTAGTAACCCACATCCAAAAAGTTAGTAACCCCTAAAACACTTAATAACCCCCCAAACAGTTAGTAACCCCCAAAACATTTGGTAACCCTCATAAATTAGTCATTGTGTGCGCGCCACACGGTTAACGTGCAGCAAGCCGCACACAAAACTTCGTGCAATTGAAAGGTACCAAAATTTAAATCAAAAACCACCTAAATCGTTGCAATTTTTTGGAATAAATATCTCATGGAAGGAACCTGAAAAAGAAAGCCTTTTTTTTAGGGGGAAAAAGAAAGCTTATTTAAAAGAGCCAATCACTCCTCGTTATACTTGAATTAACCACAATTATGAATTTGACAATCTCCAATTATTCTTTTTCTTTTATTGATGGCATGAAAAAGCAATAAAGCATCGTTGAAAAGCATATTCTCAATTGTATTTTTGTGAGAAGTAGACTCCCAATCCTAAAGAGAGTTCAAAACTTAAAAAAGTGAAATACACCTACTCCTAATATAACTTGACTTTACTAATAGTAAACGGTAAACCCCCCCTCATATCACAATTCACACACACTATATAATGCAACTCTAATCCTAAACTTCAGTGCTCAACTTCTTCTATACTACTATCTCTCTCTTTCTGATCTCTCTCTTTCTGATCTCTGTCCTCCACTAATTTCGGGTACCCTTTTGCTTTCTCTATCTCTTTCATGCTTATACATTATAGTACGTATCAATATATTTTTCAATTGTCATATTCAAATTGCATGCAACTTTGACTTGGATTTTGTGGGTTATTTCATTTATCTAATTTTTGGCTTGTTTTTGGGTATGATTTGATAGGTTGATAGAGATTTGAATTTGGATTTGGATTTGGATTGAGTTTGAATGGCGCGGAATATTGAAAAGATGGCGTCGATTGATGCCCAACTGAGGCTTTTGGTACCTGCTAAAGTCTCTGAGGATGATAAATTGATCGAGTATGATGCCCTTTTACTCGATCGATTCCTTGATATTCTTCAGGATTTACATGGCGAAGATCTTCGTGAAACTGTATGCCCCTTGATTTCAGCCCTTTTTTTATTAAGTACCCATGTGATTTATATGATAAAAAGATCATGTTTTTTTGTGGGGATGATAAAAATATCATGTTAATGTGAAGATCCAGTCAATCTGTTTTAGAAAGTTTTGATCTTTTGATTTGATTTAAACCCAAATTTGTGCCTTTTATAGAAAATATGATGCTTCATTAACAACCAAAGTTAAGATCTTGGTCGGGTTTTTTTTTTTTTTTTTTAAAGGATGAGGCTTTAAAGTGAAGGGAATAATCATGATGTCTTAGAATGAGACTGTATAAACTCATGATCAGTTCAAGGTTGACTTTATTGACAAATGAAAACATGCGATGTTAAAGGCTTGATTGATTGGAATAACCAGTAGTCTGCAATTCTGTTTTTATTGATAATCTTGTGTTTGTGGTTCATGTGCTTCTTAATTGAGAGTGAGGGACAACATAGTCGCGGTTTCAAGATGTATTGGGATCGATTCTCATCATGCTTTCGTGACTCCTTTTTGAAAAACTGTGCATCTTAACTTACTAGCTTTTGCATCCCGTTTGTGGTTAATTTGATGTAGGTTCAAGAGTGTTATGAGCTTTCGGCTGAATACGAAGGTAAAAGGGATCCTAAAAAGCTTGAGGAGCTCGGAAATGTGCTCACAAGCTTGGATCCCGGCGACTCAATTGTTGTTGCCAAGTCTTTCTCTCACATGCTTAACTTGGCCAACTTGGCTGAGGAGGTTCAGATTGCTTACCGTCGTAGAATCAAGAAGCTGAAGAAGGGAGATTTCATTGATGAGAATTCAGCAACTACTGAATCTGATATCGAGGAGACGTTCAAGAGGCTTGTGGGGGAGCTTGGAAAATCCCCCCAAGAGATTTTTGATGCCCTTAAGAATCAAACTGTGGATCTTGTCTTAACTGCTCACCCAACTCAATCTGTCCGTAGATCATTGCTTCAGAAGCATGGAAGGTTCGTTCTTTGTGAATTTGATCATTACTTGAAATTCCTAGTGTTGCGCACTTGATTAGATAATTGTTATAATCCATTGTAATTATTGAAAAAATTTGTCAAATAGTGACTCTTTAAACTTAATTGTCATTGCACAAGAAAATTCTGCTTCAAAATGGACTAATTTAGCTTGTATATCACCACTTATTCTAATTATATCACTCTATCTATCAGTATGGTTTATATAATTTTAGCATCGATTGGTCATTTTTTATACTATGTTTTTGGTTCATATTTCAGGATAAGGAATTGTTTAGCCCAACTGTATGCAAAGGATATCACTCCTGATGATAAGCAGGAGCTTGATGAAGCTTTACAGAGAGAGGTAATCTCATATTTTTGTTATTGACTTGGATTTATCTCGGTGAAGGTGGAATATCATCAGTCTTAAAGATGCCGCCAACACGTCTTATTATTGTACTTATTGTGCAATGTATAGCTTTTTCGTGGAAATGGAATTTGGAAAGAGGACGATGGTGGGATTGGTTATTAGTCACTAGAGGGAATCTTAATTAAAAAAATGAAGTACAGAAAGGAGATTGGGCAGGCACACTGATCTGCTCTTAAAATCTTTTATATACTACTCCTTCTGTCAAGAAATAATTGCCACATTGTTCTAATCCACCCTAATTAAGAATTTATCAGGATTCCACCTTAGTTAACTATACCAGATGTGTCCCTAGTCTTCCTCATTGCAAATAGGGATATCACTGGTTATTGTTTTTTTGTTATTTAAGGAAATGTGACCAGTCTTTGCAGCTACTTTAAAATAGTTCATGCTACTATCATATCGTGATGTCGGCTGTAGTAGATTTTGATTTCTTTTTCCGAGAGTGTGTATGTGGACTTCTACTAAAGGAAAGCCTAATATTTTAAAGCGATTTTAGGTTCCATCTAAATGCCAGCATGTGACCTTGTGCTGACTTCAGTTCATGACATGTTCTTGCCCTGACTTGGGTGATTGCTAATTATTTGGCACAAAACAAGTTCTAATGCTGATGACTAGTATTAGTTATTTAAATCATTACTCTAAAAACTAATGTTTTGTGCTGAATTATTAAGTCAACTCTAGCATTATGCAATTGTGTGTCGTTTTCTCTATCTAGGCTGATGACAGGTTGAAGAAACTGAAGAAATTATTGAAGTTTTTTCATAATCGAGTATTAGTTTATTCATAATCTGATTAGTTTATTCATAATCTGACTATGTCCTGATTACAAATTTGGGGACTAGATGCTGAGATTGCTCGGGTCTCTAAGTCCTCTCATTGTTTCAGCACGGAGATGCTATTTCGTCATCATTTCATGGTTTCCAACTCTCTGTGGATTGACCGAATTTTAATTGATGAGTGGAAGACTCGCAGCTAATATTGTCATCTTTCTAATGTTGAATCTAGTGGTGTTCTTTGGGAGTGATGCCTTGCTTGTAGTATGGTTTATTTATAGAATGTTTCAAATGTCTTGACTTAATTTATTATTTTATGCAGATTCAAGCAGCATTTCGAACTGATGAAATTCGAAGGACACAGCCCACACCTCAGGATGAGATGAGGGCTGGAATGAGCTACTTCCATGAAACAATATGGAAGGGTGTTCCCAAGTTCCTACGTCGAGTTGATACTGCTTTGAAGAACATCGGCATTAATGAACGTGTTCCCTACTATGCTCCTCTTATCCAATTTTCCTCTTGGATGGGTGGTGATCGAGACGGTATGTTCTTGCTCACCTATGTAATGTATATTCTTTTGTATTTGTTAGGAATTACAGGGATTCATTTTCTTTTCCAATGAGCTCACCTTTCTTTGTGCTGATTAAATTATAAATTTATGGTGCTTGTAGAATCCATGTTTTCTTCCTTTTGAGTATTATTCTTCTGAATTGTTACAGGTAATCCTAGAGTGACTCCTGAGGTCACAAGAGATGTATGCTTGTTAGCTAGAATGATGGCAGCTAACCTCTACTTTTCTCAGATAGAGGATCTCATGTTTGAGGTGCAATGCTTAGAATTTTCATCCGAGTTTGTTTTTGGTCTTTTCATAATTTCTTTTGAAAAATTGATCATATTATCTATGTGCCTTGGTCTAAAGTAGCTGTTTTCCCCTTGGCAGTTATCTATGTTCCGTTGCAGTGATGAACTTCGTATTCGTGCTCATGAGCTACACAGCTCCTCTAGAAAGGATGCAAAACATTATATAGGTACTTTCTTTCATGGCAGTGTTGTTGCAGCTATCTACTGTTTAACTCAATTAACAGTGGAAATTTTGGATTATGAAATTACGAACATTTTTTTTTTTTGAATTCTCAAAGCCCTATACCAGTCGGACAGAATTCCATCTATCCAAATATTGGTCTTCTCTGTTTTTAGTTCCAACACAATTTCTCAATGCAAAATTGTCATCTTCTTCTTCCTTTTATTTTCTATTTTCTCCCTGTGATTATAACAAGCATACCTTTCATAGAGCAATATATATTTTCAATCAAATTATAAAACTTTTGGCAAGATATAGAGGACATCATAAATTAGTTTATGCGCCATCACTCGATGCATTCTTTTGTGCTAGCTTCATGAGTAGTATGTTTCCTTTGTATTGTATGCTTTTCCTAGAATGATAAATAATGAAGCCCTCATCAACTTTGGGTAATTTTTTATGCAGAATTTTGGAAATATATTCCACCAAATGAACCATATCGGGTAATTCTTGGTGATGTAAGAGATAAATTATATAATACGCGTGAGCGTTCTCGGCAACTGCTATCCCATGGAATGTCAGACATCCCAGAAGATTCAACCTACACCAATGTGGCGCTGGTACATTCTTCTCACAACCCACAAGTCAATTTGTGATATCAGTAACTTTTGTATCTTTCCTTTTACTACCATGCACCCTTACTAGATCTCTTTTGGTTGATTCAGTTTTTGGAGCCTCTTGAGCTTTGTTACCAATCCCTTTGTGCTTGTGGTGACCGACCAATTGCTGATGGTAGCCTCCTTGATTTCTTGAGACAAGTTTCCACTTTTGGTCTCTCACTTGTAAGACTTGATATTCGGCAAGAGTCAGATCGTCACACGGATGTCATGGATGCCATTACCACACACTTGGAAATTGGGTCCTACAAGGAATGGTCTGAGGAGAAGCGCCAAGAATGGCTCTTATCAGAATTAAGTGGAAAACGTCCATTGTTTGGTCCTGATCTCCCCAAAACGGAAGAAATTGCTGATGTTCTGGACACTTTCCATGTCATTGCAGAACTTCCCTCTGACTGTTTTGGAGCTTATATTATATCCATGGCTACATCTCCTTCTGATGTGCTTGCAGTTGAACTTCTTCAACGTGAATGTCATGTGAAGGAACCATTGAGGGTTGTGCCTTTGTTTGAGAAACTTGCTGATCTTGAAGCTGCTCCTGCTGCTGTGGCTCGGCTATTCTCTATTGATTGGTACAAAAACAGAATTGATGGGAAGCAAGAAGTTATGATTGGATATTCAGATTCAGGGAAGGATGCTGGGCGTCTCTCTGCTGCATGGGCACTGTACAAAGCACAAGAGGAGCTTGTGAAGGTTGCTAAGGAATATGGTGTTAAACTCACCATGTTTCACGGTCGTGGTGGCACTGTAGGAAGAGGAGGTGGACCTACTCACCTTGCTATTTTGTCTCAACCTCCAGAGACAGTGAATGGGTCACTTCGTGTTACAGTGCAGGGTGAAGTCATTGAGCAATCATTCGGGGAGGAGCACTTGTGCTTTAGAACTCTTCAGCGTTTCACTGCTGCTACCCTTGAGCATGGTATGCACCCTCCAATCTCCCCAAAACCTGAATGGCGTGCCCTTTTGGATGAGATGGCAGTTGTTGCCACTGAAAAATACCGCTCCATCGTTTTCAAAGAACCTCGATTTGTGGAGTATTTCCGTATGGTAAGTTTCCCGTGACCCCGTTCCACTTTTTGTAAAATGCTGTTCTCCCTATGTTCCTAGATTATTAGTCCTTTAACAACTTCTAATGATTTTTATGCCAAATTATAACCCTAATATTGATTGGAGAAACTTACAAGAGGAATTCTTTTTAATGAACACTTTCAAAAATGTATGTAGAAAGGACGATTTTGCATTCTAATATTCTATATCTATGATTCTTGAAAACTAATGGTCAGAGGTTTTGACTCTGTTCTTAATAGACAAGTAGGACAATTTTTATGGGAAATAGAGACAATTGGTAGTTACCAGTTGATTAGTAATTTGTACTTTGATCTCTAATGTGCAAGTTTTGGACTATAGGCCACCCCAGAGACAGCACTCGGAAGCATGAACATTGGCAGTCGTCCTTCAAAAAGAAAGCCAAGTGGGGGTATTGAGTCACTCCGTGCCATCCCGTGGATCTTTGCATGGACTCAGACAAAGTTTCATCTCCCAGTGTGGCTTGGATTTGGAGCAGCATTCAGCCACGCCATTCAGAAGGACGTGAAAAATCTGGCCATGCTTGGACAGATGTACAATGAGTGGCCTTTCTTTAGGGTTACTATTGATTTAGTGGAGATGGTGTTCGCTAAGGGAGATCCTGGTATTGCTGCATTGTATGACAAGCTACTTGTTTCCGAAGAGTTGTGGCCTTTTGGAGAGCGCTTGAGGGCAGACTATGAAGAAACCAGAAAACTTCTGCTCAAGGTAAAATTACTGGCTTTTTGATCCTATGTTGCATTTGCATGTTTAATCAGCTACTCTCCCTCATGGTCCATAGAAGACCTTCCTTATCTTTGACTGCTGGCTGAAGTTTCCCGAAAACCTTATTGTATTTATCTCCCTTGAATGAAGTGAAATGAAAGTAAGACTAATTATTTTTTCCCTGGTCTTGTGGTAGATTGCTGGTCACAGGGAAACTCTTGAGGGTGATCCCCACTTGAGGCAAAGACTTCGGCTTCGTGATCCTTACATCACAACCTTGAACGTATGCCAAGCCTACACCCTAAAACGTATTCGAGACCCCAACTACCATGTCCAGTTGAGACCCCACATCTCAAAAGAATACATGGAGTCTACAAGCAAACCTGCTGCTGAGCTTGTGAAGTTGAACCCTTCAAGCGAATATGCTCCTGGTCTTGAAGATACTCTCATTCTCACAATGAAGGGTATTGCTGCTGGAATGCAGAACACCGGTTAATCCAACTTTGCTGCTTTTTCTGTTTTTTTTCCCCCTCTTTGTGGCTCGTTCTTGGTCGGCTCGTTATTTATGCCGGAGCTTGGCTGTCTTTCTGTTCATGGAGCTCTTTTTAAGTGCAAGCTATCTAAGTTATTCCAGAGTAAAGCTTGCTGTTGTATTATGATCAACTACATCCTGCACGCATTGCAGTGATGATTTTTCTATATGCCAAAACAATGGGATTTACAATAATTTAATTTAATAAGCTCATTTTCTTCTCTTGAAATTTATGGTTGTAATGTATTTGGGTTTTCGTTACCACCATTGAAGTTGTACTGTGTGAGTGGGAGTAAATCGGGTTGTAACTTGGGAATGATTCAGCAACACAAGTTCGAGAGGTAAAATTGAGCGTTAAATCCAAACACGCTAAGAGAAAAATTACTTGAATCCGGACGTGTCAAAAGGGAGTTTGTATGTTTTATCATGTTTATTGCAGGCAAATTAAGAATGACATTGTTTCCGTTGGCGATTGCGGTGCTAATCGGAAGGATTGAAATTCGGCGGTTCACATGGAAAATAAACCAATGCTTATAAGAACAAATTCTCTTTAATCTCCTCATGATCCATACATAGTCGACTAACTAATGTGTTTCTCATGCAATAATTGGTGATAAATTCTCTTCAATCTTCTCATGACTTAGACCATTATCACTCGTGAACAAAAAATACTTGTCATTCATCTCTCTACCACTTTCTCTCTCATCTTCATATGACCCAAAAAAGTTATACATCTCTCTTAATTTCTATCATATCTAAATATTTTTAAGATAGATTAATTTTGTTTTATTAACTTGTTAATTAATTCTTAATTAAATTCGTTTACTTAATTATTTATAATAAGTTTTTTTACGCTTCATTATTTTTGAATATTCTAAAAATAATTTGATTAATTAATTTCGTGTAGTTTAAATTTCGTATAGTTTAAGTTTCGTATAATTAATTTTTGTTTTACATTTAATCATTTATTTTCATTATGAAATTCACTAAATAATACTGGGTATCAATTTCGTTTTTGCATGATTAATTATTTTCAGTAATAGTACATAAAAACTTTAATTAATATTTTTGTTGTCAATAAAATTAATTCATAGATCCGAATATTAATTAAAATTTAATTAAAACTACACAGTGATATTGAACATAACGTGCCATTACTCCAACATAGCTTACAATTACACTCAAGTAATAACTAAAATGAAGAGAACAATAAGAAATGAACTATGAGATCACGCTCTAGTATTATTGACTATTGTTCAGCATTACGTCCAAATCGTTGCCAAATATTCTCAATCAAATTTGATTTCAGAGAGACATGCTGTAAATGCCCGACTTTTATTAAGCTTTAACCGTAATTATCATGCATTAATGAAAATTAAGACTTAATGAGACATGTATGTGTGGGTGACTAGATGTACCAAATTTTGGGAGCATGTGTTAAGAAAATGATTGAGTAGTAATTTAAGAGTTATTAGATTCGAAATACGTTAATTTATGGCTCATTTATAAAACGACCAATGCGTATGTATGATCATGTTAATAAACGTGTGTATACGAGTAAATAGGATATATGTAATTAAAAATTATGTTATTTGAGTTTATTGAATTAAAAATATATATATACTCAAGTTATAAGAATTTTATTTTAGAAGAGCTTTGAGAAGTTAAGAAATTAAGTGGGTTATTTAACTAAGTGTAGATTGATGGTTATTACTCATTTTTGGACCAAACCAATTGGGAAACAATCCTTAGGATGTCCTTAAAGATAAATGGGTCTTTTTGGGTTAATAGATGGCCCAAAAGTGGGAGAGTTGGGGCTCTAATGTGAAATGGTAACCAGAAACTGCAACATTGTCATGGTTAAAGGAGAGACCACTTTACCCTTACTAAAAAAGGGTAAAAACGGAAATTTAAAGGTACATTACTTAAATAGACGCCCTGACCTAGTTCTACACCACACTTCAGCTTCATCTCTCAAGTGAATAAGAAAACCCAGAACTCCAAAAGTCACCCCCCCACTCGCCTGGTCCAACAGCAACCCAAGATGAGCTTTTTCTCCATTTTCTCCTACTTTCATCCATTAAATCCCACATGCAAGCTCATATTTGAATTCTTTGGGTCTTAATTCATACTAGGGAGAATTTGGATTAGAGAAGAAGTGTAATACCCGAATTTTCAAAGCTTATTTTATTATTTCTTAAGCTTTAATATTATTTTCGACTTAACTTTATTTACCGATAATTCAAGTTTATTTTATAATAATGTTTATTATAAATGATTTTATTTAGTTTTTGAATTAATAATGTTTATCATAAATGATTTCATTTAGTTTTTGAATTAATAATGTTTATTAAAAATGATTTCATTTAATTTTTGAATTATTTAACGATTTTATTAAAAATGATTTATTTAGTTTTGAATTATTTAGTGATTCTATTTAAATGATTTAATTTAAATTTATTCTTTTTACAAACTAATTATTCATTTTATCATTTCTAATTAATTTAATTATTATTGGAATTGAAATCCTTATTTAGTTTGTGGGCATTCTTAGTTACAAGTCCATCCATATTAGTCAACCATGTTGAAGCCCAAATGTTCAATACAATTCATAAGCCCAAACTACCTAGGAAAAAAAAAAAAGGAAAACAAAAAAAAACAACAAAGAAAATGGAAGAAGTCAGTCTTCTTCTTCCTCTTTCCCTCCCTTCACGTGAACAACAAAGCTCAACCAAATATGTCCATCAACAACTCCATGTCAGAGCACTTTGAAAATCAAGCACAATTCAACTTCAATCATAACCTATCTGAACAAATCTCTCCAAAATCAAAAGAAAAATCACAAACACCATACCTTCACCATTAATGGTGATTGACCCAACTTCACATTTTCAGACCCAATTTGTTCTATAAATACAAACTCAAACCCATTCAATTGCTCAAGCAACCCATTACATTCTAAGGTTGCTTCAATTTCTCCCTCTTCTATTTCAATTTCTGATTTTTGTGTTGAAAAAAACAAAATTAAAAATTTAACTCCAACCCACCCCTGACTCGCCGGAACCACCAGACAGCCACCGGACCACCAGACGGACACCACCACCACCGCCGACCACCCATAACCGCACACAACGCCACCTTCGTCGCCCAGCTACGCCGCACCACCACCACCCAATCCTCCTTCTCCTCCTTGTTCGCTGCCCTGTGCGCGCAGCCACCACGCACCCTCGTCGGTTGCTTGCGGCAGCCGCGAACCGCCCCATCCCACCGTGAAACCCCGGCGACCGCCCTCCTTCCCTTCTTCCTCCTCCTCTGCTTCTTTCTTCCCCTTCCCCTGCTTTCCTCCTCGTTCGCGGCTGGTTATGAAACAACCAGAGAAAGAACTTTCCCCCCCCCCCTCCCCCTCCCCTTTTTTTTTTAAGTTTTAATGATTTTAAAATAAAAATAAAATATTTTCTTTACTTATTTAAAATTAATTGGTTGCTCAACTGCTTTTATTTAAGTTATTTGAATTATTTAAATTGTTTATTTTATAAATAAAATAAAGGGGTTATTTAGGAAACTAATTTTAGATCCCGTTTAATTGTAGATTCCGATCTAGTAGAAGAAGATTATCAAGAGTGCGATCAACTCGTGGGTTAAGTTCGGGCACGCTTCAAGAGGTAATTTTCAATGTCCATCTAAACATAGGTCTCGTTAGAAATAAAAAGATTTAATTACGTGACTATGTGATTTGAATTATTATTAGAAATGTGGATTATAATTATGAAAATTATTAAAGCTATTGACTTAAATGCGGATTATGAATACAATTAGTAAGATGGCTAATGACTATGGATTATGGATATGGGTCATGAACATGGGCTATGGACTATGACAATGATTTTTATAGCATCGTTAACTTCGTAATTGAACTCGATAACGACTTAATCTTTTATCCTCGGCTTTTGTTTAATTAAAGATTAATATTGTTAATGTTATTATTATTATTATTATTATTATTATTATTATTATTGTTATTATTATTATGAATATTATTATCACTATTATTATTATCGTTATTATTATTATTATTATCATTATCATTGTTACTATACTATTATTGTTATTAAAGTTGAAAATGAAAATTGATAATGGATCGGTTATAAATTGGAAAATGATAGGTTATTAAATTTACTAGTGATGGATTGTATATGAATGAAAATGGGCTTTTTGGATAAGCCTTTGAATAAATGGAGTTATGGATGTTGGAATGGATATACTCATACTTGGTTAAATAATGAGATGATGTATATGTGATTTAGGTGATGACTTTCATAAATATATTAATCACTTAAAGTGGAATATCGAAAGGAAGTGATGAACAGGTTGCCCTGTATGGGAGGTTCAGCGGCCACCTACAGGTTCTTTAGTTACTATGCTGATTTTTCTGTTATTTGTCTTCCTTCTATCTTGATGTGTTCCAAGTTAGAAGGGGTGTGCACACTAGAGACTCTGTTTTATGGCCAATTTGATATTTGTGGGTGGATTTACGTGGTGTATCACCGGCCTACATGTGAGTGGATTTACGTGGTGTATCACCGGCTCACATTAGCAAGTGGATTTACGTGGTGTATCACCGGCTTGCTAGCGTTCTCCTTCCCTTTCGTAAATGAATTGGAATATTATATTAATGTGATCTTTTAACTGTATATGTTTATGTGCAAAGCTTTTCAACTCGACTTATATATTATTTTCAATTATTTTAACTTAAGTAATTTACGGGATGGAGTTGGAATTACTCAGTTTATCTGCTTTTTGGGAGCTTGTCTCTCTTGTCTTTTTCAATGTTCATTTGCAGGTGGGTGATCGAGGGGAAATATGGGAGATCAACTAGAAGTTGTCATCCACCTAGTTTAATATTATTTTTTTTGCTTCCGCTAGAACTCTGAAACTCGTAGTATTTAGTACTTAACGAACAATTTTCAATTTGGTTGTAAGGATTAATTAAGTTTGGAATGAATAGGTTTTAGTTACTTAGCCTTGCACTTAATTCCAAGGAGTTGAGTGCGGCGGTAACGCTCCATCCGAATCGAACCCTCGTTGATTTCCCCTCAAACGAGTTTTATTTATATTAAAAAGGGTTCGGTTTGGACGGGGTGTTACAAGAAGCCACCCTAAGCAAGTCAAAACCGCAATCTATAATCAACCAAGGTAATGAACAAAAACAAAATCTTGTTTGACGTTCTTCTTTAAGTTTTAAACTCTCTCTTACCCCATTTTTGATGATTAAACTTCAAGGGCTATCAAGGGACCTTAAGAGTGTTGATTTGCAGCTTTAAGAAGGTTCTTAGAAGCTATCCTAAGCCTCACATTAAGGTACACAAGATGACTAAACTCTAGAGAGAGATTTTGTGAAAAATTATGGAATTATGAACTTATTATTATTAGTATTGGTTCGGGTTTTTGCATGTATATAATTTTGGGATTATAATCTGAAATTGAAGTCTTGAGGAGTTATAAATACACGCATGCAATTAAATCCTAAGTATAAAAGATAGCAATGCTTGTGAGTATGATTAGTTTAGCTTACCCCTTTAAATCCGTACTATGTTTGAGCATGAATCTAATTAAGAGTGTTTATCTGCTTGAATTAAACTTTGAATGTTATTATATATTCTGTAAATTTATGTATTTACATGTTTTAGGCTTCTATTAAGTTTGTAATAACCATATTTGACTTTTTTAAAGGATTTTCCCTGTTAATAAAGAAATTGACCGATTGCGACATTAATTATGTTTAAATTATGAAAACTCTTGAGAAAATTTTATAAAAATTATTTTGAGCATTATATGGATAGTATATATGATTATATATTTTTTAATATTTTTGGAAATATAATTAATGGATTAAAAATTGTATATTTGGAGTTTGCCTAAGATTGCCATTTTCGGAAACGTAGTAGAATACTTAAAATTTAAGTTTATAATTTTTAAATGATTTTACAACCCTAAGTACAGTAAGTATGTCCTCAAATAAATTAAATTATTAGATTTAGTTACGATAATTTCGAGCCATTTGCGGTTTTGCTACTTAAAAAAAATCTTTTGTGATCATGATAAACATATAAGGGCATGAGCCTAACTCAACCATACTTATTCATATATTACTACTCTTGAGGTGGTTCATCTTGTTATGTATTTAGAACGATAAATTTTGAAATAAGAATTAAATATCCTAAACGTTAATTTTCCAATTACACGAATAATGCTTCTAAAACGTTATTGATTTTGAAATACTTTTGAAGTGATTTGAATCTAGAAAATTTGATTTTTATATTCTAGAAATACCTTTAATTTTAGTCCAAAAGAATTTGGGATTTATAGTTGGTTTTGAGAACTAAGTATGTACTTTTATCGAACTATCGTTTTTGTGATGGAAATTGGTTTATGTTTTAAAGAGGGGTAGAGATTGTGGCAATGATGACTTGTCACCTTGCAATGTGTATAGATAGTGTGTAGGGATATGTCCTAAGAGTCTTGAAAGCGGAAATATAAAGGATGCGCGACGGCCCGCCAATGTGTACTCTCTCCCCGTTTTGTAAATTAAGAAGTTTACTTGGATTGTGTTTGGAAAACTTTTAAGCATGGTATATATATATGTATATGTTGAGCTTTGGAATTTAACATGATCTTTTAGTATGGGTTTACGATTTGAAATCTAAAAGCCCTTTTTAATGATAGGTTGTATTCGTGTTTGTGGACTTCAGCTATATAAGCGCTTACCTACATTATACTTATGACATATGTTTATGGGGCGAGTAATCCCTAAGCTATATAATAAATCCATTATTATTATACTTTCAACCACCTTATGTATTTTGCTTCCGCTTAAGAACTTGTGTACCAGCGTTGTTGATTTTCTTTTTGTTCTTTGAACCTGTCTTGGTGGGGGCAGAGTCAAATATTTTGCATGTGTAGAAGGTGCGGTACAGTGTTGTATTATCAAGGCCATGGAACGTTTATGTAATCTCTCGACGGCGAGGACATATTGTTTTGTATCTTGTTTTGTGTAACTTGAACTTCACATGGATTTGGGAAATTGTAATATTTTCTTAACTATGCTCAATGTGTACTAACTAGGTATGTTGACTTCATAGGTGGAAGTCAAGTGCTTAGAAACAATCGGTGATTAGCTATGTTTATTATTAATCTTAGCTCATTATGTATATTTTGGATCACTAATGACTGAGCTGTTACACATGTGTTGTTTTATCGCGTAATGATGCCCTTTTAGCCAAGTATATGTCCAAGTCAAATGGACGTTCGATGTTGTATTCAAACGACTCCTCATCATTTGTTCCAATGCTTGTTCTTGGTGTAACCCTAGGATGGTGGTCTTCATTGAATTCTGTTGGATCAGCATATAGAATATACGTTTCTCACTCATCCTCAACTATCATATTGTGCATGATTATGCATGCAAAAATAATGTTGCTCAAAATGTCTTCATGACAGGCAAGCGATGGTTTCCATATAATTGCAAATCGAGATTGTAGGACTCAGAACGTCTGCTCAACATCCTTCTAGATTGCAGCTTGATGTTCAGCAAATAACCCTTGCTTATCAGTCTGAGGAAGAGTAAATTCTTGTATAAATGCCGCCCATTGAGGATAGATACCATCAATAAGGTAATATCCCATGTTGTACTCTTGTCCATTTACACTAAAATTCACTTTTCGGGGCCCGACCATCCAAGACATCATCAAAAAAAAGGGAGCGGTAAAGGACATTAAGCTCATTGCACGAATCGGGGACACCGAAAAAGGCATGCCAAATTCATAGATCTTGAGAGGCCATTGCTTTGAGAATTAAGGCCGCTTTTCCACTACGCCCTTGTACTGACCTTTCCAAATGGTTAGACAGTTCTTCCACTCCCACTGCATACAGTCAATGCTTCCAATCATCCTAGGAACCCACGTTGCTCGCCTTGCCAAAGAAGCCTCTCTAAATTTGCGTTTGTCGTTTTTTTAGATAAGAATCGCTAAAGCAAGAAATCACTCCTTCAATGAATTTTAAGAGTGATTTTCTACTAATGGTTTGACCCATGCGTATGTATTCATCAATTGAATCTGGCGCCAGTCCATATGCCAACATGCTCATTGTAGCAATGCAGTTGTGCATTTTTGCAAAGGGGATAACCCCAGTCTCCCAGTAGCACCCTTCTTTGTTGGAAGAAGGGATCATTTGCTATAACGACTTCCATAATGCAAAAAAAAACATATTTTTGCATGCGAAATCGCCGACGAAACATGTTATGAGTGAACAGGATTAACGGCAAAGTAATTGTTGTACAACCAGTTGTGACCTTCCTCACAAACTCTATCCATAGTTGGATTCATGATGAGAGATTCTGTATTTTGAACATTTTTCACCCGTGGTTAACGACGACGAGGGGGCTAGGTTTGTTGAACTAGGACTGGATAATGATTTGTAAAGAAATCATCAACTAGTTCATCAATCCCTTCATCTTGCATTGTATTTTATTGTCCAAATTAGAATAACTTGTGCTAGAAATTTGAGACAACATATTAATGATTGGATAAATGTGAGAGGTATTGATGGTTGTATTTATAACTTTCAAGAATTTCACCCTCAGTTATAGAGAGGCTTCAATGAATATGAGCCATTCATTTAGACAACATAAGTAACAATCATGTATATTGAAGATGTGACAATTCACTTATTGAAGATGTGACCAATCAATTAATACTAGTAACATTATTTAGTGGAGATGTGACAATTCACTTATTGAAGATGTGACCAATGAACTAGTACTAGTAACATTATTTATTGAAGATGTGACAATTCACTTCATACCCAATAATGATAGCAAAGACTTTGAACATAAAGATAATTGTTCATAATAAAAACTAGATGTGACTAAACAATACTAGTATATCAACTAGAGATATTCATCATAATAAACTACTACATCAATTTATTACCATTGGAGATTGAAACTTGATCAAAAGACAACTTCAACTGCTAACAAAATAAAGATAGATAATACGATTAATAGAGATGGCTAATCATCAACATCAAATTCACTAAGTAGTTTATTCTTGATCCATTCCTCTGTCGATGTTAATGAAGACTTGCTCAATAAAGATTGAAAGATAGTAACATTCATTTGTTGCTTCTGTAATATTTGATTATTTTCCTCTAACTCAAGCATTATTTTCTTTCTCCTCTCTTTAGACCTATGAAATTCCAACCTCTCTTGTCTTGTATTATTATCCACTCCTCTCATTTCAGTATTTGCTTAAAGTCTTTCACCCAAAGTCATGCTCACCCCAAGAGCTGATGGAACTCTTTTTGCTTTTCGAGCTTTTGCCTTCTTCACACCATTTGGGCGTATAATTCCACCCGATACAACCCCCCCAGAAGAAACCTTATTTTGCCACATCTTTGTTGTCGTCCAACCTTACTCTTGTACCACTACCACCGCTGTCCAGGTCTGTCTCCTCTATTTCACCCCTTGACTTCTTAGCTAGGAAACGGTTGACTTTAAGTTTCCATTTTGGGTATTTTCTCATAAAATCATAAGCATGCTCAAAAAGAAAGTTTTTCCCAGTAGTTTGTACATTAAGTATGTGAGCATTCCTAGTTACATCCATATCATTCATCCCACTTTTCTTCATACGAGTTATTTCGTCGTGACATCCTAACCATTTCATCACGTCTTCACCCATTTTTCTCCAACAACTCTTCATCATATTCGAATTGAGTTCAGGCAGTTCATGAGGCTTGGATTCTTGAGCTGCATAGTACAATGCATAGATCTTTCTCCATAAGTTAGCACCATTAATGTTGGTACTAACTATCTTATCCGTACAATTGTCAAAGAAGCTAGCAATGAGGGTCTCATCCTCACTCTTCGACCATTTTTTTTGGCTGTTGCAGGAGCTCTGTTGCCGTTTGTTGTCATGAAGAAGGAGGCTTTGAAGGTGTAAGAATTGGCTCAGTTGCATATTCAAAGATGAGGTCGTCGGTGTTGTCTTCCTTGAAGTTAGGTTGCACGTAGTTGTTATCTTGATCATCTCCATCATCGCTTTCATCAAACCTGGAGGACATATGGCTACTACAACCTTGTAAACCAGGCGTTGATGGACAATCGTTACCCGACCCAAAGTTTAAATTCCCCCTAACCATTTGCATTATGGCATTAAAGTTTTGGTGCGACATAAAGTCGGGATCAAATTCAGATCTTTGTCGTTTTGGTCCATTGAGGTTTCAACTACCAATATTTAACACCAATAATAACAAAAATATATAAAAGGAATTTAATTACATTAAAGAGAACTAATACTAATTTCAAATATTGAGGATTACACAAATGACTTAAATATTTTAATAACAAGTAAACTATTAATAAATTATTAATTAAATAACCATACACACTTTTTTTTTTCATAATAGGAACAAAAGCAATATTTTATAAAAGGAAAAATTGAACTTTCCCACCTTTTTAAATCACGTATTTCGAAACTCCCACCTTTGTTTTTTTTTTAAACTCTCACCTTAAAACTACCAAACGTTTTAAAACTCCCACCAGTTAAAGAAATCCGTCAAAAAATCTGTTTTGTAAGGCCCACTTTTGTCTAAGTTTATTTTCATCCCTAAACATTCACCTTCAAAGTCACGATTCTCTCTCTCTCCTCTACTCTCTCTTTCTCTCTCTTCTACTTCACCTTCAAAATACAGATAAACATCAAAATTTTATTGCTAATCTTGTCATTTTCTCTCCATCAACATATGAGAAGCATCTCTATCATCATCAACTTCTCCGAACATGGTAATCCTTCAATCAAACAACAAAGAATAAAAATTTATGCACAATTAGGGTTTTAATTACCTAAATAAACCTCTAATTGCTAAATTAGGGTTTCAAACTAACTCAAATAAACTCAATTGAAAAGTACTTAAAGGGACCCTAAGAAACCCTAAATCTGTAAACAACAAAAATCTCAACAAATATTAAAAATTACTTCAATAAATTGTAGTAAATCCTCCAAAATGTGATGCGTAATCTCCTACTTGCAAATACCCTAAATTCAATGGCAATTTTCCCCTCAATTTCTCACTTTAATGCCTTATTGACGGAAGATAAGCCCCAATTCGAGGCCTTGAACAAGATATAAACAAACATAGACAAAAGTGGGCCCCACAAAACATATTTTTAACGGATTCCGTTAACTGGTGGGAGTTTTAAAACTTTTGGTAGTTTTAAGGTGGGAGTTTAAAAAAAAACAAAGGTGGGAGTTTTTAAAAACTTGCTTTAAAAAGGTGGGAAAGTTCAATTTATCCTTTAAAATACAATAGCAAAATTTTAAATGTACCATAACTATAGCAATTCTTTATATCATACCAATACCAATATCACCATATAAGATGCATAAAAATAAACATCTTTTTTCATGCTAATAACAACAATTATATTTTCTCATCATATTTAAGTATTTTTTTTATCATACCAAAAATTACATTATTAATTACTATTTGTATAATATTCACTATAATATTATAACAATGATAACAACAGTATATATATGTGAAAATAAACAATGACATATTCAACAATAATATTTAAATATTTCTTAATTATGACATTAAATCAAATTACAACAATTGAACATAAATACTAAATTATTAATATCATCAATTTCATCAATTTTATACATATCAATATAATTAAAATAAGAGAAATGCACAACGTAAAGTAATTAAATACTTATCTCAATTCATATAATGAATATTTCAGAATTTTTGTATAAAATGCACCCAGTTACTCTATTTTTTAGATTTAAAGAGAGAAAATGAAAATTTACAAGTGTGCCAAAATACATCAAAATGGATGTCATTTCATACACAAAAAAATTAGACCATTTGTGAATTTATTTTTTATTACTTTATATTACTGAAATTAGCGTACAAAGTATGAATTAAAACCAAAGAGTCATTCTGATTTTGGCAGTCTGTCTGCGTTAGAGGTCGCGTGTCAGTGCGCGATTGGGTCACTTTCTGATGCGTCAGGCTGCATTTTGATGATCTGAGTCTCAGATGTCTAGATCAAAACACTACGTTTCCAAAACACAGCGTGAAAACGCAATGTTTTGATCTGGTGTCAGCCAAAAAAAATTATTTTATCCACATAGCAGTGGGGCCCATGCTTATAACTTGTTTCATGATTTAAATCATCCCAATATATGTTTTCTTGGCTCATGACCAATAATACATGGGATGTATTTTATTTGGCATGAGTGGGAGGCATGTTTTTTTATTTTTATGTCATCAACCATACTTCATGAAAGTTAATGAGTTTTTTTGTGCGCCTTTTTATGAAAAAAGTGACTGAGTCATCCACATATATGAGAAATTTTTCTTTCTCAAACTGAATATATTGGTTTTCGAGGTTAACATGCTAATTCAACTAGTTTAAATTTAGAAGAACAAAAAATTATTCTAGTTAGTAGTTTTTATGTTTTTAGTCTTTGCAACTTTAATGGTTTGCGAACAGGACCCGTTAGCAAATATAATATATGATTTGGCCCATTCGATGTTAGTACCACTGTTAGTATCACTGTTAGTAACCTGCCTTTGGATTTTATGATTTTAGAATCATATGACATAAGTTGTAAAAAACTTATTATCAATCATACATATAATAATCATGTTTATTTTGAAAACTAATAACAAAAGACTGGAAACCACTTTTTTATCTCCATATTTTGGTTTTTAGTTTTAAAAATAAAACCGAAAACTAAAAATAAAAAACGAAAGCGAACAGATCTTTTGCTATTTGCTAAACCATTAAAACACAAGAGGAGGTTTTACTTTTCTAAGCAATTTTCTTTTGAAAGCAGATTGACTTACAAAATAACAATAAAACACCATTTCAAGTGACAAAATATCTTATATAGAATACACCAAGTAGTACTTGGTATAGTGGTGAGGTCTTTATGTCATAACAATCGGGTTGAGAGATTAAATAATTAGAAGCAATTTGGGGGTTAGGTCTCTCTTACCATTTCTCATTCTTGAGGGGCCTACCCCGATTACTTAGGTTGAGCTACTTGGGCGAGATTATGTCCAATCTGGTGTTTTTTCAAACATGTTTAGAAAAGGGGAAAAAGAACACATCCTGAAGAAACTCAAAGTTTTTAACTACTGGATACCATCGGGAATAATCTCCTCTCATAGAATTTCGATTCCACAACTTTTTTTTACTACTTTTGTAACACCCCGTAATTTCACTAGAAATTTCGCTTGTTAATTTGTATGGTTTACATTGTTATTTATAAATCTAAATATAATTTCATTTATAAAATTATATTATATTAAATAAATGGTAGTATTTGAAACCGGAAAATATTTCGGTGGACAATGTATTGTGCATACGTATCTTAATTTCAAAATGTGTATAGTCGGTGGACGCCTAATTATTTTACGATGCTCATAGTATTTTTATTTTATAAATTTGCATAGGTTTTACCTATTAAGCTAAATTATCTTTAAGACTACTAATTTTGATTTAGACCCTTGCTTCTTAATTTAACTTGTGTTCTTTGATTTCATTTTATGTTTTTATTAATTTATTTAGTTATATCATATTTCTTTAAACTTATATTTTATACGGAGTAACTATCTATAAAATTGCTCCGACGAGTTGATCTGTAAATTAAGCTATATCTTAATGTTATTTATTTTAAGTTGAGCTTATTTTGATATATGAAAATGTGATCATACATTTTATTATTTTTATTATTATTATTGAGTGTAATATTTGAGTTAGTCTTAGTTAGGCTAATGTGTTGATTTAGCTTAATCATCCTTTTTGCCGACCAACCATGTAACGAACTTTATTACACCACTTTATTCCATTAGGGTCGAAAAGCTTGGCCATCTAGAGGCTCCTAGAAGACTCCAATAAAGCTGTCCATCCTTTGCTTTGTAACACTAATGCAATCCAAGGGTTACACCCCTTCATTTACCCTCATAAACTACCATAATCATGGCCATAATGTACCCTCATTAACACCTATTAAACCCCTCCCTTTTTCTGTCCATATAATCAGATTAAGAGAGCCATTCTCTTCCCTTTTTGCCTTCCCACACGCATCACCTCAAGAAAAAAAAGGAAGAGAGAAAGTCTTCCCGTTTTTCCCCTGCACACCCTCACGAAAATGGCCATTGCCGGAGATCTAACCGTTGGATCGTCTTCAAATTTGGACAGCATGTTCTTAACATCCAGACCTTCACTTTGACCAGAGGAATTTTTAATCCGAGCTTTAGAGCACCGGAAATCAGGGTCGGAACGCCACTGACTGTTTTAGAGTACCCTAAAGTTGTTTAAGATGGATATACTTTGTTCAATGGAGGAGAAGTCTTCAAGGGAGAAGAAGGTTTTGATGATCCCCACGTTTTCTAGGATATGGTATTATGTTTTGCGGCACTCCTCTCGAAGATCGAGGTAACTAGCGTTTTTCTAGTTCGATAGGGAATAGATTTTGAACTTAGGTTGTTAGAATCGCGTTAGGGAACCTAGATTCATGTTAGGTGGAACTTGGATGATTGTATGATTATGGTTTAGTGTAGTATCATGATTAGGAAGGTTGTGTTGTGGTATTTCCATGTGTGAACGTGTGGTTATGTTCATGTTGTTAGTTCTTGTTAGTCGGTTTGTCAAGTTTGATGTTTTGTTGTTATGTTGATTAGAGTAACTTGGTTAATTGTTGGAGTTTGAGTTTTGGTTGTTGGTGATGCTTAGTATCATGCTAGGGTGTTTGTTTGGTTGAGTTGGATGTGATTTGGTGTTGGTTTGGGTGCTTGAGACTTGATGTATGTTTAATGGACGAAGCGAGTGCGTACGAGCACAGCCCGCAAGCCACGAGCAGTGGCAGCTCGCGACTCACGAGCAGGATCGTGACCCGTGACGCCATGGTCGCACCTCGCGACCTCTGTAGCACCTCGCGACGAAGGTCTGCCTACCTTGGTTGCGTTTTGTTGTTTGATTTTCCTTTGAGCTTACAACATGTTTATATGTTGGGTGTTGGGTTTATGCATGTATTGTTAAGCATGTTTGAGTACGTTTGTGTTGGTTTGAGTTGTTATATTAAGGGAACGTACCCTAGTTGGTTGGGTAGTTTTGGTTGTTGCTCAGTTTATTGAGTGTTGTGGGCCTATATTTTGAGTTGTCGACGTCGAAATGCTTGGGGAGGATAACACTGCCATTAGCATCTCTTCGCCAAGAGTTATGTACGGGGAATATTGTGACTTAGTCATAATTAACTTCGTACCCAAACTCAGATAACGTTTTTGTGTTATATGCCTCAACATGTATGTTTTGATGTCTTATGGAATGGATTTGGTGTATACCTTGGCGAGTATACGTATGTTGGTTGTTTGAGTTGCTTGGTATACCTTGTCGTGTATACCCATGTTTGTTGTTGTTTGGATTCCTATGTATACCTTGGCGTGTATATGTATGTTGGTTGTTTGAGTTACTTTGTATACCTTGTCGTGTATACTCATGTATGGATGTTGATTGGATTCCTTTGTATGCCTTGTCGTGCATACATTGCTCTTTGTGTTTGATTGATCCTTTGGACGGTATGGTCCTAGAAATTTGTGTTTGATTGATCCTATGGGCGAAATGGTCCTAGGAATTTGTTTGTTTTTCCTGAGGGCGGTATGGTCCTAGGAATTTGTTTGTATCCTGAGGGCGGTATGATCCTAGGATTTGGTTACTTAACCATGGGCGGTATGGTCCATTGGTTCACTCACGAGCGGTATGGTTCGTTGAGTATGCCATTCGGCAGGGCGGTATGGTCCTCGAATGTGCATTGCTATTCGGCAGGGCGGTATAGTCCTCGAATATGCATAGTAGTCCTTGGGCGGTATGGTCCAGTGAGTCTACTCCCAGGCGGTATGGTTTGTTGTCTTTGAATTGATGTGTGCTTGGTTGTGTGTGTTGATTTGATAATTTGTACTTAGTTTTCTCCTTATGTGTGTTGTTGATTATGACTCGTAGTATCATGTATTTCATGTTGTGTTTATGTTTCTTTTTGATGTATGTCTTTGGCGTGCTTCTACTTTCTCTAAGTTTATTATTTGTTCCTGTTTGTACTGGGAGAACTGCTAGTTACTCCCCACTGATTGTGGAAGTTGTTGATTTATTATGCAGATGACGATGATGTTTAGGATTGTTACGGTTTGGACCGGGAATGTGCGTTTTGGCCTTGTGAGCAAGAAGGTGGTGCTTGTCATAGTGGATGAGCATTTTGAGTCAGGGATTAGGACTAGCTACTTAGTGGGCCTTAAGTAGTTTCCGTTATGTCTTGTCGTATGTTTTGAACCATGGATTATTAGTATTGTCTTTTGGATTTGGATCACTTTATCTTGAGGTTGCTTTTGGAGTTTCTTTATGTTTGGAACTTTGGTTGGAATGAGGGTATGGGACCTCATTTCCCTTTTTATATGATTTCGGAAGTTGATTATTATATTTGAAGGATTTATGTTTATTTATAGTTTAAATTCTACTCCTTAGAGTAGCATCACCGTCTTAGTGGTATTTCCGCTACCACTAGTTGCTTTACTTCATTTACCATTGTCTCATTTCTTCTTGGTATCGGACGGGATGTTACAACTTTTCCCAAAAGACCTCATATTCCCTCCTGTATTCTAGAAAAGCCCAATGTTAAGAATTAGGAAACTCCGTCATATGCTTGCTTTTGGGTGTATATATAGTAGACTCGTTCAATAGGCAGGTTGGGCCATTATTTTGGCCCAATTTGCAGTTCTTTTGGGGCTAGATAGTATTGGTTGGGCCAACGTTTTTGGGTGAAAATGGGGTGACCTTTGGGCTGCTGGTATTCAAAAGCCAAATTTTAGACTTTTCGGACAAAACGAACTGACTTTATTGGACTACTTTGGTCAACTCTGCTAGGCTTGTTGTTTTGGACTAGATTATTGTAAGTTAATTTTAGTTTATTATAATTCTGTTCAGCCCAATTCAATCTCGTCCAGTCTAGCCCAGTAAGTTATGTTCAACTTAGTTCATTTTGAAGAACAAAGCAGAGCGTTTAATGAAATAAATGGATGGTGCAAAAATGATTGGGCTCTCAACCCTAGATGGATTATATGCTCTCAATATATATAGTGCAACCTAGTACTAGAGTTTTACATTATACAAATCATGATACAACTCATAAAACTGAAAGTAAAAGGTATATGTACAACTCATTAGTGATATGTGCACATGTATATTTCTACACCCCCCCCCCTTCAAGTTGGATGTTTGCAAGCTAAAGGGAGAATTTTGTTATGATGTTTGCAAGCTGAAGAGAGGATTTAATATGAGAGGTAGAAATGAGTCTTGATTCTATGTTATCTCTAACATATTAGCAATCTATTTTGAGGTGTTTTGTATGGTCATGAAAATGCTGCGTTATGAGCAATATATATTCAGTTGATTTGTTATCACAGAAGAGATTGATAGGTTTGGTGATAAGTACTTTATTGTGCTTATCCATGCTGCATTTTTGGTGTCGATGCATATAGATTTAGAGCATTTTAGTCTTGCATTGCATGGTTTTGATTACTTTGAGCTAAATGGTTGCTTCACTACTCGTTTAGTTGTTTTGGATGATTTTCAGACTAACTAACAGGTTTTTGAAGTCATATATGATCATTAAAATATTAGTTGTGGATTGTTGAACTTCAAATGGACATAACGTGTGATCCGTAAATTGGATTAAGGTGATTCCTGTGGGAGGTGTTAGCTCGTTTCGATAGCTTTCCAACGACTGGTCATAAGCCCAATTCTAATAAGAGACGAGAGAGATATGATCGTTTGAAGTTGAGCTGTCCGCTGACTAGCAGGTCTACACGACCGTGTTGGTCTGTTTCCACGAAGTCAGTCCTGTTCTGCTTGCCCACTGATTTGAGAAGCTCAGGTCTACACGACCGTGTCCATTTTGACACGACCGTGTCGACCTGCTTTCGGGCTTTGACCCGTTTTGTCCGTCTTACTTTAATGACTCTTTTAATTAGTTTTGGGAGCTTAGCCTCGACATTACTTCATACTTAGTCTCTAATTAACTCTCTCTTAGCCCTAAACTCTCTCAAAACACTAGTTTACTCCATTGTTCCATTATTGAAGATCGAATTCGTGAATTAATTCAAGTAATTTCTCTTCAATCTCTTTCCTTTAATTTTATTGCTTTGTTCATGATGTTGAATTTATTGAATCTTAATTGCTTAGAATCCATGGTTAGTGAGTAGTTCCTAATCTAGGGTTTGGGTGAAAGCATGAATTAGGGGCTTAATCTAGATGTTCTTGTAATTGCTTTATTCAAGTCTAATATGAATTGTTCTTGGTGTTTTGACACCATAGGGTAGACCTTGATCAAGTTTATGCTAGGGCTTAGATTTCAATTATTCTTAATTGATTGTTGTTGTCTAGTCATTCCTATGAATCAACTTAATTTCTAGACCAAGAGATTGGGTAGAAATTAAGAGGATCCTATTTAGGGGTTTTCCAATCAAATTGAATCCATTAATCAATTGGCTAAAGACCATTCGAGAGAGGATTTAGTCGATTGATTAATTGATTACTCTTGAGGACCATTCGAGAGAGGACTCAAGGACTTTAGAGGGAAACTTAACCTTGCATGTTATTCTCTATAGCTTCGTAGTTGCAATTGTGTTGTGTCTTGCCCGAGTTCATGCGAGTAACCCAAGCTCTAGTGTTTTCTCTATCATATTAATCCTCCTATTTAATTCTTAGTCGGTATTCACTAGCTAGTTAATTAGTCTGTAACTTACTCAATCTTAAACCTCCCAAAAACCCTTCACTTAGGTAGTTTTGGACTTAGTGGATTGAACTCAATCCCGATTTTCTTGTGGTTCAACCCTTGACTTGCCGTTACTACGTTCTTAGTAGTCGCTCGTTAGGTTTATAAATTGTGTTTTAAGCGGTTCTTAGTGCCTTAACGACACACTAAAAACCTCTTATCATTTGGGATAAGATTATAGTAAATATTCTATTAGCCCTGTTACCATGCGATTTCACTTGTTGTATGGGACATACTTCGAAGTTCTGCTTCAGGAATTTTGATACAACTTTCTGCCTTTTGTTTCCAAGATATGAAAGAGGATCCTAGAATTACTTAATATTTAGTAAGTGGTTTTCCAATATAAGCACATTTTTCCCAGTCTGCATCACCGTGAGAACTAGGATGCTCTGCATTCATACTTGGATAGTACAGTCCGCAATCCATAGTTCATTTCAAATAGGCTTTCTAGGGAAACAAAGGTATTGACTTAGCTGATGTACAGAGAATGATAAGTTGGCATTGAGAGATTAAGGTAAAGTAATAACTAATGAATCTTTTGTAGCTTTCAGGATCTTCCATTAATTTGCCCATATCCGTTGACAGTGTGGCACACTTGGGGAAAGTATATTGTCCCTTAATTTGCAAGACGTATGTCTTCCACAGTATCAATTGTCCCATAAGTACTTCTAGCAACTATTAGAGAACATATATGACGTTCTAGATTTTCATTGCTTTAAGCATACCTTTCCTTAACTCATAACAAAACTCTTTTGCAGATTGACAAATCAACATATGCTCATCTATTTTAGGAGCCATAGCTGTTGACAACCATCATCTTATCATATAATCATTTCTTTCCCATTTGCTAATTTAAGCAAAATCAATAGAAGAGATTGGTCTTTGGATCTTACCTTCTACAAAACCCAGTTTGTCGTTCTTTGCCGCTATAGCCATTCTCATACTTCTGCTCCAGTTGTGATAGTTGCTCCCATTGAAGATAATGGTGCCAAAAAAGTTATTTAACTGGTCCGAACTATTGAGATAATAAGGTTTAGCATATGAAATGATCTGCCCTTTTAGTTGTTTTTCTCCATCAATCATTTCTAGGTTTTAATTATAAGGTTTTGAGGTTTTGTTTAAGTTTTCGAACTTTTTTTCTTAAATTTTTTATATCAAAGAAATAATCTTTGAAGGTCTTCTTTGTTAAAGATTTTATCTTCGAATGTTTAAAGAAAGAAAAAATTAACTTTTCTCGTTTTGGATACTTATTGTTTCATTAAAACTGGTGAACTCTGATGCCATGAAGAAGAAAACATAGTGTTTAATGAAATAAACTACAAGAATTATTGGAGCTCTTAATCCTAGAAGGATTTTGTGCTCTCAATATATATACTACAATCTAGTACTAGTTCAAAACTATATAGTCACTATATAGCTCATATAAATAAAGGGTATATGAACAATTAATAGTAATGTGTAAAAATTGATTACATGTACACATGTATATTTCTACAAGTTCAATTTAGCTCTATTCATTCGAAAAGAACAACGTCCTAGCCCGGTGCAATCTAGCAATTGCAATTGGAATAATTAGCCCGAGCCTTTCACTGCTCGTCACCTTGTAGGGCCGTTCCTAATACTTTTAGAGGTCCGAGGCAAAATAAACCATTTAAGAGCCCTATAAAATTAACCATATGTATTCTAGAAACAATGTTTCTAGTGAAAGTACTTTTAATTATGCTAAACAAACAATAATCTAGTGACAACAACAACAACAACAACAAGTGTGATTTGGTGTCAGGTAAAATTAATCATCATCTAAAACCGTTGCCAAGGAGATGTCATCAACAAGTGTGATAAAATTTTTTAAAAGGTTTGAAGTTTTAAAAAGTTATTTAAAAGGTTCACACCAAAAAAGTTTTAAAATAGGTTTTCAACAAAAGTTTTAACACAAAGACAAACACAATTGAGAAAAACAAATAAATGAAGTAATCACACTCCTTCCTCCACGTGGATACTGCCTCTCCGCCCACTTTTATCCAACGCCGTGCTCATTGTTGCATTCTTCTGCCTAATTTATAAAATTAAAAGCGGATTCTGTTGTCTCATCTATGAAGTTCTTCAATGTCATAATTTATTTTGGTTTGACTTTAATTATATGATTAGTCATAATATAATTCTAAATCAATCCAATAGCATTTTTTTTCAATGTTACACTTGTTAGTTTCACACAATTAAATTTAACCGGACATTTACTTTTTCATATTGTAAACGACATAAGGCCTTAACACTTTCTTGTCACATAAAAGGTCAATTCTAATATACAAAATATTATAAATCAAAGTAAGAAAGACACGAGCATTATAATAATGAGAGAGTAAAGGATAGCTTAACAATTTGGAGCATTACTCTCAATTTCAAGAACTAACGAGATATCTTATGCACCAAAAACTATAATATAACGAAATTTTATAAATCGGAAAATTAGATGGTAGAATTCTTTGGAAAGATTAAAAAGAAATGGAAAAATTGACGGGAAAAATTCTCCACTATAGTTGTTCCGCTTAAAATAATCCCAACTAGATGTTATTCTTGAATAATCCAAACTATTGGGGGTACCTACCTAAAATAATCCAAACTTTGTTTTTGTTGCATTCAATGATCCATTTTGGGACTAATATATATAGCATAATTAAGAGTTTGAATTATTTTGATAAGAATAATTGAGATTATTTTGAGCGGAATGGTAATAGTTGAGATTATTGCTGTCAATTTTCCAAAAGAAATAGTAAACCTGATATAAAACAGACAAACAAAAGCTAAAAAGATGGTCTGCAAAGGGGTTCGAACCCCAAACTCACAGCATTTAAAATAGCGTCTTGGCCTTGGCCTTGGGTATTATCATCCTTGAAGGAGAAGTGAAGCTGAAGCAAAACACAATATACAGAGCGCGGAACTGACATATTGTGTTGAGAGACAAAAATGTCGATGACAACACGGCAGAGGCATCCTCTCCCGTCGGATCGACCATCACCACCATCTTCTTCCTACTCTAAGCTCGACAAGCCACCATCCAATGGCGGAGGAGGAGGAGGAGGAGGTTCAGACGGAGGTGGTTTAGGGTGGGGTTTACCATTATTTACCCTTGGTATGCTTAGGTACATGAGCGCCACTTCCAACATTATTCATGATTGCGATGAAGTCTTCAATTATTGGGAACCTCTACACTTTCTCCTCTATAAATCCGGCTTCCAGACTTGGGAGTACAGGTTCTTATTCTCAACTCAGCTCTTCATTTTTTGTTTTGTTTCGTATCAAATTTATGAACTCAAGCTCACTTAATCAATTCAATTCAAATCACCTCTTCATGACCTAGAAAACAGAGAATGTAATTTAGTTTAGGAGAATCTTATTGATCAGCTTATGTGTAGGAAATCCACTTTTGACCAACTAACTCTAACAAGTACTTAGGCAATTAGTTATAAGACTTATAACTAGATGGTATTGGTGACTAGTACAAAGTTTGTTATTGAATCTAGGATTCTAAGCAACTTGCTACGACTACGACTATCATTATCTGTGGCTGAGATGATGACTTAAGATCGTCGTATATATCAACACCACCCCCTCAAGCTGGGAGATCGATGCCTAGAAAGTAACTTGTTATGTTGAGGAGAAGGTAAGGCCTTAGTGAGAACATCACCTAGCTATTCTTGAATGGGATGATACGAGAGTTTAATATGTCCTTCAAATACCTTTTCTCTAGTGAAAATGGTGGTTCAGTTCAATGTGTTTTGTTCTTTTACCAAGCATTGTATTTTTGCCTATATGAAGGCAAATCGATTATCACCGTGAAGAGGGATAGGTGTCAAATCAGAAACACCAACATCTTTACTACAAGTAACTTCACAAGCTTGCCAAATCTAGAATTACTACTTTGTTTCTTAGACTTCCAAGAAGGTGAAGACTTTCCTTAAACAAGAACATAACCATTGATTGATCTTCTTGTTTTAGGGCATAACGCCCAATCTAAATTTTCAATAGGCTTGGAGAGTAAGGCGTGGTGAAGTTTTGAGCTATCGGAGTTGGTAGAGAGAAAGAGTAGAGTAAAGTGACCGAAGAAGAGGTCTTGTTCGCGAGTCGCGAGCGGGAAGTTTTTATGTCAATCTTCGTTTATGCTTCTTCGATTCGATTTAGGTTTTCTTTACCCTATAAGTAGGTATTCAATCGTTTATTTTATTATTCATTAAGTGAGAGCTTCGAATCTAGAGATGCCTAAGAACTCTTAGAGATATGATTCTTACTCCAGATTATGTCTTTTGGCTTTCTAGAATCTCGCAGCTTTCTATCTTAGTGGGCCATTATACTTTTTTGGACTTCATCTATTGTCATCGAACCTTGACTTTTATCTATGTTGGGCTTGTATTTTCACTTGACACTCTTGTTGGACCCAAAATTTAGAATATTAGTAACAAATGCCCCTAATTTGTAAGGTTGATTGACTGAAAACTTGCAAATTAAGAACTAATTTGGACAAGTTGTTAATATGTTACTTCTCTGTGAATTTTGACATATTTCAAAGAAATAATTATTACAATTGTGGGCTTCTATGCATATCTATCTTCATGCTCTTTCCATATCTCTCTTGCTGTTTTAAAATAAATTCCACTACTTGCAATGAGTTATCTAAGGATGGAGATGATGATGATTGCAATTAACATGCTTCTTGTCCTCACTCCGTAAGCATCTCTACTATAGATATGGTTGGATTTTGAGAAGGATCAAGGAATAAACACTGAGGATCTTGTTTAAGTGCTAAAGTTGGGAGTGTTGGAGTATTTTTAGACAACTTTAGCAGTTTTAGTAAAGAATTTTGTATGAGGAATGAATGTAGACTGTAGAGTAGATACAATAAATAGAAATAAAAGAAAATTTAGATCAGTTCAAGATCTTCCAAGGTTTGCGAGAGATAAATCTCAAAGACAATGTAAGAATATTACTAATTCAACTAATCAATCAGCAAATAAGATGAATCGAAACAAGTGCAATCAATCAATTTTGGTGATGAACTTATAGAACCAATTCAATAGTAGCTATCAATAGCTAAAACAACAATTTGCTTCAATCACAAATTTCTCGGAATGAAATTAAACCAAAACAATCGAAAATTAGACAATAAGACATGACGTGCATTGATACCATTAGGGGTGCAAATGAGCCGAGCTGATCTCGAGCTCGACCAAGCTTGGCTCGACTTGGTGGCATATTGATTGAGCTCGGCCCAAAGTCCACGAGCTGGCCAAGTCCAGGCTCAACCTCGGCTCAGCCGCTCAGTTGCAAAAACTTCGAGCTTGGCTCGGGTTCGGCTCAAGTAAAATTTTCGTAACTATTGGGTAATGTTGTGGCAAATAAATGCAACGAAGGTCCTACACATCACTCTGCTCTCAACAAACGAGAACATTAAGCAAACAAACGAATTAATATCGCTTTGACAAAGCCGTTCTCGAGTGCTCTACGAGCCAGGTTAGATTAGTTACACCCCTAGATACCAATCCATAATAGATACTATGATTTCAATCATAAAATCCTTCAATGACATTCTGAACTCAACTTCACCTGCTCTTCATGTGAAAATTTATTTTAGGAGACTCTTATTGATCAACTTGAAAAACGAAGAGTGCAGCCTTATTTATAGGAAAGTGGAGCTTTGTACAGCTTTCCACTTCTAACCAACGAACTGTAACAACTAAGTCAAAAAGTTGTAGCAAGATGCTGACTAGGACAAAGTTTGTTATTGAATCTAAGATTCTAAGCAACTTGCCACAGCTATCATTCTTGTGTTGAGATGATGAGTTACAATCATCATATATATCAACTGCTATCATTATTGTGGCTGAGATGATGAGTTATGATCATTTATATTTGTCAACACATATCTATGTTGAAGCTGGTTTGAGCAGAATTCGCATCGTAAATGTTGATATATACCTCCTCCATTTTATCAAGTTTGTCAATGCATAATTGCAATCAATTATAACTTGTATTATAAATAAGCGAAAATTATAAAAACTTGATATTTGGAAAGTATACAATGAAATGAATGTAAAACGATCCCACTTGACTATACTTTTGTCATAAGTATAAAATCACAAAAGATGGTCAAAGTAAAGTATGTGAATAATGTCAAAAGTCAAAACGTGTCAACTAATAAAACCTGAAGAAGTTTCTTTGTAACAATTGAGTTTTCATTGAGACTAGTGTTCATAGTTGAATAGATGGAGTTAATTCATTCTTTTTTGAGTTTCCGCAATGAAGTTCAACATGGTTTGTTTTCTTTCTATCGTACTGTCTTGTTACTGAATGCTTAATGTTTTAGCAGCTACAGTCATTAATGTTACCTACAGCTGCACATTCATTATGCTGTTACATTTCTAGATTATATGACTTTTTGACTGCAAAAGTAGGCCACTAAATACCGGCTGCTGCTATGATGGTGGTTAATAATCTTTATGGGACAGCGGGAAATGAAGAGGCTTCTTATTATCGATTTTAAGCTTTTGGAAAAAAACAAATATGATCATTACCTATGTCAAACTCATGTTCAAGTTGGGACATATTGAATCCACAGTGCAAGTGGATAGTTTTCTTTACAAATGATTGTATTATCTTTCCCTTTGCAGTGCCCAATACGCTCTGAGATCATATCTGTACATCATTTTCCATGCTATTGTGGGTGGACCAGTTTCCTTTTTGTTTGAAGACAAGGTATGTTTTTTCTGTTCTTGTTGTAGATAGATTCTTAAACCTTGTAGGCTTTTGTTTATATTTCATAATCTTCCCCTTCCCTTTCAGGTCAGAGTATTCTATGCTGTGAGAATTTTTCTAGGACTTATCTCTGTGGTCACAGATGCATTTCTTGTGGTAGCTCTTTCCAGGAAGTATGGAAAACGTCTTGCCTGTTATACCCTTGCAATGCTATGCTTAACTAGTGGATGCTTCTTTGCTAGTACAAGTATGTATAGTCCCAATATCTTGTCTTGGATGTTCTCTTGTCATATTCCCTCAATTTTGGTCAGCTGATTTTCTTCATAATGCAATGTATTCTAGGCAAGCATTAATTGTTAGAGCTAGTTAACATTAAATTATTTTTGAAGTGCTGATATACTTTTAGTTTTTGGTTTCTTGAAGTGTCTGATTAATGATATGTAGACTACAATTCCAGGTTTTCTGCCAAGCTCATTCTCTATGTATGCTATATCCCTAGCATCTGCTTTGGCTCTGTTAGAAAAACCTGCTATGGCTGTTGCTGTTGCAGCTAGTGGGGTTATTATTGGGTGGCCCTTCTCAGTTTTAGCTTTTCTGCCTATCACATTCTTCTCTTTGCGTAAGAGCTTAAAACAAGCATTCTTGTCAGGAACAATCATTTCTGTTGCTTTTCTGGTGAGTTTAGCTCAAATTTTCTTGCAATTTGTGATCATTGCTCATTCATTTATGGTATTCTATGTGAATGAAATTCATAATATAGATGCTAATACATCTTGGCAACATTAACCTGTCCCAGGCTCTATCAGTTCTTGTCGACTACTACTACTACAACAGATGGACATCATCTGTGCTGAATCTGCTGTTGTATAATGTGTTAGGAGGCGGTGAAAGCCACTTATATGGAGTTGAGGGACCACTGTTTTATCTACGGAATGGATTCAATAATTTCAACCTCTGCTTCGCCCTTGCTTTGCTATTTCCTGCGGCGCTGCTTGTGCATGTTGTGCGGAGGAAGTATGCCCCAGAGTTGTTAGTGATCATTTCACCTGTGTACATCTGGCTTGGATTTATGTCCATGCAGTCACACAAGGAGGAAAGGTCTGATTGCTGCAACCTTTATTTCCTAAAATTTGCATGGTTCATGTATTTCTTCCTTCATGAAATGTGTGTAGTCCTTAAAACCTCTTTAGCTTTTTATCCATAACTTCTAGAAAGTTAAATTTTGGATGATTTGGGTTGCTTAATATTAAGTTCAATGTGGTTAAGATGGACAGGGAAGATGGATTAATTTGACTTTTTGATACTTCATGTTATTGTTTCATTCATTAAGTCACTGAGGGAGAAGGGTGGATAATTGTCCACCGATGTAGAAGTAGATGACTTAAGTGGTCTTCTTCTCTCCTCCTAATTTTACCTACTATATGAGCATACTTGACCTGGGGATAGGGGAAGGGGAGAGAGAGATTTTACCCTAATGTTAGTTATCAATTGGAACCTTAATTCTTTGCGTGTTAAGAGATTTAACATCAATCAGAAATTCAACCTTAATGGTGATTCTTTGCTTGTTTTGAGTGATTTAACCCTAATGGTATTTATCAATCATAGATTCAACCTTATTGGTAATTCTTTGCGTGTTTTGGTGAGCATTTGAAGATTCCTGATTGGTGTTTATAGTTGTGTGCTTGTGTTTATTAGTATATATAATCGTCTTTAATAGATAAGCTGAGATTAATACAATGTGTTGGACATCATCCGGTGAGAGACGGATGGGATTCTCTTAAAATGACATGAGAAGGTAAATTTTCAAGTGTACTAGAGGTGAGCAATGAACCCGGATGGGCCTTTTGTTAGAATCCAACCGCCTTTACTTGTATTTTCCTTACTTTATGCTTTCTAGTCTTTACTTTATGCTTTAGATCTTTTTCATAGGCTTAGGCTTCCATTATTGAGTTACCGGGAATTTGTACCATCTCGCAATTAACCCTCTTTAGGGGGTGATGATGAATGAATGAATGAAAGTTGAGCTTCCTATCAGTTGTTGCGTTGCTTTATAATATTGTATGTTGTTGTTGACCAACCTAAAGCTCGTGTCACCACATATAATAAATCGCCCACCAAAACTCAAAGCAGATACTTCACGTTGTAAGCCCCGCTCATGCCCTCCTTGTGCGCACGAGCGCTGCGATCGACCCATCTCGCGCTCTTGTCGGCAATAGGCAAGAGTGCCTTTTTAGGTTTCGTCGTACTGAGTGCTCGCGCTTCCACATCACTCACTTCCCCGCGCTTCTAGGATTGCGGAAGGCTAGCGCACTTGTCTACAGAAGGCAAGGGCGCGCCGCATGTTCCATGGTCAAAACACTCGGGCCGTGACCGCTTCAGTCCTAATGCCATCCGTGTCTGATGTGTTGTCAATTCTAACATTGGCTCCTTCAATTCATTGTTCTGGCTTGTCTTTATCACGAAAGGACGCGGGCTTTTAGAGGCTTTTGCCGTAGCTGTAGCTCGAAACTTGACCATTCGAGAAGGCTTAACAATATTCCTTCTTAAGACACTCGCTAATTGGCTACTGAAGAGGACCACATGGCTGACGTGGGAATATCCCTGAATACATGCTGTGTGATGTTTGATTTTATGTGATCAGTAGGGATTTTTTTCTATTACATTTTCTCCTCTTTATGAACAAATTGTTTTAACCATACCAAAACTCGTTATTGTGTTGCATCTCAGATCATTTCTTCGTTAGCCCTTGGTTAAATGCCAAATAGAGTAAGATCTCCAAAAGTCAAAAGATTTCCGGAAGTGAATCCAAGAACTTCGCTAGTTTTTGGTACATAGTTATGTCCGTTGGAGTTGGATTACTTTAGGTCCCGGGTCTTGTAGTGGTTATACTACATTCTTAATGTACTGTTTGGCAATATATATTACATGTCTTTAGGTGATTGAGCTAATTGAACAGTTAAGCTATTGTGTGAACTTATGTGATCCTTGATATTCCTGAGTCTCGGTTTTAAACTCCTGAAATTTCGTTGAAATTACTGTAACTATAGCTTTTATGCTAGAGCCTAGAGGAGAAATTAGGAAGGGGACAGGGGAAGTGAAAGTGAGACGGTGAGAGTGGTCGAAAGAGATAATCTTCATGAGAGACAAAGAAAGACTTCTACGTATAAGACTAACTACGAAATGCTTAACAACTGGGATGGATGCTTAAGCGTGTCCTTCTGATACTTAGTGGACTGCGTTTTTTTGCATTATCCACCAGATGGCATGCTTCTGATAGAATTTCTTGTTGTACATTTATAGTTTTATTAGTCCGCATAGGTTACTCTTTTCTTTTTGTCTCATTGATCTTAATTCTCAGGTGTGTAACATTTTTCCAGTCAGATAATCATTTTTGATTTTAGGTGCAGTTTTTATGTCTCATCACAATGACTGCAACCTTAGAAACAAAGCAGTTTCATCTCAACTTTAAATCTTATCTTTAGGGCTTGCTTGCAAATGTTGTGAAAGTAGAGCTACTTGCTTTACCATTGATTTGGAAAGCTCTGCCCATAGCCAATTTGCTTCACCAAATTGTGTGGCCCCCATGATGTTTTCATCAAATAAATTTCTTGACATGTGGAACCTACTCAAACAAATGAAACTAGTGGTTTACCAAAAGGAGTTTGTTGCTTTGAACTTTGAAGGGATTAAGCTAGTGAAGCTTATGTGGCAAGTGAAGTTAAATTGGTATTCGCTTACACGTATAGTTGCTGTAATAGTTGCACTGGCAGCAGGTTTCTACCTGCTAATTTAGAATGGAAGATTCTTAATAAGCCGCTCTGTGATATCATTGTTAGTCAGTAATTATGTTCATCATTGTGTAGAAGATATTGGCTAATGCAAATTGCTGATTTTGATTGGTTATCATTGGCTTCTCTGGCAATATTTACCATGCTAACTGTGTTTTTGCAGGTTTCTTTATCCAATCTATCCACTAATCTGTGTGGCCGCGTCAGCATTTATTGAAAGTCTACCTGATCTTTTCCGTGATAGGTTCAACCCTAATGACAAGTCTCTGCTTGTTATGGTGAGCATAAGACAACTCCTCTTGAGTGCTCGTTGCTGTGTCTGCCAGTACTTGTCAATCTGTGGTCATCTCTAATATTACTATTCTGTTTGCTAAACAGATAGCAAAATTTGTCAGGCCGGTGATCCTTGGTTTTATATTATGTGTGTCCCATTCACGTACGTTCTCCTTGATTCATGGGTACTCAGCTCCTCTTGAGATCTATAAGCATTTGCAGTACCATGAAGATGCTGGACATGGTGAGCTCTTGAACATTTGATGTTTAACCATAATGCACTGTTCAGTTCTGTCTGGGCAGTTATTGAGATCTGCATTAAAGTAACATATACTCCTTGTCCCAAAGATATTCTCTATATTGATAATTTAATAAATGATAAGGGTGTGTTCTCTTCACCTCAAAAAAACAAGTTTCAAGTCCAATAGGCTATAATAAGTTCCAATTAGTTCAAAGAAGTTTAGGTAAACCTCCAATAACTCAATAAGTTCCAATAAGTTCTAACACTTCCTAAATTAATCTTTAACAAGTTCCAATAAGTTCTAATGAGTTCTAATGAGTTTCAATAAGTTTAGATAAGTTGAGGAAAAATACAGTGGAAAGAGAACACACCCTAAGATGCACTATAAAGGCATGGAACCAAAGCATGTTAATGTGGGGTAATAGTAGAGGCTAGTTAGAAATTATGCATTTAATCAATCAAAGAGGACAATGAGATGGGATAAACTAAAATACGAAGGTTGATAGTATCATAGGTGTTAGCATCCAACCCGCCTTTATTTGTATTTGCCTTAATTTTTGCTTTCTAGTCTTTTCTTTATGCTTTAGTTTCTTTTTCATAGGCTTTACCTCTCATTATTGAGTTACTGTAAATCCAGTGTTTATTGAGAATTTGTACTATCTCAGACTTAAGCATGGTTAGAAAATACGGTTTAGGTTTCAGAAATGGGAACGGTCGCGGTTACGGGGTAACGGAACAGATACGTTGGTCGCGGACCGCGTTGCGGTTGTCGTGGAAGGAATTCAGTTTTAGCCTTTTTTTGGTCTTTTTGCTTCAATTCATCTTAGTGGAGTTATATAGAGTTTAGTAGTGTGGTGATGCCTCTTCTCTTTCTTTTATCTTGTCTTTGAGTCATTATTGAAGGGAGATCGGTGTTACAATATAAGTAAAGATAGAAATCTCTAAAAAGATTTGCAAAAAACTTGCAAAGTGATGCAAGTGACGTTTTTAAACGGAAAAAACGGGCAAACCCTTGTCACGGGTGATAAGGTCGTGACGGCCAAAATATTGCGCTTGTTAAATACACCTTATTGAACCGGTCAAATTCGGTTTGCCAAAGTTGAAAACCGTTCCAACTCGGGTGAACCGTTCCAATACGACCGTATTTTTGCACGGTGCACTTAAGCCTCTTTGGGGATAAGAGTGCTTGAAACTTGAGACTTTCTATCAGTGGTTGCTTTATAATATTGCGTTGTTATTGTCAGCCAACTTAGTGTTTGTGTTGCCGCATATATAACAACACCCACCCAAACTCAAAACAGTCGTCGGCCCCACTCATGCCCGCCTTGTGCACACGAGCACACCGATCAACACTCTTCTCGCGCTTTGTCGTCAATAGGCAAGAGTTCTTTCAGATACGAGTGCTCGTGTCTCAACGAGCATCAAGAGTCCCATTTCTGCAAGAAGGCTAGCACACTTGGTGACAGAAGGCAAGGGCGGCCACACGATCCCCAGGTCAAAACACGCAAACTGTGACACTAGGGGCAGAGGGAGTATATGATTAATGAATGTAATTAATTCCTGTTTCTTTGATAAAAGCTGATCCCTTTATTATAATTTTTTTATGACATCTGAACTTCGGAAGTTATGTAGTTTGTCTGAAAAAGTTGTCGAAATATCTATCTTTTCGAGGTTCTAGGAGCTTGCAGTTCCTTGGTCTTGTTACTTCTCACTTATTCTTGGAGAATGGGAAGATAAATTAGGAACTTGTCAAACATATTAATGTTGTTGAGGTTTTAGGAAATTGCAGTTCCTTGTTTTTTTGACAGTCATAACTTAGGCTTTGAAGATCGAGGAGGTTCAGGTAGATGTCTTCTCCTTGCCTTATCTCACTACAGTCACCGCTTCCATGCTTCTGATAAAACTCTGGATTTGTATGCTATAATATATTGTCAATTCTTGCTATTATTTAGTTCTAAATTCTAGCCACTTCCAATATATTAGGGGAAAGAAACCTCCAGAAAGAAGGCCCATTGATATCTATTCCGAGTAATCTCAATTTTCTAGGTCTGTCAAGTTTGGAGGGACCTTTGATCCTTGAAGTTTTATAAGATTTACGCTATTAACTTCGTTGTTCTTTCATTCTCATTGCAGGCTCCACACTGTGTGTTGGAAGTGAATGGCACAGATTCCCTTCTTCATTCTTTATTCCTGACTATGTAGCTCAAGTGCACTGGATTGATGATGGATTTCGGGGTCTTCTTCCGTTTCCATTCAATGCAACACTTGGTGGAACTTCAGCAGCACCTTCGTATTTTAATAACAAGAACAAAGCATCTGACAAACAATATGTAATGAATTTTAAAATTATGCCCTCTGCTTTTAGTTCTTGCTTACAAGTCATTAGTCTTTCCAGTTCTTCTTTACTCGACAAAATCAGCTCCTGTTATCATCCAGATTAAATCACTTGTGTCATTTATCCTTGCCATATGTACAGCTCCAGGATCTTGAAACCTGTACCTTGCTTGTTGAGTTGCACCTGAAGCGTCCTTTTGCTTACCGCGGTAGTGATTTGTCAACATGGGAGGTAGGAATTCTTTAGGATTTCATTCCTTGTTAAATCTTATTTTTCATCTTGTTTTTAATGCTCAAGTTTAAACCATAAGCAGGTTGTTGCAGCATTGCCTTACTTGGATAGAGAGTTCTCGCCACCCTTGCATCGGTCATTCTTTATCCCGTACCTTTGGCAGGACAAGAATGTATTTGGATTGTACAAACTCCTCAGAAGAATACCAAGATGAGTTACGCTTCATGAAGCGTCTGATCTGTTCTAACCCAAAGTGTAGGTACTTTAAACTAACCCTATTTTATGAATGAGAGTCTGCATTTTTTGTAGCATTCAGGACTGAGAATCTTACTATTTGTCCGCAACAACATGTGGTATATCCCAAACCTAACATTTATCCACAACATTGTGTCCTTTTGCTCATTTTATTTCAAACTTGACATTGGTTTGCAACATTCTGTTCTTTTGGTCATCTTGAGCAACTCGCACTTCATTTTTTGGATGCTAGTTGTACGGAATAGTATCTTGCTTCTGATTAGTGAACTTTAGGTCTCCCTTGAAATGTTACTCTCTCCACCGAGAAATAATGATCACGTGTACTGTTTTGGTATATCAGGGGAAACTTCACCTTTCCCTAAATAGACAGATTATAGATAGAATTCTAATCATATCTAACTCTCTAATGGAGTGATGGAGAGAGGGCGGGAAGGAGACATTAATTATAAAGACTAATATTTAGTGAAATATTGGTGGATTCAAAATATGCGAGCTGAGGCCTGAGAGGATGTGGCAATTAATTGCGGACGAGGGAAATAAAGTATATTGGGATAAATTGCTAGAGATCTTGTTAAAAATTTCATGGCACTAAAAAGGAAGTACTGAACAGTAAGTACATTATTCTACCTCAGTTTCCCTCCCTCGTTAGTACACAAAGTCGAACTAAAATGAGTTGGATACATCAGCAATTCAGCATCAACATATCTATACATGCTGCAGGATGCCAAATCCTTTTTTTTTCCTTTCTTTGGATCATATAGTAATTAGTAGGTCATAATCAATTTGATCAAGCTTTAAAGTACAATTGTTACCAAACTTTTTTTTGTCCTATCAGCCCGAGAATGTCCTCCCACATCCCTCCACTATTCACATTTTCCAGAGCAATCACACTTTGGCTGCATGCCGCTACAGACCAATATCCGGCCCGAATTTCCTCCTGCAATTGTTCCTGTTCCCATCCACAGTACCCATCGAAGAACCTAATGCTATCCAACCCAATCAAATTCCTCTTCACCATCTCAGCAGCACAACCGACACTCTCCTTTGTCCCGTAATACATACCTTTCATCACCTCATCAAACACCCCACTTTTACCAACACCATCGTCACCCTCGTTTGAGCCGTTAACGAGGAACAGTCCCTCTTCTAAGGGACCTCCAAAGTACAAGGGTCTGTCCAAGAATGTGCCTGATGGGTCCAAAACCGTCGATTTGGTTTCCTTGATAGACATCAGTGATGGGCGGTTTAATATGATTCCAGTTGGGCCGACAGGTCCAGTTGCTAGGATGAGGATTACAGTCCTCTCAAAGATGTGTACCCCATCGAGCTTCTCTGTGGCTATGAGTAGGCAACCTTTTTCGGGCTCGTGGATTGAATGGGCCCATTTATCACCTATCATCAGCTTCGACGGATCACTTTCAGTTGACGCTGATGATGTGTTGGTGGGATACTCAGGGCTGGAGATCTTCTCTGCTGCAACTAGTTTGGCTCTGAATGATCTCCAATCCGCAGAACGAGTGGGATTTATATCCTCGTCCTTGGGTGATGAGGGTCCCAGATGGCAACCTATGTTAGTTGTGCACAGCAGAAATTAGCAACTTTGTTTTGATGCATTGATCAAGTATTGACCATTCGTAATTTGATGTTTAAGCTGTCCATCCTCTTTATAAACCACGAAGCCTCCTCTAATTCATGTAGTTTGTATAATAAACAGTTGTTTCTTATTCCGAGTTGTTTGTCCATTAGAATTTTTTTGTACTAGTGATACTTGACCGTCTTGTTTTTATTTATATTTTAGGAAAACATATCTAAGAAATAGTTAGACTGTCTTAAATATATACACTTTTAAAATAACAATTTTTTAGAATTTTAATTCAGATAGCTAAATATATCAATGCTTTATGTTGCATTAGCAAGCGTGCCAAGTCGTTTGGGTATACCTAAAATGAAGCTATAACAAAGAATAACATTTTCAACGCACATTTTCGACTATTAATGTATTCGAGTATATATTGAGATTAAGGGCCTGTTCTGTTCAGCTTATTTTCAGTTCAGTTCAGCTCTAATAAGTTCAGTTCAATTCAGCTCCAATAAGTTCAGTTCAGCTCTAATAAGTTCAGTTCAGTTCAGCTCCAATAATTTCAGTTCAGTTCAGCTCTAATAAATTCAGTTCAGTTCAGCTCCATTCATTATTTAACCATTTTGTTTAATATATTATTATTGGTCTAATTTACTTATTATTATTGTTATTATTATTATTATTATTATTATTATTATTATTATTATTATTATTATTTATAGGAAAAATTGCCTAGAATAATGCAACCTTTGGGCGATTCGCAAATAATAATGCAACATTTCGATTATTCTGGAATAATGCAACCTTAATACCCCATTTATTTTAAACAGGACAAATGACCGGTAACCTGAACCATTGGTAATTTTTATTAAAAACAATAAAATTAAAAAAACCTAAACTAAACCCCAGCCCCCGCCCCCCCCTGCCAATACCCCCAGCCCCACCTCGCCGGTAACTACCCACAACCACACCACGCCAGCCCCAACCCTCGCCGGAAACCCTCCCCTAGCTCGCCGGAAACTACTCAGAACCCTCCTTAGCTCGCCGGAAACTACTCAGAACCACACCACACCACGAATTTTTCCCTTTCTTTCGTCTCGTGTCGCCGGAAAACACGTGGGGTTGGGGGACCCCCTCCTCGCCTTCGCTTCCCTTCTTCTCTCCTTCTCGGTGCTCAGACGAGTGTCGCTGGCAAAAAGGGGTGGGGTGAGATTGACGGCGGGGGGTCGTGGTTTTCGAGTGAGGGTTGGTTGTTTTTGGGGTGGTGGGTGGTTTTCGAACGGAATCTGGGTTAGGTTAGGGGAGGGTTGGTTGTTTTTGGGGTGGTGGGTGGTTTTCGAACGGAATCTGGGTTAGATTAGGGGAGGGGGTGGGGTGTCGGAATCTGGGTTAGGTTAGGGGAAGGGGTGGGGTGTCGGAATTTGGACGGGTTAGGGGAGGGGGTGGGGTGTCGGAATTTGGACGGGGTTAGGGGGAGGGGGTGGGGGTGCCGGAATCTGGGTGGGGTGGGAGTGGGGGTGCCGGAATCTGGGTGGGGGTGTTGGATGTAGGTGGGGTTAGGGGAGGGGGGGATGGGGGTGGGATTTTTTTTTTATCTTTTTATTTTTAAAATTATTTTATAAATCAATTATTATAACCAATTATAAGCCGACACGTGTCCCACTAAACCTATTCTTCAGGTTAGAATTGATTTTATTCGGTTTTGTCCTGTTTAAAGTAAATGGGGTATAAATGTTGCATTATTCCAGAATAATCAGAAGGTTGCATTATTATTTGCGAATCGCCCAAATGTTGCATTATTCTAGGCAATTTTTCCTTATTTATATATTATTATTATTTATATATATATATATTATTTTTGTTATTATATCTTTACCCATTATTATTACTATTATTACTATGGTTGAGCAAGGTTTGAGTTAGTGCGCGGTTTAACCAAATTTCATATCAATATGAGTATTCTACTTTGCAATTGTTGTTTTATTTTACCGATTAAATATTCACTATTACATTGTACAAGCTAAGTAAACTACAAAAAATTAGAAGATATAAAAAATTACGAAGTTGCTAATAATACTGCAGTACTATTTATGGTACAACATTGTCGTTACGTTGCATATTAAAGATACTTTGGCGTTTGTTGTGAGGTTTGGCGTATCTCTATCATAGACCAACGCACCACAAATCGTGGTTTGGTTAGAAGCACACATCAACCCATATTTTAAGCTAATTATTATTATAATGGTAATATTAATTTACTTCTTACACATTATTGTTATTATATCATCATCATCATCAAGTATTAATATATTAATACTAATAATACTAATTACTCATTATTAATTATTATTATTATCAGTAATTATTATTTATAAAATTAATTTATCATTATTATTATTATTTATTTATTTATGATATCATTTAATAACATCAAAAATAATACTATCATTATTCATTTGATATTATTCTAAATTATTAGTTTAACTATTAGTACTTAGAATTATTATTACTTATTATTGAATATTCATAATAATTATTATTTACTTATTATTTATATATTTGTTACAATTTAATTCAATAATTCATTTCAGTTCAGTTCAATTCAGCTGTAATAAGTTCAGTTCAGTTCAGCTCTAATAAGTTCAGTTCAGTTCAGCTCTAATAAGTTCAGTTCAGTTCAGCTCTAATAAATTCAATTCAGTTCAGTTCAGTTCAGCTCTAATAAGTTCAGTTCAGTTCAGCTCTAATAAGTTCAGTTCAATTCAGTTCAGCTCCAATAAATTCAGTTCAGCTCCAATAAGTTCAGTTCAGTTCAGCTAGAATAAGAGACCCTAATTATAGTATCATTTGGGATTTGGGTGCACAATAATATCAGTGTGCAATCTTTGCCAAGGGGCAACTTTCAATGACATAAATGATTAATTTAGTAGCAAGATATGTCACTATAATTATAGTAAAAGGTTACTTCAATAGTTTAATGACAAAAGGGGTCACAAAAATTACAATATCCGACTCTCATGAGCAAGGAGTCACTTTAGCGTTGATGCCCACTATGATACTACATTGAAAGTACATATGAAGGCAATTCCCTTAATATGTGACAAAGGTAATGTATTTTTACACAATTAACAGAAAACAGCGGAAGTATCACTATTCGAATACCAGTGAGGTAGCTTATATTCTTTCATATGCATTTATAACTTTATAAACATTATAAACTTTTTGGAGTATGCTGTAAAAAAGTTCCTACTTCCTCCTTCCAAATTATTAATTGTTGTATTATGAGTTTGAACTAGGTACTTACAATTTATGGAAGATGAAGAGCCATGTTTGTAACTGTGGAGCAGAGAAGTCTTTTTGGGAAGAGTAAAGAGGTTGGATTTGGTGAGGGGAATAAGTTCAGTAGTCTTGGTGAAGATGTTTGATCCTAGAAAACAAGCTTCCATCTCTTTCTCTCTATTTTTTTTTCTCTCAAATGGATGGATAGTTCTGGTTTGATGTTTGTTGGGGTGTAAAGAATGAAGATGGATGGAATATGAAGTGGTATTGGTTGCAGAAACTGCCAAGTGTTTTGGGAAGACAAGGCAATGTTAGCCATTCAAATTTTCCTGTCAGAACTTAAGTTGGATAGGGTGGCTTTTTTGCACTTTTTGTTACTCTAATGGGCCACTGGATATGAAGTGACGTGGCGTCAAACTATTGGCTATTACTCCCTCCGTCCCAAAAAAACTGCTACATTTGACCAAAAAATAAAGTACTTTTTGGTCAAAATGTAGCAGTTTTTTTGGGACGGAGAGAGTAATATTCATATTCATCCAACAAACTCAAGGATTGTATTTTTATTTACAATTGTTCATATTTATCCAATTAACTTAATATTGATTTATTTTGTTGGACATTTACCGGATAATGATGTGTCAGCTCTTCTTGGTTTTGATATCGAAAAAAACTTAAAAATGAAATTAATAATAAAGGCATGTTATCGTTTTCTGTTTTTGGTTTTCAAAAACCAAAAAAATGGTTTTCAGTTCAAAATAAACATGATTACTATACATATATGTATGACAAATTTTAAATAATTTAACAACTTCTATCATATATTTCAAAATTTTGTAAAACCAAAAACATGAAATTGACGGTGATACCAAAGAGGGCCTAAGTTTTTTAATGGTTTTTTAGGATTGCTATAAGGAAAATTGTTATCATGAATCTCAAATTTGGGCTTTTTTCCATATCAATCTCAAATTTGATTTATCTATGTATAATCACAAGTTTGGTCACTCTTTTTTCATATTGGCCCTTAGTACTTTAGTACTCTGCATGTTAAATCTTGTTCTCTTTTTTGTCCAAGTTTCTATTCTTCTCCTGTATCCCTCTTATTTACATTCACTCGGTTACCATGGCAAGTTTAAGTATGTTAGTGTCGATTGTTTTATACTTGTTCCAATGATTCAATTTAGATTGGGAATGTGAAGGGTATCAAGAGGTTTATGATTATTCATTAATAAATCGAAGTTGGAATTAATATGGGATGGAGTGAGAAAATTTTACAAATTTTTCATATACTGAAAAGACTTACCACATAACTTATACTAGATTATCGCGTTTATGATTATTATGATAAGACGGTGTAATTTGCAAATCCCGCGATTTGATAGAGTATCGTAAAAGATCATCTCTTTAAACTGTACTATGGGAGTTAAATTTCTTTTGTGATTAAGGGACAATTAGGAAGTATAGAAGATTGAATGTATAGGGACAAAAAATGTTGTTTGTTTATGCATATAAAATGCATGACCCAAAATTTGAAGGTTCCATTGCATCGTTTACATGTGAATGCTTTGGAAGTTAAGAATGGGTCGACTACACGCATGTATCAATTTACTTCTATGTAGCATTTTGGCTAGTGATTCAAAATAGATGAATCGCTCCAATCAGAGGTTGTTTGGTTAATAATTTTCCTACCCTTTGTCATGGAATGATTTTTTTTTGTGTGTTTCTTTAAACACCTGCCCTAGTCTTGTGTTTAAAGTTTCACTCTACTTATTACACTTTTTTGAGGGTTAACCGTTAGTGTATAGTACAAAAATCTGAAGTTTAATACAATTCTCAAAAATTTATTGAATTGTACTTGTATGGAAAATTTTAGAATGGATTCGACTAAAACTTTCAAGTCCAAAATTTCAAACTTACGTTGTACATAATATTTAGGAGTCCAATGCACAATTTTAAATTCAAAAGTTTTGGAGATGTTGACAAACATAATCATATTACAGCTCCGTATTATCTATAGTTTAATGATATTTTTTTTTTGGTAGGTAAAGTAATATATTAACAGCCAAAAAACCAGCACCATTTACAACCCTTCTAGGAAGGACTCTAAAGTTCAGAAAGGGGCCAAAAACGAACCCTCTATACAAAAATACTTTGTATCCGCTCCCTATCTATATTGCTTACTTTTTCGTTTACAATGCTCTACATTCTATCTTTAACTAGGCTTTTAATCTGTGCTATAAGCACTCTAGTACAGAAAACTTTTTTGTCCCCAAAAGCTATATTTCTATAAATCCATAAATTGTAGACTAGTCCTGCTATACAAGTTGTAACCACTTTCTTTCTCACCTTACCCCCTTTATATCTGCATTTGATCCATAGGAGGAATTCATTAATTGTCTGAGATCTGTTTTTCACCCCCAGGCAGCTCTTGATTTGTTGGAGGGCTTCCCTACTATATTCACAAGAGAAGAATAGGTGTTGATGAGTCTCTGTTTGCTTCCCACAGAAACTGCAAAGGTCATCTTCAGCAATACCAAATCTATGCAGCCTGTCTTTTGTTTGCAATCTTCCCTTAACTGCTAGCCAAGTTATAATTTTGTGTTTTGGGGATTGAGATATATTCCAGAGCCCACTACAACAATGCTGCACATCATCAGTTGTTTGAGTTTGTTTGTATACTTTGCCAATAGAGTATTCTTGTTGAGAGCTTCAGTTTGCCATATGTATCACCATTAGCTGATCTCTTATTTTACAGATATCCTTCAGCACCCAGCTTGCACCACTTGGTGGGGAGAATTCCCACCAGTTTGAGGTTTGGATATACACTGAATGTATCCATTTCACCCATAGTGTATCTTTCATAGCACCAATATGCCATACAAATTTACCAACAGCAGCCCTGTTCCAGTTATGCACATCTCTAATGCCCAAGCCTACATTCTTCTTTGGTAGGCATACCTCCTCCCAACTTACTGATAGGCTAAAGTCGTATCACCTAATCAAAAATAAACCTACGGACCTCTAACTAGGTAGTCAGTGGAAGCAGGGTCGAATCCACACGGAGACAAAGTTTCTAAGTCAATAATCAATCAATTCAGCTACTCCAGATGAAATCAGAAAGGAATTAATTAAACGAAGGAATAGACTACGGAAGACTGAATAAATCGAGGATTAAACTATGGAATAAAAGTCTAGGGTATTAGGTCGGTCCACCATGCTTATACCAATCAAATAGGGTCAACTACTATCAAAACCTAAGTCAAGAGTCGGGGGATTAGAGCCTATGTTGAGCTATGGTTAAGACTCAACGCTCATAGTTCAACATACGCCGCATGTTCACTAACGTAATCAGAACTACTGATGTGTCCTAGGCCTCTAGTCGTAAGACGGATCTGTGCAAACAACTATTAACCACAAGCAATCAATGAAATTGTACACTGACATTAATTACTCAATAAGAACAAACCACATCACAATCACCCTAATCAAGCCCTAGAAATTGATAGAAATCTAAATCACAATCATGGTATAAACATGGCTTTCCTATCTAACACCCTAGAAAGGGAACTACTCACTCATAATCGAATCGGCAACAACAAAACTAATATGAAACCCTAAGAATTGCATCATGAACAATTAAATAATTAAACTAAGCAATCAAAGTAATTAAAGAGATAAAGAGTAGAGAAGAGTACCAATTGACGGAAAGCAGGAACTTTTATTGAAATCGAAATAGGTTTGATCCCCTCTAAATTAATCTAAAGTGTTTAAACTAAGCTATGAACAATGAAGAATAAAACTAGTCTAAAACCTAATGAAAGATGAATCAAAGATGAATGAAAGATAATGAGGAAAAGGTATTTATAATACCCCTCAAGTTCACTAAAAACGGAAACAAAAAGTGAAAAAGCGCGATTAAAGCACCAGACCCGATCGGGTCCGAGCACAGTACCCGATCATAATATTTCGCCCGATCGGGCCATTTCTGCCCGATCAGTGCACGGAAACCTCATTTGACTCTTTGGCTCTCTAATCTTCACGTTTAGGGGTCTTGGGACCTCCTAAACTATCCATAAAGCTCGTGAGCCATCCTACGTGCCTCGTAACATCTCGTAAAGCCGTGGTTGCTTCCAAAAGGCTCGGGAATAAGGAGAAAACTCCGTAAAACCTGCAATTCAATATAAAACACGAAACCACAACTACATACGATAGTTAGCACAAAATAGCTCCCAAGAGCTCCAATGACGCACAAATTAGCTTGTAAATAAGGGAGAAAACTCTATATAAATACGTGATATCAAACTCCCCCAAGCTAAACCTTTGCTTGTCCTCAAGCAAACAGCACATGAACATGGAATAGATTACCTCACCCCAAAGATAGAAACAAATCAAAGCTCAAAACATTTTCAAGACTAAGAATCGTTCAAGCAGGCATAATTCAAGTTTGGCTCATCAAATCCATCCAACCACCAATCATTCAAGCAATTTATCAAACTCAAGCATCCACAAAGCATACAAGTCCTGAAAAGGCACTCACAAGGGTGTCACTCCTCTCAATTTTGTGGCAGGCAAAGAATGTGCCCGAACACTCACCAACCCGACCATAAGTACCCTTCCCACTCACACTCTCATGTGTTTAAGAAGGTTCAATGACGCTCATCCTAGTCAAGTCGACTCAATTAGCAGAAATACTCTTTAACTTTGACAAACTAACTCGAAATCAATCAAATGAACAATGCAGACATAAGCTCAAGAGGACTTTATAGGGTTGTAATGGGGCTTAGGCGAGAGGTAGGGGATACTTTTGGGTAATGTGGTGGAAAAACCAAGAAAGGGGGAGCATAAATCATTCAAACAAGGCCTAGGATGGCCTACACAACTCCCAACAATCACCATAAAACCATGTAAAGTAACCCAACTCTCATAAATCAATGAGAAGCTCATAACAAACCCAATTTTCTAGCAATGGAGCGAATATTCTTTTATGAACGTACGTGAATGAAAGAACTAGAATTCTTTTGAATTTTCATTTCATTTTTCTTTCATTTTTCTGAACTTCATTCACGCAACTCTAAACTTGCTTTCTTTCTTTTCTCTTTCTCACTCTCAAACCACAGCAAATACACTTTTAAATTCCTCAAAAACCAAACTAAACCAACAAACCAATCTCAGACTCAACCCATACAAAAGCTCCCCCAAGCTAGGCTTGGAATAATATCAAGTGAAGGCTTTTGGCTCATAATAGGGGTTTAAGTAATACGAAACAAGTCATTAGGCTCAGCGGGGCTAAGGAGGATAAAAGTATATCAAAAACTCACTCTGAAGCTCAAGAATAAGACAAAAGAACGCCTCTATGACAGCACATGCTACAAGTCATCTAAAATCAGACAAGTACGAAGTCAAAGTCAAGATCAATCCACTAAAGAGGAACTAACACACAAGAATAGACTGGATAATAATATGAATCCAATAGGCTACAAAGAGGCCTCACAGTCTAACCAATTCAGGTATGCAGCACAAAGTGGTCTAATATAATCCAGAAATGCTCGAAATCATAGCAATCAAACATCAAATCATAGCCTCAAGATCACAAATGCCCAGCTATCCAGAAAACAAAGTCAAATCAATTTCAAATAGAGCACAGCAAGGGGCACAGGGAGGCAACTAAACCAGTCATGGGAACCATTTTTTTTGATTTTTTTCAGAATTTTTGAAAGCAGTAAATCTATCCTAGAAAGCAGTAAAAGAGATAGGGAATACAAACAGAACTCCTCCCCCAAGCTGAACTTCGCAGTGTCCTCAATGCCAAAAGGTGATAAGGACTATGCTAAGAGGAAAAACAATGTTAGGACCCTCACTCTCGCTCACAAAAAGAAGGGAAAATAAAAAGAAAAGGAAAAGGGAAAGAAAAATACGAGTTGCCTCTCGCACAGCGCTGGTTTATAAAGGTCCCGCACGACCATAATCCTCCCTCTCTCAAATAGGAGGGGCTTGGCAATGAGTGCCACCCTCATCAAACATCTTTCTCCTCCAAATGTTCTTGACAATGCCTCCAGACGGTGAGGCAACCTTAGGTGGAATTGGAACCTTCTCCACACCTACTTCATCCAGAACCTCATCCCTGCAACAAGATTGTTCAAGCATAGGTGCCTTAACAGCATTGGTTAGTTTAAAAATCACTTTATCATCACCAACACTCAGAGTTAAAGACCCAGACTTGACATCAATGACAACACCAGCAGTACACAAAAACGGCCTACCCAAGATAATAGGAATCTGGGCATCCTCATCCATATCTAACACCACAAAATCAACAGGGATATAGAATTTCCCAACCCTAACAGGAACATCCTCTAAAACACCTAGAGGGTATTTTATAGAACGATCCGCCATCTGTAAAGTGATTTGTGTGCATTTAAGGGCTCTCATGTTCAGTTTCTTATAAACAGACAATGGCATAACAGAGACAGAAGCACCTAAATCACACAAAGCCTTATCAATAAAAATAGGTCCGAGATGGCAGGGTATAGAAAAACTACCAGGATCTTTTAACTTTGGTGGGGTTTTATTTTGAATAAAAGCACTACACTCTTCAGTAAGAGCGACACGTTCTACCCCACCAAAGTCTCTTTTCTTAGTGATCATGTCTTTCAGAAATTTGGCATAAACAGGCACTTGGGTAATTAAATCTGTAAATGGAATCGTTACCTCAAGGTTCTTGACCATAGCCAAGAACTTACCAAATTGCTGATCGACCTTAGATTGTTGCATCCTGTGAGGAAAAGGTAGCCTTGGTGTAAAAGGCGTTTCAGAAACCTTCTCCTTTTTCTTCCCTGTCTGTTCAGCTTCTGCAGACAAATCGACTTCAGACGTCGAATTCTTTCTTTTTCCTTCCTCTACCACCCTCTTCTTCCCTGCAGTCGGGGTAACCTCATCAATGGGCACTGGAGGGGCATCATATGCAATGCCACTACGAAGAGTGATGGCATTCACATGTTCTCTCTGAACTGGTTGCCCTGGCAATTGTCCCTGCTGCCTCTGTGCATTAGATTCTGCCAACTGAGCAACTTGAGCCTCGAGAAGTTGGATGTGCTTCTCTTGAGCTCTCCTTGTTTCCTCATTTGCCTTTTGCATAGACAATATCAGTTTCATCAGTTCAGAATTGCTAGGCTCTTGTGGGTTGTTTTGTGGAGGTGGGGTGTGGAAATTTTGTGGAGTTTGGAAGTTATTGGGATGATGGAAGTTTTGTGGTGGTGGTCTTTGGAAATTTTGTGGGGTTTGATGGTATGAATGTTTAGGGTAGTTTTGTGGAGGTGGAGGTTGATGGTTTTGTGGGTCTTGGTAGTTATGTGAAGGGGGGAGGGTTTGTGGTCTTTGTTGGAAGGCATTGGCCTGCTCCATCTGAAATTGACTGAACTGACAGTCATGCCCAAAGTGACCCTGAACACCACATACCTCGGTGTAAGATGAGGTAATGGGTGCTACTGCAGACATAGCATTGATACTCATGGGTGGAGGTGTCGGACTAGAAGACTTCATTAGCTGCTGAGTTAGTTGCGCCATCTGAGATGTAAGCAATGAAATAGCGTCAACTTCAAGTACCTTCTTAGTCAAACTCCTAGATGATGTATGGTCATTGGCTGCAAGATTTGATATGAATTCATAACCCTCATCAACTGCCTTGTCTATAAACACTCCTCCTGCAGACGAATCAACAATACACTTCGTCTGAGGCTGCAGACCATTGTAGAATGTCTGCGTCAAGAACCATTTGTCCATATTATGGTGTGGACACTCTCTCTGTAAATCTCTAAACCTAGCCCACGCTTCCCTTAATGTTTCATCAGGCTCTTGGAAAAACGTGGCTAGTTTATTTCTGATTTCTGCTGTTTTAGTAGGTGGGTAATACTCTCTCAGAAATGCAGCAGAAATCTCACTCCACTCGGTTTCTTTCACATCGTTCAACCATTTTTGGGCTCTATCTCTCAGTGAAAACTCGAACAACATGACTTTGAGTTGATCTGGAGTGACGCCGGCATGTTTAACGGTTCGACAAAGTTGTTGAAACCGTTGTAGATGATTTGCCGGATCTTCAGTAGGATGCCCACCAAACTGATTTTGCTGGACCATGCTGATGAGTCCAGGCTTGATTTCGAAATTTGCTGCGGCAATGGTGGGCATAGTAGGTCCAGTGGAGAGACCATCCGGGTTGGGCACCCCATATGACTTCAGTGATTTTGACATAACTGAATTCAAGGTGTCTATTCCAGAGGTGTTCAGCTGAACAGACTGCTTTTCTTTCTGCTTTATCTTTCGGATCCGCCTGATTGTCCTAGTAAGATCGGGGTCCGCTGGAATTGGGGAACCGTTTCTTTGGGACCTGGGCATACAAAAGAAACAAAAAGCAGCAGTAAAACGTACCTCGATTGAAACAATGAAGTTCCAATGAGGTACAGAGAAGTAGACCAAATAATTAAATAAAAACTTAGAGAACTAGCCGTCTCCCCGGCAACGGCGCCAACTTACTGATAGGCTAAAGTCGTATCACCTAATCAAAAATAAACCTACGGACCTCTAACTAGGTAGTCAGTGGAAGCAGGGTCGAATCCACACGGAGACAGAGTTTCTAAGTCAATAATCAATCAATTCAGCTACTCCAGATGAAATCAGAAAGGAATTAATTAAACGAAGGAATAGACTACGGAAGACTGAATAAATCGAGGATTAAACTATGGAATAAAAGTCTAGGGTATTAGGTCGGTCCACCATGCTTATACCAATCAAATAGGGTCAACTACTATCAAAACCTAAGTCAAGAGTCGGGGGATTAGAGCCTATGTTGAGCTATGGTTAAGACTCAACGCTCATAGTTCAACATACGCCGCATGTTCACTAACGTAATCAGAACTACTGATGTGTCCTAGGCCTCTAGTCGTAAGACGGATCTGTGCAAACAACTATTAACCACAAGCAATCAATGAAATTGTACACTGACATTAATTACTCAATAAGAACAAACCACATCACAATCACCCTAATCAAGCCCTAGAAATTGATAGAAATCTAAATCACAATCATGGTATAAACATGGCTTTCCTATCTAACACCCTAGAAAGGGAACTACTCACTCATAATCGAATCGGCAACAACAAAACTAATATGAAACCCTAAGAATTGCATCATGAACAATTAAATAATTAAACTAAGCAATCAAAGTAATTAAAGAGATAAAGAGTAGAGAAGAGTACCAATTGACGGAAAGCAGGAACTTTTATTGAAATCGAAATAGGTTTGATCCCCTCTAAATTAATCTAAAGTGTTTAAACTAAGCTATGAACAATGAAGAATAAAACTAGTCTAAAACCTAATGAAAGATGAATCAAAGATGAATGAAAGATAATGAGGAAAAGGTATTTATAATACCCCTCAAGTTCACTAAAAACGGAAACAAAAAGTGAAAAAGCGCGATTAAAGCACCAGACCCGATCGGGTCCGAGCACAGTACCCGATCATAATATTTCGCCCGATCGGGCCATTTCTGCCCGATCAGTGCACGGAAACCTCATTTGACTCTTTGGCTCTCTAATCTTCACGTTTAGGGGTCTTGGGACCTCCTAAACTATCCATAAAGCTCGTGAGCCATCCTACGTGCCTCGTAACATCTCGTAAAGCCGTGGTTGCTTCCAAAAGGCTCGGGAATAAGGAGAAAACTCCGTAAAACCTGCAATTCAATATAAAACACGAAACCACAACTACATACGATAGTTAGCACAAAATAGCTCCCAAGAGCTCCAATGACGCACAAATTAGCTTGTAAATAAGGGAGAAAACTCTATATAAATACGTGATATCACTTACCTTACCTGTGTTCTCACTAGAGGCTTTGCTGGTCCTGAGGAAGTTCCTGCAAACTCTCACAATTTGCTTCAAAATACTCCCTGGGATTATGAAAATCTGAGCCCAGTAGCTATGAATGCTCTTAAGTACATAATTTATGAGTTGAATTCTAGCTGCATATGATAGGTTCCTTGTGGACCATTGTGTGATTTTCATGGTCATTTTCTCCACCAGCATATTACAATCTGTAGCTTTGAGTTTCCTTGAGCAGATTGGTACTCCTAGATATCTGAAGGGGAATTCTCCTATACTAAATCCAGACATATCAGCCAATCTTTGGACTTCACCATTTTCCATCCCCACACTGTATATTTCAGATTTACCTTGGTTTGCACAAAGTCTAGAAGTTTCAGAAAAAAGAGCAATGCCCTGTAGCATTAGGTATGCAGATGGCACATCTCCTTTGCAAAATATTAGCAGGTCATCAACAAAACAAAGGTGGTTCAGTTTCATAGGTTCACATCTTGGGTGGAACTTGAACATATCCATGTTTTCCTATATGTATGAAAATTCTAGACAGATCTTCTATGCATATAACAAATAACATAGGGGAAATTGGGTCTCCTTGTCTAATTCCTCTTTTCCTAGCAAAGAAGCCTTGGGGGGTGCCATTTATCATCAAAGAGAAGTTTGGGGTTGAGACACATGCCATAACCACTTAAATGAAATGGGTTGGGAATTTCAAGTGAATAAGCATTTCCTCAAGAAAATCCCAACTAATTGTGTCATAAGCTTTCCTAAGATCAATTTTCATCATACAATTTCTTCTTTTTAGGCCTTTTTGTATATATTTTAACAATGCCTTGACACACAAGCACATTATTAATAATACTTCTACCCTTAACAAAGGCACCTTGATTTTGGAAAATTATATCAGGTAAAACCAGTCTTAATCTAGAACAAATCATCTTAGTGATTATCTTATACAGTATAGAGCAACAAGCTATAGGATTATAATCACCTATTGAGGCTGGACACTTAACTTTAGGGATTAGGGTAATAAGGGTAGTATTTACCTCCTTCAGTATACATCCAGATTGAAAAAATTCATTGACTGCAGCTATCATATCCTTTCCCACTATACTCCAGGAAGCTTTGAAAAAATGGCTATTGAAGCCATCCATTCCAGGTCCTTTATTGTTTGGAATAGAGAAGAGTGCTTCTTTGATTTCTTCATTAGTGAATTGTAAGCTCAGTTGTTGTTGGTGTAGTTCAGTGAGCATTGGACCTCCTTCTATGATCTGTCTGCTGACATTCCTCTTTTTTTGCCTAGTGGTCCCTAGTATCTCTTTATAGAACTTGATAAAAGCATCCCTCACAAAATCTGGTGTGAAATTCCATGATCCAATTTCATCTTTGATAGCATTGATTCTATTTTGAGCTCTTCTAATCTTCAAGCTCTGATGGAATAATTGGGAGTTTTCATCTCCCTCTGCCACCCACCTTGCTTTGGCCTTTTGATTGAGGTATGCCAGATATATTTTATGAGCTTCTATGTATGCCTTCTTGTGTTCAACCTCCTGAGTTGCTAGGTGTTGATCATAAGGCCTGTTGTGTAACTGCTTCTGTATATTAGCTAAAGCAGCAGCAATTATTGCGTCATTAACACTCACATCCCCATATAGAGAGTTGTTAAGCTTTTTAAGATTCAGCTTAACGTTTTTCAGTTTTTGCACAATTCTAAACATGTGATAACCCTGCACATTTGTTCTCCAACTGTCTCTGACCACACTTAGGATTCTGAGTGCCCACTCCAGAAGTTGAAGTATTTAAATGGTTTCTTTCCTTGGTTCAGAGGGTAAGCTCTTACAATTCCTGGCAGTGATCAAACTCACCTTCACACAAGTATGTGATCTCTGCTTCAGTGAAATTGTTTAGCCATTAATTGTTGCATAGAGATTTGTCAATCTTGGAGAAGATCCGGTGTTCTCCTGCTTGTTTATTTGACCATGTGTAGTGATTTCCAGAAGTCTTCATCTCCACCAAATTGCAAGCCAACAAGCAATCTCTCATATCCACCACCTTCCTCTATGGCTGAGCCAATTCTGTCATCATATTGCATTACAGCATTCAAATCCCCTAACACCATCCAAGCTCCTTGTATCTACACCTCATATCTTTTTAAAGCTGACCATAGGTCATTTCTAGCTTGCCTTTCATTAAAACCATAGACAAAAGTATAGTAGAATGTACTATTCCATTTATAGTATTCACTCTACAATGAATACATTGCGGTGTAGAATCTAGGATATCAATCTGGAATGCAGTGGGGTCCCATCGAATCACAATCCTACCCCTATCCAAACAAGTGTTGTGTTGCACCAATTAGGACATAATCTAAGGTACAAAGCACCAAGAGAGGCTGCTTTTTGACCTTTGTTTCTAGGAGGCCAAACAACTTAATTTTATGAGTTAAGATGAATTGCTTAACTTCATTCTGTTTGGTAGCGCTGTTTAGCCCCCTCACATTCCAGCTGAGTATGTTATCCATTGCATACAGAGGGCTCCCCCCTCTCAACTGTATGCAAGAGCTGTGTTCTGGCTCCATTTCTTCACCCTCAGGTGCATTCTATCCCTCTTCATTCATGAGCAGCTGAAATGAGTTTTGTATTACCACTCCTGAAATGAGTTTAATGATATTTTTGTTTCACGTTAAGGGTCATCTTACACTTAACATACTTGTTTATGTCATGATGGTGTCAGCTAAGCTCAAGCGTTCAATGTTTTGGTTCATTAACACATAGTTAGTTGTTGTTTCTATTTTGTTTTTTTTGTTGTTGATACCGGCAAGACCCAACCAGATGATGATGCTAACTAAATCCTGAAACTTATCGTGTATGTTGCCTAACTATTTTTCTAAGGGTTATTTTTTAATGAACAAAGTTCACTACAAAATAAGAAAGGAAACTAATGTTAAAATGGATAGTTTTATTCTTGTAAAAAGAAACGGGAGTAATAAACAAGTGACCTTAATTTTCAACTAAGCATGTTAGCTATGTAAAAAATGTTAAATAGTAATAATAAGTAGTTAACTAATGAGTAACTTTACGAGATATATATAGGTATGTAGAGATAGAAGAAATTTGGCCGAGTACGTCTCAGTCAAATCATGTCTTGAGACGTTCAATACAAATTCTCAATCGCCGTCCATTCCCGCTCCAAAGTCACTAAAAACTAGAATAAACATGCATATGATTCATCACATAAATCTACACAATAAAAGGCCAGACTAGATTCAGTAGTCTGCTGTGGTTGAAAAATAACTGTGAATACCAAAATGAAACCGAGATAGATTAAAAATTACTCTATAAAGATCAATTCAACGAACAATCTAACCTATGAACCGGTCCACTGCCTTAGAATAAAATTTTGTCACCATCGGTGAAGGTCTACAAGATGATGATGCCCCTAAGGTTAGCACATATATCTTTAAACTCGTTCACCCGAGTAAGAAGACCGGAACAACTCCCAAGAACTTCTCAAAATTCCCTCACAAGATTGAAAGTTATATCATGTGTTGAGGTTAAAATTAATAGTGATTCTGGCGGTTATGGAAAGGTATGTAAAGAGGAGAAAATAAACCGCTCAAAGAAATCTAGAAAAGAAAAGAGGCGAACCAGAACCGTTGCTGCAAAGGAGAACCCGAATAGGTATAGGAGAAACCCTATCGGGTCAAGCAAACCTGATCAGCTTTCAAGCAAAACATGATTGGGTCAAGAAAACCTGATCATGTTTCATCTAAAATGTGATCGGCACCAATAGAAAAAACCAATGAAACCAAAAAGGAAACATGACCCAATTGGGTCAATGTTCTACTCAAGCAAAACAAGGTTTTCCTCTTCCTTTAGCATTACAGTAGAGTGCTTTGTAAGCCCAAATGACCCCCATAAACCTTAGGATGATAATGGTACTCTAGAATACGTTACAAAGTTTTTCATAGAATGAGGCCACCCCTTCTCACTGACTTAGCTACATAGGTGTTCTCATCAAGTCTATATAGCATAAAAAAAGGCGACTCATAAAAAGGGAAATGAGATCATTAAGAACATAAAGTTTAACCTCTCATACCAAGTCAGTCTAAAAAGGACCAACCAAAGACTAGGATATAGAAACATTAAGAGGTACAATTGCTCAATCTCACAAACACATAAGTCCATTAAGTTCGTCTCAAAGGACCATCCAAAAATGAGCTACAAACTAAACAAAAACTTAAGGCTTGAATACATACAACAATAGCAAAGTGCCAAAAGCTTTAAGTTCACTTGCATATAAATGTTAGCTTAAAAGTTCAATAACATACAAAATATGAATAGTAACAAAAAATGCCATAGGAATTTACATGGGTTTCAACCCCAATTCCCTTAACGATTCATCGCATGATCTCTTACTTAGTCCTTCAGCCAAAGGATAAGCTAAGTTATTTTCAGTTCTCACGTACTGCAGCGAGAGTATCCCATACACAATGAACTACCTCACAAACTCGTGCCTCACATGAATCCACCTCTTCTTGCCATTATCCACATTGTACTTGACAACACAATGCAAATTACAGTTTGTAAATCACAATGTAGAGAAACAAGAAACAATAAGTATAGGTCTCCCCCCCACAAAGGAATACCAGCCAACAAATCCTTCAACCAAACAACAGCTTAGCTAGCAAGGTCCTAAGCCATGAAATCAGACTCCATAGTTGATCGAGCAATACAAGTCTATATAGAAGACTTCTAGGAAATAGCATTACCAGACATAATGAACACATATCCGCTTGAAGAGCTAACGATTAGATACCCAGTTGGCATCATAATATCCCTCAAGAATCGCCGGAAAACCCAAAAAGCTTAACCCCATGGACAATGCTCTCCTCTTTGGTTTTCGGTATACCGACTTAGTCTACTATTAGTAAACACAATATCTGGTCGAGTACAGTTCATCAGAAACATCAGACTCCCTATGGAATCAAGGAAAGAATAAGAATTAATCTATAAAGATAATCTCAATGAACGATCTACACTGAAGAATCATTACCATAGAAGCAAATTCACCATTAACGGTGAAGGTCTACAGGATGGTGATGCCCCCTAGGGTTAACACAAATATTTTCAAACTCGTTCACTCGAGTAAGAAGACTGGAACAACTCTCGAGAACTGCTCATAATTTCTTCACAAGATTAAAAGCTCTCTCAAAGTATTTAGGTTTTGAATGAATATTGAATATGACAGTTATGAAAATATATTTGAAGGGGACGGAAATAAACCGCTTAAAGAAATCCAGAGAAGAAAAGACGTAAACGAAAACCATCGCCGCAAAGGTGAACCTAATAGGATATCAGAAAACCGATCGGGTCAAGCAAACCTGATCAGGTTTCAGGCAAAAGCTAATCGGATCAAGCAAACATGATTAATTTTCAAGCAAAATATGGCCAGGGCCGAGAGCAAAAGACAACTAGAAAAGAGAACTTGATCCAATCGTCAATGTCCAACTCAAGTTAGAGTAGAGGAATATCGAAGCCATAATCGAAGCAACTTCCGGTACGATCAGGTTGCTCGGCGAGTAGCCTGTCATGGACCCAAGTTAGAGTATAGGAACATTGAAGTCATTTGTCGATTGTCATGCACCCAAGTTAAATGAGTATTGATGCTAAGTACGCAACATACCTTCGATTTTCTCTCTTTGTGTGTGCTTCACCTAGTCAATGCAATAGGTTTAGTATTAGACTGATAAATTATGAATTTAAACTGATAGATTATGCTTGTAAACTGATAAATATGTTATCTAGTGATAGCTTACGTGTATAAATCGAGAAGAATTTGTCTTAATGTGATAAAGAAATGCTTATAACTGGCGAAATAAATCTTATAAAACGATAAAAAAAACCTTATATCTCGATTAGAAGAACCTTAATAACTAATTAACAAAACCTTATAACCTGTGAAAAAACCTTATAATATAAATTGATAAAAACCTTGCAAATTGATAACATAGGGTTAAAACCTAAAATTTGTCTCAGTAAATTAAGTTACGGTGACGTGCCTCATCTAAGAATTTTTCAATGGCGGGGGACAAGTAGGTGTTAGTAGAAAAATAAGGTTGTTCCTGTAAAAAAAAGTAATAAGAAAGACAAGGTATGACATGTAAAGAAAATAATTCAACTCATAAATACGAAGGGATAACTACTAAGAAAATGAAAAAAATTATGAGCATAATCTCAATTCTGCTTGATCTTCTCAAGCTAGTCCAACCTTTCAATATTTCGTCAATAATCACAACTTTGGGTTGCATCAATTCAAATTAAGTTTTTTACCGGTTGATAGCCTACAATAATCAATGTTATTCTCTAATTATGTAATTAAAACTAATTTAATTAAACTCTCTGGTTTAAGTAATTTTTTGTAAACTAACTTTAACGAATAAAAACATAATCCCCCATTCCCTTCTCGCTCCTCCCCCACCCAACCCCACCCCTTCCCTTGAAATCAACCCCAGCCCAGCCACCTTCGCCCCTCCCCGCCTTAAAAACAAAACCGCCCTCCCCCAGGCCTAAAGCCAGACACCCAACCTGCATTCCAAAACCTCCCCTCTGATAGCATCCGGGTTGACTCAGTTCCTACATGCTCAAATTGCGGCCATTCTTAGCTATATTAGGGAAAAAATTGGATCATCAACTCAAGTTATTTAATGGGGTTGGCGGGATTCTATCTTTTTAATATTTATTTTAACAATTGATTTTGCAAGAAAATGAAAAGCCAACAATATTTGACCGATCAAACATTGCAGGTCAAAGTGATCAAATTTGAGTAGATACATCCCAAAGTTGGAATTATTGCCCGAATATCCAAACGCGGGACTAGCTTGAAAAATCCGAGTAAATGTGGGGTTATTCTCTCCAATTTTTTCTAAGAAAATTGAGTAATTTAAACCTTTTTAGGAAGAGAAAAAACCCAGTGAAAATATGTTACTACACAACAGATAAAAGTTGACTAATAATGTTCCTCCATTCTTGTTTGATTGTTACACTTTCTTTTTAATTTGTCCGCTTCTTTTTTATGGTTTCATTTTTGCTCTATTTCACATTCGAGATACATTTTCCCACCTTTTTTCCAGCCCACATTACTATATCTCTTACTTTTTTTTTTACATAAATCTCACATATTGTTCTCTTTCCAACCTTTTTAAAATAACCCTCATAAGGAAGCAGATCGTTGTTGCCGAGTTGAATTTGGATTTTAAAACCAAATGCAGAAACCGCTTTAATTACTTTTGCAATCTCGAATTTTAGCATTTAAAGGATTGGTAATTTTTCTAAAATTAGTTTATTACCCTCCAGTGGTTCTCTCTATTCTTTGTCTCCACCATTCTCCAATTTTTCAGAAACTCATGGTATTATTACCCAATAATTAGTTCTCTAGTCTTTATCGCCACCATTCTTGGCAATGACAGGAGAGTTAAGCATTATGTTGGCACGATGAACACATATTTTGTTGAATTTTGGCTATTCAAAACAATCTTAGCGTGAAAAATAAAAGATAGATACCCCCATATATGTTCTCCTAATACATGTATTAAAATTGGAAAATGATAATACATGTATTAGGGATTTATATAAGAGTTTTAAAAAGGAAATTTAATTAACTTTTAAATATTAATAACCATCGATTCAAACGTGGTTTTGACATAAAATCCCAACTTAATGTCATTTTAGGCAATGTATTTAATGTTTAAATATAACCCTAAAAGTTGTACATATCATTACCCATTATAATTCAACAAGTCTTGTGTGCGGCTTGCCGCATGATTAATTAAAAGTGTGGCGCACACATAATGACTATTTTAAAAGGGGTTACCAACTATTCTAGTGGATTACCAAGTGTTTTGGGGGTTATTGACTATTTAGGGGGTTACTAACTATTTTAGGGGGATACTAACTGTTTTAAGGGGTTATTAAAATTTGATTAAGAAGGAGAAATCAAAGAAAATCATACTGCAACGACTTCCTAGCCTCCTCTCTCGCTTCCATCCCTTGCAACCTCTATAACTTCTTGTTTTCAAATGTAGTAAAAAAATTAATATTGTGTAGGTTAATAAAAGTACAAATAAGTAATTACAATATGCTTTATTTTGAAGAATGACCCTCATTTTTGTCTGTCCGCCTCAGCCTCTCATGTAATCCCTAACATTTACATAAATGGACTTAACGATTTAAAGAAGAGGTTTGGTAAATTTACATGTTGTATGTTTGATGTTATATATGTTAAAGAATGTTAGTTTAATGTGACTAAGTGATACTCATTGGCCACTCTACAACTCCCTTCTCTCTAGAAATTCCACCACCTCCCTTCTTACCCTTCCACAACCACTTCATCCTCTTTCAACGCCACTATTACAGCCTATCCATGAAATTACTTCGAGTTCACTCTATGATCTAGATATAGAATTGTTGTTGCTACACCAAGTTAGAAACTCACGTTTCCTTCCTTCTTGACCTAGGGTCTTGAAGTAGACCAGTAAAGTAACAAGAAACCTTGCAAATCCACTCGTGTACCTGACCCTTGAAGCTGCTGGGCTGCATCGCCAAGCTTCCTACCCTTGATGGGATTCTAGTTGAACTTCAGTCTCGGTTCATCTAGATTCCAATTGTATACAACTTCTACAAGAAGCTTAGATCTTCTTGGTTCCCTAGGAAGCTACTGTAGTGTTTCATGTTTTTTTTTTATCACTTTTATTTTTGTTGTTTTTTTTTTATCCTTTTTCCTTTTACTTGTCGAGTACTTTAGTTCTCATTGTATTGGTCCATCCTTCAGATAGAGACCTCTAATGCATTCTTTCTTGGTTAAAAAAGATACTCATTTATTTGGTCGATGATGATTAACGAAAGGATGACTAAGTGAGTAATAATAAGGATTGATCGAGTTATTATGTCCTAACCATTTAGATTTTCCATCATTGAAGGTTAGTATATCAAACAAGACAAACCAACCTTAATGCATTTCTAATCAGTAGTGAAATCTAGGATTGAGAATTATAAGTGTCATGTGTTAGTTACTCGATAATTGCTCACTTAATTAGACATACGGAACATGTTTAAAAATTAGAAATTCTATCCCCTAACCATCATTAGCCAATGTTGTTCGTCAATTTGGCAATTGGACTACTTATTTGTGATATTGTATCATATATAAATCCCCTTAACTCTTGGAGGAACCATACTACTTAGTTTAGTAGTTTGGGGCGAATATTATAACTTAGATGAAGTTTGACAAACTTCTTAGTCAGCATTCTATCAAGAGTTTGTTACAAAGTTAGCTAACTTCTTATGCATTCTCTCTATTTCTGTTGTATACGTAGATGTAATGGAGGCATATGCAAATTATTACATCATTATAATAATAACAGAAATAGAAAATCAACATATACCTTTTCTCTCTTCTTTTTCTTCACTCTCTTCTTCCATAAATATAATAAAGACTTCTTCTCTATAGTTTTCAACTTTAAATTACTTTTTTTTTTAAGTGAACGAGCATATATCAACATCTTAAAGCTCAATTTGACTCTTTGAACCATCATTGACCTTCCTGCAATTAGTTCTGACTTCTCCATTTTTGTCAGTAACAATGCCTAAATTTCCAAGCTTCAATATTGCCTTAACAAATGCCTCAAAGAATTTCTCTTTATTGGAACTAAAAGTTGTAACAAGTGAGTCTGTGGTTCCTCCCTTTCCAGTGTATAGTTCTTGGTCTGAGTCAAGAAGACCTTTTTTGTGAATTAAGTTGGTAAAATATGCATTGTCAAATACATATGGTGTGGTGACGTCAATTGGTGCAGTATTATTATCTCCTCCAAACATAGGACAATGTTCTTGCAACGCCTCAGCGTATTTTGGATCTATGTCATCAATTTTTCCATAGATGCGTTTCTTGTAGTACATGCATCTTGCCACGCCCAATGTGTGACCACCTATGTTAAGAAAAAAAGACAATAATACGTTAATAAAGGTTTTCTTTTTGTGACAATTAGCCACAAGGCCAATATTACAAACAAGGGAGGGAATTTGAACTTATTACCTATCATACACATGCTCTCAATCTGATCTTAACCACAAGTAAAAACATGTTTTTAGAGGTGGAAAATGACTTTGTTGTTAGGATTGCATTTAGTTGGAAAATTAAAATACTATGCCAAAATTTAGTTCGCGTCGTCTTCATGCTATATGTACCGAATAGGTCATATTCAATTTTTTAAAACCTATGTTTGTTTGATGTGATCTTCGCTCAAATTTAAAGTCGAAATGATTTGGTTATTGGTCCGACAAGCAAATGAATCATGCCCGTTTTTCTAGGCCTAAATATATACAATCATGTCATTGTGTATGCCATGAATGAATCAAATGTACGTCATTTCGATGTGTGCAAATGACATAGTAGTGATCAGTAGCTCGAGAAGAAGAAACATATACCTAATAAAGCCACATAATCATCCTTAGTGAAGCCTTTCGTTGCAAAGGCTGCAAGCTTCACATCTAATGGTCCGAGTAGGATTGCGACCGCCCCATCAGCTGTAAATCTATTGGCTGTCATTGAATCTTTTCTCCCGAGTTGCACTTGCCAATTTGGCCCACCAAGCTGGAAAATTTTCAATGAAAAAAAATGAAGGAAACACATGTGGTATAAGAAAACACCATGTATAAAACAGTTCAAAACTTAAAAATGTGATTTTTGTTCTTTGTGGATTGAGAATATATAAAATTTTAAGGTAGCTACACTTTGTTTGAAGGTGATAGAACTAGTAAACAATTGATTGAATGTATGAATTTTCAACACACTCAAATGAATACTTCCCACGCTAAGCTAAAAACTTGCTAATGTTGTGCAATATTATACACTCGTTTAAGATGATATCATTTTAGTACCTAAATCATAATATATGTCGTCATGACAAAAATTCCATTTTTTATTTTGTATGTTCTTCGTTCTTTATTATTTGCATCATTTATGATTATGTCAATATTCATGTATATTTTCTTAACTCATTATTGCATCTTGCATATAAAGATATCAAATATTTAAGGTTTATATTGGAAAACGTGAATTATTTCAATAATACAAGTAATAAAGAATGAAGTATTATGAAATCTAACTCATATTTTTGCCTATATATGTATCTTTGTAACAGAATTATACAATTATTTTACCGTCGCGACTGAATCTCGAGCAACCACAGTTAGGATATCAGCACAAGACACAACTCCTGGACATGCATTTTCTAGTCGAGTTTTGATATCGTCAATGACTTCATATCCCCTTGCTGAATTCAAGTTTGGTATCGCATTTTTCTCCCCGAATAGAATATCGTCAAGCAAAATCGATGCATCACATCCCTATCAATAGATAAAATTACAAGTTCAAAACTGTTAACCTTATATTTAAATTAATATAAACTTTGATCATGTGCTTGAAGTATCATTTTATTGTAGCATAAATTGTACGATACAAGAAAAATTTATGATGTAGATTACTAAGATAAGAAACTCTTAGGTATATCGCTGCACAAAACACCAAGTCTATATGAAATATGACCTTTGATATCAACATCGTGACTTCATAACCTTGATGACAAACTTCATTAATATAGTGATGACTTTTATGATATAATCATAATTATTTTTCAAAGTATAATCACCTTTAAATTATAGGAATATTTATAATCTATTATTTAACTTAGTGCACAATAAATATACACTAGATGCATTCTATACTTAATATTCTTTATATCACTTTGAAAAAAAGGTTATAATCTCTCTTTCATATCTTTTCAACAAAAATTGCTTGAAAACTTGAAAAAAGGTACATATAAAGTTTATAGAGATACATGTTACGATTAAAGGAGTATACATGCTTTTAACATCAACGTTATCAGTATTTACAAATGTGTCATTAATGAAATAAGCGTACCCCTTCAAGCCTTCTATGTACTACTTTTACATTGTTTTCACGATAAAAATTGTTTTTAAAGTTTTTAATTTTTGGTTTTTTGTTTGCGAAAAAACATAAATTTAGAGCAGAAACACACTAGTGAACAGGCTGTAACTTGTAGAATAGTCTACTTTTGTATCATACGGTGAGTATATTTTTCTTGGGTCATAAGTCATAAGCATATAGTAGTATTTACATAAACAACAAGCCATGTTATCACAATTAGATTATATTTACAAAAAAAAAAAATCAACAACAAGCCATGTTATCGTTATGTAAGTAGTACATATGCTATAAAATCCAAAATAATACTTACACCAACAAGGCAGTCATGAAAGTGAAGCCTCATCAATGATGCTCCCATTCGAGTTTCCTTGGATATGGCAGATTTAACTCCGTATTTGATAATGGAAAGTGCATTAGGACATGAGGTTGAATAGTAGTTCTCGGACAAATGCGCGAACGCCGTGCCGAAAACGGTAGAGAACAAACAACATTGAAGAAGCCTTGCTATGTATATGTTAAACGAGGAAGGTGATGACGAGAAGGAAGCCATCAGAGAGAAAAGTTACAAAAATGATTGAATAAATGTGGTCATCTTATAAAAGCTTATCCAGCTATAATTCTTCGCTGGAAGTCTTCTAAATGTATAGCATTGTACATTTATCCTATAAAAAAACTCTTTATTTAGCAAGAATGTCAAAAAGTGGTATTAACCTAAGTTGGCTAGATCATTTTCCTTCATTAATCATCAAGCCAATTTTTATCTTATCTCTCTATTCCACCACTTTCTCATTCTTCCAGATCATATATCTCACAATAAGATTTTATTTCGCCAATGTTTATCATAATCATAAACCAAAGATAGCTATCTATTCCTTATAATCTCTCTCTCTTACTTTCCATTATACTTCACCAAATTTTCTCACTTTAATTCACCAGCTACATTAGTTTAAACAATTTGATATAAAAAGGTTGGACACTTAACAGTTTTTAACATGTTTTTTCATATTTTCATTCTCATTGTAGAAATATTGGAGATTATCATACACCCCATGAGCATGGTATACCCTAAGTTATTTGAGCAAAAAATACTTAGGTGGACCATGCTCATGTACACCCTGGTATATAATAAAACTTGTACAATGTTGCCTACTCGCTTGACATTATCAATTACTTAAACCATACTGAAATGTCGTAAGAACAAACCAAGGCAAAATCTAATAGAATTATTATTTCCCTTCATGATTATTCGAATACCAAGAGTATTTATATATGCAAGCTAAGAAGTTCCTAAAGGAATACAAAAGATATTCACAAAGATTTACATAACTAACTTAGAATATTTACATATTCTATCACACCCCCCGCGGTGGAAGCGGAATTAGGTAAGACGTTGCGACTGGATCAAAATTCCTCATAAATAGGTCGTGGAAGGCCCTTGGTGACAATATCAGCGTACTAGTAGCGGGAAGGAACATGGAGTTCACGAACAAGGCCCTTGACAGCCTTTTCGCGCACGAAGTGAATGTCCATGTATACGGCAAATTTCGTAGTCTAAATAAATAAACCAAGAAATAACGTAACAAAGATAAATTTATATTGATAATGTGTTGGGTACAATCTCTGTATTACAGTTTATATAAAATAAACTAAGTCCTCTGATTCTGTTCCGTAGCTTGATGTTGACACGTGTTGATAACGACCTTGACTTGAGTGTAGGACAACGTTTTGTCAACGTCAACCTAAGATTAAGTATTGGATGACGTTTTGTCAACACCAAACTGAGTCTGGGCGTTGGATGACGTTTTGTCAACGTGAACCTGAGTCTGAGTGTTGGATGACGTTTTGTCAATGTCAACCTGAGTCTGAGTATTGGATGACGTTTTGTCAATGTCAACCTGAGTCTGAGTGTTGGATGACGTTTTGTCAATGTCAACTCGAGTTTGAGTGTAGGGTGACGTTTTATCAACGTCAACCTGAGTTTGAGTCTAGGGTGACGTTTTGTCAACGTCAACCTGAGTTTGAGGATTTTTGTTTGGGTTTATTCGAATGAGGGCTGACACAGCTTGAATCTCAGTCGAATGTGTTTGTGTTTCTCTGAACAGTCGGCACGAATTTGATGTGCTTATTGACTACTTTTAGAGAGGATTTCCAAGAGAAATTTGAGAGCTCTTGAGAATAATGATCTTCCGACCTCTGTAACTGAAGATGGGGAGGTCTATTTATAGGGGATGGAAACCCTTCATGGACTTTTGGTGGTGTGGGCTTGGGCTCGTTTTTAGACTTGGTAGTCTTTTTTACTTTTCCATTTAACCATTGTTTTGGGCTAATAGTATGGACTGACCCAAATATTTTACAACCCAAATTATGTTTATTTAATTTGGGGATTATTTAGGTGGGCTCATTAATTAAATTGGGCTATTATTTATTTTAGCTCAAAACTAATTAATTTAATTTTAATGTAAAACACTAATAAATTTTTAGTGTCTACAAATTGCCCCCTCGAGACTATGTCACGTACACGTTTTGAGGTGTTTAATTGTGACGGGGTCTCGACGAATTTGATTTGACTTGTTTTTTTTTTTTTTTTCCGAAAAGAGTTATTAATTGAGTATAACTCTAACAAGTCTTGGATACTAAAAACTTAATCATATTAGTATTAGATTTGTTTCTTGTATCATATTAAAGAAAAATCTATCTTTTAACCTGTTTTGTTTAACGAGCTAAACAAGATATATCTTGTATAAGTACACAAGATATATCTTGTATAAGTACACAAGATATATCTTGTATAAGTACACAAGATAATCCCACAATCTTAACAATCTTGCTTTAGCTTGCTTACTTGCCGCTGCTAGAACATCAGGTAGTCAATATCTATTTCTTTTTATTGCTTCATCATCACCACTCATCAGCATCAATGTTTTGTAGTGCATATTCTCTCTTTTTTGTTTTTGTTTTATTTTTTGGCTCCGTCTTTTCCCTTTTTGTAAAGCTCCATGCTTTACCTTTCTTCCTCTTTTATTTGTTTTGTTTATTCATATTCATATTGCCAATTCGATCAACCAAGTGTATCAGTAGTATACACCGCTACAAACGTCTTGGTAAAGCATATTTGATCACTTTCATATTTCACATGGTAGGTTCAGATTTATTTGATTCAATTCCCAATCTGCCACATGCCGCTATTTTTAATCTTTGCATTCAAAATCAGGATGGTGATACGGGCATGTAGAATGTTTGCTAAATTCCTTTCATTCCAGATCAGATGATCGTGTCGACGAACCTCGTTTTTTTTGACTTGTCATGGTTGACAAATATTAACTGCTTTAGATACTAAGCACTATTTCACCCCATTGTTTGCATTGCAAATCACGATGTAAATGACTTTAAAAAGATCCCTTTTTTTTTTTGCCTTGATTTATTTCGACTTTGGAGTAATTGACGGACAACAAAACCCCAACTTTTTTTTTTTTGATACCACATGCATAGTCATTGATTACCATAACACGAGTCTCGTGCTCTCATTTGGCAGTGATTTTCCCTTTCGAAAGCTATGCGCAATGATACAACATTTGACGAGTTAGACGCAAAACTCAATCTCCTTTTTTTTTTTTTTTTGCAGTGAATGAGTTCTGAGCGGTTTAATCTTGTACTCTTGTTGTCAAAGAGTAGTTAGAAGTTTTCGAGCTCTTGAAGGTATAATATTTTTTTTTACCTTACTATTCGAAATTCTTCTTTATTTTGTTATTTGTTTTGCATATTGTGTCGTTGTATGCCCCCTTTTTGTTTGTTGTCAAGCAGGAAACAATTTTTGAAGACACTTATAGAAGACCGTCGTGATGTTCCATCATGCTGGTCGTGATGAGTTCATCGGAGGTGTTAGGTCATCATGCTAATCGTGATGAACCTATCATCTTTAGATGGTATCTGGCGACATTTGTAGAAGGCCGTCGTGATGTTCCATCATGCTGGTCGTGATGAGTTCATCGGAGGTGTTAGGTCATCATGCTAGTCGTGATGAACCTATCATCTTTAGATGGTATCTGGCGACATTTGTAGAAGGCCGTCGTGATGTTCCATCATGCTGGTCGTGATGAGTTCATCGGAGGTGTTAGGTCACCATGCTAGTCGTGATGAACCTATCATCTTTAGATGGTATCTGGCGACACTTGTAGAAGGCCGTCGTGATGTTCCATCATGCTGGTCGTGATGAGTTCATCGGAGGTGTTAGGTCACCATTCTAGTCGTGATGAACCTATCATCTTTAGATGGTATTTGAAGTTGCTACAGAACAATTGTTGTGATAAGCCTTCACAATGTGCTCACTTTATGCATGACAAAAGGAACCTGACTCCCTTTTTTTGTTTTTGTTTTTCGCAGGATGGTGTTTCTTAAGGAGTATAATCATGATAAGCAGAGTTACCTCTCCCTCGTGGATCAGGAAAGAGATGATCCCCGTTCAGGCACTACACTACTCATACGTCGCTCACTGCTTCGTCCGGAGGGCATACTCCCAGCAATCTGCAAAGAAAATTTTCGAAGTGAGATGTCCGTTGAGAATAAACGAGACGAACGCAATGCTCTGCCAACATATGTTCTTCGAAACAATTTTCAGGACAGGCCGTTCATTCATGATCGACTACCTATGTTAGGTCGCTCTATTATCGATGGCTCGGTAAAATGGGGATCTGTTGTCCTCAAAACTATTGGGGATTCCTGTTTTGTTGTTGGGTATCGTGAATGGACTGAGGATGTCTTGTATCGTTTTAAAGAAGCTCTCGACTTATGTTTAGTGTATGATGCGGTCTATGCTTCATTGTATTCATATGACAGGGATACGAGTATTTTACGTGCCTTTTGCGAGAGTTGGTGTCCTACCACTAATACACTTCACACAATGGCTGGAGAACTGTCTATTTGTTTGTGGGACCTTTACATTTTGGTGGCTTACCGATTGTTGGGAAGTTTTATGATGAGACTATTCCACATCTTAGTATTCTAAAGGCACGAGATGCGCATGGTGAGCGTTTCATTTCGAGAGCTTACGAGCATCTTCTCAGTGCTTATCGTCATCTTTTGAAGAAGCCTGAGTTGAAGCGAGGTGTTTCAGCTCGTCAGTGGATAAATTTTTGGTTTAGGGGATCGATTACTTATGATGCTCCTGTGAGGCGTCGCAGACGTTCGACTCCCGCCCAAAGTCTACTCATGATCCTGATGGCGAGCTAAAAGCTCGTCCTATGGATTGGACAAAAGATGAATTGAATATGTTTTCTTTTCTTGATGTAGTTGGTGACAATAAAAAACAAACCACTTATGTTGCAGCCTTTCTGGCTTGTTGGTTGTGTGTGTTTGTGTTTCCCGAGAGCGAGGATAGGCTTATTAGACCTGGCACTTTTGAAATTGCTACTTTAATGGCTCGTGGTGAAACTTTTAGCCTTGCACCTCCCGTGCTTGCCAGCATTTATCGGGTCTAAATGCCATCTCCCACTCCTCAAAGCCTGCCTTTTCAGGGGCTTTCTTTCCAGCACACTACCTTTACGCTTGGCTCGCATATTACTTTGGCACCAACTATGATGTAGACCCTTCTCCACCAGGTCCTTTGATGGTCGTGTTTTCTGGAGCTCAAGGGGCGAAATACTTTGAAGAGGCTGATGCTCGCACACTCATTCATGAGGGTACGAGAGCAAAAGTGGGATGCACCATCTTAAATAGGAACAAAAAGACCCTACTTCATGATAATGGTGAGCTCAAATCTTTAGAGTTTAGTTGTCTTGTCTCTCTCCGTTCTGCTTTCCTAGTCTTGCGGCATGGTGACAAATTCCATATTGAGCCTTACTTGCCCTACCGATTTAGTAGACAATTTGGCTTTATGCAAGATGCTCCTGGTATGATGACTCGTGGTGTCGATAACCGAATAGTTTCTTACTATGAGGCTGTGAGATATTGGATGTTGCTTTTGTTTAAGGGAAGTCAGTCTCGAGTTTGCGTTCCGCCTTATTCCTTAGATTGGCGCCATTTTGTGACTTCCAAGTTTTATGATTGGTGGTCACACGTCTCTGTCCAAGACTTAAGGGATGAGGTCGTTCTACTCTGCGCGAGCGTCGAATCCCAATCTTCTAAGTCTAAGGGGGCGAAAAGCATGACGCAGGTTTTCACGCGCGTCAACTGACAAGCAAGAACCATAGTATGCCCACTATGCCAAGACGAGATGGCTCTAAGCAGCAGGCAAGTGCTATTGTTAGCGATGCTAAAAGCACTAGCGATGTGGAGTCTGACACGGACTTCAAACATCAACGCAGGGGGAAAAGGAAACTATTTGCTTGCGCTCCAGAGGATGATGAGTTGAAATGGGATGAACTTTTAGATGGCGTACCTAGCTCCTCACAACCTATGGTAGATCTTCCATTGGTAAGCATTTCTTCTTCTCCTTTTCTTTTTTTTTATTTTTTTATTTTTTATTTTTTATTTTGATTTATATATATTTTTTTATTTTTTATTTTTTATTTTATATTTTGTTACAGGATGGAGATCTCGAGCTTGAAGTGGACATTTCGAGCCCTTTTGATGATAATTTGCTCCAAGAGGCCAACCAACCTGTTGTCGTGCCCCCTTCAAAACCAACTCCTGGAAGGGGAAAAGAATTGAAAATGGCCCAAGACTTATCTTGCAAAAGGGTAACTCACATAGCCCCCGAAGATTCTGCTCCATCTTGTAGTCAACAGTCAGTCGATGGTCCTACTTCTCTTGAGACTGCCGTGAGATCATTGCACGCTCCATCTCAAGTTGCAAATGTTCCCAGTACCCAAGCCACAAGAGCTCAGATTCCCACTGTCTCGGTCACTACATTTCAACCAGGTCCTATGGTAGGAAACATCTTCAGTGAGGCAATAAGAGTTATGGGGGCACAGTACTTAGCAGGGCTAAAAGAAGCACCTTTTGATGAGGTTGTCAAAAAACATAAGGAGGCTCCCACACTATATAGGGGTATAGAGAATCTCAAAGGAGACCCTAGCCTACTAAAGCGCAAGGTAGACTCTTATGTTGGTGCTGTTAGTGCCTATCTTATCTTGGAGGAGGTCGCAGCTAAGCGACAACGGTCAGAGCAAGTTGAAAAAAATATACTCGAGCAAATTGGAATGATCAAGCAAGATGAGAGTGTCTACGAAGAGTTGGAAAAGGAGAGTTTGATACTTAGAGAAGAACAGGCATCCATCCAAAATGAGAAAGATGATCTCGAAGCCAAGCTGGCCAAGGTTCGTGAAAGGGATAATTATCTTACTAGTACTCTGGAAACTAAGAGTATCTCCTTGACATCCCTTGAGGCGCAGATAAAGGATCGCAAGAGGGATTTAGATGAGCTTGAAGCTACTCCAGCTTTGAGTGCTGATGAAGTTGAGCAACTCGAAGAACATAGGAGACTCATTCAAGAGCTCCAGTCGTCTCTCAAGCCCTTTGAGTGAATGGATTCCGAGTGACTTTTTATTTTTTTGTTTAGTTTTGGAACCCCTCTTTTTTTTTTTTGCTTTTGCTTACTCTTTTTGTTAGACTGTTACATTCTATTCATATTCATCAATAATAAATCTTAATTTTTTTATTTCATTTCACCGTTCACAGTTTATACTCTTGCGGGCCAGGAGTATTACAATGTTTTTTTTTGTTTCGCCGTTCACAGTTTATACTCTTGCGGGCCAGGAGTATTACAATGATTTTTTTTTTATCATTTTTTGTAGTGGCTGCACTTGAATTTTTTTTTATTTTTCAAGCTGCCTACGTAATTGCAAAATGATTATCAAATGTCATTGCAAGATCAAGCCAACGTAGTTCGGGTGATGCAAATTCTTTTTTCTTTTATGCATGAGCAGTTTACCCTCCTACTTAGGAGCTTACATGAGCTTACAACTCTAAGAATAATATCTCTTTAGGAACTTGCCATTGATAGGTCCTACACGTAATCCTTCAGCGTCGACAATTTTGTAGGCTCCATTAGTGTAGACCTCTTGTACCACATAAGGACCATCCCATTTTGAAGTGAATTTACTCCCTGTTTTGCGAGAAGTAATGATGGGCCTTCTTACAGCTAGAACCATATCTCCCACTTGAAAGGAGCGACGTCTGACTTTCTTGTTGAAGGCGCGTGACAGACGGGCCTGGTAGCACTCTGATTTTTGTTGTGCTTGAATCCTTTTTTCATCAAGTGCTTCTAACTCGGCCAGTCGAAGGCTATCATTTTCGTCACTTGTCAAACCTTCTTGTATGGCTATTCGTAATGAAGGGATTTGGAGTTCTAGGGGTAAAACAGCCTCAACACCGTACACTAACGCATATGGGGTTGACTGTGTTGCGGATTTGTATGTTGTTCTGTATGCCCAGAGAGCTTCCCTTATTTTTTCATGCCAGTCACGTTTGGATTTGGCAACAACTTTGCTCAACAACTTGCACAACGTCTTGTTGAAAGCTTCGGCCAAACCATTTGCAGGTGCATTGTACATCGATGACTTATGTTGAGTGAACTTGAACTTCTCACATAAATTTTTCATCAACTTATTGTAGAATGGCGTTCCGTTGTCAGTGACAATTCGTCGGGGTACTCCATACCTGTATATAATGTGAGTACGAATGAAGTCAACAACATTCTCCTTTTTGACCTCCCGAAGAGGGATCGCTTCTGCCCATTTAGAAAAGTAATCTGTAGCTGCCAAAATGTATGTGTGTCCCGAAGACGATTTTGGCGTGATTGGACCAACTACATCAAGTCCCCATGCTTCAAAGGGCCAGGATGCCACAGTGGGATGCAAGGGCTCTGGAGGTTGATGTATGAAGTTAGCATGAAATTGACAAGCTTCACATTTTCTTGCATAATCCATGCTGTCTCGCACCATAGTTGGCCAGTAATAGCCCATCCTTTTTATTCGGTCATGCAATTTTGGACCTGACTGGTGGGCACCACATACTCCAGAGTGAACTTCCTCTATTGTTTGCTTTGCTTCTTCATCTCCTAGACATCTCAACCATAGTCCATGAAAGGATCGTCGGTACAGTGTTCCCTTATAATGTATGAAGCGTGGGGCTCGACGACGGATCTCCGTTCTGTGCTTTGCATCACTTGGCAGTTTTTCATGAGCCAAATAATCAATAATTGGTTGACGCCAATCTTCTTCGTCAATTTGATAGACGGATATGATGTCAACTTCTTCAACATCCTCTTCGTCCGAGGCGGCAATCCATACTTCTTCCATATCTTCTTCATCTGGAGCGACAACCCAGCGTTTGCAAACGGGTACTACTGTAGTGTCCTCTGCCCCCAGTGCCAAGGTGGCTGCAAGCCCAGCAAGTGCGTCAGCCATTTTGTTGGCACTCCTTAGGACATGCTCCAACTTGAAGGTATCGAGCTTGTCGAGTAACTTCAATGCTTGTTTCTGATAGGGGACCAAATCTTCTTTTTTTACTTCATATTCCCCTGAAAGTTGCTTTAGAACCAACTCCGAGTCACCATAAATGTCTAAGTCTTTGAGTCCCATTTCAATTGCCATTTGTAGACCTAGTGTGAGCGCTTGATACTCAGCCATGTTATTTGTGCATAATTGAGTCAACACGAAAGAGTAAGTCAGTACATGCTTCTCTGGGGATATGAAGACAACTCCTGCCCCTGCGCAGTCTCGACGAGCAGCACCGTCGAAGTACATTTGCCAAGGCGGGAGTATGTCAATGAAAAATAAATCTTCGCCTGGCAAGTCATCTGAAAGTTCCCACTCTGCCGGCACTGGATGATCTGCAAAGAAGTCGGCTATTGCTTGTCCCTTGACAGCCTTTTGAGGGACATACACGAGGTCGTATTGTTTCATAAGCATGGCCCACTTCGCAAGTCTTCCGGACAATACTGGCTTTGAAAGGATGTACTTTATTGGGTCAGCTTTTGAGATGACACGGACTGTATGAGCTTGCATGTAATGCCTTAACTTTTGAATTGCAAAGACCAAAGCAAGACAAATTTTTTCCATGGGTGAGTAGTTCAGCTCGGCACCTACCAAGGTTCGACTCAAGTAGTAAAGTGCCGTTTCTTTGCCATTTTCTATTTCTTGGGCACACATTGCCCCCAGGGATCCCTCTTGAGCCGCAATGTACAAAATGAGCGGCTTCCCTTTTACTGGTGCCCCCAAGACAGGAGGAGAAGACAAGTACTTCTTTATGCTTTCAAAGCCTTTCTTACATGAATCATCCCATTCAAATGGGGCATCCTTTCTCATGAGATGACTAAAGGGATGACATCTCCCAGCTAGATTGGAGATAAACCTTCTGATGTACGCAAGACGTCCTTGTAAACCGCGCAACTCTTTAAGGTTTCTTGGTTCAGGCATTTCTTGAATTGCCTTAATTTTGGCTTGGTCAATTTCAATACCTCTATGCTTGACAACGAAACCTAGAAATTTCCCTGAGGTAACGCCAAACGCACACTTAAGAGGGTTCATTTTCAGTTGACATTCCCGTAGTCTTTGAAAGACTTTACGAAGGTCACATAAATGGTTCTCCCTTTTTTGATTTGACCACCAAGTCATCTACATAACATTCCACAATTTTGTGCATCATGTCTTCAAAGATCTTCTGCATTGCGCGTTGATACGTAGCTCCAGCGTTTTTTAACCCAAATGGCATGACCACATAGCAAAAAATTCCTTTTGGGGTACGAAAAGCGGTGGCCTCTTGATCTTCAGGTGCCATGAGTATTTGATTGTAGCCAGCAGTACAATCCATAAAGGACAAGGCTTCATGACCAGTAGTAGCGTCAATCATGATTTCCGCCACAGGAAGTGGGAAATCATCTTTTGGACAAGCTTCATTTAGGTCACGGAAATCTACGCAGATTCGCAGTTGCCCGTTTTTCTTTCTCACTGGGACAATGTTTGCTACCCATGTGGGATACTTAACTTCACGAATGAACCCTGCGTCAATGAGCTTGTTTACTTCAGATTCGATCTCGGGAATCATTTCAGGTCTGAAACGTCTTTGGGACTGTTTCTTTGGGCTCATGCCTTTTTTGACGGCCAGTCGGTGGACAGCGACTTTTGGGTCGAGTCCGGGCATCTCCTTGTAACTCCATGCAAAGACATCTTTGTATTCAGAGAGCAGATTAAAGTACTCTTCTTCTTCTTCTTGTGATAGATGAGCACTAATATAAACGGGGCGTGGTTCGTCTGGAGTTCCTAGGTTCAACTCTTTTAGATTATCCACGGTGGCTTGCCCCCCGTCCTCGAGAGATTTAGGTGCCTCGTCTGTCTCTACTTCTTCGTCGCTATCATGAGCTTCATGGCCCGTGATATGATTTGAAGACACAAGTTCAAAATTTTCTTCTTCTTTTCTGTCAGACGGGGTACTCTGGTTGGTATGTACGACAACCCTCCCCTTCACTTTTAAGGGTCCATGCTCGATGATGTCTACCACTTGTGTGCGCTTCATGCGAGAAGGCACAACACTCTTAAGTTCACTGTCTTCTTTAATTTTGTCGTCCCTCCTTCCAATGCGACTCATCACTGATTGCCTTTGTCGATGGTTACTTGAGGCTGACACGCCTAGACGATCAAAAACTTGTGCTTTCTTCTTAAAAGGGAGAGTGTTTTGATGTGGAATGTGACCTTTTAAAACCGCACTCTCTTTCATTCCATTCCCTCTAAGCCTTCCAAATACGGATTCACGCTTCTTAGGGGCAGGTGGTTGCAATCGATCAAAAACTGACACCCTTGGATTAGCTGCATTATTTTCACCTTCTTTTTCTTCGGCCTCCTCAGCAGTAATATACTGTGTAGAAGGAATATTCTTCCTATGTCGTGCAGAAATCCAAATAGGTTTTGGAGGATCGAACCCCAAACCTAATTTAGTTGGTTGAACCACAGTACCGTGTTCTTGTAATCTCTTCTGCGTGTCATTAAGTCCATGAGATTTTGCTTCAATTAGCTTCCCCATAGGTGCTGGGTTTTCAAAGTCATACCCAGATTTTGCCAAGAGCTTATAGGCATTAGGATCGAATCTACCCTTATTAAGCCATTTTCTTCTAGTTGTCTCCTCAGATTCTGAGATTGGAGGCTTGCAAATTTGACTTTGGTTGGCCTTAGACAAGGGAAGCATTGTTTCAGTCTTCAAAGTTTGAAGAGTACCTACGTCCACCTGTGCATTTATCTTTGGTTCAACTTTTGTATCTTGGCATCCTGTGAATGGGGACTCCCTTCCTTACGACGAGACTTAGGAACATATCTCAAGACTGGAGTTCTTGACGTTGCCCCCACGTCTTTCATAGGTTGAGTGACACTTTGTTCATTCGTCATTCCTATGTACTGTTGCTTGGCATTACTAGGTGGCTTGCTAGAGTTTGAAGATGAAGGGACATCTTCATTTTTCTTAACGCCCCTTTTACCTGTCGAGGTAATTTGGGATGGTAACATCTCACTTGAGGCTCCCCCATCTTCAAAAAACTTAGCATCGGCGAAGTAGGAATCTGCTTTGCTAAAGGGTTTAACATCGGCATTTATTTTCTTCTCTCCTCCACGATAGTACTTAAGACATTGATGGAGGGTTGATGCAACTACACCATTTTCATGTAGCCAAGGCCTTCCAAGCAACATCTTATATGATGTCTTTGTGTCAATCACATGGAAGAGGGTGGATGAAATTAGTTCTCCCATACTCAGGTCTAGGCGTATGATGCCTATTGCACGCTGACTATTTAGATCGAATCCTTGAATCACTATACGACTATTAGACAACTCCTCCATTGTAATCCCTAACTCAATCATAGTGTTTTTTGGCATGATGTTGACAGCTGAGCCTCCATCTACTAAAATGCGGTTGATCCTTTGCTCAAGTATGTAGCCCGAGACAAACAATGGTCGGTTGTGAGGTTTTGAACCCAACAACAGATCCTCATCTGTAAAGTTTAAAGCAGAGTTACAAGATGCACAATTAGCAGAGCTTTCAATGAGTTCCTCAACCCCTTTTATCTTGTCAACATATAATTCTGGTTGTTGAAGTGCAAGAGCCACTTGCTGACACATTTCTCGAGGCAGTTTGAAGATTTGCCCCCACCCCATCCGCGTTGGAAGAGCCTCTAATACAGTTAAAACTTTTGGGTCTATTTCAGTTCCGGAATGTTGAAGAGTCAGTTTGAAAGACACTTTGCTCTCTTCAGCAGGAGAATTATCTTCCTCACTGTCCTTCATTACTTCTTGCTCATTCTCCACAAAGGAGACAGTGTTGACAGTAACCACATTGAAGTAATCTTCGGGAAATAATTCCTCTAAGATTATGGGCGTAAGCGGTTCTTGTTCAAGTAAATCAATGGGAAGGACTTGTGTCTTGACACTTTTCTTTGGCTTCTTCTTCCCTTTCGAGCGCTTAGGGCCCTTCTTCCTTTGTTGCTTCTTTTGTCGGCGGAAAGGTTATGACTGTGGCTTTGTTTGCTTTCTAGGCCTCCTTCTTGTGACCAATGTCCACCCTTCGTCATCTTCTTCGTGAGGGGTGATAACCAAAGTTTCATGCTCAACATGTGACATGTTGGCTATTGGAGTACTTGGTCTTGTTACATACACAATCACAGGCTCCAAACTTCCGAACTGCAAAATTTGAGCTTGCCATGGAGATTCTATCACGGCGGATGCGTGATTAGTCTCAACTGTTTCATCAAGGTCCAACTCGATTCTTCCATCCTTTGCTAGCTGCATGATTTTTTCTTTAAGTGTTATACACTTCTCGATGGGATGACTAACCATCCTATGGTATCGGCAGTAGTTGGGGTCGGCAGTCTTGCCAACATCCGCAGGCCGTTTAGGTTCGGGAAGTTCGATGACCTTATTCTCAAGCAAGTCATCTAGCATTCCAGACAAGTCAGAATCTGGGAATGGGTACTTCTTTGCCTGCAATTCTTTTAAAGTGGGCCTCTCCTTCTTAGGCTCTCTTGAGGATGAGCTCCTTTTGTCTTCAGTGCTCGTCTTTCCAGAAATCTTGACAGGCCCAGAAGTGGATGTGATCGTCATCGACTCCTTAGTTAAACTTTTCGAAGATTTGTCGCCTTCCTTGAAATCTTTCTTTTCCTTCTTCATTTCATAAGAAGCATGACTTTTACCACGATTATTGGCTATGGTGAGCTCCATGTCATGAGCTCGAGTAGCCAACTCTTGAAAAGACCTAGGCTTTATACCTTGCAAGATATAAAGTAAGTCCCAGTCCATTCCCTGTATACACATCTCAACAGCAGATACTTCAGTCAAACGGTCTTTGCACTCTAGACTCAGAGCGCGCCATCGGTTGATGTAATCAATCACCGGCTCGTCTTTCCATTGATGAGTTTTAGTTAACTCAATCATGCTAACTACACGTTGAGTGCTGTAAAACCTATTCTGGAACTCTATCTCCATTTCATCCCAACTATCAATAGATTCCGGAGATAAGTCTGTGTACCAGTTGAAGGCGATTCCTTAGAGGGAGCGAACAAACTGCTTAACTAGCAAGTCGCCTGTAGTGTTGGCATTATTGCACGTCTCTATAAAGTGGGCGACGTGTTGTTTAGGACTTCCCTTCCCATCAAACTGCTGAAACTTGGGGGGTTGGTAACCATGAGGCATACGCAACCTATCGATTCTCTTGGTGTAAGGTTTCACATAGCGCTGACTACCTTGAGAACCTTCCCCAAGTTGACCCTTGACAGCGTTAGCTATCATATCCTGGACTTGTTTAGCAGTCAATGGAATGTGAGAGTTGTCTTTTACAGATTTATCACTCTTACTTCCGCTTTCACTGTCACTATGCTTAGATGATCCCTCCATTGAACTTTTCTCAAGCTTCTTGTTCAGGGTAGCGATTTGATCATTCTGAAGCTTGATTTGAGCATCCTTTTCTTCTCCATCTTTTACCAATTTCTGCAGTAGATTATTCATCTCAGCAAGTTGCTCTTCAACAGTTTTTGTTGAAGTCACCATGACAGCAGCAGTGAATCACTTAGAGACTTGAGATGATCTTTCTATGTCAGGGGTCTCCAAAGGTGAAGAGGCAGAGGAATCACTACTGGATTCAGCATCATCGTCAACCCTAAATGGGCTAAAGAGGGGACTGGTACGAACGACCAATCTCTCTGACCGTTCAGTTGCAGTTTGCTTCCATTTGAGGGGAGCAACAGATGGTTGGTCAGATTCAGCTGCAGAGCTAGAGCCAAACACTGGCACTTCACGCTCTTTGCGAAAAGAAGACGTGATGGCATTTTCAGAAACAGTTTGCCTAACTGATTTGCGTTGACGGGTAGGGATTGTCGCAGCTCGAAGGCTTGCAGCAGCAGTGGCGACAGCAACTTTCTTCATTCCTCTTGTGTTTACACCAAGAGTCTGGTCGGCAATGAAATCACCCAGTGTCGCAGTCTTTCGCTGGGTAGCGTCAAAGTTGTCAGTGAACTCAACAATGTTCTTCCTTGAGGCCATTGATCTTATAGTAGTTGATTTTTTTTTCTTTGTGAAACAGAGATGAGAGGCAGAGATGTCCCACCGGGCGTGCCAAAATTTGTATACGGCAAATTTCGTAGTCTAAATAAATAAACCAAGAAATAACGTAACAAAGATAAATTTATATTGATAATGTGTTGGGTACAATCTCTGTATTACAGTTTATATAAAATAAACTAAGTCCTCTGATTCTGTTCCGTAGCTTGATGTTGACACGTGTTGATAACGACCTTGACTTGAGTGTAGGACAACGTTTTGTCAACGTCAACCTAAGATTAAGTATTGGATGACGTTTTGTCAACACCAAACTGAGTCTGGGCGTTGGATGACGTTTTGTCAACGTGAACCTGAGTCTGAGTGTTGGATGACGTTTTGTCAATGTCAACCTGAGTCTGAGTATTGGATGACGTTTTGTCAATGTCAACCTGAGTCTGAGTGTTGGATGACGTTTTGTCAATGTCAACTCGAGTTTAAGTGTAGGGTGACGTTTTATCAACATCAACCTGAGTTTGAGTCTAGGGTGACGTTTTGTCAACGTCAACGTCAACCTGAGTTTGAGGATTTTTGTTTGGGTTTATTCGAATGAGGGCTGACACAGCTTGAATCTCAGTCGAATGTGTTTGTGTTTCTCTGAACAGTCGGCACGAATTTGATGCGCTTATTGACTACTTTTAGAGAGGATTTCCAAGAGAAATTTGAGAGCTCTTGAGAATAATGATCTTCCGACCTCTGTAACTGAAGATGGGGAGGTCTATTTATAGGGGATGGAAACCCTTCATGGACTTTTGGTGGTGTGGGCTTGGGCTCGTTTTTAGACTTGGTAGTCTTTTTTACTTTTCCATTTAACCATTGTTTTGGGCTAATAGTATGGACTGACCCAAATATTTTACAACCCAAATTATGTTTATTTAATTTGGGGATTATTTAGGTGGGCTCATTAATTAAATTGGGCTATTATTTATTTTAGCTCAAAACTAATTAATTTAATTTTAATGTAAAACACTAATGAATTTTTAGTGTCTACAGTCCATATGTTTAGTGTCCTGATGTTGAATGAGATTACCAAAAAGGCAAACCACACTAAAATTATCGCAATAAACAAGTGTAGACTTACGCACAGGACACTCGAGATCCAAAAGAAGTTTGCGCAACCAACAAGTTTTTGACACAACGTTGACAACACTGCGTTACTCAAATTATGCACTGGAGAGAGACAAAGTAGCTTGTCGTTTGGACGACCAAGAGATGAGTTTGTCACCAAGGAAGACACAATATCCGAAGGTGGATCGACGAGTGTCGGGGCATCCATCCCAATCAGCATCAGTGTATGAGATCAGAAGACATGAATATGACCTATAGAGATGCATACCCAGATGTAGAGTGCCCTTATGTTTTAGCGCATAAAGATAAGGCTCCCGTGGATCATGAATGAAAAGGCCAATCTGCTGAACCGCATAAGAGAGATCATGCTTGGTGAAAGTTAGATACTAGAGTGCGCCTGCCAGACTACAATATAGAGAAGGATCATCTACAGAGGGGTCACTAGAGGTGTTGAGTTAGGCCTTAGTATCAACCGTAGTTGCCAAGGGTTTGCAAGAAGACATGTTTATTGTTACTATATACCAAGGAAATAGCTCAACAGTCCTGATGAATGATTTGTAAACTACGTGCTAAGATGAATTATGATAGTAGTACGAAGGGAGGCCAAAGATGCAAACAAGATAATGCCATCCACGTATAATAGTAATTAAGCAACATCAAAGCCACTATGATAAATATTCAATGAGTGATCAAACTGACTATGATGAAACTCCTAAAGAAGAGATATACGTGGCACACCGGTGATACCAAGCCCGTGGGGTCTGTTTAAGACCATAAAAAAACTTTAGGAGACGACACTTCAAGGTGAGTGCGATCGCAAAAGCCGGGCGGCTGATGTATAAAGACTATTTCCTGTAGGTAAGCATGTAAAAAGAGATTTTTAACATCCAGCTGATAGATAGACGACCAAGACTCATTAAGAGCCAGAGGAAGCACGGTGAGAATAGTGGTTGATTTGACTACAGGGCTGAAAGTCTCCTCACAATCAATTCCGACTTGTTGTGACCCGCCATTAGCAACAACAAGGTTTTTTGCCGCTTCAGAGTACCATCAGAATGAAATTTATGTTTAAATAACCACATACACCGAACAATGATAACTTTAGGGGGACGATTGACAAGCTCCCATGTCTCATTTTAAAATTATAGCATTATAATCGTCATTCATAGCCACTTTCCAATTCGGATCGCTGGGAGAAAGAAAAAGAGAGGTGACAATCAAAGAGGGAGAAGAGGAGGGGATGGAGAAATTGAGAATATTTTTGGGTTTGAAAATCCCATTGCTTGCGCGCGAGTGAGAACTTGAGAAGTGGGCTTGGAGGAACGACGAGGAGGTGGAGGAGGGGGGGAGGACTAGGAGAGGCCTGATGGGCCGTGGTGATAGGAACATGTCAAATGATTTGTAAGCTAGTTTAGAGGAGTTTCGGTGAAAACAAGGAAATTTGCCCTGTCCTTCTGATTTCCAGCAAGCATCTCCTTAATGCGAGACTGACTGATATATGAAAAAGCACATTCAACTGTGAAGATATGTATAACTTGTATTTTATTTATTTTTAATTCTTATAAGATGTATCTTAATACATATTGTTTTACTTTTAGAAAAAAATGTATTAGAAGAATTATACAGTTTTTAAATTTATGGCTTATTCTCACATTTTGCTACAGTTATGGACAGTTAGAATTTAAGGGACCTAATCTCAAATTCGAAAAACGTTAAGGGGCTAATTAACCACTTTCGCGATCAAAGATGTATTGAGAAATTATTCAAACTTGTTTAGAGAAAGTTCTAATAGAATTTTTCTCTTGTTTTTTAGACAAAGCAAAAACAAATTTTTCTTGGATTGTTTCTTGTTGACAACCAAGATTCAATTGAATTCTTCTTCATATCGTGATACTTTATTGACTATAATGGGTCGGTAATTTTAGAAAAGCGTAACTAATACATGCAACCCACTAAATTTATATCCAATATTTCTAACAAGAAGTCAAGTCCACCTTTCTCTCATACTAAGTTTGTGTACTATTATTACTGGAAGACACCCTCCCACCTCATTGGACGGGAGTTCCATCCCGTGGCTTGCACCTGGGTTCGAGTCTCCTTACCACCCCTCCCCCCTCCCTTCCTGAGATAGGAAGAGGAGTGGGACCCTCCTTGTACGGGTCTAAAAAATAGTATTTTTATCAATGTTATTTTAGAATGATTATTGCTATATTACTCATTATAATTGTTATCTGTTATAAATAATTATATGGATGTCCATTATCCATCCCCAAATATCTTCTAGGATATTCTGTGATCCAAGAAAACCCTAGTTCCTATGTATATATATACCCCTTTAGTGGTTGAATAAGATGATCAATTCTACTCTCTCTCTTATCTTTCCCTTTGTTTTGTAACACGTTATCAGCACCATACCTCTACAAAACAAATAAAGAAAAAAAAATCGTTTTTTTAAAAAAGCTTCCTGAGACACTAGTTCATCTTCTTCGTAAAAAAAAAATAAAAAAAAATAAAAGAAGCACTCGACAATATCACTCGACACCAGCCCCTGTTCATCTCCCCTTCAATACAAACGTGGTAAGTCCTCTATAATTGCTCTGTTATTGTGTTGAAATTTGATGTTTTGAATTGGATACTTTGTTGAATTGAATTTTAATTGCTTATATGTTGGAATTATATATCTGGGTAGTTGAATTTTGTAGTGTGTAACAGTAAAGTCGTGATCTTTATAGTTATATGTTAGTTTTTGATGGTTTGATCTGTTTTGTTTTCAAAATTGATGTTTTTGAATTGGGTAATTGGCTGATTGAATTTCGATTGTTTATGTGAGGAATTAAAACAAACAGTTGGTGTGCACTAATATTTATATACACTGCCACTACAGTTTCATGTTTTCATAGCCGTTGTCATATGAATTGTGTGGCTAATGTGAATGTTTTCTCATTATTTGGAGCATTGTTAATTGGTTTAATCTGAATTGTTCACTAATATTTATGTCTTCAGTTTTAACCTTGTAGAATTGTTTTTTTTTTTTTTTAGACTTTGAACGTTTTATTTGCTATCAATCTTACAGTATATATTTTATCTTTGTTTTATGATATAGTATTTTGATAGTGGCTATGTATATCTTGCGTGAATAGTTTCATAAATTGTTTTATCTTCTATATAGACATTAATTTAATATTTGTTAAATGTCTAGTCTCACGCTATCATTTTTATTTCCAAAACATGTTTTGATATGAGTATGTTTATTATTCATTAAAGCTAATTATGAAATATTATTTCGTATAGTGCATTATGTCGAATTTAGCGAAACTTGAATTTGTGGCACTTAATATTACTGGAGACAACTATTTGTCATGGGTGTTAGATGCTGAAATACACCTAGATGCTAAAGGGCTTGGTGAAACTATCAAACCTGGAAATAAAGAATCAAGTCAAGATAAGGCCAAAGCTATGATATTTCTTCGCCATCATCTTGATGAGGGACTCAAAATTCAATATTTGACTATCAAAGACCCTCAAACTCTTTGGAGTAATTTAAAGGATAGATATAACCACTAGAAAACTATAACACTACCTAAAGCTCGTTATGATTGGCTAAATTTAAGGTTACAAGACTTTAAATCCGTAAGTGAATATAACTCAGCTATGTTCAGAATTACTTCTCAAATGACATTATGTGGAGAAAAGGTTACTGACGCAGAAATGTTAGAAAAAACATACTCCACCTTTCACGCAAATAACATTGTCCTACAGACACAATACCGTGAGAAAGGTTTTAAAAAGTATTCTGAACTAATATCCTGTCTCCTTTTGGCTGAGCAAAACAACGAGCTTTTAATGAAAAATCATGAATCACGACCAACTGGTTCTACTCCATTCCCTGAAGCGAATGTGACATCCCATGACAACAATGGTCGTGGTCGTGGTCGTAGTGGTGGTCGTGGTCGTGGCCGCGGAAATGGTCGTGGATATGGCCGAGGTCGGGGTGGTTATTTTAGAAACTCGCATTCCCACCAGAAGTGGGATAATAGAGATGGTAACAAGCAAGACAAAAACAAAAATGATAATGTTACCAATGAATGCTTTCGTTGTGGAGGAAAAGGCCACTGGTCTCGTATATGTCGTACACCAAAACATCTTGTTGACCTTTATCAACAATCATTGAAGCAAAAGGGAAAGAAAGTAGAGACCAATCTTGTGTACGATGGCGAAGGTGATTTTGATTCAGGCAATGCCACCCACTTGGAAGCATCTGATTTTACTCCACCCCCGAAGGGAATAATTAGCCACACAACTCATGTTATTAATTAGACTATTATGCTTATGTTAATTTTTGTTCTTTAGTTTATTTTATTTTGAATTACTTTGGTTTTTAGACTTTATGGGACATTTTCTCGTTTATAGTTTATTTTATTGGATATTTAATTTTGAGTTTGGTTATTTATTTTGAATGATTAAAACTTTTGGATGATATACCTATTTGTTGACAATTATTTTGTTTCTTTGAAGAATATTATGATTAACTCTCAAGGAAAGTTAGCAATGAATAACGGAGATTTATGCCTAGCAGACAGTGCAACTACTCATACTATACTAAAAGACAGGATATATTTTTCTCAATTGACAATGAAAGAAAGTAGTGTGAGTACGATTTCTGGTAGTACAAATATTATAGAAGGCTCCGGAAGAGCAAATATATTATTACCAAATGGGACAAAGTTTGAAATTGTTGATGCATTATATTCCCCTAAGTCTCAAAGAAATCTATTGAGTTTTAAGGATATTCGCCGAAATGGATATCATATTGAAACAATAAGTGAGGGAAATAATGAATACCTTTACATCAACAATATAACTCAAGATACTAAACAAGTTTTGGAGAAGTTGCCTGCACTCTCCACTGGTTTGTACTACACAAAAAGTAATGCAATTGAAACACATATTGTAATAAACCATAAGTTTATAGATAACTTTACTGTTTGGCATGACCGGCTAGGCCATCCCGGTTCAACTATGATGCGAAAGATAATTGAAAGTTCATGTGGACATTCATTGAAGAGCCAGCAGATTCTTCATAATAATTTTTCATGCGCTGCATGCTCACTTGGCAAATTAATAATTCAGCCATCGCCAGCCAAGATAAATTATGAATCAATCAATTTTCTGGAAAGAATTCAAGGAGATATATGCGGACCTATACATCCCTCGTGTGGGCCATTTAGATACTTTATGGTCCTAATTGATGCATCGACTAGATGGTCCCAAGTATCCTTGTTATCCTCTCGCAACCTGGCGTTTGCGAGATTACTTGCTCAATTGATTCGATTGCGAGCAAATTTTCCAGATTTCCCAATCAAGACTATTCGTCTTGACAACGCTGGTGAATTCACTTCTCAATCTTTTAATGACTATTGCATGTCTATTGGGATAAATGTTGAACATCCTGTAGCTCATGTTCACACACAAAATGGTCTGGCGGAATCCTTGATTAAGCGTCTCCAGTTAATAGCAAGACCATTACTAATGAAGTCGAAACTCCCAATTATTGCTTGGGGATATGCAGTTTTACATGCAGCAGCACTAATTCACATTAGGCTAACAAGTTATCATAAAATCTCCCCATCACAAATGGTTCATGGTCAGGAACCAAATATTTCCCATCTTAGAACTTTTGGATGTGCAGTATATGTTCCAATCGCTCCACCACAACGAACTAAGATGGGCCCCCAAAGAAGGTTGGGTATTTATGTTGGATTTGAATCCCCATCAATAATTAAATATTTAGAACCATCCACTGGGGATCTATTTACGGCTCGTTTTGCAGATTGTCATTTTGACGAGTCAGTTTTTCCAACAATAGGGGGAGAAATAAAACAGTTGGAAAAGGAAATTAATTGGAAAGAATTATCATTGGCTCATCTTGATCCTCGGACTAAGCAATGTGAACTGGAAGTTCAAAAGATTATTCATTTACAAAGTCTAGCCAATGAATTGCCAGACGCATTTACTGACCCAAAAGAGTGACTACGTCACACATACCAGCTGCAAATGCTCCAATTAAAATTGATGTCCCGAAAGGACCAAATCTAGTTGCTAATGAGTCTTATGTACGCATGAAGCGTGGTAGACCAATCGGTTCCAAAGATAAGAATCCTCGAAAGAAAAAAGGAGCAAAGAATGATGATGGCCAAATCGAGGAACAAATTATTTTAGGTAGATCTCCTGAAGAGACCTTAGACATGAATGAAAATAATGTTTCAGAAGAAACTCAGGTACCTGAAAATGAAGAAATCTCTATAGATTACATCATGTCTGGGATTAAATGGAATCGAAATCAAATCGACGTCGATGATGTATTTGCATGCAATGTAGCACTAGATGTTATGAATGATAAAGAGGATCATGAACCAAAATCTCTAGAAGAATGTAGACAAAGAGATGATTGGGAAAAATGGAAAGAAGCGATTGATGCTGAATTGAAATCGCTAACGAAAAGAAAAGTATTTGGACCAGCAGTCCGTACACCTGCAGGTGTGAAACCAGTGGGATACAAATGGGTCTTTGTGCGTAAAAGAAATGAAATGGGAGAAATTGTAAGATATAAAGCGCGTTTAGTAGCACAAGGATTCTCACAAAGACCTGGTATTGATTATGAGGAGACATACTCTCCTGTGGTGGATGCAACTACATTTAGATTTTTGATAAGTCTGGCAGTAAGAGAAAGGCTTGATTTACGCCTTATGGATGTAGTTACAGCTTATTTGTATGGCCCACTTGATACTAACATTTATATGAAACTCCCAGAGGGATTTACTCTGGCAGCTAATTTGAGTTCTCGAGAACATTACTCAATTAAACTGAATAGATCCCTGTATGGATTGAAACAATCTGGACGCATGTGGTATAATCGCCTGAGCGAGTATCTGTTGAAAGAAGGCTATAACAATGATCCTATTTGCCCATGTATTTTCATTAAGAAGTCTAGATCTGGTTATGTCATTATTGCAGTATACGTTGATGATTTGAATATCATTGGAACTCCTGAAGAGATTCAAGTTGCTGTTGATTATTTGAAGAAAGAATTTGAGATGAAAGACCTTGGAAAAACGAAGTTTTGTTTGGGATTACAAATTGAGCACCTAAAAGAAGGAATCCTTGTGCATCAGTCCACATATATAGAAAAGGTGCTAAAGCGTTTTTATATGGAAAAGTCACATCCAATAACTACTCCAATGGTTGTAAGAGCACTTGAGGTAAATAAAGATCCTTTTCGTCCCCGGGAAGATAATGAAGATTTACTTGGTCCTGAAGTATCATACCTAAGTGCAATTGGGGCATTGATGTATCTTGCTAGCCATACCCGACCTGATATTTCGTTTTCTGTAAATTTGTTAGCAAGATTTAGCTCATGCCCAACTCGAAGACATTGGAATGGAGTTAAACAAGTATTTCGTTATCTCCAAGGCACAAAGGATATGGGTTTGTTCTTCGCTTATCAATCCCAAAAAGATTTAATTGGTTTTGCAGATGCAGGTTTTATGTCTGATCCTCATAATGGTAAGTCTCAAACTGGATATGTGTTTACCTATGGTGGTACAGCCATCTCTTGGCGATCCATGAAACAAACTATTGCGGCTACCTCTTCTAATCATTCAGAAATATTGGCAATCCATGAAGCTAGTCGTGAATGTGTATGGTTAAGATCTATGATTCATCACATACGTAAGAACTGTGGTTTGTCATCTGGAGATGAAGCTGCAACTATCCTGTATGAAGATAACACTGCATGCATTACACAACTTAAGGAAGGGTACATCAAAGGCGATCGAACAAAGCATATTGCACCAAAATTCTTCTTCACTCATGACCTTCAGAAGAATGGAGATATTAAAGTTGAGCAGATTAGTTCAAGTGAGAATTTGGCAGATTTGTTTACCAAGGCACTACCAACATCTGTATTTGAGAAGCTAACACACTACATTGGGATGCGTCGTCTCAGAGATCTCAAGTGATGTATTCATTAGGGGGAGTAAATACGCGCTGCACTCTTTTTCCCTTATCCTTGGTTTTGTCCCACTGGGTTTTCCAAGGAAAGGTTTTTAATGAGGCAGCATCTGAAGCGTATAATTATGTACTCATTTTTACTTCACTAAATTTTTATCCCACAGGGTTTTTCCTAGTAAAGTTTTAATGAGGCGTAATTAAATAATGGACATCCAAGGGGGAGTGTTATAAATAATTATATGGATGTCCATTATCCATCCCCAAATATTTTCTAGGATATTCTGTGATCCAAGAAAACCCTAGTTCCTATGTATATATATACCCCTTTAGTGGTTGAATAAGATGATCAATTCTACTCTCTCTCTTATCTTTCCCTTTGTTTTGTAACATTATCGTTATTAAGCTAGTTGTTTTATAATTAGAATAAGAAAATTGGCCCACCATTTCACTTAAGGACAACAGTACCATGTTGTTTTATATATCACATGCCAGATTCTGTTGATTCTAGTTTTATATCGTTCATTACCAGCAGAAATTCATGGGTGTTCCAGTAGCAATCACAAGAGGCAGTATTCTCATTTTTAACAAAATGAGTGGCATTCTAACCTTACTAATTCTAGTATTCTTCTTGTTTCTATACACTACAGTAACAGCAACAATAATGCTGAACTTCACTGAGGCTCGCGATTCATTGCTAAAGTCAGCTCCGTCTTCTGATGATGACAGCATCTGCAAGTTGCTGGTAAAGCCATGGGGTTATGTTTGCGAGGAACACACAGTTGAGTTGCATACTCCTTCTTCATAAGATATATCGTTTCTTCATTCAACCTTAGATGAATAACCGAAATTGTTGCTGTTGAGAGTTTCAGGTGACAACAAAAGATGGTTATATTCTCAGCTTACAAAAGATACCAACAGCCTTGACTGGTGATGCAGCTGGAGACAGCAGGTCACCAGTGCTTTTGCAGCATGGGGTTTTAATGGTTGGTTAGCTTATGCCTGTGTTCATTAATGTTGTTTTATCTTCTAGAGCTGACCAATACTGCTCTGCCATATGGGATTTGAGTTTGGGCTTTCAGCCCAAGTTTGGGGTTTGGACTGGCCTGAAATTGCAGTTTTTGGCCTGTTAGAACCCACATTGGAGCCGGCATTCTTTACCTGTCGCGGCCCATCCCATGATCTGCTTACCTTATAGAGGAGTCGTAAACATTTAGAGGGTACAATGCCCTCTAACACAAAATTTAAAGTGTTTATTTTGCCCATATAGTAGTTTGTAAATCCTCTCGTTTTAATTTTTCAACTTTACTTTTATAAACACTATATGGTACCAGTGATACTATAACATAAGAGGGCATTGTGCCTTCTAAACGTTATGGATTTATGATTTCTATACCTTATACTTGACATGAATTAATTATTTCAGACAATCTTCTTTTTAATGTGGATGCAGGATGGAGTTACATGGCTGCTTAACCCTCCTGACCAATCCTTGGCATTCATTTTAGCAGACAACGGTTTCGATGTTTGGATTTCCAACTCTCGTGGCACCAAATATAGCCTCGGCCACACGATATTAAGCTCAAATGACTCGGTTATCTCTCTTTCCTCTTCACAAAATACATAAGTCTTTCTTCATGTTTCTAAAGCTCCCTCTTTGCCCTGCCTTGATGCTTTAGTCATTCTGTAGGCATATTGGGATTGGTCATGGGATGAGTTAGCAGCATATGATCTTCCAACTGTAGTCCAATATGTTTATGATCAATCTGGCGGACAGAAGTTGCATTATGTTGGGCATTCACAGGTGAACGGTATTACATTGTACTGCTAACCTGATTTCCACATAGAAATACAAGATTATATGTAAAACAGTTTATCTGCAGGGAACATTAATAGCCATGGTTGCCTTTTCCGAGCAAAAGTTGTTGAACATGGTGAAATCAGCCGCCTTACTTTGTCCAATTGCTTATCTTAGTCGAATGACTTCCCCACTTGCTAAAGATGCTGCTGAAAACTTCGTCACTGAAGTACATTTATCATTTCCTTTCCTTTTACCTCTTTTGCTCGGAATTATTACGAGAAACTCCTAAATCATATCTGATTTATGCAAATGATGCACCAGTAGCATTTTTGTTAAATTTTGTGAAAGTAATCTCCCAGGATATCCCTTATTTTCTGTGGAAATCACAAATAATCCGTTAATCTCTCCAAAATTACCGAAAACGACACACATATCAGATATAATTTAGGACAACCTCGTTTTATTACTAAAAACTTGCTGTGATAATCTACATTTCCTTCTCTACAGTTTCTGTACTGGTCCGGACTGCATGAATTTGTACCCCGTGGGTGAGAAATGCTTCGTACTTTCTTGGTTTCTTTTAGTAGCGACATATTCTTTCTGTGATTTTGTCTAATCATCTTATTGACGTCCTTGAATACAAGCAAATAACACGACTACTTTTGATTATCTTAAACTTATCTGGACTAAGAGGCATATTATGGATATATTTCCTAACCTGAATTTGGAATGACATACATTGAAGTGATTTCTTTGCTGTTGGTAATTGAACAGAGAAGCTGTAATGAAGCTTCTGAAGGATATATGCAAGAAGCAAGGAATTGATTGCACTGATTTTTTGACGTCTTTTACAGGTATTATTAAGGTTTTCTGTATTATAAACTATGAAAATGTGCTAACTGGTCTTAAAGCCCAGCAGGGCATTTTGTACTTACATGAATCAAGGATCATATAGGTGTTAACTGTTCTCACTTCAATTTTATAATGGGATTAAAGCTCTGAAGTTGTGGTTTGTTGTCGTAGGTGTGAATTGTTGCCTGAGCACATCAACGGTTTCTACGTTTCTGCAGCACGAACCTCAGCCAACAGCCACCAAAAACATGATCCATTTTTCCCAAAGTATGTGCTTCTTAATTAAGTCAAAATACTTGCATGACCGAAAAGGGCAGTAATGAGTCAAGTTGATGTCATTCTTAGCTTAGTTTGCTAGATAAAATAACTCAGCTTGATTTCATTGGAGCTCCAACCAGGTTGAGATTAGGCGGTAAGGCCCTACTCTCTTCAATAAATCAGTTAACTCGGTGAAAATAAGTTCCAGTCAGTAAAAAAAATTTTTAATTAGTGCAACTCAGTTTTGACTAGTGATTTCAGTAGTTTCATTTTTCATATAACAAATGCCACAGTCAAAAAGTGATCAGTTATGATTGGTACAAATAAAACCAGTTGGAAAGAATCAGTTGAAGAGAACAAGGCCTTAGTTGGTTATGATATAACTCTCCGGTTTCTCACCAGTTGGAGCTCCAGAACGGTTGATAAAAGACGAGTTCTCACCAAGCTATTATTGCATCAATCTTGACTAATTTACAAGGTTTGTTTTTGCCTTACATTGAAAGCATCATAGCCAGTTAATTGTTTTGTATGAATGTGTCTTCTTCTAACAGTGGCAAGGGATGGAACGATCGCAAGGTACGATTATCTAGACCTGAACAAGAACATAGAACATTACGGCCAAGCTAAACCACCAGTATATGATCTGACAAACATTCCCAACAACCTTCCATTGTTCCTTGGTCATGGAGGACGGGACGAGCTTGCAGATGTCGATGATGTCAAGTTCTTGCTCCAAAACCTTAAGAATCACGACAGAGACAAGCTGTTTCTTCAGTTCATAGAAGACTATGCGCATGCTGATTATGTCCTGGCTATGAATGCTAAAAAAATTGTTTATGATCCTCTCATTGACTTCTTCAGGAAACAAGGATGACTCTTACAGGTTGTTGTATTTCATCATTCTAAACATAAAGTGGTGACATACGACATATGATTTTCCCAATTTAACTTTGATCAATTTGTAGGAGGATAAGCAACCGAATAGAAAAAATAGTTGAAAAGTCAATTTTGGGTTTGTTAAAAGAATAGAAATTTTGATTTATTAGTCTCCTATTATTTTTCATAGGTTGATTCCTTTTGACTCTCAATTATTTTTTAAAAAAACTTGTGATGTAAGACATTTATTGATATCAAGCTATCAACACAAGAATGGTTATTACGTTTGCTATAAAAGAGAATGATAAGAGAACACACGTTCATTTTCGTTTTTCCAAACTAATGTGAGACACCGGTTTTTTATATCTTTGTTTGTGTGAAGTGTACCCATGGTGTATTGGTGCGTTACGTACAAGATCGAAAAGATTGCATGGATTGAATCGGAATTGAAAACATAAAATGTTGGCTAGATGACTAAAGATAGTAATCGATGTCCTTGTTTCTCCCCTTTCCTAACTCGACGACATCAAAACATACTTCTTATCCAACAACAAAAATTCGCTGGCTAACGATGAAAGGAAAACAATTAAAAGTACTACCGCTAACACGACAACTAACGTGCTTCGAAAGTATTATGCTCACTTCTACTATGTCTAGTTTGTCCCTCCTTTCTCTTCTATTAAGAATTTAAAGCTTCCTTTTGCTTTCCAAATTGACGAGGGACAGTTTTCAGTAAATTTTTGCCCCACCTTGATTTCTTCTATGTAGTTCGATCTTGCATTGCTAACTCTACCTTTGTTTTTATTTAATATTATACTTTGACTTTCTATACTATTTACAAGTTTCGTTTTGACTATCATTTGTGATTTATGGGTGAGGAAAAAATATTCATATGTCAGCAAATACGAAAGACTTGCCCCCACATAAGTGCAATTACCAAAATGATTTTCAGCTCTCTTGTTTGGTAAGTTCGTAACAAACATTTTTGGTAATTTACAATGTGGAAATGGAATGTTACATGCTAGGTACCGCACGTTTGTTCTTCTGGAGGCTGAAGAAACAGAAGAATTGTTTGGTTGTTCTTGACAATACAGCAATAGTATTCACAGAGCCACAGAGGTTGATGGGTTATATAGTAATTACAATGGTTTTCAGCACCATGTAATAATCAATATACCCCTCCAAAATAGTCTGCAACACATTCCAAAGAGTTAGAAACTCCTCCTCAAAAAGTTAGTAACCCGTCAATAAGTTATTAACCCCTCTAAATAGTCAGTAATCGCTCTAAAATAATTGGTAACCTCCTTAAAAATAATCGTTGTATCCGCACCATACAGTTTATTAATCGTGCGACAAACCGCACACAAGACTTCCTGTTGCAAGAATAGTTAATCAATAACTAATTTGGTAGTCGATTTAGTGTGTACAGTGCTTCTAACCATTTTGCTAACAAGCCTGCCGAGTTTTTTTGTTTTTGTAACATAAAACAATTATTTATTGCCTTATCTTATGGTTTCTTTTTTACATCTTATTTTGTAAGATACCGCCTACTTTTAAATTAAAATTATGTAACGGTCAAGGGCAATATTAAAAAGTGAACAAACCGTCTCTCTGAATATAATGACTAGTTTAATCCATTTTGTGACCTGTTTAATCCATTCAATAATCCAAAATTTTTAATTCATTCGGTGACTAGTTTAATGCATTCGATAAGTTTGATAGTTTCTTTCAAAAAAAATTTGTTGTAGTTTGATATTAAAAGTGAATAGAGACGGGAGAATAGAAGGAACGACTAGTTGGTGTGAAATGTCAAGGAATAGTGTTGGGTTAGAATTAAACGGAATGAACTTGTTAGCAGAATATGAGTTTAGGTGGGTCTAATTTTGAGGTGAAACTAGTTTGTGGGCCTGGGCGATGCCCCTTGGTCTTTTTTAGGTCTTACATTTTAATTAAGCTAAAAAAGATTCTAAAATAATATTATGAGCTAATTTCAATAATTGGCAAGCCAATTTGTAATTGATCATCTTGAAATTGAATTTTAAAAGGTAAAGCGTGACAACATACAACTTGAACAATTTAGAAAGGAAATGAAAGGCTACAATTGAAGGGAAAATTGTCATATATTTCATTTGTAGTATTCATTAGATCAGCAATAGATTGCTTCCGTCGAACTTTGGTTTTGAAGCATACAAAGATATGGAAGGAATATAAGAGAAGGAGAAGGAGAAAGAGAATGGGGACAAGATTGGTGATGAAGGTTGGAGAAAACTTAAAATTGTAGGTTATAGTAAAACAAAGAGAATCGCCAAAAAAATTATTCATTTTTGGAAAAATTGCCTAGAATAATGCAACCTTTTGACGATTCGCAAATAATAATGCAACCTAAAGATTATTCTGGAATAATGCAACCTTTATACCCCATTTATTTTAAATGGGGTGAAACCGGATTCAACCTGAAAAAGAGGTTAAATGAGACACGTGTCAATCAGCTATTGGTTATTAAATAATTTTTTTAAAAAAAAATTAAAACAAAAAGAATAAAAAATAAAATAAAATAAAAAAACAAAAAACCTCCCTCTCACGATACCACCGGAACACCCCACCCCACTTCCCTCCCCCGCCACGACACCACCCAGAACGCCGCCTCCGATGAGCACCCCACCCAGACGCCGCCGCCGACAACAAATCACGGGGTGGCCTCTAAATAAGGATCACTATTCACTAATAACCTACACGCCGCCGACGACGACAACTGCGTCTAAGTAACATGATTAGCCTTAGAACAGTGAGAGCACAACTCCATTTAACATTTCCCAGGTCAAGATTGGCCAGAGATATATGACTTAACTCATGAGTATGTACTCCTTTAAGGCTCTCCTTCAAGGTATAATTTATAGGACAGACCTTTTTGGATATAAAACAGCTAGTATTTCCTTATGAAATTTACTAGGCTACTAGCTTAACGTAATCTCTATGACTCTAGAAGTAATATCTGCACAAGATTCGCCAAGTCAACCAAACTAATGAGATGTTCACAACAAGAACAAAGTATGATCAGCTTGCATAAATCTCTTTATTGTTAATACACTTGGTTAGCTACAGCATATGCTACACGGGTGGCTAATCATGGCTGGCTGTGGTGGCAGCGGGGGTGGGGGGTTGGGCTGATAGCAGCGGGGGTGGGGGTGGGGTTGGGGTTGAGAGCAGTAGGGGTGGGGGTTGGGCCTGAGAGAAGCAGGGGATGGGGAGTTGGGGGCTGATAGAGAAGCAGGGGGGATGATACTGACAGCAGGGGGGCTGATACTGATAGCAGGGGGGTGGGGGGATTTTATTTTTTGTTTTTTAGTTTTTGTTAATATTTTAATTAAAATTTAAAGTTTTAATTAAATATTACCAATTGTTCAGCTAACCGATAATTTGTCCTATTTAAAATAAATGGGGTATAAAGGTTGCATTATTCCAGAATAATCTTAAGGTTGCATTATTATTTGCGAATCGTCAAAAGGTTGCATTATTCTAGGCAATTTCCAAAATTATATTTAAGATAAAATGGTAGTGATTGGGATATATCAACAAAAAGAGGTACTTTCTCCGTTTCTTTTTAATTGCAATAAACTCAAGTGGGTGGACTCCTAGGCAAAATTTTGGTGCGAGTGTGAAAGGGATGGAGAGAGAAAGTGGGGCATGTAATAAAGAGAGATAGAAAGAAATGACTTGTAAAAGAGGAAAGAAAACATTTGTTACAATTATTTTGATAATTCTATTTTTGGCAATTGTTGCAATTAAAAAGAAACGGAGGAAGTAGTTTGGTGGTAGAGTTACTACATTTCAAATGATAGGTCACATGTTCAAACTCTTTTACATATGTATTAGAGGTTTTAGTAAAAACAAAGAGAATAGACAAAAAAAATTCTTTTTTTTTAAAATTATATTAAGATAAAAGGATTAGTAGTTAGAGTATGACAACAAAAATTGATGTAGCTTGGTGGTAGAATTATTACATTCCAAATCATAGGTCGTGAGTTCAAACTCTTTACTTGCATTTGTTGATGTGAAAAAGAGTATGACAGAGGAAGTATATATCAATTGGACCGTCTCTTTCAATAGTTTGTGTTGATTTTTTGGAGGTTCCTTTTTAACATTTCAGTAATGGACTAATGGTATAGTTATGTTTTTTCTTTTAATTTTTAATTAACAAAATAGTTATGTTAATGTATGTGTTGGAGAGTTGGAGAAATGCCAAGTTAATATCGCATACATGTATATATTTATCGCCTGACATTTTCGATGGTATATCTAATGAAAATGGTAGTACATTTCTTATGCATAGTAATAATCATTGAGAAAAGTAGTACTATTAGATTCTGAAAATTATATGTCAAATACAAACTATATAGTTATATAACTGTGAAAATATCGATTGTTATATGCTACTTTTCTCAATAAATGTACTACGATGTATAAGAAATGTACTACCATTTTCATTAAATACCACCAAAAATGTAAGACGATGAATATAGACATATATCCGATATTAACTTGCCGTTGCTCGGACAGTTTACGAACTTATTTTGCTGTTTTGCACAGCATCTCTATACTGTAAGGGAAGAGGGGAGGGACACCAAACTTAATGTATTACCCAATTTACCCTTTGTTATTTAATTAATAATGTTATTAAAAAATAAAAATAAATCACATACTATAAAACAGATTTAAAATAAAAAACCCACGTTCTTTACAAAACCCCCATCCCACGTTCTAATTATTAAGAAAAAAAATAACAAAATAATACCTAATAACTAGGAACCCACTAATATAAAACTGACTACAAAACTTAAATCACAAAGGAAATCCTAACTGCTTAGAAAAAATAAAAAATTTATTTATTATTCTTATCTACTTTAACCGCTCCATATCTGGATTCAAAAACAAAAAAATTGATCCATATTTCCTACCTTCCCACGTTCCCACAAAACAAAAAATTACTCCATATTTCCTACCTTCCAACGTTCCCACAAAACAAAAAGTTGCTCCATGTTTCCTAGCTTCCCACGTTCCCACAATCTCATCCCAATAACAAGTTCCAACCACACTATATTACCTCTAAAATTATTTTACGGATAAAGCACAATTTAGTCTTATACTCAAACTTTCTTTTTACTTTAATTCGTTGTTATTCAGCATCCTACTCAACCATTCACGTTTTTGTTCCCAACAGTACGAAAGTGTAATGTCAAAGGAAGATTAATTAGATTCATGGATGATCAATTTTTTAAAGATGGAAAGAAGGTGAGGAAGATGGTTTTTGACGATAGAATGACAGTGAAATTCTTTGCTGAGAAAAAGAATATTGCTGGATTTGACAATGTAAGTTTGTAGCTCAATTATTATTATTTATTGATATGTTCTCCTGCATTTGTCTGTGTTGTTAGGATTTGTATAGTTAGCTAGAACTGTTTGATTTTATGAATTTCCATGTGTTTGGGTAAGTGCTTGAATTTCATAATATCATTCGGTTCGAGTCTGAACAAGGACGAATCGATGTTTTGAGGACATAATGAGTGGTGAATTTTATAATGCATAGGAAATTTTAATAGAATTAATGGGAATATGGGCAATACTATTCAGGTTGAAGGGCCATGACCGTGGGACACCAAAAAAAGGAAAAAGAAAAAAACGCTCAAAAGAAAAGGAAAAAGGAGAAACACAAGAAAATATATTAACACACTTTTAAAAATAATAACTTTTTTTTGAAATATTTTAAAAATAATAACTGCTTACACATAAATAGAAAAAGAGGAGGGTGGAAAATAAAAAAAAATAAAGAAGATATCACATGTTTAGCCACCGAAAGGGAGAGGGAGGAAAAAGGGAAAAAAAAATTGGAAATCAACTTACATTCAAAATGTGCCCATAATACTTTGAAATATTTTTTGTTGTGTAAAGATAATAATCTCCCCTCTTCTTTTCCTATTTTGTTGGGAACATTTTGAACGTAAGTTGATTTCTGATTTTTTTTCCTTTTCCCTTCCTCTCCCTTCAGTTGCTAAATATATGTGATATTTTATTTATTTTTTAAATTTTTTAACCTCTTCATTTGCTATCGACGTGGGAGTTGTTATTATTTCTAAAAGTGTGTTGATATATTTTCCTTTGTCCCCCTTTCGTTTTCTATTGAGCATGAATAAAGACATTATAAAATAAAGTTATTAATTGGCTAATCGCTTTACTTTTATATTTTTATACCTACGGTTTACCGCAAGTAGTTTTAAATATTATGGGTTCAATTTCTCTCATCAGGCAAAAAATAGTGTTGCTAGATATGTTACTCTTTCTACACATGAGTTGCTAGATGTGTTCGTTGCATTTATCAACCCTACTCTCACTCTCAATGTAGAAGAGGTTTTCCTTAATTATTTTTGTTTAACTTTTTTCATTTTCTACTAATTTAAAACCGCTCTAAATTAAACATATAGTGGAGCAATTAATTAGAGTATGAGATGATTTTTCCATGAAATTTGATACAAAAAAGGAGTATAAGATTATTCAGATTTACATTAGAATATGAAAAGTGTAGTTTATAGATCCCTTCTCAAATTCCAAATGATAGTGGATACAAGTCTAAGAATCAGTGATCATTGGTCACAAATATATTGGGCAAAAGGCTACGGAGAAGAAGTGGCAAGTTAATGTTTTAGATGTAGTTCATAGTTGTTGGCAACACTGCAAACTAAAATTCATGATGTAGTAGTCGATAATTGATTGTAATTTTATAAAAAATGGAATTGGAAACTAGGGGTTTATTCAATTATCAGCATTATTTGCACAACAATTGCAAGTTGAGTTCGAATTTTTTAATTCCTCCATCACTTCAACTTTATTTTACTTTTAATCTCTTATAATATTAACTCATTAAATTATGCAGTTTATGACTCAAATGTGTGTTAAGATCAGCTTCGACCAAATTGAGTGACTGACATTAATATTAAGACACATCAAGATACTATTGAACTCCGATGGTAATTATGTCCTTTTGTTTTTCCTTCTACACTTGGTTTTTTATTTCTCTTATATTTATTGTTAAAATAATATTTTACATATTATTTCGCTAATAATTTAATCTTTTACTTATTTTCGCACGCATCTCGTGCATATAAGGCTAGTTGTTTTGATGTTTAGAACACAAGCAAGGATCTCTATACTGTAAGGGAAGACGGGTGAGACACCAAACTTAATGTATTGCCTAATTTACCCTTTGTTGTTTAATTAATAATTTATAGAAAAAAATAATTTATCATAAAATATAAATAAAAAATTAATGTGAACAATTGCATAAATAAACCACTTATAATCATCCCACAATCCCACTACATCAAAAAAAATAACTACCCACTCACCCAACCTCAATAAATAAATAACATTAAAAAAAACTGATTCAAAATACCAAAATTACTATGATATAATTTATATCATTTGCACGCATTATGTGCATATAAGACTAGTTTTATTAGTTGCAGGAGGCGTAAAATCCCAAATAAACCACCTTCCATTTGCAGAAATTAGAACAATTGACCCAGTCTGCCAGTCACCGGAAAAGTGAAACGCCCGGCAGGAATCAGAAATGGAGTTAAACTCGATTGACGTCCGAGATCTTCTGTCATCATCATCATCAACAGACCTCAACGATCCAGTATCAGCACCTGATCTCCGTCTTCTAATCCACCGTCTGGACACCCATTCTCACCACATCAAATCCAAAGTCCATTCTTATCTTCTCTCTCATCATTCTCACTTCTCTAACCTCCTCTCTCTCTCTTCCTCTTCCTTCTCCCACTCCCTTTCTCTTTCCTCCAATCTCAACTCCCTCATTTCTCTCCTCTCTCACGAAAACGATCATCATCAAATTCAGTCTGTGTTGAAGGAGATTCAATCTACTGTTGCTGAACTTGAGGCGACGAAGAACCAAGCGTCGATTTTGAAGGTGATTGTTAGGTTGAGTCAGGATTTGGGGAATGTGAAGGAGTTGATTCGAATTGGGGATTTTGTTCAGGCTGCTAAAGGGCTTAGGGATTTGAACAAGGTATTGAGGGTTGGTGATGTTGATCAAGACAAGGAAAATGAACAGGTTGCTGTTTATGGTCTACTTAGGAACCAATGCTTGCTCTGCTTTGACCAGGTCATTACTCTACTCATTCTTTTTCTTTTCTTTTTTTGTTCTTTTTGGTGTTTAGGCTCCGTTTGGTTGGGTGTAAAGCATTTTCAATTTTCACGGAAAATAGTTTCATTGGAAAATACAATTGTAAAATTAGTTTTCTATTGTTTGGTACCATGTAAGAAAGACTAAGGAAAAAAGGAAAATGAGAAGGAAAGTAAGGAGGTGGTGGTGGTGGGAGGAGTGTCAAAGGTATGTAAGGAATAATAAGAACACAATTTTCCATTCTGAAGGGAAAATGGTTTTCCATAAATTGAGGAACAATTTCCTCCAAAGAAAATTGGTTTTACAGAGGAAAACAGTTTTTCAGGAAAATATTTGACGCCTTACCAAACGGACCCTTAATGTTTGTGTTTTATTTATTTTTTTGGTTTTATGATGATTGGGGTTTTTTTATAGATGAATTGCATTTGGGTTTGTAGATTCAAGATTTGCTTGTCAAGTTTATGGATAATGCTGTGAGGTTCGACCATGAATCGGGTGGAATTTGGGTTACGGGTTGCTCAAATGTTGGTGAAGCCCATGGAATTCAGCTTCACACTGTTTTGGAAGCTATGGATGTAAGTCCTTGTGTTTCTGAATGCAGCTGATTGTTGGTTTTTGAATTGTAAATTCAACTGAGTGCTGATAACTTTTATGAGAAATTGCGTTATATTTCATTTGACTAGGTGGTTCGATGATTGACAATGGGTATGAAATTGTGTTATATCAAACCATCTATATTAGGATATGAAAATTAATGGAAGATATGAGCTAAAAGAGGAAGAACGGAGAAAAGAGAACGATTAGTTTTATTATTATTATTATTGTAGCTTACCTGCATTAAGTATTACAGCTGTCAGTTATCAGCTAACTAGTTACCAACATCTAAAGAACTTACACTTGCAGTACATAAATATGACTACCAAGTCGTTAACATAAACTCTCACCATACAATTAGCTGCTGTTTCCTTGAGTTTGATAGCTTCAAATTGTTGGTAAAGTTTGTCAAATTACACGCAGATGGATAACAGCTAGTATATCTTCTTGCGTATTCTAGGTGCTAGGAATACTTAACTATGGGCTTGCAAGAACTGCTGACTTATTCATCAAGCACGCCATTGCTCCAGCGTCAAATTTAAAGGCCCGCGTTTCTTTTTTGGAAGAATCTACAGGGAGTTTGGCAGAGAGTGGTAACTCAATCTTGAAGATAATCGCTAATACAGAGTTGAAGGTAACATTTATGATATAATAACTACTTTGATATATTTGGTTTCTTGTTGGCTACACAACTTGTAGCCATATGTAATCAATGGAGTCGATGATTGGTTATAGAAACTCCTTTGGACGCAGGTGCATACTATACGCTATTAAACCGACTCTTTCTTTTGGGTGTAGACAGAAGACAGGGATGGCAACGCTCTCTTCACAGGAATGGTGAAAGTTGTCAAATTTATCTACCAATATATATGTCTCAAAAATGGTCCCTGGATGCGTTGTTTCGGAAAATTGACGTGGCCGAGGATGTCTGAGCTTATTATTTCTAACTTCCTGTCAAAGGTCTGATTACAAATACCTCACCTTTGTTATCCATGTCTAATTTAGAACTTCACTGTATCTTCGATCTGAAGACGTTTTGATCAGTTAGCTAAATACTTGAATTCTGTTCAAGATGTATGATGCTGCAATTCCTACCGACTGCAGTAGTCACAGTCTAGAATATTTATCAACTATTGTGTGCTGGGCCGCTGGCTGCTTATAGGTCTATGTCATTCATATGTTCCTTGTGTGTGGAATAAAAATGGTTTCTTACACTTGTGTGATCATAATTTGGGTGCCTGACCTCTCTCTGCAGTTTTGACATGTTGAATTTTGTTTGGCCAGGTTGTTCCTGACGATGCTTCTAAGTTAGCTGATTTTCAAAAGATTATGATTTCTTCTTCAGAATTCGAGACCGTGTTAAAGGAGATTATGTTCATTTCTGAGTCTGATAAGAATGTTGAAAGACTGAGCAACTTCGCTGATAATGTGGAAGTGCATTTTGCTGTGAGGAAAAAGACCGAAATGTTGGCAAATGCTAGGCAGTTTATTCTGGAATGTGACTTTACAGTTCCACAAGTAAGTTCCATTGAAACTGTCTTCTATCTTGTGCTCGCTGTCTGGGTTCATATGCTGACAATTAGTTTCCAGGAGTTTGGTAGCAAAGGACCTAATTTCGGAAATAACCGAAACAGTGACTGTGCAGTCAATCTGCTTTTCTCGTCAGAGAGGTGTATAGTGTCTCATGCTGCTTGTCAATTGATGAAGTTGGTTCATCAAACACTTCAAGTAAGATAACTATTTATGCCGACTTTGGTTCACCTTTGTTCATTAGACGTGATCCTCAACGCACTTGAGCTTCTGTATGGGCAAATTATGATGGAATCTAATCTAGTTGTATTTTTTATCATATTATCTAGGATATCACACCTAATTTGATATGGACATGGATCATTCTAATTAGCTAATAAACTTATGAAATATTTAATCCGACACACTTAGCTTAGCTTCCAATGAAACATTCTGCTGACAGAATTTGATCACAGCTATACATGCTTTCATGAACTTTTTACTTTCTCTGTTTTGTGTAGCATGTTTGTGATTCCGTGTTAAAACATAAACTTTACTGCTTTTTGATGAATTCCTGTAGGATGTTTGTTTGTCGTCCCCACGAGTGGCATTGGAATTCTATCATGCTGCAAGGGATGTTCTGTTGCTGTATGGAACTATCATTCCAATTAAGGTATTCTTGCTGTAGAGTTCTTGAATCATGTAGATGCAAAATCACTGAACATTTGGATGTAGAACTGCTTGCCTTTGCTATCTGGCACCTTTTCAATGCTTGGAGATATGTGCGTGGTATTTTGTATTTGCCCCTTTTGTCAATACTTTTTTCAGAGAGCTTTGAAACTTTTGAAATATATTCATTTTCTACTCTGCAGAGTTTTCAGCTTATAGTCCAGGTATGTTCTAGACTTTGGACCATGGTGCTTTTTGGTAGCTATGGTAGCTAATAATTAATTTTGTCGTTTACTTTTTTTGGCTATGTGAAATTTAGGTGCTGCAGAAACTAGTTTGTTTTACTATGCAACATATAGGTACTGTTAAAACTTGTTAGTTTTACTTTGCAAGATTCGGGTTCTGCTATAATAGTTTTCCGATGGGGGTATACTGTACTTATTAGGTAAAGTGTTTCACTTACCCCATTATGTTCCTTAGGTGCTTGGACTCATGTGCATTCTTGTTTCTTTTTGTGCATACTTTTAGGCTTTAATTGAGTTCATTCCATTTCAAATCAAATTATGCTTTACTTTGGCTTTAAGATCTAGAGTAACATTGGTGTAGATTAACTATTCATTCTTTTTCAAAATTTATCCTTAATATGCTTGTACATCCAAAACAATTAATGTCCAGCAGCTAGTCTCATACTATTTTTGGAATTTGTTGCCTTGGTGTTTTTTTTTTGGGCAATGCCTTGAAAGTTAAAATGCAGGTAGAAACATCCTAACATATTTATGTGAATGTTTGAGTGCTGAAATACAAAACAGAAGAAGTAGTTCATCGTATTCGTAAAGATGCCAGTCTTTCTTTAAGTGCTGATATATAAAACTTGGTCGTTGGGCTGTTATATTTAAATGATTTTAACTTATCTACTTTTTTCAATATGAAGTTAGAGCGACAGCGTGATAGCATCAACCAGGCTGCTGTTCTTATGCATAATGACTGTCTGTATCTCTCCCAGGAAATTATGGGGCTGGCGTTTGAGGTATGAATTTTTTTCTGTAGACGCCCTGAATTGATTTCCTGGCCCGACTCCCTTTTATTGTAATTAATTTGGAATCGAACAAATGATGGATATTTGTGTGACAATTAGTAGCTTTAGTAATCATATCTCTGACCACCTAGTCAAAGAGAAATGAACAGAGGACTGCCGACTGGACTAGCTAATGAACAGAGGACTGGACTAGCTAAAGAGCTAGTTACCAAAATTATTTAGTAGTAATCTAATATTGAACACTTTGATTTTTAAGGCCTGAAATGGGGACATACCAACGTGGGCCACTCATGTTCCTTGCACCATTGCTCCTCGCCCCTTCCATTTCCTTAGATAATTCTCTATTATCTCGTTTTCAGTATCGGCAAGACTTCCCTAGCTTCTTGAAAGAGTATGCCGTATTTGTTGATATAGCGCCTAGATTGCAGCAGTTGGCAGAAGACATACTCCAGCAGCACATTCAAGTTACTATCTCTAACTTGAAGGAGGTATGAGTTGCTTTCATGTATAGATACATGTTCGGTTACATTTTTGTTTCTGCTGACTAAACAGAAACTGCCATTACAACTTGATTTCATGTCCCTTCTTCTATAATATCATGATTCATGATTACTTAGGCTATAGATGGAGCTGATGGATTTCAGAATACTCATCAAATGCCTCAATACGAGTCTGCCAAGTTTAGTTTAGAACGGGTAATAAACCATGTATTATGATCGCAAGACTACTACTCGTATACTTTCATGTTTCTTCTGCTTTCTATGCTTTTGTTGTGATCTCAAATAAAATTGTCTTTATTAGGTTATTTTCATCCTTGAAAAAGTCCGTATTCTATGGGAGCCTGTGCTACTGCCTTCGACATACAAAAGGTGTATGTGTGCGACTCTGGAATTTGTTTTTTCAAGGATTACACAGGACATACTCTTCTTAGATGATATAGCCGCCGAAGAGACTTTGCAAGTACGTAAAACCTTGATTGTGTTTATTACATTTCTATAGACTTCGTATCTAAGTTAACCAAAGCTTTTCTGCTTGTATCTTCAGCTTCAAAGACTAATCTATATGTTGCTCGAGAGTCTTGCCCCATTGCTAAAGGCCCTGAGCACAATTAATTTTGATAAGAAATCTGACCAGGATTTCTCACGTCCACTTGAAGCAGACATTCCATCCTTGGGAAAACTCCGGAAATTATCTGGTATAGTACTTTTAACCCCCCTTCACTACAGAACTGACCTGTTCTTATAATCTTATCCAATATGAACACATTTTGTTCACTCACTTTTAGATGGTATTATGAAACATAAGAAGTCATATGTTGAGTCTTAGATGTAATATACTGCTTTAGTTTTAAACGAAGACAGTGTTGCTACCGCTTTCCAACAAGTGAGGGAGCCCTTGAAAGGCGCCTCGAGCATCAAAAAAACAAATGACCTCCATGATATCCTTTTATTACAATATACATTTGTTCAATATACTACTTATTTTTGTTGATATGAGCCAAAAATGTTCGTATTAAATCTGAACTGGGCAAAGCTCTCCCTGGAGAAATAGGGGTTTATGCAACTGTATCTTATTTTACTTACTAAGTTTTCGGTTTATTATGTTCTTTAGAACTTCTGGACTTGCCATTGAAGTCCATCACCGAAGCTTGGGAATGTGGAGATCTGTATGGTTGTGGTTTTATTTTAACAGAGGTATGCTAGCTCTTTCGTATGGAAACTTTAGTGGTGAAGAAGTTTCTGGAGGCTTATGGTTTTTACAAGCTGCTACTTATTGCAGGTAGTAGATTTCATCAAAGCCATTTTTACAGACTCACCATTACGGAAAGATTGCTTGACAAGAATATACAGAATTAACTTCTAGATGACTATCTTTTGTACTAACATGAAATCTTGAACTAGTTTAAATCAATGGCCAATTTCTAACAACTTGCTCAATATCTGGAAAGAGGACAGCTCAACCTTTTACTTTTGTTTCCTGTTTTCCTTAGTTTCTAGCTTTTGCCGTTGATGGGTATGTCTTCGTCTTTTTTCTACATTTTTTTTTTTTTTGACATTTTAGTTATTTATAAAATTGGAAAGATTGATTTTAATAATCCAACCTTTGTCCGGTCCATTTTTAACAATCCCACCTTTAACAAATTCCAAAATAATTCAAGCTTTGTTGTGCGACTTTTTCTAACGGACCTCATTTAATTTTTACCTGGTAGAGTGGGTGAAGTATGTGACGTGGCAGTTACATTTCATCTACACCTGGGTTCTTTTATTTGATAACTTAAAGTTGACCAAAGTTTAATTTTCTATCTCCACCTTCTTCTTCCTTCTGCCACTTCGTTTTTTCCCACCTTTTTTGTTCTTCTTTTTCTTTTATTCTTGGAAAAATTGATTAGAATAATTCCACCTTTGGCCAGTCTTCTATCACTGGTACCACCTTCATTTAATCCAACAATAATCCCACCTTTGACACCCATATTCTCTCATTGGTATAGGATGATGACAATCTGTTTAACCGACTAAAATTACAGTTGACTTTCTTTTAAAAAAACTTTTTTTAAAAATGAAAACCTACCCCCCAGCCCACCCCCAGCCCCATTCCCACCCTCACCCAATCCCCCACTCCTGCTCACCGGCGATCGACGACCGGCGGCTCGAGCAAGAAGGGGGCCCACCACCACAGTTCTCCGCCTTTATCATTTTCCCTCTCGCCCCACTCTCTTTCTTTCTCTGGTTTCCAAAAATCTGTCGAAAGAAGGGGGTAGGTGAAGGTGTTTTGCGGTGCGGACGCGATGGTGGTGCTGATGGCTGAGTCGCCGGCGGTGACTCCGGCGTTCCGACAGTGGTAAGTGGTGAGTGAGTGTGTGAGTGATTGAGTGTGAGTGAGTGAGTGATTGAGTGTGAGTGTGAGTGAGTGAGTGAGAGTGCGTGACAGTGAGTGATTGCGGCTGGCGTTCCGGCGGTCGCCGGAGATGCAGCGAATTCGGCGGGGGAGGGGAGGGTGGCAGCAGAAGGTGGCAGGCGCAGGGGGAGGGGAGGGGGGGGGGGTTGGCTGGGGAGGGATTTTAATTTTTTAAGTTTTTTTTTAAAATAAGTTTGATTTAGAATTTTAATAAAAAATTTAAGTTTTAAATATACTTAATTAGCTATTAATCATGTAATTAAGAGGATTACCCATGATTGTAGGTCACCAACAGGTGAGAGACCAATGAGAGAATATGGGGGTCAAAAGTGGGATTATTGCTGGATTAATTGAAGGTGATACCAGTAGTGGAAGACCGGCCAAATGTGGGATTATTCCTATCAATTATTCCTTTATTCTTTAACTGTGCACTTTCTCTTTCCCTCAATTAATGGTGTGTTCAAGAAATTCTAGTGCATCCTCTAATTGCAAGGGCAACCAATATAACCATTGTTTCAACAAAATGAGGATCGATTTGCTGTCATTACATAACCATAAGTACAAGAAAATGAGGCTAAGTTGCATTTCTTGCCAAAAGTTTCTGTCAATCCAACAATATATACTTTTACGTAAACCAAGGGGCATTTACAATCCAAGTGAAATTGGCAAATCACTTTCACTCAAAAAATACTCCAACTAAATCACAAGGCTAAGTTTCTGTCAATTCAAAAAATTACAATGTAATACATAGTTGAGCTGCTTCTCTGCCAAAAACCAGACCACTTCCATCATATAACTACACTGGTGTGTAAACTCAACTCCTTTAGCAACCTGAAATTGAGTAAAATATTCATAAATCAATATTCTCCCAAGCAACATTCACAAGAGTACTTGGTACATGATTGTTCATTGCCTTACCTTGGATCCAGAAGACATCCCTCCCCTGCCTCTACCTCTTCCCCTTCCCCTTGAAGTACCAGTTGAGCTATTGCCTTCACCCCTTGATCCCCTTCCTCTTATAACCCTACCTCCTCTTCCTATTCTAGTAGGTTCCACAGTAATTGAGTGGTGGGATGCTTGAATGCAAGTTGATGGTGGTGCTCCTGGATTTGAGCTCCGTAGTCTCTTGTTGGCTCCATCTCCCTCAGGTGCTTCTTCTCTTGATCTTGGAGGATTACCGTCTTTTCTAGGCCTTCCTCGACCCCTTTTTGGTTCAACCGCCAGTGATTAGCTATTAGTAAGGGGCACCATATCTTTGTTGGGGCATCTTCTTTTGTTATACCCTTTCTTTTGACATATACTACAAGTCATTTCAATACCATGTCTTGTCAATTTACCTGGTTTTTTGGGATCTTCATGAGGGTCCTTCCTCCTATTCAATCTAGGTCTTCTAGGGCCAATCTTTATCGGGGGAGGGTTAAGAGGAAAATCCACCTTAGGCCAATGTCTTTCTCCAACACAAGGAGAGATATATGTAGAGTAGGCTTTCATGTAGATTTCCTTTCTATAGCAATCATCAACAAAATCTTCTGCATTTCTATGCAGTAAGTAAATACAAGAAATTGCATGCCTACATGGTATGCCAGTCATATACCACTTTCTACAAGTGCATGTCATACTCTCCAAATCTACAGTTAAAGAATCCATGAAGTAGTTAACTTGGAAGATTTGGTTAGATGATGGTATAGGATCACATTGGGCAGCCTCAAACTTTTCTTTCTCTCATCTAACCTGAATTCTAGGGCAAATTACCTAATTCCCTTTCTCCATCTCCTGTTTTTTTTTCAGCCAACCTTTTCATTAAAGAAGTTCATATGTCTTCTAACATGTTTATTAGATGTTCCACCCTAGCACTGATTATGTAGCCATTGAATGTTTCTGCTAGGTTGTTACAAATAACATCTACCTTTGTACCTGGCTTCATAAATGCTCTACAAAACACTTTAGGGTTGCATGACTTAAAAGCCTCTACTGCATCAGCCTCTGTCTTACCCATATCCGTCAATGCATCCTCATAAACTGCTAAGTTGTAGGCTTTAGCAGCTCTCTAAAAAACTAGTTTCATTTCATCACCCTTGTAAGACTTGTGCCAGTGGGCAAAGATATGCCTTGCACAATGTCTGTGTTCAGCTTCTGGAAGAACATGGGCTACACCATGGAGTATGGACTGCATTGAAGTTAAAAGATATGCATGTAAATATGTTTGTAGTGCAAAAAAATAAAATGAACACATTGTGACATTATTATTAGTAATAATAACATACCTGATGTTCATCAGAAATCACCACAATATCAGTCCCATCACCAAGGAATAAACACTTCTGCAACTCAGTTAAGAACCACTCCCAAGAGCTATTATTTTCTCCTTCCACCACAGCTCAAGCTAATGGGAACATTTGGTCATTGCTAACCCTACCAACAGCAGCCATCAATTGCCCACCAAGAAAGGTTTTCAAGAAACATGCATCTATACAAATGACTTTTCTACACCCCTCCAACCACCCTTTTCTCACTCCATCAAAATAAACAAACAATCTTTGAAAAGTGGGAGGATTTTTTGAATCATCACATACTAGAACCAAGTGAGTATATGGAGAAGCATCCTTCAATGCAGCTAGATACCTTCCCAACTTGTTGTAATGGTCTTGCATTGACCCATAAAGCAGTCTATGGGCATGATATTTAACTTTATATGCATATGCTTTCTTCACAAGCACTCTGTAAGCTCTCCTTACAGTTTCAATGAGTTCCTTTGCAGGCCAATGAGGCCTAGCCTTAAAAACATCAATGAATTGCTTAGCTACCCATGACGCTTTTAATTGCCTGTTTTTTTCCATGTTCCGCACACATGTGTGCTCACTATCCACTGATCTAACACTAAATGTAGCCCTTCTTGAGTCCTAAGCACCATATAACCTGAATGGACAACCCTCTGTACACCTTACTTCAATTCTTTGGCCCCTATTCATATTTGCACCGGTTACACTTAAGTTTCTACCTTGAAGTATTGCAAACTTTGCTACAGCAGATTTGAAGGCTTGTCTATTAGGAAATCTGTGCCCCACTTTCCAATTAAACACTGAAAAATCAGTGTTATCACTAACTATGCTCCTCTCACACCCCTTGTACTCCCAGATTCAGCTTCTTCTTCACTACCGACGGGAGTGTTTAGGTCATCCTCACTGTCATCATACTCACTAAGACACTCTTCATTTCCAGCCCCATTATCTGTTGGTGTCTCAGTAGACTTATTATTCTCACCTAGCTTACCTTCTTTTGCTTCTTGTTGTAGCTGTTGAGTAAGTTCAAGCAATTTAGAGCATGTGCCCTTCACCCTTTCTATGGCCACCCTATATTCATCATCACTGGTTTCAGCTTCTTCACCCTCTAATTCTTCATCCAGAATGTCTTCTTCATCTATGAACTCATCCTCAGAGAAGTCAATACCCTCTTGTTCTATTCCAAATTTATTCACACACTCACCATCAGCTTTATCTCCCTCCTCATCTGAACCATCACCCTGAGGTTGGTAATTTGGGTCACTAACAGAATCATCATCATTGCTTAGATAACCACTCATATGGTCCCCCCATTTCAATGGACATTTAAGCCTGAGATCTTCCCAATCATACTTAAGGTTTTCAATGGTAACTTGTGAATTAACAGGGTTTAGTGGAGCGGCTGATTTTTGTGTAGGAATTTCTTGGTTTACATGAGGGGTTAAAGAGTTTAAAGATGTTGGAATATTCAAAGGGTTGCAAACTGATTTTGTAGTTGTTAGGGTTTTCAAGGTAGGTTTTTTTGTTATTTTTTCTGGATTTGAGTGGATAGGGTCTAGCTTTTTGGATAAACTTGACCCATATGTATTAATAGATTCCCTTTGGGGTCCCCTCCTAGGTGTTAGCTTCTTCACAGGTGGGGCATCAATGTGTGGGGTGTGATTTTGGTTGCATATGTTGTTCACTGTTGAATTTTTTAACTCCAACAAGCTCTGGTCATTTCCTCCATGTTCAACATACAATTCAATGCAACTATTTTTTATGGCTAATTTTTCCATTTCAAGCACCTCTACATCCCTATACAGCAACCTCAACCCTTCTTCCAACTTGCTTCCAGGATGTAAGTAATATACTCCATCGATTTTTCTATACCTACCTCTACCACATTTTATAGCTAATTCTTCCAAATAAAACCAACACAATTCATCTGGGTCCACAACAAATGTCCTACCACTACCTCCAAGATAAACTATACCCTCCTGTAACCTTTTGAATTTACCACCATGCCAAAATTTCAATGTCACATTACCATCCATTACCACTGAATATCCCTATTAATCCACAAACAATTAATGTACTGAATTCCAAACAAATGAGACTTCACCCAGACAAAAAATTGTACTAAATGCAACTATTAAACTACTAAACTACTAAATTCTACTATTAAACTAGTTAATTCCACTTTTAATCTACTAAGGTCCGACAAAAATTTACCATAATCAATGAAAATGACGAATATTACTGTAACAATGATTAAAAATCGAATCTTTCAAAAAAATTGAGTTACCTGTGTGAAGCCCGAACAGTGTCTACAAGATGAACCCACAAACGGACCACTTTTTATCCTTCTCTTTCGTTTTTTTTTTTGAAAAAGAAATCAATTAAAAAGGGTGAACGAAGTGAAAAGGGCAAAGCTTTTGGTTATGGAGGGAAGCTTTTGGTTATGGAGGAATGGTTTTACGATTGTTTAATAAAAAGATGTTTTGAAGGAAGTTCAATAGGATGAATGACAGAGGAGGAAAAGAGTGACAGGTGGGAAATGGTTTACTTGTTTGGTAGGTTCTAGGTTGTTAGGTCCATTAAAAAAAGCCACACATTAAAACTTGGATTATTATGGAATTTGTTAAAGGTGGGTTTGTTAAAAGTGGACCGGACAAAGGTTGGATTATTAAAATCAATTTTTTCTATAAAGTTTTATAGTATTGTAAGATCTGAGGATGTACATATTATTGTAAAAGAAAATTCTCAGAGTTATCTATCTAATGGTTGCAAGAGCCAAGAGTATAGATGGATTTCAGATGTCATGGCAACAATAACAAGTAAATAGAAGATAATTTTTAAGTTTACCTCTCAATTGTACTTCATTTTTTAAGAAATGAATCGAAAATAGAAATTTTGCTTCGATTCATAAGTTCATTAAATTATGGATGATGATATATACACTTGCAAGAGTTGTCTATATGCATTAAGGACATTGCTTAAAATAATAAGTTAGAAGTTTATGATAACTTAGATCGTTGTTACTAATGTGCAAAAGTTACTTAAATTTCATTTTTAAGGTTTTCATATATTGTCATAAAGAACAAGAGGATATCTTACGATGACATTGTGTGTATTAACGCAAGGACGTTAAATATACTAATGATTTGTATCAAACTAGTATTGTAAACATGATTTCTATATAATAATAATTATTTGATTTGATTAGAGTTGGGTTTTGAGTTCCATACTTCCCGGATTTATTACGTTGAGTGTGATGATAATGGCCAGAATAAGCTCGGCCAATGTTTTGGCCGCTGTGACTATCTTAGTTAAGCAGGTCGGTAAATCCAAACTCTTACACAAATAGTAAAGGTTTGTGAATACTTGACATTCAGGACAAGTCTTGACGATGTTATAATAGTCTGTCTCTGTCGTGGTCCTTTAAAACCTAATGTGTTATCTTACGAGCTAACATTCGTCCGTTCCTGTGATGTGCGCATAATCCATTATGCGTGTCTTCCATGATACATTAGGCCTCTTGTTTGGTTACACATAGCAAGTGTTCACCATGTGGAGATCTCTTGTGAAGCATGTTCGCAATGATGATGTATCATGCATCGAGCAAGCGCAGTGTTCTTTGAGGACGAGGTGTTGTGTTTGGAGGCAATTCACCATTGCGATTTTAGTTGAGGACGTCTTTGATACCTTAGTGAGTCCGCTAATCTAAGACGTAATTGAATGAGACATTGTTGAAGTTGGCGATGATATGGTTGATATGACCTTGATATAGGTCGAGATATGCGCTTCGTACCTTTTAGATACGTGGTTCATGATGAGTGATAAGTCATCGTAAACTTTTAGACTTCTGATTTCAAGGCATACAGCTGCCTCTAGTCTTGCGATGCAGGCCTCATATTCGATTGCATTAGTGGTCACTTCAAAGTTTGATTTGGCAAATATTGGGGTATGTTCTCCCTTAATGCTAACATGCAAGGCTTTTATTCACATCCTTTCTGATTATATGCTTCATCGAAGAAAATGATTCACTTGTCGTCCACTGCCATCATCAGTGAATTTTCATCAGAGAAGTTAAGTGCTTTCGGATTTTGTTTAAGTTTATTGGGGGAACGGCTATAATAAGATATTATTTGTCTTTTGATTGCTCCAGGGGCATGAATTACAAGTCAAACTCGACCAAAATGGTTATCCATCTCGTGGGTCGGCCATTCAAGGCTAACTTGTCGAACAAGTATTAAGTGGGTCCATGAAGAGCACGATGTGAGCAGTATGTGTTATAGTATAGTGTCCTAACTTTTGACTGACCTAGACTAGGCAAGTTTTCTCCAATTGTGAAGATCTAGTCTGATGGTGGATGAATTTCATGCTCAAATAATACATAGCATGTAACACCTCGAAATTCACTTTGAATATTTGATGTGTTTTAAAATGTAATACCACACGTGCGTGATGTTTGTTGGTAGTAGAGGCTTGCAAGTACGGGTTGAATCAACAGGGAAACAGGTTTTCAGAGTTAATATTCAAGTAAACAGCTACTTCAGACAAAATCAGGGATAAAACAGCTGAGCTAGTGCTAAACTAATGAAAGCGGAATTAAATCAAGGATTTATCAAATAATAAAAAGCCTAGGGTATTAGTTCGGTCCATCATGCTTATACCAACCAAAGGGGTTCAAATGACTAATAATACCTAGATCGAGACTCGAGCAATTAGAGCAGGTGTTAAGCTTACGATCGAGTCATAAAGCTCATAATCCAACATATGCAGTACGCTCGCTCACATAATTAGAATTATGAAACTGCGCAATACCATAGACCATATAATAGGAACGAATCACACTATATTGCTCTAATCACATCCTAAGTACTACATTTCATTGAAATCATATTAAGGTGTAAACATGGTTTCCTCCCTAAAATCGTAGAATAAAAATCTACTCACTCAAACAAAAGTAATAAATAACTAATGAAAGATTCATATTTTGAAGCATTTAATAATAAAGAGATCAAATACTTGAAAGGAATAAAGAACAATGGAAGAAACCATTACCAAATGAAAGGAAATAAAGGCAAGAACTTGAATTAAACTTAAAATAATATGTAAAGTATGTAAATTAAATCTAGAGAGAAAACAAAGAGTTTAATGAAAATAAGATAAGATAAAAGTGATGTTCAATCCAAAATTACATCTTATTTATTGACATAAGCCTAGACCTGCTTGAAAAACGGATAAAAACGCTCTCCCGAAGAATCGTCCGGCCGCCCGAGCGGACTCACCCACGTGCCCGGGGGACTCACCCGGGTGCCCGGGCGGACTCACACAGGTGCCCGGGCGGACTCACACAGGTGCCCGGGCGGAAAAAACTTAGAAAAATCTAAAAGTGAGAAAAAGAGCTCTAGCTCCCCATCAGGCGGACTAGCTCGAGCGGGCGGGCGGGCGGGCGGGCGGGCGGAAGACTAACGAAACTTGGTCAACTTGCAAAAGCCATATCTCATAAACTAGATGTCCGATTGGGGTGTGTGACCTGAAAATCTCTTAAAATAGGGCAAAACTTGCAAGCGCTCTAGCTCCCCATTGTGATCCTTATGCAAGCTACCTTCATCTTCAATGATTAATAGGCTATATCCTTGATAAGCATGATCAATTTGTATCAAAATAACCTGAAAATCAGCGAAGCACACAAACGGGGAGTAGCAGAGCACAACCTATGTAATTCATGTCATTATGCACCTAAATGCTCTAAATGGAGTTTTAAATGCAATCTAAATGTATCTAAAAACTATATATAAATGTGATAGATCAATATTTCACGTATGAATGTGATAGATCAATATTTCACGGTTATTTCCTATCGTTTAACTAATCTTTCTAACCTTTCACTAGTATAAAAAATAAAACTTTCATCATTATTAATAGATCCTCAAAATTATATTTGAACTTCATAAATATGTTGGATTTGTTTTCCTTTGGTTAAAATAATATTTGTGAAATTCACTTTTTGAAAATCATATTTTATTTGAAATTAAACTGTAAGAAATCGATAAAAAGGAATTTGATAAATTAATTTCCAACTTATATAAATTTTAATAAACTTTAAAAATATATTATCTATTATAAAAAAATTAATCACGATCTTTTTAATTTATTTGAGGCAACAATCAATTTTCTGGAAAGCTCTTCAATTCTACTTTTCAATTTAACTAGAATCGCATCAATATCATAAGTAAATCGAGAAATATGATCAAAAGAGTCACTCTTTCTTCACACTTTTTAGGGATGAAAATGAGACTTAGGTGGATCGGAATTGGGCCAACACAACTCCATCCGCTAGTACTCCATTAGTCATCCAATCGACCGATCATCCACCTAAACTTAAAACCAAAACCAACCTACCCATCAACCATGAATATTTTGGGTGGGTCTTGTGACTAATAGATTAAAAATAACATATTACATTGCAACATGAATTAGCATAATGCAACTATTCATATTTCATACATATTTTTATACTATAAGTTGTGACTCCTGACAGACGAAGAAGATATAGAGCAGCTATTTAAGCATTAGCATACGCATAAGTTGCATGAGTGTTACTAGTCTAAAAGTTTCAATCTATATATAAGTGTAAGTAAATAAATGTTTGGAAGTCGTATAAGGCTTTTTATCTCTTTTTTTGTTTTTGTTTTTGAGGAGTCTTAAATGCAACAAAGTTTATTGAAGTTTGATGTTTGAATCTTAACCAGAAAAGTGCAGTTTAGCACCTAAATAAGGGATAGGAGGAAAATGGGGAAGACCTTAAAGAAGATGAGTAGAACGGAAGTAGGGGTGGAGATGGAGGCGACAATGGTTATGGAGGAAGAAGAGGGATGAGTAGTAGTGGTAGTGGAAGGAGAGAGAAAGAAGAGCGCTGAAGTGGTGGTGGGGTGGTAACACCGGTGGAAGGATAGAGAAAGAAGAAGGGATGAAGTAGATATCATTAATGAAAGTTGTGAGAGGAGAGAGAAAAGAGATGAAGGAAAATGAAGTTGGAAAAAAGAAGACAAAATTAGGCTTAATAACTGGTTGAGGTCCATCAGTCATTAAGGTAATTGGTGAATTTTTCAAGATCTCAGAGGTACTCGGTGCACTTTCAAAAGATTGAAGATACCCCATGAATCACGCCAAACCTCAAGGATTACTCGTGAAAAATCCGGGCAAAAAATTTTGCGTTTCATTGTACTTGTTGGTTAGGGAAGTGAAAAACTTAAAAATGGGGAAGTATTTTGTAATATGCCAAAAATGAAGTTCCTCGTCGCAACATGCCTCCTTTTTGTTGACTATTGAGAGTCTTGTATTTCATCATAGCATCTAACTACACCTGTCAAATAAGTCGTATCGTCTCGACTTCGTGTTCGTGTTAGAAATAAACGTGTCGAAATCCTTAACATTAACCCAACGTAATCGTGTCAAAGACGCTTGATACTAACCCCACCTGTTTAATTACACACTTAGCCGCATCAACTCATTTAACCCGTTTAAGCCATATGATTTAGAAAGTTATGACGATAAATCAAATTTTCGTGCCTAATTGTCTCGTATTAAATAGAGTTGTCAAAAGTTTACACGACACGACAACACGACACGAACCGGATACGAAATATGTGGGTTAGTGTTGAGCAAACTTGACAAGTTTACTTAAACAGGTCGACACGAGTTTAACCGTTTAATAAATAGGACGGGTTAGTGTTGAGATTTTCAACACGAAACAGACACGACTTTATCTGTTTAATTGAAAAACATAGATATTTATAAAATTATGGTATGATATAAAGGTAACAAATAGAAATTTTATACTTCATTCTTTAAATTTCAATACGTGAAAAGGTTAGTGGTTAGCCAAATATGAATTCATACAATGATTAAACGATATTAGGCAGAAATTGATTTACAATCATAATTTTCTAAATTATATGGCTTAAACGGGTTAAGTGAGCTGACACGGCTAACCGTTTAATTAAGTAGGCCGAGTTAGTATCCAGGGTCTTTGATACAATTAGTTAAACAGGTCGGTTAGTTTTGAGGGTTTTTGACACGTTTATTTTTAACACGAACACGAAGTCGACACGACACGAACTATTCGACAGGACTGGTATTAATTCTACCTAGTATACCATTCTTTTTGGCATTTAGGTATAGTACTCCTATCCATTGTACCATTTCTTGTTATCTACCTATATAATTGGTGTCACTTCACTATTCCATTCCAACAAATAGAAGAGACAAGGGGAATATATAGATACATTTACTAAGATTAGATTTCAAATAACTTACAAAAAGAAGGTGACTCGTCTCAAACAACAGCCACCATCAATGATTTGTCACCCCACCTTTCTTGTACACACCCGAACCACTCGGGCCTATAACTCTTGCATCAGTACTTGGAATATGTACAGCAAAATTAATGTCAACTAGACAAGAAAATGGACCTATGTTGCTTTGATCTTATTGCTTACAAAACTGTTTGGGTAGTTTTAACTACCATAAGTTGTACCGGAGATGCAAAGAAGTTTCTACGGGGCCATGATTCCTTCAATGGTGTATGCTAGGGACTCCGCCCAGTCAGCTTTAAATAACAATGTCTGAAGCGTGTGCATCATGTCGTAACCAGGATCAAGCTTACGTTGCCAACCCTACAAGGAGCACAAAAGGCCACCAACATTATTATTTTTCTTTCCACATGAATCATAAAAATAGATAAGCTGCTATCATCAGGATTCAGGAGAAATAGCAAGCATATTTAGTTAAAAGAAACTACTCTATTAAAAGTCATATATACATGTATCTGATTGTAAAAAAAAATAGATAAGCCTATTAAAAACAAAAGCCATATATACATGTATCTGATTATCATAAGATAAATTATAATCGCATTCGGGTAATACCAGTTCAAATGATTCAAATGTTCAACATGTTAAACAGAAGCTTAGAGCCTGCTAGGCAGGCATTAATTTCATTTTTTAGATTAAAAAGTTAAATGTTATGGGCATGCTTGGGATGGGGGTAATGTATTAAGAAAGTAATAAAAGTCAAACATAAAAAAACTATGGTCCTCTTTCTTCTTTTTCCTTCCTACCAACGCCACATTATCCTCTCCACAACCACTCTATCAGTTTATCATCACCTCTAAATACCTTAGTTTTCTACGTTTGACTTTTATTACTCCCTTAATATATTACCCTCATCGCAAGCATGTCCTATAAGTTGTTACTCCCTACCAAATCAGTTTGAACACTTATCATAACGCATATTGTAAGGAGATAATTGTTATTAGATAAAAAAAATTAGATGTAGTAGGACACAATGGGACAGATATTCTTTATTAAAGGAGAGAGAAATTAGCATAAATTTTTATTGAGAGGGAGAGAGAGTGGAGTAGTAGATGGTTAGGACAACTCTCATAAATAAAGTGCTCATACTCTTATAGAATTGATAAAAAAAAAGGAAAGTGTTCAAACTAATTTGACATACAAGGAGTAATAAACCTAATGTTACTCACACTTATACTCATCATATTTGTTTTAAAAGCTGACAATTGAAAATTAGAAACTCCTTGTTGTGGAAAAAAATTCTACATGTGGCCTCTTAATATGTAAAATACTAAGAGGTAGAAAATTAAAATATTTCATTATTTAAGGTGACCTTGTGGTATTATTTATATTCTCTACTAACATTACTTACTTATATTAGAGCTAACCGATATTAATTAATTGTTTTTCTAACTTCTAATCCTAAATTACTAACCTAGCAACACAATCCTTCCACACTCCTAATTCCTCATCTTCCTCCCCGTGCTAACCTGACCATGTCTCTCTATTGGAAATTTGGAATTCCTTTCTTCGGTTCCCAGCAAATCATCCCCCAGTTCCAAATCACTGTCTTCCTCCTCAAAATTCTCTCCAGAATCATACTTCTATTTAATTACTTATCATAAACTCATTTAGACATACATGAATGGAAGCATAATTAGTAGTAGCGCCAAATTACATTCTCGTTTTTCTTATAGGCATCAACTGTAAAAAAAAAAAAATCACCAAATCTCTCTCTCCCACAAGCCTGAAAGATTTGAAAGAAAATATAATTAAAGAATTTCTAATTCTGATCAAATGTTGCACTTCAGCCAAAGGCTTTCGAGTAATTAACAATTGGTAGGTTAGGTTAGTAACTAATGACTTAATGTTAGAAGATTAGTCAATTAATGATAAATTAGTTCTAATATAAGTTAATAAAGGCACTAAATAATATAAACGATACCACAAGGTCATCTTAGATAATAGAATTTTATTGTTTCTACCACATGGGATTTTAAACACTAAAGGTCACTATGTAGAATTTTCCTTTTGTTTTTAGTTTTCAAAAATAAAGAATATTTGAAAAAAATAGAACAATAACGAGAACACCCTTTAACTGGGCCTAGATAAGTTCCAGCGCAAAGGGAGGGGGCGGCCTTCCGATTACTATAGAAAGGTCAGGGGAAAAGCATTAAATGGTAATTCTGTCACGTAAGCTTTCAAAGATTTGGTACTAAAAAGCCAAACCGAACAGTGGAACAATAAAATTTTCTGTCTAGGGCAAGTAAAATCGAAAGAGTATCACAGAATGCAATAACTATGACATCAGTCCTGGTTACAACAGCATACTATGAGTTGCCATCAATGTAGGAAGAAATTGATTACCTCAAGGACTAGAGTTGTAACAATTACAGTGCAGACGTTGCCATCAATGTTGACTCGATGACGCCTGACTTGTTCAAGCAAATGATGCATACAGTCAGCTGGATGAATCAGATCACCTTCTGGGGTACCCCAGAAATCAAATGATTCCTTCACCTCCTGATATATGAATAAATAGAATGAAGGCGTGTACATGATCAAATTATTACAACATCTCTGAGGTCACAATGTATAATGCACAGAGTCAAAGTACTAGTCTCAGCAAAATGAAATGCATGACATTAAATTTTGCGTAATTTACCCTGCACCAAGCTGAGAAATGAAGTTAAAAAGAAAAGATATGCTAAACAATTCAGTATTATTACAGGCAGGCAGGCAGCCCATATGATCAGCTCCATACTCCAATGGAGGGAAGCAGGAAAAAAACAATTTTAAAGACCCCAGTTATAGAATATAAGATTGCATTAAGCATGGAAAAAGCATGCTACTGGATGTAAGTAGCAGACTGCAGCAAAACAGATCCATTAGACAACACATTTCCACCAGATAATAGCAAGCAAAAAATCTCAATTTTACCCAAAGCCAACTTACCTCGATAAAGGCTGCCGGATTTGGACAACTTTGTTGCTTCGATAGTTGCAGGGTGCACTCAGCCGCAGTTCGCCCATCCCTACTAGCCACAGCCTTAAAGAACTCCAACAAATTTACCCGATCACTTTTAGAAAGTTCCGCAGTCATGCCCACATCCAGGAAAACGACATGAGGCTTTGACTTCACTAGTCTCTTTCGAGGAGACTTGTTCTGAGCTACTCTAACAAGAATATTGCCAGGATGCATGTCTGCATGAATGAAGTTGTCCACCTGAAGAAAGGAAGTACAAGAAGCCTTACAATCCATAAGTTACTCGTCAAATCTACTTACAATCCATAAGTTACTTGTCAAACCTTCTATGGATTATGTATTGAATAGTTAAGGTGCATATCCCAATAAACAACCTAGATGGTAGACACTTGCAGGAAACTGATAGCACATTGGCAATGAAACAAATCCAGACTCCGCCAACACACACCATAGGCACTATAACCAGGGAAACAAAACTCGGCCGTTACGCTACGTAACGTCCGTTATGTAACGGATTTTGAACTTGCCGTTACGCGAAATGCCGTTACGTAACGCCGCGATGAAATTCACGTCTAACTCGCCGCGTTGTCCGTTATGTAACGGTGACTCGCCGCATTAGAGCTTTTTTTTACCCTTTACATCCGTTACTATATGAAAAATGGTCAAAAAAAAGAAAGGGAATATACGCATAGTAGCACAAAAACAATAGGTACACACCAAAGAAAGGAGAAAAACTTGCCATAGGCTTCCAAGTTGAGTAATATATATGATTTAGTATCAATTTTTATATATAATATGATATGAATCTCATGTTTATAGTAATTTTTAATTATAAAACTTCAAAAATGCCATTTTGAGGTTAAAGTTCTAATTGTGTGAATTTTTTGAAAAAATTCACGCCGCGTCAACCGCGATTTGTCTCTTTTCGACCGTTACAAGCCGCTCCCGCGTGATCGCGACCGTTACCGCGAACGCGACCATATCCGCAATTTTCTTCCCTGACTATAACAGAAAGTGAAGAGTCATTGCAAGACATCTAGCACTCTAGACCCTGCTATAGTGTAGTAAAGAAGCATTATGAGTTTCATGGTTTGGCTAAATGGTTTACTTTGATTGGGCCTAGGTCATGATGTATTATTATCCGATAGCGTAAAACTGTTAGCAACATTAGAAGGATCACTAGGCAACAGTTGAGCTACATCAAACTATTTGCAACAGTAGGAAACCCACGATGCAAGTCATGCTTTATATACTGTGTTTCACTGAAGCTATATATAGCATTTGGCACTGTAGAAATTCAAACCCCAAAAAAAGTGTAAAACTGTAACAACTTGTTCTAATTAAAAGAACTGACCAGTTGTATGGTAATACCTATATTGGTAGACATAGAAATAAATTTATACAGAACGAATATCTGATGGAAGAAACACCATAACCTTAGAGAAATTAGAATGTAGTAAAAAGGCACATTAAGCAAGAAGCCAACAACATATATGGTAGTAAAAATGCAAAATGTGATGCTTCTTACTAACCAGCATCATCTTCAAAAGAGCATGAGTGCCAATATCAGCAAGTGCTGCTTTAGTACGGTTACGTCCTTCAAGTTCGTCAACAAAGTGAGCCACACTCTCGCCTTGCTCAAATGTCTCGACTAACACAGCTGGATGTACAAGTGGATAAACAGGCTTTGGGAAGGATACATTCTTCCATCTGCGAAAATTGTAGATGAAGCGGTTCAAGTGAGCAGCTTCCCTCGCAAGGTCAACTTGTGACATCATAAACACTGAAAACTGCTGCACACTTTCGTCTAGTCTCAGCCACTTCAACGCTGGTATGAAATTTGATATTTTCGCAGCTGCATTGATGATAACAAAATCTCTCCTGATTGACTCACTGACTCCTGGATGCCTGACTTTTACTGCTACTTCAATAGGCTTGACCTTCTGACCAGGGTATCGAAACTTCAAAGATGCCCGGTACACTTGAGCTATACTGCCAGATGCAACAGGTTTGGCCTCAAAACTATCAAAAATGTCAGAAATCGTCCGGCCAAATGCTTTCTCGATAGTTCTTCTTGTATGTTCAAAGCTATGTTCTGGCGCTTTGCTTTGGAGCTCCGCTAACTCAGAACATAGATCAACAGGGAAAAGGTCTGGTCGTGTAGCTGCCCACTGGCCCCATTTAATAAATGCCGGACCAGCTTGTCTCAGAGTTTGATGGACAATCTGAAGCCAGAGTTTTCTGAATTCAGGTCCAAAACTATCTGCAAATGGAGCCATTAATATACTTGGTGAGAACAAAAGTACCAGATAAAGAGATCTGATTAGCAAAATAAGAACTTCTAGTATGGCTGAGAATAAGATAGTAACGTAGGCCTGTCTATCTTCAGCAGACACAGACAGTGAATTTCCAGAAGGTAAACAGTCTGATTCTGCACATGCTGTCTGTGCCATTGTTAAACCTCCAAACATTAGTCCAAAAGCACCATGAGTCACAGCATGATACCTCATTGAAGCTAAGCTAAAAGCTTTAGCAAGCCTACTGACAGCAGGAGATGCTGAGAAACTGTATAGCTGCTTTTGTATAACACTGTTCCAGGCCACTCGAGCTCGATATCTCACACTATTACTTACATACGAGAGAGAACTGTTCCTCATAATAGCTTGTATTTCTTTACACGTATGATAATGTTTATATTGTTTGGGCAAACGTGACTCATAAATGCAATATGGTCCATTTCTTTTTAATTCTGAGTATCTTCTTGTATGGCTTTTTGGCGGGGAACTTGCACTTCTCCTGATATTTCCAAATATCAATATTCTGCATTGAAGCACATGACCAAGGTTTCGTTAGCAAAACTTAAAACCTATGTTATAACAAAGGTGCATCTGATACGTAAGTACTAGTGGAATAATAACAAAGGTGCATCTGATACGTAAAGTAGTAGTGGAATACTTGTACCATATTAATCATGAAATACATGTTGGCAAATGACCAGATAAAACCCTCAATATTAGGCAACAACAACTATCATGAAATACATGTTGGCAAACAACAACAACAACAACAACAACAATATTAATATTAATTGCAATGCTATAATGTGTAATGCAACTGATAACCTAATCAAACACAAGCATGGAAGAGCTAGCCAGCCATTCTCCAACCTGAATGGAGGAAAAAATAAAACAGATTTTCTGATGACAATCGTCATACAAAATGTGATGAACTCACTAAATACTACAAATCTGGAAACAACTTTAAGAGCATACAAGAGAATATGCAAAGCGCATTCAAGCAATGCAAAAAGTATCTGATACACCTTTCAACATAGAGACATGAATAAGTAGGAATTACTGGCAGAGTTATGTACTGAACCATCTATAAGAGGGGAGTGATAGGAATTGCACAATAAATCAGTTAGGAAGCTCGAGAGAGAGGGAAGGAAAAAAGTTAGAGGGAAAGGGGAATCATTAGCATTTTACGTAGATCAGAGTTTAGGGAAATATAACTATCATGAAAACATTGAGTTATCATTTAGTTGAGGGAGAACAAGCCTCTCAAAACATTTTACGTAGTTATCCTTGATTTTTGTATTTCAGTTTGTACAATCAAAAAACACCATTAAAAATATCAGTTCATTACCAGTTATTGTAAAGCTTGTTAAAATAAAACAAAGGAAACAACATAACTTCTTAAAGGCAGATGATAGTGTATAGATAAACCCAAGCAATCTCCGGATAGAAACTAACGGTCCAACCATATTCAATTCCCATGAATTGTACTTGTTCAATTACTCATCAGAGTGTCCCTAAGGCCTTAGAACAAAAAGCAGAAACACCCCCCACTTTTAAATGATACAACCACTACCCAGAACACCAAGGCATACATACATTTGATTGCTGGAGAAAAAACCAATAGAGATTATAACCAAAAAGGAGAGATTTTTCGATTTAGATATAAAAAAAAGGAGCTGTTAAAAACAATATCCCATTATCAAGCATTTTCCTAAATTCATCAGTGAAGCATGGTTAATTAATTCGACATTGTAACAAAAAACGGTAGTTTAAGGAAGCATTCTCCTGCAATGGGGTTTTCAATTAGGCCTTACTGTCATTTGATTCATACCCCTAACCCAAATGAGTTAGTATGTACAGCAGTACAGCTACAATGATTTAGGAAATTCCATCAACTAGTGTGCATATTGTATTAAATCCCTGAACATGGTATAAATCATGTAAACAGAATCCCAGATGAATCATGATATATGTTTGTTGAATGATCATGTATAAGTTTCCCATCTCATCTCATCTCATAAACCCTGACTGACTAACTAAGTGATACCTATATAAATTGTCCCTTGGTTGTATTACATTGAAACAACAACATGAAAATAGAAATAAGGTATTAAAGAAAGAAAGAAAGAAAGAAAGAAAGAAAGAGAGAAGGTGGAAACAACAAACCTGAACATGGCTGAAAGAAGGAAAGGGCGTAGGAGATTGTTAGGAGAATTAAAAGCATAATTAAGGAAGGAGACCCTTCTCGCCGTCTGCCTAAGCTTCACTGTCGTCGTCTTGGTAACGCGCGGCGGCGGAGGGAGGAAACAGGAAAGGTATCTGAAGACGGATTCAGTCGTTCGCCCACACCACGCGGCCTCCTGCGACCGGGATCGTGGACTTACACTTTGCTTTTTACAAAACCATTTACAACACTGCACAACTACATCTAAACACAATATCAAATCAATGCTATATCCTACTATATCCTTAAAGGCATGTTTTCTACTACTCACAAATTAAAGAGAATTCAAGTTAATTAGAGATATCTTCTCTTCACCTTATTTCCAACTAGCCCTATATGCACGTTGTTGTAACATATTTATAGAGGACACGTAGTCCAGACAAAGGCTGCCACGTGGCCCAATGAATTGGTGACATGTGGCTCATCCCCCTTATTTGACACTTGGCAGCATGTCAAAGGGTGGCTGGTGATATCACCAAATCTGAATAAAAGAGGCCAAATTATTCCCTAAGGAGAGGAATAATCAGCTCAAATCCCCATAACAGGAAGAAAGTGATTGGTTAAAGAGCTCAAGGCAATGACACTATGACAAGTGTCATCCTCTCATTGCTCAACCAATCACATCCCTCTATTTTAGGGTGCTCCTTTCTATACATAAATACTGTAAATAACTCCTCATAATCAGGTAAAAGGGACACAACTACTCTCTTAAACTTGCTCTCTCAAAATTCATGCTCAGATTTTATCTATAGTATACTAACTTAAGCATCGGAGAGGGAATCAAACCCAAACCTCCGGTTTGGTTTTCCCTTTTGCAGGTTCGGGAACGAAACTACGTCTCTGCACAAGCCTCCCAATATTATCAACCCTACACCTGTCCACCATCTGGACAAACACCGTTTACTACAAGTTCACGTAAAACATTTGGCGCCGTCTGTGGGGAGGCGCAGAGATGACAGATTGCAATTCGTCCAACCGAGGACAAAGGATGAGTCCTTATGTTCAGGTCAATGACACAGTTGATGATGAACGTCCACCCCGAGGACGAGACGGTCCTCGTCAGAATGATCCGATCGGGGCAGTATTAGAGCCAAATTCTGCTCTTCCCGTCACAGCAGCTCATTTGGAGAATGCTCTAAACGACTTTCAAGCCAAAATGGCCCAAGTTGTCCAAGAGCAGATTAAAAACAATATGCTGTTTTTCAGGATAGGCACCCAGCCAGAGTCAAGGCCTACACCTAGGAGAGGAGCCTCCCAGGAGAATGTAGCTGGACCAAGCGGAGCTAGACGACCAGAAGAAGCTCGAAGAACGTCTAGGGGAAGGCATCCTGCTCGTAGTGAGCAACCACGTCGTCTAGACTGGAATCTGGTGGTCACCAACCCGGTGAACCGACCAGTGGATGGTCGTCGAATGGAGACTGACGCTAGGGAATACTTGCAAGCAAAGAGGGTAGCGGCCCAACAGAGGTCGGCTACTGGATCAACGCCATACTTGCAGGACCCCAGTCTGAGGATTCGGAGTCACTCTGGAGCAAGGAAGGACTCCGTCTATCTATGAACCTCGTCAAGACCGAACAGTTTTTCAGCCCAATGTTTACTGGAGGACTTCTCAGCAGAATGTTTATAGGCGAGGGTCCCAGGAGGTCAGTTCGTCAAATCCAGTCCTCAGGGAATGTCGAAGATATACAGTTCCAGTTGATGCACGCTTTAGGGAGCTACGCATAGATTGGCCGACGCCTTTCTCAGCCAGAGTAATGCAAGCCCCTCCCTGTGCTAAGGTTAAGCTACCAACCATTGATCCGTTTGACGGCACTACTAATCCAGATGATCATCTTTCAGCATACAAACACCAAATGTATGTCTAGGCTGTGGACGATGCTACATGGTGAAAGAACTTCCCGGCTACCCTGAAAGGGGTTGCTCAGAAATGGTTTAACAATTTACCAGCAAATTCCATCAACAACTTTAATGAGTTAAGTTACTCATTTACCAGTCACTTTGTAGCCAACAGGCAAGAACAGAAGACCAGTATTCATTTGGGGAAGATCGTCCAAGCCCCAAAAGAATCTCTGAGAAGTTTTATGAAAAGGTTTAATCTTGAAGCCCTCCAGATCTACGACTTGAATGCTGGTGTAGCTTTCGATGCATTCATTCGAGGACTGCGTCCAGGAAGCTTCAAGTTTGACTTGGTCAAGAAGAAAGTAAGCACTTTGGCCGAAGCTTTAAGGGAAGCCGAAGCTTTCATACATGCAACAGAGGTGTGTGCTGAAGCTAAGCACTCAGAGTCTAAGAAGCCCGAAAGGCCTGTTCAAAAATCTAAGAACAATCCTAAGAAGGCTGAGACCTGGGTAGTGTCTTCAAGCACAACCCCGTCAAGAAGAGAGAAAAGAAAAGAAAGGGCTGTGTTAGCTGAGCCTATTGAGTTTAATAAGGACCAGTACTCCATCCTTATGGAAATCAAGGATCAGCATGAACTCAAAGCCCCAGCCGAGATGAAGACGCCTTACAAGAACCGCGATAGAAGTAAGTATTGTCACTTCCACAAAGATTGTGGGCATGAGACTAATGAATGTAAGCACTTGAAGAGAGCTTTGGAGCACCTTGCAAAGCAGGGAAAGATGAATCAGTATGTGTCTCGTGAAAGTCTTTTTCAGAAGAAGGATTTTCGGCAGAGTAAAAAGAAAGAAAGTGTTAGTACTGATGAAGATGTAGTTTTGGTGATATCCGGCGGATTTGCGGCCGGAGGACCAACTTTGCGAGGGTACAAAAATTATGTTAGGGAGCTCGGCCAAGTGTTGCTAACAGGAAAAACCAAGGTGGACCCGTTCCCCTTGGTGACGGTGAGTGAGGGAGATCGTGGTCAGATTAAAACCCCTCATGATGATCCCCTGGTCGTAGAAATGAAGATTGCCAATCTAAGAGTACGAAGGATCCTCATCGACACTGGCAGCTCAACTGACATTATTAGCGCTGATTGTTTGTCAAGACTGGAGTTTGATGAAAAAGATCTTCTTCCAGTCCATCATCCGATTATAGGATTTGGAGGTGGAATCATACATCCGGTCGGGACGGTGTCGTTGCCCGTCCGAGTCGGAGAGAAGGAAAAGAGTAGAACTATGTTCATAAAGTTTTTGGTTGTCAAGGATCTGACAGCATACAATGTAATTCTGGGACGTCCTACGCTCAATAACATTAAGGCGGTCATCGTCACTCATCTCATGTTGATGAAGTTTGAGTGTGACGATGACCAGGTCAGCACAATCTACGGAGACCAGCGGGCCGCTAGGGAATGTTATCTTACAACCTTAAAGCCTTCGTCATGGAAGTTGAGTGAAGTTGAGCCCATGGATTTAGACGAGCCCAAAGGGGCTGGGGCAGAGACAATAGGAACGACCAGAATGAAGGAGGAAAAATTCAAACGAACGCTGCTTCCATAAGGAAGCCGGCTGGAGAAAGAAGTGAACTATATGTTACTTCCGAAAGGAAAACAGCAAGAGATTTGCCCAGCAAGAAAAGGAAGTTCACCCAGGTGAAAGAGGAACCTAGGTCTTCAGCCGAGGTGACGGCGATAGCAAGCTTGACTCTTGATCGTCCGAAGCCTGCAGAAGCTCCTTTAAGCATCTGTTTAGACAATGCCCGTCCAGAGAGGACTTTGCAGATTGGAGCAGGCTTAAAACCCGAGTTATAAGGAGCTATCGTCACACTATTGAAGATATATCAGGATATCTTTGCCTATAGGGCAGAAGAGATGCCGGGGATTGACCCCGACGTGGCCGTTCATCGGCTAAATGTTGATCCAGCCAGAAAACCAATCAGGCAGAAGAAAAGACATTTGGGACCTGTCAAGAATCAAGCTGTAGATGACGAGGTCAAAAAACTGCTGGAGGCCGGTTTCATCAAAGAAACCCACTATCCTGATTGGGTGGCGAATGTGGTAATGGTCCCCAAGCCGAATGAAACCTGGAGGATGTGTGTCGACTATACGGACCTGAACCAAGCCTGCCCCAAAGATAGTTTTCCTTTGCCCAAGCTGGACCGTCTGGTGGATTCGACGGCTGGACATGCGTTGCTGAGCTTCATGGATGCTTATTCAGGGTTCCATCAGATCCCCATGCCGCCGGAGGACCAGGATAAGACTTCATTCATAACAGAAAAAGGGCTGTATGGTTGGCTAATGATGCCTTTTGGTTTGAGTAATGCACCAGCAACTTTTCAGAGGCTTATCAATGAGATCTTTTCGCCTCAGTTGGGACAAAATTTGGAAGCATACATTGACGACATGATCGTCAAAAGCCAAGAAGAAACAGATCATGTTAAAGACCTGCTTGAAACTTTTGAAACATTGCACAAGTATAAATTAAGACTCAATCCAAAAAAGTGCGTTTTTGGGGTTTCAGCTGGCAAGTTCCTTGGGTTTCTAGTAGATCAGCGTTGGATAGAAGCAAACCCTGAAAAAATCCAAGCAATACTCGAGATGAAGCCTCCAACAAAGGTGAAGGAAGTACAGCGGCTGACTGGTTGTTTAGCGGCAGTAGGACGATTTTTGTCCAAGTCAGGTGACAAGTGTCATCATTTTCTTGCGACGATAAAGAAGACAACAAAGTTTAGTGGACTCCTGAAGCAGATGAAGCCTTACTTGAAATCAAGAAGCATTTACATCAGCTCCCCCGTCTGATAAGTCCGGTGGTAGGGGAGAAGTTGTATGTTTACCTGGCTGTTTCTCTTGAAGCAGTCAGTGCAGTACTGTTAGCTGAGAGAGATGCTATACAAACCCCTATATACTTGATATCACGTATTTATATAGACTTTTCTCCCTTATTTAAAAGCTAATTTGTGCGTCATTGGAGCTCTTGGGAGCTATTTTATGCTAACTATCGTAAATAGTTGTGGTTTCGTGTTTTAGTGTTGAATAGCAGGTTTTAGGGAGTTTTCTCCTTATTCCCGAGCCATTTGGAAGCAACCACGGCTTTACGAGATGTTACGAGGCACGTAGGATGGCTCACGAGCTTTATGGATAGTTTAGGAGGTCCCAAGACCCTTAAGCGTGAAGATTAGAGAGCCAAAGAGTCAAAAAGGAGGTTTCCGTGCACTGATCGGGCAGAATGGCCGGATCGGGCGAAGATTTATTGATCGGGTATGAAAGTCGCGGACCCGATCGGGCAAGGTGTGCCCGATCAGATCAAGCGAGCATCATTGCACCAGACCCGATCGGGCATAGTGTGCCCGACCCGATCGGGTGGGGTGCTGCTAGGTCTCATTGTGAAGCTGCGGACGAGGAGAAGCTGCTGGGCTCATTTACCTCCAGGCCCGATCGGGTGCTGCTGCTTGGCTCGATCGGGTGGGCCGTAATCTCAGATTTAGGCGTGCTATGAAGCTGCGTTGGAAACAAAGGGGCAATTTGGGCTGATTGTGTCACTGCCCGATCGAGTACTGCTGTTTGGCCCGATCGGGTCTGGCGCTATTATTCGCGGACTTCGTTAATTAGTTTCCTATTTTAATTAGACTTGAGGGGTATTATAAATACTTGTTTTCTCATTAATTAGAGACATCTTTTATTCATCTTTTTACTGCTTTAGACTCTAGTCATTTCTCATTGTTCTTAGTTTAATTCAAACACTTTAGATTAGATTAAAGGTGATCAAACCTATTCCGATTTCAATAAAAGTTCCTGCTTTCCGTCAATTGGTATTCTTTCTTACTCTAATCTCTTTTATTATTCTTAATTGCTTAGTTTATTTATTCAATTATTCTTGATGCAATTATTAGGGTTTTACCTTAGTTTTGTTGTTATTAATTCGATTATGAGTGAGTAGTTCAATTTCTAGGGATTTAGAGAGGGAAGCCATGTTTATACCATGATTATTTGAAGGATAATTTAAAACTTACCACCTTAACTTTTCAAGTTTTTCAAAATTACCACCTTTAATTTTTTTCTTCAAAATTACCACCTAACATTTCCATTTTTCTTAAAAGTTCCCACCTCTAGACGATTTTTGGTAAAATTTGTTCATCAAATTTTAAAATTTTAAAGAAAATTGCAAAGAGTAAGTGATAATTTCAAGAAAAAATGCTAATACTATAATAAAACAATGCATATGTAAGACTAATTTAATGATTTGGTTAACAAATTTCAACAAAAATCGTCTAGAGGTGGGAACTTTTAAGAAAAATGGAAATGTTAGGTGGTAATTTTGAAGAAAAAAAATTAAAGGTGGTAATTTTGAAAAACTTGAAAAGTTAAGGTGGTAAGTTTTAAATAATCCTTATTTGAATTGCTATTAGTTTCTAGGGTTTGATGAGATAGGTTATGGTGTGATTTGTTCTTATTGAGTAATTAACGTTATTGCGCAGTTTCTTTGATTACTTGAGGTTAATAATTGTTTGCACAGATCCGTCTTACTTTTAGAGGCCTAGTACACACCAGTAATTCTGATTATGTTTGTGAACATGCTGCATATGTTGAATTATGGACGTTGAGACTTAACCATAGCTTGACACGTGTTCTAATCTATCAATTCTCGACCTAGGTTCTGATAGTTATTTGATCCTTTGATTGGTATAAGCATGGTGGACCGAACTAATTCCCTAGATCTTTAATTCATAGTTAAATTCCGATCTTTATATTGCTTTCTAGTAGTTAATTTTTAGTTCAGCTGAATTCTATCTGATTTTTGTCTGAAGTAGCTTTTTAGCTGAATATTAACTTAGAACTCCGTCTCTCTGTGGATTCGACCCTACTTCCCTTGACTACCATTGTTAGAGGACTTAGGTTTATCTTTGATTAGGTGATACGACTTTAGCCTATCAATACTTTGTGAGTCAAGTACTCAAGGATGCAGAGAGCAGATATACTGTTGTAGAGAAGTTCGGTCTGGCCTTAGTAGTGGCTAGCCGAAAGCTAAGGCCCTATTTCCTGGCTCACAATATAGTTTTTTATACTGATCAGCCGCTAAAGCAAGTCTTACAGAAGCTAGAGGCGGCTGGAAGAATGCTCAAATGGGCGAATGAACTAAAGATGTTCGACATTACTTTTGTACCAAGGAAAGCGATTAAGGGACAAGCCTTGGCAGACTTCATTGTTGAACAAACTCGACCAGTGCTGAATCCGGTAATAGACCCCTCTGAGGGCAGTCAGTGTTGGAAGCTAATGGTAGATGGTTCGTCTACCACTCAGGGAAGTGGGGCAGGCCTTGTTTGTCAGTCCCCTGAGAAAGATAAGTATGAATATGTCGTACGTTTTAAATTTCCGGCGTCCAATAACGAAGCTGAATATGAAGCCTTATTGGCCGGAATCCGTGTTTGCCGAGCAGCAGGAGCTAGAGAGTTAGAGGCTAAGTCAGATTCTTTTCTGGTCATCACCCAGGTTAATGGGGAGTATGAATGCAAAGAGGCCTCCATGGCTAAGTATCTCCAGCTGGTAAAAGAAGAAATCAAGCAATTAGATGGATTCAACTTGGTACAAGTACCTAGGTCTGAGAATCATCAGGCTGATTCTTTGTCTAAACTAGCAAGTTCTGCCTTAGGCGACACCCCAAGAACTGTTTTCTGGGAGGTTCAAGAAAAGAAGAGTATTGATCAAGAAGAGGTGATGTTTTTGAGGCGATGGAACAACTGGATGGAGCCTATTCTTCACTACAAAAGACCGGCCAATTACCAGAAGTCTCGGCAGAAGCAAAATATGTTAAGGCTCATGATAAATGGTTCGAAGTTTGGGATGAGACATTGTACAAGAAATCATATGATCGTCCGTTGTTGAAATGTATTACCAGGGAAGATGGCCTTGAAGTACTGAAGAACTTGCATGAGGGTGTTTGTGCTTCGCACATTGGCGGCCAAGCATTGGCTGAAAAGGCACGCATAATTGACTATTTCTGGCCAACGTTGAATGCTGATGCCGTGGAGTATGCAAAAAAATGCGATAGCTGCCAGAAGCATGGCCATCTCTTTAAAAGGCCGTCAAATTTTCTAACACCAATCCTGACTCCTTTGCCGTTGATATCACGTATTTATATAGAGTTTTCTCCCTTATTTACAAGCTAATTTGTGCGTCATTGGAGCTCTTGGGAGCTATTTTGTGCTAACTATCGTATGTAGTTGTGGTTTCGTGTTTTATATTGAATTGCAGGTTTTACGGAGTTTTCTCCTTATTCCCGAGCCTTTTGGAAGCAACCACAGCTTTACGAGATGTTACGAGGCACGTAGGATGGCTCACGAGCTTTATGGATAGTTTAGGAGGTCCCAAGACCCCTAAACGTGAAGATTAGAGAGCCAAAGAGTCAAATGAGGTTTCCGTGCACTGATCGGGCAGAAATGGCCCGATCGGGCGAAATATTATGATCGGGTACGAAAGTTGCGGACCCGATCGGGCAAGGCGTGCCCGATCAGATCGGGCGAGAACACATGTGCCCAGACCCGATCGGGCACCTACCGCCCGATCCCATCGGGTCTAGTGCTGCTAGGTCTTATTGGGACGCTGCGGAGGAGGCGAGCTTGCTGGCACTTTTTGTCGCCAGACCCGATCGGGTGACTACCGCCCGACCCGATCGGGTGGGCCGCTTTTCTCGCCTTATTGCTGCACTGCTGCTGCCAGAGCCCAGAAGTGAAGTTGGGAGAATTTGTATGTGGACCCGATCGGGTACTGTGCTCGGGCCCGATCGGGTCTGGTGCTTTAATCGCGCTTTTTCACTTTTTGTTTCCGTTTTTAGTGAACTTGAGGGGTATTATAAATACCTTTTCCTCATTATCTTTCATTATCTTTTATTCATCTTTCATTAGGTTTTAGACTAGCTTTATTCTACATTGCTCTTAGTTTAATTCAAACACTTTAGATTAATTTAGAGGTGATCAAACCTATTTCGATTTCAATAAAAGTTCCTGCTTTCCGTCAATTGGTACTCTACTCTACTCTTTATCTCTTTAATCACTTTGATTGCTTAGTTTATTTATTCAATTATTCATGATGCAATTGTTAGGGTTTCATATTAGTCTTATTGTTGTCAATTCAATTATGAGTGAGTAGTTCTCTATCTAGGGTGTTAGATAGGAAAGCCATGTTTATACCATGATTGTGATTTAGATTTCTATCAATTTCTAGGGCTTGATTAGGGTGATTGTGATGTGGTTTGTTCTTATTGAGTAATTAATGTCAGTGTACAATTTCATTGATTGCTTGTGGTTAATAGTTGTTTGCACAGATCCGTCTTACGACTAGAGGCCTAGGACACATCAGTAGTTCTGATTACGTTAGTGAATATGCGGCGTATGTTGAACTATGAGCGTTGAGTCTTAACCATAGCTCAACATAGGCTCTAATCCCCCGACTCTTGACTTAGGTTTTAATAGTAGTTGACCCTATTTGATTGGTATAAGCATGGTGAACCGACCTAATACCCTAGACTTTTATTCCATAGTTTAATCCTCGATTTATTCAGTCTTCCGTAGTCTATTCCTTAGTTTAATTAATTCCTTCCTGATTTCATCTGGAGTAGCTGAATTGGTTGAATTTTGATTTAGAAACTCTGTCTCCCTGTGGATTCGACCCTGCTTCCACTGACTACCTAGTTAGAGGTCCGTAGGTTTATTTTTGATTAGGTGACACGACTAAAAACTATCAAATTTTGGCGCCGTTGCCGGGGAGACGGCTAGTTTTCTAAGTTTTTGTTTGGTTATTTGGTCTACTTCTCTGTGCCTCATTGGAACTTCATTGTTCTAATTGAGGTACGTTTTTTTTTCTTTTTTTTATTTTTTTTCTTATTTTTGTAAATTCTTTATTTCTCTCTCTCTTACTCATGAGTTTATATGGAGTGGCCGGCTTATAATTCGTATGGGGAAGGTTACCCTAATTTTCAAGGGCATTATGACAATAATAATGGATACTCCAATTATCAGGGGCAAGACTATAATAATGGGTATTCTAATTTACAAGAGCAATATAATTTTGATAATGGGTATTACAATAGTTATGTGTCTGATGCATATTCTTATTGTCAATATCCAAATAATTTGTGCATGAATTCCCATGATATTAACCATTTCCCTAACGAGCCCTATGCAACTGATTATACTTATTCTGACCCATATGGAGTCCATAATTATTCACAATCTGAATCTTCAGAGAGTCTAGATTTACTTAAGCAGATGATTGAGTCTTGTGGTGAACGAATTGAAAAATCTAATCAAGACTTGATGTGTTACATCACACAACGAATTGAAAAATCTAATCAAGACTTGATGTGTTACCTCACACATGTCTCAAATTATGAAAAATCGCTTGCTATGCAACTTGATGGTCAACGGGCGATTTATGATGATAATGATTGTGATGATGATTGTGTTGAGAATGCCATATTAGAGGTGAATGATAAGACTCTGACTCCTGATATTGAAAAGCATGATCAGACTGAGGGGAGTGTAGATGTAATGAATGTTTTGATAGAAGAGGAACTCTTGATTGAGAGCCCTTGTGTTGACGAGCCCATTATTGAGGATGGTGAAATCGTAAGTAAAACCGTCAAGGTTGAGCCTATTATTCCCTGTCCCTATATTCCATCTTCACATAGACTTGATCTTGTCCCTTCTCTCCCTATTCGCCATGCCCTATATTTTCTCATAGTTGCGGTTGCTCCTATTCTCTCCTTGAGATCCTCACAGCCTACGTCACAAAAGGGAAGTTGTTCATTGTCCTTCTTTTCTCCCTTTTATTTTGATTTTACTTATCTTCACAAATCATTTATTTTCTCTGATATTATTTATGTGAAGATAGATGCGCTTGTCATCAAGCCATATCTAGTGCTCAATGACATGTTTGCAGGCGCATTTGATAAGTTACTCAAGGCATTGGACTCTTCCAATGATGATAGGATAAGATCGTGTATGGGCATGTTAGGGTACTATTCCTACAACCCTGTTCCTCTTCTGACTGATGTTTGAGGTAATATGGTCGTGCGGGACCTTTATAAACCAGCGCTGTGCGAGAGGCAACTCGTATCTTTTTTTTCCCTTTTTCCTTTTCTTTTTATTTTTTTTATTTTTTTTCTTCTTTTTGTGAGCGAGAGTGAGGGTACTAACATTTTTTTGCCTCTTAGCATAGTCCTTGTCACCTTTTGGCATTGAGGACACTGCCAAGTTCAGCTTGGGGGAGGAGTTCTGTTTGTATTCTCTATCTCTTTTACTGCTTTCTAGGATAGATTTACTGCTTTCGAAAAATTCTGAAAAAATTCAAAAAAATATGGTTCCCATGACTGGTTTAGTTGCCTCCCTGTGCCCCTTGTTGTGCTCTATTTGAAATTGATTTGACTTTGTTTTCTGGATAGCTGGGCATTTGTGATCTTGAGGCTATGATTTGATGTTTGATTGCTATGATTTCGAGCATTTCTGGATTATATTAGACCACTTTGTGCTGCATACCTGAATTGGTTAGACTGTGAGGCCTCTTTGTAGCCTATTGGATTCATATTATTATCCAGTCTATTCTTGTGTGTTAGTTCCTCTTTAGTGGATTGATCTTGACTTTGACTTCGTACTTGTCTGATTTTAGATGACTTGTAGCATGTGCTGTGATAGAGGCGTTCTTTTGTCTTATTCATTGAGCTTCAGAGTGAGTTTTTGATATACTTTTATCCTCCTTAGCCCCGCTGAGCCTAATGACTTGTTTCGTGTTACTTAAACCCCTATTATGAGCCAAAAGCCTTCACTTGATATTATTCCAAGCCTAGCTTGGGGGAGCTTTTGTATGGGTTGAGTTTGAGATTGGTTTGTTGGTTTAGTTTGGTTTTTGAGGAACTTAAAAGTGTATTTGCTGTGGTTTGAGAGTGAGAAAGAGAAAAGAAAAGCAAGTTTAGAGTTGCGTGAATGAAGTTCAGAAAAATGAAAGAAAAATGAAATGAAAATTCAAAAGAATTCTAGTTCTTTCATTCACGTACGTTCATAAAAGAATATTCGCTCCATTGCTAGAAAATTGGGTTTGTTATGAGCTTTTCATTGATTTATGAGAGTTGGGTTACTTTACATGGTTTTATGGTGATTGTTGGGAGTTGTGTAGGCCATCCTAGGCCTTGTTTGAATGATTTATGCTCCCCCTTTCTTGGTTTTTCCACCACATTACCCAAAAGTATCCCCTACCTCTCGCCTAAGCCCCATTACAACCCTATAAAGTCCTCTTGAGCTTATGTCTGCATTGTTCATTTGATTGATTTCGAGTTAGTTTGTCAAAGTTAAAGAGTATTTCTGCTAATTGAGTCGACTTGACTAGGATGAGCGTCATTGAACCTTCTTAAACACATGAGAGTGTGAGTGGGAAGGGTACTTATGGTCGGGTTGGTGAGTGTTCGGGCACATTCTTTGCCTGCCACAAAATTGAGAGGAGTGACACCCTTGTGAGTGCCTTTTCAGGACTTGTATGCTTTGTGGATGCTTGAGTTTGATAAATTGCTTGAATGATTGGTGGTTGGATGGATTTGATGAGCCAAACTTGAATTATGCCTGCTTGAACGATTCTTAGTCTTGAAAATATTTTGAGCTTTGATTTGTTTTTATCTTTGGGGTGAGGTAATCTATTCCATGTTCATGTGCTGTTTGCTTGAGGACAAGCAAAGGTTTAGCTTGGGGGAGTTTGATATCACGTATTTATATAGAGTTTTCTCCCTTATTTACAAGCTAATTTGTGCGTCATTGGAGCTCTTGGGAGCTATTTTGTGCTAACTATCGTATGTAGTTGTGGTTTCGTGTTTTATATTGAATTGCAGGTTTTACGGAGTTTTCTCCTTATTCCCGAGCCTTTTGGAAGCAACCACGGCTTTACGAGATGTTACGAGGCACGTAGGATGGCTCACGAGCTTTATGGATAGTTTAGGAGGTCCCAAGACCCCTAAACGTGAAGATTAGAGAGCCAAAGAGTCAAATGAGGTTTCCGTGCACTGATCGGGCAGAAATGGCCCGATCGGGCGAAATATTATGATCGGGTACGAAAGTTGCGGACCCGATCGGGCAAGGCGTGCCCGATCAGATCGGGCGAGAACACATGTGCCCAGACCCGATCGGGCACCTACCGCCCGATCCCATCGGGTCTAGTGCTGCTAGGTCTTATTGGGACGCTGCGGAGGAGGCGAGCTTGCTGGCACTTTTTGTCGCCAGACCCGATCGGGTGACTACCGCCCGACCCGATCGGGTGGGCCGCTTTTCTCGCCTTATTGCTGCACTGCTGCTGCCAGAGCCCAGAAGTGAAGTTGGGAGAATTTGTATGTGGACCCGATCGGGTACTGTGCTCGGGCCCGATCGGGTCTGGTGCTTTAATCGCGCTTTTTCACTTTTTGTTTCCGTTTTTAGTGAACTTGAGGGGTATTATAAATACCTTTTCCTCATTATCTTTCATTATCTTTTATTCATCTTTCATTAGGTTTTAGACTAGCTTTATTCTACATTGCTCTTAGTTTAATTCAAACACTTTAGATTAATTTAGAGGTGATCAAACCTATTTCGATTTCAATAAAAGTTCCTGCTTTCCGTCAATTGGTACTCTACTCTACTCTTTATCTCTTTAATCACTTTGATTGCTTAGTTTATTTATTCAATTATTCATGATGCAATTGTTAGGGTTTCATATTAGTCTTATTGTTGTCAATTCAATTATGAGTGAGTAGTTCTCTATCTAGGGTGTTAGATAGGAAAGCCATGTTTATACCATGATTGTGATTTAGATTTCTATCAATTTCTAGGGCTTGATTAGGGTGATTGTGATGTGGTTTGTTCTTATTGAGTAATTAATGTCAGTGTACAATTTCATTGATTGCTTGTGGTTAATAGTTGTTTGCACAGATCCGTCTTACGACTAGAGGCCTAGGACACATCAGTAGTTCTGATTACGTTAGTGAATATGCGGCGTATGTTGAACTATGAGCGTTGAGTCTTAACCATAGCTCAACATAGGCTCTAATCCCCCGACTCTTGACTTAGGTTTTAATAGTAGTTGACCCTATTTGATTGGTATAAGCATGGTGAACCGACCTAATACCCTAGACTTTTATTCCATAGTTTAATCCTCGATTTATTCAGTCTTCCGTAGTCTATTCCTTAGTTTAATTAATTCCTTCCTGATTTCATCTGGAGTAGCTGAATTGGTTGAATTTTGATTTAGAAACTCTGTCTCCCTGTGGATTCGACCCTGCTTCCACTGACTACCTAGTTAGAGGTCCGTAGGTTTATTTTTGATTAGGTGACACGACTAAAACCTATCAGCCGTTCGCTAAGTGGAGAATGGACATTCTAGGCCCTTTTCCCATGGTGGCCGGACAGAAAAAATTTGTTATTGTGGCTGTGGACTATTTTTCGAAGTGGGTAGAGGCTGAAGCAGTTAGGAGTATTAAGACGAATGACGTAAAAAGGTTCATCTGGAAGAACATCATAACGCGATTTGGGATGCCCCAGTCGATTGTGTTCGACAATGGACCACAGTTTGAGACTCCTAAACTGAAGGACTGGCTCTCAGAGAGAGAGATTAAATCCCACTTTGCTTCTGTTGCACACCCACAAGCAAACGGCCAGGTAGAAGCTTTCAATAAGATCATATCAGAAGGTATAATAGGTAGGGAGTGAGAGAGAGAAATTGAAAAAAAATTGGCTGCAAGAGTTGTTCTTCAAGATGAACCGAGAGTGATCTTAGTTCTTCAAGATGAACCGAGAGTGATCTTATCTTGATTTTTCCTTTTTTTTATGTTAACACGATTCACTTTCTTTCTTTATTGTTTCTTTTCCTAATCGTAAGTGTTAACTCGATTCACTTTCTTTCTTTATTGTGCTAATCCGAGTTTCAGACTATATTTTTACTGTGATCTGAAATATCCCTTACAAATGCAAGAATCACTGAAGTTCGTTGGTGAAGGGAGTCACAGCCACAAAGTGAAATTTCAGTGGGCAGGCTTAGGATCCCAGTTTCAGGATTCCAAATTAACAAGATTTTGCTATTTGTGAATTTATTTTTAGATTATGGATTACACATACTAGAAAATGTGAATGATTTTGGTGCCTACCTGTTGTTGACTGACTCTTCTTAGTACCGCTCTATATGTGCACTCCAAATTAGACCTCATTTCCTATTATATTTTTTTTTTGTTTTTGATTGTTGGCACCTCATTTCCTTCTTGACATACTTTCCATATAAATCGTCCGAATCAAATAACTGAAATTTTTATTTAGCTTTCTTACAACTTCTTGTGCCATTTTTATTTAGCTTCGTTTTATTTCGGGTATGTTAAAGATCAAAAACCGCTACGATGAACAATGAACAGGCGCCCTTTTCGATAACCAAATCTGGTTTTTCGCGTGGTTGCATTGGTAAGTTATATTTAGCTACGAGAAGGTTTATTTTTCCTGGGTTGTTGAGTATAGATCTTAGGATTGAGTTTACAAATTTTTTTCCATGAAGAGATTTTAGTCTGCTAATCTAATTCATGAATTGTTTTGTTTGGTTCTCTGCTTCATGAATCCTTTGTTTTCATTAATTTTGCTTTTTCCCTATTAATTATTTTCTTGAGTTGTTTTTCTTTTTCCCTTTTCTTCACATATTTTACTTTAGGATTTTGGAACTTCTGATCTCATTCCTATCCTTCTTCTGTACACGCCCCTTTCTCTTCTCCTTTTTACCCCCCATTCTCTCTTTTCTCTATATTGTTCTTTTTTTGTTGTTTTGAATTTTGATGGTAGATTATTGACTTCTATTTTTTTCTTTTTGTTTATTTTGTATTTAGTTTTTTTTGAAGGCACAAATAGAATCAAGGAAGGTTGAAAGTAGTCAAAATGGCAACCTAGCTACAAGCAAGAATGTTGTCCAAGATCCGGCAAATGAATTATTCTTAGTAAAAAAGGTTATTCTTGGTTCTTTTTTACTATCTCTCTCCATGAAATTATTTTTTTTGCAACCTAATTAGAAAGAATCAAAGTAGATCATATGTTGTAAGAACAAAACCATACTTTTTGGATGATAAGGGTCATAGTTTTGCGAGAGTGACGTGTTATGAATCAAATTGATACTTTAATGTCAGAGTTGTACTTGTGTAAAATCAGTTTTCACTTTCTAAGGTCTTTTTATATTCATCTCCAATTTTTTTCTAGGGTTTGAGAAAACAGAGCTTTGGATCAGAGCTTGAATTTCCACAGGTATTATTGCATTTTTTTCCTAATTGTTGTTTACATTTGTTGTGATTAGATTATTTTTCTATGCTTATTGCTACTTCAGCGTTTCTTAATGTGAATTTAGCTAAATTTATAGAACTTTCTTGATTGTTTGTTTATATTCTTTTCTGAGTTGGAAGATATGATTTTGCTTGTTAAAAACGATTAGTTTGGATTATAGAATGATTGAAAATTCTATATGATTTTGCTTGCTAAAAACGATTAGTTTGGATTATAGAATGATTGAAAATTCTTTTTGACCTGTTATTTGGTTCTTCGGATCTAGCTATATGTTGTCGAATGATGATAAGTTCTATTTTTTTCTTGAATTTTTGTGAACATTTGTGGAAAACGATTAGTTTGGATTATAGAAAATTGTGTCAAAGTATACAATGGTGGAAAGGGTATGCTCGTGTTTTGTAAACCTTAGTTCATTTTTTTCATTTATGAGCTTCATCTTATAACTTATGTTTAACTTGATTTTCATTTTGTTTGTACCTATCTTCTGCAGGTTGTCAATTGATCGATAAAACATGGGAGAGTTTTCATGATGTCAAAGTTCAAGACCGGGGTTTAATATGGTATGCTTGATATATGCAGTGTTTGCTTGCTGAGACAATTTCCTCATATCGTTATATATCATTTCATTCTTCTGCAATTTTATTCCATGGCTTCTCAGGAACACTGACTTGATAGAAACCATTGAGTTGGAAAATTTGCTGATTAATGAATGCATCACTATGCACTTTGCTGATGCTAGGAAAGAGAGCAGAGGAACTCATGCTCATGAAGATTTCACGGTTTGCTCAGCTGCTGTCCTTTATTCTTACTCTGATTTTTTTGAACGCATTTGTTGTTTGAACACTATACTTGCTTGCTCGTTTTTGCAGACAAGAGATGATGAGAATTGGATGAAACACACATTAGGGTATGTGAATCACATTCTATGTTGTTGTTCTAACTATTGCATGCTAATAGCACGCATTAATAACTACTACATAATCTTACTCAAACTCCAATTGTTTTACATAATTGCTACTCTATTTCCATTTAAGATCATTCATTCCTGCATGTCCGGACTTTATTTAGTGAAACATATAGATCTGCTGAGAAGCTATGAGGGAGTGATGATATAGAATGATATGGCTAAGTTTCATGGTATTCTTAGCTTCAATAAAGGGGGATAAAAGGAGATAACAACATGGTTTGGATGCTTTCTCAGTTGTAAAACTTATGGCAAATTAATAAAGACCATCCCTTTTTTATTTTGAATCTGAACACAAAAAGTTATCATTTCATCAGCGTCCGCTTTAGATGCATCACTTTTATAGTCTTTTTATTATCAGTAGCTCCACTAAATAGTGGACATTTTCAACAACACTTCTAATGCAATTCTTTCAATTATGCAGATATTGGGAGAACGAGAAGGTTAGACTAGATTAACAGCCAGTGCACATGAACACATTGGATGATGAGGTGGAGTCTTTCCCTCCTAAAGCTCGTGTATATTAATGTTGTCCAGCACGAAGACTGCTTCCTGCGTTAAGCTCGTGTATATTAATATTGATTCTCTTTGTCTTCCTTCTTATCTCTTTTCTTCCTCTATCTCCTTCTGTATTTGGCTTCAATTATTGGAGCAGAAAACCTATTTGCCGAGTTATCAAGATTGTTTCTATTCATATTTGCAGATATCTCTCCATCTTTAGTTTGATCTAACTTTTTAAATTAACTTCATTTCTTTTTTTAGGTCTAGATCGAAGGAGAGACCCGTTATCTACAAGTGTTTCATCAATTTGTCGGTTGATAGGAGAAAGAAGAAAGCAATGCAGCAGCCTCCTCCGGTAAATCTCGTTGAGGTTTATTCCTTTCTTTTCCAGTTTTCCTATTTTGTTGCTCGCTTTTTGAGCATTTTCTTGTTCTTTGCCTTCCTTTTTGGGCTGTTGATTTTAGATCTCTTTCATGAAATTTATTTGCAGACATAGAGAAGAGAGAGTGTATCTTGTTTTCCTCATCTCTTAGTTCTTGATCTTGTCTTGAAGGAGTTCGCTATGTCGGCATTTATGGATAGGACTCAACTTAGGTTTGTGGATTATGAGAACATGAAAAATTCTCAACATCTTAATTTCATTATCCATTCAAATAATGTTGTCTTTTATTATGTAGGAAGGCTTACATGGAGAATGTGATAATCAGTAATTGCTTGGAGCGCCAGGTAGATTCTTTTTTCATCCTCTTCCTTGTAACAGTTCCTTATAGTAGTTGCCTGCCAATCCCTAACCTTTAAAAGTAAGAAGTTGGTTTACTGTTCTGATAAACAGTGCTTTGAGTGTTAAAACACTGAATATCATTGTTCACAGCATATTGTTCTCCATCCTTCTTTCTCCTGCTTTTTTTGCTTGGTTAACCGTTGGCCATGTCGCCCTTTTCGACTGAATATTAGTTCTCTTTATCCATCACTTTCTCTCAAAGAAGAGAGGGAGAGGAATTGAGAGAGAGTACCGATGGTGGATGGCAGCATGAGCTTGAGATCGTCATATCCATGGCTTCTTCCGTTTTCGTTTTTTGTATTTCTCTCTCTTCTCCTTCTTTGTCGTCTTTTCATTTTGATATTTGCGCTTCTTCGAGGTACAGAAGAATCAATTTCAATTTCTGCCATTTATGATGTTTTGAGGTTTTAATTATTGCTATTTTGTTGTTGCTTTTGTCGATTTTGTTTGGGTTGTTGGAAAAATTAGGGATTTCACTGTTTTTTATTGATTTTGGTCGCATTGATATGAGATTTGGTGGTGAAAACTGATAATTCTATTGCGTTTGGGTTCTGCTGATGGGTTTGGTCAGGGAGGTGTCAAATTCGTCAGTGTTGCTCTCGGTATTGATGGGTTCAGGGGTGCGATGATCTTGGGTTAATCGTTGGGTTTTAATTGGACCATGGCTTCTCTTCCACTCATGGTGGCAGTGATGGTGGTCATAATTCTTCATCTTTAGAATGTACGTAAGATCGTGGTTGTCGTTCTTCTTGGCTCTTGCTTCGAGTATGGCAATGTGTAAAACTTTTAAATTTTTTTTTGTTTGATGCTTTTATTTTCAGCCATGAATTCAATGAGTTTTGAATTAAAATTGTTATCTTTATATTTCTTGTTTTCAATGGTCACGCAACCTTCTGTCTCGATAATTATCTAATTGGAAAGATCAACCTAACTCACTCTAGAGGAGAAACAACACAAGGAACGGAACAAAATGAAAAGGTTAAACAATCTAATCCCCTAAAAGCTAATAGTATCCCGAAACATAATCTGACAATTTTTCTAGTCACGTAAACTTACTAATTACCCTCCACAAATGTTAGTATGGTATAGCTATCCACTACTTCCCATTTTTTTTTATCTTTTTCAGTAGGGGGTGCTCTCTTAACATTTTCTTGGCATTCTAAAGGGATTGAATTTCTTTAGATCCAAGGATTCTCTCTTGATGAGCCTGAGTTGATTGGAGGCTATTTCTCTGCCGCCAATGGTTGCTATATATTATATTATTTCTTCTTCTGCGGCTGCTTTTTCTAGTGTTGTTGGAGTTTCCGAAGCAGGACCGTGCTTTTTCTAGACAATACTCCACATCTAATATAAAAGGAGAAGTGTAAACCTAGGAGAAGTGTTGCTCACCTGTAATTATATTAGCTCGAGGTGGTTGACAGGATCTAGAATAGTTGTTCCTAAAACTGATCATGATCCTGGAGCGGTTTTTCAGTACATCATAAAACGGTTATTCTCTTTTTTCTTGTAACTTTTTTTGTATACTGTTAGTATGTAAATGCAATGTATGCAATGTGAGGAGTCATGAAGGCTGAAAGTAATCAAAGGGCATGCTACAATCGAGATTAGTCCAAGATACGACAATCAAGTTTCTGAGAATGATACATCACTCAACTCAAATGACAAGTTTGTTCATTTATCTTGAACTTTCATGAATTTAAAATGCCAGCTAACTCTTCTTTATGCACAAGATCTTATTGGTGATTTCATCTGAGTTTTTGTATTATAGGCAGTCTTTTGGTCAAAAATTGAAAAGGACCAGTACTTTTGACTAATGATTTTTTCCACTAAAGCATATGTGTATTATGTGTCTCTGTACATATTGTATTTGACTAAATCGTCTTGCAACTTTTTAAGGGGTTGTCTTCTGAATGCAGGTAATTCATCTCTTAGGCACCGTTTGTTCATCTCTTTGCTCCCTTTAACTCGAGCTATCTACAACTTGATTTCACAATACTGTAGCCTGGTTCACCTTTTTTAATATTATACATTGGAAGGTAAATTTCTCACTTCTCCGTTTAAAGTGAAAATTTCAAAATCAATCACCGCTTCCCTTACAAAATTTCGGTAAGTTTTCTTATTGTTTTTTCTTCATTATGCTTATTGTTAGGGTGTATTAATCTTGCCGCCATCAGTTGTGATGCTTCGACTCAGATGGCGGGTGATTGGTTAACCAGATGGTTGAGGATCTATAGAAATTTTCCATTGCATAAACATTTTATAAGATTGTCTTTTGCTAGGTAGAATTGGTGTGGTTTTGTTAAATATTCCTTTTCTTTTGTATAATTTGCACTTTTATACTTGTAAATTATATAATAATCTGATGAATTAGGTTAATAGTAATTGAGTCGAGCTTTTATCATTTGGTTTGATGTCCATTTTATTTATGTATGGTAATCCTTACAAATATCAACACCGTGATGCTTTTATGGTAAATAGCTTTATATGTATGCTATGCGTGCGAAATAGTAACATAAGGAGTTTGGAGAAATGAAAAAAATATGACTAAAAACGATTGATGTTTTTTAAAAACAAAAACCTACCTTCTTCGATTATAGCAATTTAAACTTTGTTGACTTATTTAATTTTGTTTTCTTCTTTTTTATATATATTTTTAGTGTCCACCCCCTTCTTCCTTTACAATATAGAAATACATAGAAATATGCACAGTGATGGCTTCAGCTACAATATGACTATGTATCCGAATCAAGTTTTGTAGGTCAGTAAGATGGTTGAATGTAAGGTATTTTAAGGATAACATTGTTCTTATAAGTTTTTAAAAAGTTGTAATATTAATTTTACAAATAGAAATTAGGAACTAAAATTTCATTATGTAAGTGCGGTTGAGATACTCGAGTTTAATAAATTTCAAGAGTGAGGGTTAGGGATAGCTCATGGTGAGAACATCCCCTTCAAAGGCTTCAAGTTGTAAAAGGTCTTGCAATCAATTCTAAGCCTTTCTATCTGGCTGGTTTTTGAACTTTTATTTATATAGGAATTGTATCGTGATGTAAAGTATAACATACTTTAGATTAGTGCAACCAATTGACGAGACAATCTGTGCACATCCTAGACTCGGAATCGCGGAGTTGTGCTTTAGATATAACCAAAAATTAGCTAGAGCTATTCATGAATAAGACAGTTAACCTCATAATCTATAACCACTAATTGTTTTAGAATCTCGCTTATTTTAGTTGTTGTAACATGTATACTTACACTCACATGAGGATTTAAAATTGTAAGATCCAGTACTTGGTTCGGATATGCTTGCAATAACACCGTAACCCGAGATGTCCTTATTAAATTTACTAAAAACATACTTCAACATACATATATCAATTCAATACATTAACCATCAGAATATTTTTGCATGATTTATTCCTCAACCTTGGGGGACCGTGCGCAACGCGCACGACCCCACAACTAGTTAGTTAGAAAAGGGTAGAAGATATTGGAAAAGTTGCAAAGTTGCCATATATTTTTTTAAAGAGATACAAGGAAAGCGTTAGGTCATCTTTCTCTCAAACCTAAACTATCTAAAAAGAAAAAAAGCTACAAATTTGTGTCTGTCACGACATCAAACTCCTGTGCTTTTTGACTAATATGATGTCCTTGTTTGGCGAGTTAGTCGGTTACCATGTTGCCTACTCTGAAAATGTGTTCGGCTATCACAGAATTGAAACTTGAAGGAATTTAAGCGATGTTGTTCATAAGAGTCTAAATGCACCTTTGAACTTGCCATTCAAAATGTTGAAGATGACTGAGTTGTCCCCTTCAATGATGAGGTCGAAGACTTTCATATTCCTTGCTTGAATAAGGCCATTACACAGGGCTGCAGTTTATGTTATGAGAGCATATGTCTATCTTAGTTTGTACGCCTTAGCATGTAGTATCTCACATGAAGAATTTATGAGAAAGATGCATATTGCTGCTGAATCTGGAGTGGAGGATCCATCAAAGTTTAACTTGATGAGGTTTTGATGTGGAGGGGACCAACGGAAATGAATGGTGGGAGGAGTTTGGGTTGGTGAAAGAATGAAGTTTTGAGTGTTGGTATCAATGTCATGGAGCAAACGTCATTTCATGTAAGAATGTTTCGCTCGATGTAATATGCGGTTTTGGATGCCACAACTGATTCTTAAAATTTTTGACATTGCGTTCTTTCCATATACTCCAAAGAAGTAGGAGAAATTTTACAGTGGTTGATTTGGGCATGGTTTAGGCGTTGTTGAATAGAGATGGGATGTCTTTTGCGGTGATGGTACAGGCGAGGAAGCTAGTTGTAGCATGATCTTTCCAGAAAGTAGTAGTGTGGGGACTAAATAGAAAAAAGGTGATTAGTGTCTTTATTTGGCGTCTGACAAATAGGCAACAATCTGCAATTGGGATATTTCTTTATTCTAGGTTATTTCGTATAGGGAGCCCATTGTGAATCAGTTGTCTTTTGAACGTTGCTAATAATATTACTATTTAAGGTACAATATCTTCATTATCTGAATATCATTGGCGGTTTATGCTGTGTTTTACGTTTTAATTTTTTTCAGTCCAACTCAATTATTGTTGTATAATCTGAGCACTATAAGAGGGAGGGTGAATTATAGTAAGAGAATCGACATAACTTTTTGCGGAATTAAAAGCTAACTAGGAACATACAATGGAAACACAAGAGATTTTAGTGGGGGAAAACTTCCTAGGTCCAATAAGAAGAAACGACCTCGACCTCAATGGATTTTGACTCAAAATTTCCACTAGAATAGTCCAACAACTCTGTTCACACACCTATTGATTCTCTCAGGCCAACAACAGTGCTAAACTCAAGTTCCCAACAACAGTTCCCACTAACTGTTGTTCCTCTCAAACTTCACTCGAAAGTCTTCCCTTTTCTCTTTCACTTACTTCACTCAAAGCTTTCTTACACTTGCATGAGTTAACTCAAACCCCTGACAATTTCTGTAGATAATGGAAGAGTGAAAACCAAAGACAATAAATATGAATTCTCTTGGGAACAAGGCTCTGACACTTTAGAGAACTTTGGTTTTAAGTTATGTTAGACACAAATTAAACTTAGGATTGAGCTTTCTATTTATAAGGGAATAAGTCATGAATACTCCTTCAATAACTTTCCACTAACTCACTAACTTTTAATTAAACGCATAACAATGATGTTAAACATGGCTTAGTGTTTACTTGGAAAATAATTAAACTATTTTTCTGTAAATTGTAAATAGCAAAATATCTTTTTAATTTATTTAAATAAAAATCTGGTTAAAAGAATCTTTTTCTTTAATAAAAGATAAGATAGTGAAAAACAAAATAATATCTTTTGTAAATCAGAAAATTTATATAAAATCTTTTCCTAACTAATTCCCTAAATAAGTGTATCTAAGTCAAAACGTAATTAGGAAACACAACTTAATGTTGTTTCGCGTAAAATTATTGAGCTCTAAGTTTTTTGATTAGTTTAGTTGTTCCTAAAACGTTTCTATTGGAGTTCCCAGCCATTAATGGCAAAAAAAAAACACGTTTTAGCAACAGATTCTTAAATTTGTTGCTGACTAGCAACGAAACTACCAAACCGTCGGTGACTTTAGCAACTGATATTATCATCCGTCACTATATTTCGCAACAAAAATGGTATCTGTTTCTAAATTTAGCAACAAATGCTAAAATACCGTCGCTGAATAAAGTAGCGGGGGAATTCTTAACTTCCGTTGCTAATTTTGAAACAGAATTTTTCCCTTGCTAATCTTTCGTTTCTATATAAGCCGATTTTTGTATTGATTGTTCCTAAGTCTGTGCCTGACAGGCTAAAGTCGTATCACCTAATCAATGATAAATCCTAAATCCTCTAACAATGATAGTCAAGGAAAGTAGGGTCAAATCCACAAAGGGACGAAGTTTTTAAGTCAATATTCAGCCAAACAGCTACTGCAGACAAGATCAGATAGAAATCAGCCGAACTATTATTTAGACTAAGAAAGCAAAATAAAGTCGGGAATTAAACTATGAATTAAAGGACTAGGGTATTAGTTCGGTCCACCATAATTATACCAATCAAAAGGATCAAACAACTATTAGAACCTAGGTGAAGAGTCGAGAAATTAGAGCACGTGTTAAGCTATGGTTAAGACTCAATGCTCATAATTCAACATATGCCGCATGTTCACTAACATAATCAGAATTACTGATGTGTACTAGGCCTCTAAAAGTAAGACGGATCTGTGCTAACAATTATTAACCACAAGCAATCAATGCAACTACGCAATAACATTAATTACTCGTCAAAGAACAAATCACACCATAATCAATCTAATCAAGCCCTAGAAACTAATAGCAATTCAAAAGTAATTCATGGTATAAACATGGTTTTCCGCCCTAAAACCCTAGAAACAAGACTCCTCAGACATAATTGAATCAACAGTAATAAAACTAATATGAAACCCTAATCTATACATCATGAATCAATTCCATAATCAAACTGAACGGTTAAGAAATAACTAAAGAGATTAAGGGTAAAGAATAGTACCAATTAACAAAAACAATAACCTTTATTGAAATGAATCCAAGGTTCAATCACCTTTGAAATTAATCTAAGTGTTTAAACTAAGAAAAGCTCTCTAAACTAATACTAAACAAAACTGAATAATAGATGTATTTAAAATAATGAAGTTTAGGTATTTATAATAACCCCCTAAAAACTGATTAAAAACGAATAAAATAAGATAGAAATTCGGCTCCGCGGACTCACAACTTGATCGGGCTGACTCAAATTTGGGTTAACAATATTTCTTCTTCTCACGCAGCAGCAGCAAACTGGAGGTGGTGCCTCCCACCCGATGGCATCGGGCCTTCAATTCCCGATCGGACCGTGGTACAAAGGAGATGGGCTCCTTCTTACGCACACAACAATCAACAACGCTTAGTAGGCTTCACCTAATCGGGCATGGTTCGCCCGATTGCATCGTGTTGGGCCTAAGGTCTTTGGCTCTTGATTTTCTTCCTTGGCGCATGAACATGTAAAATTAGGTTCGCCTGATTGGGTCGGGCAAATCCCGCCCGATCTGGTACACGATCATAATATTCTTTGCCTGATCGGGCCATATTCTGCCTGATCCGAACACGGGACAACTCCAATAGCTTGTTTCTTTAGCTTTGCTTTGCGGTTTGAGCTCGATGATCAAGTCTAAAGCCTCGGGAACCTCCTAAAGCAAGCAAACATACTCGTAACAACCTGAACGTGCCTCGTAACAACTCATAAAGGTGTGGTTGCTTTCAAATAGCTCAGAAACAAGGAGAAAACTCCCTAAAACCCGCAATTCAACATAAAATAACAAAACCACAACTCTATAGAGTAATTAGCACAAAATAGCTCCGAAGAGCTCTAATGATGCACGATTTAGCTCATAAATAAGGGGAAAAACTCTATATAAATACATGATATCAAACTCCCCCAAGCTAAACCTTTGCTTGTCCTCAAGCAAATAGAACATGAACATGGAATAAATTGCCTCACCCCATAGATAAAACAATCAAAGCTCAAAAATATTTTCAAGATTAAGAATCGTTCAAGCAGACAAAATTCAAGTTCAGCTATTCAAATCCATCCAACTACTAATCATCCAAGTAAACCATCAAATTCAACTCATCTACATGGCATACAAATCCTGAAAAGGCTCTCACAAAGGTGTCATTCCTCTTAATTTTGTGGTAGACAAAGAATATGACCGAAAAATCACCAACCCGACCATAAATGGCCTTCCCACTCACACTCTCATGTGTTTAAGAAGGCTAGATGACGCTCAACCTAGCCAAGTCGACTCAATTAGCAGACATACTCTTTACTTTTGAAAAACTGACTCGAAATCAATCCAATAAACAACGTAAACACTAGCTAAAGAGGACTTTATAGGGTTGTAATGGGGTTTAGGCAAGAGGTAGGGAATATTTTTAGCAAATGTGATGGAAAAATTGAGGATGGGGGAGCAAAAGTTATTCGAAACAAGGCCGAAGATGGCCGAAACAACTCCCAACAACACCATATAACCACAATATACACCTCAACTCTTATGAATCAATGAAAACTCACAACAAACCCAATTTTCACACAATGTAGCACATTTTTCTTACTAAACAACGTGAATGAAGGAACTTTGAACTCTTTTGAACTTTTATCTCTTTTTCTTTCATTTTACGAACCAAACATTCACGCAACTCAACTTTGCCTTTTGTTTTCTTTTTCTCACACTTAAACCACATCAAATATACGTTTATTCCCAAAACCAAATCAAACCAAACCATAGAACCAATCTCATATCTTAACTCAACAACGCTCCCCCAAGCTAGGCTTAGAAAGTAGCGATATAAAGGCCATGGGCTCATAATAAGGGTTTAGTAACACAAAACAGGTCATTAGGCTCAGCGAGGCTAAGGAGGATAAAAGCATATGAAAAATCCACTATGAGGCTCAAGTATCAGAGAAAAGAACGCCTCTATCACAACAAATGTCACAAGTCATCGTATATCAGACAAGTACGAAGTCAAAGTCAAGATCAATCAACTAAAGAGGAACTAACACATAAGAACATACTGGATAATGATATGAATGCAATAGGCTACAAAGAGGCCTCACAATTTAACCAATTCAGGCATGCAACACAATGTAGTGTATAATAATCAAAATTCGCTCGAAATCATAGCAATCAGACATCAAATCATAGCCTCAAAATGACAAATGCCCATCTATTCATAAAACAGAGTGAAATCATTTTCAATAAAAGCAAAACAAGGGGCACAGGGAGGCAACTGATATCACATATTTATATAGAGTTTTATTTCCCCTGTTTATGAGCTAATTCGTGCGTCAATAGAGCTCTTTGGAGCTATTTTATACTAATTATTGTATATAGTCGTGGTTTTGTGTTTTAGTGTTGAATTGCCGGTTTTAGAGAGTTTCCTCCTATTCTTCGAGCTATTTGGAAGCAACCACGACTTTGCGACTTATTACGAGGCACGTAGGAATAGTTACGAGCTTTATAGATGGTTTAGGAGGTCCCGAGACCTCTAAACGTGAAGAATTGAGAGTCAAAGAGTCAAAAGGAGCTACCCCTTACACTAATCGGGCGAAATAAGGCATGATCGGGCGAAGATTTATGCATTGGGTGGTGGAATTTCGGGCCCGATCGGGCTGTCATTCCCGACCCAATCGGGTGAAGAAGCGAAGGAAACATGGGGAGCAACCTTAGGCTCAACCCGATCGGGCAAGCACTAAGTTTGTTGGATGCTGCTGCTACTTCTCAAAGGGAGAGAAACCTGGGGTGGTTATTGTGCCCGACCCGATCGGGCGTTGAGCACCCGACCCTATCGGGTGAGCCAAACTTCCACGAGGCTGCTGCTGCATGCGTTAAAGGGGAGAGAAATGAGGCTGCTATGCACCCGACCCGATCGGGTGGTGATGGCTCGATCGGGTGGACCTTATTTTGTCTTATTAGCTGCCGCTAAGTCTTAAAAAAAGGATTGGTGAAGTTGATCAATTTTTGTACCAACCCGATCGGGTGGCCTTTGCCCGATCGGGTGCCGGGCTCGCGGTTACGAAAATCTATCTTATTTTGTTACGTTTTTAATTAGGTTGAGAGGCTATTATAAATAGGTAAACTTCATAATTTTAGAGACATCTTGTATTCATTTAATTTCCATTATTCATAGTTTAGTTTTTAGAGAGTTTTATTAGATTAAACACTTTAGAGTAGATTCGAAGGGGATCGAACCTTTGCTTATTTTCAATAAAAGTTTCTAATTTCCGTCAATTGATATTAATCTTACCCTTAATTCCTTCTTTTATTTCTTGTTTGCTTGGTGTTGATTATTTAATTAATTCATAATGCAAAGATTAGGGTTCTACATTAGTTTTATTATTGTTGATTCAATCATGTCTGAATAGTTTTATTTCTAGGATTTTAGGGAGGAAATCATGTTTATACCATGGTTCATATTTGAATTGCTTTTATTTCTAGGTTTTGATTAGTTCAATTGTAGTGTGATCCGTTCTTTATTTCATGGTTTATAACAGTGTACAATTTCATGAACTATGTTTGGCAACTTGAGTATGACCCGATTGTAGGCTTACTTTTAGAGACTTAGAACACACTATTGATTCTGATTATGTCAGCGATCTTACTTCATATGTTGGATTGAGAGCGTTATTGTCCGATCATAGGCTTACCATTGGCTCCGATTGTTCGACCCTAGACCTAGATTTTATTAGTTATTCGACCCTTTTGATTGGTATAAGTATGGTGGACCGAACTAATGCCCTAGATCTTTAATCCATAGTTTAATCTCGTTATTTATATTACTTTTTTTAGTTTAATTAGTAGTTCAGCTGATTCTTCCCTGATCTTGTCTGAAGTAGTTGTTTGACTAAATATTAACTTAGAAACTCTGTCTCCCTGTGGATTCGACCCTACTTCCCTGACTATTGTTGTTAGAGGACTTTATGATCTATTTTTGATTAGGTGATACGACTTTAGCCTGTCAGCAACTAAACCAATCATGTGACTCAATTTTTTTGAATTTTCAGCATTTTTCGAAAGCAACAAATCTATCCTATAAAGCAGTAAAAGAGATAGAGATACAAATAGAAATCCTCCCCCAAGATGAACTTGGTAGTGTCCTATGCCAAAAGGTGAACAAAGGACGATGCTAAGAGGAAAAACAACGCTAGTGCTCTCTCGCTTTCTCTCACTCTAAAAATAAAAATAAAAATAAAAAGAAAAAGAGAAAAAGAGGAAATTACGGGTTGTCTCCCGCACAACGCTGGTGTATAAAGGTCCTGCACGACCATAATACCTCCGTGTCTCAAATTGGAGGGGCTTGGCAGTGAGTGCCACCCTCATCAAACATCTTCCTTCTCCAAATGTTCTTGATTATACATCCAGACTGTGAGGCAACCTTAGGTGCACTTTGAGCCTTCTCTGCACCTAGCTCATCTAAAATCTCAACCCTGCAAAATAATTCCTCAAGCATAAGGGCCTTAATAGCAGTGGTTAGTTTAAAATGAACTTTATCATCACCAGCACTCAGAATTAAAGGCCCAGACTTAACATCAATAGCAGCACCAATAATACACAAATATAGTCTACCCAGGTAATGGGAATCTGGGCATCCTCATCCATATGAAGTACCACAAAATCAACAGGGATGTAGAATTTCCGACCCTAACTGGAACGTCCTCTAAAACACCTAGGGGGTATTTATAGAACGATCAGCCATCTGTAAAGTGATTTGTGTGCATTTAAGTACTTCCATATTCAGTTTCTTATAAATAAACAAAGGCATAAAAGAAACAGAAGCACCTAAATCACACAAAGCTTTATCAATAAAAATAGGTCCAAGATGGCAGGGAATAAAAAAACTACCAGGATATTTCAAATTAGGTGGGGTTTTATTCTGTATAAAAGCACTACACTCTGTAGTAAGAGGAACAAATTCTACCCCACCAAAGTCTCTTTTCTTAGTGATCATTTCTTTCAGAAATTTGGCATACACAGGAACTTAGGTAATTAAATCAGTGAATGGAATCGTTACCTCAAGGTTCTTGACCTTAGCTAAGAATTTACCAAATTGCTGATCGACCTTTGATTGCTACATCATGTGAGGAAAAGGTAGCCTTGGTGTAAAAGGCGCTTTAGAAACCTTCTCCTTTGTCTTCCCTGTCTATTCAGCTTCCTCATATAATTCGACCTCAGACGTCGAACTCTTCCCTTATCCTTCCTCTACCACCTTCATCCCCTTAGTCTAGGCAGCATCATCTATGGGCAATGGAGGAGAGTCGTATCCAGTGCCACTACGAAGAGTAATGGCATTCACGTGATCCCTCTGAATGGGTCGTCCAGGCAATTGTCCCTACTGTCTCTGAGCATTATTTCCTACAAATTGGCAAATCTGAGTCTCGAGAAGTTTGATGTGCTTCTCTTGAGCTCTTTATACCTCCTCATTATTTTGTTGCATGCTCAGCATCAGCTTCATCAATTCAGATGTGGTAGGCTCTTGTGGGGATATTTGTGGAGGTGGGGTTTGAAAATTTTGTGGGGTTTGGAAGTTGTTAGGGTGATGGAAGTTTTGTGGTGAGGGTCTATGAAAACCAGAGGGATTTTGATAGAATGATGATTTGGGGTGGTTTTGTGGTGGTGGTTGTAAATTTTGTGGGTTTTGATAGTTGTGTGGAGGCGGGAAATTTTGTGGTCTTTGTTGGAAGGCGTTTGCCTGCTCCATCTACATGTTGACTGAATTGACAATCGTGCCCAAAATGACCCTGAACACCACATACCTCTCAGTAAGATGAGGTAATGGGTGCAATGGCAGAGATACCATTAATGCTCAATGGAGGAGGTGTCGAGGTAGAGGATCTCAAGGTGTCAAGCTTCTAGTTCAGCTTCGCCATTTGCGAAGTCAGCAATGCAAGAGCGTCTATCTCCAATACCTTTTTTGTGAGGCATCGAAAAGTGGAATGATCATTGGCTTCAAGGTTTGACAAGAAATCATAGCCTACATCCACTTCCTTATCTAGAAAAACTTCTCCCGCTGACGAGTTAACAATACTCTTGGTCTGAGGCTACAGAGCATTGTAAAATGTCTGCGTCAAGAACCATTTGTCCATGTTGTGATGTTGATACTCTCTCTATATGTCTCTGAACCTAGCCCACGCTTCCCGAAGTATTTCATCAGGTTCTTGGAAAAACGTGGCTAGCTTGTTTCTGATTTCCGCTGTTTTTGTAGGTGGATAATACTCTCTCAGAAACGCAACAGAAATGCCACTCCATTCAGTTTCTTTCACGTCGTTCAGCCACTTCTGTGCTCTATCTCTCAATGAAAAGTGGAATAAAATTACTTTCAACTGGCCTGGAGTGACGCCGACATGTCTGACGGTTCGACAAAACTGTTGAAACCGCTGCAGATGATTTGTCGGCTCTTTAGTAGGATGCCCACCAAACTGATTTTGCTGAACCATGTTATTGAGTCCAGGCTTAATTTCTGCAGCGATGGTGGGCATAGTGGGTCTAGTGGAAAGACCATCTGGGTTGGGCACCCCATATGACTTCAATGATTTAGAAATAACTGAATTCGAGGTGTCTCATATAGAGGTATTCAACTGAACATACTGCTTTTCAACCTGAACTTTCTTTCGAAGCTGCCTAATTGTCTTGTTCAAATCGGAATCCTGAGGAATGAGGGTACCTCTTCTTCGAGACCTGGGCATACAAAAGAAACAAAAAGAAGCAGTAAAAAGTACCTCAATTGGAACGATGAAATTCCAATGAGATAAAAAGAAGTAAACCAAATAACCAAATAAAAACTTAGAAAACTAGCCGTCTCTCGGGCAACGACGCCAAAATTTGACAGGCTGAAGTCGTATCACGTAATCAAAGATAAATCCTAAGTCCTCTAACAATGATAGTCAAGGGAAGTAGGGTCGAATCCACAGAGAGACAGAGTTTCTAAGTCAATATTCAGCCAAACAGCTACTTCAGACAAGATCAGATAGAAATCAGCTGAACTACTATTTAGACTAAAGAAAAAAAAAAGATGGGAGTTAAACAATGAATTAAAGGTCTTGGGTATTAGTCCTGTCCACTATGCTTATACCAATCAAAAGGATCAAACAACTATTAGAACCTAGGTGAAGAGTCGAGAAATTATAGCACGTGTTAAGCTATGGTTAAGACTCAACGCTCATATTTCAACATATGTCGCATGTTCACTAACATAATCAGAATTACTGATGTGTACTAGGCCTCTAAAAGTAAGACGGATCTATGCTAACAATTATTAACCACAAGCAATCAATGAAACTGTGCAATAACATTAATTACTCGTCAAAGAACAAATCACACCATAATCAATCTAATCAAGCCCTAGAAACTAATAGAAGTTCAAAAGTAATTCATGGTATAAACATGGTTTTCCTCCCTAAAACCCTAGATTCAGGACTACTTAGACATAATTGAATCAACAATAATAAAACTAATATGAAACCCTAATGTATACATCATGAATCAATACAATAGTTAAACTGAACGAGATAAATAACTAAAGAGATTAATGGAAAAGAATAGTACCAATTGACGGAAAGGAATAACCTTTATTAAAATGAATCCAAGGTTCAATCACCTTTGGAATTAATCTAAGTGTTTAAACTAAGAAAAGCTCTCTAAACTGATAATAAACAAAGCTGAATAATAGTTTTCTCTATAATGTTGAAGTTTAGCTATTTATACTAGCCCGATCAGGCTGACATAAATTTGGGCTAACAATATTTCTTCTTCTCACGCAGCAGCAGCAACAAATTGGAGGCAGGGCCTGCCACCCGATGGCATTGGGCCTTTAGTTCCCGATCGGGCCGCGGACAAAGGAGCTGGGCTCCTTCTCTTGGACGCGCACAACAATCAGCAGCGCTTAATGGGCTTCGCCCGATCGGGCATGGTTCGCCCGATTGCATCTGGTTAGGCCTAAGTTCTTTGGCTCTTGGTTTTCTTCCTTGGCGTAGCAACATAGGTTCGCCCGTTTGGGTCAGGCAAAGCCCGCCCTATCGGGTTCGAAACCCTGCCACCCGATCATAATATTCTTTGCCCGCGGGCCATATTCTGCCCGATTTGAACATGGGACAAATCCAACATCTTGTTTCTTTAGCTTTGCTTTGCTGTTTGAGCTCGATGATCAAGTCTAAAGCCTCGGGAACCTCCTAAAGCAAGCAAACATACTCGTAGCCATCAGAACGTGCCTCGTAACAACTCATAAAGGTGCGATTGCTTACAAATAGTTCGAAAATAAGGAGAAAACTACCTAAAACCTGCAATTCAACGTAAAACAACAAAACCACAACTCTATGGAGTAATTAGCACAAAATAGCTTCGAAGAGCTCCAATGGCCCACGATTTAGCTCATAAATAAATGGAAAAACTCTATATAAATACATGATATCAGTGCCAATGTGTGTTCCTGTCACGTGCGAAATGTCTTTTTACCTTTACTCAACCTTAACAAGAAGAATATAATACACCCCAATGTATTTTAATCTTCATTCAAAGCTTGATTCTTCATTGCATGAACATCTGCACTTTGATCTTGACTAATTATCCTTTATTTAATCTTCAATCAAATATACTCTTTGTTCTTCAATGAGTAACCTAGCAACATCAACATACATAAAATAATACAAGTATGTCTTTTGTAATTAAGTCATATTCAAAACTTAGGGTCAACAATTATTGTTATTATTATCGCTTATTATTATTATAATATTACTATTAATTGACTTCTTAGAAATTATTGTTATTATATAACCATCATCAAGTATTAATATATTAAAACTAACAATAGTAATTAATTATTTTAAATTATTATTATTGCTATTGTTTATTTATTTATCACTATCATTGAACATCATCTAAAATACTTTTATCATTATTAATTAATTAGTATTATAAATTATAAATTATTATTACTTATCATTATAATTATAATTTAATAATTTATTGTTGTTTAATTATTCTTTACATATTTATTTCAATTCGATTCAGTTCAATTCAATTCAATTATGTTCAATTTAGTTATTCTGTTAAGTTGAGCTCCAATCAGTTCAGTTCAGATTCAATCAGTTCAGTTCAGTTGGATTTAGACGAAGAGAACAAGTCGTAAATTTAGTTGAATTGTACTGAATTGAATTGAACAAAGCTAAAATAAACTGAACTAGATTGAACTATATGAATTGAATTGAATTTTAATTCCTCTGTTTCATAATGATCTACCCACTTGCCATTTTCACCCGTTTTATAAGTTCTACCCACTTCTTGTTTATTCCTAAATGACAAATATTCTTTCCCTTGTCGTGCTATTTTAATTCTTAGGCCCAATTAATCCTACATTATTTCACAATCACATTATCTCGTACTTCAATAAACAAAAGGGACTTAATTACTTTAAGACCAACTCTCCTCGTTGCCTTGGTTTTTGTAATAATAGTAATTGGGTAGAAGATTATGAAACAGAGGGATAATTAGTGATAAATAATAGAATAAACAATAAAATCTCTACAATAGATTATTATATAATCATAATAAATAATTATCAAATAATAAATTTATTATAATGATAAGTAATAAATAATTATTATAATCATAAGTAATACTCCCTCTATTTTTTTATAGGGATATTTTGCCATTTAGGGGTATTTTTTTAATAGGGTCACTCCTACCTTTTCTGATAAATAGTAGGTTCTCCCACCTAGTTATTATACTCCTCTCCTACTTTCTCTCTCTTATTTATTTACTTTTTCCTTACTTTTACCGCCCTTATCTTTTACTTCAGTACTTTCTCCTTGATCCGCACGAAAAATGAAAAACGTCCATTTTAAAAAACAGAGGGAGTAATAATAAATGAATAATAATGAGGATATTTTAGTTACTATTTATCAATAAATTATACTCCTTCGTAGCGCATTAATTGCAAAGATTTGACATAAAGTGTGTGTAGAAAATGTCTAATCGTTGCAAGTAATCCGTTATGTAGGGAGTAATAATAGTAATAATAATATAAAAGTAATATCATATAATATTATAAACAATAAATAATCATTGTCAAATCATGATGATAGTAATAATATGAATCTCGATATTTCCTTCTCAAAGCTTTAATGATAGACTTCAGATTGTTGCTTGTCAGGTCACGGTCGGGTAAGAGTCTTGAGTAAACTCAAAAAATCCTACCTAATCCATCGGGAGATTTGGACTCATGCGAGTCCAGCCGAGGTCTCTTTTTGACTTGGTGTCTCCAATAATAGAGGCAATAAAGAATTGGAGATCAAGAGAGGAGGGATTATGTGTAAAGAGAGATAGTAAATGAGCTGGGTCGTCCCATAGATTTTGAAGTGTTGAAGTAGACAGTTGAGGCCCTTCATCAAAGAATGTTATATATTTTTGATACAAGTTAATAAGATTTGGTTAGTGAAACGGGTTAAGCTTTCAAATTCGAAATATTACGTCATAAATATTAATATACTTCTTCCGTTTCAAAATAGATGCCACATTGTACCAAAATGGGTGTTTCAAAATAGATGCCACAATGTTACTTTTTTCCTTATTTAGTAAGTTTTAGTGTGTGAATTGTCAATTATACCCTTACTTTTCACATTAAAGCATGTTTAAGTATCCTAATTAACTTACTTAATATTAATTAATTTTACCCACCCACCCACCCTCTCTCTCACCACTACACCATACCCAGCCACCATCACCACCTAAACCCTAACTTCTCCAGCCACCACCACCACCCAACCAAGCCCCAACCATCTGCACAGATTTCGACGGCCATTTCCACCACTACCACCGAAGAACAAACCCTAACCACCGCACCCAGATCTAGGGCTATGAAGAAGGCCAAAGATCGAAGGTCGAGAAGAGGGTATAAGAGAGATCGAACATAGGGAAGAAGAGAGAGGATCGAGAAGCTGTCGTGACAATGTATATGGCCGGCATCGTTCGTCTGGTGGCGGCGCAACAAGGAAGCCGAGGTGCGATGGTTGGGAGAAGAGAGATCAAAGAAGGGAAGAGAAGATCGGTGTTCGCGGGTGGACGTGTGCGTGGCGGTGGTTTCTGTGGGGGAGGTGGTGATGGGTGGCAAAATCGCTGAATTCTGTAGGTGGAGGTGGCGGTGGGTGGTGAAATCGGAGGTTTCTGTGGTGGTTTCTTGGATGGTGGTGACGGTGGGTGGTGGTGGCGGTGGTTTCTGTGGTGGTTTCGTGGTTGGAGATGGCGGTGGGAAGTGGTAGCAGTGGTTCCTGTGGTGGTTTTATGACTGGAGGTGGCAGTGGTGGTGGTGGTGGTGGATTATATGGTGGTTTTGTGGGTGGAGTTAGTGGTTGTGTCATGTGTTTAATTATATGCTTAAACATACTTAGGAAATTTTGCCTAGGAGTCCGTTTTAATAACAATGTGACATCTATTTTGAAACGGAGGAAGTATATGTTTCTTATAATCGCCAACAAGAGGGAGAGAGAAAATGCATTTGTCTTGTTTCCTATATAAGGAATAATAAATTAAAGTTTAAAGTGGTGCATAGAGAGTAAGTGCGTGAAATAAGTAATAACATAAAAGTCTTTTCGAATACAAAAATATATATAAAAAAATACTCATTTAAGAAATGTTGCAAGTATTAATAAAATCCCAAAATTAATATTTTAATGTTTACATATAAGCAAATTTAAGATAAATATACTCATATTATATGTGAAATTGGTCTATTAAAATAAACATGAGCATGTGTTAGTAAACAAATGAGGAATATTACCATAACAATTATAGGTAGTTTCTAGAGATAAAGGATCTCCCTTCACTATAGAAACCATGCCACTATCACCGCCAAAATCCAGCTCCTACCACCGTCAAATAATCGCCCCTGCCAACACCTTTCCCTCTTGATCCTCACAAGCTTTCCTAGCATTAGCTATGGCTATCCATGGCTCGACCTATTTATTTTCATGAAAATTAGCAAAATTCTTCTATTTTTTTTCAACCAAAATTGCTTAGAGCTTCTCTCCAAAACTCAAGCCAGAAATATAGAAAAAGTTAGATCTACTTGCATGTTTTCCTTCCTCGATGAGAAAGCCGTCAGGAGATCCCCCACCTCCACTAGTTCACTAACCTTTCCCTCCTGCCGCTCGCGATGATGGTGAAGATGAATCTAAAGATACGGTCTATGAGGCTACTGACGACACTGATTGATGTCGTTACTGCCAAAGAAGTTGATGAAGAAGTACTTGATGATGTTGCCGCTGAAGCCCCAGAAGCCCCGTCAAGCACCGTTGAAGGTTGTTTTTAGTTTTTTTTAGCTTTATGGTTTTTTTAATTTAATTTTCTTATCTTAGTTTTTTAGTATTAGTTTTGTTTTTTCTCTAATGTACTCGTGATTATGGTCAATCTTTGAGAGAGGAAAACCTAGTCATTTCCTTGTACCTCTTCCAAAAAAAAAAAAACAAGTGGGAAAAAACTAACAAGGAGTCTGCAAGTTTTTGACATGGGATTTACAGAAGTCCAACAAGGAGGAAATAATCAAAACAAAGTCATTGTCTTAATCAATCGAACTCGTGACCTCTTCTTGGCCCATCTCTTGAGTGCAAGCGCAAAAGACCACTAGGCTGCTGCATTTCTAGTATACTGATTGACACATATTTTTAATAAGAAGGCCCCCAAAGCTACGAGGCTCTGTGCTGAAGCTCCAGTTGCACACCTTCATAGCCGGGCCTACAAATCAGTGTTTGATTCAAAAGGCATGGATAAAGAGGGAGAATAAATAGTGGAAAATAAAGAAAAGGTCGAGTGAGAAAAAACTCCAGTTGGGCTGGTTTGGAGGTTGGGGTAGGGTGGTGGAGTTGGGATAGTGGTTTGGAGGTGGATTTCAGGTCGTAGTGTTTTTTTTTGGAGATGAGGTAAGGTTTTGGGGGTGATGCATGGTGGTGTTTGGAGGTGGGGTCAGGTTGGGGTGACGGTTGGGGTCAGGTACTGGTGGTTTTTGAAGGTGTGATGGTGGTCGTAATAGGGTGAGGTTGGGTTTGAGTGGATTTGGATGGTGAAGGGGGTGGCAAAAGGGAAAGCAAAGAGAAACAAACTTTTAATCTATTGTTTAACTTATCGGTCACTTGAACTCATTTTAAGTAAACACCCCCACAAACTTGACTTATTCTATATTAATTCAAAAATTGATTTATTTATATAAGATGGACTAAAGGTTGACTTATTGCAAATAATTATTGCTTTATTTTAAGGTCCCCCTAAGTTATTAAAAGTTTTAGATTAGTGACTAAACAATTGGAAGTAACCATTAGGTGTCAAAACAATTAATGACACAAGTTTAACAAAAGCCAATGGCTTCTTTGAAAAGAATTAACTTAATCAAAACCAAAAGGAAGTGGAAACCTACATCTTTTTGTATCAATATAAGTCTAAGACCTAAATATCATTTTCACACACCTCAAACTCATGTGTTCCAAGCAAAGAACAATGCTCAACTTCAATATATCTCCTTTGGTGAATCTTTATGCAGACAAGCAAGACACCATGTCATAATTTCCAAGTTCAAGTCTCCTTCACTCATTTTTAGCCTTTATGTAAAAACACGAAAGTTGCTCGTAGCAAATATATATAAGGAAAAATTGATAGGAAACCTTCTACCTTTAGCCGCTCTTCCACCATGGGTACCACCTTCATTTAATCCAGCTATAATCCCACCTTTGAAACCCATATTCTCTCACTGGTCCCTTACCTGAATGCAACCTGTGGCAGCAGGTAATTATTTAACCGTTATGTTTTTTTCAAATATTTTAGGTTTAATTTTTGTGTCTTCTTCTTCCTTATTAAATGTAACTCCTCTCTTTCACCCTCTTCCTCACCATCTCTGCTTCTCACACCATTTTCACTCAGATTTTTTTTTTCTTCTTCTAACCTCTTCTTGAAGCCATGGAAGGAGAAAATGAGTGGATCTTCCTCTCATTCTCACGCAAAAAATCAATTTTGTGTAATCATGGAGCAAGCCCGATTATAATTACTTGTAAGAAGTAAGGTCCAAATTTTGGGAGGAAATTTTATCGATGCTCGGAATAGAATGTAAGTAGTGTTACATATGTGTTTAATAATTAGTTACAAAAACTTTAGGGCCCGTTCGGTATCACTGTGGTTTTCATTTTTTTGGTTTTTTGCATTTGAAAGTAATATGATATATGTTCTATAACAAATCAAAAATTAGTCAAACATATTGGAAACATGATTAATTTTGAAAACTAACAACTAAAAAGTGAAAACCAGTTTTTGAGGTTTCCTGTTTTTTGTTTTTAGTTTTCAAAGAAATGAAATCTGAAAACATAAAACGATAACGAACGACCCCTTATTTTCCTGATTATTGTTGGTTTAACATTAATTTTTTTTTCTGTTTTATTTAGGGTGATAAAGATTGTCATTTTTTCAAGTTGGTTTGTGATGTGGTTGAGGAGGAGGGGAATTCCAGTGAGATAAGGGATTTGCAATTCAAAATCTTGACAGAGACATCACCATTGTTGAGCTTGAAGTTGAGAAGAAGTTATTGGAAGATAAACTGATGAGATTGAAGAAGGAAAAACACGAGCTTGAAGTGGAAAACAAAAGATTAGCATCCAACATTCGTCTTTTACGTGTTCGACTGATGTTAGAAAATAATAGGGAGAAAGCCTTTCAAATGGCTACGGTTAGGTCTTGGATTTTGTTTGGTATTATTATCTACATGTTGAAGTGAATTGATGTAGGTGTTATGTTAGGGTTCGTAGTGTAGTTTACGGTTTATCATGAAATGTATATTTTGGAAGTATTAATGACTGAATGTGTTTGGTTTTGATGAACCAAATAACATTTCCACTAGCTTGAATTGAAGGAGAAATGTTAATAACATTGTGGATTGCAACACAGATTTATTTCACACCAAGTAATACAAGTAATACAAAGAAGAGCATTGATAGTAGGTTATCTTAAACGAACATCATTGTCAACACTAATCCAGTGGTTTACAAAAGGCACCAAACATATGCATTGAGATCCTAACAGTTAACATAAGCCACTAATCCAATGTTGAACACTAATACTAACCATAATCTATTACAATACCGACCAAATTGTTCATTGAGATCCTACACAAACATATGCATTGAGATTATAGTTTTCATGTAGTCTAAAAATCACTGTTGCATGGAAAAATTCAGCTTTGCCACGGAAGGAGTCGATGTTATTGCTTGACTTGAATTAATTCTCGGACCTCGTGACCCGGGTTCCTAAAACACAATATAATCGATAATTTAGTGACTTGAACTTTTACATAATGAACATTAGGAACCTAAATTATTTGTAAGTACACTTACATTGGTGATGGTTGAACCATCATTAATTATCAAGACCCCAAAGGCAATTGGAATCTGTTGAGAAATAAAACAAGCGTAAATCAATTTTTGTTATAATAATCAATGCAAATCATAAGAACAAGGATAAAAATTGACATTTTTCCTTCCTCTTCCTCTTTCTCTTCCTCTTCCTCGACCTCTTCCTCTTTCTCTAGCAGTAGCATCAACAATGCCAACACCTTCAGCACCACTAGCAGATTCACCCCTACTAACAGCAGCTGCACCTCTACCACTACCAGCTCGACCTCTGCCACCCCTTGATTCTCTTCCTCCTCTGATCGTTCGGCCACCCCTGCCAAGTGTTGTGGGTTGTGCAAAGGCTGTGAAGTGGCTATCTTGTTGCGTAGTTGCTTCTTTTTGTTGAGAATCAGCCCGAGGCCTTCCCCTTGGTCTCTTGCACTGAGTTTCTCCCACATTCACAACAGGCTCCTTATTTGGTCACCTCCTTTTATGTGGCCCTCAATTTTACAGATGCATAATACAAGTCATCTCAATACCATGCATAATCATCTTCCCAAAGTATTTAGGATCTTCGAAAGGGTCTTAATTCTGTTTTTCCTAGGCCTACCAGGTCCAATTTTAATAGGGGTCTAGTGGGACTGAAACCCTTGGCTAATGTCTCTCACCCTCACATGGTGGAATGAAACCTGTATAGGCCTTGAGATACACCTCTCTTTTGTAACATTCATGTATAAACTCCTCTGCTTCTTTGGGACAGAATAATGGCAGTAACAGCATGACAACTAGGGTAACCACACACATCCCATCTCCTACATGTGTATGTTCTTACCTTTAAATCAACTGTTAAACTGTCAAGTTGGTGATTCACCTGGAATAGACTCGCAGTAGATGGTAGCACATCAAAATAGGCAGCCTTGATTTTTTCCTTTTCAAGCTTTACTTTGATCCTAGGGCAAATGAGTGAAGCAAACTTCTCCATTTCTTGCTTTTTTTAATGGAAAATTTGTCGAAGCAACCTTTTAAATACACTTTTTTGCGAGAAACAACCTTTTAAATTTTTTTTGCGAGAAACAACCTTGTATATTTCTTTTTTGCTAGAAACAACCTTGTATAATTTTTTCTTTGCGAGAACACACCTTATCACTCTTTTCCGGCGTTGACCACAAGTTTCCGGCCTTGACCAAGTCAAATTTGCTATTTGCACTCCTTCTTTCTTATTTCCACACTCCTTTTCCCTCCTTTGTTCCCCATTATATAAATCCCATGTTTTTAAAACCCAAAAAGTTCTTTCTCTTCCACGCAAATTTGACTTGGTCAAGGTCGGAAACTTGTGGTTAACGTCGAAAAAGAGTGATAAGGTGTGTTCTCGGAAAAAAAATAATTATACAAGGTTGTTTCTCGCAAAAAAAAAATATACAAGGTTGTTTCTCGCAAAAAAAAAATTAAAAGGTTGTTTCTCGCAAAAAAATAAATATACAAGGTTGTTTCTCGCAAAAAAAAATTTAAAAGGTTGTTTCTCGCAAAATAGTGTATTTAAAAGGTTGTTTCTGACAAATTTGCCTTTTTTAATCAATATTTGCTTCAAAGATGCCCTAATATCCTCTAGCATATAGAGGACATGTTTTGTCCTAGCATTTATGATCCAACCATTGAAAGTTTCTGCTCAATTGCTAGTTACTATGTCACTTTAGTGCTAGTACTCATAAATGCTCTACAAAAAAATTGGGATTGTAAGATTTGAAACTCTGTGCAGCCTCTTCACTCATTTTGGCTTGATTATCTAATGCATCATTATAATCTGCCTCATTGTATGCCTTTATACTATACTCCAAAACAACAGTTTCATCTCATCCCCCCTATGAGTCTTATGCAATAGAGCAAGCAATTTGCCTCATTGTATGCCTAGCATAATGCATATGTTCAGCTTTGGGGAACACTAATGTGATAGGCTAAAGTCGTATCACCTATTCAAAGATAATTCCTATACTCCTCTAACAATGGTAGTAAATGGAAGCAGGGTCGAATCCGTAGGGAGACGGAGTTTCTATGTTAAAATTCAACCAACTAACTACTTCAGATGAAATCAGAGAAGATTAACTGAACTAATAATTAAACTAAGGAACACGAGAATTAAACTGAGGATGTAACTATGGAATAAAAGTCTAGGGTATTAGTTCGGTCCACCATGCTTATACCAATCAAATAGGGTTAACTACTATCACAACCTAAGTCAAGAGTCGAGAGATTAGAGCATGCGCTGAGCTATGGTTAAGTCTCAACGCTCATAGTTCAACATACGCCGCTTGTTCACTAACGTAATCAGAACAACTGATGTGTCCTAGACCTCTAATCGTAAGACGGGTCTGTGCAAATAATTATTAACCACAAGTAATCAATGCAATTGGCCACTAACATTAATCACTAATCAAGAACAAACCATACCACAATCACTCTAATGAAGCCCTAGAAATCAATAGAAATCTAAACAACAATCATGGTATAAACATGGCTTCCCTATCTAACACCCTAGAAAGAGATCTACTCAGACATGATCAAATTAACAATAACAAAACTAAGAAGAAACCTTAATAAGTGCATCATGAACTAATTGAATAATCAACAACTTAAACTAGAACAATTAAGAAATAATAATAAAGCAATAAGAGAGAAGATTACCAATTTGACAAAAAGCAATAACTTTAATTAAATTGAATCAAGGTTTGATCTCCTCTACAATGAAAACTAATGAAAACTAACTCTAAAAGCTCTCTAAATATTTAAGATAATAAAAGGAACATCTAAAAATAAACTCAAAAGTATTTATAATAACCTAAGAAAGCAAATAAGATAGGACGGAAACGACGAAAATCGCCTTTCCGTGTCTTCCGCCTGATCGGGCAATGGGCCGCCTGATCGGGTCTGGGAACGTTTCTTCAGCAGCCAAAAATACACATTCACCCGATGGATCTGGTGACGACCACCCGATCGAGGTCGCAACATTTGCACCCGATCGGGCAAGGCTGCCCGACGTAATCGGGCGAGGCTTCTTCTTCAGCAGCTCCAAAACCAACAAAAATTCTAAGTAATAGTCCACCGGATGGGATCGGGCAGAAAATATGAAGTTTTGGTGCTAGAAGATCGAATCCGATCGGGCGGTGGTTGCCCGACCCGGTCGGGCAAAGCTGTTTTCTGGCAGCTTTGTACTTGGCTTCAGACGCCAAGCTCCTTTAATAATTCTTCTTCAAATGAGTTCGAAAACAATCTCGAGACCTCCTACATGCCTCATAACTTCTCCGCTACAGTGTGGTGGTCAAAATGCCAGGTAAATAGGAAGTTTTTCCCTAAGACCTGCAAAAACATTATAAAACAGACAAACCACAATTATATCAAAATAGTTAGCATAAATGGCTCCTAAGAGCGTCAATATCGAACTATTTAGCTTGCAAATGAAGGGAAAAACTCTATATGAAATCATTATATCAAATTCCCCCAAGCTAAACCTTTGCTTGTTCTCAAGCAAATAGAACATGAACATGGAATAAATTGCCTCACCCGATAGATAAAAACAATCAAAGCTCAAAAACGTCTTCAAGACTAAGAATCATTCAAGGAGGTAAAATTCAAGTTCAGCTAATCAAATTCATCCAACTACCAATCATCCAAGAAACTCATCAAATTCAAGCATACACAAGGCATACAAATCTTGAAAAAGTGCTCACAAAAGGTGTCACTCCTCTCAATTTTGTGGCAGGCAAAGAATGTGCCCGAACACTCACCAACCCGACCATAAATTCCCTCCCCACTTAGAATCTCATGTGTTTAAGAAGGTTAAATGACGCTCATCCTAGCCGAGTCGACTCAGTTAGCAGACATACTCCTTAATTTTGACAAAGCGACTCAAAATCAATCCAATTAACAATGCAAACACAAGTTCAAGAGGACTTTATAGGGTTGTAATGGGGCTTAGGCAAGAGGTAGGGGATATTTTTAGGAAATGTGGTGGAGAAACCAAGGATGGGGGAGCAAAGATCACTCAAACAAAGCCGTAGGAGGCCGAAACAACTCCCAACAACACCATATAAACGCAAAATACATCCCAACTCTTATGAATCAATGAAAACTCACAACAAACCCAATTTTCAAGCAATGTAGCATATATATTTTATTCTTTACAAACATACGTGAATGAAGGAACTTTGAATTCTTTTGAACTTTTATTTCTTTTTCTTTCATTTTTTGAACCAAGCATTCACGCAACTCAAACTTTGCTTTTTCTTTTCTTTTTCTCATACTCAAACCTCATCAAAAACACTTTAACTCCCCAAAACCAAAGCAAACCATGAAACCAATTTCAAACTCAATCCAATAATTGCTCCCCAAGCTAGGCTTGGGAATAGTATCGATATATAAAGGCCATGGGCTTATAATGAGGGTTTAGTAACACTGAACAAATCATTAGGCTCAGCGGGGCTAAGGGGGTAAAATTATATAAAAAATGCACGCTGAGGCTCAAGAATCAGATAAAAGAACGCCTCTATCCCAACAAATATCTACAAGTCACCGAATATTAGATAAGTTCGAAGTCAAAATCAAGATCAATCCAATAGGCTTACAAAGAGGCCTCACAGTCCAACCAATTCAAGCATGCATAATGTAGTGTAATATAATCAGAACTTGCTCGAAATCATAGTAATCAAACATCAAATCATAGCCTCAAGATAAAAAAATGTCCAGCTATCTAGAAAACACAGTCAAATCATTTTCAATCAAAGCACAACAAGGGGCACAGGGAGGCAATTAAACCAGTCATGATCAATCATATTTTTTTTCATTTTTTATTTTTTTTAAAGTTGTAAATTATCCTATCAAAACGTTAAATCTATCCTGTAAAGTTGTAAAACTACACTAAAAAGAAGTAAAGGAAATACCTATAGTGAGAGATCCTCCCCCAAGCTGACCGAGGCAATGTCCTCATTGCAACGAGGGAGAGGAGAGAGCAAGGGCATCAGCCGCACATATCATCATCAGTGGTGCCGCAAAAGAAACTGCCACCAGACATATCACCACCACCTGAATAACCACCAGAAGGATCACCTGAAAAAAACCCATACCACTAGCCAAGCCACCAGCACCTGTATCAAAACCACCCCTAGACCAGTAGTCCTTAGACAAAAATCTCCTAAGGAGACGGACTGTTGCGGTGCAGCCTCCTCCTCCTCATCCACCGCCATATCATATGTCGTACCGGCAGGCTGGCCACAGCTCGGGTTCCAATGGTACCACGAGAGGTGTTGAGCGGACTGCTCAATAATACCACGCCTGCAAAAGTCATCGTAGAGAGGATAGAGGGAGAAGTGCTGATCCTCTGCCATAGTGTCCACTCGTCTCCCGATATCATCCATACGGGTGTAGAGCGTGTAAATGCGAGTGCCATAGCCTGCGAGGGTGGCGGAATTCACGTTGACAAGCTCTTCCATCTGTCCCATCCCTCCCTTCATTCGACGCAAGGTCGACATCATACCTGTAAAATCAAAAGTGTTCTGGGGAGGGGGAGGGGGAGCAGAAGTAGAGGCCCCCTCGTCAATAATTGGCGTATGACGCCTATGGTAAGAACGACGAGGGGGCTCTAAGACAGGGACAGCGAGGTCAGCGCCCTCTATAGGGAGTAGGTAATTGTCCTGGCGGGGCCTCAATAGGGCTCTAGGGTCGGGAAGGGTGATAGACCTTTTGGACTTAATTTTCCACTAAAATCTCTGGTCAGAGATGCGCTGGAGGACCTTTAGGGTGTCAAGGTAGGTGAGGTCGATGAGGGTAGGGCCCTGGACTGGGTTAAGGTGGGTCTCATCAAAATCGGTAATTTGCCGGGCAAAAAGTAACCAACCCCCATTCACTAACCGCCTAGGAGTCCAAGTCCCATCGTCAGGAATCCTAGGGAACGAGTTCGAGATACGCTCGAACTGGATAGCTACATGGTCGGCTAAATTGTAGTTAAAAGAATCTCTAGAGACCTTAGAGATGTAGCTACCAATAGTGATCAGCTCGTCCCCCTGGACTAGGTTACCCTCGTATCGACCAACAATGTTTGGGCCATAAATCGGATCCATATACTAAAGATAGGGTGGAGGAAATTTGCCCAATGACATTTCTGAATGTCAAAAGGCTTTGGGTCCCCTGTAAGCGCTAAGTAGACACCGGCCATGCTAAATTGTTCAGGCGGGTAGTAGTCCCCCCATACAGTCAGTCTAAGCACCTCCGCAAATTCCCTAAGGGTTAGTGTGTGCGCCTAGTTCAATATATGATAGTGCACATGTGTGACCGGCCCAACCCGGGGCTTAACATTGTACAGATTTTGCATACCCACACATTTCATAAAATCCTTGAAATCATCAGTTAGACCCAATTTAGCTAGCAATTCTACATCAAGAAATCGGGTAGGAATTACCTCACGCTTATTAAAGCGTAGAAATTTTTCCCGATGCTCATCATCCTCGAAAATGATGTCCGGGTATTGCGGGTCTCTCGGAATCGGTGGTGGTGGTGGTGGAGCCGGTGGAGTAGCTTCCCTCCTAGATCTGGAGCCTTCGCCCCTGATTATTCTCCTGAATTTTCTAGTTATTGTTGAATTGGAACCTTGAACCTTTTCTAACACAAAAAATGAAGGTGGGAGAGTGGTGAAGAGAAAAGAGAAAGGTAGGGTGATTTTTGTGAGTGGAAATTGGGGAAAAAGGGATGGAAGGAGAAAAGGAGAAGGTTTTATGGAGTTTTGAAGGAAAAGGAGGAAGAATGATGGAAGAATGATGGAGTTTTAATGGAGGTTAGGTGGTTGAAGATGAGGGTTTGGGGAGGGTGATAGTGAGGAGAGAGAGGGAGATGAGTGAAATAGATAAGAAATAAGTGGTTTGTTGTGTGGAAAGAAAAGGTAAACCGAGTAAAACTCGGTGATTGATGCTGCAGACTCGATCGGGCGTAAATTTTTTCTAGCTCTTCAAGATTTGTCACAGCACCGGATCGGGCAAAGCATCGGGCATGTATTTTCTCATTGGGTGCAAATGTTTCGCACTCAATAGGGCAACCGCCACCCGATGCCATCGTGTGAGAATCTGGTGTGTTTGTTCAATTTGTCCCTTCACCCGATCGGGCAACTGATCGGGTAAACTATTTTCCATCGGGTGCAAAAGTTACGCACTCGATCGGGCAACTGTCGCCCGACGCCATCGAGCGAGGTTCTTTTTCTTCCTCTTTCATTCTTTGTGGCCACCCGATCGGGCAGCTGTCGCCCGACCCCAACGGGCGAGCTACTATTTAGCAAGTGCTCGCCTTTTTGCAATAGCTGGGGCAAGTGGGGCTCAAATTCCTGTTCAGTAGGTATATTTGCAATTCAGAACACAAGATCTAGAACACATTAGTACCTTCACGCTCTTTCACACTCTAAAACTACGAATCAAAGAAAAATAAAAACTAACAGAGGGATACGGGTTGGCTCCCGCAAAGTGCTAGTTTATGAAGGTCCTACACGACCATATTACCTCTCTAATCAGATAAATCAAGTGGGGAGGGGCCGAAGCGAATCTCCTCCACACAACTAACAAAAGCACCCTCATGGTATAGCTTCAGACGTTGTCCATTTGCTTTGAACTTCTCACCTTTTTGATTGACGACCTCGATGGCACCATGTGCCTTCACATATGTCACCTCAAATGGTCCAGACCATCGAGATTTAACCTTCCCAGGAAACAATCTCATCTTGGAATTAAACAATAGAACCTTGTCGACAACTTTAAACGCTCTCTTTACAATCATTTTGTCATGCAACTTCTTCGTTTGCTCTTGGTAGAGCATGTGGTTCTCATAAGCATCCAAATGGAGCTCATCCAACTCATTGAGTTGAAGAAGTCGTGCTTCACCTGCAGCTGTCAAATCAAGGTTAATCGCTTTGACCGCCCACGCAGAAAAATACTCCATTTTCACTGGAAAATTGCAAGCTTGGCCATAAACCAGTCGATAAGGGGTGGTACCCAATGGAGTCTTAAAAGAAGTGCGGAGCGCCCAAAGAGTATCATCAAGTTTTAAAGACCAATCTTTCCTAGCCTTAGTGACAACTTTTTCAAGGATCCTCTTAATCTGCCTATTTGACACTTCTACTTGACCACTAGTCTTGGGGTGGTAGGCTAGACCGACCTTGTGGGTGACTCCATGTTTTTTCAATAGGGCCTTGAAGGTGCTCTTATGAAAGTGAGAACCTCCATCACTAATTACAACACGAGGGATACCCAAACGGGGAAAGATTATCTTCTTGAACATTTTCATCACAACCTTAGAATCATTGGTTGGTGATGCTATAGATTTTACCCATTTGGTGACATAGTTAACATCCACTAGAATATACCGATTTCAACAAGAGTTAGGAATGGGTCCCATAAAATCAATCCCCCACACATCAAAAGGTTCGAATTCTAAAATCCCACTTTGTGGCATCTCTTGCCTTTTTGAAATATTACCCGTCCTCTGACAAGCATCACAAGACAAACAAAAGGTACAGACATCTTTGAAAATCGAAGGACAATAAAAACCACTATGTAGGACTCGAAAACCAGTCGCTTGGGAACCTAGATGGCCACTAGAAGGCATACTATGACAATGTAGCAGAACACCTTCCATTTCCCAATCAAGAATACAAAGACGGAACATTCCGTCAGAGCATTTCTTATATAGGAAAGGGTCCTCCCAAAAATACATCTTAGCCTCATGATAAAACTATTTTCGTTGCTGATATGTAAGATTGGGAGGATGGGAATCGCTAACACAATAATTTGCAAAATCATCATACCAAGGAGATTTAAACGACACAGAAAACAAATGATCATCAGGAAAAGAATCTTCTATAGGAGAGTCAGAAGATAATTGAAACCTCAACCTAGAAAGGTGGTCAGCTACCACATTCTTAGCACCCTTCTTGTCTTTTATTTCCAAGTCAAACTCTTGTAGCAAAAGAATCCATCTGATAAGTCTAGGCTTGCCTCCTTTTTGGCCATCAAGTACTTGAAAGTAGCATGGTCAGTATGTACTATAACTTCCGAACCAATCAGATAGGTCCGAAGTTTGTCCAATGCATAAACTATTGCCAGTAATTCCTTCTCTATCATAACATAATTAACCTGGGCTGGATCCAAGGTCTTCCTTGCATAGTGGAGAACATGGAGTAGCTTATCCTTCCTCTGACCAAGTACTGCCCCTATCGCATAGTCACTAGCATCGCACATGATCTCAAAAGGGAGATTCGAATCAGGGGATTGTATAATAGGGGCAGTGATCAATGTAGTCTTTATCTTGTCAAAAGACTCCAAGCAATCATTAGTAAAATTAAACGTGGCACCCTTTAGCAACAATTGAGTTTGCAAATTTTGAAAAATCTTTGATAAATCTGCGATGAAACCCCGTATGACCAAGAAATCTCCTCACGCCTTTGACATTCATTGGAGGGGGAAGTTTCTCAATCTTTGCTCTATCCACTTGGATGCCACGCTCAGAAATCAAGTGACCCAAAATAACACCTTCATTCACCATGAAGTGACACTTTTTCCAATTAAGCACAAGGTTTGCCTCTACACATCTTTTAAGCACTTTAGATAAATTGGGTAGGCAAACATCAAAATCAGAACGATATGCGAAGGTGCCATAAGGACATGTAAACGTAGTATTTTACTAATCATCTGGATGGATGGGGATTTGGAAGAAACCAGAATATCCATCTAGATAACAGAAATAACTATGTTTGTCTAGCCTTTCCAACATCTGATCAGTAAAGGGAAGGGGGAAGTGGTCTTTCAGAGTGGCATTGTTAAGTCTACGATAATCAATGCACATACGCCACCCTGTGACAGTCCTGGTAGGGATTAAATTATCTTTTTCATTTTTCACAACAGTGGTTCCCCCCTTCTTAGGAACCACTTGCACAAGCCTGACCCACTTGGAATCAGCAATGGGATAAAAGATCCCTTCATCTAACAGTTTCATTATTTCTTTCTTCATCACCTTCTTGCATATTAGGATTCAAACGTCTCTGAGGTTGAATGCAAGGGCGGTGATCCTCTCCTAGATTAATACGATGCATACAAAAACATTACTAATGCCCTTGAGATCATCAATACTATACCCAATAGCCTTCTTGTGCATGCGAAGCACTGTAAGCAAATTTTTCAATTAGGCTATCGGTGAGTAGGGATGGCAATTCAGTCCGCCTCCGATCCGGAAAAAAAAAAAAAAAAAAAAAAAAAAAAAAAAAAAAAAACCGAGTCCGACTCGATCCGAAGGAAAAGGCCCAACCCGAATCCGAAAAACATAAAAGTCCGAATGAAATCCGATAGGAGTTGGACCTTAGGTAAGATCCGATCCGAATCCGACTAGAGTCCGATTATTACTTGTTACTTCGTCAACTTAGATTAAAAGAACATTTTAATAGAAATAATAGATTTACATTATAAGAAATCAAGTAAAACATTAAAAATTTTATATTAAAGATATGTTTTGGGTATTTAATATGGTAATTTAATCCGAATCCGATTCGAGTCCGAAACAATCCGAAGGAAAAGTCCGAGTCCGAATCCGAGAATATATAGTCTGAATCCTAATAGGAGTGTAAATTTCATAGTCCGATTGAAATGGAGCGGACTTGGAGTTTGGTAAGTCCGATCCGAGTCCGATCCATTGCCATTCCTATCGGTGAGTTTAGTACTGACAGTCACAGGACATTCTTCCTTATCATCTAAAAATGCATACTTCAAATGAGATGGTAGTGGTTTGAGTTCCACCTTAGTTATCTGAGGAGTAGAGCTAGAGCATACACTTTCAAGTACCACAGTTTCCTGTCCCTGTTTAGCTTTAGGACCCTCTAAATCAGCAAGGCAGGCAACGACTTCAGTATCGATGCCTGATGAATCACCATCAGTCAATGCTACCTCTAATAGGTCAGCATCACGTATTTGCTGAAATGCAGACATCACAGCTTTGTCTACCACATCAATCCTGCAACAAGACTCTTCAAGCATAGTAGACTTTATAGCATTGGTTAGTTTAAAAGTGACAGTATCATCACCAACACTCAAAGTCAAAGACCCTGAATTGACATCAATAACAGCACCAGCAGTGCACAAAAATGGTCTACCCAATATAATAGGAATTTGGTCATCCTCATCCATATCCAACACAATAAAATCCACAGGGATGTAAAACTTCCCCACCCTAACAGGGACGTCTTCTAAAACACCTAGAGGGTATTTTATAGAACGGTCAGCCATCTGCAAAGTAATTTGAGTGCACTTAAGTGCCTCCATGTTCAGCTTATTAAAGACAGACAATGGCATGACAGACATAGATGCACCTAAATCACATAATGCTTTATCAATAAATAGTGCACCTACATGACATGGAATGGAAAATCTACCAGGATCTTTCAATTTAGACGGAGATTTATTTTTCAAAACAGCACTACACTCTTCAGTGAGTGCGATTCTATCTACCCCACCAAAATCTTTCTTTTTAGTGATCATCTCCTTCAAAAACTTAGCATAAACAGGCACTTGAGAAATACGTTATGTGAAAGGAATCGTTACCTCAAGGTTCTTGACCATAGCCAAGAACTTACCAAGCTGTTGATCCACTTTGGATTTTTGCATTCGATGAGGAAAAGGCAACCTTGGTGTAAAAAGATGTATCGGAAACCTTCTCCTTCTTCTTTCCTGTCTGTTCATCTTCCTCAGACAGTTCGACATCAGACGTCGAACCCTTCTGCAAATCTCTTTCTACTACTTCATTCTCCTTGTTAGGAGCAACATCATCAACGGGCATAGGAGGACCAGCATAAGCAGTGCCACTACGGAGTGTAACGACATTTGCTTGCTCCTTTTACATAGGTTTCCCTAGCAATTGTCCTTGCTGCCTCTGAGCATTGTTTCCTGCCAATTGTGTTATTTGAGTCTCGAGAAGTTTGATGTGCTTCTCTTGAGCTTTTTGTGCCTCAGCTTGAGCCTGCATATGCTTTTGTGTTTCCTCATTGGTCTTTTGCATGGCTAACATAAGCTTCCTCAAGTCATATGTGGATGGCTCTTGTGGGGCTACTGGTTGTGGTGTCGGCTCGAAATTCTGATGGGTAGGGCGAGGAAAACCAGGGGGATTATGAGAATTCCCCCTGTTTTTGGTAGTAGTTGGTCTTTGGGTGATTTTGCAGAGGTTGATATGAATTTTGTGGTTGGTTTTGGTAGTTTTGTTGTGGAGGGCGAGGGTTTTGCACATTGTTGCTGCGATATGAGAGAAGTGGGTTGTCTTTCCAACTAGGATTGAATGTGTTAGAGTAGGGGTTATTGGGTTGTCTTTGTTGAAAAGCATTCGCCTGCTCCATCTGATTCTGACCGAACTGACAATCATGACCAAAGTGACCCTAAATACCATACACCTCGCAGTAAGATGAGGTGATGGGTGCAACTGCTAACATGGCATTGATACATAGGTGAAGGCGTCGAACTAGAGGGTTTCAATATGTCGAACTTCTGATGCAGTTGCGCTACCTGAGAAACAAGTAGTGAAATGGCGTCAACATCATGTACCTTCGTAGTCAGACTCCTAGACGAGGAATGATCATTTGCTGCGAGATTTGCTAGGAAATCATAGACTTCATCAACTGCCTTGTCTAAAAATATTCCTCCTACAGACGAATCAATGATACTCTTCGTCTGGGGCTGCAGACCATTGTAAAAGGTCTGCATCAGAAACCACTTGTCCATATTGTGTTCTAGACACTCCCTCTGTAGGTCTCTGAATCTAGTCCACGCTTCCCTCAATGTCTCATCTGGCTCTTGGGAAAACATGGCCAACTTGTTTCTGATTTATGTTGTTTTTGTGGGAGGGTAATACTCTTGAAGGAATGCAGCAGAAAAACCCCGACCATTCTGTCTCGGCGATGTCAGTGAACCACCTCTAAGCTTTGTCTCTGAGTGAAAACTCGAACAACATGACTTTAAGCTGCTCAGGTGTAACTCCTTGATGTTTAACAATTCTGCAGAGTTGTTGGAATCTCTGCAGATGATTGGCAAAATCTTCAGAAGGATGCCCACCAAACTGATTTTGCTGCACCATATTGATTAGTGCAGGCTTAATCTCGAAATTATTTGTAGCAATAGTGGGCATCTGTGGACCTGTGGGTATACCTTCAAGATTAGGCACCCCATAAGATTTCAGCGACTTCACCATTGGTAATGAAGAAATCTCAGAATAAGGTTTCTCTCGTTCGAACTCTACTCTAAGATCCCGAAGTATTGCTACCGTATTGGGAACTCCAGGGATTATATGAGTTTTCTAACTGTACCTGGACATAAAAGAGAAACAAGAACAAAACCGTGAGAATGACCTCAATTACGACGGGAGGTTCCAATGAGGCAAAACGAATTACGCTAATTAGTCGAATAAAAACTAGAAAACTCGTCGTCTCCCCGGCAACGACGCCAAAATTTGATAGGCTAAAGTCGTATCACCTATTCAAAGATAATTCCTACAGTCCTCTAACAATGGTAGTCAATGGAAGCAGGGTCAAATCCGCATGGAGACAGAGTTTCTATGTTAATATTCAACCAACTAACTACTTCAGATGAAATCAGAGAAGATTAACTGAACTAATAATTAAACTAAGGAAAACGAGAATTAAACTGAGGATTTAACTATGGAATAAAAGTCTAGGGTATTAGTTCGGTCCACCATGCTTATACCAATCAAATAGGGTTAACTACTATCAAAACCTAAGTCAAGAGTCGAGGGATTAGAGCATGTGCTGAGCTATGGTTAAGTCTGAACGCTCATAGTTCAACATACGCCGCTTGTTCACTAACGTAATCAGAACTACTGATGTGTCCTAGGCCTCTAATCGTAAGACGGGTCTGTGCAAACAATTATTAACCACAAGTAATCTATGAAATTGTCCACTAACATTAATCACTAATCAAGAACAAACCACACCACAATCACTCAATTCAAGCCCTAGAAATCAATAGAAATCTAAACAACAATCATGGTATAAACATGGCTTCCCTATCTAACACCCTAGAAAGGGATCTACTCAGACATGATCAAATTAACAATAACGAAACTAAGAAGAAACCCTAATAATTGCATCATGACCTAATTGAATATTCAACAACTTAAACTAGAACAATTAAGAAATAATTTTACGAAGCAATAAGAGCTTGATTACCAATTTGACAAAAAGCAATAACTTCAATTAAATTGAACCAAGGTTTGATCTCCTCTACAATGAAAACTAATTAAAACTAACTCTAAAACCTCTCTAAATGTTTAAGATAATAAAAGGTACACGTAAAAATAAACTCAAAAGTATTTATAATAACCTAAGAAAGCAAATAAGATAGGACGGAAAAGACGCAAAATTGTCTTTCGTGTCTTCCGCCCGATCGGGCAATGGGCCGCCCGATCGGGCAATGGGCAGCCCGATCGGGTCTGGGAACATTTCTTCAGCAGCCAAAAATACACATTCACCCGATGGGATCGGGTGATCGGGCAAGGCTGCCTGACGTCATTGGGCGAGGCTTCTTCTTCAGCAGCTCCAAAACCAACAAAAATTCTAAGTAATAGTCCACCCGATGGGATCGGGTAATGCTGCCCGATCGGGCAGAAAATCTAAAGTTTTGGTGCTAGAAGATCGAATCAGGTCGGGCGGTGGTTGCCCGACCCGATCGGGCAAAGCTGTTTTCTGGCAGCTTTGTACTTGGCTTCTGACGCCAAGTTCCTTTAACAATTCTTCTTCAAATGAGCTCGAATTCTCCGCTACAGTGTGGTGGTCAAAATGCCAAGTAAATAGGAAGTTTTTTCCCTGAAACCTGTAAAAAGATATAAAACTGACATACCACAACTATATCAAAATAGTTAGCATAAATGGCTCCTAAGAGCGTCAATATCGAACTATTTAGCTTGCAAATGAAGGAAAAACTCTATATGAAATCATTGTATCATAATGCAACACCATTTAGGATAGACTGACAAATAACCAAGCAAACAGGAAAAAAATCATATATCGGTTCATGTTGCACTAATGTAATCTAAACAAAACTTTGATTACTTACTGATTACTTACTAATTAGTTACTGATTAGTTAATGATTAGTTACTCATGAATTATTGCTCTCCTACTAATTAGTTAATCTGATTACATACTGATTACAACATATGTTTTCACAGTAATAAAGACAAACATAACCTAATTATCTACTATAACATTAAATTTAAAACATAATAAATTTCATACTTGATGCTCATCACAAACAATCATAGGCCTTCACCATCTCCAAGATCCAAACTCCTTTGAAGTTGTCTGAAGAACCACTCCCAGCTAAGGTTGTTTTCGCCTTCCACAATAGCCCAAGCTATTGGATACATCTGATCCTTTCCATCCCTTCGAACAGCTGACATCAGCTGGCCCCCAGGAAATGTCTTCAAATAACAAGCATTAATACAAAATATCTTCCTACATCCTTCCTTCCACCCCTTTGCAAACCCTCAAAACACACAATAACCTCTGAAAAACAGGAGATTGTTTCTCTACACTTGGTTTAGTGTACAACTTCAAACGGTTACTTGGACTAAAAGCTTTTATAGCTTCTAAATATCTGTCAATCTTCTGATAATGCTCTTGCATAGAGCCATGAAGAAGCTTATGTGCAAGGTACTTCACCTTGTATGCAACATCCCTCTTTATAATAATCCTATAATCTATCCTAACAGTTTCTACAATTTCCTTAGCAAGCTAATGTGGTCTACTCTTGAAAACCTCTAAAAACTTCTCTACCAACCAGCTTGACTTTAGTTGGTGATTCCTCTCCATTGTCCTACTACAACAATGCTAACTCTTAACTATTTTCACCAAGTATGTTGCTCTCTTAGTATCCCAAGAAGAATATAGCTTAAATGGACACCCCTTTTCACAAATCACCCCAAATCTTTCTAACCTATTTTTGTAGCTTGAAATGTAGCTTAAATTTTTGCCTTAAAGTCTTGCATACTTTGAAACTGCTTTCCGCAGCCCTAGTAGGAAATCTTTGACCTACTTTTCAATTGAATTTTGAAAAAATCGGCATCTTCACTAACTAATAATCCTCTAGTAGTTCTCCTTTCCTCCTCAGTTCTTTCATCATGACTTTCTGGGGGTGTATGAATGTCATCATCTTTTTCAGCATCACTAGCAACTTCCCTGATTTCAACACCCCTCACTAATTCACTCATGTACCTTAACCTCCCGTCTGCAGCCACATGCTATAATTGAATAACTATCTGCTCTTACTTAGAATTTTTTCCCTAGATTGGTTTATAGTCTCAGTGTTTTCCTCATCACTTTTTTCATCATCTTCAAATTCAAATTCACCATCTACATCCAATCCAGCCTCTATTTCCTTTTCAAATTCTCCCTCATTAAACTCTTCATCACTACCCTCACCTTTTGATGGTTCATACTCATCTTCACCATCTTCACCAACATCCTCTAAAGTTGAAAGCCCTTGCTCAACAAAGAAATTGTCCTAATTTAGATTTTCATCAGTTCTTGGATCTAACCATTCATAGTCATCTTCATTTAGGTGTTGACAGAGATGGGACAGATTTAGGGTTATCTTCTTAAGTTTCTTGCATAAGTTTTTTTGTTTAGTTTGGATTTCTGATTGTTTTGTTGGTTGGGATGGGGTAGGTGTAGGCTTATGTTGGTTGGTTGAGATAAAGGTTTCAACTGGGGGAGGTATTTTTGGTTTAAAAGATGATGATATGGAAGAATCTTCTGGAAAGCTACTCTCACTCTGCCAAACAGAAGCATCAGATATTAATTCAACACTAAGTCCACGTGGACTCCTTCTGGGTGGGGACACTAATTGTTGTGGACCCCTCCTCACAACCAACTTGTCCCTTGACTTTTTGGGTTTTTGACTACATTTAACAATAGGATTTTCAGTTGCTTTTTCAGTGTTGGGAGGATTTACATAGGAAGGAATGTTAATGGATGTTTGTGTATTAGGCATTTCAGTTTGGAAAATAGGTGTATCAGTTTGTGAAACATGAATCTCCGTTTGTGAAGGTGGTTTTCGGCTTGTGAAGTTGGATTTTCAGTTTGTGAAGGTGGGTTTTCAGTTTTTGATGTTGGGTTTTCAGATTGTTTGGCTGGTTTTTCACTCAGATTTGATGGTCCTTCTAATGGTAGTGGAATGTTAGGCAAAGTTTTAGGATCATCTACACCATGTAACACATACTTCCTCCGTCCCATATTACTTGATACACTTCCCATATTCGTTCGTCCCATATTACTCGATACACTTCTAAAAGTAGCATGGTCATACACTAAACATATCTTTCTTTATTATGTGATGGGTCCAAATTTGTCCTATTGCATTCTCTCTCTTTAGCTTTTTATTTTAATTTTGTAATACACCTATGGCCCACATTTGTCTCCTTTTGTACTTTATGGATTTAAATAATACCAACAACTAACTACTTACAATAAAATAAACAAGTCAAATAATAATCCTAAAACTCTGTGTTGGTCAAATTGTATCAAGTAATATAGGACGAAGGGAGTAATTCTAACACATCTATGCTTCAAAACAAGAGCAACTGGATCTCTAACCTTTTTTATCACCAAATGTCTGCCTCAACCCATCATCAAGAGTTTTACCAGGTATCAAAAATACACAACATCAATCTTCTTATAACCCCCATATTCCTTTGCTAACTCCTCTAACCAAAACCATCACAATTCATCTGAATATATAGGAAAGGTTCTACCTTGTCATCCTAAATAAACAGTCCCTTTACTAGTTTTCTTAAACAAACCCCCATGCCAAAACCTAAGTGTACCAAGTGTTGATTCCATAACAGATCAGGAAGAGCATGCAAAAATTTCAAACCCAAAACCAATTTTAATGAAAACAACATCAAAGGAAACATACATGCAATTGGGGCATATTGAAACACTTTTTAAGACATTCTAGGGCAACCCAATTTCAAAAGATGCAAAATTTTATCACAATTTAGAAAATTTAAACAGGAATACAAATTTTTACTTACCTAACTGAGATTGGGAGCTTTCATGTTTTCTAGGCACTTCGAATTCCAAGAACTTCAACAATGGAGCTTGATTGAACACTTGCACAGATTTTTGGGGAAGAGAAGATTGGGCAACAACAGAGTAATCGCGTTTTTTGGGAGAAGATGAGTATTAGAGGTTGGAGATAAGTTGAAAGGAAAAAGTGATTTTGGGGGGAAATAAACTGGTTAACTTTTTATTTTACCTATTCAACAGGTTGTAGGTTTTAGGTACTAGTGAGAGAATATGGGTGTTAAAGGTGGGATTATAATTACATTAAATGAATGTGGTACTAGTGGTGGAAGACCGGCCAAAGGTGAGATTATTCTTATCAATTTTTCATATATATAAAGGTAGTTAGGCACTTTAATCACCATAGTATGTTATTGATAGGTTTTAGTCGTGTCACCTAATCAAAATAAACCTACGGACCTCTAACTAGGTAGTCAGTGGAAGCAGGGTCGAATCCACAGGGAGACAGAGTTTCTAAATCAATATTCAACCAATTCAGCTACTCCAGATGAAATCAGGAAGGAATTAATTAAACTAAAGAATAGACTACGGAAGACTGAATAAATCGAGGATTAAACTATGGAATAAAAGTCTAGGGTATTAGGTCGGTCCACCATGCTTATACCAATCAAATAGGGTCAACTGCTATTAAAACCTAAGTCAAGAGTCGAGGGATTAGAGCCTATGTTGAGCTATGGTTAAGACTCAACGCTCATAGTTCAACATACGCCGCATGTTCACTAACGTAATCAGAACTACTGATGTGTCCTAGGCCTCTAGTCGTAAGACGGATCTGTGCAAACAACTATTAACCACAAGCAATCAATGAAATTGTACACTGACATTAATTACTCAATAAGAACAAACCACATCACAATCACCCTAATCAAGCCCTAGAAATTGATAGAAATCTAAATCACAATCATGGTATAAACATGGCTTTCCTATCTAACACCCTAGAAAGAGAACTACTCACTCATAATTGAATTGACAACGATAAGACTAATATGAAACCCTAACAATTGCATCATGAATAATTGAATAAATAAACTAAGCAATCAAAGTAATTAAAGAGATAAAGAGTAGAGTAGAGTACCAATTGACGGAAAGCAGGAACTTTTATTGAAATCGAATTAGGTTTGATCACCTCTAAATTAATCTAAAGTGTTTGAATTAAACTAAGAGCAATGTAGAATAAAACTAGTCTAAAACCTAATGAAAGATGAATAAAAGATGATGTGGAAAAAGGTATTTATAATACACCTCAAGTTCACTAAAAACGGAAACAAAAAGTGAAAAAGCGCGATTAAAGCACCAGACCCGATCGGGCCCGAGCACAGTACCCGATCGGGTCCACATACAAATTTCCCAACTTCACTTCTGGGCTCTGGCAGCAGCAGTGCAGCAATAAGGCGAGAATAAAAGATGATGTGGAAAAAGGTATTTATAATACACCTCAAGTTCACTAAAAACGGAAACAAAAAAGTGAAAAAGCGCGATTAAAGCACCAGACCCGATCGGGCCCGAGCACAGTACCCGATCGGGTCCACATACAAATTTCCCAACTTCACTTCTGGGCTCTGGCAGCAGCAGTGCAGCAATAAGGCGGAAAAACGGCCCACCCGATCGGGTCGGGCGGTAGTCACCCGATCGGGTCTGGCGACAACTTGGGCAAGCGTGTTCCCCTCGCCTGTAGCACCGCAACGAGACCAAGCAGCACTCCACCCGATCGGGTCGGGCGGTAGTCACTCGATCGGGTCTGGGGACATGCTTCCTCGCCCGATTCGATTGGGCAAACATCGCCCGATCGGGTCCGCAACTTTCATACCCGATCATAAATACTTCGCCCGATCGGGCCATTTCTGCCCGATCAGTGCACGGAAAACCCCTTTTGACTCCTTTGCTCTCTAATCTTCACTTTTAGGGGTCTTGGGACCTCCTAAACTATCCATAAAGCTCGTGAGCCATCCTACGTGCCTCATAACATCTCGTAAAGCCGTGGTTGCTTCCAAATGGCTCGGGAATAAGGAGAAAACTCCATAAAACCTGCAATTCAATACTAAAACACGAAACCACAACTACATACGATAGTTAGCACAAAATAGCTCCCAAGAGCTCCAATGACGCACAAATTAGCTTGTAAATAAGGGAGAAAACTCTATATAAATACGTGATATCAAATTCCCCCAAGCTAAACCTTTGCTTGTCCTCAAGCAAACAGCACATGAACATGGAATAGATTGCCTCACCCCATAGATAAAAACAAAACAAAGCTCAAAACATTTTCAAGACTAAGAATCGTTCAAGCAGGCAAAATTCAAGTTTGGCTAATCAAATCCATCCAACCACCAATCATTCAAGCAATTTATCAAACTCAAGCATCCACAAGGCATACAAGTCCTGAAAAGGCTCTCACAAGGGTGTCACTCCTCTCTATTTTGTGGCAGGCAAAGAATATGCCCGAACACTCACCACCCCGACCATAAGTACCCTTCCCACTCACACTCTCATGTGTTTAAGAAGGTTCAATGACGCTCATCCTAGTCAAGTCGACTCAATTAGCAGAAATACTCTTTAACTTTGACAAATTGACTCGAAATCAATCAAATGAACACTGCAGACACAAGCTCAAGAGGACTTTATAGGGTTGTAATGGGGCTTAGGTAAGAGGTAGGGGATACTTTTGGGTAATGTGGTGGAAAAACCGAGAAAGGGGGAGCATAAATCATTCAAACAAGGCCTAAGGTGGCCTTCACAACTCCCAACAATCACCATAAAACCATATAAAGTAACCCAACTCTCATAAATCAATGACAAACTCATAACAAACCCAATTTTCAAGCAATGAAGCGAATATTTCTTTAAGAACGCACGTGAATGAAAGAACTTGAATTCTTTTGAATTTTCATTTCATTTTTCTGAACTTCATTCACGCAACTCTAAACTTGCTTTTTCTTTTCTTTTTCTCACTCTCAAACCACAGCAAATACACTTTTAAATTCCTCAAAAACCAAACTAAACCAACAAACCAATCTCAAACTCAACCCATACAAAAGCTCCCCCAAGCTAGGCTTGGAATAATATCAAGTGAAGGCTTTGGGCTCATAATAGGGGTTTAAGTAACACGAAACAAGTCATTAGGCTCAGCGGGGCTAAGGAGGATAAAAGTATATCAAAAATTCACTCTGAAGCTCAAGAATAAGACAAAAGAACGCCTCTATCACAGCAAATGCTACAAGTCATCTAAAATCAGACAAGTACGAAGTCAAAGTCAAGATCAATCCACTAAAGAGGAACTAACACACAAGAATAGACTGGATAATAATATGAATCCACTAGGCTACAAAGAGGCCTCACAGTCTAACCAATTCAGGTATGCAGCATAAAGTGGTCTAATATAATCCAAAAATGCTCGAAATCATAGCAATCAAACATCAAATCATAGCCTCAAGATCACAAATGCCCAGCTATCCAGAAAACAAAGTCAAATCAATTTCAAATAGAGCACAGCAAGGGGCACAGGGAGGCAACTAAACCAGTCATGGGAACCATATTTTTTTGATTTTTTCAGTATTTTTGAAAGCAGTAAATCTATCCTAGAAAGCAGTAAAAGAGATAGGGAATACAAACAGAACTCCTCCCCCAAGCTGAACTTGGCAGTGTCCTCAATGCCAAAAGGTGATAAGGACTATGCTAAGAGGAAAAACAATGTTAGTACCCTCACTCTCGCTCACAAAAAGGAAGCAAAATAAAAAGAAAAGGAAAAGGGAAAGAAAAGAAAATACGAGTTGCCTCTCGCACAGCGCTGGTTTATAAAGGTCCCGCACGACCATAATCCTCCCTCTCTCAAATAGGAGGGGCTTGGCAATGAGTGCCACCCTCATCAAACATCTTTCTCCTCCAAATGTTCTTGACAATGCCTCCAGACGGTGAGGCAACCTTAGGTGGAATTGGAACCTTCTCCACCCCTACTTCATCTAAAACCTTATCCCTGCAAAAAGATTGTTCAAGCATAGGAGCCTTAACAGCATTAGTTAGTTTAAAAACCACTTTATCATCACCAACACTCAGAGTTAAAGACCCAGACTTGACATCAATGACAGCACCAGCAGTACACAAAAACGGCCTATCCAAGATAATAGGGATCTGGGCATCCTCATCCATATCTAATACCACAAAATCAACAGGGATATAGAATTTCCCAACCCTAACAGGAACATCCTCTAAAACACCTAGAGGGTATTTTATAGAACGATCCGCCATCTGTAAAGTGATTTGTGTGCATTTAAGGGCTCCCATGTTCAGTTTCTTATAAACAGACAATGGCATAACAGAAACAGAAGCACCTAAATCACACAAAGCCTTATCAATAAAAATAGGTCCAAGATGGCAGGGTATAGAAAAACTACCATGATCTTTTAACTTTGGTGGGGTTTTATTTTGAATAAAAAGCACTACACTCTTCAGTAAGAGCGACACGTTCTACCCCACCAAAGTCTCTTTTCTTAGTAATCATGTCTTTCAGAAATTTGGCATAAACAGGCACTTGGGTAATTAAGTCTGTGAATGGAATCGTTACCTCAAGGTTCTTGACCATAGACAAGAACTTACCAAACTGCTGATCGACCTTGGACTGTTGCATCCTGTGAGGAAAAGGTAGCCTTGGTGTAAAAGGCGTTTCAGAAACCTTCTCCTTTTTCTTCCCTGTCTGTTCAGCTTCTGCAGACAAATCGACTTCAGACGTCGAATTCTTTCTTTTTCCTTCCTCTACCACCCTCTTCTTCCCTGCAGTCGGGGTAACCTCATCAATGGGCACTGGAGGGGCATCATATGCAATGCCACTACGAAGAGTGATGGCATTCACATGCTCTCTCTGAACTGGTTGCCCTGGCAATTGTCCCTGCTGCCTCTGTGCATTAGATTCTGCCAACTGAGCAACTTGAGCCTCGAGAAGTTGGATGTGCTTCTCTTGGGCCCTCCTTTCTTCCTCCTGGGCCCTCCGTGTTTCCTCATTTGCCTTTTGCATAGACAATATCAGTTTCATCAGTTCAGAATTGCTAGGCTCTTGTGGGTTGTTGTTTTGTGGGGGTGGGGTGTGGAAATTTTGTGGAGTTTGGAAGTTATTGGGATGATGGAAGTTTTGTGGTGGTGGTCTTTGGAAATGTTGTGGGGTTTGATGGTATGAGGGTTTAGGATAGTTTTGTGGAGGTGGAGGTTGATGGTTTTGTGGGTTTTGGTAGTTATGTGAAGGGGGAAAGGTTTGTGGTCTTTGTTGGAAAGCATTGGCCTGCTCCATCTGAAATTGACTGAACTGACAGTCATGCCCAAAGTGACCCGAACACCACATACCTCGCAGTAAGATGAGGTAATGGGTGCTACTGCAGACATAGCATTGATACTCATGGGTGGGGGTGTCGGACTAGAAGACTTCATTAGCTGCTGAGTTAGTTGCGCCATCTGAGATGTAAGCAATGAAATAGCGTCAACTTCAAGTACCTTCTTAGTCAAACTCCTAGATGATGAATGGTCATTGGCTGCAAGATTTGATATGAATTCATAACCCTCATCAACTGCCTTGTCTAAAAACACTCCTCCTGCAGACGAATCAACAATACACTTCGTCTGAGGCTGCAGACCATTGTAGAATGTCTGCGTCAAGAACCATTTGTCCATATTATGGTGTGGACACTCTCTCTGTAAATCTCTAAACCTAGTCCACGCTTCCCTTAATGTTTCATCAGGCTCTTGGGAAAACGTGGCTAGTTTATTTCTGATTTCTGCTGTTTTAGTAGGTGGGTAATACTCTCTCAGAAACGCAGCAGAAATCTCACTCCATTCAGTTTCCTGCACATCGTTCAACCACTTCTGGGCTCTATCTCTCAAAGAAAATTCGAACAACATGACCTTTAACTGATCTGGAGTGACGCCGGCATGTTTAACGGTTCGACAAAGTTGTTGAAACCGTTGCAGATGATTTGCCGGATCTTCAGTAGGATGCCCACGAAACTGATTTTGCTGGACCATGCTGATGAGTCCAGGCTTAATCTCAAAGTTGTTAGCGGCGATGGTGGGCATTGGTGGTCCTGTAGAAAGACCATCCGGGTGAGGCACCCCATATGACTTCAGTGATTTTGACATAACTGAATTCAAGGTGTCTGTTCCAGAGGTGTTCAGCTGAACAGACTGCTTTTCTTTCTGCTTTATCTTTCGGATTCGCCTGATTGTCCTAGTAAGATCGGGGTCCGCTGGAATTGGGGAACCGTTTCTTTGGGACCTGGGCATACAAAAGAAACAAAAAGCAGCAGTAAAACGTACCTCAATTGGAACAATGAAGTTCCAACGAGGTACAGAGAAGTAGACCAAATAATCAAATAAAAACTTAGAGAACTAGCCGTCTCCCCGGCAACGGCGCCAAAATTTGATAGGTTTTAGTCGTGTCACCTAATCAAAATAAACCTACGGACCTCTAACTAGGTAGTTAGTGGAAGCAGGGTCGAATCCACAGGGAGACAGAGTTTCTAAATCAATATTCAACCAATTCAGCTACTCCAGATGAAATCAGGAAGGAATTAATTAAACTAAAGAATAGACTACGGAAGACTGAATAAATCGAGGATTAAACTATGGAATAAAAGTCTAGGGTATTAGGTCGGTCCACCATGCTTATACCAATCAAATAGGGTCAACTGCTATTAAAACCTAAGTCAATAGTCGAGGGATTAGAGCCTATGTTGAGCTATGGTTAAGACTCAACGCTCATAGTTCAACATACGCCGCATGTTCACTAACGTAATCAGAACTACTGATGTGTCCTAGGCCTCTAGTCGTAAGACGGATCTGTGCAAACAACTATTAACCACAAGCAATCAATGAAATTGTACACTGACATTAATTACTCAATAAGAACAAACCACATCACAATCACCCTAATCAAGCCCTAGAAATTGATAGAAATCTAAATCACAATCATGGTATAAACATGGCTTTCCTATCTAACACCCTAGAAAGAGAACTACTCACTCATAATTGAATTGACAACGATAAGACTAATATGAAACCCTAACAATTGCATCATGAATAATTGAATAAATAAACTAAGCAATCAAAGTAATTAAAGAGATAAAGAGTAGAGTAGAGTACCAATTGACGGAAAGCAGGAACTTTTATTGAAATCGAATTAGGTTTGATCACCTCTAAATTAATCTAAAGTGTTTGAATTAAACTAAGAGCAATGTAGAATAAAACTAGTCTAAAACCTAATGAAAGATGAATAAAAGATGATGTGGAAAAAGGTATTTATAATACACCTCAAGTTCACTAAAAACGGAAACAAAAAGTGAAAAAGCGCGATTAAAGCACCAGACCCGATCGGGCCCGAGCACAGTACCCGATCGGGTCCACATACAAATTTCCCAACTTCACTTCTGGGCTCTGGCAGCAGCAGTGCAGCAATAAGGCGAGAAAAACGGCCCACCCGATCGGGTCGGGCGGTAGTCACCCGATCGGGTCTGGCGACAACTTGGGCAAGCGTGTTCCCCTCGCCTGTAGCACCGCAACGAGACCAAGCAGCACTCCACCCGATCGGGTCGGGCGGTAGTCACTCGATCGGGTCTGGGGACATGCTTCCTCGCCCGATTCGATCGGGCAAACATCGCCCGATCGGGTCCGCAACTTTCATACCCGATCATAAATACTTCGCCCGATCGGGCCATTTCTGCCCGATCAGTGCACGGAAAACCCCTTTTGACTCTTTTGCTCTCTAATCTTCACTTTTAGGGGTCTTGGGACCTCCTAAACTATCCATAAAGCTCGTGAGCCATCCTACGTGCCTCATAACATCTCGTAAAGCCGTGGTTGCTTCCAAATGGCTCGGGAATAAGGAGAAAACTCCATAAAACCTGCAATTCAATACTAAAACACGAAACCACAACTACATACGATAGTTAGCACAAAATAGCTCCCAAGAGCTCCAATGACGCACAAATTAGCTTGTAAATAAGGGAGAAAACTCTATATAAATACGTGATATCAGTTATGAGTTATGGTTTGTTCATTAAACAACTATTTTTCTCGGAGGAGCACTTGGGTGTTTGGTGATATTTTCCATCTTTCTTCAATAAAAGCTTCATCATCATAAACCATATAGTATTATATATTTTAAAAATGAAAAATATTCCCTACAAGTTAGCCTATTGACGAATGACCCGAGCATGTTAAGAAAATGTCAAAATATGCCTCTATGCATATTGAAATTTTTGGTTAAAACGAATTCTAATGAAGTTGATTTTAGGATTTGCTTACATGGGAATGCTCAATGAGGATATGGAATGAGGTGGTGATGACAAAGGAGATTATTTGAGTATTTTTTTGAGCAACAAGACATTTCTTTGGAGGTTAGTTGTAAAAGGTATATATAGTCCGTCCGTCCAACCGTCTGTCCGTCCAACCGTCCGTCCGTTTTGTAGCACTAAAATTGTGTTGGAATAATATATTGATAAGAGTTTGTGTCGAATGCTTTTATAAGATCAAGATTCAGTTTTAATATTTTGTTTCTATGAAAAGTAAGTGGTGGTTTGAACTTATTTGGATTTCGAACATAAGAATTTGTCTTATTGAGCTAGTTATAAGGATAAGTTTTTTTCCCGGAAAGATACAAGGAGAGACTTAACGAGCCCTTCTCTCAATTAGAGCCCCTAAGCTATCTAATAAAGAAAGACGATACAAGATAGGATCAAGCTGGGCGTCGATCGGCCAACTATTTGTTTGTATAAAATGCCCTTGCTTGGATAGATAATCTGCAACTCTATTGGCTTCTCTAAATACATGGGTAATGTTGGTAGAGCAAAAATATGTGAGAAGATGGTGGATGTCGTCGATGGGGGGTTGGAGGCACCAAGGAACGTTGAACTTTCCTCTCAGTATGTTTATTACGACCATATTGCCGCCTACGTGAGTAGGTCTTGGATCTGCATTTTTATTGCTTGAAGAAGTCCATTGCGAAGTGCTATAGCCTCCTCTATTAGTGAGTATGAGATTCCAAGATTGAAAGTCATGGCGCTGAGTATGCTGCCTGCTGAATCGCAAATACTATATCAGCTGCTGCTGAGGTGTGGTTGGAAGACCCATTAAAGTTGAGTTTGATATATTATTGACAGGGCGGATTCCAATGTACCTCGATGGTTTAGGGACATATTTATATCTCAAGTATTCAGTATATGAGTTTGATTTTTTTGACTTAAAGTAATGTGAAATGGTGGAGACAAGTCTCTTTTATAAACTTAATCAACTTGTTTAACAAATAGTATATATCATAATCAAATCGATTGAAACTTCGGGGAGATTGATTACCTCATATACTACTATTTCAAGTATAGTTTGTATTGGAAACTAAATGATTTAGATAGAGTGTTACTATGTATTACCTTATATATTAGTTCGGACTATATAAGTAATATATTAGTTCGGACTATATAAGTTTATGAATTCTTTAGCCTTGACACTTGGGGAACCTTCTTACAGTATAGTATCACAAATAAGATTTAAGTGATGTTCTTGGAATTCTACTTAGAATAAGTTTATGATGCATGACTACTATTTATATTATATTTACTTTAATGGTTTGAAGCAAATGAGAGTTCTCAGAGAATTTGGTTCTGTATTATACTAAGTTCATTGGCTATTTTTAGTTTATCATATATAGTCGCCAATTGGTTCTTTATTTGAAATAAAGAAAAACCATAATTGAAAATTTTGAGTATGTATATTAGCTAAATTTACCAACATGTCTTTTAAGTTTTCTCCATTATTAGGTAAAAGGGAAGTTTATGACCTTAGATTTTATGAGCAAAAGTCATGTATGTATTCACAAAGCAATAGTTTAACCATATTTATGAGAATTCCAAATTGTGAACTAGTGCTCTCATGTAATTTGAGAATACATTACGCACTTATAACTTATGTTTCCAGTTATATTTATCGGGAAGAAGCTGCTGAGTGCAGTGATGAAAAACATTTTATACTATGTGTATGTGTATTATCGAATGAGAATTTTGTGGGGATATGTTTGAAAGTATTGTAAAATGTGCCTGAAAAGGTAGAGTGACGACCTCTACATGTCTAAAGAGAGTGGTGTATGTACGAGTATAACTACCCTAATAGCGTACCCCCTTCTCTATTAATGTTCTATGATTATTAATTTGCGAAGAAAGAACTTTGAGGCATATGTTCAAAAATAAGAGTGCTTATTCGGCAAGTATATTCAAAGAACTTACAAGAATTTTATGCCGAGTCATTTGATAATAGCGGCGTTTAGTTTTCAGATTTGCTATCAGCATTTTTAAACGACATAGTTTTTGGATAAGTTGAAACACTTTGGTAGAAATGGATTATTCCAACTTTGAATGTTTTTTCAGCCACATTGTTATATATATTTTCAAGTTGATAGTATTTGTTTTTTGTTTACACATATATCCAATTTTGAATAGGAATCACTATTATTTAAGTACTGATATGTTTCATAATTTTTTGGGGGAAAAATCTTCGAATTCGAATTTATTTTACGAAAATCAAAACAGTTTTTGGATATTTCGGATCAGATAACTGAAGAGTTATAAGGTCAATCTAAAATACTAAGACTCGGATCGGATCGACCAGATTGGATATTTATAAACACCCTTAGTTACAATTACCATAACTGCACGAACTATCCAACTACATGACTAAGTATAATCCTTAATTCCCAATATATAATCAAAAATTTATCTCTACACATGGATAAGAGAAATATCTTACCCTCATGAGGCAAGGCAAACCACATTTTCGGTCCATTAACAAAGAAAAATGGATTTAGTGAAAATTTTAATCTCCTTGCAATAAAAAACGAAAATAAAACTAGAATTGAGTTTTTCTCGGAAAAATGATCTTTTATAAAAATTTAAAATATTTTACCTCCAATTTAAAACATCTAAAGGTCGTAAAATTAGAATTTTCTAATACATATATATATCCATACTTGTTAATATTGTTGCCACTTGGAGAATTTGGGTTCAACAAGGGAGACCCTAGAAGCCACCACAGAGCAGACATCGGTGTGCTTACCGCGATTGTCGACCCTTGAAACCGCCGCTTAGACGAGTTTCCAACCTGTATACGTTGCAAAAATCTGATGGACCTCGTCTAGAAATTCATATGGGTATAGCAAGAAGATTAGCTCTTCAGTGTTCTTATCTTGTTATGTTTTTATTGTTATTACTTTATCTTTTACTCCCTCCGTTTTTTTTTAATATGCACATTTTTCCATTTTTGGTATTTTTTTTAATTGGTACCTTTTTACATTTTCCCATAAATAGAAGGTTGGTCCACCTTATTATTACACTTCTCTCCTACTTTTTATTTTCTTTTCTCTATCTTTTTCACTTTTTCCTTACTTTTACTATCCTTCTCTTTTATTTTTGCACTTTTTCCTCGACCCGTGCACAAAAATAAATGTATATATTAAAAAAACGGAGATAGTATCTTTTTATTGTCTTGTAATATTGTTCTCATTATAAGTCCAACTTTGAGAAAGGATACGAGAAACTTCTGATATCCCTTGTAAGTGGTTCAAAAAGATCCATACTTAGCTAAACTTGATTGAAAAGGTGGGCGGGATTGGTATACGGCCGAATTGTTGAGTCTAATAATGCACAATTCAAAATTGTTGTTTTGAGTTTTTGGAGCAAGGTAGTCAAACCAAGTTTTAGAGGATATGCTCATAATGTGATCCAACTTTGAGTCAAAATTGTGGTCCATCGACATAAAATACAAGTTGCATCCTAAAATCTGTTGGGGGTTGCCATCCAGTTTTGACATACCACCCCATCCCAACTTTGACTACAACAGTATCATGTGGTGTCAAAAAGATAAACACGAGAAACGACAGAGTAGTGCTCCTCTTTTTAAATGAATGGAAGACATTGGCATGTTCAGTATGCCTAACTATACATGCCTTATCACAAGTTCATTTACCTTAAGTTACGAGACTAATTCTCATTATTATAAATTTATAAAACTTAGGCCCTGTTCTCATCAACTTACTTTAATAACTTTCAGTAAAAATAAGTTCAATTCAGTAAAAATAGATTTAATTCACTACTAATAAGTTCAGTTCAGAACTAATAAGTTTAGTTCAGTATTAATAAGTTCAGTTCACTAATAATAAGTTCAGTTCAGTAAAAATCAGTTGTGCAAGGAAAAACAACATGAATTAGTAAAAATAAGTTCAGATTAGTAAACATAAGTTCGGTTCAGTAGTAATAAGTTCAGTTCAATACCAATAATTTCAGTTCTGTAAAAATAAGTTCTTATTTTTGTGAAATTAAACTTATTAGAATTTTTTTTAAAAGACTAGAAATAAGTTGAAAAATAGGGGCGTCAAAATGATCTGGTTAAATAAGTATAATCCTTGATTTTTCTTTTTGAAATTCATTATTTGACTTGTACACGTGACAAAAAAAGTTGGAGTGAGTAAAAAAATGGAAAAATTGTCAAGAAAAAGTCAACCTTTGCGTTGACCGCTTTTAACAAGTCTATCTTAATTTATTCCATTAACAAATCAACCTTATAACATTTCCGCTTTTAACAAGTTAAAATCGGCTATTAAGTCTGGTTAACCAATTTAACTGGTTAAAGTAACACATGTCACTCTTTAGTTGGACATTATACATTTTTGTTTCTAAAAATAATAAAAGATATATAAAAAAACAAATCCCCCTCCCCACCTATCTTTCCCCTCTGTATCTCCATTTCTGCCTCTCTCTCTTTCTCTAATTCACTAGATTTGATTTCACCACCATCCTCTACATCCACCATTACCATGGATTTGATTTCTCTTTCACCACCATCACCTTCTCCTCCTTTCTTAACTCTTTAACTCTTTAAAACCCAACAAATCATGCCCAGCATCTCACTGGATTTGAGGACGACATGGTTGACAAATCCCCAACAAATCATGCCCAACAAATCATACGATATGGACGATATTCTCACTGATTTCTCTTTATCTCCTTAAACCCCAACAAATTATGCCTAACATTCTTTATCTCTTTATCTCTTTCTCACTGATATTCTCACTGATATGGTTGACAAGGCTGCAGATTCACTTACATCTATGAATATGAATGGTGCTTTATGTGTGCCCTGGAGATAACTATGGTTTCATAAGCTCACATAACCACAACCACCACCCTACTTCTTTCTACACGTTTTCCACCATTTTTTTGCTTCCTTTCTCTTCACTCTTTTCCCCTTTTGTGATCATCAATACAATTTTCTCCATTTCACTGAATTCAGTTGATTTTCCGTTGATTAATTTTGGTCCAATTTGGTGTTTATCATTTGATTTTGATTCGCCGAACCCGGGTGTGCAAAATTGGAAATAATTAGGGATATGAATGTATAATATCCAGAGGAGATATTCATAATGGTAAGAATTCTGAAAATGAATTGATCCTTTAATTAACTTATTACAGAGGGATTAAAATATCCATAATTTGTTTTTCAATTTCCCTATTTGTTTTTAATACCCCTTAAACCCTCTTCAACATTTGGCCTTTATGCCCCTTCTACTGTTGTGTGTTCCCTTTTGTCTAATAACATCATGGTGGCTGCCTTGCTAGTTATGAATTAGCTTTTGCTTCCTGTTAGAAAGTTATAGGTCTCGATCGCAGCTTTCTGTATCTACTTGAATCGACTCATCCTGACTTCATATGAAAGAGTGATGTCCAAAATTGTATATCAGCCCACCACAGTTCATAATAAACGGAAGCAAGTGAATGTTGCAAACTCTGTTTAATTAGTTTATCACTTCATAATTTGGGTTTTTTTAAAGATTGAAACTTTGTTTCATTGTTGATATTGTTGGGTTGATTGCAGGCAACTACGGCAAATATTATTGTTGGGTTTTTGGGTTTGGGTTGGGTGGGTCTTTGGAGGGCTGAATTTTTTTAATTTTGGGGGCGGCAATGGTTTTTCGGGTATGGGGATGGTGGTGACGATGGGTTTTGATGGGGGCAAGCAGGGTTTGTGATGGTGGAGGAGGAATTGGGTTGGGGTTCTCTTGCCATTGTTTTGCTCTGGAAGACATAGAAAATGGGAAAAGAGTCAAGTCAAATGAAAGGGGATTAAAATTCAGTTTACACGTTCAATAGGTAACCTGTAAAAAAACTTGTTAAAAGCGAAAATGTTATAAGGTTGACTTATTAATGGAATAAATTAAGATATACTTGTTAAAAGCTGTCAACGCAAAGGTTGACTTATTCTTGATAATTTTTCCTAAAAAAATTTAGTTTGATCATATGTTAAATTCAGACGAGGACAAACTTTTAAATGAACATATAATAAGGTTTTGAATGACGATGAAGTTAAAAAAAAACATTTATAGGTAAAGCAAAATATATTATTTAGAAAATTTGGAAATCATTACAAGTTATCCATGATCCGACCATGGTTGCTTGGTATAGTGGTAGAATATTCACTTTATAAAAGAGAGTTATGGCTAGGAATGCCAAAAGAATCTTAAATATCAATTCTATACCTTTATATTTAAATTTCTCAAATCTCTTTTGCTAAGTCGAACTTTAAAAACGTTGATCATAAATTTATATCCCTATATAAAAATATATTTATTTAGGATATTATTAGATTTTTTTGATGAGTAAACTCAAATTGTGAACATTTTATAATATTCATCATGGCGTAATTATATATATTAATAGTTAAAAGTTAGTTAAGAGTAGGAAACTGAGCACACTCATTTAGCTAAGTTTGTAGTTGTAAGTCATAGCTTCATATAATTTATCCATATGTTTATAAATAAACCATGTAAAATAAGTTTCGTATGAAAAAAAGAAATGTTTTGGATAAACATACGAGCATATCAGCTTATTAAACAATAAAGAAATTGTGAGCTATCAAGTAAATGAACATTTTTTATAAATATAATATAATAATAATAATAATATTACTAGGCCATTATAGGATCTGTGCCATCTAGCTATCTTTACGAATTACGTGTGGGACATGATTCACAACTCACATGATTAGTTGATAACATACATTATTTAATGTTTGTATACTTCCTATAAATGCAAATAGCAAGCTGCTGTCCTCTTAAAATAACCCATTAAAGACAAAAATGTCTTCATATTTGTTACCACTCCTCTTTATCCTCCTTGTAGTAATCTCCTCTTCTCAAGCAAATGTTCCTACCTCTTCCACATTCAAGCTTGTCAACCAAGGTGAATTTGGCGATTACATCGTTGAGTATGATGGCAATTACCGTGCTCTAGATGTGTTTAACAGCCCTTTCCAACTATGCTTCTATAACACTACCCCAAATGCCTACACACTTGCTCTACGTATGGGTTTGGTTCGGTCCGAATCGCTTTTTCGATGGGTTTGGGAGGCGAACCGGGGAAACCCGGTTGGAGAGAACGCCACGTTTAGTCTTGGGACAGATGGCAACCTTGTATTGGCCGACGCCAATGGGCGGATCGCCTGGCAAACCAATACAACCAACAAAGGTGTAGTAGGATTCAAGTTACTCCCTAATGGTAATGTGGTGCTACATGATTCCAAGGGTAATTTTGTATGGCAAAGTTTTGATTATCCTACTGATACCCTCTTAGTGGGCCAATCTCTTCGACTTGGTGGGCCTACAAAGCTAGTGAGTCGGGCCTCAGCCCTACTTAACTCTAATGGGCCTTACTCCTTGGTGATGGAATCAAGAATACTAGCTATGTACTATAAAAGCCCATATAGCCCTAAACCACTCTTGTACTTTACTATGCTAGATCTTGCAAAGAGCTCCCTCAAAGAAGTTACTTTTAGTTGCTCCCCTGAAAATGATGATAATTATGCTTATGACATAACATTTGCATATCAAAGTATAGATGGATCAACTGGAGGGACAACCGAAATCGCTAGACCGAAATACAATAGCACTTTGTCCATTTTAAGGCTCGGAATGGACGGTAATCTAAGGGTGTATACTTACTCGGATAAGGTTGATTGGGCTGCTTGGGAAGCGACCTTTACTCTTTTTCTAGGGACTCGCCCTACGGATTAACGGACACCGAGTGCCAATTGCCCGAAAGGTGTGGAAAATTCGGGTTATGCGAGGATAGCCAATGTGTGGCATGCCCTACACCAAAAGGGTTACTAGGATGGAGCAATAAGTGTGACCAACCAAAGCCAAGTTGTGGTAACAAAACTAGTTATTATAAGCTTGAAGGGGTTGATCACTTCTTGAGCAAGTATACTAAAGGTGATGGTCCTATGACAATTGATGCTTGTGGGACTAAATGCACAAAAGATTGCAAATGTTTGGGGCATTTCTACCATCAAGAAGCTTCAAGGTGTTGGATTGCTTATGATATTAAGACTATTACTAAAGTGTCTAATATGAAGCATGTGGGGTACATCAAAGTCTAAAGTCACTCAGATTATACTTGTAATTTTAGTTGTTGTTTGTTCAATGTAATGGTGTGGCTGGCTGCAGTAGTGAACAAAAATGAAGAGAAACTATTGGATGCATCATTATTCATTAGTTGATGTCGCCCTACCTTCGCCATGTTATGAGTTCGGAGTATTTATTGCTTGAAGTATGTTGATCAATGTTGTTTGTTGTTTGTTCTTTCTTAATTCATTGGAATTTATTTCTCTGAAAATGACATGAGAATTTCAAATGTTGAAAGGTAGATAGGAAGATAAATATTTTGAAAATGGAAAAGAGTCGAAGGAGGAAGAACAAACATCCATAAAAGGAAAAAGAGAACATCAATTGGGAACGCAGGTTGTATTATTCTCCAAATTAAACTGAGTCACTTTGTTACCCAACATTCCTAATTAATTTAGGCTAGATTTTAGGAAATTAAGAATGGCTATCCTTATTAATTAACAAATCACACATTTGAGAGGAAGAAATATTCAATTTTTTTTATAGTTCATGTAAAGTAGGAAAACCAAGTGGGAAGATTTGAAAGATGCTCTTCCTCTCTCTCGTTTTTCTCTCGTTTCTTTGAAACGACGCCATGGCTACGAAGGATAGAGGTAGGAAAAATAGTGGTAAAGCTCGTGATCCTAGTTCAGATTCCAAGGCTCTGAAATCTGTTTATGAACTTATAGGAGTTGGGGATTTGAGACTAGACGACATTGAGAAGTTGAAAACTCCGGATGAATCTCTTAAGGAGTATATTGTTGATTCTGCAATCAAACGAAATTTTAGCGATTGGTTATCGGTTATCTCTGCCCAATCTGAGAAGCGAATTGAATGGGATGGTAATGCTGCTGGTTCCTCAAGAGGTATGGCTCACTCTCCTATTCCTATTCTTCACTAGTCTGTTGAAAATGTGTGTAATATCGATTTGAATGATGATGATGATGTGATTGTTGACAATTTGAATATGGCTGGTGATGTTGAATCTGTGAATAATGTTGCTAGTACTGCTAAGAATGATTTGGGTGATATTCAATCTGAAATCGATTATTAGAACTCTGCTGTGGTTGGTTTTGTGGTGGGTGCTAACCCCCCACCTAATATTATGGATGGGTTTTGTAGGAGGATTTGGAAAAATGAGGGTGTTGATAAGGTGGTTGTTATTAAGAGTGGTTTGTTCCTGATTAGGTTCAAGTCCATGGAGAAGAGGGATTTGATTCTGTCTAGGGGTATGCCTTTTTTTGACCATAAACCTATGATCTTGAAGCCTTGGTCTCATGACTTGGTGTTGGATAAAGAAGATTTTAAGAAGGTTCCTACATGGGTTAAACTGCATTTAGATTTTAAGTATTGGGGAGCCAATTGCCTTGCTAAGATTGTTCAGTCTCTTGGGAAGCTTATTAGAGTGGATCAAGCAACTAAAAATAGTGATAGATTGGGCTTTGCTAGGGTGTTGATTGAGATGTCTGTTAATCATAACTTCCCTGATCAGTTATCTTTTATTAATGAGAAGAGTCTGGAGGTAGTTTTTGATGTGGAATATGAATGGAAGCCTGTGAAATGTGCAGCTTGTGCTATGATTGGCCACTCCACTGAAGAGTGTAGAAGGAAGGCTCCTCAGATTATGAGGAAGGTTTGGAGGCCTAAAGTGCCTCAACCTGTGGTGGTGGAGAGTTGTGCTGATGTTGAGGAGGAGATGAGTGATCCAGTCCTTGAGGAGGGGTTTGTTGTGCCTGCTAAAGCCTTGAAAATACCTGTTGATGTTGGTTCTGTTCCTGTCATTGTGGCTAATTCATTTGATACTTTAGATGCTGATGGGGTGATTGAAAGTGTGGTGCTGCAAGAGGGGGATGGGAGTCCTCCTATTCCTAATGGATAGCATTGTTGTTTGCAATGTAAGGGGCATTAATAGTCTTCATAAGCAGATGAGTGTGAGGAATTTCTTGAACTTACCTGCTTTGGGACTTGTGTGCCTCTTGCAGTCTAAGGTGAAGCCTCAGAATCTTGGCCCACTTTATTCTAATGTGTTTAGAGGATGGTGTTTCACTTCTAATTCCAGTTGCCATAATGGAGGTAGATTAGTAATTGCTTGGAATCCTTTGTCTTTTTCAGTGGCTTTTGTTATGATTACTAGCCAGTTAATACACTGTATAGTTCACCCTGTATTGAATAGGAGTGGGGCATTTAGATGTACTTTTGTGTATGTTTTTAATGAAGTTGTGAAGAGGATGGTGCTTTGGGAGGATCTTATTAAGATTTCAAGATTGGGTGATTTTCCTTGGATGGTTTCAGGGGATTTTAATTGTGTGATGAACACTGATGAGAGAGTTGGTTCTACTGTTTCATTAAGGGAGACTGAGGATATTAGGAGATGTTGTTTTGAGTGTGGGCTCTCTGATATGAAAGGAGTGGGGCAATTTTTTACTTGGCGTAATAAACAAGATGGTGATGCCAGGGTGTTTTGCAAATTGGATAAGGTGTTGATAAACTGTAAATGGGGTGAGTTTTTCCCTGATGCTGAGGTGAGGTTTCTCCCTAAAGGAAACTTTGATCATACTCCTAACCATATTCATTTGGTTCAACCTGTTGTGCAAGCTAGGAATCCTTTCAGGTACTTCAAAATGTGGAAGGAGATGGATGGTTTTGAGCAAAGTCTGGCTGATGTATAGAGTAAGCCTAATGTTGGGTCTTGTATGTACTTAGTGATTTCTAAACTTAAAGCTTCTAAGCTGGCTATCAAAGAGCTGAAAAGGAATAGTGTTGACATTCAAGTTCAGGATGCTAGAGCATTACAGTATCTCAATTAATGCCAAGTGCAGTTACAAAGTGATATTCAGAATACCAGATTGCAAGATCTTGAGAAGGCTGCTGCTATGGAGTATAGGAGGATTCATAAGCAGCATGTGGACTTCCTAAGGCAGAGAGCTAAGATTTCCTGGATTAAAGAAGGGGATGACGACACTAAATTGTTCTATCAAGCTCTGAAGTTGAGGAGAATGCAGAATAGTGTTTATAACATTCAAGATAAGAATGGCCATTGGGTAGCCTTTTTGGCTTACTATAATGACTTGTTGGGTTCTACCATGTCTGATAGGAAGGGGTTGTTAAGGAAATTGTTGATCTGGGGCCCTGTGTTACTGACATACAGGCTGTAGAGTTGTTGGCCCCTGTCTCTCCTAATGAGGTTAAGCTAGCTTTCTTCTCTATTCCTGGTGATAAATCTCCAGGGTTAGATAGGTTTAGCTCTCATTTCTTCAAAGACATGTGGCATTTGATTGGTAATCAGGTAACACAAGCTATTCTTGCTTTTTTTCATAGTGGTAAATTGTTGAAAGAGATTAATGCTACTGTTTTAGCTTTGATCCCTAAATGTAAAGTTCCTGCCTCTGTAGCTGATTTTAGACCAATTGTCTGCTGTAATGTTATATACAAAGCAATATCTAAGATTATGTGTATGAGGCTTAAAAAGGTTTTGCCTGATATTGTGGCTGAGAACCAAGGTGCCTTTATTCATGGTATGAGTATTGTGAATAATATAATGGTGTGTCAAGACATGTTAAAGAGTTACTCTAGGAAAAATTGTAATCCTAGTTGTCTGATTATAATGGATATGAAGAAGGCATATGATACTGTTGATTGGTGCTTCATAAAAGAGATGTTGGTGGGTTTGAAGTTCCCTGGGAGGTTTATTGAGCTTATTATGGAGTGTGTGACTTCCCCAAAATGTTCTTTGATGATTAATGGTAATCTGCATGGTTTCTTTAGCTCTAAGAGAGGGCTCAGGCAAGGAGACCCTATCTCCCCCTCTTCTCTTTGTTATCTGCATGAAATATCTTTCCAGGGTTATGAAATATGTGGGTATGATGGATGGGTTCAAGTTTCATCCCAGATGTAAAAGTCTCAAGCTAAATCATATGATCTTTGCTGATGATGTATTGCTGTTTTTCCATGGTGAGTTTGTCTCTATGTATCATATTCTGCAAGGTTCAAGCTTTTAACAAGTTGAAAACTGCAGTTTATTCAGCAGGAATGTGTGAGAGGGAAATGCAAAGAGTTATTGATGTGTCTGGCTTTATTAAGGGGTCTCTTCCTTTCCCTTATCTAGGTATGCATATCTGCTCAAAAAGAATTAGTTCAGCTGAATGCCAAATCCTGTGTGAGAAGATGACTCAAAGAATTAGAATTTGGAGCTCAAGAAATCTGTCTTATGCACCTAGAACTCAACTAATAAATTTCGTTCTTATGAGTATTCATAGCTACTGGGGCCAAATTTTTCTCATTCCTAAGAAGGTTATTGCTAGTATTGAGCAGATTTGTATAGCCTTCTTGTGGAGTGGTGATTACATTTGTTCAAAGGCTGGTAATATCAAATGGGAACAGTTGTGTTCAGCAAAAAATAATGGAGGTTTGGGTTTCAGATTGATTAGTGTTTGGAATCAAGCAGCTATTGGAAAGCATGTGTGGGCCATCTCTAAGAAACAAGATTCTTTGTGGATCAAATGGATCAATGATGTCTACTTGAAAGGGGTTAGTTGGTGGGATTATAAACCACCCATTGTAGCTAGCTGGTATTGGAAGTGTGTTTGTGAAGCTAAAGAGGCTCTGAAGCTTCTCATGCCTGAATCTGGATTGCTGAACTATAGTAAATATCAGGTCAAACAGATCTATAAGCTGATGCTGGGTGAGCCTGGGAGAGTCAGTTGGGACAGGTATCTGTGGTGCAGGTATGCTGTTCCTAAGCATAATTTTATCTACTGGTTGAGTATACAAGAGAGGCTGAATACTAAGGATAGGCTGTGTGCTTGGGGTGTGTGTTCATCTGCTATATGCCCTACTTGTGGTTCCTGTGATGAAAATCACTCTCATCTATTCTTTTATTGCATTTACAGCTGCAGAGTTATGGTTTCTATTATGAGATGGATGAGGGTCAGATGGGTGGACAGATCTTTGACTCTTGGTATAAGTGGATCAGGAGATCTAATCTATCTAAGTTCTAGAAGAAGATGGTGGTTGTTGTTGTCAATGCTGCTGTTTATACTATTTGGAGGGTTAGGAATGATGCTTTTTGGAATGGTTGTGTGAGTTCTCATAAGGTTGTTTGTAGTAGAATTCAGTTTGAAGTCAAATGTAAGATCAGTGCTTGTATGTCTGATTCTGTATCTAGCTTGGATAGGGCTTGGTTTGATAATCTTTGTATGGTTTGTTAATCGTTTTGTTAGATTTCCTTGTAGTGAAGGGTCCATCGTAGGTGGTTCGTTTACTCTTGGTGATCTTTAGGTTGTACTCCTTGGTTTGAGCTTATAATATTTCTTACTTGTTCAAAAAAAATCAATTTTTTTATAATCATTGGTTCTGATTACTATATCTTACTCGCCCCTTGTAGAGGAACTAAAAGACACTTCTTGTTGTTGTACCTACAATGCTCCTCCAGTATCAGATTTCTTTACCATCTTCACATTGTCTTCAAAATTTAGTCTCGTCACCTTTTGATTTAGTATTCCATTTTCTTAATTGCTTTGCTACCTTGTACATTACCATTCACTAAAATTGTTGATTAATTCATTCTATAGCTTGTTTCGTTGTCATCAAAACTAGGGTTAAACAAATTTGATTACATAATCCATAACTCTAATTGTGGATGATTGATATTAGGTAATAAATAAGCATATGCCATTTTTACTAGTAATAATCAATAGTGTTGTGCTATATAATAAATGGTTAACTTAAATGTAAATATTAAATAAGAATATATAATGGTTAATAAATGAAAATTAGAGTTTTGGTATTAGAAAACTTACTCCCTCCTTTTTATAAGTATCTTCCTAGTTAATGTAGAGTCAAGAACGAAGGACATGAGTAATTAGTGAAATCTCGGGTCCGTCATTTTACTTTTAGGTATGGGACAAAAACTTGTTTATAGATATGATTAGTTCTCATGTAGTAGGGGTAAGGGGGGTATATCTGAGAAAAAGATCACCAAAAATCAAATAATGCAAAGAAAACGAGGAAGATTTTTTATGGAACACCCTGACCTTGAAAAGAGAAAGGTTTTTGTGAGACAGATTTAGGGAGTACCTAATACTTAAACCTTCTATTTTCTCATGTTCTACCCACTTTTTATTTCATTCGTTTTTTAAGTTCTAGGCACTTTTACATCATTTTTCTTGTAGTAAACTTTTTTCATCTATATTCCTACACTACCTCACTCTATAGGACCCACTTCATAACAATTAACTATATCCACTTTCACTTTATTCCTAAATTATTTCTCTCTCTGAAAACAACTAAAAATTGCACATGAATGGTCCTATATACACTCTTATATTCGTATGTGTTCTTACAATAATTGGGTAGATCTTGAGAAAAAAAAGGGAATATAATAGTAGTAAAGGTAATTATAAATTGAAAAAATTGTCAAGAATAAGTCAACCTTTGCGTTGACCACTTCTAACAAGTCTACCTTAATTTATTCCATTAACATGTCAACCTATTAACCACTTTTCTTTTAACAAGTTTTTTAACCGGTGACCTGATAAACCTGTAAATTGTTTCTCCCTCATCTTTTTGCAAAAAGCCGCTCCCACTTCTTAATTCCCCACTTTCCTTTGACTTCTTGAATTTTGAAGGATTTTGAGATAAAAAGAAATTAAACCCCACCCCACCCCCCACTGCCACCCCACCCCCACCCATTGCCACCCCCTCCATCCCATTCTGCCATAACCACCTTCCACCCCCACTCCACCCCCTGCCGCTCTCAGATAAGTCTCAGCCCCACCCCTGCTCCTCTCAGCCCCAAACCCCCCATCCCTGCCAATCTCAGCCCCACCCCCCATCCCCTGCGCTCTCACCCCCACCCCAGCCAACGCCTCCCTCGCCGAAAACCACCCCACCCCATTTGCGCTGGTGGGCGAAGGTCGCCGGCGAACAACGTGGGTACGAGTCTCCGTCGAAGATGGGCTGGGTTGCATGGGCCTTGTATTCGGCGGCGTCTGGGTGTTGTGGTGGTGGTGATTTCTTGGCTGGGGGAATGGGAGGGGGAGGGGTTTTGGTTGCTCGCCGGCGACCTTCGTTGGGGTGGTTCTTGGTGGTGGTGACGGCGAAGGTCGCCGATGGTGGTGACGGCAAAGGTCGCCGGTGGTGGTGATTTCTTGGTGGTGGTGATTTCACGGGGGGGGGAGGGGAGGGGTTTTGGTTTTTATTTTTTAATTTTTTTAATTTTTTTTTAATTTTTAAAAAAAATTATTTAGGATAACCAATAACAATACGACACAAGTCTTCTTAACCTGATAAAAAGGTTAACAATAGGTGATAGCCGGTTTTAACTTGTTAAAAGCGGAGAGGTTACAAGGTCGACTTGTTATTGGAATATCTTAAGGTAGACTTGTTAGAAGTGGTAAACGCAAAGGTTGCGGTACTGAAACTAGTTGCGAAAATTATTGGATAAGATCGATATACCATATATTTTATACATGTCTTCATTTTCCATTCACAATTATGAAATTTAAATGGTTAGAGAATAAATCATAGTAAGAATAAGAATATATTATTATAAGCCAAACAAGATTTAAACAAGCCATACAATTACTTTAAACTAATAAAATTTACAAGGGCCACTTCAAACTACCAACAAACATTACTAAGAAACTCAACGTAATAAATAGAACTTTCTTTTGGAAAAATAACCCTAAAACTTATGGAATCTCTCTTATTGCTAGGGACAAGAATTATGCTCCTAAAGGTCTGGAAGGCTAGGCCTAAGCAAAACCCGCTATATAAACCAAGGTCTCCTGGAAAATTCTAGTTGGTCCGAATAGTTTTGGGTATCTAAAGTTCGATCGAGAGAAATATTTAAGACATACCTCTTTCTTTGAATGTAAATGAAAACCAAGTGGTCTGTCAGTAAATGAAAACCAAGTGGTCTGTCATTTGGAAAACCATCCTACAAAATCGAGACATATCAAATGCAATATAGGCTGGAAAATTTGATTAGTAGCCGACATCTATTTCTGGCTACATAATTGGTGCTGCCACAATAGCATACTAGAATAATGAAACAAAGCCTCCTAGTATGCCTCAAAACATCGACCTCTGGGTAAGCGAAGTAGTTCGAGCAAATATAACTTGGGATATGAAAAAACTCCAGTCTTTACTCCATTCCATATTTGCAAATTAATAAATGGAAAGAATATCTCTTCTGTCTTCTCCTCAAAAAGACACTGCCAGTTGGGACTTAGATCCTCTGGTGATATCACTATTAAATCAGCCACTTGTCTTTCCCAAAACTCGAAATATATTTCAGCAACCAAAATGGGATTTTAGCTGGATCTGGAATATAGACATTCAACCTAAGATGAAGTTCTTCATACGACAACTTTTAAACAATGACCTGCCTACTCAAGGCAACTTGTCTATCTGACACATTCCAACTCTCTTGGAATGCCCCCTATGCAGAATGCAATGGAAAATCCAAACCACCTTTTTCTCACGTGCCCAATTACCATGCAGGTATGGCACTCACAAATTGCTAGACACTCTTTTAGCAATTGAAATATATCAACGAACATAAAGGATTTCATGCGCGAGATTAGAAATTCCAACTCGTGCAATACCACCATATTCTTCCATATTATTTGGAGTATCTGGAAATAATGGAACCTTATAATATTTTAGAATGACTATTTCAATTTACACAGAGTCTGGCTCCGCTGATCCAATGCGCTTAAAGAATAGAACTTTAGATGCACTTGTGACAACCAATACACTACTTTAACCCCCTCCCTTTTCATGTTAAATGTACTCCACCCTCTCTGATCTCCATTGAATGAAACACGGATATTTCATCCACAAGCTCCTCTTCAGCAGCAAAAATAGTGCTCAACGACTATGAAAGTAACATCCTGATAGTTGCCAACTACAAACTAGAGCACACGACACCCCTCATAGCAAAAACAATAGCTTTGAGGAACGGTCTTCACCAAGCTAGAATGAAAATTTAAAATCTTATCATAGAATGCAATAACTTAGTCCTCATCAACTCAGTCAATGGTATCTACCAAACTCCATGGACCATCCACATACTTGTCAAAGTGAAAATTTTAGTATGAACTTCTTGAGATAAGGCCATGGTAGTGAATCAATTTGAGCCACATGTTTGGCCACGTTAAAAATGATTATTTTGGCATTTACTTATTAACTTTCTTTTTAAAAATTTTGTATTTTAGGCAATTTTATTTTAAATTTGATTTCGTATTTTTTATATTATCGTATAATTACATAATATACGAAAATTAAAGATATAAAATTAAACCTTATAATATATGAAATCATACAATATAATATACAAAAAAATATACTTTTAAAACTTGGCACATGTTCTTTTATGCTCCATTGAAGTCTTCTTCCATCTTGTTAAAACTCCATACATAAATTAGTTGTCATCATCTAGTTTTTGGACAACACCATCATATGTTTTAGTCATAGCCGTAGTTTGGATAGTGAAATTGGGCAATATCAAAATTGATCTATGGTCATAGCCAATACCAATTTTAGAGTACATGTCCAAATTATGGATATGATCAAAACATGTTATGTTGTTGTCCAAAAAAACTGACGACAACTAATGCAATTCACAATATAATTTTCGTATATTATACAATATAGTGACATACTACCTCCGTTCCAAGTGTATTGCAACCTTTACCTTATTTGGCAATTTCATATTAATTGCAACCTTTCTATTTTAATCATCAAAAAGATCACATGTGTAACCTTTCTCTCTCTTCATTACTTATTATCACATGATGCAAGTGGGGAAGATGACCCACTTTTTTGCTTTTCTTAATAAATGTGTCAACCCCCTATGTTGCAATACACTTGGAACGGAGGTAGTATATTGTAGCGTAAATGTTCGTATGTCATGTATACCAAAAATATAGGATAAAATTTGAATTTAAAAGTATAAATTTAGAAGGCATCAATATTATTTTGTATTGTATAAATTGCATATAATACATTTACAAAATAAACAAACTGCCGCTGATGTGGAGCAATTCGTGGGTCACATTTACTCATTACAATAGCCTTTTTTTTAAGAAAACAATTATAAAATATCCCTTGTCAAAGACATCAATAAATCATGCACGACTTTGATTCAGTCACATAACTCACGTCTCGAGAATCAAACCATGTTGCGGATTATCTCCAAATTAGGGCATCAAATCAACAAACACAACCGTTTTTATCGATGTCCAAATGGAGCCTGAACTTTGCAAGCTTATTATTCTAGATAGTTCAGGATTCACCGTTAAGAGAAGGGTTCCCTAAGTCTCTACATGTATCTTTTAAAAAAAAGATTAATTACATTTTTTTGAGGGGACTTATTATTTAAAGTTTTTTGAGGGGCTACATTAATTATAAGTTGTAGAAAACATATTATTACTCATAATCAATGTGTCGTCCTAGTGATGCCTCAACTTTGAACGTTAAGTATTTTTTATTTTTGCATTTGAGAATATTATAAGTTTTAATTTATTTGCCCTTTTTCATTTAATTTTTCCATTCTGATAAGTGGCTTAGATTTTTTTAATGGAGAGTTGTATCATAAATTGTTGGCGAAGTTGGCAAGTGGTGAGATTTTCATTCTAAAATGTCTTGGGTTCAAGTCTTCCTCTATACATTCTAGTCTTTTGTATTTATGTTTGGTTTTTGTATTTAAAAGCTAACTATAGCTATATAAAAGTCGGAAGTGTTATTGAATATATTATAGATGCCCATTAAATATATGTCTCTTGTAAATATTCTAGTTTTCATATACTTCTGTTGTAATTAGGTCACTTGTTCTGCGAACAAGTCACCCAACCTTTTGTATATATACAAACATACATATGGAATAAATGGATGACGATTATTATCTCTACAAATCTTACTTCCCTGACCCTAATTTTACTATACATTATCAGCACGAGCTCTAGCGAAAGAAAAAAATCGACAAGTTCTCAACTTGGACTTGATAATTAACTGCCGCCTCTTTAAGTAATTTTGACAAATTCTACTTCCTCTTGAAATGAATTGTGAGTTTGCGTAAGTGTAATTATATGTTTGTGTGTTCGAGCAATGATTTGGTAGAGGAGATATGCTTGTATGAACCATCTTTTGTGAGGTTTTGTGCATTACAATTTAGTAAGTGTTATAACCAATGTCATGTAGTGTAGAAAAAAGGTCTTTAAAAAGTCACTAAAAATATGAATTTTAAAAGTTACACCTTAACTCTTGGTTTTGATGTAAGAAACAATAGTAGTATGGGAAAACACTTTGAATTAGTTGTACCATTGGGAATTGAAAGTGATACTTGATAAAGTTTACTAGGGGTGTACACCTAGACTTGGACTACAGGAGAGACTGACCACACATAAGTTCAGATGGGGTTCCATCCTCATTGCAATTGGTGATAAGTGGAGTAGCCCATTAGACATATATGTCAATCATCCTCCCTCTCCTTCTTCTATGTGGGATCATAAGTGGGTATTCTCCTCAACACTTCCCCTCACTTGCGAACCCATTTTCAACTTGCAATTTGCCTTGGTCATAGTGCAACATCCCTTCAAATATAAACTATTAAAAGAGACGTAAATTATTGAAATAAAGAATAACCAGTGGTAGCGGAAATACCCCGAGACGGGAATGCCACTCTAAGGAGTAAAAAATTAAACTATAAATAAACAACAACCTCTCATAATAGTAGTTAAAAACCCCAAACATATATATAAAGTGAAATGAGGTCCCATACCCTCATTGCTAACCAAAATGTTCCAAAATTCATAACCGTTCAACGTAACTCAAAAACCAAATCCATAATTCAAAAGGAATTAAACTAATATTCAAAGGATAAAAAAAACTCAGCATAACGTAGTAAAGCTACTTGACGCCGCTCACTATAAAACTAGTCCTAACTTCTTAGTCATAGTGCTCGTCCACAATAACCAGCACGACTTCCTTGCTCACATGGGTAAACGGCACAACCCCAGCTATATTGTAATGACTCTAAACTGCATCGTCATCTGCAATGTATATTCAAACAAATTCCACAATCAGTGCGGAGTAACTAGCGGTTCTCTCAGCCAATTTCGGAAACAAATAGTAAGGTTAAATGAAGTTAGAACATACGTCAAGGACAAGGCAACACAAATAGCAACAAAAGAAGGCAAGGTATATCGCTTACCAATAACATGCTTTAAAGCAAAGTACTAAGCTGGTTACTTTAAAATTTAAAATAAAGAATTTCAAAAGACCAACATCAAAGGGATCACAAAAACACCATCAATTTGAAAATAAACAATCTAACATAGTGAGAGCGAACGCTAGTGACCTGCAACCCACTTCCTCAGAAAATGTCACATCGTAACCTCCAGGACGACCTATGGGTTACGTTCCCTACCGCATGTGTCTAAGAATGGCTAAACTCCCGATGCGGGACAATACACGCAGTAACTCCGATCCGGACCTCTCGGACAACAACAAGTCCTAGGTATCTCCAATGCAGGGTAACACCCAACGTCATTTCCCCTGACCCCTCAGAGTGCATGTTCGTTACCTTCGGGACACAGTCCCTTAGGCTACTCAACTCAATTAAAAACCAAACATCAAAGTTCAAAGACAAAATAATATACTTCAAACCATCAAATTCGTCAAATTCATCAATTCATCAAATTCATCAAAATGATTAAATTCATCAAAGTCATTAAAATCATCAAAGTCATTAAAACCGTCCAAATCTTTAAAATCATTAAAAATTATCAGAATCATCAAAACAGTTAAAATCATTACAACAATTAAAATCATCAAATCCTCAAAATCATCGAAGTTCACAAATACCAAATTGATACGGTAAACTAATCAAAGTATACATACCAAACATCAAAACGTCATCTGAGTTTGGGTACGAAGTAAATTATGATCAAGTCACAATACTCGCCGTACATAACTCTTGGTGAATTGATGCTAAGGACAATGTTATCCCTCCCCTGAGCATTACGACGTCGACAACTCAAACTTGGCATAAGATAATCACAAAAAATTAATAAATGGCATTGACTATTAATATTATACTTCTAAACATGCCTTAGGATACTCTACAATACTACCAAAGTCATTTAAGAAACATGGAATCATGCTGTAATTTAACATAGCACAGAACACACACAACAACAACTTTAAACAGACCTAACTCTCAGCACAGATAAAATCTTTAGAAAATTCTAATGGGACATTAAAATTTAGCCCAGTAGCTTTACAACGACTGGTCACAAGTTCAATTCTGATAACAAACGAGTGAGATATGGCCATTTGAAAACATGCTGGCCAAGTTTATCGCGAGCCGATCAGGGTCATCGGTCGCGACCAGGCTACTATTTACCTCCCGCGAGCAGCCCTTTGCACACAATTCGACGCAGACAAATGGGTATGTAAGGCATCAAACATACAACGAATTCATCACAAGCCTCAAACAACTCAAAACCATACATAATGGTGTATTTAGCATGTCAAAATAACAATTATAAATCCTTCAATTTCCCAAATCATCCACACAAATAAATCCCACAATTTCCATCTTCAATATTAAGTAAGTATGACTTCATAGCCAACATCAAAATCCACAACATTTAAATTTCATAACTCAACCAAATCATCAAACTCATTCAAACATCACAAATCCAATTTCCTCAACCAACAATTCTAACAAAATTTACTAGATCACATGAACATGTTAATATACAAAATTTAGAATATAAAACAAGCCAAAATATGATACTAAGAAAAAATACACACATACAATCATCTAAGTTCCACCTAGCATGACTCTAAATTCTCTAACGCGATTCTAAACCACCTAAGTTCATAATCTATTCCCTAACGTGCTAGAATAACGCTAGTTACCTTCATCGTCTTGGGGAGTGCAGAAAAATAGTATAGAATAGCCTATATAACATCCGGGATGTCACTACCTTCTTCTCCCTTGAAGACTTTTAATTTCTTGCGTTCTTTTCCCCCATTAAACAAAATTTATTCCTCCTTAAACAAATTTAACTTCCTCCAAAACGAGCAGTGGAGTTCCGATCAAGAATCCCGGTGATCTAAGTCTTGGATTTTGAAAATGCTCCGGTCAAAGTGAAGGCCTTGATGTTGTGACCATGCTGTCCAAATTTAAAGATGATCCAGCGATTAGGTCTCCGACAATGTCCATTTCCGTGAAGGTGTGCAAATGAAAAACGGGAAGACTTTCTCTCTTCTTTCCGTTTTTTTTCTTGGTGAATGGCTTGTGGAAGGGAAAGAGAATGCTTCTCCTTTTGCTGAACTTTGACAGCTTTTAGGGGGGTTGATATGGAATTAAAGGTGAATTAAATAGGTACATAATGGCTACATTAAGTGGGATTTTATGAGGGTGAGTTTGGGATTGAATTAACGTTACAATGATAAGCAAGAGCTCATGATAAAATCTTCGTTTCCCACTCTAAACACCAGAACTTTCGGGCCCCCTTAACGCCCATACATGACATGCGCAACTCGTGCATAAGTTAGACGGAACACGAAATAAATTAACGCTCATAACAAAAATATATATGCTAATTTTTTTATAAAGAAAAACTATTTAAATTAACGTCATATATATATACACCTCATAAGCATACATGCTAAATACTGTACTCACGCAAGTATCACATTATTCATTTAAGCAAAATCGGCACATGAACAACCACTAAAATAATTAAACGAGTATATATATTCTATTTTACGATATAAATATATATATATAACTGTTCTCAAAATAAAAAATTGTAGGAGTAAATATAAGTGTTATGAAAATATAATAGTAAATATAATTTAGAATCGAATATATATAATTTAACACTTGAAATTAAATCACACAATACTTAAATTTATAAAATAAAATAACTAACTATATTATAAAATTAACACGCACAATACATTGTCCACCGAAATATTTTCCGGTTCAAATACGATCATTTATTTAATATAATATAGGTTTTTTTGGATGAAATTTTATCTAGATTTATAAAATAACAATGTAAACCATATAAATTAACACGCGAAATATCTAATGAAATTATAGGGTCTTACACAAAGATTCTCGTTGGGCCTTATTTTTGGACTTCCAACATAAAGTCAAATAACCCCTCCTTTGGGCAATCACATACCTGTGTACATGCTCCAAACAGATTTTCAAATGCTATCCAGTTGCAAATTTTAAGATAATTGGGCCTTTCCTAATTGGACTAATAATGGGCCAGGATCGTCCATGATACCATTGTAAACTTGTACACCTACATCTGCGATGAACGAGATTCTGATCACATATAAGCTAGATCAAGTTCCATTTTAAAACCAATTGGTGATATGTGGAGTAACCCATCAGAGTTATATATGTAATGTCATCGTCAACCTCCTTTACTGATGTGGAATCACATGTGAGTATTTCTCTTTAAAAATATTATTTACGTCCTTTTCCGTCCTTATAATTAACGACGATTACTTAGTAGTAGCAGATAATTTCATTTGGTAATAATTTTAGTGTTAGAGGTTTTGATTTACAGCAAAAGGGAAGAGTGATACTTCCTCCGTTTCAAATTACTTACTGCACTTGTACTTTAGTTACTATTCAAGTTTTAGACTTTGATTGGCGTTGGTGATTTATATTTTAGGAAAAACATGGTCATGGTGGGATATTGTTAGATTCGTCTCGATGTGTATTTTTGAATATCAACTTTTTATAATTTTTACTTACCGGTATTTAAAAATATTAATGTTTAAAAAATTGCGTTGACAAACGTGAAAGTGTAGTAAGTATTTTTAAACGGGGGAAGTATAGGAAAATGTCTTACTTGAGAACTTAGCGATTTGGAGGTGTAACCTGTTTTTGCCGGTTGGAGAGGCATGTATCAGTATTTTCGAATATATTATGCATGCTTTGGTCAATGTAAATGAATTGATTCTTAATAAACTAGTGTATATATGTGTTTGACTATGTATGTTTCAATTTATTCTTTTTCATTTACTTGGTTATCTACTAAAGTCTGATATTATCATATTATTCGAGTGTCGTATTAATGTAAGAAAGTATTGTCTTTTATTTCTTTTTGAAAAATTGATAATAAAGGTATCAACTATGTCCGATCTTCTATAAAAGGGCTTAACTATTGATTATTTTAGCAGGTCCCAACTTTTATATTTGTTTGAATTAATAGGTCTCAGTTACTTGGCAACCTTTTGTAGCAGGTAAAAGTGGAAGCATGTGACATGCACGTGATTATGTTTAATCTTCTATTATTTCTTCCTTTTTTCCAGATTTTTTTCATTTAATATCTTTTTATTTCCTCTCTTTTTCTCCATGATTTTGTTTAGCCTTGAGAAGTCTCCTCTTCTGTGCTTTTGTTCCCACCACCACACCACCCCTATCTTCTTCTCAATTCTTCCCACCACCCACTGTCACCCCTACCACCGGGAAAAAATAGCCCCACCCTCCCATCATTCACCAGTTTAATTTATGCCCTTCTTTTTCACTCATCCATTTCTTGTTACCCACCCAACTCCCAACCCGCTAAATTTAAATCAAATTCATTTATCTCTTTCAATTTCCAAAAACATTAAAGAATTCAATCCATCCATGAAAATCACCTGAAAATTCAAGGATAGAAAAAAAGGCAAAATTGGACACAACAACACAAACTATAGCTGGGTGCAAGCTACAGCACAACCTTGTTCGTGTTCACAACATAGCCTGAACTTAAAGTGTGGGTGCATTTCACAACATAAATGATGATAGGTGACTGAGACATTTAATGGTTGGATTAGAGAAGCTAGGTCAAAGCCAATAAGGATTATGTTGGAAGACATCAGGAGGTCTGTAATGGAAATATTGTTCATGAAAAGGATGCTAATGGAGAAATGGGAAGAATCACTGATCATCCTTTATGTTGTGGTATGTACCCACACATTAAGTTCAGGTTGTGTTGTGAACCCGAACAAGATTGTGTTGTAGCTTGCACCCAAACTATAGTTTCTGTTGTTGCTCCCAATTAACTCTAGAAAAAACCATCTCCGACAAGTTGTCCAAACACCCATGGGAAACTCACCTACAACCATAAGTTGTAGCAACAACAACAACAGTGGAGATAACAAGAACGAAGAAACAACATAAAAAACTTGATTAGTTTCTTTACGTATTTCTTCCCTGAAACACCACCTCAGCTAAGAAACCAGCCACAACCATCCTTGAAACCCATCCCGACCAAACTATAACCCTACCTCAGCCCAGAAAACTTCCATCACCCTTCTTGAAACCCCAACCCAACCCAAACAAAACCCATCCCTCGTCAGTGTCGAAAATGCTAGATTCATAACCCTCCTGTCGGCCTTTGTCGTGTGCCAGGTTGCCCGACCTCGTAGCGCCTGCCATTTGCTTTGTATCGCGACTGCAAAGCTGCTGGTTGTTGCCGCTGCGACGGGTTGCACGTCCATTTCAATCGGGCATCCGTAATGCTCGTCTTTCCCTTGTGCGTGGTTGTTGTGTATGGTGGATCTAGTTGCGATCACAGGTTTTAGGGAGACAAATTGGATCACATTGGGAGGTTTTAAAGGAAACAAAATCAAAGAGAAAAAGGGAGCAAATAAAGTCGATACTTAGGCTCCGGTTGTTTTAATTGAAAACAATTTTCATGGAAAATCACTTTTCAAGGAAAACAATATTCAATGGAAAATATGATTTTAGAAAAAGTTTTCCTTTGTTTATTTGAGTAGAGGAAAACTTAGAGAGAAAAGGCAAATGAAGTAAAAGAGAAGGAAAGATGAGAAAGAGAGAATCAAGAGGAGTAAGGAGTGGAGAGGAAAATGTGGCATACCTCATTTACAAATAGAAATTGATTTTCCTCTTCTAAGAGCACTTTCCACCTTTAGGAAAATTATTTTCCACCCCTTACCAAAATAAATAAAGGAAAATGAGCGATGGAGGAAAAGATTTTCCTCGAAAATGGTATTCCACCAAAACAAACGGAGCCTAAATGAAACGAAAATTCAGGAAAAAATTAAAATAAATAATTAAATATTGAACATAAACACGTGTTTCATGTTTTACCTTCTACAACAAGTTACAAAGTCACCGGGACCTATTAATTCAAACAAATATAAAATTTGGGACCTGCTAAGAATAATCAATAGTTAAGCCCTTTTATAGAAGACCAGATATAGTTGATACCTTTATTATCAGTTTTTCTTATCTTTTTTGTGCATTAATCGAATTAGTCCTTATACTTTGTAAAAACTCGAATTTGTGGCCTTCGACATTACTAGAAATAACGACCTATCATAGGCATTGCATGCTGAAAATTATTTGGATGCAAAGGTTCTTAGTTAAAGAACGCAATAAATCAACGTCTCAAGATAAGGCTAAGTCTATGATTTTGCTTCGCCATCAACCATGAAGGTCTTTAAACTGAAGGTTTGACTATGAAAGACCCTCAAATCCTTCAGAGTAAACTAAAGGAAAGGTGCAACCACCAAAAAACTTTAATATTGCCTAAATCTTGTTATAAATGGTTATATCTAAGATTTCAAGATTATAAATCTATGACTGTGTAACACTCAGTCATGTTTACAAGAATTTCACAATTGAAACTATTTAGAAAGATAGTTATTGATGCGTAAATGTTAGAGAAAATATACTCTACATTCCATGCAAATAATGTTGTCTTGTAGACACAATACCGTGAAAAAGGTTCTAGAAAAAATTCTAAATTGATTTCTTGTCTCCTTGTGGCTGAGCAAAACAATGGTTGTTGATAAATGTGGTTAATTGTTGTCTACCATATTCACATCCTTTGATCCCTGAAGTGGTCGCATATCCATATCCACATTCGCATTCACCTCTACCATATCCATATCACTAAGGTGGTTATTTTCGACACAATACCGGGAGTAAAGTATATAGTATCAGCAGTAATGGGCGAGGTCGTGATCGTAACCGTGGCCGCGGTTTTGGCTATGGGTGTGGTGGAGAACGTGGATAAGGATATGGTAGATATGGTTTCTTAAAAACTCACATTCCCACCGGAAGTGGGAACGTAAAGATGATAGCAACAATGAGAAAGAATGAAGTGAAAATGTGAACAATGGATGCTATCGATATGGAATGAAAGGTAATCGGTCATGTGTATTTGCACACCAAAGCATTTAATTCCAGTAACAGTCACTTAAACAGAAGGGCAAGAAAGTAGATACAAATAAAATTTTGTGTATGAAAATGGTGAAGGCTATTTTGATTATGGAAACATAATTCACTTGGAGGCTACACTAATTTTTACTCAACTCGTGAAGGAAATGACTAAGGGTTTAGATTGTGATAAGTTACTAAGACTATTCGTTTATCTTTATCTTAATTATTTAGGTTATGACATTATGGACTTCGTTTCTATATTTTGTGTTTTTCATGTTTTCTTGGATGTTTTATTAAGTTGGACATTTCAATTTAGACATTTATTTTGGATAATATGTTTATTTTTGTGACAATTTGTTTTATTTGCTTGAATAGTAGTATGGTTTTGACTCAAGGTCAATTAGCAATGAATGTCGAAGACTTATAACTAGCACATAGTGCATCAACTCATACTATATTAAAAGATAAAAATTATTTTTCTGACTTGGTAATAAAAGATAGTAGTGTAAGCACTATATTTGGTAGTACATACATTATAGAAGGCCCCGAAAGAGCAAGTATATTGTTGCTAAGGGGAACACAGTTTGAAATTAGTGATGCATGATACTCCCTAGAATCTCAAAGAAATTTATTGAGTTTTAGAGAAATTCACCATAATGGATATCATATTGAGACTATGAGCGAAGGAAATCTACAATAGTTTCAAATCACCAGCACGACCCGAGGCAATAAAAAAAGTCTAAAGAAGTTGCCTACATTCTCTACTAGTTTACCAATAACTTTATTTTTTTGCATTAGGCCATCCTGGTGTATCAATGATACGAAAAAATAATTGAAATTCTATGTGGACACTATTGTTTTTTCATAAAAAATTGTCATGTGTTGGTTGTTCAATATTAAAAATGATAACTCGGCCATAACCAGTTAAAAATTACGAATCAATTATGTCTCCGAAATAAATTCAAGGAGATATAAGTGGGCCTATACATCCGCCATTTGTAACATTTAGGCAAATTATGATTTTAATTAATGCATCGACTAGATGGTCCCATGTAACCTTACTATCGGAACCAGGAATTGGTGAGTTTATTTATTCAATTACTTTGAGTACAAGTACTATTAGGAATCGATTTCATTACAAATAGTTCAGTCGGGAGAGAATGACGAGGGCATATATCCCTAGGTTAAGTTCATGTAACTAATTATAACAAAGACATATATAGAAAGTGTGTAGTGAGGGATATTTCAATGTAGCCACAGAAGACTCGACCCATTTCCTATGAAGACTTTTCCTCTTGACAATGCTGGTGAATACACTTCTCAGTCATTTAATGACTATATCAAGTCCATTGGAATAGGTTTTTTACATCATGTAGCTGCTCATACACTGGCTGATTCTCTAATTACATACTTCAATTGATATCTAGGCCACTGCTTATCAAGTCAAAGCTCTGTATCACTACTTGTCTACTTGGGAATGAAGTTTTGCATGCAACAACATTGATTCGCATCAGACCAACAAGTTATCATAAAATTTCCCCACTAGAAATGGTTTATGGTCATGAATATAACAATTTCCATCTTAGAATTTTTGGATGTGCCGTATACGTCCCAATTGCTCTAACGAAACGAACTAAGATGGGTATCTAAAGAAGGTTGGGCATACATGTTGAATATGAATCCTCATCAATAATTAAATATAGATAACCCTTTACAAGGGATTCATCTACGGCTCGCTTTATTGATTGTCATTGTCATGAGTCAAAATTTTAAACATTAGGGGGAAAATAGAATATTGCAAAAAAGATATTAATTAATTGGAAGGAATCATCATTGGCTCATCTTGATCCTCATACTAAGCAATGTGAATTGGACGTTCAAAAGATTATTGATTTAGAAAATTTAGCTAATGAATTTTCCGACACATTATCGACCCAAAAGGAGTGACTAAATCACATATACCATCTCTAGATGCTCCATTTAAACTTGCTATTCTAGAAGGACAAACTCTAGTTGCTAATGAGTCTATTGTACGTATGAAGGATGGTAGACCAATTGGTTCAAACTTCCAAGGATAAGAATCCTCGAGAAAAAAGGGAAAAGAGTGATTGCCTAATTGAGGAAAGAATGATTTCATCAAATCACCTGCAGATTCATAAAACATGACTCAAAATATAGTTTCATAAGAAACTCAGGTAGATGTAAATGAAGAGATCTCTGAAGATTATGTCTTGTATGTAATTAAACGAAACCGAAATTATATTGACGTTAGTGATGTTTTTGCATGCAAAGTAGCACTAGGTGTTACGAATAATAAAGAGGATCATGAATTAAAATCTCTAGAAGAATGTAAACAAATAGATGATTAGCTAAAATAGAAAGAATCAATTTTTAAAGAATTAAAATCACCATCGAAACAAGAAGTATTTGGACTAGTAGTCCATATACCCCGCAAATGTGAAACATGTACCATACAAATGGGTCTTTGTGCATAAAAGAAAAGAAAAGGGATAAATTGTTAAGGTATAAAGCACGTTTCGTAGCATAACGACTCTCACAAAGACCAGTTATTTATTTGAGGAGACATATTCTCCTACAAAGGATGCAACTATATTTAGATATTTGTTAACTTTAACAATAAGAGAAAAACTTGATTTATGCCTTATGGATGTAGTAATAGCTTATTTGTATGGCCAACTTGACATCAATTCTGATATGTAACTCCCTAAGAGATTTATACTGCCAGAAGCTGTCAATTCAAGTTCTCGAGAACATTACATTACTCAATCAAATTCAATATATCTCCATAAGGGTTGAAAGAAGGTTATAAGAGTGATCCTATTTGCCCATGCCTTTTTATGAAGAGTATGGATCTTGTTATGTTATTTTTGTAGTATATGTGATTTTAACATTATTGATTCACTTAGAAGAGATTCAAATTGATGTTGATTGTTTGAAGAAAATAAATCATTTTAGATGAATTTCCTGGGAAGAACGAAGTTCTATTTAGAGTTGCAAATTGAGCACCTAAAAGATGAAAGCATTGTGCATCATTTAACGTATATAGAAAAGGTTCTAAATTAAAGCTTTATATGGACAAGGCACATCCATTAACTACCCCTATCCTTTCGTCATCGGGGAGATATTTAAGATTTTCTTGGCCTTGAAGTGTCATACCTAAGTGCAATTAGGCCACTGATGTACTCCCTCCGCCCCATATCAATTGCAACAATAGCTTGTATACATAGTTTTAGGAAGTTAATAGAATAGGGTGTAGGTTATATGAATTTATTGTCAAAGTTGATGTGATAGAAAGTTGATGTGATAGAAAGTGATGTGGTACTTTTAGGAAGTTAATAGACTTTTTCACATAAATCAATGAATGAGTGGGGTATATTAGTTGGGTGACATATAATAAAACATTGGTGGGCCCATGTGTAATACCCTAATTTTTAAAATTAATTTTTTATTAATAGTTAAGTATGATTTATTAGCCTGATTATATATTAATAGTCCTCATCTTTAATTAAAGGAAATTATATTTGATTATAGAATAATTGAAAAGTTAATTATATTACTTAGTTAATTATTTTGACTTTTTAATAGAATGACTTCAAGAAATATTGAGTTCATTTCTTTTAACGAGTATGAGTTATTGTTTTATATGAAGTTCTATTTGTATTTAAATTATATTTTGAAAAGGTAAATAGATGTACTTAGATATATGTGTAAGGAGAGGAGTTTAAGATAATTAGATCAAATAGATAAGAAAGAGGAAATGGGATTTGATTAAATTAGATGGAGTTGGGGAAAAAAAAGGAAAATGAGATTGGAACGTGGAAGGGAATTAGAGAGGGGGAAAGTTGAGTCACCAAAATGAAAAAAAAGGCAAAACAAAAAGACTGTAAAAGAACCAGAGGAGTAAAAGAACTAAAGAGGGAGCAACATAGTAGAGGAAAAAGTAGGAAGAGGGAGAAAGAGATCGAAGAAGAGGAAATGGAAGGCGAAGGAAGATTCGACCAAGCTTGACTTCAATTCCGATGTGGACAGCCACCGCAATAGGTGGTGTCAAAGTAGGCGGTGCATAGAGAGGAAGCGAGGACGTTTTCTGGTTTATTTTGAGACTTAGGACGCGAATTAAGGAGCGGTTTTAAAAGCTTTTCTCATCCCTAATCTTCCTTGCTTTTGGTTTCGAGTTCACTAAAGGGTCTTTTTGGAGGTGGTTGTTTTGCTGTGATTCGTAAAAGGTATGATTTCATATTCAGACCTTTTATAGTTTACGTGAGAAGTTCAAAGAGGTTAGATTTCTTACTCAAATATTTTATAGTTTACAAGCAAAGTAATGAAAGTTGAGATTTTAGTTTGAAAAGGAGGATGTTCTTATAGGCTATAGTCGTATCACCTAATTAAAGATAAATCCTAAATTCCTCTAACAACAATAGTCAAGGGAAGTAGGGTCGAATCCACAGAGAGACATAATTTCTAAGTTAATATTTAGCTAAACAGTTACTCCAGACAAGATCAAACAAGAATTAGCTGAACTACTAATTAAACTAATAAAAGAAATATAAAAGTGGGATTTAAACTATGGATTAAAGGTCTAGGGCATTAGTTCGGGCCACCATGCTTATATCAATCAATGGGTCAAATTACTATCAATACCTAGATCAAGAGTCGAGAGATTAGAGCACGTGTTAAGCTATGGTTAAGTCTTAACGCTCATAATTCAACATATGCCGTGTGCTCACTAACATAATTAGAATTACTGAAGTTTACTAGGGCTTCAAAAAGTAAGATGGATCTGTGCAAACAATTATTAACCACAAGTAATCAATGAAACTGCGCAATAACATTAATCACTCATCAAGAATAAATCACACCATAATCATTCTAATCAAAACCTAGAAACTAATAGCAATTCAAATATGAATCATGGTTTAAACATAGTTTTCCTCCCTAGAAATATGACTACTCACTCATAATTATATCAACAATAATAAATCTAATATAAAAACCTAGACGTTGCATGATGCACGAATTAAATAATCAAACTAAGAAATCAAGAAATAACTAAAGAAATTAAGCGAGAACAACCATACCGAATGACGGAAAGCAATAACTTTAAATGAAATAATCCGAAGTTTGATCTCCTCCAAAACTAATCTAAAGTGTTTACTCTAAGAAAGCATTTAAAACTAAACTAAGAACAATGGAAAAATAAAGTGTCTTCAAAATAATAAAGCTTAGCTATTTATAATAAATCCTAAGCTAATTAGAGAATGGAAAGCTCTGCGTGCCCTGCCCGATCGAGCTAAACGGCCCGACCAAATCGGGCGGATATCATGCGATTTGCGTCAACTTGCAAAGGCTATATCTCTCAAACCAGAAGTCCGATTGGGGCGTATGACCTATCATTGGAAAGTTCTTGAAGTCTAGAATCCAACCCGATTGAAATTTCTTGATTATCAATTTTTTATCAAGATTTATGATGAAAATAGTGAACGTGTGTCAGTTTTCGCACTTCTTTTACTAACTATTTGCTTCATTCCAACTCAAAATTGTCTCAAACAGATTCATTGTCATCCTTGTGCAAGATACCTTCATCCTCAATGATTAGTAGACTTGATCTTATAGAATCATAATCAATTTGCATCAAAATAACCTGAAAATCATCGAAACACACAAACGGGGAGTAGTAGAGCACAACTTATGTAAATTCATGCCATTATGCACCTTAATGCTCTAAAAGGAGTTCTAAATGCTATCTAAATGCATCTAAAAACTACTCCCTCCGTCCCGAAAAGCTCTATACACTTTCCTTTTTCATCTGTCCCAGAAAACTCTATACACTTCTATTTTTGGATATGGCCCACCACCATTTTTTCTTTTAACTTTTCAACCATGGCCTACTACTCTCTCACATCCAAATAAAATAATACCCCACTAACTCCTATCACATCTACCTTTTTAATAAAATACAATTGATAATCAAACAACAACTTATCATCTAAAACTACGTGCCCGATCAAATCTATAAAGCTTTCTGGGACGGAGGGAGTATATAAAATGTGATAGATCAAACTCCCTCAAGCTAAACCTTTGCTTGTCCTCAAGCAAATAAAACATGAACATGGAATAAATTGCCTCACCCCAAACATGAAACATTCAAAACTCAAAACATTTTCAAGACTAAGAATCGTTCAAGCAAGCAAAATTCAAATTAAGCTATTAAAATCCATCCAACAACCAATCATCCAAGCAAATTGTCAAATACAACTCTCTGCATGGCATACATATCCTGAAAAGGTGCTCACCAAGGTGTCACTCCTCTCAATTTTGTGGCAGGCAAAGAATATGCCCGAATACTCACCAACCCGACCATATATGCCCTTTCGACTCACACACTCATATGTTTAAGAAGCTTAAATGACGCTCATCCTAATCAAGTCGACTCAATTAGCAGACATACTCTTTAACTTTGACAAACTAACTCGAAATCAATCCAATAAACAATGTAAACACGAGCTCAAGAGGACTTTAGAGGGTTGTAATGGGCTTATGCAAAGGGTAGGGAATATTTTTAGGAGATGTGGTGGAAAAACCAAAAATCGAGGAGCAAAAGTCACTCAAAACAAGGCGAAGGTGGCCGAAAAATCTCCCAACAACACCATAAAACCACAAAACACATCCCAACTCTTATGAAACGATAAAAACTCACAACAAATCCAAAAGAAATTAAAAGACTTGCTTAGAGGGGTGGAGAAAATTAGTCTCACAACTGATTTATGGCGTTTAAAACCTCAAAAGATTGAGTACATGATTCTTACGGCACATTTTGTTGATACGAATTGGAAATTGCAAAAGCGAGTGATAAACTTTGTCCACCTCCCTCCTCCAAGAAAAGGCAGAGACATAGCCAACTGCATTTTCAATCAAGTTCGACTCAAGATTCTAACGAGTCAAGTCGAGTTATGCAAAATTCGACTCGAATCGACTCGCTATCACCCCTATTCACATCATTGAAAAACATTATAAAGTTCGTCAAACTGAAGTGTAAATTTCCTTTCAAAAATGAACGTCCTAATTTAATTTTGTTGTATTCACTTTTCTAATGATGACAAATAATGTTTCTTGAGTCTAGGGTTTAATTATTTCACTTAGAATTTATTTTATTTGAACTAGATTTATTTTTCATACTTTTAGCATTTAGTTTTGTATATAATTCATTCTCTATTTATTTTGCAACTTATAGAAATAATTAGTTTATTTATAACTTTTGGAGAAAAGGTTATGAGTCTAACCTAGTCAAGTAATTTAAAATTAATTATTATGCATTCAAATTTATGTGTTATGAATTGCTTTGATTAAACTAATAACATAAAATATTATTTTGGATAGATTAAAATCCAAGATATCAGTTGGAGTAGTGGTTTTCTACATGTTGAACGATTCAAAATGAGTATGCAACAAAATAGCAACAACTGTGCTATAAAAGAGGCAACAGATTAAGGTTGCAATTCGTAGATTATTTCAAGAGGACTAGAAACTGGCTGGGTAGTTAGTCCCTGAATTTCGAAAGTCCAACTAACCACCAAGTCTTTAGCATTCAACAACTGACTACACGTTGATTTAGTGGAGAATGAGGCTGATTGGGGTATAAACTTAGTGGGCGATCTTCATGCGCATAACGACAACAAAGTAGGTAGATCATGAGCTACTTTCAATCATCCATAACTATCTAGTGGATCAAAAATAGGAGCTGCTAAATCTCCTATATATAGCACAAGAAAATCAGATTTAAACAAGAATAACTTTCCAGATTTGCACCCATATAGCTTAAGAAAGTTTATTCTGTTTTTACACTCTTGAAAACATTAATCATTGTATTATTTTTGAGTGTTGGGTGAGTGGGAGTTAAAGAATAAAAATCTATGTAATCAAGAGTGAAAGAGAGAAAGAGGAAGATAACTCTTTGAGTAAAGTCAAATGAGGAAAGTCACGTGTTAAGGGGGAACATGGTGACTCGGAATAGGGACAGGTTCCTAGAGGAACAAAGTGAGGATTTATTACAGGTTGTAATTACTATTATAAATAAAGGAAGGATTTCTTCTTAAATTTTTTTGGAAGAGAACCTTTTAAAGTATCTCCTTGTGATCTTCTTTAATTTTTTGTTTACTCTCTTTATTAGCTTTCAAGTTTTTAATTATCCGCAAAAAGTTTTAGAATTTCCAAAACTACAATTCAACCCCCCTATTGTAGTTGATCTAATGTTCATATTAAAATAACAAATTTTGTACAAAAAATTCTATACATAGTACAACACTAGAGCCAAATCAAGCCTACTACTAGATGATCAGATGAGCCTGGTTACGAAAAGCAATTCAAAAACAAAGGTGTATATAAAAAAAATTAGAGAAAAGTCATACGCATTATCACACCTTATGAGCTAACATCAAACGGGTTGAACACCCTCACTCCTAACTGACCCGTATCGACCCGTTTAGTTAAATCTGTCAAAATACTTTGACTTAAACCAATTTTTTTCATGTCAGTTTGATGTCATTTTTATATACTAAAGTTTCAAATTGAGTGGAATCATTTTGTGTCGTATCAGTCCTCTTACATAAATGTGCTAAACCCCCCAACGAAAATCCTACCCGTTTAATAAACGTGTTGTGTCAATACGTATACTTAAATGTGTCAAAACCATCAATCCAAATCCACTAATAATTGATGAGTCGTCGTATCAGTTTATACCGCTATTAATCTATACCTTAGTATAAAAGAGAATAAGGAGTTACTATTCTAATGAATAGTGTTTTTCAAATGAATAGTATTTCTCTTGTTTTTGTTTATACCTTATATAAAAGAGAATAAGGAGTTACTATTCTAATGAATAGTGTTTCTCAAATGAATAGAATTCTCTTGTTTTTGTTTAGATGCTTAGGATAATTTTTTATTTTATTTTAATTTTTAGCTTAGGGTAATTATTCTTGCATAGCCAACTCGATAGGCACGATATAAGAGCTACTAGCCAAATAAGTATATACTAATGTTATGTACCAAGATTCACTAACAAGCGTGAATAATTTAGATCATGTGCTTTGTTTATTTGAACAATATAGATCTTTATAGTGAGATGAACATAACATTCCTATAAGCTTGTGCAATTTATAAACCATAACAATGAAATAGGTAATAACTTGTAGCAACTATTTATTTAGATGGCAAAATTAGTCTGTATACTGCGACATTTATGATTATGTACAAGTTATTAATCATGGTATATGTTAATCATTCGATTTTCTAACACTACAACAATGCAAGCAAATGAAAATGTTACAAAAACTACAATTCAAAACTACACAATCTGGTTTATTTTTTATAAACTTTGAGGGGCTGATAAGTACTTTATTGTGCCTATCCATGCTGCATTTTTAGTGTCGATGCATATAGATTTAGAGCATTTTAGTCTTGCATTGCATGGTTTTGATTACTTTGAGCTAAATGGTTGCTTCACTACTCGTTTAGTTGTTTTGGATGATTTTCAGACTAACTAACAGGTTATTGAAGTCATATATGATCATTGGAAGATTAGTTGTGGACTATTGAACTTCAAATGGACATGACATTTGATCCGTAAATCGGATTAAGGTGATTCCGATGGGAGGTGTTAGCTCGTTTCGATAGCTTTCCAACGACTGGTTATGAGCCCAATTCCGATAAGAGACGAGAGAGATATGATCGTTCGAAGTTGAGCTGTCCGCTGACCAGCAGGTCACCACGGTCGTGGGGACCTGTAGCGAGCAAAACAGACTCTTGAAGATTGGAAACTGATCCTATGAAAGTCAGGGGCCACGGTCGTGGTGATTTCACCACGACCGTGGTGACCTGACTTCGGGTGTTGACCCGTTTTCTCCGTCTTAGTTTAATGACTCTTTTAATTAGTTTTTTTAGCTTAGACTCGACATTACTTCATACTTAGTTTCTAATTAACTCTCTCTTAGCCCTAAAACTCTCTCAAACACTAGTTTACTCCTTTGTTTAATTATTGAAGATCGAATTCATCAATTAATTCAAGTAATTTCTCTTCTATCTCTTTCCTTTAATCTTATTGCTTAGTTTATGATGTTGAATTTATTGAATCTTAATTGCTTAGAATCCATGGTTAGTGAGTAGTTCATTATCTAGGTTTTGGGCGAAAGTATGAATTAAGGGCTTATTGTAGATTATCTATGCTTTTTATGATTCAATTGTTTGTCTATGCATTGAATGTGGTGTTTTGACACCCTAGGATAGATCTTGATCACGTTTATGCTAGGGCACTTAGGGTCTTTATTGTTCTTAATCGAACTCTAATCCCTTTTGTCATTCCCATGTTTCGACTTGATTTCTAGACCAAGGGATTGGGTAGTAATTAAGGGGATCCTTTAATTAGGGGTTTTCCGAACTTAATGAATTTATTAATCAACGGACCAAAGACCATTCGAAAGAGGATTTGGTTGGTTGATTAATCGATTACTCTTAAGGACCATTCGAGAGAGGACTCAAGTAAATTAGAGGGGAACTTAACCTTGTATTGACTCCGTAGTGAATCACCATAGCGTTGATTATCGTTGTCTAGCCCATGTTCATACGAGTAGCCCGAACTCTAGTGTCTTCCTTATCATATTAATCCTCCTATTTGTTTATTAGTCGGTATTCATTAGCTAGTCAATTAGTCGGTTACTTACTCAATTTTAAACCCCCAAAAATCCTTCACTTAGGTAGTTTTGGACTTAGTGGACTATAGTCAATCCCGATTTCCTTGTGGTTCGACCGTTGACTTGCCATTACTACGTGCTTAGTAGTTGCTCGTTAGGTTTATAAATTGTGTTTGCTAAGCGGTTCTTAGTGCCTTAACGACACGCTAAAAACCTCTTATCAGGGGCGTGTGCGTTAGCACGCGCTCCAACAACTAGTAGCGTAAAAGATGAATGGCATTCACGGGTAAACATAGAGAATGTGGATCATTTTCGTCCGAGATTCCGAGTAGTTATATGATCCAGGACGTCTCTGCTTTTCCTCGGCTGCTGCTTCTGTTACATCAATCCCATTTGGAAAAACACCATTTTAATGTTTCCGAAAATAATTGGTGACCTCTAATTTTTCAAATATTGACTTCAGATGCTCTAAAGAAATCTTCCTTCTGCTAGCCTGCTACTCCTTTTCAAATATTTCAGCATGTAAAGCGGTAACCTGTCGCCATCACATTTCTTAACTTTTGTAAATTTTCTCTTTGTTTTTTTTTTCCAGTTTTTTTTTTGTTTATCAAAATTTATCTTTAAATATTTTAATTTATCTGAATTTTTTAGATCTTATTCGACCTATTATACTTTATATAAAATCTTATTTGATCTTATTCGAAATAATTCGACCATATTAGATCTTATTCAACTTTATATGAAATTATAACTTATAAAGATTGAAAAGAAGTTGAAAAGCAAGGATCTTCATAGGGCCTGTTCTATTCGGCATAATTCAGTTGAACTGAAATGAACTGAACTGATTGGAGCTGAACTGAACTGAACTGAACTGGATTGAACTGAACGAAACTGAACTGAATTGAATTGAATTAAATTGAATTAAATTAATTGAATTGAATTAAATTGAATTGAGTTTAATAAATATATAAATAATATTTAAACAATAATAATATGAATATTAAATAAAAATTATAATGATAAGTAATAATAATGAATAATTAATAATAAATAATAATAATAGTATTTTAAATATTTTAAAATGATAGTTATAAACAAATAGTATTAATGATCATAAATTACTAATAATAATATTGATTAATGATTATAATGATAATTAATAATTATTATTTTATAGTCTTTGTATTAATATATTAATACTTGATGATGATTATATAATAACAATAATATCTAAGAAGTAAATTAATATTACTATTTGAATAATTAGATTTAATAATATAATAATATTTAGTAATAAAATAATGATTGGGTCGGATCGTGCAAAATTGCACATAAACCGTTTTGATACGATTTGATTGGTTTATGCTTTTGACTTAAACCATGTTCCTCCCTAATGATAAAAGTAATAATAATGAGTAAATCTATAATTAAAAAATAATATATAGATATAATAATAATAATAGTTAATAATGATGATATAAAAATAAATAATAATAATAATAATAATAAGAGTAATTAGTAAAATAAATTAGGCCAACATAATAATAATATTTAACAAAATGGTTATTAAATAATGGAGTTGAACTGAACTGAACTGATTGGAGCTGAACTGAATTGAATTGAACTGAACTTATTGGAGCTGAACTGAACTAAATTAAACTGAACTGAACTGAAAATTAGTTGGGGAGAACAGGCCCATAGTGTCATTATTCATGAACTTAAAAATAGTTCATCCTTTCTCTGTTCACTTTCTCCAACTACAAAAAATTTATAGCATAAATTTTTAACTTGAAAATAAATGTTTATTTAACGAAAATGAAATGTGTCAAAAGTATATCAAAGTTGGTCTCTAATTGCAGAGCTTGAAATAATGAAGTTGTTGATAATTTTTATTTTTTCGTTTTGTAATTTTGGAGCAAGCATGTCTAAAGATTTGTAATTAATAAATTTGAGTTATTAGCTAGGAGGTTCTTGAGTTATGAGTTTATTGAGTTAGGAGTTATGAGTTTCTTAAGTAATCAAGTATTAGGTATAATGTATGAGGTATATGAAGCATGAGGTATATGGTGTGAAATATGAGATATGAGGGGTGAGCTCAGAGCTATTAGTTGTAAGCTATGAGTTGTGAGCTATGAAGTATGAGTCAAGATTGGAGCTACAATCTATGAGCTATATGAGCTAGGGAGTATGAGCTATGAACTTTAAATGATGAGCTCTGAGCTATAAGCTTTGGTAATGGTGGTTGGACTTATAAGCTTGATGTTAAAGATTGGATTCAAAAATTATGGGGTATACATTGGACTATGGAAACTAAGGAGAGAGAACAAATGTTATGTTGAAGTCAATCGTGCAATATAACTAAGACATGTTATCCAGTTTGAAGAGTAATATAATAAGTAGTTAAGGTTGAGTGAGAATATGATTTATGGAGTCATATTAATGATATACAAATATGAATATAAGTAAATATCACTACTTCAAAAAGGGGAAAGGATAAAGTTCGAATAAAGCCTAATATGAAACATTGTGGAGGCGTGTATCCAAGATGAAACATAACTTACCTAATAGTTATCAATCTGTAGAAGCAAAAATTATACCTTTACACAACATCAAGTAGATGAATCAATAAAATTTTAAACAGCAAGTAGGGAAAAATACAAGGTGGTCGAGAGTACAGGGAGATAGAGGGCCGGTGCAAAGGTGGCGGGGTGGGAAGTAGAGCTGTCAGTTTGGTTGAAAACTGTTAGTTGAACTGTTAACTGAACCGAAACCGAACCGAATTAACCGAACCGAAACCAATCGATAACTGAAAAAACAACCGAACTGAAGTCAACCGCTTCAAAGTCAACCGCATTAAACCTAACCGAAACCGAACCGAAACCGAACCGAAAAGGAACTGAACCGTTTTTAACCGTATCAAAAACCGTTTTAAACCGAACCGAACCGAACCGAATGTTAACCGAAAATAACTGAAAACTGTTTCAAACTGTTATAAACCGAATCGAACCAAACCGAATATTAACCGAAAATAACTGGAATAATAATTAAAATTGTTATAAACTTAACCAAATTGAACAAAATTATAATCAATTATAAAACATTTAAAATGTTTTAAACTGTTTTAAACTGAAATGAACTAATGCAAACTTTTTAAACTATTAAATAATAACAACCAAGTTATAATATTATTTAATCATTTTAAGGTTTTAAAAATTTTCAACAACTTATTTAAATAGTTGAAGTTTTCCTTTTATTAATAATATTCTAAATAGTGATTATAAAAAAAGATTTGGTAAAATTATAATAATTTTATAACACCTAAAATAAATTACAACCAAATAATTTAATACACTTAAGTACCAAAATTTTAATTCAATTATAAAATCATATGATATAACACCAAAAAGTACAATATTTTAATTTAATTATAAAATCATATGATATAACTAGAGGTGTCAAAAACTAATCCGACCCGATAATCCGATTTAGTTCGATCATAATCTGATCTGGTTCGATTCGAGTTGTTATGTATCCGTAACACGACCGACATCCGACTCGACAGTTATCGATAATGGCTTAACCCGCTATGGTTCGATTCAAGAATTCCTATTTATTTAAGTTCAGTTCAGCCAAGTTCGATTCCTTTAGAAACTCTGTTTCGAAAATCGTTGCACAGTTTTGAAACAACAAATTTTTTAATCACGAAAATTTTACAGTGGAATTAGACCACTGTTGATTATCACTAATATCAGATACTTTAATATTTTCATTTCTATACAAAACCAGTTAAAATATTCGAAATATAAATACTACCTCCGTTCCATATGTATTGCATCATAGGGAGTTTTACGCCTCCCAATGCACTATTTTGGATGCTAATATCTCTAATTTTATTTGAGTAAAAAGTATAGAAAATTGATATTAATTAAGCATATATCGAGACGAATCTAACAAGATCCCACATGACTATATTTATCCTTATGTATAAATCGTAAAAGAAGGTCAAAGGGGAGTGTATGAATAGTGTAAAATGTCAAAGGTTGCAATGCATATAGAACGGAGGTAGTATAAATTTAACGCAATTCGGGCCGATTTATTAGGATACGCTCAATCAACTTTCTCTTGTATCATCGTCATTCTTTGCTAACCTTTCATTTCTCAAGCTTAAAGTTCCAACAGCAAATTCAACCCTTACAAAGTGATAGGTGCCGCCCAGAATTGTTCGTTTGATAAAATTAGTGGTGATTGTTTTGTGGGTGATGATAGATTTGAGTGCTTCTTCCTTTTTTACATTAATTTTCTTTCTCTTTCTATTGGGCTTTTTACTAATGAAGTTGGAGTGGAGAGTAGATTACACTTATCATGGGTCAATCCTTGAAATCAATGAAGTTCTTTGAAAAGATGGTGCAAATTGGGTGTTTTCATATATTACTTGTACTATGCAGCAGGAATTCATTCACTCCAATTAGGAATCTGAAACCAACATTAGATCAAAAAAGTAAAAAAAGAGGATATATTTAAATGTAATGCTACTAGATTATATGAAAGACAAAACTAAAATCTTCAAACCCCAAAAAAAAAAAATCAACATGGATCCAAAGGATCATAAAAAATACTACCTCCGTTCCTTAATAAGTGACACACTTCATGTTTTCACGCTTGCCAATGCATTATTTCAAACATTAATATCTATAATTTTCAATGAGTAAAAATTATAAAAAGTTGATATTAAATTAATGCACGTTGAGACGAATCTAACAAGATCCCACATGACTATGTTTTTCCTAAAAGACAAATCACCAAATCTAATCAAAGTTTAAACTGTGAATAGTAAACACTATACAAGTGTGTCACTTATTAAGGAACGGAGGAAGTAAGAACTAGGGACTCCATTATCAAAAGAGAGACTTGAAATAAAACAAGCAAATATATTTTAAAAAGCAAACACAAATTTCTAAAAACAGAATAATTAAAAGACGACATAAACCCAGAAAAATGAAATAATAAAAAAAAAACAAAAAGAATATTCAAAACGCAGAAACTGAAAACGAAACAACAAATGAAACGAAATTCCAAATCTTTAAGATTATACGAAATTCCAAAATGGTTCCTCCATTTCAGTTGCTTGCGTTGATTTCTTCTAGTTCTACTGGTTTGAGTAAAACAAAATGGAAAAATGAAAGAGAAAGGGAGATGAAAGCTAATGGGGGCGAAAGCAAGGGTTAGAATTTTGGTTGAAGAGGAAGAGGAAGAGGGAGAGGTGGGAGGGAGGTTAGGGTTTTGGTTTTTTATACTAGTGGGGTAGGTTATGAAACTTTAGAGGTAAATTGGTGGAGGGAGAGCTGAAATTTTAGATTTCAGCTTTTGATTTTGAATTTTGAATTTCCAAATTTCAATAAGTTAGCTTTTATTTCCAAATTTTTGTGTTGTGGTATTTTTGGTCATATTACTATTACTTACATCGAGTTTATTATTATTAAATTAAAATAGTATAATTGTTATACTTAGAACTAATCTTATTGGTCGACATAGATCGATGATTGGTCTAATAGAGTAATATATTAATATATAGAGATTGAGCCAAAACATAAATTTTAATTATTTGATTGATCTAGTATATATATAATACATTGATCTTAACTATCTTAATAATTGATCTTAACTATAGATTTAAGGTATTGACTGATCTAACATATTGATTATTGACTTAAAACAATCGTCGTTGTTGGTATAAGCCTTAACAAGTAGTCTCGTTTTTTATGATTGATCTAATAATCTTATAACATGGATCTTAACAATATATCTTATACATTAATCTGATACGTGGATGCATGGTTGATCTAATAAGTAGATTTAATATATTATACATTGATCCCACCTATCGTGTACATTGATATAACATATTGATGATTGATCTTATAGAATGATCTTAACTATCTTATAGATTAAACTATATATTGATTATTGATTTTATACATTGATCTTAACTCGCTTATATATCAATCTAATATATTGATAATTGGTCAAATACAGTGATCTTAACCATCTTATACGCTGAGCTAATAGACTGATGATTGATATAATATATAAATCTAAGTATCTAACTCAATAACGTAATATACTGATGATTGATATGATAGACTAATGTATCGATGATCGAACTAATACATAGATCTTTACCATCATAATAATTACAAGCCTACAATAACAAAACCAATTAAATCATGTAAATTGATCTTAACTATCTTATTTCTTGATCTAACATATTGATGATTGGTCTAATACATTGATCTTAAGTATCTTATACTTTGATCTAATGTATTGATTGATTTAATAAATTGGTATAACTATCTTATATGTTGATTTAATATATTGATGATTGATCTATTACATGGATCTTAAGTATCATATATATTGACCTAATATATCGATGATTGATTTAGTATACTAATATATCGATGATTGAACTAATGCATAGATCTTAACTATTTGTTTGATCCACAACATATGTAAATTGATATGATACATTAATCTTAACTATCTTATAACTTGATCTAATTATATTGACTATTGATCTTATATATTGATATTAATTATCTTAAACGTTGATCTAATGTAGTAGTATTGATTTTATTACTACTATTACTATTAATATTGGTATTTATATCATTGTAATAATTATTATTATTGTTGTTGCTGTTATTATTATTATTATTATTATTATTACTATTATTACTATTATTATTATCATTATCATTTATTACTATACACACCATCTTTGACGATGACGATATGTTAAACGCACAATAAGTCAATAACAATTGATCCATCAACCTTTAATATAATTATGAATTATAGAAACATAATCAAATTCGAATACGCCACGAAATGACTTCGACTAAGGGTGCTATTCGAGCGAGAGTGCTTGTGAACTAATCGAGCTCAACTCTTTATGTACGAGATATCTTATGGGTGTAAAGTGACCAAAAATCTCGCAAATAGCTCGAGATTTACTCGAGTCAAACTAGGCCCAAGTTCGTTCAATTTGGTTAGAAGTCGGTCAAAGATCTATTCGAGTTGTTAACGAGATGAGTTCAGCTATACAAAACTCGATCCGATTAGTTATCACCTTTATGTTCGACCAGAAATAAATTGACTCGACCCAAAAATAACCCGCGATCCAAAGGCCACAAATCCCGGATTGACCCGTATAAACCCGACAGTTATCCGACTCATGTTTATCAAAACCGTTAATACCCGACCCGATATTCGTTCGACTCGAACTTCACTTGAACTCAACCAACCCATGATTCAACTTTTGCCCATAACTGACTCGATCAGATCCAATTAAAGGTGATCCGAGACAGATACTCTGACTAGACTCGATCCGACCCATTACGGGTCATTCCAAAACCGACTCAGTTAACCGAATTGACATAACTTAACACACATTCGGTCTGTAACAAAAAATTATATATATTTTTAAAAACGGAACTTTGGAAGGACACACAAAACTTACACGATATTGATTTTTTCATACAAAATCGAAATTAATTGAATTAAAACCGAAGATAACCGTTGAACCGATATGGACGATTGAATAGTGAACAGTTTTTTACTGAAACCGAATGGGTCAAACCGGATAGACAACCGTAACCGAACCGAACCGAAAAAAGAGCTAAATTAACCGAACTGAAACCGAAAAAGTTGCAACCGAATCAATTTAACGTGAAAAATTAACCGAAGTCAACCGAACCGAAATCAACCGAACCGTTTGGTTCCAACCAGAACCGAACCGATTAACCGAATTGACACCCCTAGTGGGAAGTGCGCGGTGGGAAGTGTGGGACATGGTATCCAGTTATAATGGAATTTTTTGTATACAACTATTTTTATATCAATTATTAACAAAAAGATGCAAAAAAAAAAAAAAAAAATTTGGGGCGTTATCTGATATAGCCCTAGATGAAGGTGGAATCAATTTGCAAATAACTGATACCAACTTTCCTCCCAAGGTCGTATCACTTAACTTGACAGTATAATTGATCTGGCGGCCTTGGAAGGAAAGTCGAGCCAATTGAGCATTAAGTGGGCCGGCCCAAGGCCGTATATGTTCACTTTCTTAAGTTGTTCCAACTTTAACCGATCCGGCCCAAAAATAGACCAACTAGAACTCAAAAGGCTGGATCAGTTAGGGTTCTTTCCACTAATATAATTAATTAGGCCCGTTTTATGTGTTTAACTAGAAACATGTCTCTATCTGTTATTGATGCGCTATATATAATTTAGGTTGGTAGGATGCTAGTTGTATTAGGATAGAACTGTATTGTTAGAAGGAATAGGAAATTTAGAAGTAACTAGTCACTCCATATCCATAATTAGATTGAAGATTTGATAATATTTATAGTCAAGAGTTTTGTTCATCGCATTCTTAATTCTTATGTTAGGATTTAATTAGCTTAGTCGTACTAGATATCTAACAACTCAGCAATTGTTAACCAACTTAGGATTGTTAATTAGAGTTTGAATAAATTATTTCTCATTAATTTTGGGCTTTGATAGCAATATCCTCACTTTCCTAGTGACTTTCTTAAATATTTTTATGCTATAATTGTAGCTTTTCTTTTCATCTCTTAATAGTTAAAATTATATTATTCTAGGTATCTTAATAATTAAAGTTCAGTTTTACAAATTTTAGGATATTTAACATACTCCCTTTATTTATTTTTTTAAATAATACTCACATACTATAGTTTCAATAACCAATCTAAGGAGAGTATGAAAAGTGACCATCTCATGTGTCTATAAGCTATTTTTGAGGATCTAATTAAGAAATGGGTCCCATATTGTGAGATATTGAAGAAAAAAAGAGAAAAATTCACAAATTAAAGAATAATGTAAAAGTGGGTAAAACATACAAAAACGGATGTAAAAGTGTATAGAATTTAAGAAAATGGAGGGACTAGTTAGTGTAGGATTTTCTAGCCTAATGTTTTCTTATTAAAATTAGATACGTTTGGTCCTATTCAAAAAGAGGATCTTACTTTGCTAACTAGCCATTTTTTAATAGTTCATTATTTAAAATTAAACATTAAAAGAGAAATTGATGAAAATGATCCGATATTTCTCCAGTGGTCTCGTAATGGTTCCAACTTTTGATCAACCGGTAAGAATTCCACGTTTGTAATAACTCTACTTAAAATAGGCTTTTTGAATATTTGCCATGTTTGACTAGTTAGAAAAACCGTTGTCTTTTATTTTTCTTCTTAAAACAATTGTTAAGTGATTTTTTTTTTTTTAAAAAAAAAGAAAAACCTAAACTATCCATCCCACCCCCAGCCCCGCCATCCCCTTCCCTCCCCTTGAATCCACTCTTCCAAATGTAAGTTAAATATTATAATTAGATCTCCTGGTTATATAATCTCTGTAAGGATAAGAATATGGATGAGCGAGCCTGTCCCTATGACCCATATGTATGCTAGAATTTGATTGTCATTGACTGAAGGTCACTAGATGATCTTAACCCTTTACATTAGTATTAAATCATGATATTATTTCTACTTGACTCATTTTGCATGGAACCAATTGTAAAACACTAACACTTGAATTAAGGATTTGTTTACAATCAAATCTTAAAATTAGAAAAACGAGGCGGCGGCATAGAGATGTGACATATTCCTTATAGATACATGGTTTTGTAAAAGCATTTTGACTGTGTTGCTTGTTATCTGGAAACTGGCTGCAAGGGCAATTTTGATATTCAAATTTGTTTTAGCAACAGTGAACTAGTTACCAAAACACAAAAAAGTTTAACTAATAACAACAAAACATCACTATTAGTCTGTAATAGACTTATAGTACTATTAGGATATTATTTAGTATTATACTCCTTCCGTTTCTTTTTGTTTGTCCTATTTTTCGTTTTTATCCGTTTCTTTTTATTTGTCCTACTTTTTCATCTTTCCTTATATGGCAAAATTATATCACCCATCTACCCCTACTTTATCACTTTTTGGTCCCACATGTACCTTAAAAGTTTCTCTTACCTACTTTAATCACAACATTTATTATAAAATAAGTGGACTCCTTAATTGTTGTCCCCACCTACATGCATATGACATCATCTTTCTTGACATTTGGAGCTACAGTAAATGGGACAAACAAAAAGAAACGAAGGGAGTACATCATTATCACAAAATCGACGGTAGTGGTGAATCTAGTGATGGTGTTGGATTATTATATTTTTTATGAATTATTAGGGTGATGATTAGTAATGTGACAATAATCGAGTAACATTCTAATAGACCTACACGAAACAGTGAACTCCATTTCGTTCTAAATATTACTGGCCGACCTGAGATTTTAATTCTAGATCAGATGTGAGTTATAGGTTCACCGATTGAGAAATCAGGTAAAATTCATAATTAACATAATATTTTGTAATTTAACGGCCTAATAAAATTTCTGAAAATTTTGTCAAAAGGGATCTTTTAAAATATTTTGGTTGTAAACAGGTATCCATAAAAAAGCAATTGTAAATAACAACCCAATAATTGAATTTATTTGTTATTTAGGACCGAAACTTCATTTTCCGGTAGCTAAGTCAACTTTTCGGCATTGACTTTGTTAAAATAGTCTATAAAAAGTGTGTGAGGCTCACTTTCCTAACAAACTCCTTATCTTCAAAGCAATTGGTTTCGTAAAATCAACATCAAGGTAAAAAGCCGATTGTTAGGCTAGTGGGCCTCACACACTTTTTTAGAGATTATTTTAATGAAGTCAATGCCGGAAAGTTGACTTAGTTGTCGGAAAATAAAGTTTGGGTCCTAAATAACAAATATATTTAATTATTGGGTGATTATTCACAATTGTTTTTTTTATGGGTACCTAGTCACAACCAAAATATTTTAAAATGTCCTTTTTGACAAAATTTCAAAATTGTTAAAAAAACTTTTTTATTCATTTGAGTGTCGACTGACACCCTTTTTTCCAATGAAGATCCTCCACTTAACTTTTATGGATATTATTATGATTAAATAATTAAATGTAGAAAAACTGTTGTTGTTATTCATGAAACAATAACTACCTTAACCTTCCGTTTAGCAGGTGGATACTTGACATTCATGGTAATTAATAATATTTAGAAAATTCTAACATATGGTAAACTTATCATTTGGAAAATTCTTTATGGTAAATTTTTTTTCTCTAAAGTGACCGTTTACGTTTTTTCAAAATTACGAAGTGACACTATTAATGTTACGTTTACTGTAAATCACATTAAACTAATTTTTTTTGACATCCATGAAATTGGAACTACACACCGCCAGAAGTAAAAGATTTGTTAATTCTACACTTATTAGCTAGCTCATGTGCTGGTTGAACTTGTTGTAGGACTTTAAGGATCGTGCACCAAGTCATGTGCCTCACTTTTTTCCTAATTTCCTTTATAGTCCAAAATATTTTTATATTTCTTTCCCCTTCATGTGGTAAAGCTACGACAAGTTGTTGTGAGTCAGTCTGGATTTATAATTCGTCTATACCGTGCTGCAAAGCCCAATTTATGCCATATAGGCAAGCAAGATCCTCTATCCGTAAAGTTGTACCAATTACCTAGAACATCCTCCCCCTTTGACATTGTCATTTTTCTGGTCCCTTGTGTTGTCGGTTGGCACTTTGAGCACCATGTCATACCAACCGCGCATAGAGGTGTCAAAAGCTGACCCGACCCGATTACCCGACTCGATCCGACCCAGACCCGAGCTCGATTCGATCCGAGAATTGCATACTCGAAACCCGACCTGGTCCCGACCCGAAATATACCCGACACTAATATGAACTGATATGATCCGACCCGTAGTCAACCCGTACCCGATCAGCCCCGATAGTTAGTTACCCGAACCCGACCCGAAACCTACCCAAAACCCGCTTCAACCCGAAGAATACCCGAAAATACCCGACCCGTGTTTGACCCGACCCAATATAATCCATCGGCCCGACCTATTTTGGACCTCATATAGTTTTTTATTGCCTGTGTCCCAAGTTAAAGACAACACTTTCCCTGGCTCTCCTTATTTAGAGGCAACACTTCTATATACGGCAATAAACACACTATTTTTTAAATGTTTCTCACGCTACAAGTAGAGCTGTCAGTTTGGTTGAAAACTGTTGGTTGAACTGTTAACCGAACCGAAACCGAACCGAATAAACCGAACCGAAACAAACCAGTAATTGAAAAAAGAACCGAACCGTAATCAACTGTTTCAAAGTCAACTGTATTAAACCGAACTGAAAACGAACCGAAAAGGAACTGAACCGTAATTAACCGTATCAAAAATCATTTTAAACGGAACCTAACCGAATATTAACCGAAATTAAGTGGAAAAATATTTTAAATTGTTATAAACTGAACAAAATTATAATCAATTATAAAACATTTATAATATTTTAAACTGTTACAAAACTGAAATGAACTATTTAAACAATAACAACTAAGTTATAACATTATATAATCATTTTAAGGTTTTAAATATTTTCAACAACTTAGTTAAATAATTGAAGTTTTCCATTTATTAAAAATATTCTAAATAGTGATTATAAAAAGATGATCTATTAAACTTAAGTACCAATATTTTAGTTCAAAATCTTAATTGATCAATCTAATAACTTAAGTTAAACATACGAATTTAGACCAAATTACACTATTTTCTTTTAAATATACAATTTATTATAATATTTACAACTAACCTATACATTGGTTTACTATTTTATGTTTACAATCATCCATCTACCTTTAATAACATTTAACTTTAATACTTTAAAATTCGTTTTATACATAGGGTAATTAAATTTCTTGATTCATTCTTTTCTCTTAGGTTCTACTTAGTTGAGCTAGTTAAGTAAGCTTCTGTTCACCATCTTCCACACAAACTACAAGTTTTATTATAATTTCACATTACAATTTACATGTGATAGTTTTCTTATTTAAAAACATTAATTTTGTAGGGTGACTTTCTTTTATGTTTACATCTTGGTCTCAAGCCTCCTTTTTTTTTCTCTATTTATAAATGTTATCATCTTTTAATGCTTATTTCATATTCCAATCTCATATATTTTGTAGAGATAAACTAAACTGTTCAAGAACCGCAGCGAGCCAACAATAGGTCCGAAAATTCTCCAAAAATCTAGGAGGCGTAAAGAGCGGTAGGAAGAAACATAATTATATGAATGAACAACAATTTCATGTTGAGTGTGCCACATGAATAACAAAAAAACCGAGGTCAAATTCGGGCTGCAATTGCTTTGCACTTAAAAAATAAATGTCAACTAATAAGTAAAATTACAGGCTCTTGTAGCCAAAACTATTCCGAGTTATCATCAAATTCTCTGGTGAAATTGTTAATGGAGTGAATATTTGCCACTTCAACACGAAGGATTCCTCAAATAATGCAACAATTAACCCAATAAACCTTTTATCAACACATTAAAATTACAGTTTGTGAAAAAACATACACAACCAAAAAGGGGGAAAAAGAGATGCAGATACTCAATAAACTACTGATGTTAAAAATCAGAAGAAAATAAAATCAGTAAATGGAAAAAATCGTTAAAACTTGCATTGTAAACTGAATCTAATATTGGAAGTCTCAAAGAAAACCCAAATAAAAATATTGAACCAAATTAAGGGAAATCGGGTTTTCCTAGATTTAAATTTAATTTCAAAGTTATCCAACTGGACGATATATAAAACTTAACTTCGCATAACTAAACCGGTAAAAAATTAAAAATTGCCAAAAAATATCTTGAACTATGAACTACATTTCGAAAGCATCAAATTTATATTAAATTAGTTCTTGAAAGAGAATGCAAACGTCTTTCCAAAAAACACCACATTTTTTAGATCTAAGCTAATTAAACCAGGAACTTTAGAAATTTTCAGATCTAGAAAAAATTGGATCAAGAATAAGCAAAAAACTTACACATTTTCATTGTGAAAATTCCTACTCCTAAATCTTGAATTCTATGCATTCACTAAACTCTTGAAATCATTCGAACATGCACAATTTCAAATAGAGGAAAGGAAAGAAAAAGACTAATAAAACGGGTTAATTTAATTAATCGAATAGTCAAAGAAAGATTTTACCCAAAAGAAAAAAAAACAGAGAAGGGAGAAGTGGATGGAAATGTGGAGCTGGTGAATGTGGAAGGGAAAAGTGGCGGAAATGCTTAGGGTTTAGGAAAATGGATGAGGGTGAATGAAAGATCAAGGTTTATATATGGGAAATGGGAGATTAATTTTAGATGGTTGATTTTAGTTATACATTGTATCCAACGGTTGAGATTGGTGATCCGGGTGTGGTTGTCTTTGTAAGGTTTAAGCCATAGATTAGTTCCAATCAACGGTTGGGATGAGGTGATATTTTCATTGTTGGATTTTACATATCAATCAACTTCCTTCAACAATATTATTACGATAAATTAAACTTTTGTAGTCAATGCTTGATGGTCATAATTGGTGTAAGAATAAATTATCAATCTCGTTATAAACTTGATAAATGGATTGTCCAAATTATAACTGAACTGAAAAATAGATTAATTCATTACCACTCAAACTCTATTATCCAACGATCGATCAATCATAATATTTATCGATCCCCTTGGATTGACTCATCAATCGTAAACTATTAGCCGATATATATAAACGATCATGACTACTATTCCATCTATATCGTATCAAATTACTAGTACTCTAATAATGTATATTACGAATGAGTATATACTACTCAATAGTTGATAAACAAGCTTAAGTATTATCAATTAGTTATACTAAATTATTATAGACTACATTGTTTACGTCACTGTATCACAAATTCACAAGAACCATCTTACGTACTCACTGGTCTAATATATTACTAATTGATCTAATACACTAATTTTAACTATTTTATTCATTGATCGAATGTATTGATGATTGATCCTTACACTAATATTAACTATCGTATACATTGACTTAATGTATTGATGTGATACATTGATCTTAACTATTGTATACATTGTCCATTAGTTATACTTGTTTACCATAGTCCACATTGTTTACATCGTGGTATCACAAAGAACTGTCTTATTCACCAGTTTAATATATTGTTAATTGGTCTAATACACTAATCTTAACTATTTTATTCACTAAACTAATATAATATATTGATGATCAAATATTAACTGTCGTATACATTAATCTATATGATGATGATTGATCTACTATATTGATCTTAACTATCCTAGATATTGATCAAGTATGTTGATGATTGATCTAATACATGAACTAAACTATTACAATTGATCTAATGTATTGGTATGAATGGTCTAATACACTAATCATAGCTATAATATACACTGATCTAATATATTGATGATTGATAAATTGATCTTAAGTATGTAGATGATTGATCTAATACACTAATCCTAACTATATTGATGCCTGATCTTCTAATATAGTAATCTTAATTATCTTATACGCTGATCTCTAGCTTATTGACAATTGATCTAATATATTGATCTACTACGCCGATGATTGATATGATACATTAATCTTGATTATCGTATATATTGATCTAATATATTGAGAATTGTTCTAATGCATAGATCTTACTGTATAACTCTAAACTACATTACATACTAATCTAATATATATATATATATATATATATATATATATATATGTATGTATGTATGTATTGATGATTAATCTGATACACTAATCTTAACTATCTTAAATGTATTGATGATTGATTGATTGATTGGTGTAATACACGGATACACTAATTGTAACTATCGTATACATTGATCTAGTATATCGGTGATTGATCTAATACACTAGTACTGATTATCGTAAACTTTGCTTTAATGTATTGACGATTAATATTCCGTAACTTTGTTGATTGATCTAATATATTCATGATTGATATAATATATTGCTCTTAACTATCTTATACGTTGATCTATTATATTAATGACTAATTCAGTACATTAATCCTAGATGTAATAATGATTAATCTAATACACTAATCTTGATTATCGCATACATTAAAATAATATATTAATTATCGCAGTGTTTCTTATTAATTGATTTTACTAACTTAACTTACAACTTGTAACAAGTTTATTGAAAATAAAACTACTAATATAATCAATTAATTTAATTAGTTTATTTCACTGTGCAGGAATAGAAAAAACGTGGCCATGAAAGTACAATACTTTTTGATTTATACATCGATCTTTATACTTTCAATATTCTAATAACGGAGTACAATACTTTTTAATTCTAATATTCTTAAAAACAATTAATAACATGTTATCAATAATGTTTTTGGTCTAAGATACAATCAAATAAAGTGATTACAAAAACAACGATGATCTTCGAAATATACCATAACAATTCAACTTCAAGAATAAGTTCATTTGTTAAGACTCAATCATAAACATACTCACCATTGAGTGTGATACGAAATGAATTCAACTTGAATCCGAATTGAATGTCACGTAACCCGATATAAAGTTGAGCGAACTTGAAATGAAATAGAGTCGCAGGCCATAATAGGCAGCCGATCTTGAATCGACCGACCCAGAGTTGTCCGAACCCGAAATTAACCCGACCCGAAGTCGCCCGAATCCGAAATCAACCCGACCCAAAGGCTACCCGAACCCGAATCAACCCTACTCAACCCGTTTATTACCCGACCCAGAGTGGTCCGAACCCGGTAAGCCCCGACCTGATAATGACTCGGCCCGAGACCGACCCGAACCCGACATGCTCCTTTACCCGGCAACACCCGAACATTAGAAACCCGGACCGACAAACCAAAGTGGCCCGACGACAACCCGACCCGATGTGGACCGACCCGAACCCGACCCAGCCACCCGATTTGACACCTCTAACCGCGCACGTTCTCTTGTCCCATATGTTAGGATGATCTTTTTTGCTCTTCCTATCTTCCGCCTGCTAATATTAGCTACTTGAAAACTTGGAGGGTGCGTTAATTTGATTTTGTTCGCTGGTATTTGTTGTTTGGATTGTTTACGATGTGGAGAAGGTATCATACTCTTTTTTTGCTCTTATGTTGACTTCGATCAGGAAGCATTTGGTAGTTTTCCTGAGTTCGTGTTGCACCAGTGATGTATCACCACACACACACACACACACACACACACATATATATATATATATATATATATATATATATATATATATATATATATAGTTTTTAGATGCATTTAGATTGCATTTAGAATTCTGTAGAGCACTTAGATGCATAATGGCATGAATTTACATAAGTTGTGCTCTACTACTCCCTGTATATGTGTTTCGATGATTTTCAGGTTATTTTGATACAAATTGATCATGAGTATCAAAAGATCTAGCCTATTAATCATTGAAGAGGAAGTTAGCTTACACAAGGATCACAATGCATCCGTTTGAGACAATTTTGAGTTGGAATGAAGCAAAGAGTTAGTGAAAGAAGTGCCAAAACTGACACATGTTCACTATTTTGATCATAAATACTTATAGAAAATTGATAATCAATAAATTTTATTTGGTTTGGAATCTAGACTTCCAGAGCTTTCCAACGATAGGTCACACGCCCCAAACGGACTTCTGGTTTGAGAGATACGGCCTTCGCAAGTTGATGCAGTTTTGTTGTGTACCCATCCGATCGGGCGGGATTCGACCCGATCAGGCCTGAAGCACGGGCAGCCCCTTTTCCGAATTATTTTAGGTTTAGTTTAGAGATCTTTTCTTAGATTAAAGACTTTAGATTAGTTCCAAAGGTGATTGAACCTTGGATTATTTTCAATAAAAGTTACTGCTTTCCTTCAATTGGTATTATTCTTCACTCTTAATTCCTTTCTTAATTCTTAATTTCTTAGTTCATTATTTAATTCATTCATGATACAAAGTTTAGGTTTTTATATTAGTTTTATAATTGTAGATTCAATCATGTCTGAGTAGTCATATATTTAGGGTTTTAGGGAGGAAAACCATGTTTATACCATGAATTACTTTTGAATTGCTATTAGTTTCTAGGTTTTGATTAAATTGATTATGTTGTGATTTGTTCTTAATGAGTAATTAATGTTATTGCGCAGTTTCATTGATTGCTTGTGGTTAATAATTATATGCAAAGATCCGTCTTACTTTTAGAGGCCCTAGTACACATCAGTAATACTGATTATGTTAGTGAACATGCGGTATATGTTGAATTATGAGCGTTAAGACTTAACCATAGCTTAACAAGTGCTCTAATATCTCGACTCTTGACCTAGGTATTGATAGTTGTTTGATCCTTTTGATTGGTATAAACATGGTGGACCGAACTAATGGATGCCCTATACCTTTAATTCATAGTTTAACCCCAATTTTTATATTGCTTTCATTAGTCTAAATAATAGTTCAGTTGATTCTTGTCTTATCTTGTCTGAAGTAGCTGTTTAGCTGAATATTAACTTAGAAGCTCTATCTCTCTGTGGATTCGACCCTACTTCCCTTGACTATTGTTGTTAGAAAATTTTAGGATTTATTTTTGATTAGGTGATACGACTTTAGCCTGTCAGCCAGATGCTCCATGGCCCTATTATAAAGCTCACAATGTGTCCTCCTATCTCTTTGTCCTCAACCTTACAATGGCCTATGCATACTTGGACACATTACATTATTATGGTTACGTTTTCATTGTATAGGGTTCCGAATTTGTTTGACGGGTAGTTTTTGCCAATGATGTTCTGATAAAAGGAAACTTCTAAACAAATGAAGAGCATCTTCTAACTGGTTCGGGCAAAGATGGCAGTGTTGACTAATTGCCATTCCTCTCTTTACGAGGTTATTTTTAATTGGCAAGATATCTCTCCATACTTTCCAAATGAACAATTTCCATTTGGAGGGGGTGTTTGTGTGCCATATATTGTCTTTGTAAGATCCTGACCTGCCTTGTTTAGCATAGGTTCATTCTACTCCTTATCTTTAAAACTTTTTCAATAGTGCATATCTTGTTTTTGTAGTGAAACTCCCGTTGGTGATGTTTCCTGTAAATGAAATCATCTTATAATACCTTCGTAAGTTCCATTGTTAAATACTTTTTGAATCCTCCCGCTCAAAACATTTTATAACTAAATCCATGTTACATCGTAATGGAACCTGAAGTATGGAATCCGACACCTTCCAACTTGCCACTTCTCTGAGGGAGATATTAAACTTAACTTATGGAATAGTTCCATGTACCCATGGTTGGTCATTGATCAATTTTAGAGATTCCCCTCCCATTTCCTATCTTCCAGACGCAACCCTTTAGTAGATTTGTCTGTCGTTTTACTATCCCTTTTTACACATATATGTATGATATATTCTATACTTTTGGTGTTTTTCTGATCTGGCCTTTCAGGTTTGGGATGTGGATTCGTGTACATCCTCCATACTTACTTCATTAGTAGGGTCTGGTTTAAGATTTCGACACTCCTAAGTCCAAAACCACCCATCCCTTTTGGTAATTGTATGGTTTCCCTCTTCGTCTAGTGAACACAATTCCTCCCATATTTAGCCCTTAGCAACATAGAAAGCATTGAATCAATCTTGTTAACTATTCCTTTCGGCAGTATCATCTTGATCATAAAATGAGAGGCCATCAGGACTAGGACTATATTAAATCATTATTAACTTGACCAATTGTGAGAGAAATAGATTATTCCAAGATAGGAACGTAGAGGCTATCTTCTGAACTAGGAATTGAAAATTATCCCTCCTTTTCCCCCACAAGGTGGATAGGGGTCTCCAATGATGTTGCATCTTATTGATGGGATCGTTCCTTCCGAGGATTGTTGAGCAGTTATTCTTTTCCTTGCTAGTTAGGGCTATATTTAACGTTGGAGTTGTCCAGGTTAATCTGTTGGCCGGTGATCACCAAGAATCTCTTAAGGATATTTGATATAGACTGGCACAAATCTTTATTAACATTGAAAATTTGCATAACATCATCTGCAAAGAAGAGGTGTGTAATAGTAGGGGGGCTTGCAATCTTGATTCCTTTGAATAGTTTACTATCCTCACCAATAGATATCATTCTAGAGAGAATATCCATGCAGAACTAAATAAAAGAGGTATGGGGACAGAGGGTCACTTTGTCGAAGTCCGCATTGCGGGGAAAATTGTTGGAAATTCTTCTATTAACCAAAACTTGAAAGGACACCGTACAGATACACTAACTTAATTGGATCCACCTGCTTGGAAACCCATAAGCTTTTAGAGCCCGTAGAAGAAAAGACCATTCCACTATGTCATAAGTTTTTACGGCTGCTAGTGGGGACTTCGTAATTCTCCTGGACTTGATGAGGTGGATTAATTCCTGACTCATTAGAACATTGTCAAACATGTGTATTCCCGGGATAATTAAAAGCGTGTTGGTAATTTGAAATTAAGTTCGACAGGAGGCATTTCATTATGTTTACCGTACATTTAACAATGCATCTGTAGATCTTATTACATAGGCTTATGGGTAGACCTATGCAATGGGACGGGGGCCCATTTTCAGCCCTGATCTAGCCCGTTTAGTAGGCGGGCCTTAGAGGGGCGGGTTGAACTGGGCTCTAAAGGAGCTTAAAGAGGGCTGGAAAAAGGCCTTTATCATTGAAACAAATAGAATCTATTGTAAATCCCATTTTGGCTCTACTTCCTCCCCTTCTTCGCTCAAGCTACGACGAAGTTGTTTCTGCCGCTGCGAAGATCATTGGGGCGGCATCCCCTTGTTTCTATTAAGGTAAATGAGAGGATTGCTTCTGATATTCAGATTGTTAAGGGTTTAACTATGAAAATTTTGAGGGTTCAAAAGATTTCAGCTAGGAAACATGTTTGTAATGTTGTATTGGATCTTTCTATCACTTTTATGGGTTGTCAAAGATTGTCACAAGTTTCTGCTTTGAATTTTCTTATGTGAGTTCCTTGATGTCACGTATTTATATAGAGTTTTCTCCCTTATTTACAAGCTAATTTGTGCGTCATTGGAGATCTTGGGAGCTATTTTGTGCTAACTATCGTATGTAGTTGTGGTTTCGTGTTTTAGTATTGAATTGCAGGTTTTATGGAGTTTTTTTCTCCTTATTCCCAAGCCTTTTGGAAGCAACCACGGCTTTACGAGATGTTATGAGGCACGTAGGATGACTCACGAGCTTTATGGGTAGTTTAGGAGGTCCCAAGACCCCTAAACGTGAAGATTAGAGAGCCAAAGAGGCAAGAAGGAAGTCTCCGTGCACTGATCGGGCAGAAATGGCCCGATCGGGCGAAGTATTTATGATCGGGTATGAAAGTTGCGGACACGATCGGGCAAGGCGTGCCCGATCCCATCGGGCGAGCAACATGCACCAGACCCGATCGGGCGTAATACACCCGACCCGATCGGGTTGAAGGCTGATAGGTCTCATTGTGAAGCTGGTATCAAGGCGAGCGTGTTGGGCAAAAAACGCACCAAGCCCGATCGGGTGGAAGCCCCAGGCCCGATCGGGTGGGCCGCAGATGTCATCCTTAGTGCTGGGCTGCTGCGCCAGAGACCACGAGAAACAAAGAAGGCTTTTGGTGTTTGACCCGATCGGGTGCATGCCTCGGGCCCGATCGGGTCTGGCACCCTTTTACGCGGACTTCGACTTTTTAATTTCCGTTTTATTAGACTTGAGGGGGTATTATAAATACCGTTTTTCCTCATTATTTAGAGACATCTTTATTTTACATCTTCTATTCATCTTTCATTAGGTTTTAGACTAGTTTTATTCTTCATTGTTCTTAGTTTAATTCAAACACTTTAGATTAATTTAGAGGTGATCAAACCTATTTCGATTTCAATAAAAGTTCCTGCTTTCCGTCAATTGGTACTCTTCTCTACTCTTTATCTCTTTAATTACTTTGATTGCTTAGTTTATTTATTTAATCGTTCATGATGCAATTGTTAGGGTTTCATATTAGTTTTGTCGTTATTAATTCGATCATGTCTGAGTAGTCTCTTTCTAGGGTGTTAGATAGGAAAGCCATGTTTATACCATGATTGTGATTTAGACTCTTATTGATTTCTAGGGCTTGATTAGGGTGATTGTGATGTGGTTTGTTCTTTATTGAGTAATTAACGTTATTGCGCAGTTTCGTTGGTTGCTTGTGGTTAATAGTTGTTTGCACAGATCCGTCTTACGACTAGAGGCCTAGGACACGTCAGTAGTTCTGATTACGTTAGTGAACATGCGGCGTATGTTGAACTATGAGCGTTGAGTCTTAACCATAGCTCAACATAGGCTCTAATCCCCCGACTCTTGACTTAGGTTTTGGTAGTAGTTGACCATATTTGATTGGTATAAGCATGGTGGACCGACCTAATACCCTAGACGTTTATTCCATAGTTTAATCATCGATTTTTCCCGTCTTTCTTAGCTTAATCATTAGTTTAATTAATTCTTCTCTGATTTACTCTGGAGTAGCTGAATTGGTTGAATATTGATTTAGAAACTCTGTCTCCCTGTGGATTCGACCCTGCTTCCACTGACTACCTTAGTTAGAGGACCGTAGGTTTATTTTTGAATAGGCGATACGACTAAATCCTATCATTCCTCCACTTTTCCCATTTTTATTATTGTTATTGCTTTATTTGTATAGTACATCAAGACCATAATTTATTTTTGTTGTTAAACACACCAATTGTTGAGCAAATCACATTCAAATAGTCAACACTACAAATTTATGCTTCGTTAATGGTTCTTGATTCTCATCATCAATGCTTCGTTCTTCAACTTTTCTTATAGTCTCTATAAGTTTTTATATGAATTAGATTTCGAATTCGGATGTGCGTGCGTGTTTTGAATGGTTTGCAATGGTAAATTATTAACAATCTCTGAATCTAAGATGTCAAAAAAAATCGGGTCGAGACGGGCAGGTCAACTGATCCTGACCTACACGGACCATTATGGTTTTTCTCTGACCCGCCCCGCCCAGCTCCGTTTAGAAATTGACCCCCCGGCCCGAGCCCGCCCCATTGAACACCTCTACTTATGGGTCTGATTAGACCGACAACTTTCGGATTCTCTATTTTAGGGATTATAATCATAATAATTTTGTTCCATTCCTTGAGTAGGAATCCTGAGTCAAAGAACCTTTGAGTATCCTTGACAACCAATTTATCTACAGTTCACCGATTTATATGAAAAAATTCAAGTGTAAAAATTGTTTTCAAAGTTTCTTTATACGTGTTGTGAAAATTGACATGTTTGGACTCATTTCTACTATATTCTCGTGGTGTTTAACTTCAAGGGTAGTTGACAAAGTCCATTTTCCAAAAAAAAAAATGGAGTCCTGGAGGTCAAAATACCTTTTTATGTATGTCTTAAAATGTGCTAATGAAGATTTATATATAAATTACCGTTTTGGCATTTCTCGTTACTTCACTATTTGAGATGGAAGACGGAATCCATTTCGGAAAATAACATCGTTAACATTGATATTAGCCGATAATAGAGTGAAAAGAATTTAAATCAAGTAATTATTACCGATAAAATTCATTGAATATTCATCTTTAATGTTACTTTTTTTTTGGCAAAACTATAGGATCATTTTACAAAATCATAAATTTTCCAACACAGAGAAGTTCCCAAAATACTTGGTAACCATATAGAATTTTCCTTAGTAATGTACAAAGAAAATTCACTATTATAATGAATCTCACTTCTAAACACATCGTTTGTTTTTCAAACTTCTAATCACATCATGACTTAAAACTGTAGGAACTCATAGATGCAAATAATGAAATTTCGGGAAACTGCTTTCCTAACATCTATAACAATAACGCATGCATAGGTTAACATTTATCAATATTACGATAAATAACCCTTGATGCACGACTTAAACGGATAAGCGAGAACGATACTCCAAAGTATAATCCACGATTCGAACACCTTTAGAGATTAAGGACATCAATTGTAGTCCCTCTATTTGGTCCACAGACACCGATTAAAACTCTCATGTCTGCTAAAACGGAAGAGGGTGAACAATTTCACTATCTTAATTCTAAGGGGTGTGGCTCTTAACCCTAGTAAGGATATGAGAGATTTTTTTTTCAGTCAATTGTATAGTAAAAGTTACTCTTTATTTTCTTTCACCCATATATCCTCAAAGCATAAGCATCTGATTGAGCGCTACACATAGCATACATAATGGAACCTAATGTAGAAGAATAGGAACATTACTCATTCTTTTGACCTCATTGTGTGTCGAAGGACACTAAGCCTTGCCAAGTGATATGTCATGTGGAATGGAAATGAAACCTCTCCTAGAGTTTTCTAGCTTGAACCTAGCAAGAACCTTATCAACGTAAGTTTCTTGAATAAGTCCAATTAGCCTTTTAAAATATATTATGTTTTCCCTAGAACTTTCATAGAGAAACAATTTTCAAGCCACCCCTTGACTGACTTAAGTATGACTCCATCATTTCCTATGTGAAGTATGTCAAGCACATACAAGACCAGGAAAACACATACTACTCCCGCTCAACTTCTTGACTACACAAGATTCCTCTTCATTTATGAGAAAGCTAAACTCTTTGGCTGCCTCATCAACTCTGACCCTCCAAGCCAAACACTCTTCATAGTCTATACTATGAGATCCTTCAAGACGTTTCTTGGAATCCGGACTCTTCAAGGCCTCTTTGTATCTAGTAAGTTCATCACTTTCTAAAATCATTCTTTCGGAACTTTCCATCAAAAGGAAACCAACAAATTTTCCTTGATGGAATGGTGATGGTACTAGATCTATGTTGGGGAAGAATGGTAAAAGAGGTTTTCATCTCATTCATTTGTTGCTCATCTCGAATTTCTTCGAGATGTATATTTCTCTCACTTGAAAAAAATATCATGTTTCCCGAATGACACCATCGCGTGCAACAAAACTTTATTTTCATTATGATTGTAGAAATACTGCCCCTTAGAAAAGACATTTTAGGAATGATTTCTTATCATATCTTATATTGAGTCTTATCTACTACTTTGTACAAAGTTGTGTTGAGTGTTAAACCCGCTTGCTTCTATAATAAATCCCTTGAAGGAGATGAAGAGATTAGAAAGATTCATATATAGGTCCAAGTTATATTGTATACGGTAAACATATCTATATCTTCTTACATCATCAGCCAAAGTAATGAAGTATTATAACCTCCCCTAGCAATTATACTCATAGGTCCACATACATCAGTTTGTATGATGGGTAAGAGGTGATTGGCCTTTTTGATCGAACCATTAAAAATAAAGGAGCTATGTCACTGTCCCTCTTAAGCAAAACTCATAAACATCAACTGATTCGAAATCAAATGATTTGAGAACTCCATCTTTATGTAGTTTCTCAATTAGTTTTGTATTCTTGTAGCATAATGGACAATGCCATAAGTATGTTGGCTTTATTACATTTGACTTACGTTTCTTGATGTCTATGTTATAGATGTGTGTTTCTATTGACAAAGCATATAAATTGTCGAGAATAAGTCAACCTTTTCGCGACCTTCTTTTAATATGTTAATATTTGGATAATCTTGGAATAAGTTATTCTTTTGAGAGTATTTGCTTTTAATAGGTTCAGGTGACCAATTACATGAAGAATAAGTAATTTTTTTATTTTTATTTTTCTTTTACCATTAACCCTTCAACCTTTCTTCATCCTTCTACCATCCACCAAATCCACCAACCACCCTCCACGATAACCACCTTTCAGCACCCAACCCAAAAACCACAACGCCGAACCTCACAACCATTGTCCTCCATAACCACCCTTCACAACCCAAACACCACATGACCACCCCAACCCCACAACCACTACTTCACGTCGCACCCAAACCCACAACCACCATGGACTGCAATTGATTACTATTTTACAGTTCTCATATTCTCATAGAGTTATTTTCACTTGAAATAATATAATATATCTCACTAGTTTAAATTTCCTTTGTTGCTCGTTGATTACTGTTTCGCAACCCTGGATTGCAATAGCTCAAGGAAAAGACTAATTGAACAAAAACACACTGAGACTAAGAAGGTGGTAGAAATGAAAATGTAGGTAATTTTTTAAGATAGGGATATAAAATGTATAGGCTAGGTCCATAACCTGAGTTTTCTCAAATACATCAGCTTTGTAGTTAAGTTTTTGGGTTCTTTTTCTTAGGCTAAAGTTGATTTGAAAATCAAGCAAGCTTTATCTCCACCAAAGATAGTTGAAGGAAATCCAGGTTTGGAATATGTGAAATACATTGGCTTGCCAGGGTTCAAGGAAATTACTGTTGAAAGCAAAGCTGAATATGGTGGACCTAAGTAAGTCTTGGTCAATTGAGGATCTCTATCATGTATACTTAGTTTGATTTATTTATAGTATTCTGCTTTCTTGGTTTCATGACTTACAAGGCCTTTGAAGATTTAGTAGTTGATTATGAAGCAGAGGCGGTGCATCCTGGGGATGTGAAACCTGCCTTGGCAAAGTCAGTGAATAAGATTCTTCACGTAATTTTGGGGTGCCCCAATTGTACGTTTTGCAATGTTTTGTTGGTGTTCTATTTCGTTTCCGTGAAAAAAGGGTTTATGATTTCTTGTAACCAGCCCAAAATAGAGGTAGAGGAGAGGAGAACAAAGGTAGTGGTTGTGGTGGCTTCGGTGATGTGGTTGTGTGATAGAACAGAGGCATGATTTGTGGGGTTGGGAGGGAATTGTAGATGCAATGATTTCTGCGGTTGTTGGGTGGCCGTGCAGTTGCGCTGGGAAGTTGACATGAAGGGAGGTTGAAGGAGGAGATGCAGGCTTGAGATGCAAGGAGGTCGATGGGAGGAGGAGGGAGGACAGAGAGGAAGGATTTTGAAGGGAAAAAATTTTTTTAAATATCATTTAGCATTAAAAAGAAAAATAAAATTAAAAATCAAACCAATTAAATATGACAAGTGCATAAGTTACCTACAATAAAAAGTTGTAACCGGTTTTAACTTGTTAAAAGAAAATATCCTCAAAAGGTTAACTTATTTCAGGATTATCTAAAGGTTAACTTATTAAAAGAAGACCGCGAAAAAATTCACTTATTCCCGATAATTATTCACTCATAATCCAAAACAGAAACTGAAATAATATTCTTATTAATATCTGAAACATAATAGTAGTTATTACATTCTAATACTAATCTAGAAGATGAAGGTAGTCTAAAGACTCCCGGTTGCCAAGGGGACAACCCGAGATTCGTCGCCAACTTGCAATTTTGCCTCTCCCTTAACCGGTCTCCTACTTCTTCTATGTACATGACATTACTGATGATGTGAGATTACATCCAGTACCTTATTTTCACGATGCGGAAGTAGCTAAGTTATCTCTGTAACATAGCTACATGAGGAAGAAGCTCCAGTCTTCTTATTCTCCAGAATTTAGGGCATTTTCTCTTCCAATGTCCCACCTGGTGAAAATAGTAGCACTCATGTAGCGCTACTATTGTGTCCTATGGATGTCCGACCGGGCCCATATAATCGATCGATATAAATACTCCAACACTCCACCTTTGTTATATATTTAGGTAATGCCTCTGACTCCTTAAAAGTTTTGGATTCGGCAACTTGCTTGCCTTTTCCCTTGCTTTTCTTAGCAAGGAAAAACACAAGCAAATGGAATATCTGTTAAAGTTGGTCAAATTGCATTAATTTTTAGGGAAAATCCGTTGTTATTTGGTATTGGTTTCAAAAAAATATGAGCAACCCTATCATTCATATAAAATTAAAAGGAGAGTTAAACCTAGGCATTATTACAAACTTTTCACGCCCGATGCCTTAAAATAATTCCACATATTTATACTTTTTAATTATTAAGCTAAGATAATAAATATGCTTAAGTAAGCATACTATATTAGGAGATAAATATCACAATCAACACAATTTAAGGGATAAGGCCTTCGCCAAATTTTATTTAGTGATATTACATTTGATTATTTCAACCAAATTGTACTGGTAAAGATTACGTTAAATCATCTCAACCAAAGTTTAAGGGGGAAGAATATGTCTAATTATGAGTAACATAATTGGACAAAAAAGGAATATAATTAAATGAATCTTTGGACAAAAAAGGAATAAAATATGATATTCAATGAATCTTTTTTTTTTGACGTAACATAAACGTATAAATTTATATCTAAAAATATCAAACTGAGTACAAATATACATGCTGTGTATATTAATAAAATATAATTAAAATAAATTCAATACATTAAATCACATCAATAAATCATTCATGGAAACTAAAATATGATACTTCCTCCGTTTTTTTTTAATCGCTACACTTCTCATTTCACGGACTCCTAGGCAAAACTTTGGTGGGTGAGTAAAAGTGTGTAAGAAAAAGTGGTAGGAGAGAGATAGAGAGAAAAAGTTACTAATAAGGGAAAAAAGGAGAAGTGTAGCAATTAATTTTAAACTTCCTTTAAAGGAAAGTGTAGTCATTGAAAAAAACGGAGGAAGTATTTGATATAGTTCTCAAACAAACATGTAAGACATGGGGTTAGAACTAGGGATCTCATCCCTATTCCCGCCCAATCACGAGGAATTCTTTTTATCCTCATCCCTGCCCCCAACAGGTTTACACTAAAAATTGTCCGTCTCATCACGCATACTCGCACCTGTTTTCAGACCCGTCATACCAACCCCAACATTTGTCACAACCACCCCAAATTATCTCCCTTTTTGCTTAAAAAAGTATGTATTAAAAGAAAATTTGTTTATTCAATAAAGTCATTTAGTAAATACTAAATGAGTAGTACTTAGGAGCTAAGAGAGAGGGAAAAGGCAATAAAGGAGGAAAGATCAGGACGGAGCAGGGCGAGAGGGTATAGTTCAGTTATATTAAAGAATCGACGCTTTCCCCACAACCCATGGGCGGGATGATTTTCATCCCTATGCCCGCCACATCACTCACAAATGAAGATGGCAGTGGGTATTGGACCTTAGGCATTATAAACCGTATGGGTCCAACTTTTTAAGACTCACGTGTCGTGTCAGATTTGTGTCCAAGAGGGAATAGGACGATTTAGGTCTGAATCCACATATGTCAGACCAAAATCTGATTATCTCGACGATTGAACAAAAATGGGCTATTATGATTTTAAACAATCCGCTATGGTGAAATTGGTAGATACGTTGCTCTTAGGAAGCAGTGCAATAGCATCTTTGTTTGATTCTGAGTGGCGGCATGGCATCTTAAAAATTCTCAAAATAATTGAATAACAATAGTTCTATAACCCGCAGCCCCAATGGTAGTCCTAAAGGTTTCGTCCCAGCTAGGAAAGGGATCATACAAGGTGACCTAATGTCTCTACTTCTCTTTGTGCTATGTATACATTATTTGAGTAGAAAATTGTCCTTCATCGGTGACTCTGGTGATTTAAAATTTCACCCATCTATGTTTTGCCGATGATCTTATACCCTTTTGCAAAGTTTAAAGCTTTTTCTGATTCTTGTGGCATGATTACAAATATGCATAAATCCTCTTTATAATCTATTGTGGTTGATAATGGAGAAGTTAGGAGATTACATGATATGTCTGGTTTCTCTATTGGATCTCTTTCTTTCTCTGGCATTGGAGTCCCAAGTGGTTGAAGGAGGATCAAGGCTTCTGATTGTGAAGCTATTGTGGATAAATGACAACAAATATTAAAGTGTGGAGTACTAGGAACCTTTCCTTTGCTGGTAGAGCTTTATTGATTAACTCTGTACTTATGAGTTTTTATAGTTATTGGGCTAAGATTTTTATTCTTCCCAAAACTATCATAAGACAGGTTGATGTGCTCTGCATGAATTTTTTATGGAAAGGCTTAGCTGTTGCTATCAAGCCTGGTTATGTAGCTTGGAGGACGGTGTGTTCTCCAAGAAATTAAAGAGGGGGGGGGTCTTGGTTTAAGGGATATTGTTAGTTTCAGGAATAAATTTGTTGTTGGAAAAATTGTATGGCGCATTGGTGCTTTGAAGGATAATATGTGGGTGAAATGAGTTCGAGCAGTGTACATTAAAGAGTCTGATTGGTGGTGTTTTCAAGCTCCAACAACTGCAAGCTGGGTGGTAAAAAGTCTGTGCAAAGTGAAAGATGAGATGCAACACCTCTGTATGCATACATGGCCTACTAACCATCATTATTCCATTAATAAACAATATAGAGAAGCAAAGATGTTGGTCCTATAGAACTTACAAGTTTACTACAAGAGGGGGGATGAATTGTAGTAAAGACTATTATAGACTATTTTTGCGGAATTAATAAACTTAGAAAGAATTAAAGAGAACTTAAAACTAAGAACACAAGAAATGCTTTTAAACAAGATCTTATTCCTATATTTTCTAGGAAAAAATCTTGCCCTTTTATTTATAATAGTAATTACACCCTATTATAAACAGCAACTCACTCTGTTCCTATAGGAACTGGTTCCCAGTCACCTTGTTCCCCCTGAACACGTGACTTTCTCTCTTGACTTCACTCGAAGTCTTCTCTTTCTCTTTCTTCTCTTTCACTCTTAAATGTAGAAATTTTCTCACAAAATTTCACTCACCCCAACTCAGATTAATGGAATACAATAATGAATAGTTGAAGAGAATAAACCAAAGTTAAACTTTCTAAAAATATTACACAATTAATATTGAAAGTCTTAAGAACTAAAAATGAGTTCTTCTCAGATTATATAGCTGTGTTGTTTCTTCAACGGTCTTCTTCAACTCCTATGTAGTGGACGCATGCTTTTAGCCATTTTCTTCCACTTTCATAGCCGTTATGGATCATGCTTAGACCACGATCCATAAACGTCTGTTGCACAGTTGAACGAGTCTTTAGATCCACCATGATCTTCACAAAAGCGGTTGAATAGGTCTTCGGCAGTTTAGATTTGTCTGACTTGGATATGCAGTTTGTTAGACGTGGTTGTGCTCCCTAGAATCTAGGACCTCGCTGCAATATCTCCAACAGCCCACCATTTTAGCCTTGTAAAAAGCGCCACTTCTTCAACTTATTTATTTCCTGTTATCCATCAACAAACTCAACTAACATTATGGAATCCAATATTCCATAATATTAGATAATTAACTCCACACAAAGTAATATAATCAAATTTCCTATTTTTCCTAAATAACTTAATTTTGGTTATTATTAAACCAATTCTCCATAAGTTTATTTTAGGTCTAACAAAATAAATAATTAAGAATACTTTGTAAATAACTAAATAAATAAAACTAATTAAAAACTACCTTATTTGTCAATTGTCATCATCAAAATAACGAATACAACAATATTCCCCCTTTTTGATGATGGCAAATAAGTTGGCAACAAAAAAAATTCTAAGTCTAAGTTTAAGTCTAAGTCTAAAGGCACTAACTCAATTAGGACTAGGAATTAGATCCTCTAGGAACAGAGACAAGCAGAAAGGCTCTAGGAACTAAGTTAGACCATAAAATGTTTTTAGACAGCCAATTCTTTTCCCCCTTTTGTTATCATCAAAACTAAGTTATGTTCCTACAGCACTAGAGAGTCAACAGTCTAGGCATCAATTAAAGTAGCTCATAATATTAGCCATCCAAACACAAGTAAGTACAAGAAGAAATAGCATGTGCAAGCAAAAAGATCAGATTGAGCATATCACAAGAGTAAGGAAAGAAAGAAGGAAAAGTTCAGAATGTTTTGTGTCAAAAGAAGACACGCAAAAGAAAAAGAAGGAAAAGAAATTGTTCAACCAAATATTACGGAAAAATATCCAGTAAATCAAATGTTTAAAGAGGGGGGGGGATTTATGGTTTGGTGCGTTTGAAGATGTTGGAGACCACGAAATCAATCTTTGAGATCACAGCATCTACCTTGTTCCTGATCCCCGTGTCTGCCTGCTTGATGGCTGCTAAAGTCTCCTGCTGTTGTGAGTCAAGGGTGGAAACTGACTTCACCAGGACATTGATCCTTGTGTGCATGAGTGTCAGGGACTCCTTAATTTCCCTCAACATTCCATGAAGTCCAGTGGTAGAAACGAGAGGAAAATCCACAGCAGTTGAAAGAACTGGATCCTCATCTAGATTAATCATTTCAGCAGTACCTGGATCATGTTCCTTAAGAGACTTACCCCTAGCCAGTCCCTGACTCTTCCTTACAGATCCTCCAGCAGCTTCCTCAGATAACTTTCTCTTTGTCCCTGTCTCAGGCTTAGTCACTGTAGCCTCTCCCTCAAATTCCAATTTCCCACCAACCACCCTCAAACTAAGTCTAGTCAGCGTCTCCTTAGTCAAATAATTTTCAGGTTCAAGAGCAAAGGAAGGGCTGTCAGACAGTATGACTTTGTTTTTCTTTAGGATTGTGGTGATCAGGTTTCCATATCCCACTTTGGTATTGTGAGATATGCAGCTGGAAAGGTGAGAGAGCATAAGAGCGGGAAAGTTTATCTTGATGTTCTTTGCTAAACAGTACATTATAGAGAGGTCCATGAGGTTAGCTTGGGTTCTCTTGGAAGATCTGGGTAAAACAAAACGCCATACAAACTGAAACAAAAGCTTGTGAAAAGGAGAGAGGTCTTTTTGGTCAATGGACATAGAGTTAGGGTTTCTGTGAAAAAACTGAAGGATTTTTTCATTTGAGACGTCATTGATGTTTAATTTCCCTTTTCCCTTAACATATTCCTTGTATAGTTGTACCCATCTGAAGGTACATCAAACCACTCGCTTATTTTCTTTTCTGTAAATGTCACCACACACCCATTCACTAAGCTTACACACATTCCCTCTGTTTTATTGAAGTTTTCACAAAAGGAACTCATTTCCTCCTCGTATAATCCATCATCTATACTGACTAATTTCATCCATTTTTTATACTTTAAAAGACTTAGAAACTCATTCCATGTGACTTTCTTGCACCATGCAAGATCAACACAGAATCCGACAATAAATTGAGAAGATTTCGATTTCTTACCCCTTTTTGTGGGAATCTGAATGTCTCTCCCTTGACTACTTTCTTGATCCTCGTCATCTTCCTCAAGCTTAGGAGATGTCGCTTTAGTTTACGAAATGGGTTCTTGAGAATGTGTGGAATCGTCTTTTGGGTTGGAGGATTCTTGGTCACTGTGCTCTTCCATGGAAGGGGTTTTTTCAGCTGGGCAGTTTTCTTGAATTCCAGAGGTTGATCTTTTAGGTGCCATGGTAGAGAGTAGGAAGGATGAAGAGAGATGGAGGAAAGTGAAGATGAATAGTGAAAGTTGGAGTGGGTTAGTGAAAGTGGTCAGTGAAGTGATGTGTTGGGTATATAATGTAATGATGAGGCGTGTAGAATTGAATGTGAAGAGGTGTGAGTTGAGTGGGTAATGCTTGGGTAAATGTGTTTCAATTAATGCGTTCCCTCATTTAAATTAGATAAACTGAATTTAATTTTTGAGTTAATAAAAATGGTTGATACAATGAATCAAAAAAATCATACGGATAGGAGGAGAGAGAATAAAAATGTGAGAAGAAAAAAAATGCTCTTGTGTACACGAACCTTTTTAAATCATACAAGCATTTCAACTTACGTACTCTATATATGTGCATGGACAATAAGGATAATATTTAAAGAGAGATGTGAGTCCTTAGACATGACCCTAGGTGTATGAAATTTCATTCATGAATATTGCAGGACACTCTTAGAAATGACTAGTACATCGGGTTCAAATCATATAGGTCATTTTATATTATTCTGATCATTCCTAGTTCCAAGCGAATCTTTTCAAATCTGTCCCTAGATAATGGTTTGGTAAGAATGTCACCAATTTGATTTTCTGTAGGGAAAAATTCAACTTTGACTAAACCATTTTCAACATAGTCTTTCAAGAAGTGGTGCCTAATGTGAATGTGCTTGACCCTTGAATGGTGTACTTTGTCCTTGGACACGCATTATCACAAAAGATTGGAACACGTTTAAACTTAATACCAAAATCACGTACCTATTGCTTGATCCACAAGACTTGGGAACAACATGCAGCAGCAGCCACATATTCAGCTTCAGCAGTTGACAAAGCAACTGTATGCTGTTTCTTGGATCCCCAAGAAACTAAGCTTGTTCCTAGGAACTGGGCAATTCCAGAGTTACTTTTACGGTTGACCAAATCTCCAGCATAGTCAGCATCAGAGTAGCTAACTAGATCAAATGTATCACTACGAGGATAGAACAAACAGAAATCATCACTTCCTTTCAAATACCTAAGGATCCTCTTGACAGCTATCAAGTGGGATTCCTTTGGATTTGATTGGAACCTAGCACATAGACCAACACTGAAGGAAATATCAGGCCTACTTGCTGTTAAATAAAGGAGAGATCCAATCATACCTCTGTATAATTTCTGATCTATTGATTTACCATTTATATCTTCATCCAACCTTGTTCCTGTTCCTATAGGAGTATGGTTGGTTTTAGCCTGTTCCAGTCCATATTTCTTTAGCAGTTCCTTAACGTATTTTTGCTGATGGATTATTGTTCCTCTTTCAGTTTGCTTGATTTGCAAACCAAGAAAGAAGTTCAACTCTCCCATCATGCTCATTTCAAATTCACTGCTCATTAAGTCAGCATAACCTTTGCACAGAGAGTCATTAGTAGCACCAAAAATAATATCATCAACATAAATTTGTACTACTAAAATGTCTGTTCCTTTTGATTGAAGGAACAAGGTTCTATCAACTTTGCCTCTAACAAAATTATGAGCAAGTAAGAATTTAGAAAGTCTTTCATACCAAGATCTAGGAGCTTGTTTCAGCCCATATAAAGCTTTATCTAGTTTATAGACCTGGTTTGGGAGATCAAGATTTTCAAATCCTGGGGGTTGTTCCACATAGACGTCTTCAAATAGATATCCATTTAAAAATGCACATTTAACGTCCATCTGGTACAACCTAAATCCCATAAAAGCGGCAAATGCTATTAAAATTCTTATTGCTTCTATTCTAGCTACTGGAGCAAAGGTTTCATCAAAGTCAATACCTTGTTGTTGGTTGTAACCTTTTGCTACGAGTCTGGCCTTGATCCTGATTACAGTGCCATGTTCGTCTAGCTTGTTCCTGAAGACCCACTTTAACCCAATTACCTTCTGATTCTTGGGTTTGGACTCCAAGTGCCATACCTTGTTCCTCTGAAATTCATTCAGTTTCTCTTGCATGGCATTTATCCAGTCACACTCTATCATTGCTTCATTATGATCTTGAGGCTCTATCATAGATACGAACGCTTGGAAAGCACAAAAGTTTCTAAGTTGAGATCTAGTTTGAGTTCCGTTCTCAATATCGCTAATGATCAAATCTAGGGGATGTGAGTTCTGGTGCTTCCAAGGTCTTGGTTCAAATCTCCATGTTCATGTTCCTTCAACTTGAGGTTCTTCAGTTTGTTCATTCTCTGTGTGCATTTCTTCTGCCTATATTCCTGCATCAATTGTTCCTTCATTTACCTGTTCCTCTTGAGGAACAGGCTCAGGAACCGTTAGTTCATTTTCAGGAATATGTTACTTAGCTGTTCCTGCAGGAGTCAGTTCCTCCTCAAGATTTTCAGTCTCTTGAGGATGAGTTAACCCAATTTCAAAATCATTTTCATAACATGGTTCCTGCAGTGAGTCAGTTTCATCAAAGATGATATGGACACTTTCCTCTATGAACATTGTTCTCTTGTTATAAACTCTGTATGCCTTACTATTTAAAGCATATCCTATAAAAACAGCTTCATCACTTCTAGCATCAAATTTACCTAAATTGTTCTTACCATTGTTGTGTACAAAACATCTACATCCAAAGACTCTAAAATAAGAGATATTTGGTTTTCTTCCTTTAAACAATTCATAAGGAGTTTTCTTGGTGATGGGTCTAAGCATGACCCTGTTGATGATGTAACATGCAGTGTTCACAGCTTCAGCCCAAAAATTCTTTGGAAGATTGCTAGATATAAGCATTGTTCTAGCCATATCCTCCAGAGTCCGGTTCTTTCTTTCAACTACACCATTCTGTTGTGGTGTCCTAGGAGCAGAGAAGTTGTGATCTAATCCTTCATTGCTGCAAGTATCATCAAACTTGGAGTTTTCAAACTCCGTACCATGGTCAGATCTTAAGTGTTTCAATTAAAAGCCACTGATCCTTTGAACTTTCTTGGCAAACGTTATAAAATCATCAAACGTTTCATCTTTGCTATGAAGGAAGATTACCCATGCAAATCTAGAAAAATCGTCAACAATAACTAATACATATCTCTTACCTGATCTGCTTTGGATTCTCACAGGGCCACAAAGATCCATGTGGATCAACTCAAGTGGACTTTGAGTGCTTACCATTTTCTTGGATTTGAACGAGGATCTGACTTTCTTCCCTCTTACACAAGCTCCACAAACTCCATGGCTTGATCCTTTTATAGTTGGTAAACCAACTACTAAGTCCTTACCACTTAGTTTATGAAGCAGTGTAAACCTTGCGTGATCACACCTTTTATGCAAAAGGTTTTGATCATCTTCTAGTACACTAAGACAAGTTAGATTGTTCCTAGGAACAAGGTTCAGGTCAACAACATAAGTGTTTCCCTTTCTTGTTCCTTTTAGTATCTTGGTTCCTGTAATGGTGTCACTTACCACACAACATTCATTAGTAAATTTCACATTGTTTCCTTTATCACAGAATTGAGAAATGCTAAGTAAATTATGTTTCAAACCCTCGACTAAAAATACATTATTAATGGAATGTGACTGAGATTTCCCAACTTTACCTATACCTACTATGTTACCTGTCAGGTTGTCTCCAAAGGTCACAATTCCTCCTTCGTAGACTGAAAGTGAGAGAAATTTGGTTTTGTCTCCTGCCATGTGTTTGGAACAACCGCTATCGAGGTACCACAGGTTGTTCCCCCTCACTTTAGTCTGCACCTACAATAATTAGTCAGTGGTAGGAGCCCAGTTAGACTGGGGTTCCTCTGTTGAGTGTGAGTTCCTCGTAACTTTCCACTCTTGCTTCACTAAGCGAGTGTTCATTGCAATCTGTTCCTCTTTGGTGGAACAGTCAGACACTAAATGTCCACTATTCCACAGTAGGAACAGATTCTGTTGCTTGGCAGGTCAACATATTTTTTATGTTTGTTCCTCTTCTTATAATTGAAACCTAGTCCATTACTTCCTTCATTTTTATATTTTTGTATCCAACTGACTGGATCAGGAAGCTTTATTCTTGAAGATTCCAATTTCCTCTTCAGTACCATATTTTCATTTAGCACAGATTCATGCTCAACTTTCAAATTTTCAAAATTGTTACTGGTATTGTCAGAGGAACTGGTTCCTTCAGGAACAATTAGTTTCAATTCTGCTAAAGCAATATCCAAGAAGTAATTATCATTTTTTGGTTTTTCATAAGCTTCTTGAAAACCACGGTATTTATCAAAAATATTAAAGAACCGTTCCTCAATTTCTGAATTAAGTTTTTTAAACCACTTTGTGTGTTCCTTGGTAACTTTCAAGGCCTTCTCCATATTCTCCTCTCTTATGCAGACTGCCTTGTAATTATCAAGAGTTTCTAAAAGTAATTCAGTGAGTTGGTTCTTATTTAATTTTGATAATTCTTCTTCAACAACATTAAATTTTACCTGATTGTTAGATACGTCCTCTTCACCATCTGATTTTGCCATTAGACATAGCTGAGCAGTTTCATCCTCGGGGTGTTCCTGTTCCTCATCAGAATCTGATTCTCCCCAGGCTGCTACCATAGCCTTTCTCATTTCAGTTTTAGAGAAAGACTTTTGCTGTTCTTTGCCCTTGAATCTGCCTTTTCCTTTCTCGTTTTCCCATAAAGGACATTCCTTTCTGAAGTGATCTGGACTTCCACATTTATGGCAGCTCAGCTTTGAGGTTTTCCTTGTGCTATTCCCTTTATAGTTCTTGTTAAAGAACTTTTAGAATTTCTTAATTATCAAGGCAGCTTCCTCTTCATCAGTTTCTGAATCATCTTGTTCTTCAGACTTGAGAGCCAGGGACTTTGATCTGCCAGAGTCAGAGTCAGGAGTTCCTAAATGTAACTTGTCATCAAGGATCCAGCAAGTTGTTCAATGTTGAATTTGGTGAAATCCCTGGTTTCTTGTAGAGCTGTCACCTTGGCCATCCACTTCTCATCTTGTGGAAGACTTCTCAAAACTTTGCGTACTTGTTCCTCTGGAGAAATAGATTTTCCTAGAGAGTCAAGTTCATTTATGATATTTGAGAATCTTGTAAGCATATCATGAACTGGCTCTTTAGGCTTCATTTGAAATAACTCATATCTATGCATGAGCATGTCTATCTTTGATCTCTTGACCTCGCTTGTTCCTTCATGTGTGACTTGAAGGAGTACCCACATTTGCTTTGCACTCTTGCATCCCATGACTCTATTGTGTTCATGAGGACCAAGACCACAATGTAGAATTTTCTTGGCCATGTTGTTCATCTCCATTTTCTCGAAGTCTTCTTTGTCATACTTCGAGAGTGGCTTTTGAACTAGCTCGCCTTTTTCATTTTTTCAGTAACTTCAAAGTCACCTATCTCAATAACTCTCCAGACTTGATAGTTTTCTGCCTTGATGAATATTTCCATCCTATTCTTCCAATAGGGATAGTGTTTACCATTAAACATTGGAGGACGTTGAGTAGAGTATCCCTCATCTAGCTTTTCTCCAGTTGTATTCATGTTCTCTAGGCTCTGATACCAATTGTTGGTCCTATAGAACTTACAAGTTTACTACAAGAGGGGGCGTGAATTGTAGTAAAGACTATTATAGACTATTTTTGCGGAATTAATAAACTTAGAAAGAATTAAAGAGAACTTAAAACTAAGAACACAAGAAATGTTTTTAAACAAGATCTTATTCCTATATTCTCTAGGAAAAAATCTTGCCCTTTTATTTATAATAGTAATTACACCCTATTATAAACAGCAACTCACTCTGTTCCTTTAGGAATTGGTTCCCAGTCACCTTGTTCCCCCTGAACACGTGACTTTCTCTCTTGACTTCACTCGAAGTCTTCTCTTTCTCTTTCTTCTCTTTCACTCTTAAATGTAGAAATTTTCTCACAAAACTTCACTCACCCCAACTCAGATTAATGGAATACAATAATGAATAGTTGAAGAGAATAAACCAAAGTTATACTTTCTAAAAAGATTACACAATTAATATTGAAATTCTTAAGAACTAAAAATGAGTTCTTCTCAGATTATATAGCTGTGTTGTTTCTTCAACGGTCTTCTTCAACTCCTATGTAGTGGACGCATGATTTTAGCCATTTTCTTCCACTTTCATAGCCGTTATGGATCATGCTTAAACCACGATCCATAAACGTTTGTTGCACAGTTGAACGAGTCTTTAGATCCTCCATGATCTTCACAAAAGCGGTTGAATAGGTTTTCGGCAGTTTGGATTTGTCTAACTTGGATATGCATTTTGTTAGACGTTTTTGTGCTCCCTAGAATCTAGGACCTGCTGCAATATCTCCAACAACTCACCATTTTAGCCTCGTAAAAAGGGCCACTTCTTCAACTTATTTATTTCCTGTAATCCATCAACAAACTCAACTAACATTATGGAATCCAATATTCCATAATATTAGATAATTAACTCCACACAAAGTAATATAATCAAATTTCCTATTTTTCCTAAATAACTTAATTTTGGTTAATATTAAACCAATTCTCCATAAGTTTACTTTAGGTCTAATAAAATAAATAATTAATAATACTTTGTAAATAACTAAATAAATAAAGCTAATTAAAAACTACTTTATTTGTCATCATCAAAATAACGAATACAACAAAAGAGTTTACTCCCTACTGTTCAATGGTCAAGGGGGGATTTGGAACATAATTTCCCTTCCTAAACACAAGTTCATATTATGGCTACCTGTTCAGAATAGATTGCAAACAAGAGATAGGCTGGTTGGTTTGGGTATGTGCTCTGACGCAACTTATTTGATATGTGGTCAAGCTCAGGAAAGTTGGCATCGTCTATCACTCATTGTAGCTATGTATGCAGAGTTTTTGAAGGATGCCTTGTGTGGGAAGGGGTGCAGTTAACATGTTTTCATATTTCTAGATTTGTCATATGGGTTTTCTTGAGTCACAAGGGTTCTAGATGCAGGAAGGCAGTTCTCCTTTCTCTAATTTCTGCTTTTGTCTATACTGTTTGGAGGGTCAGAATTGTGGCGTTTGGCAAAATGTGGTAAATCAAGTGGAGAAAATTTTAGGTGAGATAAAATGTATTGTAAAGAGTATAATTCATGATATCATGATTATTTATATAGTTTTTCCCCTCTTTTCATGAGCTAAATCGTGCTTATTTGGAGCTCTTCGGAGCTATTTTATAAAAATTATTCCCTATAGTCGTGGTTTTGTGTTTTCGTGTTGAATTGTAGGTTTTAGGGAGTTTTCTCCCTATTCCGAGCCATTTCGAACCAACCACGGCTTTAGGAGTTGGTTATGAGGCACGTGGAGTGGTTACGAGGCATATTTGGTGCTTTGGGAGATTCATGTGGCCGGTTTGGAGCATAGAACTGAGTTTGGAAGGTTAAAATTCATTAAATTAAGCTAAAAAGGCGAAGAATGAAGGAGTTGTGCTTCTGCCAGATTGGATCGGGCCAAATGGCCCGATTGGGCTGAAAACACGTCATTATGAAGTTGAGTTTCAAAAGTTGAGAGTTGTGCTAATGTGATTCGGGCCCAATCGGGTGTTGACGCCCGATAACATCGGGTGAGACACATAAGCTGCTATTTGTTCGCCCAGGCTAAGAAAAAGGAAAATTCGGCTTTACTCGTAAATCGGCCATATCGGGCAATCGGGCGGCTTGTTTATTGTGCTGCTTTATCCGCATTTGAGGAGGAAGCTGGGCCATATGTTCAGCAGCCCGCTCGGGCATCAGCACCCGTTACCTTTGGAAAGCCCAAACAAATATGTGTTGTTGTTGCTGATATGTGCATACAAAAGAGAGCTGGGGCCTAGATTTGTTGAGGGATATTCTCACATTACGTTGAAGTCAATAAAAGCACTAAGATGTTGAATGTGGGCGGAGGACAGTTGTGCACTTTTATCTTTTATTTCCATGTTTAACTAAGTTTGGGTGATATTCACTGCCGGTCTCAAGCCCGAATAAAGGAGGAGAGTTGCGGTAGGTTTGGGGCAGCCAGCGTAAAACATAGCCCCATATCATGATATGAATCGACAAATGAAAAACGTGGGGGCGTTCCCTACTCAGCGACGCGCTGCACTTCATAGACCCGGGTGTAGTGATAAGTATGCAAGGGTTGCTAGGTCATTGCCCGGAAGCGGCGCGCCATCCCGGCGCCCGGGGGTGGTGTCAAATATGCAAGGGTTCTCGCATCAGGGACGGGTGCGGGTAAAGAAGCTAGTCTAGGGTAGTGGTAGTGGTAGGGGTAGTAGGATGCGCTTTGGAACATGGAATATTGGCTCTTTGACGGGAAGATCGGCGGAGGTGGTGGAGGTTATTAGGAGGCGAAAGATTCACATAATATGCCTTCAAGAGACCCAGTGGGTTGGTGGAAAAGCAAGACAACTAGCCCCATGGGGTTATAAGTTTTGGTACTCCGGAAAGGATAAGAGTAGGAATGGAGTAGGCATCATTATTGATAAGATGGCTAGTAAAGATATTTGGTCTTGTTGATAAGAGTAGGAATGGAGCCGCGAATCAAGTGGTGGAAGCTTCAAGGGGAGCACAAAGAGAACTTCCTAGCTAAGATGGCTAGTAAAGAAATTTGGTCTTGTAACACGGAAATGGACTTAGATTCGACATGGACAGAGATAGAACTTAGTATAAAGGAAGTGGCGAAAGAGGTCCTTGGAGAATCTAAAGGAACTATACCATCGAGTAAGGACACATCTTGGTGGAACGAGGAGGTAGACAAGCGATAAAAAACAAACGAGAAGGTTATAAACTTTTGGGAAAAGATAGAAGTGATGTGAACTATGAGAAGTGCAAAGAGGCTCGAAGAGAAGCCAAGAAGGCAGTACGGGAAGCTAAAGCAAAGGTACACCAAGAGCTTTATGCAAGATTAGATACGAAATAAGGGGAAAAAGACATCTATAGAATTGCACGAATGAGGGACAGGAAGACAGGAGACATAAGAAAGGTAAAATGCATGAAGGGTGTGGACCAAAGAGTGCTTGTGGAGGATGAGGAGATAAAGGATAGATGGAGGACGTACTTTGATACCTTGTTCAATGGTGATAACGCACAAGACATCGAGGATGTACACATCCCGCCAAGTATGTTAAATCGAGAGTTTATGAGGAGGATTCAAAAGGGAGAAGTCGATGCAGCATTGAAAAAGATGGGATTGAAGAAAGCTACGGGGCCAGATGATATACCTATCGAAGTTTGGAGGTGTTTAGGGGGAGAGGAATCGAATGGCTGACAACATTCTACAACATGATTTGGAGACACAACAAAATGCCATTTGAGTGGAGGAATAGTACTTTGATTCCTTTGTATAAGAAGAAAGGCGATGTACAAGACTGTACCAACTACCGAGGAATCAAACTAATGAGTCATACGATGAAACTTTGGGAACGAGTGATTGAGCAAAGACTTAGAAAACATGTGAAGATATCGGAGAACCAATTTGGATTTATGCCAGGAAGATCGACTATAGAGGCCATCCACCTCATGAGACAGACAATGGAACATTACCGTGATAGGAAGAAGGATCTACATATGGTTTTCATTGATTTGGAGAAGGCATATGATAGAGTACCAAGAGAAATACTTTGGTGGGCGTTGGCAAAGAAAGGTGTTCCACAAAAATATATAGATATCATCACGGATATGTATGAGGGGGCAACTACGAGTGTGCGGACCACGGTGGGGAGGACAGAAGAGTTCCCTATTACGGTCGGAGTGCATCAAGGTTCTGCACTTAGCCCCTTTCTCTTTGCTTTAGTGATGGACGAACTAACGAGGTCATTTCAAGATGATATACCGTGGTGTATGATATTTGCAGATGATATTGTGTTGATTGATGAGACAAAGGAAGGTGTTGAGAGTAAGTTGGAATTGTGGAGGGATACATTAGAAACCCGTGGTTTTAGATTGAGCAGAAGTAAGACGGAGTATATGGAGTGCAAGGGGGCGGTCACTTTGAATAGCAAAGTGGTTCAAGGATTGAACGTCTTCCGTTACCTTGGAGACATTCTCCAAAAGGATGGAGAACTGGATGGAGACGTGGCTCATAGAATTAACGCGGGTTGGTTAAAGTGGAAAAGCGCCACCGGGTTCCTTTGTGATTTTGGCATTCCCCAAGGATTGAAGGGAAAGTTCTACCGTACGACAATTAGGCCTGCTTTGTTATATGGCACCGAATGTTGGGCGGTGAAATAATGCCACGTTCATAAGATGAACGTGGCGGAGATGCGGATGTTGCGGTGGATGTGTGGCCACACAAGGAAGGAACGATTAAGAAATGAAGTGATTCGGGAAAAAGTTGGAGTTGCATCTATTGAAGAAAAGATGAGGGAGAATCGGTTAAGATGGTTTGGTCATGTGAAAAGGTGATGCACCTGTGAGAAGAATTGAAGAGTGGAGGAGTAATCAAATTGTAAGGGGTACGGGAAGACCTAAGATGACTTGGATGAAGGTAATTGAAAGTGATATGAGGCTACTTGGGATTGAGGAGAGCATGGCGTTGGATAGTAGTGGGTGGAGGGCAGTATCCATGTGGAGGAAGGGGTGTGATTACTGCATTTATTTGTTTTTTTTTTCAATTGTGTTGGTATTAATACCTTTTGAAAATCTCTTTTATAACTTTTTGGTGTAAACCTTGTTTTCAAAAACTTTTTTAAAAATTCTTAAAACTTAAACCCTTTTAAAAACTTTTATCACTCTTGTCGATGTCATCTCCTTTGGCAACAGTTTCAGTTGACGATTCATGTTAGCCGATCCCAAATCTTTTTGGGAATAAGGCTTAGTTGTTGTTGTTGTTGTTGTTGTTGTTGTTGTTGTTGTTGTTGTTGTTTAACTAAATTTCAAGGGTGATTATAAATAGTTTTAGTTCTCATTATTTTTTGGGAGGATCTTTTATCTTTTAATTTTAGCTTTTAATTAGTTTTAGTTTAAAGCTCTCTTAATTAAACACGTTAGAGTAGATTCAAAGGTGATCGAACCTTGGATTATTTTCAATAAAAGTTTTTGCTTTCTGTCAATTGGTATTAATCTTGCTCTTAATTCCTTCTTTTATTTCTTTTATTTCTTGTTTTCTTAGTTTGATTATTTAATTCATTGATGATGCAAAAATTAGAGTTTTATATTAGTTTTGTTATTTTTGATTGAATCATGTCTGAGTAGTTTAATTTCTAGGGTTTTAGGGAGGAAAACCATGTTTATACCATGATTCATAATTGAATTGCTATTAGTTCTAGGTTTTGATTAGTTCAATTGTAGTGTGATTCGTTCTTTATTTCATGGTTTATGTCAGTGTACAATTTCATGAACTATGTTTGGCAACTTGAGTAAGACCCGATTGTAGGCTTACTTTTAGAGGCTTAGAACACACTATTGATTCTGATTATGTGAGCGATCTTACTTCATATGTTGAATTGAGAGCGTTATGACCCGATTATAGGCTTAACATTGGCTCCGATTGTTCAACCCTAGACCTAGATTTTATTAGTTATTCGACCCTTTTGATTGGTATAAGCATGGTGGACCGAACTAATGCCCTAGACCTTTAATCCATAGTTTGAATCTCACTTTTATATTGCTTTTATTAGTTTAATTAGTAGTTCAGCTAATTCTTGTCTGATTTTGTCTGAAGTAGCTGTTTGGCTGAATATTGACTTAGAAACTCTGTCACCCTGTGGTTTTGACCCTACTTCCCTTAACTATTGTTGTTAGAGTACTTTAGGATTTATTTTTGATTAGGTGATACGACTTTAGCCTGTCAATTCATTTTCAGATTTTAAACAATGTTAGCAGTAGAAATCAATCTTGGTTAGATCAATTATATTAGTCGATTAATGTAGTTGTGTAGTTGTGTTTTGAACCTTGAGTGTGTTTAGGGGGTCCTTCCTAGAATGTTTGCCTTTCCAGGCATGGGTTTTAGGGTGTATATATCTTTTTGTCAGAAACAACCTTTTATAATCACTTTTTTGCGAAAAACAACCTTTTAAATTTTTTTTTGCAACTTACAACCTAAAGCCTAAATTTTTTTGCGAAATGAAACCTTTTTCTAATTTTCGTCATTGACCGTTAGTTTCCACCCCAAACCACTCCTACACCACCCCGACACCACCTGAAAACACCCCAAAACCACCACCCACCCTAACCCGAATGGCTATGACTGTTGGGGCTGGTTCTGGAGTGGTTTTGGGGGTGGTTTCGGGTTCTCGGGTGGTTTCGGATGGGCTGGGCCGATTTTGGGGGTGGTTTCGGGTGGGCTGGGCCGATTTTGGGGGTGGTTTTGGGTGGGGATGGTTTTGGGGTGGTCTCGGGTGGGGTAGTGGTGGTGTCGAGTGGAAACTAACGGTCAATGACAGAATTAAGAAAAATGTTTCATTTCGCAAAAAAAAATTAGGTTTTAGGTTGTAAGATGGCAAAAAAAATTAAAAAGGTTCTTTTTCGGAAAAAAGTGATTATAAAAAGTTGTTTCTGACAAAAAAGTCTAAACTTTATGAGATTTTATTTTTAAAAAAAAATTTGACAAAAATTTATTAGGATGGTGTAAGTAGTGACATATTAAGCATCTATGAGTTTCTTTTTACTTCCTCTGTCCCTTACAGAATTTTCCATTTCTTTTGGGAATAAAGTTTAAGGAGGGAGGTTGTTGTGGGCCTAAATTTTCATTTTATAATTGAAAAGGTAAGGTAGTGGATATTTAATAGAATTATTTATTAAGAGAGAGAGAACGCGCGAGGCCAAGTGCATTTTATATGAAAATTAATATTATAATAGGTGGACCATATCCAAATAAGGAAATAGAAAATGAAATTTGGAAAAAAAAGGAAAAACGGAAAATCATTTGGGACGGAGGGAGTATTTTTTTGTTACGACAATGCTAAACCCATGGTCGTGAAAACCTATAAAATAGGGCGAGACAAATTATTTGATTCAAAACCGGGATTTAAACTTGAAATTAGGGATGCAAATGAGATGAGATGTTTATGAACTACACGCGAAAAAATTAAAGCTTGTTAAGTAAATGAGTCAAGATCAAACAACCTTATACTCGTTAATGTTTCTAAACAACTCATTTAAAGCTCATTAAAATTATACTCTATTGACATTTTAAAACCATTGAACTATTTTTCTGCTATATATCTTAAACTAGAATTTCAAGATTAAAAAGATGAAAATTGTTTTGGGGATTTATTGAAAATTACCACCTTTTCTTTGCAACATTTTAGAAGTTACCACCTTTGATTTTTTTTAATTACCACAAAAACGTTATAATTTCTTGAAAACTCCCACCTCTTTACGATAAAGCCCAAATTTCTCCGTCTATGGGCCCCACTTAGTACCTAAATCAGCTTCTTCCCTCTATTAACCACGAAATCCCTTCATTTCATTACAACACATACCTTTTTCTTCAATTTAAACCAAATTAGAAGCTATTTTAGAGAGATTTTAGAGCAAATTACCTTCAAGCCAAATCAATCACCAAATTCAGGCATTTTTGACAAATTAAAACTACAAATTATGGTTTTTTTTCATTCTAAATTTTTGGGTTTATGTGTGGTAATTAGGGGAAATGTGTAATTCCATTATTGATGCTGAATTTTACAATTCAACATTTATAACTACTAATTGTTAGTGATTGATGTTTAATTCTGGGGTTTGAGTGTGTTAATTGTTTCTGCATCAATTTATAATTAACGAATTAATACAACAAAATTCCCCAAATTATATAGACTCAAACCCTAGAAATAAGAATAAAAAAAACCTAATTCGTGGATTGAACATGTAGAACTACCTAAATGTGGTGTTTAATGTTGACTTCAAGCAAACTTTCTATGAAATCTCTCTAAACTTGCTCCTAATTTCCTTTTTAATTGAAGAACAAGGTTTGTTTCACATGAATTGAAGAACAAAATTAGGATTTCGTGGTCAAAAGGAGGAAAAGAAGCTGGTTTAGGTACTAAATGCGGGTCACAAACAGAGAAAATTAGGGCTTACCGTTAAGAAGTAGGAGTTCTTAAGAAATTCATAACGTTTTGATGGTAATATAAAAAAATCAAAAGTGGTAACTTTTAAAAAGTTGTACTGAAAAGGTGTTAATTTTCAAAAAAAATCTTAAAAAAAGTGGTAACTTTTAAAAAATTGTAAAGAAAGTGAACATCAAAATTTCAATTTGGTATACAAAATTCTGAAATCAATAGCCTGAAAACACTCGACGCTCGAGTTAAAATTTCTCTAAGATTGAGCTCAAACTTTAAAAGCCAAAGAGCACGTTCATAAACAAAGCTTGAAACTAGTCGTTCTACATACCAAATTCTGCCTAACGTTGTTTAGAGGGGGAGTTTATCACGAGAATATGCAAACGATGTATGGTTGTCTAAACAAGTGTCAAGTTAACGTCAAATGAAGACAAAGTCTTTGACAAAATGAAACATTCTTGTATTGGAACAAATTAATATTGTCCCCACCCCTCGGACCCCAAATTCACTACGACAGAACATCCATGCCCCGCTCCAGCAATTTTAAAATCATTTGGTTTGTCCTGTAAAATCTTCCTCCAATTGCTTTAAATCAAACTTCTATATATATACTTCTCGTTTGAAATGGAGATATTGCTATTTTAGATTTGATTTTGAATCATACATCTCTGGTGTTTGTTTACATTACATTTATTTTATATTTTGAAACCAAAATTAAGGTTTTGGACTTTCTTCAATTTAACATAATTACATTAGTATTTTCAGTGCAAGATGTTTACATAATTGTTCAATCATCAACAATTATTGACAAGCCGTACCTGTTTAGGCCATATTCTATGTAAGAGGAATCTAGCTACAAATGCTACAACTACTTAGGGATGAACGATTGGTAAAGAAAAGAAAGAGGAACAAAGAAGGCAAGAACATAAAAGATGGTGACGCGGATGTTTGAACTATTGTAATGGCTCTAAAATCTCGATTAGTTGTTGTAACAAGGAATCTGTTATTATCTTTTGTCCAGCTCTCTTTGACCCATTATCTCATTTATATAAGGCACGAGGGGAATATATGCTCACTTATTTTCTTGACTGATTTTGACTTGGTTTCACGACTAACTTTCCCTATATCTTTGGATGCTCTTGTTAATTCATACACTGACCCGTTATGAGTTGTACTCATCTTATGATAGATGTCAAGCATTCTGGAATTTGTCAGACTCGTGGGCATTTGGTACCAGACATCGTGGAAGTTGCCACGTGGCCTTCCACGATGTCAGACAACTACATTGTCACGTGGGAAATTATATACTCTTTTCGGTAGATGCCTTGCCACGTAGGAAGCTACAAGCAAGCTGGAAGTTGGAAGCTGGAATCTGCAGAGCTGCGAATCTAGCTTATGAAAATCATGTCATAAAAGTACCTTATAATTAAATCTTATTGGGCATTTGGTACGTTGAGATATGGACAACAAGAATAAGAAGATTATATACGAATAATAGGTGGCTTCATATGAAATAATGCATTTTATTGTCTAGTATGAGTGAAGAATAAGTTAAAATTTGATGTTTAATTTAGTTGAATACCCTTACTACCTCTCTAGGCATCCAACTACTTCCATTTTATTAAGGACAAGTATGTCTTTTTTATTTTTTTTTAATACAATTTGCTTTCATTCAATATTTTGGTCGAATAAGGGGATTATTATCGCGTTTTTAATTCCCTTCGAAATACCCTGGCCTGTCCCCTTAAACAAACATTAGATTTTTTCCAAGTGGGATTTATAATCCCATTCCCAGTTCTTATTCGTAAGGTCCATTTAGAAGAATTATCAAATTTCATTGTACCATACTTCTTCCATTCTTTTTCTATTGCAATTTATGGATGTTTACACTTTTGGCACATTATCATTTATCCATCTTCAGTGATTTTTCTATCATACAAAATTAAGTCATACAGGGTCTCATAGAATCGTTTAAATATAAACATTTAAATTATCACTTTTTCCGTCAAAAAAAAAATTATCACTTTTTTATAATTTTTGCTATATACTCAGTTCAATATAAATATCAATCAAGTATAAATAAGTGCATGTCAATAAAAATAAGTGTAGTTTGGTAAAAATCAGGTGGAGTGAACATACAATCCTATAACATGTTCATTCCTTTTGACATCTACAGTTTTGTTGATTCTACAATAATGGTGGATGCCTACTACTTACTTGCTGCTCTAAACTCAACTGGAAGAATTATACAATCTACTATTGTATTGCTATTCGACTAATTAATGTCATCATTCTTTTCCCTTATTATAACACACTTCAAAACTTGTTCAGGTTATCTAAGATATATATAATATTTAGAGAAATTTGTCAAAAACTACTACAAATTTTAAACTTTTTGGAAAACAAAACACCCTTTCTTATTAATTCTAACTTTAAAAAATTTTGTGAAAAACCACCTTCTAACAAAAAAACCACCATTTAATTTTTCAGTTTTCTGGGCCCAGTTACTTATCTTCCCTCATTTGCTCTTCTGTACAATCAAATATCACGTCCTTTCTTCCTCATCACCACCTTCAACATCCAATCCAGTGCACCTCCAAACAAATTTGGGGTTAGGGTACCAAACTTGGTGTTTTATAATTTGGGGTAAGCTTTTTCGAAGTTGGTTGTGAAGTATAAGGTTTTTGAAAGGGGTTGTGGTGGTTAGTGGCGAGAACTCGGAGGGCAGTGGTAGTTGATGGCGAAATTTCAAAAGGTAGTGGTGGAAGTTGAGTAGTAAAAAATTAAGAGGTTAGAATTTCGAAGGTAGAAATGGTGGTTGGTGGCAAAATTTTGAAGGTGAGTGGTGGAGTGTATTGGTGGCGAAATATTGAAGGATGATGATGGTGGTTGGTTATGGTACGTTTTTGGAGGTAGAGGTGGTGGGTGGTGATGGTGGTTGGTTAGTGGTACGTTTTTGGAGGTAGAGGTGAAGGGTGGTGAGTTTGGGGGTTAGGGTTTTTGAAGGTAGAGGTGGTGAGTGGTGGGTGGTTATTGGTGAGTGGTGGTGAAGGTTTAGAATGAAGTTGGTGGTGACAATGGTAGTGGCCGTTAGGATAATGGTGGTAATGGAGATGAAAAATGGTGAATGGACCCATCAAACGAAAAGTTAATTTTTTTCGTTAAAATGTGGTGTTTTATAAAAAGTGTCAAGTTTGTGTGGTTTATGACAAAAAGATTCTTAATATTTATATGGGAGGATAAATTAACAATTCAACTTTGAAATAGATAGATCAATAGTGTAGATTTAGTATTGTGGTGGTTGATTTAATACTATAGAATCTCCCATAATCTTTTGCATCCCTATTTGGTTCTCTTGCTGTCCAATTAAATATTCGAAATTTCATTCTATAATTCCATTCATAAGTAACAATCTAAATCTTGTCTGTCATTATGTGTTTTTTTTTTTTTTTTGAGAGGTTATCTCTCATTATCTTGTATCAACTCTTTGTGCCGTTTAATCTTATTGACCACATATATGAGTTTTGACCCCTTTTTATGAAGGAACATGCTCTAACCAAATGTTTAAATAAGAACAAGTTTAACATCAGTGCCTGAGGTTTAACCTGATTGAAGCCCAGTGTCATAGTGTTTTCGATCATATTCCATGCTGAATGGCTCAGGTTACAATTTACAAATAGTAGTTCAATTGAGATTGTAAATTTCCGTCAAAATGACGTGCAGAATCAATACTTCTTTCTTAAGAACTCTGTACTCGTTGTATTAAGTCATTAAAAATACTATAAACAAAGTAATTAACTTTGGCTAGCGGCCTAGATCTAATTTGTAGATTTCGACTGATTACTTTCTGCACTTTCCAAAAGCAACATTGCCTCCCAGTAGTAATACTCAAACAATATTTTGGCCCGAATCCAGAGTTTAATTTTACTATGTGGATGGGTAGAACTAGCTGGGGGAATATGAAGTAATTATAGATAGTCTTTCTTAATTACATTGGTGTTTGAATGATTTCATACAACGTGAATATGAATTCTGCATGCGACTCTGATCGAATTTTAACACGTATTTCCGCATGCCACTAAAGTAGAATTAGTTTATAACCGTACGTGAATATGAAAAGGTAAGAGTATTGAATTCGGATTAGGCTAAAACTCACAAGACTAAAGCTCTAATTTTATCAATAGATAACTACTCCCTCCGTAACATAATAGTTGCAACAATTGAACTAGGGAGATTTTCTAGGCATAATATGTTAAGTATGGATAAGTGGGTTGATTAATAAAAGTAGGAGAGAGAAATCACATGGGTTAAAGAGATAAAAGGAGGGAAAGAAAGAAAACAGCAAAAAAGAGTACAAAAGTGGGTGGGGACCAAAAAACACATCATCATTTCATGTGATAAAATTTACCAAAATAAGAAAGATGGAAATTTGTTGCAAGTAATATGTTACATCCATTTTAGGAAATTGTTGCAAGTATTATGTTACGGAGGGAGTAGTTTTTTGGCCCAGGCGATGCGCTGGGAAAATCGTATTGTGTTATCTTTTGTATATTTCATTGGATATGTTGTTTTGGCTAAGATTGTGCGTTGTTGTTTTTGTATGGTTGTGTTTGCTATAAATTATTTTCTTGGGCTAGTTCTTTTTTTTGCTGTATGGTTTTTTGCTCGTTTTGTGTGAATTTGATATCCCTTTTTCTAAGGAAATGAGTGTTTATTATTGATATACATAATTGAATAAGATTTGTAATACCTTTCGGACCCACTTGGAATATATTTTTACATTATAGAATAATAGTTATAACCTCACTTCCTATTTCATCACTAAGTCTCATAGTCTAGAGTATTTTTTGAAAAATATGTTCTACTTTACCTAAATTTTATTATAAAATGTATGTGGTACTCTTGTTCGTCGGCAAGCCATACCAATGTATTTTATCGCAATAATTCACCCTTGCAAATGTACGCCGTTGCCGCCACCAATCCACCACAATAACACCATTTTTGCCTCAAAGGTTGAGAAAACAAATAAAGAGTAATGGTAGGAAGAGGAATTTTTTAATATAATTATAGGTTGAGGATAAGATATAGCAGTTATTGAAACGCAACTAATGCAAACTATATGATATTTCTCTCTCTAGCCATGGCGATTTTGAATGGTTAAGGGTTTCTGCCATTTCTGGATTCCATGGCAAGGAAGAAGAAAGCTAATACTTCTGATTCTCAGGGAATGGTGTCGTCATCGAGTAGTCGTAGTGAAGAACTATTGATTTCTAAAGATATTACTCCACACCCTAGTGCAGGTCCGATTTCTCAGGAGTTTCAATCTACCATTAATAAGATGCATCAAACTGCTTCTCTACCTATTCCTGGACAAACAATAGCGATTGAGGAGCCTATTCAGGATGTTGTATCAGGAAATACTTGGAATACCTTATTTACAGGTAATCGATTAACAGCTAAAGGTACCTCCCTGAAATTTATTGCTCCTGCTGTTAAGAATGGGATATCTGTTGCTTGTTTAGATAAAACTGAAATTGATAAACTCTCTGAGATTTGGGCCACTTCTCTGGTGATTTATGTGGTGGGAGACACTCCTTCAATTGGTGCTATCACTCGATTTATTGCAAAGGAATGGATTTCTGTAGCTAAACCAAAAATCTTCTTACATGATGATGGCTTTTTTGTGGTGAAATTCTGTAGTATTGATGATAGGAATGAAGTTTTATATGCTGGACCTCATAGCTATAATAGCAGACCTCTTATTGTCAAACCATGGACTGCTAACTTCAATTTTAATGAGGAAGTGCTCAAGGTGATTCCTATTTGGGTTAAGCTTCCCAATGTGCCTTTGAATTGTTGGAGTGCTGATTCTCTTAGTAGAATTGGTAGCTTGTTGGGTATTCCACTGTATGCAGATGAATGTACCTCTAAACAGTTGAGGGTTTCTTTTGCTAGAATGCTTATTGAAATAGATGTTACAAAAGACATCCAATACCATGTCAATTTTGAAGATTCAAATGGTATTCTAATCAAGCAACAGGTGAAATATGATTGGCTTCCACCATTTTGTAAAATCTGTCAAAAGATTGGACATGATTGTGGGAGTAGGAAAAGGCAAGTACAGCAACAGAAACCTAAAGTGCTTCAGAAATGGATCCCTAAAACTACTGTTGAGCCAGTAGCTGAGGTTACTCCTGTTGTGGTAGGTAATACTTCTGAGATTCCAAAGCAGCAAAATGATGACCTCAACAGGTTTAATCCTCCTAGTGTTGTGAATACTCCTTTTCAACCTATAGTACATCAATGGAAAATGATTACTAGGAAAAAAAGGGGGTAAGAGACTCATTGTTCCCTGTGAAGAGAAAAATGCTGAATTTATTCTTGAGGAGAATGAAGATATAGATGAAGAACCTCTGGTTGATGCTGGGATTGAGGATCCAGGAGACACCAACCCTTATTTCTCATGATTTATATTTGTACTTGGAATACAAGGGGTCTTAATGATCCTCTTAAAATAAAGGAGGTTAAGTCTTTTATAGATAGTAATAACTTCACTATGTTTGCTTTAACTGAAACAAAAGTGAAGTTAGCTAATAAAGACAAGGTGCAAAAAACATTTGGTAGATTGTGGACATGGTGTGACAATTATATGCATCATCCCAAGGGAAGGATTTGGCTTGCTTGGAAAGATAAACTTGTTCATGTTGATATCCTTTCTTCTTCTGATCAATACATTCATAGTATTGTCACTGAAAAAAACAATCAATGCCAATACAACTTCACTGCAGTTTATGGACTTCATACCATTGATACAAGGAAGTCATTATGGTCTTCTCTTCTTCACTTGAATACTATTGTGGATAAGAAATGGGTAATTATGGGAGATTTTAACTCTATTTTAGAAAGTTCAGATAGATTGAATGGTGCTCCTGTTACTAATGCTGAGACATAAGACTTTAGGGAGCTACTTGATTCTACTGATCTACTTGAAGTTAGGGGTATTGGAGCATTTTATACTTGGTCCAATAAAAGACAAGGCAATGATCGTATTTTTAGTAAGATTGATAGGTGTATTTGCAATGATAAATGGTATGCTCAGCACACTAATGTTACTGTGGAGATCAAAAACCAATCTATATCTGATCATAATCCTTTGATGATCTATTTCAATCAAAGTGCACAAGGTGGAGGCAGACCATTTAGATTCTTTAATCACCTAGTAACTCATCCAGACTTTCAGGAGAAAGTTGCTACTGCTTGGAAGCAAAGAGGGCTGACTAGAAATCTGGCTGATATTTGGTTCAATTTGAAGAATGTCAAAATTTCTCCTAAAGACCTTCAACTCAAAGAGTTTTCTTCTGTCACTGATCACATTAAAACTGCCAGGGACACTTTGGATCAAATCCAATCCCAAATTCATCTTGATTATTTCAATGAATCTTTACATGCTCAAGAACAGATTACTATCTCTTCTCTCAGAAAATGGCTTGCAATTGAAGAGAATGTGATTAGACAGAAATCCAGGATACAATGGTTAAACCTTGGTGATTCAAATACTAAGGTGTTTTTTGCTGCTATGAAGGAAAGACAGGTTCATAATTCTATTGATGTCATTTATACCAGCTCAGGGACTAAGCTGACAAATCCCATTGATATTCAAAATGAATTCAAGATCTTCTATGGGAGCTTAATGGGAAGCTGTGCTGATCAACTTCAGGGTGTGGATTTATCAATCATCAGAAAAGGTCCTACTCTCAGTCCTACTGCTAGAAGGGCTCTCATTGCTCCTGTCACTCTGAATGAGATTGATCAAGCTTTGTTTAACATTGATGGAAACAAAGCCCCTGGCCTTGATGGGTTCAATGCTACTTTTTTCCAGAGTGTTTGGAACACTTTCAAGCCTGATGTTTATGTTGCTGTACTTGATTTTTTCCAGTCAGGTTTTCTCAGTCCTCGGGTTAATATTGCTTCTATCACTTTGATTCCCAAAATTTCTAATCCTACTTATGCTAGTGATTTTAGACCTATAGCTTGTTGTACTATAGTGTATAAAATCATAGCTAAGATCCTTACTCATAGGATACAAAATGTGATTGGGGAAGTAATTAACACTGCTCAATCTGGTTTTATTCCTAAAAGACATATAACTGACAACATTTTGTTAGCTACTGATCTTATCAAAGGATATACCAGGAAAAATATCTCTCCAAGGTGCACCATCAAAATAAACCTCAAAAAAGCATATGATTCCATTGAATGGCCTTTTTTACAGTCTATTCTTCATGAATTAGGTTTCCCTGATATCTTTGTAAACTGGATTATGGCCTGTGTTACTACTGTTTCTTATTCCATTCTAATCAATGGGAAACCTTGTAAACCTTTTTTTGCTAAGAAAGGTCTCAGGCAAGGAGACCCTATCTCTCCTTTCTTATTTGCAATTGGTATGGAATACTTATCTAGATGCTTAGGTACTCTTCAGTTGAATCCTCAGTTCAAGTATCATCCTAGATGTGCTAGGTTTCAGCTCACACATATGATGTTTGCTGATGATCTTTTAATGTTCTGCAAAGCTGATTTATCTTCTGTTCAACTGTTACTTGATGCTTTTCAGTCTTTCTCTAAAGCTTCTGGCTTAGAAGCTAATCTTCACAAAAGCAATCTTTATTTGGGTGGGGTTAATTCTCTCTTCAGTGAAAACCTTCAAACAGCTACTCAAATTCCTCTTGGTGATTTTCCTTTCAGATATCTTGGAGTTCCTCTTTCTACAAAAAAAACTTTCTTATCTTGCTTGTAAGCCTCTTATTGAAAAGATAATGGCCAGAACAAAAACCTGGAGTGCTAAAAACTTATCTAATGCAGGAAGAGCTCAACTTATTAAACCTGTCCTTCTCAGTATGCAAATTTTTTGGTGTCAGATTTTTATCTTACCAAAAAAGATTATTAAGGAGATTCAAAGCCTTTGCAAAGCTTTTCTTTGGACAGGTAAGGATCTTCCTACAAGGAAAGCTTTGGTTTATTGGGAGCATCTTTGCTTACCTAAAACTGGTGGTGGTCTGAGTTTTGTTAATTTAGAGCAGTGGAACAAAGCTGCTATCTCTAAGCAGTTCTGGGCTTTGGCTATGAAGCAGGATAAACTTTGGATAGAATGGGTTCATTCCTATTATATTAAACATCACAACATTTGGACAATGCCTGTACCTCAGACAATGGCATGGGCTATGAAGAAAATTCTGAATACCAGAAGTGTTTTTGATCATGGAAACAAAATGCAAGAATTTTTGTTGAATGGTAAATTTTCCATAAGGAAGTGTTATGCAGATCTTATTGGCTCTTCTATCACAGTTAGTTGGAAGAGAATTGTTTGCAACAACAAAGCTTCCCCAAAGAGTGTTTTTATCACTTGGCTTGCTATGCTCAACAGATTGGCTACTAAAGTCAGATTAGCCTCTTGGAATATTATTAGTGATGCTAGTTGTCCTTTATGTCATCAGGAGGATGAAGATGTTAGTCACCTTTTTTTCAAATGTTCTTACTCCTCAACAATTTGGCAGCATTGCTTGCAGTTACTTAATATCTCTAGGCCTATTATCTCATTTGTGGATGAAATCAAGATTGCAGCTGCTCATTGTAGAAGAAGGCATAAAAAAAGCAAGGTTTATGGCATGCTCTTTGCTGAAACTGTGTACCACATTTGGATTCAGAGGAATCAACAGGTGTTTGAGGAGAATCATCTTACTTCTGATCAAACTTTTGATAGAATTATCTGTAATGTAGCTTGTAGATGTTCTGAGGAAATGAGACAATTTTTGTATAGATAGGTCTCTCCTCTCTTGGTTGGTTTTGTTGTTGCTTTGGCACTATCTATTTTGTGCTTTCTTTTGGTGCTGTTGACTAGTTCTTGCTTTAGGATAGCATATGAAGAGTCTATTGTTTCAACCCTTCCTAGAAGGTGGGTTAAAATAGATACTGATGCTTAGTACCTTTAGCTAGTTTTATTGGTGGTTGTACCTCTTTTTTTGGTTATCAATAATAACTTTGAATTTTCAAAAAAAAAGATATAGCAGTAATGAGGGAATTGAAATAAACAAACAAATTACAAATCGAAGAGGAATTGTAATAAGGTATATTTTTTCCTTTTTAATATAAATTGGAAGAACAGAATAAGGTAAAATAATTAATCGGAGAATTGTATTGGACAAAAATAATCAGACGCACATTAGAAGAGAAAAGGTTTGAGGAGGTTCTTCTTTTCCTAACAAAAATATAGGTAATGAGATATGTAACTTAAAAGTCAAAGTAGATCACAAAAAGGAGGTGTAGCCCAGTGGAAAAGTGATAGAATTCTATTTGACAGGTCTCAAGTTCAAACCTTGTTGTATGCATTTTGTATGGCGCTATATCAATAGATGACAATATGACATGGGGTGACATGTGGCGGGTAGCAACACTAGCTCACGCTTTTTAATATATATATAGATACTAATAGTGATTATAGTTTCATTTTAGTCTTTTCCTCTATATATGCTGGTTACACATTCTCTCACATAGTCAGAGTCGTACATGACAGTGTTTAGTATAAGGAAAATTTGTCAAAAACACCTAATATATATAATGGTTATTATTAGTGTACCACCTTTTCTTTTCTTTTTTTTTAAAATTTAACTACCTTATATATATGCAATACCAGTAGGTTTTACTCTCAATGAGGGGTTTTGGCCGGAAAACCGCCAATATTATTCGGAAAACAACTCAGATTTAGCCGGAAAACTACTCATTTTGGCCGCAAAACTGCCGATTGGCTGTAAAAAATAGCAGTAATACATATATGAGGTAGCTACATTAAAATAAATTAGAACATGTGGTTAAATCGATAGTATCAATTACATTAGATGGTTTATGACAAAAATTCTTAATATAATTTACAACAATCTAGCCCACTTTAATTCACCTTCTTTATGTATTATTATTATGAAGGGAGAATACGCACTGTATGTAGCCCACCACATGTCATTGCTCACACACTGTCATGACATCATTATATATCTTATAGGTCAATTACATTACTAAAGTTTCAAAAATATATGTAAGCATATGTACTCCTAAGACCAACTATTTGAGGTGTCATAGGTGTACCACCAAGCTACATGTCAAAATGCAATGACTAAATCATTTACCCTTACTAAAATTTTCAAAATAAAGAAGTGGGTATATCCCTCCTAGATTGTGTAGCTTTTTTTTGTCATATTCCACCATTCAAATATGATTCCATAATATTAAAGTCTATGTATCAGTAAAAAATTAATATAGAATAAATCAATGACATGCAGAGAAATAAAAGTATTCAATATATGTATCGCCCGTGTCTAAATACTAATTTTCTTTCAATAAATAATGTCATTGCCTTTTACTTACTTTTACGAGCACAACACTATATTTCTCCTTTACTTTCCTTACATTACCCCCACTAAACACTACCTCTCACCTATTGCCAATAATACACGTGTATTTAATACGTGCAACCAAAATAGAAAACGAGCACATCCACGTTTTTTTGTTCGTATAAGCCACCAGCAAGGGATGAGAACCTCCTGGAATCGAGAAAGATGCTCTAAACTGAGCTATTTCTCACTCTCATTTCCATGTTTATCCTTCCTAGTACTAAGTCCGTCCAAATTCGATGTTTCTTATTCCCCCTATTTCTATGGCTCTCATCTCTACCATATGGAATCTCTCTTCTATCATGTTGAAGTTGATTTGCAAACTACTCTTTCTACTTTACTCTTGAATCAAAAGGGTTTGCGTTTTTGGGCACGGGATTGGACTTGCCGGAGATGGAAGATGAAGATCATGTGGCCGTTGATTGCCATGAGAGAATAAAATTAAATAAAAGGAGTTATATCCATTTTTCATTAATGGAGTGTAAGATTTCAAAGTATTCTATATAATTTAAACCAATGAGCATTGTATGTATGGTGGGATATATGAGTGACACTAAAACAGATTTTGGTGGAATTACAATAAGTAGTTTTTTCTAGGTATATATAGCAGTCATCTTATTCTTCCTCCTATTTCTTGTAGCCTATGAGCATGTCAAGCAACTTTTGAGGTTGCACTGAAAGGTTTAACCAGGTACAAATTCTAGTGATGATTATTATATGTGATGTTTTCTTAAACAACGTTTTAAGTAGCTTTTGTAGATTGGACTAAGAAACTCCAACACTCATTGATTCGATCTTCTAATTGAAAAAAAAAACATTTCTAAACCACCTAAGGCTTCGTATGGTTCACATGGGAAAGTTATTTCCTATGGGAATTTACATTTTATGAGAATATTTTTCACTTGTTATTTTTCAAAGAATTAGGCAAAATTATTTGGTTGACACTACAAGAAATTGCAATTCCTAGGAAATTACTCAACAAGGCCAAGGAAGGCTTGGTGAGTTTTCCGTGTTCGATAGAAAAATATATTTCCGTTGGTATTTGTATTTCCTATGCTTCTCTCTTTTCCTTCTAACCAAACACGATACCCATATTGTATTTCCTAAAAAATTCTATTTCCAAGGGAAATAGCTTCCAACCAAACAATACCTAAAGTTTGCCTTTTAATTAGGGATATAAAACAAGATTTAGATGGGATACCACTAACATTGTAATACCGAATTGTTATAGTAGTTTTGGCTGTATTTTCATTTTCTCTCATAAATCCGCTTACCTTCGGTTGAGATATTTCTAGGACCTTACTATTAGGAACATTTATTTCTGTTTAGAATAACTTGCATTTATAATTATAATGATGTATATTAAATTGTGAATATCATGCACTAATTGCAAATATCTATATGTATATATTAAAAAGCATTGTCAAGAGTGGCAATTCGTCATGTGTCACTATCACTCTTTTAATAGCATTATATGCACGCCATTCTCACATATAAAAAATTTTGTCAATGGGAAGATTCGAACTCGCAACCTCAAGTATGAAAGAAAGAGTTCCAACCATTCCTCCACTATGCTATTATTACTTCTTTATCAATATCATAGATGATATAAGAATGAAAACCAAATGTTAAATTGTAAGTTTTGAAATCCATATTATAAATGACTCTTTTTTAATGATATTTTTAGATATAAATTCTATAATTTTCTCAACTGCTACTAAATTGTAACAAGCAAAAGTCACGGGACATCATCGGGATCTAATACTAGTTTATATATCAAACCAATTCTTAATATGTTCGAGTTGGAGCTTGTTGAGGAGGGACGAGCTTCCCAAGATGATGCGATGGGTGAGGCCAATTCAACTCAATTACTTAGCAATTACATTATTATAGTTTTGTAGTGGTAATTTTTGTTTAACTTTAGTTAGTGATTTAAATACATAACAATTGATGATTCAACAAACAATTACAAAATTTTAGAGATTGACAACACCGTTCTAAATCATTATAAACTAACTATGAGAGAGAATGATAGCTCGGTTGCTTAGAGTTTCTCTTCTTAGATCGATTTTCATCCCGCCGATGTGACTCCTTATACGACAAAATAATCATAAATTATGAAAAGCTCCAAATCCATTTTTTATAAATTAAGAAATGTACAATACTTTACTACAAGAATAAGTGTATGCTGTCTTATCATAGAGACTATATATATTACTATGTAATCACCCTAATACATGCCTAGGTTTAAGATGAAATAATGCTAATATTCTTGAATGATTGCTTGGACGATGGAAACATAATGATAAAAATTCAAGAAAAAGGAAAGCATCACTTAAGCCTAATCGTACACTTGAAAGGAGGAAAATAATGTGAAGGGGTAGAAAAAGAGTGTCCAAACCCCACTTTTAATTGGCCCCATCTCCTTCCCTCTATCTTTCTCATCATAATTTAATCTCCCTCTTTCTTTCTCTCTTTCCCCTTTCCTTCTCATTTATTTTCACTTCTATATTCTTCCCTCTTACTCTTCTTACAATACTACCAAAGTAAAACTCATTCTTCCTAAATCAAATATGTCAAGTAACATGAAGGGAAAAGATATAGTAAATTTCCAGGGACCGTCATCCGTCGGAGGCGGATCCCGGTCCCCTATGGACGACGAAGATAACCACCATCCCCATCACCACCACCACCACCGACAATCAACGGCTGCTCCGTTAAGCCGGTACGAGTCCCAAAAACGCCGAGATTGGAATACTTTTAGCCAATACTTAAAAAATCAACGTCCCCCAGTTAATGTTATGTCTCACTGCACCCCAACTCATGTGTTAGATTTCTTAAGGTATTTAGACCAATTTGGAAAAACAAAAGTACACATCCAAGGTTGTGTGTTTTTTGGACAACCTGAGCCTCCAGGACCATGCACTTGCCCACTAAGGCAAGCTTGGGGCAGCCTTGATGCACTCATCGGCCGCCTTCGAGCCGCCTACGAAGAGAACGGTGGTCCACCGGAGACAAACCCGTTCGCTAGCGGCGTAATAAGGATGTATTTGAGGGAGGTTAGAGATTCTCAAGCTAAGGCAAGAGGAGTTCCTTACAAGAAAAAGAAGAAGAAGAGAAACCAATTGAAAGCTGCGGCTGCCGCTGTTGCTGTTGCGGTTGCTGCTAGTGCTACAACTAGTAGTTGTAATACTACTAGTGATGGAACTTCTCGATTTCCCATGCAATAAAATCTCCTCCTTCATTCTTCATATTCACTCATAAATTTAGTCTATGATCTTTCAGACTATATATATAGGTAATTCCCATCTTTCCCTAAATTTCTGGGATCTTTTTGTTCTTAATTTGTTCATTCAGTACACATTTCCAGGAATATTTGCTTTTAGATATATCTAGTACTACATGTTATATATAATTATATCTTTTATATATACAATATATATAGTACAAGTTATTGGGTTACTCTTTGAGTGGATAATTTTGTCATTTATGTAGCTTAATTAAAAAATCGTTCTCTAATTTTTACCTTCATTGGGTACTTCTAACCCAATTTTAATAATGAAATTAGAATTAAAATCAAAAATCAAAAAGTTAAATCTACAAATCCAAGTTAACAAGTCTGGTTTAATAAATACTACCTGTATTATAAAATTGTTGCTAAAACCCTAGGTCTGGTGAGGATGGTGCAAAAAACCCTAGCTTTATGAGACAATGGGTAACTTTTTTTATATAACTAAAGACAAAAGGTTAACTTATTTAAGTAACTACTGTACATATATATATTTATATATAGTGCATTTCCTTAGCATTGACCTTAACTAGATTTTCTTTACCTACATATATACTCCAATTATTGGAGGACATGAAATAAAGATCTTTTATTTTTATTTTTAACTCTAGAGAGATTTCCAAATTCCCATAAGTTCACATTATGTATGCTTTGCTTTTTATGGCCAATAAATGGTTGCTTTAAGGATTCTGCACCAACTTATGCCTGCCATGGTGCTTGTCCATTTTCTATATTTATATTTACAAAATTATGTGACATATGATTATAATCATCACATCATACAAAATAGTCTTACAACAATGGGGCCAAATGTATAAGAAGATGGGGTATACAATTGATTTTGAGGGTCCCTTCCATGGACAAGGTTATATGGGTAATACATCACCTATTTCCACTCTCTCTAGTTTGTCCTCCCTTCTTTTTGTATCTTTTGTTTTTTCTTTTATTTCACCCCCTTATTTTAATGAAAAAGATAACAAGACAATAATTATCATAACTCTTGTATGCTTGATTTCCTATATAGAAGAAATAGCAAATGTGTAATTTTGTCCTTCATTAAGGTACGTGCCCTATGGAATCTGATGGCAATGGTAACAAGATAATTAGGGAAATGATTTAACCATGCATATATCAACAATCATAAGATTCAAACCCCAAATCTCAAGAATCTAATTAAGTTAATCTTAGTAAGTGATTAAATTGTTGCATAGTAGTCAGCCATTTTATTAAATATGCAAGATACATGAACACATTGATATTCTTTCTAAATAAACAAAAAATATTAAAAAAAAGTTATGTAATTTTAACATAAAACTAGACCAACTAAAACACACGTACTATTAACAGTCCTAATGCATCTTACTCCAACCCGACACTATTCGTTGACATCTCGTACCAACCTAGTCGTCTCTCATCTTCTCCTTTCTTTGTTTCCCTTTTAACCTCGAACCACAATATACAATTTTAAAAGATAACCCACAAGACTAACATAATGGATTAAATTAGTTACTAAATAGATTGAACTAGTCATTGAATTAATTAAAATTAGTGATTACTAAATGAATTAAATTATTCACAAAATGAATTGAACAACTCACTATAATCAGAAAGAAGATTCATTATTATCTTCTTAATATTGGGTTTGGCCCGTTGCCTAATTTTAACTTAAAAGTAGGTTGTCTATTAAAGAATCCTTATATTAATCTATGTGAGGGAAAATCCTTACTTGTACTAGATCCATTGTAACAATTTATTTATACTGTTTACATGATTTTAACTAAATTGAGGACACATTTATTCTCGATGGACAAGCATTAGAAATTCGTTGAATGGGGAGCAAATTCTGAGAGGGCTAAATTCATTTCTTTGTAATTTTTTTTTTGAAAATTCAAAATTATTATTGATAACCAAAAAAAATAGTTACAACCACTAATACAACTAGGTAATAAGCATTAGGATCTATTTTAACCCACCTTCTAAGAAGGGTTGAAATATAGGCTCTACTATCCTAAAGCAACAACTAAGCAACAGAAAACACTAAATTTCTAATTCACACACTAAATTTTCATTCCCTTCAATTCTTTCAAATTTAATTTCCAATTCGTTAGTAACAGCTAATGCAATGATGTCACTGAATGCATCCTTCACTTCTGACGTACAGAAATATGAGCACCTGTGAGTCATGCACCCTCATTCTTTGTAGTGAATGATGGATAAGATCACTCACTTATTGAGTGCACTATATGAATTACATAGCTAATTGTAACGCATTAGCCAAAATGAAAATAATGGAATGGTTGGATAATTATAGTTGGCATGTGTAAAATAGATTTCCATAACATGTACATGATTATAGTTGTTTTGGATCCCTTGAATTTTCGCAGGTCGGTGCTCTAATAATATCAAACATTTTGTATAGACTGTTATCTGTTAGGATGCAACCTCTTTGGTTTGCTCAATTAGAATTGCCTAAATAGGTTGTAAATACTTTTTTAGAAGTCAATATATTCTTACTTAGCAAAAAAAAAAAAATTGATGAAAATTAAAAAGAACAAAATATCCTAAGTTCTCCTTTTCTCCTACATAACTCTTTCCATTGAAGTAAAAAAAGAAAAAGAAAAAGAAAAAGAAAAAGAAAATACACCTCCCAGATATGTTATTCTTACATCCTCATGAGCTAGTTTGTAAACTTTTTAAAAAATATTCATAATATAATAACACAAATTTGAAACAAGATTTTTTTTCTTCCGTCTAAGATTCTCTCGACGAAAGATAAGATTTTTTCCTTATTGATCGTGAACTGGATCTCAAGCGAAAGAACAAAGTCTAAGACTGAGCTAGTTGAAATTTCACCTTTACGGATCAATTCCATGAAGCCGAAAAATGGCAGAATCAAGAACAAGATGAGAGAGCAATGACTCGTGTTTTCTTTCTATTGTCAAAGAACGGTTGCCCTACTTATACAAATGATTAGGTTTAAACTAGTTTGAAGCTAAGCTTCCTATAATAGCTCCACAAAATCATCTAACAATATACACAAGTCCTAAATATATGGAAATAATATTAACAAACTAGTAGATATCCTAATTCTCTCCTCAAGTTGGTGCGTGAAAAAATCGATTGCCAACTTGCGAAGTACGATAAATTGTGAAGATTTTCGTCAATTGAGGACTCGTTCGAATGCACGAAGTACCAATATTACCAAACTTGAGCTCATCCCAAACAAAATGATAATGTATTTCAATATACTTTGTACGCTCGTAAAAACCTGGATTTGCCTCAATATGTAATGTTGCTTGACTATATGAAAACAACCGCATAAGACGATCATGCCGCACTCCAAGACAAAATAAATTTGACTTCAACCATTTTAACTCACAAGTAGTACGTAGTAGCCATGGAGCGAAATTTCGCTTAGATGAACAAGAAACGGTAGGTTGCTTCTTTGTCTTCCAAGAGGCTGGAGCAGACCCAAGATGCATAAAATAGCCCGTTAGGGAGCGTCTTGTCATAGGACAACCCGCCTAATCACTATCACAAAAACCATATATCTGAAGATTACAATCTCCATGTAGTAAAATACCTTGACCCGAACAACCTTTGAGATAACATGGAACCCGTAGTGCGGCCTCCCAAAAAACAACCAAAGGAGCTGATATAAATTAAGCAAATACATGCACCGAATAGGATAACTCAGGCCTACTAATAGTCAAATAGACTAAGCCCCCTACAAGCACAAATACTCGTCATGCTCTTCTTCACTCTTTGTGTACATCAAGATATGATGGATAAACACCACTACAAACTTATCTAAGAACTCATGGAATACTTGGTTCATCGAGTCTATAAATATTGCAGGTGCATTGGTCAATCCAAACGGAATCACTGTATATTCATAATGACGATATTTAGTCCTAAGTGCAGCCTTATGTATGTCCTTATCAGCTTTAATTGATGATAACTTGAACGCAAATCAATCTCATCTTTCTTCTTCACAAATAGCACAAGGGCTCCCTAAAGTGACGCAGTACGATTAGTATAAAATTTCTCCAATAATTCTTTCAATTGAGTCTTCAACTCATTCATCTCCGGAGGTGCCGTTCCATATGGTTCTTTACAAATAGGTGATATACCCGTAACAAAGTCTATGATATACTCTACCACTCTCTTCACGACATCCTAGAAATCTTATCTGAAAATACATTTAGAAAATCATTCATAATCGACACATCTTCGATTCAAGTTTACTCCACTTTACTTACATCTTGCACACTACAAAATCTATAGTGCACACCCTTTATTTACCATCTTCTGCAATTGCATGGATGAAATAATCCTAAAGACTCTTAGGTTCCTAAAATGATGGTACAAAATGGTCTTTCCTGATGGACTTTTAATTTCACGTTTTGGGCTTCATAATCTATATTGGCTTTATAAGTACTCAGCCAGTACATACTTAGTATGAAATCCAAGTCTCCAAGATTAAACACTATGAGGTTAGACGGAAACATGCATTTTCCTATCTTCAAGGGTTAATTTCTATATATTTTGTTACACTTTACAGACTCCCTAGGTATCCTAATAGGCAAATCAACTATTTTAGGTTCCCCTACTCCCAACTTTTTCGCAATCGATGTAGAAATAAATAAATATGTCACTCCATAATCGCATAAGCTTTAACTTGAACGAAGTTAACAAGAAAAGTACCAGAATCTACATAGGTAAACTATTTAGCCTCGTTGCGACGACTCATCGCGAACAACTTCACTCGCGTGTTTCCTTTGCTCGAGTTGTTGCCACTGGTGTTCTTGCTACCATGCGCGAGCTTCGCATAGTTGCATTAACTGGCCAGCTTGCGATCCCATAGGCTTCGTCCGTAGGTTAATTGCTTGGCCGAACCCAAACTTCCTTTTATAGTTGCCTTCATTTACATTCTATTCTCTCTTTTGCTTAGCAAAGAATTCAAATTCCCTATGCTCTTTCTGTTGGCAATAATGACTGGTTACTAGGTTTCTTTCACAATCTCTTCCACAATGATTTTCTTGCATAATATAAGTTGTAAGTCCTCTGAAGTTGGCCCTTACCATAAAAACCTTGGTTATTCTTACCCTGGAAATTCTCATTCCTATTCTTCTTAAAATGGCTTTGGTTCCCATTATGACCAAAGTCTTTCCTCTTTTCGCCCACAACAACATTCTTCTTCTCACGCCTTAGTTGCAATCCATAAGTTTGGGCAACTCTTCCATAAACAGCATCGAACGAGGTAAACATCTCACCACCCAATGCCAATTGGATCTCTTCAGTCAATCCTTGCTCGAACCTTTGAGTTTTCAACTTCTCAGTCGCTACAACCTCAAGTGCAAACCTAGACAATGTTTCAAAATTGCTATAATACTTAGAAATGGTCATCTCATCCATCCAAAGATTAATGAACTCTTGGGCTTTAATGTAGGGTAAAGATTCCCTCGCAAGGTTGTAGTAAAAGACTCCCAATTAAAACCTTCCTTAATACTAATCCTAGTTTGCCCTTTAAGTACATAGGAGCTTGCCCTACGGTCATTGCCTCTAGGCAATTCACTGCTCCAATGCAAAAATATTATCAAGCTCCCTGATCCAGCTTTTTGAATACGAAACGACAGCTTTCCCTCTAAAACAAGAAGGTCTTATTTTAGCTAATTTCTCAAACAACTTGCTAGTAGGATCTGGACACTAGGTGCGCTCTTGGTTTGGTTTCTCGGCCAATAGCCTAATTGTGAGGCCAACACGTTATCTATGTTAGCCATTATATTCCTTGTCTTGAAAATTAATGCGAGTCTCTTTTAACTTTCAATTTACAAGCCGTTCACCATATAGGTTTTCACATTGGTAATTAGGTCGAACAAGATCGCCGCGACAATATACTTATTGGATTCACAATAGTGCTAAATACATCACTATTCACCCACAACATATATATCCACTTAATTATTGATGATTATTATCATCTAACAATCACATATTTCATCACTTTATTACATAAGATTTTTTTTGCACCAATCAAATGAAAAATATATATCTCAACCAGACATCATTACTAAGATTAGTTAAATTACAGTGTAGTTATGCTACCTAATTCATAACTTAATAACTTAATATTGCCTCAATATAATATAAGAAGTATATCTTGATGGAGTCAGATCATCTATCTTTGTCTTCTTCTTTTTGTAAATTTATACAGTAAATCTTAATCTTCATAATCTTTTTTGTCCTCAATCACGCAATAATAGTTTGGCTTCTTATCCCAAGTTGTCCTCTTAATTTTTTTAGGTTGCTATTGGTCTACTTCAAACTCAAAATAACTTTTGCTTGAATCTTACCAATACCACCATCCTCTCATTATTATTGCTACATATATGACTTTGGGTTTGTTCTTTAGCACGATCAAACTCTTGAAATACTTCATCTTTAAGTAGTGCGAGATTCATCATCACTAATTATAATGAGCTTGTTAAAGTTCCATATATACTTGTTCAGCTTCCTTAACAGCATATCTGATATGAATATGGCTCTATGAAAGCGATACTCAAGTGTACTCCAATGCAAAGGAACCTAGATATTAAAAAGTCCGAATTTTTAAGTGTTTTTGTGGCTAAAGTTTGTATCTTTATGTGTTTATGGGATATGGAAATTAAATCAATCACTCCTGAAAGATTTAATTAACTTTCAATCTCACTTAAACCACTCCTGGAATTAAGTAGATTAATCACTCAATAATTAACACTCCTGAAAATTATTAAATGGCACGAATTTAATTGACAAACAATTAAGCTCGAAAAATGACTCAAAGTTCTTAACATTTTCTGAATAAAAAATGGCGTACAAAGCTCCTTATTTATACTAGTACACTCTAGTATGATGAGGAACCCTAATTCTATCTAAAAAGCAAGATAAAACTAAATCCCTAAAATGAAGGGAAAGATAAGCAAGGATAAGCACCTAAGGAAAATGATAGGCATTCGGCCTTATCACTTTCCACACGCCTCCTTATCAATCCTAATCTCAATAGGATTTGGAAACCTACTAGAATCTATATAACCAACCGAAATTTCGGTCCTAATGTAGTTTTATTACATGAATAAAATGACTCAACAAAAGCAAATAGAATACTCTATGAATGGCTATGGACGCCCCATATTAGCCATTTCAAGCTAGTTCTTCTTCCCAAGCTAACATAGTCACAAAAGATCCATTGGCCTTGAGCTTGAATCCAAAGGTCTCAAGAACCAAGCAAATAGGCTCATCTCTAATGGTTGACTTTGGCTCTTGACTCATGTCATTCTCCCCCTCTTCAAAAGAATTTGTCCTCAAATTTTCATCATCATAGTAAGGACTAAGATCTCCAACGTTGAAGGTAGCACTCACACCTCCATACTCACTTGGAAGATCAATCTTGTAGGCACTTTCTCCAATCACCTCAAGCACCTCAAAGGGACCATCAGCTCTAGGCATGAGCTTATTCTTCCTCTTGCTTGGGAACCTCTCTTTTCTCAAATGAATCCACACAAGATCGCCACTTTTGAACTTTGGTTGCCTTCTATGCTTGTTTGCTCTCTCCTTGTATTGAGTGTTCATCTTCTCTATTCTTGCCTTGACTTGCTCACACGTTTTTTTGAAGGTTTCGAACCTCTTCTTTGCATCAACATGAATTTCATATTTGGTTAGTACAATAAAATCAATAGGAAGGAAAGGATTGATACCATAAACTACCTCAAATGGAGATTGAGAGGTAGTGGTTGAATGAGCTCGATTATAAGCAAATTCAGCATGGGCTAGCTTCATATCCCAATCCTTTTGTGTTTTACTCACCAAACCACGCAATAAAGCTCCAAGAGTTCTATTAGTTACTTCAGTTTGGCCATCAGTTTGAGGATGATGACTAGTACTGAAAAGTAACTTGGTTCCAACCATCTTCCACAAGCTCCTCCAAAAGTGACTTAGGAACTTGGAATCACGATCACTAACAATACTTCTAGGGATGCCATGTAGGCGAATGATCTCCCTAAAGTATAAATCAGCAACATGTAAAGCATCATCAGTTTTATGCATAGGTACAAAGTGAGCCATCTTAGAGAAACGATCTACCACTACCATGATAGCATCTTTTCCCCTTTGAGTTCTAGGCAACCCTACTATGAAATCCATACTCACACTATCCCAAGGAGCATTAGGGACTGGTAATGGAGTGTATAGGCCTTTATGGAAGGTACTCTTGGCCCTTTGACAACTAGCACACCTACTAATCACCATATGAACATCTTTCACCATGCTAGGCCAATGGAAACTTTCACTCAATGTGTCTAGGGTCTTTTGAATGCCAAAATGGCCAGCCACGCCACCACTATGGACTTCCCTCACCAACAACTCCCTCACGCCACTCTTAGGAACACAAAGCATGTTCCTCTTAAACAGAAATCCTTCTTGCACTACATACATGCCATTAGGTTTATTAAAAGAATTACAAAAGTCTTCATCTTTTACATACAATTCTTTCAAATGATCAAACCCTAAAATACGAGCATCAACCATGGTTAAGAGATAGGAACGCCTAGAAAGAGCATCAGCAACAACATTACTCTTTCCTTCTTTATACTTAGAAGAAAAAGTAAAAGATTGTAGGAATTCAACCCACTTGGCGTGCCTATAATTGAGCTTTTGTTGCCCATGGATGTGTTTGAGTGCCTCATGATCTGAATGAAGTATAAAAGGCTTTGGCCTTAAATAATGAGACCAATGATCCAAGGCCCTTACAATAGCATAAAACTCACGATCATAATTGGAGTAATTGAGCTTGGCGCCACTCAATTTCTCACTAAAGAATGCAATAGGCCTCTTCTCTTGGATCAAAACAGCACCTACGCCAATCCCACTTGCATCACACTCTACCTCGAACAATTTGTGAAAATCTGGCAAGGCTAGGATAGGGGCGTTGCAAAGGAGCCTCTTCACCTCTTCAAATGATCTTTGAGCTTGAGAGTTCCAAGAAAACTCTCCCTTCTTCATCAACTCTGTGATTGGAGCCATAACTGTTGAGAAGTTTCGAATGAACCTCCTATAGAAGGAAGCTAGGCCATTAAAACTTCTACACTCATGAGCATTGCTTGGCGCCAACCATGTGGAAATAGCTTTGACTTTCTCTGGATCAACATGTACTCCATCCCTAGAAACAATATAGCCAAGAAAAGCAATACTAGGTACAAGAAAGTCACATTTTTCCATCTTGCCATACAGTTTTTGTTCTCTCAATTTTTCAAACAACAGTCTTAAATGAGCTAAATGAGATTCAATACTAGTACTATATACAAGAATATCATCTAGATAGACAACAATAAACTTGTTAAGAAAGGGACGTAGTACCTCATTCATAAGCCTCATAAAAGAACTAGGAGCATTGCAAAGACCAAAAGGCATCACCATCCACTCATATAGACCTTGTTTGGTCTTAAAAGCGGTTTTCCACTCATCTCCTTCCCTAATTCTCATTTGGTGATATCCACTCCTTAGGTCTATCTTTGAAAACACCAAAGCTCCATGTAACTCATCAAGCATGTCCTCCAATCTAGGCATAGGAAAGCGATACTTGATGGTGATGTTGTTGACGGCCCTAATATCAATGCACATCCTCCATGTACCATCCTTCTTAGGGACAAGAAGGGCAGGAACGGCGCATGGACTCATGCTTTCTTTCACATAGCCTCGTTCAATCAACTCTTCAATCTGTCTTTGTAGCTCCTTAGAAGCCATAGGATCGCATCTATATGCTGGTTTGTTAGGCAAAGGTGCGCCTGGCACTAGATCAATAGCATGCTCAATCCCTCTTAAAGGTGGTAACCCTTGAGGCAACTCTTTGGGAAATACATCCCCAAACTCCTCTAACAAAGCTGCAAGGTTAGGATCCTTCATAGAAACATTATTAGTTAAAGTACATTTAACAAATAAAGCATAACCATGACCTTCTACTTCAACCTCCTTTTCGAACTCTTTGGGTGAAAGGAACAAACTTTGCTTGCTTTCATCCCTCTTCTTTGGCGCAATAGTGTTAGGAGACAAGGGCATAAGTCGAATCCTTTTGGACCCCATCAAAACAGAATACACATTGGTCTCCCCCTCATGAATAACCTTTCGATCAAATTGCCAAGGTCTACCAAGAAGAACATGACAAGCACTCATAGGAAGAACATCACCCCACAACTCATCTTTGTAGCTACCAATCGAAAAAGACACAAGGGCTTGTTTCTTAACCATCAAACCAGTCTTATCATCTAACCAACTCAACTTATAAGGACAAGGATGATCTCTAACCAACAAATTCAACTTAGAGACCACATTAGATGCCACCACATTAGTGCAAGATCCACTATCAATAATCACTTGCAAGAGAAATCACCAACTCTACATCTAGTATGAAAAAGATTTTCTCTTTGCTCATGATTAGGTGAATGATCAACATGTAACGTCCTCCTAATAACTCCAATCATCCTAGAGTCATCTTCAGCATAGGCATCTTCATCCTCATTCTCCTCACTCTCATGGTCACTCTCCACCACATAGTCATACATCCTCTCTTCCTCCTCCATGGTCACGTATTGTCTCATGGTTAGGGCTTTTCTAGTGGGATAATTTGCAGCAATATGACCCCTCCCTTGACACTTAAAACACTTCCTACTCTCATCATACTTATCTCTAGAAACCACCAATTTAGGGCGCTCCCCCTTTTGTTCCCCCTTAGAAGGAATTTCATTTTTTTCAAAGGCTTTGGAAGAAGATGGATAATTAGGGTTAGGGTTAAAGCTTTTGAAAGTGGTGTTTTCCCCCCATAGGTTTTCTTATCCTCAAGTTCATGTCTTTCAAACTTCAAAGCCAATTGACACACATCATCAAAGGTACTATAGTTGGCAATATCAATCTTTCTAGCAATAGATTTATGAAGACCTCCAATAAACCTAGCAATTTTTTCTTGCTCAACCTCTTCATTCCCACATAGCAAGCATAAATTATCAAATTCCAAAGTATAATCATTCACACTCATAGAATTTTGAGTTAAATCACGCTTTTTCATGTATTGCCTTTGAATGAAATCACTTGGAATAAATCTCTCTTTCAACTTCTTTTTAAGCTTCTCCCAACTTTTAAGCTTAGGTTTTCCAAGTTTTGCCCTTTTTGCTTTTAGACTTTCTAACCAAATTCCAGCATATTTAGTTAGTCTAATAGTGGCAATTTTAAACTTTTTATCATCATCAAATCCCCTATAGTCACACACCTTCTCAAGTTGCCTAATCCACTCAAGCAAATCTTCAGGATTTGCATTACCATCAAAATCATCCAATTTTATTCCCCTATCATCATCATAAGTGGATTTAACTTTTTGGACAACCTCATGATCAGATTCATAATCAACATGATTAGGGTCGTTTCTCCTTTTAAACATATCATGCAAGGTTAGCTGGGCGGTTTCCAACCTCCTAGCCCTATCTCTGTCCTCCTCAACACCAATAAGTAAATCATGCATCATTTTTTCAAGTTTCTCCACACTAGACATGATTTAAAGCTTAAAACAATCAACAAATAAGCCACATAAATACACAAAATCACGCCAACAAGAGCAGTAGCCAACCAACCACACAAGCCCAAACAATGATCAATAACTAGAATTAACTAGTTTAGAATGCTTACCAAGAAAGTCGGAAACTTTCTTTCCTCACCCACCTGGAAAACTGATACCAATTGATATGAATATGGCTCTATGAAAGATATTCAAGTGTACTCCAATGCAAAGGAACCTAGATATTAAAAAGTCCGAATTTTTATGTGTTTTTGTGGCTAAAGTTTGTATCTTTATGTGTTTATGGGATATGGAAATTAAATCAATCACTCCTGAAAGATTTAATTAACTTTCAATCTCACTTAAACCACTCCTGGAATTAAGTAGATTAATCACTCAATAATTAACACTCCTGAAAATTATTAAATGGTACGAATTTAATTGACAAACAATTAAGCTCGAAAAATGACTCAAAGTTCTTAACATTTTCTGAATAAAAAATGGCGTACAAAGCTCCTTATTTATACTAGTACACTCTAGTATGATAAGGAACCCTAATTCTATCTAAAAAGCAAGATAAAACTAAATCCCTAAAATGAAGGGAAAGATAAGCAAGGATAAGCACCTAAGGAAAATGATAGGCATTCGGCCTTATCACTTTCCACACGCCTCCTTATCAATCCTAATCCCAATAGGATTTGGAAACCTACTAGAATCTACGTAACCAACCGAAATTTCGGTCCTAATGTAGTTTTATTACATGAATAAAAATGACTCAACAAAAGCAAATAAAATACTCTATAAATGGCTATGGAAGCCCCATATTAGCCATTTCAAGCTAGTTCTTCTTCCCAAGCTAACATAGTCACAAAAGATTCATTGGCCTTGAGCTTGAATCCAAAGGTCTCAAGAACCAAGCAAATAGGCTCATCTCTAATGGTTGACTTTGGCTCTTGACTCATGTCAATATCTACAGGTCCTTCTATTGTGGAACATGACATGTACAACACAATATACTCTTTTTCTTAGAAAATATCCCCAACATTTAAATAAATAAAGTCAGCAATAAATATTTGAGCACGTAATTAGGAGATAAATGCATGAAAATAAAATCACAACTTTTAAACAATATTTACATATAATTGTAGACATACATAATATTTTTATCCTATAAGCCCTTCTTATTCTACCTGGGGTTGTGCATCGGTCCAAAATCGGACCAGAATTGGAAGGCACCAGAACCCAAATCAATGTTTTGTGGTAGGTCGAAGACCGAACCGTAATTACTATTGGTCCAGATCTGTCAAACCCTGTAAATTCAGGTCTAGTCAGGTTAGGACCAGTTTATTTAGGTTTCTCATTAACATGTTTTATTTTTATTTTTCGAAGCAACAAATAACAATGTTGCTACCAACCTACTACATTATTGTCTACATAATCATTACATTGTTGCAGACCTTGCAGTAGCAAGTTCCTTAAAAATTCTTATGTATTAGGCTATGCATAAGATCATAAAATTACCGTAGCTTTAGGCAACTCATCTTAATTAGGTAAATACTACCGATTATTGTAGCTATACACAAGACACTAGCAACAACATAGCCTAACTCTAAGTAAAAAGTATTGGGTTTATTTATTAGTTTGGGATGAAATTTTTATTTTTAGGTAGTGGGTTTTGTAAACTTTACATCATTGCTTTGGGTTAAAACTTAGTTTTTAATATATACAACCGGGTTTCCGATCTCGGTTAGTAATTCCGGGTTTCGCCCGGACCAGACAGGAAACTCCAAATTGCATTTTTGGTGAACCGCAGACCGGGCTGGAATATTGTGGTTCAGTCTGGTCCAGTTCCAATCCGATTTTCGGTCTAGATCGGATTTATTCACGCCTCTAATTCTACCCATCTTAGCAAAATAATAAATTCAGTTTAGTAAGATGTAACTTTTTTTTCATAATTTCGACAATTTTTCATAAATAGTATTGAAAAAAAATTAAATTTTTTCGAAAATTCGAACATTAGTATATAAAAATAATTAATAATTCTAAAACAAATAAAATATTTTTGAGAAAATATCGAAGACAAAACGAATTCAATACCAACTAAAAATATGTTTTCGGAAATCATCCGAAATTATTAAAAATATTCGTTCCTAAAAAAATTTGATCCTAAAAAAATTCAAATGTATTAAATATTATAATAAACACACTATACTCTATAAAATTCCTACTAAAATCAAAAATAAGGAGGAGCTTGTTTTTCTTACAAAAAATCTTTTACTAGACGCCTAAAACTTGGATTGGCACAAGAGGCCAATAAAAAACCCCAAACTCTAATACCACTTTATAACGCCATAATAATTCTCTCCATCTTAAAAATCATTTGCCAAATAAAACACATATAAATATAGAAGTATTAGCGCCCATGTGAAAAAAGTTTCAGTTATTCATAGATTTGAAGCAAAAATAATTAAGTAAAGTACTTCAAACCTTTTGTTCAATACTAAAGAAATTAAAGTCAATCTTTCAAAAAAATTATCATTAAAGTCAAACTTAAAAGTCAAAACAAAGTCAAACTTAAACCAAAACAGTAAAATAATATATAGATCCAACTAAATCAAATAAACCAAATGTTTAATTTGAAAACGAATCAACACTAAAATAACATTACCTCGCCTAATAGTTTTTTCAAGCTCCCAATGGATGCATCATTAACTTAAACTTATAGTAATAAACATTCTATATATTAAGAACTGCTCGTCAATAATGGGTCATCACAAGATCAATAAGACAAGGACATGGTCGATATACAAGAAAGCACGTAATCAGCAAAGCTAAGTTTATACATGAATAATAAAATACAACATTCTATACCATGACATTGATAATAAAATAGAGCATACGTGCATAATAATATATTACTATATTATTTAACTCCTAAGACAAGAGTCTAAATTAAACTTTAGTACACAACAGCATAATGTATTTACTAATTGAATAACCAATGGAACAAGCTGTCAAAATACGAAAGGCGCGAATATGTGCTCCCCAAGGACCCCGACCTACGATTTCCTAATAATAAAAAGAATAGGATATACGTTAATCATTCGGTCCCACCTAAAGTCCTGGGCTACCACCATGTACTCCAATTCAAATTGTTCAATACAACATGCACAAATCCAAAGTTTTTATTGGTCATTCACTTTCACTTTATTAGATAATATTATAACAAGTCTTGGACTAAAATAAAACAACAAAGACAAATCATGGATACGTCAACTTCCAATTTTTATCTTAAAGTTGAATTAGTGATCAAATAATACCAACTGACTAACCATTTATTACTTTATTATATTATATTATTTGACTAAAATCAACAACCAACCAATAGTCATACGTACAATTCCAATATTTGCTAAACAAAGCCCTCGGTGCTTGTAAAGTAAATAATAGTACCAAAGGGAATAAACATGAACAATAACTCATGATCGAACATCCAACAATAATTATTAATCCCTCACATGAATTAATAAATAAAATATTTCCTTTTCGCATGCTTGTATCAAACATCAATACAATCATGTAATAAACAATTAGGCAACATATTTCATACAACGACATAAACATGTAATTTCATTTCACATAAACCACATATGAACTAAAATATGTTCTCTACACATAATACTATACCAAATCCTTAGCCTTATATAAACATGATACTAGTCAATGACACATAGGCATGTACGTGCCTAGTGTAGAGAAATCTCGAAGCCACTTGCACAGTCTCAAAAATCAACTAGGGGGTAAGTAATTCAACCTCTCCTATGAATAAATAATCAAAATTTTCCAACATAAATATGCTATTAAATATTTAGACAGCTATTTTAATAAAAACCTCAAAAACATGTTCTAAATTAGTTTTAAAGGTTGAAGTTTCAATTTTTTCATAAACCCTAATAATTATACTTAAAATTGATAGGCTAAAGCCGTATCACCTATTCAAAGATAAATCATAGAGTCTTCTAACAATATTAGTCAAGGGAAGTAGGGTCGAGTCCACAGGGAGACAGAGTTTCTATGTTGATATTCGATTAAATAACTTCTTTAGTTGAATTCAGATATGAAAAACTAAACTAATAATTAAACTAGAGAAAGATGGGAATTAAACCGTGATTTAACTATGGAATAAAAGTCTGGGGTATTAGTTCGATCCACCATACTTATACCAATCAAAGGGGTTTAACTACTACCAAAACCTAGGTCAAGAGTCGAGGGATTAGAGCATGTGTGAGCTATGGTTAAGTCTCAACGCTCATAGTTCAACATACGCCGCTTGTTTACTAACGTAATCAAAACTACTGGTGTGTCCTAGGCCTCAAATCGTAAGACGGGTCAGTACGAACAATTATTAACCACAAGCAATCAATAAAATTGGCCACTCACATTAATTACTAATCAAGAACAAACCACGCCACAATCACTCTAATCAAGCCCTAGAAATCAATAACAATCTAAACAACAATCATGGTATAAACATGGCTTCCATCTCTAATACCCTAGAAAAAGATCTACTCAGACATGATTAAACTAACAATACTAATTCGAATAAGAAACCTAACAATTGCATCATAAATTAATCAATAACTAAACTACAATAATTGAGAAATAATAACCAAGGCAATAAGAGAGAAGATTACCAATTGACTGAAAGCAATAACTTTAATTGAAACGAACAAAGGTTTGATCTCCTCTACACTGATAAACTAACTAAAACGCTCTAAAAACTCTCTAAACGTGTTTAAGATGATGAAAGATCCTTGTAAAAATTTAACAAAAGATTATTTATATTAACCTAAGAAAGCAAGTAAAATAAGACGGAAAAACGAAAATTGCCCCTCTGTGTCTTATGCCCGATCGGGAAAGGGCCGCCTGATCGGGTTTGGGGAACTCAGCAGCAGCATAAATCATCACGTCCACCCGATCGGGGCCGAAACCCTGACACTCGATCGGGCAAGGCTGCCCGATGCCATCGGCCTGGCCAACTTCCTCTTGTAAACCTTCAGAATCTCAAAAATAGCCAAGTATTGTTCCTCCCAATGCGATTGGGCAAGGGAGCCCGATCGGGCCAGAAATCTGCTGAAAATGGTTGAGAAAATCGACGCCCGTCTGTTGACCAATACCATCGGGTCAAGCCTAATTTGGGCTGCTTCTTAGCTTGGCTTTAGACGCAAAGTTCTTCGAGAATTCTTCTTCTTAAGAGGCTCAAATACAATCTCGAGACCTCCTATATGCCTCAAAACTTCTCCGCTACAGTGTGGTGGTCAGAATGACATAAAATAGAGAGTTTTTCTCTAAAACCTGCAAAATGATATTATACAACTATATCGAAATAGTTAGCATAAATGGCTCCTAAGAGCGTCAATATCGCACATTTTAGCTTGTAAAACAAGAGAAAAACTCTATATGAAATCATTACATCATATTCCCCCAAGCTAAACCTTTTCTTGTTCTTAAGCAAACAAATCATGCGAACTAACATATGATTGTCTCACCCCAATAAGATAGAAAGAATTCGGCTCAAAAAATTCAGTTAGACTCAAGACTAGTCCGGCAGGCAAGCATCATCATCAGTCCATCATATCAAACCAACAATCAATCAATGTGCATAGCAATCCACAAGGTCATATGCGCATCCCGCAAATATTAAGAGGGTTCTCACATGGAGGTCACTCAACTCTCAATTTTTGTGGCAGACAAAAGATGTGCCTGGTCGCTCACCTAACCCATCCCATAATTACCCTTACCAACTCACACCACTTGTGTGTTTAGAGGGTTGCATGTAACACTTAACCTATTCAGTCGACTCACAAATATCAAATATTCCACGGGATTGGGACAAAACTTCATATCAATCTAACAAATGCAATGCAACAAGGATCATGAGGTCTTTTCAAGGTTGTAGCGTGGCTTAGGTGAAGGGTGTGGAGAACTTTGGGAGATGTGGTGGTATAGCCAACCTACAGGAGCATAAACATCAAAATTCTAAGAGGTCAATGTGACCTATCAACTCCGCAAATCATCACCCAAAATATAACTAACTCGGTAGTACTCTAATAGACCACACTTCTTTTTTCTTTCCTTTTCACTCATTTTCTATTTTCATTATTTGAAACATTCGAGGAATTCTTCTTTTTGGTCATAATTCATTCTTTTTTTTTCTCAATGTTAAATTTTTAAAATCTTGGCACTATGAGCTTTTATAACCAATAAGCTCCTCAAATAACAAATAGCCAATAACCATAAAACGCTGAAACTCATCTATAACGAAACAAAATCACTACTAATGCTCCCCCAAGCTAGGCTTAGGACAATATCATGCAAGGAAAAATGGCTTGTAATGTGGGTATGATCATATACAAGCAAGAAAGGCTCAGACGGGCTAGAGGTGGTATAATGTTATATATGTGGCTTTGCGGCTCAGACAATCAAAAAGAACGCCTCAATCATTTCAAGTATGCATGCTTGCTAGAAATCAAGAAGTAAAGAACCAATGCCAAGATCAATGCTATAGTGAGGAACTACACACAAAGAAGGAAAGACGGGATGAAAATAGGCATCCATAGGCTCAAAAACTCACAGTCTAACCAACTTAGTTTCACATTCAGCGCAAATGTCACAGGCATCATGCAGGCAAGGGTCATATAATGTCGGAGATCAAATCAAAACCAATGAATTCTCAATGCCAAGCCATCAAATTCATGAATCCAAAACATTTCGAAAACATCAATGGGGCACAGGGACACAATCATATAGTTCAACATGCACTAATCAGCTTAGAATCTTTTTCATTTTTCAAACTTTTTAAAAGCAATAAAGTATCCTATCAAAGCATTGAATTTATCCTATAAAGGTGTAAATCTATACTAAAAAGCAGTAAAAGGGAAGGAGTATACATACAGAGAGAGATCATCCCCCAAACTAAACGAGGCAATGTTCTCATTGCAACGAGGAAGAGAAAAAAGGGCAAGGGCATCAATCGCCCATATCAGTGTCAGTGTTTCCACCGAAGAAGCTACCACCTGACATGTCACCACCCGAACCATCACCAGCATATCCACCCATACTAGTGCCAAACCCACTAGTACCTGCATCAAAACCACCACCAAAACAACTAGCACCTGCACCAAAGTCCACTAAAGAGACAGTCGTGGTGCAGTATCCTCCTCCACATCCTCCGCCATCCCCTCAGACTCAAAAACTGGCGGGCCATAACTAGGGCGCCACTGGTACCACGAAGGGTGCCTAGTGGACTACTCAACAATGTGGCGCCTGCAAAAATCATCATATAGAGGATTGACGGGCTAAAGTCGTATCACCTAATCAAAAGTAATCCTAAAGTCCTCTAACAAATGGTAGTTAGGGAAGTAGGGTCGAATCCACAAGAAACAGTGTTCCTTTCCTAATTATCGGTCAAATCTAGATTATAGGGAACAATATTGTTGGCAATTATACTAAACTAGACTATAACTATATGAAGAATCAACAATATTTCGGGATGAAACACAACAATCAATAATTAATAATGCAGTTAAATAGGTTGATTTGCTCTCTCGAGTCGAAATCACCCATAGAATGATATTAACAGGCTCTCGCAATTTATTAATATCAACTCTACCTATTGAAACTAGTCTTAATATCAAGTTTATACCTATCGGTGCATAACCTAATATATCAACACTATAACAATTAAATCTGGCCAAATTGGATTGTATAGAAATAAAAACATTCAATAGGAATCAACATACATCATCAAAAATCAATACTTTATAAACATCCCTTCATAATTGATCATGGATCCCCTTAAACCCTAGAAATAGACTACTCAATCATAATTCGGGAAAACATATTCATAATGATATAAGAAATATGAATTTATAATCAAGACTTGAATAGAAATGATAAGAGAAGAGAAAGAATACCAATAGTAGAACCAATCTTCCAAAATCAAAGCTTCAATTGAAAATTCAATGTAAAATTGGGGAAAAAGGGAAACTAGGGTTCTTGAGTAATTGATAGAAAAAGAGTTCTCATCAAAAATGAATTAATGATAGAAAATAAGATAGAAAAAAAATAAAATTTTCCTTGAGTCCTTATACCTTTCTATTTTCAAAACCAACTAGAAAAATAGAGCTAAAATCGTCAAAAGATAAGGCCTTATTCGACTAAAGCTACACTGAATAACCGCGAGCGCGGGTTTATATCCTGCAAAACAGCGTCAACTTGCAAAGCCATATCTCACAAACTATAAGTCGTATTGGGGCGTGTGATACACCGTTGTAAAGATTTTCAAGTCTAGTTTCAAACCCCACTTGAATCACTCAATGCCGATCTCTGGATAATGCGTTATGATCAAAAGAGTACACGTGACTCAATTTCCATACTTCTTTTAACATGTTTACGCTACTTTTGGGTTGCAATTTAACTAAGATTCCATTTGGACTTCTCATTTGACATAGCTCCTTCCTATATGATCCTCATGCTTAATATTGTCCTATAATACTCCAATTGTGTTCTTAATACCGGAAAACTATTAAAAACATCAAAAACACACACAAGAGTAATATTTTCTCAACTTTATAAGTAACTATATGCAATTATGGACTAAAATGCAACTAAATAAGTCCTAAAATGTAACCTAAATGCATCATGAAAGACCTATATCAATATTATTCATCAAGGATAGAGAGAGAAATGTTGATCCTCTGCCAAGGTATCGACACGCGTGCCTATAGTATCCACACGTGCATAGAGCGAGTCAATGTGAGCACCATAGCCCTGGAGTGTGGCGATGTTCTCATTGACTCGTTCCTCGATTCTCCCCATGCCGGCCTCCATACGACCTAAAGTTGACATCATGGCTGTAAAATCAAAAGAATAAGGAGGGGGAGGGGGAGCAGAGGTAGAGGGCCCCTCGTCAATAATGGGCATCATACGCCGATGATAGGAACGGCTCGGGGGCTCGGGAGTAGGAACAGCTAGATGAACACCCTCAATGGGAAGAAGGTAGTTGTCCTGATCTAGTCTCAAACGGGCTCTGGGTCGGGGATTTGAATGGATTTCTTAGACTTTATGCGCCACCGAAATTTTTGATTTGGGAGGTGCTGGAGGATCTTGAGGGTGTCTAGGTAGGTGATGTCGATGAGGTTAGGGCCGTGGACAGGGTTGAGTGTGGACTCATCAAAAGCGGCGATTTGCCCAGCATATAAAGTAATCAACCCCCCATTCACTAGCCGTCTAGGGGTCCAGTTTCCGTCCTCACGACGGTTGGGCAGCAAGTTCACGATACGCTCGAACTGTAGGGCAACATGGTGGGCCAGGTTATAATGGAAGTGATTTCTAGTGCCCTTAGAAATATAGCTACCAATCGCAATCAATTCATCTCCCTGACTAAGTGACCCTCATAACGGCCTAACAAAGTCTGAGCCATACATTGGATCCATATACTGAAGATGCAGTGGTCGAAATTGACCCAATGGCATTTCTAAATGTCAAAAGGCTCGGGGTCCCCTGTGAGAGCAAGGTAGACATTGGCCATATGAAAATTTTCAGGCGGATAGTAGTCCCCCCGTATAATAAGTCTAAGCACCACAACAAACTCCCTAAGGGTCAAGGTGTAGTCTTGGTTGAGCAATCGGAAGTGTACATGGGCAACTGGCCAAGCTTGGGGCTTGGTCAGACTGAAACTGTTGTAAAATTCAAACACCAAAGCAACATAGGTGTTCACATGAACATTATAGAGACTTTCCATACCAACAGCTTTCATAAAATCTTTAAAATCATCAACAATTCCTAACCTAGCAAGTAATTCAATATCTAAGAAGCGAGTAGGAAGTACCTCACGCTTCTTAAAGCGTATAAATTTCTTTCTGTGCTCATCATCCCGAAATATGATGTTAGGAAATTGCTCGTCCCTTGGAACCGGTGGTGGTGGTGGTGGAGGTGGTGGAGTAGCCTCTCTTCTACATCTGGAGCCTTCACCCCTGAGTAACCGTCTAACTTTGCTTGCCATGCTTGATTTTTCGACCTTTAAACCTCTTGCTCACACAAAATGGAAGGAAATGGTGAAGTGAAAATATTGAAGGAAGTGAAATTTTGTGGGTGGAAGATGGGGAAAAGGGAATGAAAGGATAAAAGGGGGGTTTTATGGAGTTGGGAAGGAAAAAGATGAAGAATGAAGGAAGAAAGGTGGAGCTTTAATGGAGGTTGAGGGTTAGGGTTGAGTTGGGGAAGATGAAGATGAGGAGAGAGAATGAGAGAAATATAAAAGTAGTTGTGTGATAATGAGTGGCAAAGGTGAGTCTTATTCGGCTTAATCAGTCCGCTGAACCATTGTCCGATCGGGCAACGGCTACCCGATCCGATAGGGCGAACAATTTTTATCAAGGTCTGTAATGTTGTCGCGCTGCCCTATCGGGCGAGGCATCGGGCATCCAATATTCCATCAGGTGCCAGGGTTTCGTACCCGATCGGGCGTTCCTTGCCCGATGACATCAGGTGAAACATCCTTTTTAATCATCTGAATATTGTTCATCCACCCGATCGGGCACAATGTCGGGCATATTATTTTGCATCGGGTGCCAGGGTTTCGTAACCGATCGGGCGAAGCCTGCCCGATGCCATCAGGTGATTCTCTTTTCCTCTTCTTCCTCAAAATTTGTGCTGACAGGTTAGAAACACTCGTAACCCCATCGGGCGAGCTACTATTCAGCAAGTAGCTCGCCTATTTTCAAAACTTGGTGCGACTGGGGCTCAAATTTCTCTTCAGTTGGTATATCTGCACATAAAAACACAGGATCTAGATGCACATTGGTACCCTAACACTCTCTCACACTCCTAAAACTTACAAATCAAAGAAAAAGAAAAGCTATCTAAGGAATGCGGGTTGCCTCCCGTAAAGCGCTAGTTTATAAAGGTCCCGCACGACCATATTACATGTCTAGTCAGATGAATCAAGTGGAGAGGGGCCGAAGCAAATCTCCTCCACACAACCAACGAAGGCACCCTCATGGTACAGCTTCAGACGTTGTCCATTTGCCTTAAACTTCTCACCTTTTTTATTAAGGACCTCGATGGCACCATGTGCTTTCACATCAGTCACCTCGAATCGAGACTTAAGCTTTCCAGGGAATAGCCTCAACCTGGAATTGAACAATAGAACCTTGTCACCGACTCTAAACTCTCTCTTTCCAATCATCTTATCATGCAACTTCTTCGTTTGCTCCTTATAGAGCTTGTGGTTCTCATAAGCATCTAAACGGAACTCATCCAACTCATTAAGTTGAAGAAGTCACGCTTCACCTGCAGCTGTCAAATCAATGTTAATCTCTTTGACCGCCCACGCAGATAAATACTCCATTTCCACTGGAAAATGGCAAGCTTTGCCATAAACAAGTCGATAAGGGGTGGTCCTCAAGGGAGTCTTAAAAGCAGTGCGGAGCGCCCAAATAGTATCATCAAGTTACTAAGACCAATCTTTCCTAGCTTTTGTGACAACTTTCTCAAGAATCCTCTTTATTTTCCTATTCGACACGTCTACCTGACCACTAGTCTGGGGTGGTAGGCTAGACCGACCTTGTGGGTGACTCCATGTTTCTTCAAGAGGTCCTTAAAAGTACTCTTATGGAAATGAGAACCTCCATCACTAATGACAACACGAAGGACACCAAAACGGGAAAAAAATATCTTTTTGAACATCTTCATCACAACCTTAGAATCATTGGTTGGTGATGCTATAGCTTCTACCTATCTAGTCACATAGTCGACAACCACTAAAATATACCTATTCCCACAAGAAGTAGGAAAGGGGCCCATAAAAACAATCCCCCACACATCAAAGGTTAGACTTCTACAATCCCACTCTGTGGCATCTCTTGCCTTTTAGAAATATTACCCGTCCTCTGACAAGAATCACAAGATAAACAAAAGGTACGAGCATCTTTAAAAATAGAAGGCCGGTAAAAACCACTATGTAAGACTCTAAATCCAGTCTCTTGAGACCCTAGATGGCCACTAGAGGGCATACTATGACACAGTATAGCAAAATCCCTTCCATTTCCCAATCAGGAATACAACGACGGAACATTCCGTCAGAGCATTTCTTATAGAGAAAGGGGTCCTCCCAAAAGTACCTCTTAGCATCATGATAACATTTTTTTCGTTGCTGATATGTAAGGTTGGGAGGATGAGAACCACTAATACAGTAACTAGAAAAATCAACATACCAAGGAGATTTAGAGGAAACAGAAAACAAGTGATCATCGGGGAAATAATCATCAATAGGAGAGTCGGAAGACAATTCTAACCTCAACTTGGAGAGATGGTCTCACATTCTCCGCACCCTTCTTGTCCTTAATCTCTAAGTCGAACTCTTGCAGCAAAATAATCCACCTGATCATTCTAGGCTTGGCCTCCTTCTTGGCCATCAAGTACTTCAAATCAGCATAGTCAATATGTACTATCACTTTCGAACCTATCAAATAGGTCCGAAACTTGTCTAATGCATAGACTATAGCCAACAATTCCTTCTTTGTCGTCGCATAATTAACTTGGGTTGGATCCAAGGTCTTACTGGCATAGTGAATGACATGGAGTAACTTATCTTTCCTCTGACCAAGTACTTCCCTTATAGCATAGTCACTAGCATCACACATGATCTCAAAAGGAAGATGCCAATCAGGGTGCTGTATAATAGGGGCAATAATCAATGCTGTCTTAATCCTGTCAAAAGACTCCAAACAAGCATCAGTAAAATCAAACGTGGCACCCTTAAGCAACAATTGAGTGAGGGGTTTTGCAATTTTCGAAAAATCTTTTATAAATCTGCGATAAAATCCCGCATGACCAAGAAAACTTCTCACTCCTTTGATATTCATTGGAGGGAGGAATTTCTCAATCACCTCAATTTTTGCTCTATCCACTTGGATGCCACGCTCAGAAATCAAGTGACCCAATACAACACCTTCATTCACCATAAAGTGACACTTCTCCCAATTAAGCACAAGATTAGCCTCTACACATCTTTAAGAACTCTAGAAATATTATGCAGGGAAACATCAAAATCAGACCCATAAACACTGAAATCATCCATAAAAACTTCCATGATATTTTCGATGAAATCAGAGAATATGGCCATCATACAGCGTCGGAAAGTAGCAGGGGTGTTACACAATCCAAATGGCATCCTACGACATGCGAAGGTGTCATAAGGACATGTAAACGTAATCTTTTCCTGATTGTCTGGATAGATGGGGATTTGGAAAAAGCCAGAATATCCATCCAGATAACAGAAAAAGCAATGTTTGGCTAGCCTTTCGAACATCTGATCAATAAAGGGGAGGGAGAAGTGGTCCTTCAGAGTGGCATTGTTAAGTCTACGATAGTTAATGCACATACGCCACCCTAGGACAGTCCTAGTAGGGATTAAATCACCCTTTTAATTTTTCACAACAGTGGTTCCCCCCTTCTTAGGAACCACTTGCACAGGATTGACCCACTTAGAGTCACCAATGGGATAAATGATCCATGCATCTAACAACTTCATTATTTCCTTCTTCACTTCCTCTTGCATGTTAGGATTCAAACGTCTTTGGGGTTGAATGCAAGGGCGATGATTCTCTTCCACATTAATAAGATGCATACAAAAATCAGGAAAAATGCCCTTCAGATCATCCATACTATACCTTATAGCCTTCTTGTGCATACGAAGCATTGTAAGCAAATTTTTCAATTGGCTATCTGTGAGTGTAGTACTAACAATCACAGGACATTCTTCCTTGTCATCAATAAATGCATACTTCAAATGAAAGGGGAGTGGTCTAAGTTCTACCTTTGTTAGCTGAGGTGTAGAGGTAGAGCATACACTTTCCATAACCACATCTTGTCCCTTTTAGGCATTAGGGCCCTCTAAATCAGCAAGGCAGGCATCGACTTCAGTATCGACGCTTGATGAATCTTCCTCAGTCAATGCTACCTCCAATGGGTCAGCATCACATATATGCTGAAATGAAGACAACACAGCTTTGTGTACAACATCAATCCTACAACAAGATTCTTCAAGCATAGGAGACTTCATAGCATTGGTTAGTTTAAATGTAACAGTTTTATCACCAACACTCAAAGTCAAAGACCTAGACTTGACATCTATAATAGCACCAGCACTGCACAAAAATGGTCTACCCAATAAAATAGGAATTTGGGCATCCTCTTCCATATCTAACACAACAAAATCCATAGGGATGTAAAACTTTCCCACCTTAACAGGGACGTCTTCTAAAACACCTAGAGGGTATTTTATAGAATGGTCAGCCATCTCCAAAGTAATTTAAGTGCACATAAGTGCCCCCATGTTCAGTTTCTTACAGACAGACAATGGCATGACAGACACAGGTGCACCTAAATCACATAAAGTTTTATCAATAAATAATGCACCTACATGACATGGGATAGAAAAGCTACCAGGATCTTTCAATTTAGGTGGAGATTTATTTTGCAAAACAGCACTACACTCTTCAGTTAGAGCAACTTTATCTACCCCACCAAAATCTTTCTTTTAGTTAGCATTTCGTTCAAAAACTTGGCATAAACAGGTACTTGAGAAATAACTTCAGTGAAAGGGACCGTTAGCTCAAGGTTCTTGACCATAGCCAAGAACTTACCAAGTGATCTACTTTGGACTTTTGCATTCTATGAGGGAAAGGTAGCCTTGGTGTAAAAGGCATTTCAGAAACCTTTTCGTTCTTCTTCCCTGTCTGTTCAACTTCCTCAAATAGTTCGACATCATACGTCGAACTCTTCTCCAAATCTTCCTATACTACCACCTTCTACTTTCTAGGAGCAGCATCATCATCAATGGGCGTAGGAGGAGCAGCATAAGCAGTGCCGCTAGGGAGTGTGACGGCATTTGCTTGCTCTTTCTGAGTAGGTTGCCCAGGCAATAATCCTTGCTGCCTCTGAGCATTGTTCCCTGCCAATTGGGCAATCTGAGTCTCAAGGATCTTTGTGTGTTTCTCTTGAGCTCTTTGTGTCTCCTCATTGGTTTTCTGCATTGCTAGCATCAGCTTCATCAGTTCAGATGTAGTAAGCTCTTGTGGGGATACATTTTGTGGTGCTGGCTAATAGGAATTTTCTTGGGTAGGTCTTTGAAAACCAGGGGGATTTTGAGAATTCCCTTGGTTATGGTAGCAATTGGTTTTGGGTGATTTTGTGGAGGCTGATAGGAATTTTGTGGTTGTTGGTAGTTGTTTTGTGGAGGGTGAGGGTTTTGCACATTGGTACTGCAATAGGAGAGAAGCGGGTTGTCACTCCAACCAGGATTGTATGTGTTAAGGTAGGGGTTATTCGGTTATCTTCGCTGAAAGGCATTCACCTATTCCATCTGAATCTGACTGAACTAATAGTCGTGGCCAAAGTGACCCTGAATACCACACACCTCGCAGTAAGATGAGGTGATGGGTGCAACTGCTGACATGTCATTTATACTCATAGGCGGAGGTGTCGAACTAGAAGGCTTCAATGCGTCAATTTTCTGATTCAGTTGCGCCATTTGTGATGCAATTAATGAAATGGCGTCAACATCAAGTACCTTCTTAGTATGACTCCTAGATGAGTAGTGATCATTGGAAACAAGATTGGCTAGGAAGTCATAACCTTCATCAATTACCTTATCCGCCTGCAGACGAATCAATAGTACTCTTCGTCTGAGGCTGCAAACCATGGTAGAAAGTCTGTGTCAGAAACCACTTGTCCATATTATGATGTGGGCACTCCCTCTGTAAGTCTCTGAATCTAGTCCATGCTTCCCTCAATGTCTCATCTGGCTCTTGGGAAAACTTAGCGAACTTATTCCTGATGTCTGTTGTCTTTGTGGAAGGGTAATATTCTTTGAGGAACGCAGAAGAAATCCTCGACCATTCTGTCTCAGTGATGTCACTAAACCACCGCTGAGCTTTGTCTCTGAGTGAAAACTCGAACAACATGACTTTCAACTCCTCAGGTGTGACTCCTTGATGTTTAACAGTCCTACAGAGTTGTTGGAATCCTTGCAGATGGTTAGCCGGATCTTCAGTAGGATGCCCACCAAACTGATTTTGCTGCACCATGTTGATGAGTACATGCTTGATCTCGAAATTATTTGCAGCTATGGTGGGCATTTGTGGAAAAGTGAGTATGCCTTCAAGATTAGGCACCCCATAAGACTTCAGTGACTTCGCCATTGGTGGCGAAAAAGTCATTGAATCGAATTTCTCTTGTTCGAACTCTGTTCTAAGGTCCAGAAGTATCGCTTCCGTATCGGGATCTCCAGGGAATATATGAGTTTTCTTTTTGCACCTGGACATAAAAGAGAAACAACAAGATAACTGTGAGAATGGCCTCAATTGGAATGGGAGGTTCCAATGAGGCAAAAAGAAGTACGCTAATTAATCAAATAAAAACTAGAAAACTAGCCGTCTCCCCGGCAACGGCGCCAAAATTTGATAGGCTAAAGTCGTATCACCTATTCAGATATAAATCCTTGAGTCCTCTAACAATAAAAGTCAAGGGAAGCAGGATCGAGTCCACAGGGAGACAGAGTTTCTATGTTGATATTCAACCAAATAACTACTTCGGATGAATTCAGATATGAGAAACTGAACTAATAATTAAACTAGAGAATGGGAATTAAACCGTGATTTAACTATGGAATAAAAGCCTAGAGTATTAGTTCGGTTCACCATGCATATACCAATTAAAGGGGTTTAACTACTACCAAAACTTAGGTCAAGAGTCGAGGGATTAGAGCTTGTGCTGAGCTATGGTTAAGTCTCAACGCTCATAGTTCAACATACGTCGCTTGTTCACTAACGTAATCAGAACTATTGGTGTGTCCTAGGCCTCAAATCGTAACAAGGGTCTGTACGAACAATTATTAACAACAAGCAATCAATGAAATTGGCCACTAACATTAATTATTAATCAAGAACAAGACACACCACAATCACTCTAATCAAGCCCTAGAAATCAATAACAATCTAAACAACTATCATGGTATAAACATGGCTTCCCTCTCTAATACCCTAGAAAGGGATCTACTCATACATGATTAAACTGACAATAATAATTCAAATAAGAAACCCTAACAATTGCATCATAAATTAATCAATAACTAAACTAAAATAATTGAGAAATAATAACCAAGGCAATAAGAAAGAAGATTACCAATTGACTGAAAGCAATAACTTTAATTGAAACGAACAAAGGTTTGATCTCCTTTACACTGATAAACTAAGTAAAATGCTCTAAAAACTCTCTAAAAGCGTTTAAGATGATGAAAGATCCTTGTAAAAATAAACTAAAGAGTATTTATATTAACCTAAGAAAGCAAGTAAAATAAGACTAAAAAACGAAAATCGCCCCTCCGTGTCTTTTGCCCGATCGGGCGGCCCTTTGGACCGTGTCTATGGAACTCAGCAGCAGCAGCATAAATCATCACGTCCACCCGATCGAGGCTGAAACCCTGACCCCCGATCGGGCGAGGCTGCTCGATACCATCGGGCCAACTTCCTCTTGTGAACCTTCAGAATCTCAAAAATAGCCAAGTATTGTTCCGTCCGATGCGATCGGGCCAGAAATCTGCTGAAAGTGGTTGAGAAGATCGACGCCCGATCCTGTTGCCCGATGCCATCGGGTCAAGCCTAATCTGGGCTGCTTCTTAGCCTGGCTTTAGACGCCAAGTACTTCGAGAATTATTCTTCTTAAGAGGCTCAAATACGATATCGAGACCTCTTGCATGCCACATGACTTCTCCGCTATAGTGTGGTGGTCAGAATGACAGAAAATTGAGAGTTTTTTTCCCTAAAACCTGCAAAATGTTATAAAACAACCAAACCACAACTATATCGAAATAGTTAGCAAAAACGGCTCCTAAGAGCGTCAATATCGCACATTTTAGCTTGTAAAACAAGGGGAGAACTCTATATGAAATCATTATATCAAAAATTCATACCTTTAAAACCCTAAACATCATTAATCCAATATCGAAAACTCAATTTCTATGTAAAGCATTAAATGTGAAATTATATCTATCACTTTATAATAACTTAATAATCTAAAAATATGATTTAAATAAATAAAGTTACTAACTTTAAATTATGAACATCAAAAAGAAAAACATAGGGAGAGAGAGGGTGGGCCGGTGGATGGAAAAGGAAGAGGATGAGGAGTAGGTAGTAGCGGATTAATCCTGGGGCGCTGTTTGATAGCAGTTGACGGCGGGGTTGGTGGCCGACTAGGTGAGGTGGTCTGGTAGTCTGGACGAAGGGGTCAGGCGGACAATGAGAGAGAGAGAAAGAGGGGAGGGGCAAGAGTGAGAGAGAGAGATATTTATGAGGGTGGGGTTGAATGAAAATTATGAAATGAGGGAGTACTTATAGGTTTCTTTCTCTAATACTACTAGGAATCCTAATGTGCTTTGAAATCGATAGATAGCCATGAAAATAGAGATGGGCTCCGAAACTCTTTTTAAAACTATTTTAAGCAACAACCCAACTCTCGCTAAAAATAATCTGATGACATCTTAAAAGTCTAACTTCCCAATGGTTTGACTTCTTAACGTATAAAATAAATTTTAACTTCTTGAAATAGTCAATATTAGAAATTTAGTTATTTAATTACTAAAAATGCTCATAAATATATTTTAAATATATTTATAAAACTCTTAAAAACATTAGGGTGTACATCTAATCCCCATATCTTCTAAGTCTTAACAACTTTTAAAGTGTCTTTGGTTTGTTTTGGATATTTATGAGTGTTCCCAAAATAAAGTCACATAAATTCTTTTAATGTGCATTACATCCAAATTGTGGTGCAAAAGAAGGATTTTCTGTAGGAATGTTTAAAAAATACTATTCTTGTTCCAATTGTCTTCCCTCTCCTCGTGATCTATGTTGATCTTATGAGTTGGATCATTAGGAAACGTCATGTTTTCAAGGTCTTAAAGTTCTTGAAGAATTTCATCAATGGAATAAGGATCCAGAGGTCAATCATGCTCATTTCGCCATCAAAAAAATGTTTTTGTTTTCGCCATTTATGTTATGGATATAAGTAGCTTCAGTGACCCATATAGCAGAATTTGCCACAACTACTTAGCCACTTAGAACGTGTTAAGACAAGAAGGGAAAGCTAACTCCCTTTATTACTCCAACCCGATAACATTTCATATGCTAGAAAATCATTAATCGTCCAGAACAAAGCAACATGTATCCGAAATGACTTTTTGATGTTGTATCAAAAGTTTTAACACTAACTTCCCATAACTCTGCCACAAGAGGTTACAAGTATACATCAATAGCGTTCTCGGGACCCTTAGGCCTAGGAATTAACATTGAAAAGAATTAAAATTAGTTTGTTTTACGCACATCTTAGGGGGTAGATTATAAGGACAAGCACAACAGACCAAATATTATGTGATATTTTCCCAAAAATTCGCAAATGATTGAAAACCATCACTAGAACGACCAAGTCTTATATTTCGAGGGTCAGAAGAAATATAATGATGTTCCTCATCAAAGAAATCCTACGCTTCACCCCGTGATGGATGTATCATTATAGCTTCATCATCTTTCCTCTTGTTATGATGATGCCATGCCATTAAAGAAGAAGTCTTCGAGCACATATATAACTTTTGCAACCTTGGTTTCAAGGGGAAGTAACGTAGTGTCGTATGTGGTATATCTTTACCATTGAGTTTGCACTTGTCTTCTCAGTTTGGTTATTAGTCTTCTGCCTAGATGCAACACATACCTTCAAAACCTCTAAAGTATGATCCTCCTTCCAATACCACATGTTGTTGTTGACACATGCATCGATTTATTGCCAAATAAATTCTTGATCTTTTTCTGCTCATGACATGAATCCAGTAACTCTTATTTACTTGGAAGGAGGTGCTTCTTTACTAACTCTAAAACTATATTAAAAGACTCATTTCTAGCGTCCAAGAGTCTTGATAGACTACGCCAAAAATATGAAAGTATAGCGATTTTTACCCATATAAGACAGCGCTTTGAAGAGTTGTAGAATAGTGGTGTTGGAAAAACGTTCTAATAAGTTTCAAAAGCTTTTTTGCGATTTGCTTAAAATTCATTGACACCGCGTTCAATTATAGTGCTATAAATTGATTTTTCAATTATTATATAATGATTACCTTTTCAAATTGAAAAAAAGCTAGTTCAATACAATAATTTTTCTTATAACTAACTTGATTTGCACGTGAGCTTTCAAAAAATTGTCATTTCTTTCAAAACAAATAAAGTTTGTACAACGAAATATTCATAAACATTATTCAATTCATCTCATAACTCGTGGATGCCACTTTAATCACCAGTTTCAATTATAAGACTATCAATTTGTTCTTGATTGCAGCTTGGAACATTATTGTAATCACCAACCACACGAAGTATAACATAGTTAGTAACAATCAATAGTTATGGAGTGAAAAATAAGTAAGCCCAACTCATTCAATGCTAACAAGAAAACTAAAGTTAATATCTTCTCCCTAGGATCACACCAGAATAATGGATAGAAATTATATGGTAGATTTATATGTTCTATTCATATGATTTATAAGAAAGGTTAAGAGATTTAGGTGATTCCTAGTCCAATAAAAATGTATAAGTAAGAACTTAGAAAAATCAAATGCTTTGAACCCCTACAAGTGAAGAAGCAACTTTGAAATTTGAACATAAGTAATCAAGACACATGGTGTAGATTCTTATCTGCAAAAAAAGAAATATTTTAATTTAATACCCAAATATATCTAATCAATCAACTTATATTGACACGACAGATGCAACACACTTGTGTTGTTCATTTTCTTCATTCAACTCCATATACTATCTATATTATCACTATTGCGTGAACATTTTGATTTTCTTCTTCTCTTCATTTAAGCTCCATTACCCCCCCCCCCTAATGAATTAGACCAATCCAAGCATGCCCTAAATCTTGCGGGTATTGATTTTATGGGATGTGTAATACTGACACCTATTTGTAAAAAGAATCTTTTTTTGCTATGTGCTATATAATTTAAGAACTTTCATAATGCTGAAAACCAATCAGTTAAGCGCCAGAAGGCTTTGGAATTAGAATTTGATCTGCTTGAACTTGGAATTAGAATTTCACCTACTTGAACGTAGAAGTATAGGGTACCCCAAAGATCTTATGATTGCCTAGTCCTAGATATAAACAACCTACTAATGGATTCTTTTTTCACCCCAAGGCTCACCTATATGATGAGCTCGTAAAATTATTCAACCTTAATTTTCATATAATTGAAGTTTTCCTGAGTGCACTCTAATTAGGAATACAACTTGTTGAGCGGAGTACAAGTGAAATTTCCTTCACCTCTTGTAAAACAGAGTTCACAAAGGCATTTGTATAACGTTAACAACCTTTTTCTCTATTAAAAGATAGTGTTTCAACACCATGATGGACACTTATGTGCCTAAAGTTTCACATAGGACTCTTAAATAGAATAAAAATATTTGTGAGATGAAGTAGTAGTTTATGTTTATTGCAAAACTTTACAAGATCCACTATTTGAGACAAACTGAATATTTATAGGGTGAGGGATAAGATGCTAGTCGAAGCCCCGGCTATCCATTCGCCCTATATTCACGTAATCAATAGATGCAAGATTTGTTGGAAAAGAGAGATTGGCGGGTGAAAATTGAACATTGCTATAGGGAGGCGAATTGGGCCGCGGATTAGTTAGCAAACTATGGTGTTACTCTTCAAGAAAAGATGGCCTTTATGCAGGCGATCCCCGAGGACCTTAGTGCCATTTTATTGGAGAACTTGGGCGGCTTTGTACTTCCAAGGATGGTGCCGGAAAATCCTAGTTAGTTTTGCTTTAATTTTGCTTTCAATAAGGTGCTTGGTCACCATTAGTTTGTTCGTATTTCGCTCTTTTGTTATTAGTTTCGTTGTTGTTTGCTTGTTGGGGCCTCCCCCCTATTCTTCACCAAAAACAAAAATAGGGTGAGGGTTTTAACAAAATGTTAATTATATACCCCGTGCCATTTACACAAGTGCACGCCTATCTTTATATTATTAGTTAACATAGTACATTTAATTTTTTCAAATACTTAAGTTAACAATGCTAATCCAAAATTTATTATTATTATTATTATTATTATTATTATTATTATTATTATTATTATTATTATCATTATTATTCAAGAAGTTTAGATTAGCTTCATTAACTCCAAAAGAATACGTACTCACAATGGTTTAAAGGTGAATCCTAAAGACGGCAACAAATAAAATGATAGTGACCATAATATGAAGTTATCTCTCTCTCCCTATCTCTCAATAGAAGAGTTGCACATGTCATCATCCCTCTTTCAATAGCATTATATCCACGTTGTTATCATATACTTCCTCCGTTCTTTAATACTCGCACCATTGAAACAGTTTACGCAACCCAATGCACAATTTAGATGTTAAATATCTTTAATTATACACAATAAAAAATTATGTAAATTAGATTTTAATAATCTATACATTGAGACGAATCTAACAAGATCCCACATGACTATATTTTTTCTTACATATAAGACACAATATTAATTTAAGTGGACATGTGTGAATAGTGTGAAAGATAGAAATGGTGCGACTATTAAAAAACGGAGGAAGTATTAAAAAGTTGTCAGTGTGGAAATTTAACTCACACCCTCAAGTATGGAAGAAAAAGCTTCAACCACACCTCTACCATACAATTATTACTTTTTCATTCAAAATAAAGGGTGATATATGGATGAAAACCTAGAGTTGAGTTGTAACTTTCGAAATACGTACTACCTCAATTGTTTAGTTGTAGCATATTAACTTTTGGCACTAATTATACTTTTCATTTTGAGATCCTTCCATTCTTTATGCGTTAAAATAGACTAAAGGAGGACTTTTTAGATTCATCTTGGTATGAAGTTTCTATATATTAACTTTTAAAAAAAATTATGTATACGCAATTGCATTAGCATTTGAAGTTATGTGTTAGCAAACTTGTCAAGGCTAATTTGTACAACTAAAAAAAAGGAAGAAATATTTTAAATGATTCTTTTTAATGAAATTTTTTACACTAACTAATATTGGAATCTAATACTAATTTTTCCAAAATGACTAGAACTTATTTTCCCCTCGTCTAATCTGAATTGAACTTATCTAGAAATAAGCAGCAAGGTCCTAAAATAAGATGGCCTAAACCTCAAATAGAAAAAGCAAGACAGTCTAAAGTCATTAATTTCAGCAGAAACTCAATTTTAAAAAAAATAGATTTCCTCAACATTAACACGTACAAAACTCAGAACCTGATCAGAATTGGGAACATGCAGCCTAGAAATATGATCGTATCACACAGTCCTCTACAGATCAGGTGACCTCCTAACACATATTGCCGGCTAAGAACCAATCTGAATCTCAAACCACTAACTTAGTCTCTTCCGTTACTTGTGGAAAAAATTCGTCAAACTTGAAGCTTTTTGCAACTTCAAAGAAGTGGGCAACTGCTTCCTCTGGTGTTCCGACAAGAACACCGTGTCCAAGATTTAAGATGTGACCCCTTGGCCCTGCACATCGCACGACTCTGCAAATGACAAAGAGATCAGTTCCATCACCTCCTTGTTCAGGAAACATAAACCACCCTAGAACTTATAGAAGATAGATGGTTGTATTGTATAGTTTGAGATGATAACCTATGGATTTCATCGGTCAATGCTGGAAGAGGAGAAAATAGATATGCAGGGTCAACATTCCCCTGCACACTAATTTCTGGACCCAATCGGGACCTTCCATCAGCCATATCTACTGTCCAGTCCAACCCGATCACATCAACTCCTACATCTTTCATCCTTTCAAGCAGGCCACCGTTTCCATTGATGTAGAGAACCAGTGGTGTTTCAGGGCATCTTTTCCTCACTGCATCTACTATCTGCGTATTAAAGAGAAAGAGATGATAATGAAGATATATACTCTATCAAATAGCTACAAGTTACAACTACACGAAAAAGGAAAGCAAAGAAAAGAAAGTACATCCCTTAAAACCCAACTCATGACTACAAAGGAGAAAATACAATTATGATGACAAGGCTAGTACAGAGGTAGGGTTCTAGCAGTCAAAATTTAGCTGAAGTAATCAGAGTTTATTTTAAGAACAATTTGCTACTGCCGTGAAGATGAAGCTTTTTTTCCTTTAGATCACTAAGCAGCTTTAAAAACCAGAAACACCTTAGTGTGGGTGCAGAATGACAAGCACACAGAAGTATAGTTCAGGAAAAGAAGCCAAGTAATCGAACCGAAATAAAGCAGCACCAGCTTCAGATTTACCATCATGCTATGCAATCCTGCCTCCATAATCAATTTAAAAACCCCCAACCCCTCAAAAAGAAAGGGAAGAAACAATTAAACAAAAAGGGTAGTGAAAAGGGAAAAGCAAAGAGAAACATGAGATGTGAAGTGCATTTTTTCCTATCAATTATCTACAGAAAGCTGCTACATCGATCTGCATTATAATAATATCCCCACTCATGGAGAGGGAGGACAATTGGAACATCAGAAGAAAGGAGCTATGATGGAAAGCTATATTAATATACAGAGGGAGCATTGTATTAGAAGTGGCAGCTAAAGGGATGAGGAGGTGAAAAGTGTCATGGTCCTCATGTATAAACCAAAAGTCTACAGCTTCTTAAAACAAAACTTATGCAATTATTGTGAATTGTTTATATATCAGATAGTTGTTAGTTGTTAGTTGTTACCACTGACCACTTAATTAGCTAAACACAAGGAATGCATGGGGACGAGGCTTAAGATCTGACACAATTTTTAAATCCTTTGAGCTTCGCTATTCTTTGGTTTAATTTAAGTTGAAAAAACGGCTGAGGGTTTTTTTCTTCATTAGGCAGTAAAGGGGTTTATACCTAGAATTTACTGATCGTAAGATGGAGAGAAAAGGTCTCCTTGCAAACAACCTCTATTAAAATTAATGCACGTCCCTGGCATAAAACAAGCCAAGGAAACAGAAGCTGAGACATAAACAATGAGCAACAAGTCACAAGATGAAGTAAAGAATAGAGAATTACCTGTTTAATATAAGGCTTAGACCAGCGTTCCCACATATGAGGTGGAAGTTGTCCACCCCATGAATCAAATATTTGAATACAGTGAGCTCCAGACTCAACTTGATAAACTATATATTCAGTAATTGCCTCTGTTAAGTGTGACAGGAGTGCCTCGAGTACATGAGGTGCTGTATGGCACATACTCTTTATTGTGGTGTATGTGCGAGTAGTACCCCCTTCCACTATGTATGTTGCAATAGTCCAAGGTGCCCCAACAAAACCCAGAACTGCGGCCTTGTCACCAACCTAAGGGGGAGGGAGTACATTTAGAAACAGCACAGACTCATACAGCATGATGCATTCACGCAGGTATCATGTAGAAAGCAAAAGTCACCTCATGGCGCAAAATTTTAAGAGATTCACCAACAAAATTAAGTTTCTCCAAGTCAATGGAATGCAACGTTTTCAAAGCTTGTTCATCGCGAATAGGCGAATGGATAACAGGACCTCTGACTTCTTCTATGTCAAAAGGAACCCCAAAAGCAGGAAGAGGAGTGAGAATGTCAGAAAAAATTATAACCCCGTCAGGGTGAAATGCTTCCCAAGGCTGCAAAGAAATTTTCACAATGAGATCAGTTGTCTCTGATCTCTCTCTAAAGGATGGGTATTTCTCTGCAAGCTTTCTGTAAACAGCCATATACCTTCCTGCCTGGCGCATCATCCATGCTGGTGGCCGGCTAACAGGATGTCCTCTTGCAGCCTTAACCAAGAGTGGATCTGAGTTTTGTAAAATCCGGAGATAATAAGAGACATGGAGCAAAATAAAATTAGAAGAAAAAAACAGCACAGAAAAAAGAATTTCTCTATGTACATGACAGTAATAGCAAGTCTGTGCAAAAGCCACAACTAGTCAACAATGCTCATCAATCTAGAAGTGCTATTCACATGAGGGAAGTACTGATGAGAAGAAAATAAGCATTCGCTTCCAATTTAGTTGATCAGAGTATGGATGTACATATTCTGTAATTTACCTTAGCCCCACGAACTTGCAAGAGTGCATGCTATGCAGCTCGTGAAAATCCAAGATAAAACTCTGAATGGAACCGTAATGAACCGACTTAGGGGGAAGGTATTGCATATCATTAGCTAGAGGCGAAAGGAAGCTAATTAGTTAGGAGAGGGAGAATAAAAAGTTCCGGACTAGTTATAGATAGAGGAGATAATAGAGAAAGAGAGAGGATCATTCAGATTGAAGTGAATTGTCATGTCAGTTTGTTTAGCTTAGTTTAGGAGAGAACAAGTCTCTCCAATGCTTGTGTTATCTTTTAATTTCTGCAGTTACACTCAGTTTGATAAAAACACAAGTTTCATTTCTTCACCTTCTTCTCCAATTTAATTGAAACCCACTAACAAGTCATAAATTTGAAACGCATGTGATGGAAAAAAATTGATGCTTTTGCATGTGTATGTAGTGTGTACTTCAGTGAAGGTTTATGGAAAAGCAAGAATCTTAAAGCAAGGATCGGATCTTAAATGGTTTCTTGAAGGTATAAAGTTTCGAAAGCAAAAAAACAGTGAAAGATAGACTACACGATCACTCATGAACTTGTTCTTAGGGTTCTCCATTCCCTCAAACTACGCCTAAACTAAGTAATCAAGCATCAACACTAATCCACTCCTAAATTAATACCAATGGTTTGCAAGTGTATTATACTCACAAAATTCACAAGGAACTAATTCAAAATTTGTATTGATGATAAAATGCGAAATATAAACAAGCTTAAGGCTCCAAGAAGGACAAGGAAAGTCCCTAGTTATCTTCTTTAACTTGAACTAGGAAAAAGACAAGATAAAATCATATCCTAATTACTAGACTCCTACCAACTTTAAAGGACTACTATCATGATTAGACTTCTATTATTACAAGCCTTCTATTCTTACAAGCCCTCTATTCTTACAAGCCTTCTTTTACCACTAAAATTGTACTACAAGTAGTATCTTAATAGAACTAGGAAACTATGAAGAGTCGTAACAAAACTAGAACTCCATGAAAATCTTCGAGAAGGTAAGAAAATCACCACCAAGCTTCCATGACTACAAAATCTATGTTTACTCTCGCATCATTGCTTGGCCTCCATCGAATATGTCACCATTGCTTGCTTGGCAACCAAGTACCCTCATGAGAATGACTCGTAGAATTAACCATACCCAAAAATTATGAAGATCAAATAGATTAATAATTTGAGTAGCCTCTTTGCATTCACATCACTTCCATTATTACTATAGTGTCATTTCCACTTGCATTTTTAAGAGTTGGATTGATTTGGTAGGCAATTTTTTTTTGTTGGCATGTGGGTAGAAGAAATATTGGTAGAAACTACATATTGTAAACTTTAAAGGAGGTGGAGCAATCTTTTAGAAACAACTTCAAAATGGAAAATGTTTGGTCCATAAAGAGTTTTATACATGACTTCCAATATGATTTTTCATTCCAAATGCCATAATCCAAAACCATCAAAATAGTCTTCCAAGGTTTATTGACATGCAAGTTTGTTGATGCACATAATGGAATTACTATTCCATTAATGACATAGTCAATGAGTCCTAGATCCTAGCGAACATGAAGCTTCGCTTTTGTCACTGAAGCCTCATAACAAGTAGCAATTAAACAAATCCCTATTCTAAACCTGGTTATCCAATGTTGTAGGAGCAATTTTAGAATTTCTCAATCAACTGATTGCTCCCCGTGTTATTCAATGATTTTCAACTTTCTTGTTGAAGTTGTCGGTAACATAATTTAGAAATCTCTATGTGTCAAAAACAAATTGTATCGTCCTCTAGGCTCCATGACATCAACTCTTTTTCTCTTTCTATGTCAATACTTTCTCTTATTTCTTTTTTTTCTCTACCTATCTAGTTTTTAGTCTTTTGATTGTTTAATTCTACATTGAAGTAATTACTAATATTTGTTCCAACCCCCAATTTGAAAAACAATTACGCAAAAAAGTTGTAAATATGGAACATTCTCTTGCTCATCATTGTTTTCACGATGTAAGAATTTTGCAGGAGAGACAATTCATTTGAGTTCGGTATATGATAAATAAGTGTGTCATAGATAACGTAACCACATTGATGCCTCAAGTGAACAGAAAATTGTTGTCATTGGTAAATAAGAGTAGATACACTACTAGACATAATATGAGATGTGAGAAATAAAAATTATAATAGTTACGAGAAATCCGAATATTAGGTGTTAACAGAGTTGAGAACTAAGATTCAAAATACAAACTTTCTTCTAATTAACCATGGCCTATGTGATTGGAATTCAGTCATCTTATCTGATAAACTAGCTGTTTTTTTGTTCTAGTTAACCTTCATGATTTTACCTTGTGGAGATACATGGTGTTTGCTAGTTTTTCATGATAGTTTCAGCCTTCAAGAATGATATTACAAGTCTGTTGTTGCAATCCAGATAGCTAAAAACTATATGATGAGCAGTTTTTTGTATTTTTAAGCGACAATGATGGTTACTCACTGTAATGCCTGATGCATATTAACTAAGATAAGCTGTAGGGGAAAGTACATAATCCTACTTGACGAAGTGGTTTTAAATTTAAATAATGATATTTTAATGGAGTTCCACTTGGAAGAGACTTGCTTTGCTCTTGCTCCGCTCGTTCCCACCTGCCTTCTTCCCACTAGAGTGAGAGTCACCCCAGCAGGAACCTCACAAACCTTTTCAGTCTGTTACTCTACTGGGGTCCCCGCCAGCTTCCCTTTTGTCAAGAATTATGGCAAGGCCAAAAGGTGGCAGGATAAATTCTGTGGTCCTTCTTCTTCTACCTTAAAATAGTTAAAAACTTGTTCTTTGTTTGATAAACACCTCATCTTCTAACTGTTGCATTTACCTTACCCCACTTGTGATGTATAGGAATTCCCGTCCTTGAGAAATATCCATAGAAAATCTTGACACGTCCATGATGGATATATCTATGAGTTTGGAGGAGGAAGAGGAGGCCTTCTTTTACTGGTGCATGTCTCTACGTGTAACATTTGTGCTCATTGAGATATTAAAGGCATAGGCATTCAGCCCTCATGGTGTTAGATTGATTCATCCTTCCAATTTGCTGGCTAGATTCTCTTAGTCCCTCATTGGAAGACCAAAGTAAGCTTGCTTGGGATATAGGCGAACAAGATGTATCCAAGTCATAACTCATAAGATCTCAAAGTAAAGCGTTTTTATTAGAAGGGGAAGATTCTCGTTTCCCTTCTAAACAACCTACAGATGGGGCTTTTGCTATGAGAGTGCATTACCAAATGCATTTGGTTAGGCTTGTCGGGTATTGGAAGAGCGCAATGGGAGGCAGTTGGTTTACGAATACATAATTCATGATCATTTGCACGATAAGAAGAATATGGATGGCGATTCACATCTCCTATAAGAAAAACCTTCATACGGGCTAAGGAGACAGAAATCAGAAATCAGATCTTTATCTCACCAAAAGAAATCTCCAATATTCTTTCTTCCTTATTTTCTCTCTACCAACACATCAAACACAAACCTTTGAAATCAAATCCATAACATTCTTCTTCTTTTGCATATTGCTACAAGGCAATCAAAAGAAGGTCCTTTAGAAAGAGTGAAGGACTGAAGGTATGTTCCTCAAAGCCAATAACTCTATTCAACCTTTTTAAATAATCACTATATTATTGCTGACCTACATATTTATGCAGCCCTACCTATAACCCATAGAGATTATAAGTCTTCAATCATCCGGCTAGTCTGCTAGAATCTGATAAGACTGCTGGAATATCTGATTTTGGTATCTTTTTTGTTTTGATGGCCGATATTTGGATTATCTTTGATGGGTCCTAAATCTGATCAATATTTCAGGCCAACAAAAGGCAGCTGAGACAGTAGGTTACATTGATCCTGAGTACATGACGGTTGAATGCGTCAACTGCAAAGAGTGTGTTTATGGTCTTGGCATTGCAATGCTCGATCTTTCGACAGGAAAGAGCAATACTCAAGAGCAAAAATGGTGATAGAGATTCAAATAGTCTGGTGGATTTTGCAGTTCCAGCAACATTAGTCGAATACAGCAGCCTGAAAGAAATGATTCACAAACAATTCCTCTTGCAAGGACTACATAGAATCACTACACTGATGGAGTAAGGCTCCGTTTGGTAGGGTGTAAAATATTTTCCTCGAATAAATTTCCTTAGTAGTCAGTTTTACATGGTTTGGTTGGCAGAAGTGTAAAACCATTTTCCCTAGGAGTAAAATTGCTCTTCATATGGGGTCCGTTTGTTTTAATGGAAAACAATTTTCATGGAAAATCACTTTTCAAGGAAAACACTATTCAATGGAAAATATGATTTTAGAAAAAGTTTTCCTTTGTTTGTTTGAATAGAGGAAAACTTAGGGAGAAAAGGTAAATGAAGCAAAAGAGAAGGAAAGATGAGAAGGAGAGAATCAATAGGAGTAAAGAGTGGAGAGGAAAATGTGGCATACCTTGTTTACAAAATAAAATTGGTTTTCCTCTTCTAAGAGCATTTTCCACCTTTAGGAAAATTATTTTTCACCCCTTACCAAAACAAACAAAGAAAAATGAAAGATGGAGGAAAATCATTTTCCAAGAAAATGGTTTTCCACCAAAACAAACGGAGCCATGATGGAAAACCATTTTCCCTTCAAAATGAAGGGAAAACTCTTTACCTTCTTTTTCCTTACCTCCCTTTTACACTCCTTCCACCACCTCCTTACTTTCCCTTTCATTTTCCTTTTTTCCATCATCTTTCTTACATAGTACCAAACTTGTGTTTGCCATTGAAATTGTTTTCCGTGAAAATTAATTTACACTGAAAATGTTTTACACAACGGAGCCTAAAACTGATATGTAACTATCTAGATTAGGGTCATGACCAAAAAAATAAGTGTAGTGAGTTGGCGATTTCAGTGCACCCATATCATATACCAGCATTTCACTTCACAACTCAATGTGAAGGTTTAAAATTTTCCCAATACTATAACTTTCGCATTTTCGATAAACCGAGCAAAGAATGACTTCCATTGGCTTCTTCCAACTAATTGACATAATTGAAGCCATTAAATTAAGTAACAATATAAGCAAGTCACTAAAAATAAAAATAAAAAAACAAATAAAGACAAAAACAATGTATTAGAATAAAAAAGACGAGAAAAATACCAGTAGAAGAAGAAGAAGCACGAGGAAATTTGGTGAGGTAGGAAGGAGGAGAGAGAGTAGTATGTATAGAGTTGAAATTGGGAAGAAAATGATGGTGACAAAATAAGCTCGATGAATTCCAACCAATAGTGTGAGAACCACTACTAATTCGCCATCACAAAAAAGAAACAAATGTATTATTCAATCATAATTCAAAAACGAAGTCAATGCAAAGCAAGAAATCCGAAATGATAATAGAGAGAAGAAGAAGAAGAATGGAACTGACCTAGTGAGAGAAGAAGGGGTCATGATTAGGTAAATTGTTGTTGTTGTTGTTGTTGTTGTTGTTGTTGTTGTTGTTGTTGTTGTTGTTGTTGTTGTTGTTGTTGTTGTTGATGTTCCAGTTATCTTCAATGGCTTCCTCCCTCCGTTTATGAATATGAGCGAGAGAGGGGAAGGAATTGGAATTGTGGGTAAATCAAGATAGAAGAAGATAGGATCCATTCTGGTTCGCGACATTATCATTTTCAAACTTACCTTTATATTTTTATTAATTTTACTTAGTGTTGTACCTCTTTAAACAAATTGCGGGGATAGCTCAGTTGGGAGAGCGTCAGACTGAAGATCTGAAGGTCGCGTGTTCGATCCACGCTCACCGCATTTTTTGTTTCCTTTACCTATTTTCTAATTTTTAGTTGTTGTTTTCCATCCAAACGTTCAAGGGGCCCACATTCAATGTCAACAACTGTTTATCTTCATGTCCTCTTCTAAGATTTAACTTCATGTCCTCTTCTAAGATTTAAATTGAACAACCAAAAAGCACAAACCAAGTTATAACTAGGGATGTTTAGAAAAACTCGACCCGCTGACCCGGGCAAATTTAACCGGGTAATTATGTCACTTTCAAGATTTTATTGGGTCGGGTAATGGGTTGTATAAATTGAATACTCGGGTATCCGTTTGACCCATAAATCTTTTTTTGTAAAAAAAATAGGAATTGCTATCTGTTGTCTACTCTTATGTTTTTCACTCCACCCTTTCTCTTGCGCCCAACTCCTCAATCCTCAGTTCCTCGCTCAGAATTTAATTCCCTTCAAAATAAATTGAATTCCCTTCAAAATAAATTGAATTCCCTCTTCTCCATTTAATATGAGATATTGTTTCCTTCTCAACATCAACCCAGACCAACCATTTCCTTCTCTTCCTTTCTGTAGCTACTCTGTCCTCTCTTTCTCCGGCGAGCAGATAATGCAATCAAACTCTTTTAATTTATTCCTTTTTAAGCTCTTTCTCGGTATTTATAATAATGCAATTGCAATTTATATGTATAAATGTTTGCAATTGATAATTTGGACTTTGTAGAAAAATTTCAGAATCGTCATTTATGAGATTGGTGTATGGAAGATTTTTGTGGGTTTTTGAGTGTTGATAGTTATGATTTTTTTTTAGTGGAAGCAGCAAGCACGAACTTAGAACTTCCATAAACTCAACATTATCAATACATCAGTTCAAAGCTTCCAAGTTGGAAGCAGGTTGTGATTTTTTCTTAGTGGAAGAAGCAATGAGCAGTAGCTTATTAAGTTGCAAATGAGCAGTAGCTTTTAAAGGAAAGTGTTCATGGTTGTATATTTCGGGTACTCGGGTGACCCGACCTGGAAAATCCGGGTACCCGAGTTCCGGGTACCCCGATGCTGGGCCAAGACATGGGTCGTCTTATGAACTACCCGCTTTTACGGGTACCCGTATTTCCGGGTATCCGAAAAGTCGGGTACCCGCTAATGAACACCCCTAGTTATAACGTCAGCAACCAATAGGGTAAGATTTGAAAAGACTTCTCCAATTTTAAGCCCGCTAAAGTTTATAGGATTTTTAAATAACATATCTTTAATAAACAGGGGCCTGAAACTTGAAACCATAATTTCTAATTCGGTTTCTTTATGCTTTAGGGTTTTTAGATGTCAATTTTTTTTGCAAATTACATTGATGTAGAGTTACAATTTGTTTTAATTTCAATTTTTTGGTTGTCAATGATGAGTGCGAAATTTCGGTCAAAACCCTAGCGTCTACCAACCCTGGAAGAAAGTGGGGTTGATGAAGAGGAAGAGGAAGAGGAATGGCAAAGAGTTGTCATCAATGAACTTCTTCTTGACAAAAAGATTATGTAGTGGGGTCCGAGGTGTGTAGGCTTGAAAAGGGCAAAATTGTTGCCAAGAAGAGAGTGCGAATGTTGATTGGTGTTGGTGATGCTGAGAAGAATCAAAACATCTTTGACAAAGAGTTGGTCAAAAAATGGAGGAAAGAGAAAGGTTGATCTAGTGAAAATGGACGATAAAAGGAAGTTAGCTGGGGTAAAATGATGGAAGAGAGATAAATGGGAATGAGTGTATATAAGAAGAGATTGTATGAGTAATTTCAATTGACATTTGGAGGCAAAACGTAGATATGCGGGGCCCTTAAACGTGACTGTTAATTTTTTGGATGGAAAACAAAACAAGGTAGAGATACCAAAACTTTTTCAAGAAACTAGGTACTTCCTTTCTTTTTTTTAAATGTGAGACTTTCTATTTTAGTAAGTTTCTTATTAGAAAAAATTGCCTAGAATAATACAACCTTTTACCCATTCGCAGATAATAATGCAACCTAAAAATTATTATGGAATAATGCAACCTTTATAGGCTGAAATCGGTTGCAACCTGAAAAATGGGTAAAGTGGGATATGTGTCATCTAATAATTGGATCCAATAAAAAAAATTAAAAATTAAATCAAAAAGATAAACTAAAAAAAACATAAAAACCTCCCACCCCACCTTAACCGCCCACCCCCACCGCATAGCACCCCACTCCCACCCCCACCGCACAGCACCCCACCCCACCCCCACCGCAAAACACCCCTCCCCTCCCCACCCCCACCGCACAACACCCCACCCCACAATACCCCACTCGCACCGCACGACACCCCACAACACCCCAAAACACCGTCATCCCTACAGAAGTCGTCAGTGCAGGGAAAGGATTAGGACCGCCGATGACAACCAGATAATACGACGGTGAGTTTGATTGATAAAATGACGGTGGTTGGGCGTTTCTGTTGGTTGTTGTCGGGGTTGCAAACATAGAAACGAGAGGAGGTTGGTTGGCTGGCTGCGTTTCTGTGGTAGCTGTGAGTGGTGCGGGTGGCTGTGAGTGGTGCGGGTGACTGTGAGTGGTGCGGGTGGTTGCGGTGGTGGCTGCTGATGGTGCAGTGGGTGGTTGCAAGCATAGCAGTGGGTGGGATTCGGTTATGGGTTTGGAAGGGAGGGGGAGGGGAGGGGAGGGGGAAGGGTTAGGGTGGCAGTTGGGGTTGGCCGGTGGGGGTGGGGTGGGTATTAGTTTATTTTGGGTGGTGGCAGTGGCGGATTTAGTGCCTGGGGCCGGGGATGGGTTGGGGCTGGGGGTGGGGTGGGGTGGGGTGGGGATGGGGGAGTTTATTTATTTTATTTTTATTAAAATAAAAATTACCTATGGTACAAGTAATCGATCATTTGTCTAATTTGAAAAAAATGTGGTATTAAGGTTGCATTATTCCAGAATAATCTTTAGGTTGCATTATTAGTTGCGAATGGGCAAAAGGTTGCATTATTCTAGGTAATTTTTCCTTCCTATTAAATGTGATACTTTCCTTTTTGGTCAATAAATTCTCTCGATCTCTCTCTTCTCACATGGGTCCCCTTATTTTTTTTCTCTCTATCTGTTTCCTTCCCAAAAATTGTCTACGAGTCCGTGAATCTAAAAATGTCACAATTAAATAAAAACAAGGAAGTAGTTATTTTCCTTTTTTTTAAAAAAACAAGGTAGTTATTTGCCAAAAAGGCACTAAAATTATTTCAACAACAATAATCTTTTTTTTTTTTTTTGCTTTATGCGAATGTGAAAGTAATATGTATGCTCAACGTTTTATTAGTATATACTAGCATCCAATGCACGCAATGCTTGTGAAAGTGATTAGAGATAATTCGTAAAACGGTTAACTGTCGACTTACTAAAGCATTTAGATTTTTTTTTCTTTTTTCTTTTTTCTTTTTTCTTTTTGATGTTCACTCTCTTTGCCCTTATGTAATAGAGATATACACATAATTTTTATTAGAAATGGTCCAAATTTTTATCCCTTGGAGGTCCCCTCATATCATCCACGTCCAATAGAAGGCACCACCAAAAAAAACTCATCAAACTCAACTTTGATAGTCCTCTACACAATCTTCATCAACCTGGTATTGTTCTAAAAAAAACATTGGTCAAATCTCAAAAAGTCACCGCTTATAATTTGGGGCATTGCTCTCCCCTCATCGGTGAAGAAACAACATTACATAATCAATAGGCTCTTTCAGGCTCTTCATATGGAAATTTCAGGTCTATTGATTGATTATTCATAAACATAGTCAACACTATTAAAGGCATCTTTAATGCCCCTGGCGCATCAAAACGCTCATTGATGACTTCCTGGATCAACTATCGCAATTTCAGACTGCTCCTTCATCATTAACGTTTTTTGTGAAGCTAATCGTGTAGTATATTTATCTCAAAACAAAATCTTCTTCCAACAAAGTCTCATTCACTTGATATCCTCGATGATCAACAATTGTATTCTCTTTCTTCTTATATAGTTTTGGATACAGCCTTGAGAGAAGAGTTACCTAAACTTCACTTGTATCTTTCAAAAACAACAAAATTACCAGTATCTTCTCATACTCTTTCTAGTAATATATTGTCAAAATTTTGCTTGAAGCAAAATTTTGTTTTTCATATAATATAATATTTCATTAGTATCATATCATATTCTTTCTCATTATGTTTTTTTTACAAAATTTTGCTTTAATTTACAAAGTTTGTGTTTGCATGATATGTTTATTAGCATCATCCTACAATATTTCACATACTATTTCCCATATTCAGTATTGCAAGATATGGAAAATTATTTGGAGGACGGAGGGAGTAGTATCTAAATGCACGTGGTAAATCATTCATCTACCTGCTCGAGTTTAGTGCTAGAATTTTTGGAGCAGTTACAATATATATAAATTATACTACCTCTGTTTGGCAAAGAATGTTACTTTTGCATAGTAAACACTATTCACAAAGTTCTTTTGAACATCGTTTGTGATTTATATGTAAGAAACAGTATGTTTATGTGGGATCTTGTTGCATTCGTCTTGATATGTAGTTAATTAATATCTACTTTACTTATTTTTTACAAATATACAACTAGAGATATTAGCGGTCAAAATTTTACTATAACCATTTATGTGCAACGGAGGGAATATAATATAGTCTAATTATCTTTATATATTAATATCCCTCCAAAAAAATCTTTATACATCAATTTTAGAAAATATTGTCAAAAAGCAGCTAATAATGACACCTTTTTTTTGGAAAAACCACCTAGTAAACTATTTTTTCAAAAAACCCACCTAATAAAACACTTTTCAAACCACCCAAGTGACCAAATTATTACACCGATGAATGTTTATTTTGGCATAAATTCACAACTTAATTCCATTTTGAAAATTTTTATATTGATAAAATAGAATTTTCCTTTGTAAAATAATTACAACACTTTAATTTTCACGCTCGTCATAGCAGTGTTTTGACCATCTATATATATACTAGATTCATACCCGTGCAAAAATACACAAGATATCAAAAGTTCTATCTAAAATATTTAATTTATAAGTTATTGGATTTTGGGTTTTTATATGATATACCCCTGTGGTTTTACGTTTTCTAAGTTGTGCCCCATGATTTTGAAATCTCTCTATTATACCCTTGGATATACATTATTTAATCAGTCGTACCCAAAGAATAAATCCCCAACATGCAAAAATAAGGTAAAAACACATTTTTTCAATAGTTTAACACGTCAAAAACCCTTAAAACACATTCTGCAACAAAATCTCATCAAACTGAGAACTGGAATGATGAAAATTAAATTCTCATCAAGCTGAAAAACGTAGAGAGTTTTCAAAATTGATTAAAAAATCTAAGACCAATGGTACAATAGAGAGTTTTCAAAATTATGGGGTACAATTTAGAAAACGTAGAACCACACGGGTATATCATACAACCAATTGAATCTTGATTAAAGCTAAAACAAACTATAATTATTTGAGAAATGTTAGTCTTAAATTAAAGGAATGTCCAGAGTGTAGGAGTTTTCTTATATTAGTACCTATTTTGTGCTATTACCTCGTGAAAGGCATTGGCCTGCTCCATCTGAAATTGACTGAACTGACATCATGCCCAAAGTGACCCTGAACACCACATACCTCGCAGTAAGATGAGGTAATGGGTGCTACTGCAGACATAGCATTGATACTCATGGGTGGAGGTGTCGGACTAGAAGACTTCATTAGCTGTTGAGTTAGTTGCGCCATCTGAGATGTAAGCATTGAAATAGCATCAACTTCAAGTACCTTCTTAGTCAAACTCCTAGATAATGAATGGTCATTGGCTGCAAGATTTGATATGAATTCATAACCCTCATCAACTGCCTTGTCTAAAAACACTCCTCCTGCAGACGAATCAACAATACACTTCGTCTGAGGCTGCAGACCATTGTAGAATGTCTGCGTCAAGAACCATTTGTCCATATTATGGTGTGGACACTCTCTCTGTAAATCTCTAAACCTAGCCCACGCTTCCCTTAATGTTTCATCAGGCTCTTGGGAAAACGTGGCTAGTTTATTTCTGATTTCTGCTATTTTAGTGGGTGGGTAATACTCTCTCAGAAATGCAGCAGAAATCTCACTCCACTCGGTTTCTTTCACATCGTTCAACCATTTTTGGGCTCTATCTCTCAGTGAAAACTCGAACAACATGACTTTGAGTTGATCTGGAGTGACGCCGGCATGTTTAACGGTTCGACAAAGTTGTTGAAACCGTTGCAGATGGTTTGCCGGATCTTCAGTAGGATGCCCACCAAACTGATTTTGCTGGACCATGCTGATGAGTCCAGGCTTGATTTCGAAATTTGCTGCGGCAATGGTGGGCATAGTAGGTCCAGTGGAGAGACCATCCGGGTTGGGCACCCCATATGACTTCAGTGATTTTGACATAACTGAATTCAAGGTGTCTATTCCAGAGGTGTTCAGCTGAACAAACTGCTTTTCTTTCTGCTTTATCTTTCGGATCCGCCTGATTGTCCTAGTAAGATCGGGGTCCGCTGGAATTGGGGAACCGTTTCTTTGGGACCTGGGCATACAAAAGAAACAAAAAGCAGCAGTAAAACGTACCTCGATTGAAACAATATAGTTCCAATGAGCTTTTGTGATGAATTGGTTAGTTCGATTATAAAAGTTTCTAATGTGGATCCATGTTAAAAAAAACTTGTGTAGTAACTATGTGAATCTTGGAGGATGAAATGGAAAGTAAAACAACCAAATATGGAAAAGATTTAAAGTAGGAAGATCTTTTATAAATGGACCAAAAAGGAATATATGAAACACAATATGAAAGAGATTAATAATTATAATAAGAGAATTTTTTAGTTATGATTCTAAGTAAGTCCACTTTGGAAGAACTCACAAGAATAATGCTCGTATTCATGATTAATAAATATCAAATTGATAACCCTAACATGTGTAGTGTTCAGCCCGTGAATTTTCTTACATGTCTAGTGTTATATGAGGCGTGGTCATTTCGTATTTTTCCAAATACATCATACAATAATGTATTTGAAACTTTTTTTTTCTTTTTCTCACATGATTTCAGATTGATACTTTTACCAAATAAAGTATAATTGAATCTATATATTCAATTCTAACAATTATTTTCTTGACACTTCAGGTTTAAAACGGGGAACTCTCATTTAAACAACTATATTTTCTATATTATAAGCAATTTTGTTTCTCTAGATTACATTTATATATCATTAAAATATGATGTATCAATCTTGAGCCTAAAATCATGAATCCATGTGTGAAAATGTCATATTTGCTATTTGTTATATTATTATAATATGAAAACCTTATCGTTAATTTGAAGAAAAATATTGGCACTAATGGATTGATGATCATGATTGTAATCTCAATCACTGATATTTTGTGGAATCCGATGTTCACATCTTTTTATATTGAAAATCACATTATTTGAATCACTTAAAAATTTTAAGATCTATATAGTCTTATTTTTATTACATGAAATCTTATTGTTTTAATTATAGTGATTTTTCATATTTATATTTGTAGGAAAAGCATAACTAACGCTAAAAGGGATTATTTCAAATATATTATTTTATTGTTGGGTAAAAAAATATGATAGATGAGTCTTTTAAATTATTAACAAAATACCCATGTTTTTTTTGAACCATAAAATTTGATTATAAAATCTTTTAACGTCTTTTGCAACAATTTTGTAACCATGAAATCATATTTTATTTTGCACTTTGTAACAAAATAGTAACAAATTATTTTCCAAAATAGAAATTGAGATCTTCTATGCGCAAATGAACGATATCCTGATCTTTCTCAACATTTTTGTAATAAAAATTCAGATTACAATTTGGGAAGTGATAGGTTTTAGTCGTGTCACCTAATCAAAAATAAACCTACGGACCTCTAACTAGGTAGTCAGTGGAAGCAGGGTCGAATCCACAGGGAGACAGAGTTTCTAAATCAATATTCAACCAATTCAGCTACTCCAGATGAAATCAGGAAGGAATTAATTAAACTAAAGAATAGACTACGGAAGACTGAATAAATAGAGGATTAAACTATGGAATAAAAGTCTAGGGTATTAGGTCGGTCCACCATGCTTATACCAATCAAATAGGGTCAACTACTATTAAAACCTAAGTCAAGAGTCGGGGGATTAGAGCCCATGTTGAGCTATGGTTAAGACTCAACGCTCATAGTTCAACATACGCCGCATGTTCACTAACGTAATCAGAATTACTGATGTGTCCTAGGCCTCTAGTCGTAAGACGGATCTGTGCAAACAACTATTAACCACAAGCAATCAATGAAATTGTACACTGACATTAATTACTCAATAAGAACAAACCACATCACAATCACCCTAATCAAGCCCTAGAAATTGATAGAAATCTAAATCACAATCATGGTATAAACATGGCTTTCCTATCTAACACCCTAGAAAGAGAACTACTCACTCATAATTGAATTGACAACAATAAGACTAATATGAAACCCTAACAATTGCATCATGAATAATTGAATAAATAAACTAAGCAATCAAAGTAATTAAAGAGATAAAGAGTAGAGTAGAGTACCAATTGACGGAAAGCAGGAACTTTTATTGAAATCGAATTAGGTTTGATCACCTCTAAATTAATCTAAAGTGTTTGAATTAAACTAATGACAATGAAGAATAAAACTAGTCTAAAACCTAATGAAAGATGAATAAAAGATGATGAAAGATAATGAGGAAAAGGTATTTATAATACCCCTCAAGTTCACTAAAAACGGGAACAAAAAGTGAAAAAGCGCGATAAAGAGCGCCAGACCCGATCGGGCCCGAGCACAGTACCCGATCGGGTCCACATACAAATTCCCCCAACTTCACTTTTGGGCTCTGGCAGCAGCAGTGCAGCAATAAGGCGAGAAAAGCGGCCCACCCGATCGGGTCGGGCGGTAGTCACCCGATCGGGTCTGGCGACAAAAAGTGCCAGCAAGCTCGCCTCCTCCGCAGCGTCCCAATAAGACCTAGCAGCACTAGACCCGATGGGATCGGGCGGTAGATGCCCGATCGGGTCTGGGCACATGTGTTCTCGCCCGATCTAATCGGGCACGCCTTGCCCGATCGGGTCCGCAACTTTCGTACCCGATCATAATATTTCGCCCGATCGGTCCATTTCTGCCCGATCGGTGCACGGAAATCTCATTTGACTCTTTGGCTCTAATCTTCACGTTTAGGGGTCTTGGGACCTCCTAAACTATCCATAAAGCTCGTGAGCCATCCTACGTGCATCGTAACATCTCGTAAAGCCGTGGTTGCTTCCAAAAGGCTCGGGAATAAGGAGAAAACTCCATAAAACCTGCAATTCAATACTAAAACACGAAACCACAACTACATACGATAGTTAGCATAAAATAGCTCCCAAGAGCTCCAATGACGCACAAATTAGCTTGTAAATAAGGGAGAAAACTCTATATAAATACGTGATATCAGGAAGTTATGGCATATGATCCATAATATTACGTACCTAATATATTGAGAAAAAAGAAACTTTACATAAATCTTTTTGTTTTTCAGTTCCCCAATTAGCCACAAAAATAGCGATTTTTATATATCTTTCCACAAAACATGATATTACGATATCATTTTTTTCCCGAAATAATTTCAAGCAGCCAAATCTTTGTGAGCTTGACAATCAGCTAAATTAACGTGTGCTTGACACGTCGCCAAAATGCTTGGATGATTGCCACGTCGCTTTTGTTCTTCTTATATATATTAGTATAGATGAAAAAGAAAAAGTTACGTAGTTGGACCATCTGCTCTATCCGTTCAAGTTTCGCTTTTAGTATGTTACACTTTCACTTTTTCAGAAAAATTTCGTTTTACATTTTTGTGTGCTGGTGTATAGGGAAATTACGTTTCTAAGATATTGGTATATCGGAAAATTACGTTTCCAAAATATATTGGTATATAGGGCCTGTTCTCCCCAGCTTATTTTCAGTTTAGTTCAGTTCAATTCATTTCAATTCAGTTCAGCTCTCGATAATACTTTTACTCTCACGTATCACTATTCATTTCGGTTCAGTTCAGTTCAATTCAGTTCAATTCTGTTCAGTTCAATTCAGTTCAGTTCAGTTCAATTCAGTTCAGTTCAGCTGTTTTATGCCGAAGAGAACAGACCCATAGTTGCCTTTTTTAGGGGAAATAAGATACTATTGATGGTTATTTTTGCCTTTTTTACGTTTCTAAGATACTGAGAAATGGTACACGTTTCTAATATATATTGTTATATAGTTCTCTTCTTTTAGGAAATAAATAACTAACAAAAAAGATATTGTTCTTTTTTTGGATAAAATAGTTAAATAACTAATAAAATACTCCATTACGTGGGTTTATATGGGTTTTTAATAGAACCGTTTAATAACTAATAAAATATGAGTAACTGAGTATTGATAAAATAAACCCCAGACTTATGTTATTTTTGGATATTACTGATTTTTTAATTTATTAAATTGTTTATAGCAAAAGAACAATTGTAAAAAAATATATTGTTCCTTTTTTTTTGGGAAAAGATAGATATTGGTTTTTTTGGAAACAATCATTTATTGTAAAATAATTACCTATGTACGTTATTGTAAAATTTGAAGATTCTTTGTCATCTAGTTTAGCATATTTTTAGCAGAAATCAAGTAAATCAGCAAAAATCAAGTAAATCTTGAATCGTTTAAGGTAATTATTTTTTGCAAAACTTTATTTTAAACATGATGTTATGTATGTTTATATATTTAGCAAAAATCAAGATATTAAGCGAAAATCTGAGATTGCGACAATTCACTCAAATGAACGTGCTTTTGTGAGTATTAATTTACAAAAAGCCAGATTTGTGTTATTTTGGATATTAAGTTGTTTATAGGAAAAGAACAATTGTAAAAAAAAAGATATTGTTCCTTTCTTTTTGGAAAAGATAGATATGGTTCCTTCTTTTTTTGGGAAAAATCAATTATCTTAGATAATTACCTATGTACGTTATTATAAAATTTAAAGATTCTCTACCATCTATCACGTTCAGCATATTTTTAGCAGAAATCAAGTAAATCATGAATCGTTTAAGGTAATTATTTTTTTGCAAAACTTTCCTTTAAACAAGATCTGATGATATTCATATATTTAGCAAAAATCAAAATATTCAGCGGTAATTTGAGATTGCGACACATCATTCAAATGAACGTGCTTCTGTGAGTATTAATTTTAAAAAAAAACCCAGATTGTGTTATTTTTGGATATTACTGATTTTTTGATTTATTGAGTTGTTTATAAGAAAAGAACAATTGTAAAAAAAAGATATTGTTCCTATTTTTTGGGGAAAAGATAGATATTGTTCCTTATTGTTTTCGGGGAAAAACCTTCATTGTAAATAATTACCTATGTACGTTATTGTAAGACTTGAAGATTCTCTACCATCTATCACGTTCAGCATATTTTGAGCAGAAATCAAGTAAATTTCCGAAAATCAAGTAAATCATGAATCGTTTAAGATAATTTTTTTTTGCAAAACTTTCCTTTCAACATGAACTGATGTAAATTCATTTATTTAGCAAAAATCAAGATATTCAGCGGAAATCTGAGATCACGACACGTCACTAAATTGAACGTGCTTCTGTGAGTAATAATTAAAAAAAACCAGATTTATATTATTTTTGGATATTACTAATTTTTTAATTTATTGAGTTCTTTATAGAAAAAGAACAATCGTAAAAAAAAGATATTGTTCCTTTTTTTAGGGAAAAGATAGATATTGGTCCTTAGTTTTTTTTTTTTGGGAAAAAAAACTGTTTATTGTAAAATAATTACCTATGTATGTTATTGTCAAATTCGAAGATTCTCTGTCATCTATCACGTTCAGCATATTTTTAGCATAAGCAGAAATCAAGTAAATCAACAAAAATCAAGTAAATAATCGTTTAAGGAAATTATTTTTTGCAAAACTTTCCTTTTTTTGATTTGATGTATCTCCATATATTTAGCAAAAATCAACATATTCAGCGGAAAACTCTGAGATTGCGACACGTAACTCAAATGAACGTGCTTCTGACACGTCACCCAATGCACGGATGAATATGCTTTTTTCTTGTTTTAGATATTAGTATAGATAGATTAAAAAGAGTAAGCACGACTTGTAATCCGCCATTTGTCATTGTCCTTGCTTTTCAACAATATTTTATCACATTTATTCTCATAAATAGGTGCAAATTGTTCATCATAAGCTTCGAGCCCGCAACCTTGAGTGTGAAAACTAAATGCTCTAACCATTGCGTCACTACATTATTGTTGCTTCTTTTATCAATACTAATAATGATATTATATGTTTTCAAGGAAAAACAATAATTAAATTATTTTAATTGAATTTATGAATAAAACTACTAATTTATAACTTTTTACTAACATCTTTCTACATCAAATTTTAGTTGTGTCTAAAGTAATACAAACAGACCCCAAAACATCGCATAGGGCTAAATACTAGTTTAATATCATTAACACACGTGATATGCACTATATTCCCCTCAAAAAAAAGGTAGACATATAGGAATAAAATAAAGGAAAAATTGGTAATAAATACCTAGGTTTAACCTCATTTTTGAAATAAATACCTAGGTTCTTTTTTACTATATATAAATACCACACTTACTTCATTTTTTCTGAAATAAATATCTAGGTAATTATTTCAAAAAAGAGGTTAAATCTAAATATTTATTGCCAATTTTTTCTAAAATAAATAAGCAGAATCAAGTCTAGAGGCCTCCTTAGGCCTTAAGCCCTTAGGTTGACGCTTTTGCGTTAGACCCTTACGACATGGTCTCTTGTCAATAGAAGTTTTTGGAACAGCTTTCGTAAGAACATCAGGCTCATATATGGTTAGCTCAGTTTTTACCTAAATCTATGATGAGGTTTATTCAGCTGGGGATCAATATACAATACTCGCTACAATGGAAGTATTTATTTCGTATGAACTTCTGGGAGAAATTTTACGTTACACATTTCTGCTTCCTTCTTTACATGGAAATCGCATTCACATCAACAACATTAACATCCTCATCTAACAATCCAAAGAAAGCCAGATTGAGGGCAAATGAACCTTTGATACTGCAACTATTCTTATAGTTGTACAATGCCATGGTTCGACAAAAGAGGCACATAACCTCGAGTCTTCGATTCACATTTATCTCTTACATTATCGAAAACAATAGTGTAGTTGTAGCTGCTCACGTTCCTAAAGTAACAGAATCCACCATTGTTCTCATCATATTCATATACCTGATGAGTACTTCCTAAACCACTGAGCACCAAATTGTTCTTCACCAACATATTTCCCTCCCCCTTTTGCTGGTTCCTCAACATGCTGGAGGAAAACACACGTCCATCAGCCGAAGTCTTATCCTCGTTGAACTCCAACGTAACGTTGCTCACTAAACTATAACTATTGTTACCTAGAACGATCTCGTCGGTAAACAGAAAAAACGGGAACCTCTTGCGTGATTCGATCATGTAAAATGGAGTCGACGAAGGTAAGTTTGCAGAAACACTGGTGTTGAAGTCTATAGTCTGATTCACTGTCTGAAAATTCCCATCATTTTTTAGTACAATCATGTTTTTGAAATCAAATTTCTGGATCGAAATAGTTGTAATGTTCCCTTTAGAGGATGCAACCCATCCTTTAGACATCATAGACCTAGTTGCAGCAGTAGAAAACCTGCCATCAAGACCTTTGAAACGAGATCTCGACGATAAGGTTAGAGGTTCAGCCTTGTTCTCCAAGAGCATCCCCTGTAAAACCTCAGCACTATCATCCAACCAAAGATGCAAATTAGCATCAACATACCACACATTCAAAGAATTCGTAACACTAAACCCGAAATCATGCATTTTCCCATCCAACAACTCCCCCAAAAACGGAGTAATCTCGATATTATACGACGGAAGATTAAACGAACCGATGGCGCTAATAGGCCTCCAAAGAAGAGGATTAATCCCTCCAGTAAAGATGACAGTAAAAGGCCAAACAGCTCCAACCAATTCACCATCCAAACTCACTAAAACCTCCCTAAAAGGCCCATTTCCAGGCTGCTTACTACTCAAATTATTAGACATTAGATAGTCATTAGGTAGATTAGTATACCAAAACTCATCATTTTCATGGTACGAAACATAAACTTCCAACACAGCCCTATACACATTCCTAGGAATAACAACTTCCTTACCCTGAAAATCAGTAGAATTCTGAATTTCAAACCACAACCCATCTTTCAATGGTAAATTTCTAGAAATGGGCAGAATCAAATCCGCAGAATTTGCATAAGAATTACGAGAGTAGTGATCAAAAGGGTAGTAATGAAAAGTGAGATTAACATGGTAAACACCGGTATAAGTGCTATCAACAAGATTACCAAGATAAATAGAAAGCGTCTGATTAGAACTTAAAAGGGCAGAGTATTTAGTAATATCCTTACGAAGATGCCAGAAAATACCGTCGCGAGTAGGCTCAGCAGTGCAGCTACGGAGAAGCTCTACACCGCTAAGCCAAACGCCGAAGATGCGGTCGAACTGACGGCCTTGAGAAGTAGAATAGAATTCGAGGATGATGGAGGAGTATTGTTTGAAAGGGCAGTGAGAAGGTGGGGAGTATTGTGTGGTGACAGGGGGACGAGAATATGTGTATGCGAAATCATGGGAAAGGATGAGGTGGGAACAGGGGGTGGTGTGTGGATGGGATATGGGTTTTGTGACTTCGAAGAATTTGGTGGTGGTGGTGATGGTGGGGTGAGGGTGTGGTGGTGGTGCGACTGAAAGAGAGGTGGTTGTTAGAGGAGGAGGGCGGTGGTGTGGGAGTGAAGAAGAGTGGTGGAGGAGAGAGAGGAAAGTTATTAGGAGAGAGAATTTGATGGATTGCATTTTTTGTTTTTCCCACCTAACAGACGTCATGAGTATGGATGTTGGATCAATTTTGTTATCTTCTCTGATCCCTATATGGGACCAGGTTGTTTATGTTTCGTTTTTTGTTTTTGTTAATTTGTTATAAGTATACTAGACCCGTGTAAAATAAGTTTATATGAGAATTTTTATTAATTCGGATTTTAATGTATCGATATTCATATTTTAATGAATAATGGTTGAGTTATAGTTTAATCTAATTAAAGATAATAATAAATTTGATTTATTACCTGTGCATTATTCGTCATATATACCCCCTCTATCTTAATTTGATGTTCCTATTTTCCTTTTTGGGATGTTTTAAAAAGTTCTTTTAAATCTTTTCCATTTTAAGAATATTTATTTGCCCAACTTATGTTTAACAATCAATTATTTACTACACTTTTTATTTTTTGTCTTACACATGACCCATTTTAAAATCTTTTATTTCTCAATCACCCACTTTTCTTTCTGTCTATTACTTTTTTAAAAGCAAAAAAGTACTAAAGTACACTTTATACAATATAAAATTAAAAATATTCTCATCCACCCTAATTTGCATTGGTTTTCCCCCATATTCCAATTGGGAAGAATAAATTGAGACAGAGGGAATATGACTTGATTTTCATTATTTTTGAATTCACACTAAGGGTAAACTAATTTACTTTAACTACTTTTTATTACTCGAACTTATCACATACTCACTAACAATATCTGTAAATTTTAACTCTATAATCTATGATCGCAATGACTAAGGTGAGCGAAAGAATTTTACCAACGATGTAGAATATTATGCAATTTAAATTCATGATTCTTAATAGGGATATTTTTTCACTTAGAGCTTTTTTTATTAATAGGGAAACTTCTCCATTTTTCCTTAGTTGGTAGGTTCGTCCAATTAACTATTGTACATCTCTTTTATTTGTAGTTTTGTTCTCTCTACCTTTTTCACATTTTTCCTTACTTTTACCACCTTTTTGTGTACCTTTTTTTTTTCCTAGGTCCACGTGAAAAAGCAAATGTTTCATAACAAAATAGAGAGAATAAAATTTTGGATTTTTTTTCTGAATTTTCACATAAATTCAAATCATTCTAAATTCAATTGATGGGAAAAAAATATACTTCCTGCTTTTCTTTTTGTTTTGTCCTACTTTTCGTTTTTTTCCATTTCTTTTTGTTTGTCATATTTTTTATCTTTTGCTATATGAAAAATTATATTTACCCATCTATACCTACTTTAATATTTTTTTGTGTACCTTAAAATTTTCTCTCACCTACTTTAATCACCATATTTAATATAAAATATGTGGACTCTTTAATTGTTATCTCCACTCACATGTCTATGATATCATCTTCCTTGTCATTTGGAGCTACACTAAATGGGACAAATACAAAGAAACGGATGGAGTACTATAATATCTCCTTTGATTAGTTTTTATTTCCTACATATTATATCCCTATTTCTGATACTTTTTAGAAATCATTTTTAGGTAAATTCATGACCTTTTTTCAGAGAAATTAAAACAAATAAAAGAGTTAATAATATTAGATTATATACTTAGTCACAAGTTTAATCAATTTTAAAATATAATATTTTCTTTCCAAAAAAAAGATATATAAAGATATAGTGGCTTTTACTAATCTATTTTACTTCTAACCTCATTTTTGGTAGATCTATTAGTCATTAATTAATTTTTCACTAATCTCTTGCACGTGCAATAGGTTCCTACAAATTTTGAATTTCATGTTAAATGTGTTTTAGTATCTTTCCATTAATTATTTTAAATATTAATCCCAAATTTAACTTAAAAATTATATTATATTCTCTTCGTTTCTTTTAATTTGTCCTATTTATTGTAAATCCAAATGCTAAGAAAAATGATGTTATAGGCATGGGGATTGGGACAATAATTAAGTAGTCCACTTATTTTATATCAAATGTGGTGATTGATATAATGATTTCATATAGGGTTTTCCCTTCATTTACAAGCTAAATTATACGGTATTGACGCTCTTAGGAGCCACTTATGCTAACTATTTCGAATAGTTGTGGTTTGTCTGTTTTATAACGTTTTGCAGGTTATAGGGAAAAATTTCCTATTTTCTGTCATTTTGACTACCATGTTGTAGCGGAGAAGCTATGAGGCATGTAGGAGATCTCGAGATTGTAATTGAACTCCTTTTGAAGAAGAATTATTAAGAAACTTGGCGTCTGAAGCCAAGTACGAGAGCTGACCAAAAAAGGCTCTCCCGATGGCATCTGGCAGCCATTGCCCGATCGGCCTCGATCTACCAGGCCAAAAACATCAGTTCTTCCACCCGATCGAACAGCCTTACCCGATCCCATCGGGTGGGATTTTACTTGGTCATTTTGCTGGTTTTGAAGGCTTTAAAGAACACTATTGGCCCGATGGCGTCAGGCAGCCTTGCCCGATTGGGTGTCAGTGTTGCGGCCCCGATCAGGTGAACCTTACCTGATCCCATCGGGTGGACGTATTATTTTGGTGTTGAAATGATGTTCCCAAACCCGATCGGGCACAAGACATGGAGGGGCGATTTTTCGTCTTTTCCGTCCTATCTTATTTGCTTTCTTAGGTTAATATAAATGCTTTTGAGTTTATTTTTAGATTCATCTTTTATTATCTTAAACACTTGGAGAGCTTTTTAGAGTTTTTCATTAGTTTCATCATTGTAGAGGAGATCAAACCATGGTTCAATTCAATTAAAGTTATTGCTTTCTGTCAATTTGTAATCTTTTTTCTTATTGCTTTATTATTACTTCTTAATTGTTCAAGTTTAGTTGTTGATTATTTCATGATAAAATTATTAGGGTTTCTTATTAGTTTTGTCATTGTTAGTATAATCATGCCTGAGTAGATCCCTTTCTAGGGTATTAGATAGGGAAACCATGTTTATACCATGATCATTGATTAGACTATTATTGATTTCTAGGGTTTTATTAGAGAGATTGTGGTGACTTATTCTTGATTAGTAATTAATGTTAGTGGCCAATTTCATTGATTGCTTATGGTTAATAGTTGTTCGTACAGACTCGTCTTACGATTAGAGGCCTAGGACACACCAGTAATTCTGATTACATTAGTGAACAAGCGGCGTATGTTGAACTATGAGCGTTGAGACTTTACCATCGCTCAGCACATGCTCTAATCCCTCGACTCTTGACTTAGGTTTTGATAGTAGTTAGCCCTATTTGATTGGTATAAGCATGGTGGACCGAACTAATACTCTAGTCTTTTATTCCATAGTAAATCTCAGTTTAATTCCCGTTTTCTCTAGCTTAATTATTAGTTCAGTTAATCATATCTGATTTCATCTGAAGTAGTTATTTAGTTGAATATTAACATAGAAACTCCGTCTCCCTGTGGATTCGACCCTACTTCCCTTGACTACTATTGTTAGAGGACTGTAGGAATTATCTTTGAATAGGTGATACGACTTTAGCCTATAAAATTTTGGCGCCGTTGCTGGGGAGACGGCTAGTTTTCTAGTTTTTATTCGATTAATTAGCGTACTTCTTTTTGCCTCATTTGAACCTCCCGTTCCAATTGAGGCCGTTCTCACAGTTTTATTGTTGTTTCTCTTTTATGTCCAGGTACAAAAAGAAAACTCATATATTCCCTGGAGATCCAGATACGGAAGCGATACTTCGGGACTATCGGGACCTTAGAACAAAGTTCGAACAAGAGAAACCTGATTCATAGATTTCTTCACCACCAATGGCGAAATCGCTGAAGTCTTATGGGGTGCCTAATCCTGAAGACATACCCACAGGTCCACAAATGCCCACCATTGCTGCAAAATAATTTCGAGATCAAGCCTGCACTAATCAATATGGTGCAGCAAAATCAGTTTGGTGGGCATCCTACTGTAGATCCGGCCAACCATCTGCACAGATTCCAACAACTCTGCACAAATGTTAAACATCAAGGAGTCACACCTGAGCAGATGAAAGTCATGTTGTTCGATTTTTTCACTCAGAGACAAAGCTCAGCGGTGGTTCAGTGACATCGCTGAGACATAATGGTCGGGGATTTCTGTTGTGTTCCTTCAAGAGTATTACCCTCCCATAAAAACAGCAGATATCAGAAACAAGTTGGCCAAGTTTTTCCAAGAGACAGATTAGACATTGAGGGAAGTGTGGACTAGATTCAGAGACCTACAGAGGGAGTGTCCGCACTATAATATGGACAAGTGGTTTCTGACGCAGACTTTTTACAATGGTCTGCAGCTCGAGACAAAGAGTATTGTTGATTCGTCTGCAGGCGGAGTCTATTTAGACAAGGCGGTTAATGAAGGCTATGACTTCATAGCCAACCTCGCAGCAAATGATCATTCAGAATCTAGGATTCTAAATAATAAGGTAATTGATGTTGACGTTATTTCATTACTAACTTCTCAGATGGCGCAGCTGAATCAGCAGTTGCAAACAATGAAGCCTTCTAGTTCGACACCTCCGTCTATGAGTATAAATGTCATGTCAGCAGTTGCACTCATCACCTCATCTTACTGCGAGGTGTGTGGTATTCAGGGTCACTTTGGCCATGACTGTCAGTTCGGACAGAATCAGATGTAGCAGGCGAATGCTTTTCAGCAAAGACAGTCAAATAACCCCTACTCCAACACATTCAATCCTGGTTGGAGAGACAACCCACTTCTCTCATATCGCACACTAGTGGAAAAAATAGCTATTGCTGCGCCCCTTAGCGGCGGGCTATATGAACAGCCCGTAGCTAATGTTTATTGACTGCGGGCCTCTTAAGAAGCCCGTAGCTAAATTCAATTTTGAGGCGGGCTTTGGTTGAGACCCGCAGCTAAATTAGCAACATTTAGTAGCTAAGTTCTTTTGACACGGGCCTTCAAGGAAGCCCGTGCTAAGTGCCCAAAACATTTTCAATAGGGCCAGCTAATCTCTAATTTCTTTACTTCGTTCCATAGTTCCATTCCTCTGAGGCGAAGTGCGTCCTCTCAGGCGAATCATCCTCTTCATCTGATGATTGGAGACGATGATGAAGAGGATGGTGAAGAAGATGTCCCAGCCGATGCTGACAGAGAAAATGACTTTGAGGTTGCTTTTCTCTCTCTTTTCTTATTTTCTAGGGTTTTATACATATATTGATTTAGATCCACCGCAATTTGGTCCTTTTCGTAGGTTTGAATTAGGGTTTCGATGAATACGGAAGGCCGTTCGTGATACTGAGGGAGCAAGCTTCCAACATCTCTGCTGGTATGGCCGTCGCTCGCATCCTTCGTTCTCTCTCTCTCTCTCTCTCTCTCTTTATGAATCTCTTTTATATATCTTCTCTTTTATGTTCTCGGCTGGTATGGCCGTCGCTCGCATCCTTCGTTCAATTATTGTTTTTAATCTAGTATTTGTTTTGGATTACATTATGGTTTCATTCTTAGCTTTCATTTTGTGCTGAATAAATTTCAATTTAGATGTAAATGTTAGGGTTTTGGTTTTACTTGCTTATTGTAGATCAGTGTCATCTAGTTGAGTTAGTTAACGACATTCTGGACCTTTTTGTTGTTGATGTTGTATGAGGGATTAATTAGGGTTTGGAAATGTTTGCGCAGACAAGCTATCCCTAATTCACTGGAAAGATCCTTTTGAAAGTGATCTTATTAAGAAGCACGTTGATGCAGCTGCTGCAAATCTTCTTCTGAAGATAGTTCTTCATCTAACTTTACTGCTGATGCTGAATTAAAATTGACCAATATGCCCTTTTCGATCTTATTTTGGTATGAATCTCTTCTCTATCCCTCTCGGTTGTGGATCTTGCTTCGTTTTAGCGATTTTTGATTGTTTATCTTATGATTGTGGTGTGTGTTTAACCTAATTTGAACTTGGTTAACCTTTATTGGTCTTGAATTAATCAACTCATCTCTACTCATCTCTACTTATCTAAGCTTATTGGCCGTGAACTTAACTTATTTGAATTAACTGATTCTAAAATAAGGTTAGGAGAACAGATAACAAAGCCTAAGCGTAATACAATAGACTGACCATATTAAAAAGAAAAGAAACTTTTTTTCTCCTATGTACATGTACATCCTCTGCCACTCAGATTTGTATCTAACATAACAATACATTACCTGTTTTCATATACCAAGGCTACACAAATATGCACCTTTCTAACTTTCATCAAACTACAGGAAATCAAGCTACTAATGACTAATGAATTACAATTAGTTAGTTATTGGCTTGTTGTATGCATAATCACCTAATATCCCTACGTTATAGAATGTTTGCTACTTTGCTTGGCATATGTGCTGTGTTATACCTAGCATTTTTTTGTCATATGTGCTGTGTTATACTTAGCATTTTTTTGTTTCTTAATCTTTATTGCGGTGCCTGAATTTTGGGCCATCTGTTGGTAGTTGCGCTCTTCCTGAAACCACATAATCAATGCCAGAATCCTGAAATGGAGGTTATTACTTGACGAGTTATATGGCCTTTGCTCATATTTACAAAATACCCTTTTCGATCTTATTTTGGTATGATACTGTTCTCTATCCCTCTCAATTGTGGATCTTGCTTCGTTTTAGCGATTTTTGATTGTTTTTGTTATGATTGTGGTGTGTGTTTAACCTAATTTGATATTTTGATTTTGTTGACTCCTGTTGTGTTTGATTAATAAGATATGAATATGCCTTTAAGATTCAATGATGTAATATGATTATATGTTTGTTTGCTATGCAGAGATTGTGGTTTAGGTGTGTTGATTGTTGTTATTGAAAGTGTGTAGGCCTAATTAGCTCTTAGAAGGTGTGGTTGGGTCTATTTTGACATGCCTGCACCCAACTTCACATTTCTCATTTCTTCCTCTGATTTTAAAGCAATCAAATGAATCCAGTAGTAAGCTCAAACATGCTAGTGTGCAAGTAGTTAGTATAGTTGACGTTTGAGTAAACAAAAAGCATGTAAGTTCTTCCTTAGATTTTTTTATTTATTAGAATGAAATGGAGTAAGTATAAGGTGTTGTTTGTTGTTGTTAACATTGCACAATAATTTCAGCTTTGTTATCTCTTTATTACGCATGGTTTTGAGTCGAGCATGACGGTTTCGGTTGGGTTGGGTTGGACTTGATTTTTGGTTCATTCATATGACATTTGGGCTTGAATATTAGCATCGAATGGGTTTGTATACTACTATTTTGGGCTTTCGAAGTGCTGATGTGCACTGTGCGTACGGATGTTGTCCACTGTGCGTGCCTGCTGCGTGCTGTGCGTGGCAGCCATGCGTAGCTTCTGTGCTTGGCTGCTGCTACACCAGGTGCTGTGTGATGTCCATTTTTTCCCATAGTTCACAGCATGATGTAATATTTTTTAGAGTAGTGGGTAAAGATTTAAATGAAAACACTCTTCGATGTGTCCTGTAGCGTTTATATGAATGCTTAACTTCATTGCTTCGCAAATGTGAGTAGATATGGTACAAGGTACAAGAGTATAAAAGATTCTGCTAACAGACAACCAACACCACATGCCTGCACCCACCAGCTGCACCAACTGAGGTTGCCGCTGGCTTCCATACTTTGTCCCGTCAACTCGTCCATCAGGGCAAGCCTTCCCAAGCTCCAAGTATTTGTGGATCGGGGCGGCATCCAAAAGTTGCTGGCTGTACCAAGAGTTCTTCACACTTGCTTTGGCCTTTCTTGCTTATTCACTATTGGGTCTCTTCAGGTAAGAAAATCTGGTATCGGGGCAGCCTTAGTTCCTTACGAATAATTTGGCTTCTATCCTATGTCCTATCTTGTATCTGCCTATCTATTAATTGTTTCTCTTTACCCCAAACTTCTAACATCGAAATACTCTTCTTGAATGTGTTACAGGCTATCATGGAGCGTGTTTGTGCGCTTCCTTCTGATATAATTTATCAGTCAGTTGAGTTGGGTCTTCAGCTTCTAGGGTGCCCGAAGGATCAGGCCTGAGTTAGGTCTTCAACTCTCTTCTTCTTGTACTATTTGCCATCAGTTTCTTCTTGTTGATGGCGTTTAACTTATGCTATATGTTCTAGTGGGTGCTACATTTCTGTCAGTGCGTATGAAGAACGCGTGGCTCTTTTCTCTGTTTCAGCATCCAGTGACATTGATAGGATTGACAAGGTATTGAACTTAGTTAAATCACTATACGCAAAAGACTAAACCTAAAATGGCTTGTAATCTATTTTATGTTATGGTTACAAATATGGTTTGATATTGAACTTGAAAAATCTTCTTTTTTTTTGTTCTAGCGAATAACCTATCCTCCTGAATCAGATGATGATTTGATTGACATAGGACTTCAGCAAAACAGCCAGAGAGAATCTCCTGCAGGAAGGAATCATCCATGAATGAGTTGCTTCTTTTGGGATGGGATGTCAGAGAGAATACTGGTATATGGACTGTTAAGACGAGCCGAAGAGATTCTAATCATTCTTTTCTCGTACTTTCTTTTGTTGAAGAAATCAGGGTGCTCTCAGTTGGCGTAAGCTTCTGCCCCAGGTGCACTTAGATAGAAATTATCGGGCGAATGATTGTTGTACTTAACGTCCGAGTGACAGATAGCTTATAACAGTTGTGTGGCTTTAAGTCACTATTTTAGAGCATTTTTGTTGCTGCTAATATTATAATTTTTTTTTGTTTTCACTTGTTTAATTTTCATGTATATGTTATGGTTGAAGATGTATAGATCAAAGGTTATGTTTTCTATTTGGTGTGAGCTCATTAACTTAGATTATTTTTACTTAGTCAGTTAGTTGTTGCTGTGGCTGCGACAGCTTTGGTGTGGCTTCTGTGCAGACTGTAATGTCTGTGCAAAATTTTTTTAAAAAAAAAAATTACATTTGCTGCGGGCCATAAGCTGAAGCCCGCAGCTACTGCCACTTTTTGCTGCTATTTATAATAACCCCAAAATTTAATCAAAATGAAATAATAGAAGATAGAATTTCGCGACACCGAGTGGGGGAACCGATCGAGCAAAGGGCCACCCAATCGGGCCCACACAAAATTTGCCCAAGTCTTGTCTTGGTTTCCACGCAGCAGCAACATCACAATGGGGGCATTGGGTCTCCCACCCGATCGAGTCGGGTAAGCAGTGCCCGATCGGGCTTGGGACACAATGGGAGCCCGGCACATTTTCTTGGTGTACGCAGGCAACAGAAGCAACGAACTTAGATCTTCGGCCTGCCCGATCGGGTCGGGTCTTGCCCGATCGGGTTAAGCTTGAGTTGCTCCCTATGTTTTCTTTGTTTCTTCACCCGATTGGGTCGGGTGATGTCCGCCCGATCGGGTGCGAAACCCTACCACCCGATCACATATCTTTGCCGGATCGGACCATATTTTGCCCGATTAGAGTACAGGAAGCTCCTTTTGACTCTTTGACTATCAATTCTTCTCATTTAGAGGTCTTGGATACCTCCTAAACCATCCATAAAGCTCGTGACCATTCCTACGTGCCTCGTACAGCCGTGGTTGCTTCCAAATAGCTCGGAAATAAGGAGAAAACTCCCTAAAGCCTGCAATTCAACACTAAAACACAAAACCACGACTATATCCGATAATTAGTATAAAATAGCTCCGAAGAGCTCAAATTACGCACGAATTAGCTCCTAAATAGGGGAGAAAACTCCATATAAATACGTGATATTACTACCAAAACAAAGGGAATTTTCAAAATCCCCCTGGTTTCCAAAGACCTGCCCAACAGAATTTCTAGCCAGCACCACAAAATGTATCCCCACAAGAGCCTAGCACATCTGAACTGATGAAACTGGTGTTATTTATGCAAAAGACTAATGAGGAGGCACAAAGAGCTCAAGAGAAACATATGTTGGCTATGCAGAAAGCCAAAGAGGAGGCACAAAGAGCTCAAGAGAAGCACATCAAACTTCTCGAGACTCAGATTGCTCAATTGAGGGAATAATGCTCAGAGGCAGCAGGGACAATTGCCTGGGAAGCCTATACAGAGGGAGCAAGCAAATGTCGTTACTCTCTGAAGTGGCACTGCTTATGCTGCTCCTCCTATGCTCATTGATGATGATGTTGCTCCTAACAAGGAGAAGGCGGTAGTAGAGCTGGATTTGGAGAAGAGTTCGACGTCTGATGTCGAATTATCTGAGGAAGCTGAACAGCCAAGGAAGAAGTAGGAAAGGTTTCTGAAACACCTTTTACACCAAGGTTACCTTTTCCTCATTGAATGCAAAAGTCCAAAGTGGATCAACATCTTGATAAGTTATTGGCTATGGTCAAGAACCTTGAGGTAACTGTCCCTTTCACAGAACTTATTTCTCAAGTGCCTGTTTATGCTAAGTTTTTGAAGGAGATGATTACCAAAAAGAAAGATTTTGGTGGGGTAGATAGAGTCGCTCTAACTAAAGAGTGTAGTGCTGTTTTGCAAAATAAATCTCCACCTAAATTAAAAGATCCAGGTAGTTTTTCCATCCCATGTCATGTAGGTGCATTATTCATCGATAAAACTTTATGTGATTTAGGTGCATCTGTGTCTTTCATGCCATTGTCTGTCTGTAAGAAACTGAACATGGGAGAACTTAAGTGCACTCAAATTACTTTGCAGATGGCTGACCGTTCTATAAAATACCGCTTAGGTGTTTTAGAAGACGTCTCTGTTAGAATGGGAAAATTCTACATTCCTTTGGATTTTTTTGTTTTGGATATGGAGGAGGATGCCCAAATTCCTATTATATTGGGTAGACCATTTTTGTGCACTGCTGGTGCGGTAATTGATGTCAAGTCTAGGTCTTTGACTTTGAGTGTTGGTGATGATACTGTTACTTATTAAACTAACCAATGTTATGAAGTCTCCTATGCTTGAAGAGTCTTGTTGCAAGATTAATGTGGTAGATAGAGCTGTGATGTCTGCATTTCAGCAAATACGTGATGCTGACCCGTTGGAGGTAGCATTAACTGATGATGATTCATCAGGCATCGATTCTGAAATCGATGCCTGCCTTGCTGATTTTGAGGGCCTTAAAGTTGAAAAGGGACAAGAGAATGAGGTACTTGAAAGTGTATGCTCTACCTCTACCCCTCAGGTAACCAATGTAGAACTCAAACCACTCCCCTCTCATTTGAAGTATGCATTCTTAGATGATAAGGAAGAATGTCCTGTGATTGTCAGTACTAAACTCATAGATAGCCAATTGGAAAATTTGCTTACAGTGCTTCGCATGCACAAGAAGGCTATTGGGTATAGTATTGATGATATAAAGGGCATTAGTCCCGACTTTTGTATGCATCGTATTAATCTGAAAGAGAATCACCGCCCTTGTATTCAACCTCAGAGACGTTTGAATCCTAATATACAAGAGGTGGTGAAGAAGGAAATAATGAAATTGTTATATGCAGGGATCATTTATCCCATTGCTGATTCTAAGTGGGTCAGTCATGTGCATGTGGTTCCTAAGAAGGGGGGAACCACTGTTGTGAAAAATGAAATGGGTGATTTAATCCCTACCAGGACTATCACAGGGTGGCGTATGTGCAATTATTATCGTAGACTTAACAATGCCACTCTGAAGACCAATTCCCCCTTCCCTTTATTGATCAGATATTAGAAAGGCTAGCCAAACATAGTTATTTCTGTTATCTCGATGGATATTCTGGCTTCTTCCAAATCCCCATCCATCTAGACGATCAGGAAAGGACTACGTTTACATGTCCTTATGGCACCTTCGCATATCGTAGGATGCCATTTGGATTGTGTATTGTTCCTGCTACTTTTCAACGCTGTATGATGGCCATATTCTCTGATTTCATTGAAAATATCATGGAAGTTTTTATGGATGATTTCAGTGTTTATGGTTCTAATTTTGATGTTTGCCTGCATAATTTGTCTAAAGTGCTTAAGAGATGTGTAGAGGCAAACCTTATGCTTAATTGAGAGAAGTGTCACTTCATGATGAATGAAGGTGTTGTATTGGGTCACATAATTTCTTAGCGTGGATAGAGCAAAAATTAAAGTGATTGAGAAACTTCCTCCTCCAATGAATGTCAAAGGAGTGAGAAGTTTTCTTGGTCGTGCGGGTTTTATCGCAGGTTTATCAAAGATTTTTCCAAAATTGCAAAACCCCTCACTCAATTGTTGCTTAAGGGTGCCACATTTGATTTTACTAATGATTGCTTGGAGTCTTTTGATAGGATTAAGACAGCATTGATCACTACCCCTATTATACAACCCCCTGATTGGAATCTCCCTTTTGATATCATGTGTGATGCTAGAGACTACGCTCTGCTCCATGTGATTCACTATGCAAGCAAGACCTTGGATCCAGCCCAAGTTAATTATGCTACGACAGAGAAGAAATTGCTGGCAATAGTTTATGCATTGGACAAATTTTGGACATATCTAATAGGTTCGAAGGTTATAGTACACACTGACCATGCTGCTTTGAAGTACTTGATGGCCAAGAAGGAGGCCAAGCCTAGACTTATCAGGTGGATTCTTTTGCTACAAGAGTTCGACTTGGAGATTAAGGACAAGAAGGGTGCTGAGAATGTGGTTGCTGACCACCTTTATAGGTTGAGGTTTGAATCATCTTCTGACTCTCCTATAGATGACTCTTTTCCTGATGATCATTTGTTTTCAGTGTCATCTAAATCTCCTTGGTATGCTGATTTTGCCAACTATTGTGTTAATGGTTCCCATCCTCCCAATCTTATATACCAGCAACGAAAAAAGTTTTATCATGAGGCTAAGATGTATTTTTAGGAGGAAGAAATGCTCTAACGGAATGTTCCGTCGTTGTATTCTTGATTTGGAAATGGAAGATGTTTTGCTACATTGTCATAGTATGCCCTCTAGTGGCCATCTAGGTTCTCAAGCGACTGGATTTTGAGTCCTACATAGTGGTTTTGGCCTTCGATTTCCAAAGATGCCCGTATCTTTTATTTGTCTTGTGATGCTTGTCTGAGGACGGGTAATATTTCAAAAAGGCAAGAGATGCCATAAAGTGGGATTCTAGAAGTCGAACCCTTTGATGTGTGTGGGATTGATTTTATGGGACCCTTTCCTACTTCTTGTGGGAATAAGTATATTCTAGTGGTTGTCGACTATGTGACAAAACGGGTAGAAGTTATAGCATCACCAACCAATGTTTCTAGGGTTGTGATGAAAATGTTCAAAAAGATAATTTTCCCCCATTTTGGTGTCCCTCGTGTTGTCACTAGTGATGGAGGTTCTCACTTTCATAAAACCACCTTCAAAGCCCTTCTTAAAAAACATGGGGTCACCCACAAAGTTTGTCTAACCCTTAGTTAGTTAAAAACGGGACGGGTATTAAACAGAATTTAATTCGGCACGTTTGAAATGGAAATTTTTTGAAAAATACGGTCAAATATTCGACAAAAAAAAACGTTGACTTTTATAATCCGGATAAGTACATATACGCATTTAAAACGGTTTTGATTTGAAAATTTCGGCCAAATATTCGGCCATTATTTTTGTTCTTTTTTACTCATATTATAAATTATTTGAAAAATCTATATACGTATTCATTATAAGCAAAGAACAATAAAAGATTAAATTCGTAAACCTATAGAACAATATTTACCTGAAAAATCCTTAATTTTTTGTCACCTACACCACACCACACCACAACAACACCTGCATCCAAACAAAGCCTTACCACTAGGAAACAAAGAACACAAAAAAATGACAGCCACCCAACTTTTAACCTTCCCAATACATTTTCATTTCTCCTCAAATTAACCTTATTTCAAACAACAAACTCAACCATAGTTATTCTAGCCACCACTACTTATTTACTTATACCAGTTTTCCCCCCACGCTAACCCACCATGCCTTCCTTAAAGAGAGATAAAGATTTCCAGAAAGGGCATATAAAAAAACCAACCGATTTATCTCTGAGTTAGTAATACCAAGTTACGAATTTAAGATGATGATGATCCACAGGGAACATCCAATGGTTTGGGTACCACTATGGGACCCGCCTTACGAAGAATTAAGTTGTGGGAAGCAATTACGTCAGCGGTGCGGTGTCTCCAGTCAGTGCTGCTCCGGTGGTCAGAGCTAGTTAAGTTGAAGGGTTGTGGAGACTTTTCATGGAAAACATATTTTGAAAATGAAACGTTTTTTTGATTAAAAAAACGCGTATTAAACGTTTAAAACGTTTAACTGGCCGTCTTTTCCGTTTAATAAGGCCACGACGTTTTTTTTCGTTTTTTTGCCCTTTTTTTGAAAAAAAACATGTGTGGTATATTATTTGTGTTTAATTCGCGAATTAACTAACTAAGCTATAGCCTACCTTCAAACAAGCAGATTCAGAGGATTCTTGAAAAAGTTGTCACAAAAGCTAGGAAAGATTGGTCATTAAAACTTGATGATACTCTTTGGGCGCTCCGCACTGCTTTTAAGACTCCGTTGGGGACCACCCCTTACCGACTAGTTTATGGCAAAGCTTGCCATTTGCCAGTGGAAGTGGAGTATTTATCTGCGTGGGTGGTCAAAGAGATTAACCTTGATTTGACAGCTCCAGGTGAAGCACGACTTCTTCAACTCAATGAGTTGGATGAGCTCCATTTGGATGCTTATGAGAACCACAGGCTCTACAAGGAGCAAACGAAGAAGTTGCATGACAAAATGATTGGAAAGAGAGAGTTTAGAATTGGCGACAAGGTCCTACTGTTTGATTCCAGGTTGAGACTATTTCCTTGAAAACTTAAATCTCAATGGTCTGGACCATTTGAGGTGACTAATGTGAAGGCACATGGTGCCATCGAGGTCGTCAATCAAAAAGGTGAGAAGTTCAAACCAAATGGACAGCGTTTGAAGCTGTACCATGAGGGTGCTTTTGTTGGTTGTGTGGAGGAGATTTGCTTCGGCCCCTCTCCACTTGATTCATCTGATTAGACAGGTACTCCAGTCGTGCGAGACCTTTATAAACTAGCGCTATGCGGGAGGCAACCCGCATTCCTTAGTTAGTTTTTTTTCTTTCTTTCTTTCGTAGTTTTTAGAATGTGAGAGAGTGTGGGGTACTAATGTGCTTCTAGATCTTGTGTTTTGATGTGCAGATATACCCCTTGAAGAGATGTTGGAGCCCCAATAGCACCAAATATTGAAACTAGGCGAGCTGCTTGCTGAATAGTAGCTCGCCCGATGGCGTCGGGCGCACACGATCGGGTGACGGGATTTTTAACCTCGCCAGCAGAAATTTTGGAAAACAAGCCAAGGGGAAGTTCACACGATGGCATCGGGCAGACATTGCCCGATCGTGCGCGAAACATCGGCACCCGATGCAATATACTATACCCGATGGTTCGCCCGATCGGGTGGCGGGACAATTCCTAGCATCTGAAATAGATTACCACCCGATGGCATCGGGCAAAGAGAGCCCGATCGGGTGCGAAACCTTGGCACTCGATCGGGTGCGAAACCTTGGCACCCGATGGAAAATAACTTGCCCGATGCATCGCCCGATCGGGTGACGGGACAAAAACTGAGCACATGGATAAAATAATCCGCCCGGTCGGATTGGGTGACCGTTGTCCGATCGGGTGGGTACGCAGTATAACCGAGTTTTACTCGGTTTAGGCATTCATCTTCTCACATAAATCTCACATCCTTCTCTCATCTCACTCTCCCTCTTCATCTTCATCTTCCCCAACTCACTCAAAATCCCAAACCTCCATTAACACCTAAATTTTCTTCCTTCAATCTTCCTCATTTTCCTTCCAACCTCCATTAGAACATCTCCTTTTCTACTTTCATCCACTTCTTCTCATCTTCCACCCACAAAATCATCCTACCTTCACTCTTTTCTCTTCACCACTTTTCTACCTCCATTTTTGTGTGAGAAGAAGCTTCAAGGTTGTAAAGCACAGAATGACAAGCGAATTCAGAAGGTTAATCAGGGGCAAAGGCTCCATATCTAGAAGAGAGGCTACTCCACCGGCTCCACCACCACCACCAGTCCCAAGAGACCCGCATTATCCTGACATCATCCTTCGAGATGATGAGCACCGCGAGAAATTTCTACGCTTTAAAAAGTGCGAGGTACTTCTTACCCATTTTCTTGATGTAGAATTGCTTGCTATATTAGGAATTGCAGATGACTTTAAAGATTTTATGAAATCTGTTGGTATGGAGACCCTTTATAATGTGCATGCCAACACCTATGTTGCTTTTGTGTTTGAATTCTATAGTAGTTTCGGCCTTACCAAGCCCCAAGCAGGGCCGGTTACCCATGTCCACTTCCGCCTACTCAATCAAGAACACACCCTGACCCTTCGGTTTGTCGGGGTACTCAAACTTACTGTACGGGGGGACTACTACCCGCCTGAAAATTTTAGTATGGCCAATGTCTATCTAGCCCTTACAGGTGATCCAGAGCCTTTTGACGTTCAAAGTGTCATTGGGAAAATTTCCATCACCCTATTTTCAATATATATCTGGATCTGATTCATGGCCCAAACCTTGTTAGGTCGATGTGAGGGTCAGCTAGTCCGGGGAGACGGGCTGATTACCATTAGTAGCTACATATCCAAGGCCACTAGAAACCATTTTCACTATAATTTGGCCAATCATGTAGCCCTACAGTTCGAGCGTATCTCGAACTAGCTCCCTGAAATTTGTGAGGACGGGACTTGGACCTCTAGGCGGTTGGTGAATGGGGCTTTGGTTACTTTATTTGCTCGGCAAATTGCCAGTTTTTCTGAGACCCACCTAAACCCTGTCCAGGGCCCTACCCTCATCGACCTCACCTACTTAGACACCCTTAAAGTCCTCCATCGCATCTCTGACCAAATATTTCAGTGGTGCATTAAATCCAAAAAGTTCATCCAACTCCCCAACCCTAGAGCGCGCTTGCGGCCCCATCAGGTTAACTACCTCCTACCCATAGAGGGCGTTGACCTAGTTGTTCCATTTTCAGATCCCCCTCGCCGATCTTACCATAGGCGTCATACACTAATTATTGAAGAGGGTTCCTCTACTTCTACTCCCCCTCCTCCTAGTACTTTTGATTTTTCAGGTATGATGTCGACTTTAGGTCGAATGGAGGTAGGTATGGGACGGATAGAGGAGCTAGTCAATGCGAACACCGCCACACTCGATGGCTACGGTGCACGTATTAACACGCTCTACACATGTGTGGATGAGATGGGTACACGTATTGACACCATGGCAGAGGATCAGCACTTCTCTCTTTATCCTCTTTACGATGGTTTCTGCAGGCGTGGCATTGTTGAGCAGTGCGCTTGACACCCCTCGTGGTACCATTGGAACCCGAGTTATGACCAGCCTGCCTGTGCGACAGATGATATGGCTGAGGATGAGGATGAGGAGATTGCACCGCCACAGTCCATCTCTTTAGAAGACTTTGGTGCAGGGGCTAGTGGTTTTGGGGGAGGTTTTGACACAGGTGCTAGTGGCTTTACTGGTGGTATGGGTGGGTTTACAGGTGATCCTTCTGGTGGTTTTCCTGGCAGTTTTTCAGGTGGTGGTGACATGCTTGGTGGCGGTTTCTTCAGTGACCCCACCAACGATGATATGGGCAGCTGATGCCCTTATTCTTTCCTCTCCCTCGTTGCAATGAGGACATTGCCTCGGTCAGCTTGGGGGAGGATCTCTCTCTGTATGTACATTCTCTTCCTTTTACTACTTTTTAATATAGTTTTACAGCTTTATAGGATAGATTTAATGCTTTGATAGGATAGTTTACTACTTTGAAGAAAATTTTGAAAAATGAAAAAAAAAAAACTGAGCTGATTAGTGCATGTTGAACTATATGATCGTCTCCCTGTGCCTCATTGATATTCTGGAAATGTTTTGGATTCATGACTTTTGATGGCTTGGCATTGAGGATTCGTTGGTTTTGATTTGATTTCCGACTTTTTATGACCCTTCGTTGTATGACGCTTATGACGTTTGCGCTGAATGTGAAACTAAGTTGGTTAGACTGTGAGTTTTTGAGCCTATGGATGCATATCTTTATCCAGTATTTCTTTCTTTGAGTGTAGTTCCTCACTATAGCATTGATCTTGGCATTGGTTCTTTACTTCTTGATTTCTAGCAAGCATGCATATTTGATATATGAATGAGGCGTTCTTTTGATTGTCTCAGCCTCAGAGCCACATATTTAACATATTGCCGCCTTTAGCCTTAGTATTACCTTTATTGCCTGTTTATGATGACACCTACATTACAAGCCTTTTCCTTACACGATATTGTCCTAAGCCTAGCTTGGGGAGCATAGTATTGTTTTGGTTTGTTATAGATGAGTTAGGTTTTTTTAATGGTTTATGGCTAATTTCTAGTTGTAGAGCTTATTGGTTATAAAAGCTCATAGTGCAAAATTTGAAAAAAGTGCTTAGAGAAAAAGGAATGAGTTATGAGCAAAAAGAAGAATCCCTCAAATGTTTCAAAAAGAAGAATCCCTTAAATGTTTCAAACAATGAAAAATAGAAAATGAGTGAAAAGGAAAGAAAAGAAAGAAGTGTGGTTTATTAGAATACTATTGAGTTGGTTATGTTTTGGGTTGATGATATGCGGAGTCGATAGGTCACATTGACCTCTTAGTTTGTTGATGATTTTACTCCTCTAGGTTGGCTTTACCACCACATCTCCCAAAGTTTTCCACACCTTTCACCTAAGCCACGCTACAACCTTATAAAGACCACATGATCTTTGTTGCATTGCATTGTTTGGATTGATATGAAGTTTGGTCCCAATCCCGTACAGTATTTGCTATTTGTGAGTCAACTGAATAGGTTGAGTGTCACATGCACCCCTCTAAATAGACGAGTGATGTGAGTTGGGAAGGGTTATTATGGGATGGGTCAGGTGAGCGATCGGGCACATCTTTTGCCTGCCACAAAAATTGAGAGTTGAGTGATCTCCATGCGAGCACCCTCTAAGTATTTGCGGGATGCGCAGATGTCCTGGTGGATTGATATGCATACTAATTGATTGTTGGTTTGATATGATGGATTGATGATGATGATTGCCTGCCGGACCAGTCTTAAGTCTAATAAAAATTTGAGCCAAATTCTTTCTATCTTATTGAGGTGAGACATCATTTGTTAGTTCGCATGATTTGGTTCCTTGAGGACAAGCAAAGGTTCAGCTTGAGGAATTTGATATAATGATTTCATATAGAGTTTTTCCCATCATTTACAAGCTAAATTGTGCGTATTGACGCTCTTAGGAGCCATTTATTGTAATTATTTTGATATACTTGTGGTTTATCTGTTTTATAATGTTTTGCAGGTTTTAGGGAAAAAATCCTTATTTTCTGTCATTTTGACCACCACACTGTAGCGGAGAAGTTATGAGGCATGTAGGAGATCTCGAGATTGTAATTGAGCTCCTTTTGAAGAAGAATTATTGAGAAACTTAGGGTCTGAAGCCAAGTGCGAGAGTTGCCCAGAAAAAGGCTCTGCCCGATGGCATCGGACTCGATCTTCCAGGCCAAAAACATCAGTTTTCCAACCGATCGGGCAGCCTTACCCGATCACATCAGGTGGGATTTTACTTGGTCATTTTGTTGGTTTTGAAGGCTTTGAAGAACATTATTAGCCTGATGGCATCAGGCAGCCTTGCCCGATCGGGTGTCAGTGTTGCGACCCCGATCGGGTGAACCTTACCCGATCCCATCGGGTAAACGTATTATTTTGGCTGCTGAAATGATGTTCCCTGACCCGATCGGGCGGCACTTTGCCCAATCGGGCAGAAGACACGAAGGGGAAATTTTTCGTCTTTTCCGTCGTATCTTATTTGCTTTCTTAGGTTAATATAAATGCTTTTGAGTTTATTTTTATATTCATATTTTATTATCTTAAACACTCAGAGAGATTTTTAGAGTTTTTCATTAGTTTCATCATTGTAGAGGAGATCAAACCTTGGTTCAATTCAATTAAAGTAATTGTTTTCTGTCAATTGGTAATCTTCTCTCTTATTGCATTGTTATTACTTCTTATTTTTTCTAGTTTAGTTGTTGATTATTTCATGATGAAAATATTAGGGTTTCTTATTAGTTTTGTCATTGTTAGTATAATCATGCCTGAGTAGATCCCTTTCTAGGGTATTAGAGAGGCAAGCCATGTTTATACCATGATCAATGATTAGACTATTATTGAAATTTAGGGTTTGATTAGAGAGATTATGGTGTAATTTATTCTTGATTAGTAATTAATGTTAGTGGCCAATTTCATTGATTGCTTGTGGTTAATAGTTGTTCGTACAGACCCATCTTACGATTAGAGGCCTAGAACACACCAATAGTTCTGATTACGTTAGTGAACAAGCGGCGTATGTTGAACTATGAGCATTGAGACTTAATCATAGCTCAGCACATGCTCTAATCCCTCGATTCTTGACTTAGGTTTTGATAGTAGTTAACCATATTTGATTGGTACAAGCAAGGTGGACCGAACTAATACTCTATTCTTTTATTCCATAGTTAAATCTCAGTTTAATTCCCATTTTCTCTAGCTTAATTATTAGTTCAGTTAATCATTTTCGATTTCATCTGAAGTAGTTATTTAGTTGAATATTAACATAGAAACTCTGTCTCCCTGCGGATTCGACCCTGCTTCCCTTGACTACTATTGTTAGAGGACTGTAGGAATTATCTTTGAATAGGTGATACGACTTTAGCCTATCAGTGATTAAAGTAGGTCAGAGAAAATTATAAGGTGCAGGTGGGACCAAAAAGTGATAAAGCATGGATAGATGGGTAACATAATTTTCCCATATATGGAAGATGAAAATGTAGGACTAGGGGTGTTAATGAGTCGAGCCTACTCGCGAACTATTTGAACTCGGCTCGGTCAAAGCTCGGCTCAGTGGGGCTCGGCTCGAGTTTTAATGAGATAATACATGAGCCAGACTAAGCTCGGCTCGAAAATCTCGTGAGTGGCTCGAATTATTTTTATATCTTATATTTACCAAAGTGTTCACTATTCTCTTAGAGCTAAAGTTCCACATTGGCTAAGAAAACAAGCATCGACCTTATTTTCTTTATAAATAGCTAATACTCCTTTATAACCTCAACTTAAAGCTTGATTTTGTACCTCCTTGGTTGGTATACAAAATTTATACTTAATTTCCTTCACAAAAGGAATAAAGTATATTTAATGTATTTGATTATTTAATAATTAATTATTTAAATGCACTTATAGTTTTATTTTTACAAGGCTGGAAGTATTATTCAATACACGAAGTCCCACATTGAAATTTTAGTGAAGTTAAGAAAGAAACAAAATTATGAAAACATATGTCGAGTGTTTTTTTTTCTTTAACAAAACATTGAGTCCCACATCTAAAAATTTTAGCAATGCTAAGAGGGAAACCAAGTTATAAAAGCATACGTAAGATGAGTTAAACAAAACATGGAGACTCACATTAAAGTCTTATCAACGCTAAAAGGCAAACCAAGTTATAACATGGGTTAGATGAGTTTGTTTTTCTTCATCAAACTATGGAGTCCCACATCGAAATTTTAGCAATGCTAAAAGGGAAACCAAGTTATAACATAGGTTAGATGAGTTTATTTTTATTTATCAAACTATGGAGTCCCACACCAAAATTTTAGTAATGCTAAGAGGGAAACCAAGTTATAAAACCATATGATGTGTGAGTGCATAACCTCACCTTGCTTGGTATATAAAGTTATGCCAATCGCCTAAGTGGATATTTAGTTATTGACTTGGGTCTATACAGTTGGGCCCAAGTGCCTAGCCAAAAGTAAGAAATGAGCCATGAGATCGAGCCACGAGCCCGAGCTTAATTATGACATCACGAGCTCGAGCCGAGCTCAAATATCAAGGCTCGACGAGCCACGAGTTCGAGCCGAGCCTCTAGTAGAGTCTCACGAGCTCGAGCCGAGCCTAACAGTATTTTATAGTTCTATTTTAACAGAGATGGATATAATTGATCTTTTGTTAGTCTCAAGTATAGTAGTCTTTCATTTTCACAGGACTGTTAGTAGTTTTGTTTTGCTGGGAAGATGCTTTTGATAGTTGCAATATTAAACTTGTCATAGTAGTCGTTTTTCTTAAACTCGTCTATAGAGGGAAACCAAGTTATAAAACCATATGATGGGTGAGTGCGTAAACTCACCTTACTTGGTATATACAGTTGGGCTAACCGCCTAAGTGGATATTTAGTTATTGACTTGGGCCTATACGGTTGGGCACAAGGGCCTAACCAAAAGTAAGAAATGAGCCATGAGATCGAGCCACGAGCCTGAGCTTAATTATAACATCACGAGCTTGAGTCGAGCTCAAATATCAAGGCTCGACGAGCCACGAGCTCTAGCCGAGCCGCGAGTAGAGTCTCACGAGCTCGAGCCGAGCTCAAATATCGAGGTTCAACGAGCCACGACCTCGAGCCGAGCCGATAGTAGAGTCTCACAAGCTCGAGCCGAGCCTGTCAGTAATCGGGCTCGGCTCGGCTTATTAACACCCCTAGGTAGGTCAAACAAAAAAGAAACAGACAAAAACAGAAAGTATGACAAACAAAAAGAAACGGCGGAGATATTATATATTCTATTTGTGTCTTTCCGTATTCATTTTTTTTTGAAATTTTACAATATATTTTTGTTTCATTTGCATAAATATAAATTATTAGTGTTTTCCATATTGTTTTGCATAAATATTAACATATTCTACTTTTCGAAAATTTGCTTGATAAATTTATTTTCGTATAGGATGGTATATTAGTATCATCCTTTATCCTTTCTTGAGTTTCCACCAAAGTAAAAGAGATTCTACATATTTGGCAGCTTGCTTCTATTTCAAAGTAAATAATATGATAACAAAAATGATGTAAAACATGATTATAGTGGCAATCGTCAGTAACTTGGATAGAAGATTTGCTTAAACTTAAGTATGCCCACAATGATTCTAATATTGTGATTGTGTGCGGCACTCATTAGCAAAGAATATAAAGTTAATGATTTGAGATATTATGCTAAGATTTACACGTCGTGATTGTATGTATTCATTAGCAAATAGTGGAAAGTTAATGATTTGAGCAATATCATAAATTATACCTAAAAGAGCTTGCGTGATTACATGTTGTTATAAGCAAATTTTGGCAACTTTGGGATATGGAATGATAATGGTCAACGCCAAATTAGGGATTTCATTAATCAACTATGTACCGTGATTGTTGCTGTTTTTAAAATTGATTCTCATTAAATATGGTAATGAAACGTAGTCTAAATTAATTTGGTGTTGACATGTGTGTTTCAAATTAGTCAAATGAACAGAGGGGCGACATATGTCAACTACGATTTAGTTTTATATATAGATACTAGTTTTTAGGACCCATGAAAAAATGCACGGGGATTTAATTTAGAAAATATATTATGAGCAATTAAAGTAAATAATATCAATGTTGTTACTTTTATTATTTTGGAAGTTAATAAAAAAAAATAATTACATTATTTTGGAAAATAGGAATAATGAAACTACAATCTAAATTTGAAAAGATTCTATAAATGTTAATGTCAAATAAATAATATAAATACTATTAATTTCAATTTCTATAACATTTTCACAGTACATAAGGTAGGGACAATTAATTGGAAACAAAGTAGAATAAATTGAACCGGTAACACAAACTCTAACAAAATAAGGCCGAATTATAGTGAATAAGGCTAGATATGAAATAAATTGTTAGAACGAAAATGGCATAATGAAGTGATATATGATCGAATAAGGTCAATTGTCATAAACAATTTTATACAAATTGTGTCCTAATCAAATTTGAAAAGGATGAAAATAACACAAACTAATAAGGCATATAACTTAATTCAATCATGTAATATATGTTAGATATATTAGTTTTTATTTTTTATTATGTTTCATCTAAAAACCCCAAATACATTAGAAGACCTATTATATCTTAAAATAAGCCCAAATACAAAGACAAGAAACCCATATTTCTCTATGGAACTATCAAAAACGCTTCATCTCCCTCCCTCATATGCTCTCATCTTTCTCCCTCATATTCCCTCACCTCCATTAACGACAATCCAAGAATGCATGGATGATTTTTTTGGATGGGAAGAATTTGATATGCCCAAAGATTAACTCATCTCCTTCATCTCCTTATAACCCGAAAATAAAAGAAACACAAATTGTTCCCCTGCCGTTAGTAACACTTCATCTCCCTCATATTATTTTATCTCCATTAACGTTACAATTAGAGGGCATAGTTCATTTAATTGGGCACGCAAGTACTTGTTGAACACAGAAATAATCTCCCTCACCTCCTTCTTTTCATTAAGGGTAAGTTATTTTCTTACAAAATTTTAATCCCACCTCTAATAACTACCTTCCTCCATGTCTTATTTTGGTGGGATTAGAGCCTTTTAATCTCATTCTCAATCCCCTTAAAAACCTCAATTCCTCCAAACAAATATGGGATTGTTATACATGAGGATATAAAATCTCAATCCCTCCCTTTGATCCCCACAAAAAACACCCCCTTAAAGTAAGTAGTCAGTGGCTTATCCTAATTTTTCATAAATAACAATCTTATATTTTGACAAAATCTCATTGATATCATAATGTGAATCTTATGGAATTAACATTAAGAGGGAAATTGCACTAAATTGATTTGAAATGTGAATTATATACATAAATAAGAAGGAAATTTTTCCTAATGGAGAGTTAAATTTTAAGTAAAATTGAGTTACCATTTATTGCACGTGTATGCTATATCAATTGAGATATCATCATTAATCATTTTCATGTTAACTATGTATTAAATATTTAAATATTTTAAGTATATATTTATCTAACTAATTAATTGATTTATTTTAAAGATAAATTATTTAGACTTCAATAAAAATCGCTAAAGAATTAGTTTGAGGATTCATGCATTAACTAGAAGAAAAATAAGAAAAGTGATCCGAGCATGGCGCTACTTCTAAGAGCTAATCTCCAAGGCTATCTTCCTTCTTATCTAGAACTCTTCCATCATCGATTCTCCAATCAACTTAGGATGCTTCATCGTGTAAAATTCTTGATCTACTTAGCGCATTAAATTTACAAAACTAGGTAAAGTATTTGCAAATCGTATTTAGGAGTACAAAAATTTTAAAAAAACAGCCCTCGGCCTATAGATTCTCTCCTATTTTGGACAATACCAGTTACAATCAATCATTCATTCATCATTGACTTCCAAAGTGAATGACTCATGCATATGTATGTATAAAAACATATATATAGGAAAAAAATTGAATAAATATTTCAATTACTCATGAACAATAATTGAAGCATTAAATTTCCCATGCAATAAATTCACGCAAAATAAAGCATAATTAAACAAACAATTAAACAATTAATGATACAATGATATGTTCCATATTACTATTTCCCAACTTACAATGAAACAATTTCATTGAAGTTGTAAAGTCGCTCCCACTTGCCTTCATATCTAAATTAATCATCGTTAATTTTGAATCTAATTCTTTAAATAGTCTTCATAAAGTTTTCCTAAAATTAATGTACTACCTCCGTATTCAATTAGTAACAAAACTCTTTTTTTCACAGGCTCCTAGATAATTTTTGGGTAGGAGAGAAAATAAGTGGGGATCATGTGATTGGAGAGTGATAGAGAGAAACTTATTACCAAAAAGGAAGTGTTACTACTATTTAGAAATTTTCTAATATAAAAAGTGTTGCAACTATTTGAATACGGAAGTAGTATTAATTTTAGGAAAAATTGTTTTTAAATAAGTCAACATTTAACCCATCTTCTAATATTAAGTTAACTTTTGAGTTATTCTAGAATAAGTTAAGCTTGTAGGGGTTTTTACTATTAACGAGTCCAACAAGTTACCAACCTGTTATTGTAGGTTGCTTATCAACGTGTCGTATTTTGATTTGTTTAAATTTTGCATTTTTTAAAACCCTTTTAACCCCCCATCTCTCTCCTCCCTACCCCCTGCTAGTGCTCACTACCATTTGCCCCTTTCTTTTCTTTATCGCTCCCTGCCCCCTCCTCCTCCCCTACATCTGGGCGGTTGTTGTGTAGTTAATGGCTGCCCACTATGCAACGTCATCCAAGTCTTTGTCCTCGACGGGATGTGAGGCCATCAATCTCTCTCCCTCTTCCCTCCTTTTTCTTTTTCTTCTCACTACCCATGTACTCTTCCGTTCTTCCTTTTCCAAAATTGGTTTCAATTTCAAACATTGTTGTCTATCGTTGGATGTGGAATGTGATTTGCGGGTTCTTTAATAATAAGGTTTCTGTAAGTTTGTTCTAGCTAAGAGTGTTTGTTAATGGAATTTATATACTTTACTTTGTAGAATTGATTGGCAGTCCTTGAAGCCCTTTTAGTAGAATTGGGATCAGTAGAATTGTTTGGACTATCTTGAGCTAATCTGGGAAGCTCTTATATTTAACGTCATTATTCTTACTCTGTTACTCATTTCCTAATGTGGTGGAGCTTGTGAATTGCAAAATTTGTTTGTCATAACTTCAATTGTCATTCCCCACTACGATATAGTATTACACTTTTTAATAATTAGGCAAACATAGGCAATGGAGGAGAGAAAGGACTGGTGGAGGAGAGACAAAATGGATGGTGAAGAGAAGAGAGAGAAAGGGACGTGTTGGAGGCATTAGAGCTGGTGGCGTGTTGGTGTGGTGGGTGAGTTTTTTGGCCGGTGTTGGTTTAGTTGATGGTAGTGCTAGTTAGGGTGGCTGGTGGCTCACGTGGTTGAGTGAGGTGGTGACATCGTTGTCATAAGGGAAGAAAAGAGAAAATAGTTTTTTTACCGGATGTTCAAGTTACCGGTCACCAGAACTTGTTAAAAGTAAAAACCCCTACAACCTTAACTTATTCCAGAATAACTCAAAAGTTAACTTAATATTAGAAGATGGGTTAAAGGTTGACTTATTAAAAATATTTTTTCCTTAATTTTATGAAATAAACAACTATTCCTTCATAACATTATAAATAATGCAAATGAGGTTGGACTTAACGATTTGAACACGGCTTGGCCCATGAAAAACGCTATGGTCACGCCCCGCATGACCCACGAGCCTCGTCCAGACCCGAAGGTCCTCGCTCATATCGCCAGCGCAACAATGACGAGGCTAACTCGTTCTCTCACCTTGGTTATCGGACAGTGGCAACGAGGCTGGCTCGCTTCGCACTCGCTCAACACACAACACCCAAGTCGTTGCGCCACCTGTTTGAGCTTGTGGCTTCTTATCGTCCACATAGCTCGCTCGAGAACCTTCCTTTTCTGCTTGTGACTGCTCGACGCACATAACATGCACAAGGACTCTCCTTAGTTGCTCGTAGCTTGTGCACATGACGCTCGCAATGTCCGTTTATGGCACGACACCTAGCCTAGCTCTCATCTGCGTACCTTAGCCACTCACAAATCTAAGATTTTCACAAGAAATTGTGAGTTGTCTATCTTGCTTGAGCAACTCGGTTTTATTTCATCGAAATTTAACGTTCATTTGGTCCCTCACTTTATGATGTTGATTTTGGTTTTGCCAAAATACTACAAACTTTGTGCGACATGCTTATGAATTGGATGCAAATTTTGCATGAGTGTGACAATTACTAACAAAAGTCAATGCTATGAAATTTGATGCAACGTATAAAACATTCATCAATGCTATTGAAAACCTATTAAGGAGCTCCTATTCAAATCGCTTCATCAGCCTTTTCCCTTGCATCTTCATCCTCATCTAACATTCTCTTCAAAACCAATAAAAGCATCCACTTGCTTCTCCTCCTCATGTTATACAAAGCGGGAACGATTTGGGAAGAATGATATAAACTTTAATATGTGCTCATTCACAAATCCTGGATCAGTTAGCATCCTTATAACGGTCCCATTTACAAGTTAGAACAAAGGGAACTTCTATATACTACCTCATGTATCCATTGCAGGAAACGATACTACGTGACTGTCAACGGCAACCTTCTTAGGAGCCTGCTCTATGTCAATTGGCATTGCGGATACCGATATCCATGTAGTTGCAACCCACATAGCACTTAAGGATTTATCATCCTCAAGAAGAATGGGCAACTACATTCCACGAAAGGGATACCTCATAAGCATCTTCAAATGCACATAACGATGATCACAAGATTCACAACCAAGAAGTTCATGCACCGCACCCAAAGCTTTCGAAAATTTCATATGAGAATTGATTAATACAATTTTCTGATTCCCACCTCTGTACAAAATGTCTCCCTCGCTTTGTAATAGTTCCCTGCCTCAATAAGAAAATAGAGGAAAGTTTATGTGCTCCGTATTCTAAGCCCCTATTTGTATAGGGGGATTAAGGGGTGGGATTGAGAATTTATGTCCCCATGGCTAGTATTCCCATGTTTGTTTGGGGGATAGCTAAATTCCCATGGGATTGGAAATAGGATTAAACCCCCTCTTATCCCACCAAAGTAATACCTAAGTGGGGCAGGTATTAGGGAGTGGGTTAAATTTTCTAAGAAAATGACTCTTTCACCCTTAATGAAAAGAAAGAGATAGAGAGTTAGTAAGGATATCTACGTAAAATTGTCATTTAATTCCACCTTATCACCAACTCATATCAAACAAGGAGTAGAGACTATTTCATCTTTATCCCACCTACCAATTTCCAATCCCACTCCCGCCTAAGGATGTCAGTGGGGCGGGTTTCGTGGAGACCCGCCCCCGCATCCGCCCCATTTAGGCGGGGATGAGGGAAGGTTTCACGGGTGATGGGGCGGGGATGGGGATGAAAATGGTACCCATCGTGGGAGATGGGGCGGGTGTGGATGTTAGATTGGCCCCGCCCCACCCCATCCCCGCCCGCCCCACCCCAGCCCCGCCCGCCCCGCTTTATCCCCGTGTATTGAAGAAATATATTTTTTTAATGTAATTTATCTTTTTTTAAAAGTTTTACCATTTATTTCTCTAGGCCCAAAAAAATTAGTAAACTGGCATTGGGACGGGAATGAGACGGGGGTTGAGAGGGGTCTAGCGGGGATGGGGCGGGTATGGGGATCCACGCGGGTGATGGGACAAGGATAGTTTTTGGTTTGTCCCCGTTGGAGCAAGGATGGGGATAAGATTTCCCCCGCCATGGGTGATGGGGCGGGGATGGGGATGAGTGCAGGAATGGGAATAGGAATACCAATATCCACCCCGCCCCATCCTACCACGCCCCATTGACATCCCTACTCCCAGTCTCCCACCTTCTAATCCCCAAACTCTTATTCTCACGTACCAAAGGTCTCGTAAATACCAAACAGAAGAAAGATTGGTTTGTCCAATTCCAATTCCAATTCCAATTCCAATTCCGTTGTTTTCCCTGTCTCTGAGTTTACCTGTTTTAAGCTTTCAACTATCCTTCATTCTCTCTGTCCTGTCCTCTCCATTTCCGCATGAACATGGCGAGACGAAATCACACGACAAGTCTAGGGTGCATAGCATGCGATGAGCTAAGCGAATTGGGTGCAGGCAAAGAATCATGGCTTGTTAACAACCCCTTCATTCTATCTGCTTTAGACACTCACTCCCTCGCTCTTTCTAACAAATCTTTGATCCTTATCCTTGGTTGGTCTGATGACCCTTTTAATAATATCAGGGTTAAGATCCACCCAGACCTTTCCCCTATTGATGCTGAATACATTACTGCCATTGAATGGCTTGTTTTTGATGATATTCGTGTTCTTTTTGTTGCTACTTCTTCTGGGTATTTCTTCATTTATTCTTTGGAGGGTGCTTTGATCCATAAACAGGTCTTTTCTCTCTCCCCCTCTTCCAAGTTTGATGCTTTGTTGGTTGGGTTTGTTTGGAATTTGGATTGGATCACGAATAATGTGTTCATCTAAAACTTTGTCTTTACTGCTTTAATTGGTTGGAGGGCTTTTCTAAGCATGCTTGACTCTTTGCTTTTAAATCCAAATTCACATTACTTGGCTTTAATTGGTTTTTGACAATTTTTATATTTCATGCTTTTATTTGATTCTGCTGGGTTGAATCTAAAAATCAATAATTTAGAAATTCCAATAATTCCCAAGCAAGAATCAGAATTTGAAATTCTGGAATTGGAAATTCGAGTAATTTCCCAAACAATGAATTTGAAATTGAATTGAATTATTTGGAATTCTATATCTGAATTGTGTAATTTGAAATGAAATCCATGGTTCCAAACACTACCTAAAAGTTAATTCCTTTTTGCTGATATGCTTACCTGCTGTTTCCTGTTCCTTTTTGTGCCTGCTTTGGTTGTGAAGGTTTATGAAGAATGCTAAGTAGTTAAGTTTATTCTGCTGACACATTCAACTGCTCAATTCTCTTTGTAGATGATATATCCTGCACGTATTCTGAAGCTTCGTGTTCGTGGAACAAAGAGAGATATTGCAGAAGATATTTCAAATGAGGAGGTTTGCTTTGTTATGGATGGAATTATTGCACGTTTTGATGGATCGGATTTACAGGTAATTGATCTCGCTGTAATATTAACATCAAAGTTTGTTGAAGTATGCTTTTTGTTTGATATATAGAAGGTCCAAATTCTGTACTCGAGTTGTCTTCAAGAACCTTCATTCACTTCTTCCTCCACCTCAAGTTTCCATTGAACCATGTGGCATTTTCTGTCAAACTCTTGCGATATAATTTAATTTTCTTTTCTTACTGGGAGCATGTCAAGTTTCCTCCTACACAGGTAAATGATTCATGACTAAAAGCTGAATGCACCGTTAACCTAAAAAGAAGAATTGACTACTTGAAAATCAGAGTCATTAACTGCAATAAGGTTTCACAGGTTATTTATCTACTTGTTTCCATATATTAGTACTAGTAGGCAGTTGTAGATAGACGTTGTTACTTCAGGAATTGGGACCTTAAAAAAAGACATTCATATACTTGATCCCATTTATTGACACCTAAACCTGTATAACTTGACGCGGTTGTAGATTGCAATGTTAAGAGTGTAGATACAAATGTCTCTTATGGTAGGGTCTGTTCGGCAACAATAGTTGTGGTAGTAGCTACTACTTGTGTTAGTTGTAGACTTGTGGTGGTATACGTACAGTCGTGCAATAGTAGTTGTGAGTTGTTTGTTTGTAGTAGTTATTTGTTTGTAGTTGTGAGCTGTTAGGTGTGAAAGTAGTTGAATAAAATATTAGGGTTTCGTAAAAGTAGCTTAGTGGCTGTTAATAAATATTTAGTTTATAATTTACAAAACATTATTATATATTTTTCCAACATCTAACCTTCACCTCCTACACTACTTCTTTTAGCTTTTCGCAACCACTACCTAAACACCACCTCTCCCACTAAACACTACTCACACCACTACCTTGCCAAACACCTTTAATTTTGTAAAGTAGAGTTGTGATCTAGTCAAAACATAACAATTACCTGTACCTCTAGTGCGGAACAAGCCCATAGCTGGGCTCATCTCACGCTCAAAAGCTACAAAGTGCTAGTACTGTGTTTATGTGTGCTGCGTCAATGCAAATATGCAATACGATGAGTGTCAACCTTAAGCTCCATTTAAGATTATGTGTTACTCTCAAATCCATATTCTGTTGGAGATTTCAATTAATGTTGTAATGCTGTTGTGTTTACTCTCTTTAGTTAAACTATTCAGTTTTGTCTTTTATGTAACCCATTTTCTTACAAGTTTATTTGTTTTTGTAATTAGAATTTTAGCTTGTGTTGCCCATTAATAATGGTTAGAAAATTTTAAAATATTTCTGGATCATTTCAGTGTCCACCTCTCGCCTCTGATGCTAGGTTTCTTTCATTAGCAGTAAACTACTAGGGCATGTGGTAGAATATGAAAACGAAGGTGTATGGTGCAAGTGGTGTTGGGATTCATGATATATCCAGTCAATTGTTCATATGTCCATTATCATGTCCTTGTAAACTGGGATATTTCTGAAATCGTCTTTTATCAGTTTTAGTTGATCACACCTTCATTGTTGTGATGTAGAATATGCTACAGAGATGGTTCCAAGAAACACAAACGAACTTCTGGGACCAGAAAACAAAGAAGAGAGATTTAGATGATTTTGAGAATTCTTTTGAGAGAGTGCCTTATCAGCTGTGGAGTGTTAACAAATATGGAGCTTGTGCTGATGCAGCAATCACGGGCATTATGCCACCTCCATTGCTGGAACTTGAGGTATTTACTCTGCTAAGTTCTCATTGGAGCTTAAGATGGTTGTTACATGGCATATGTCTCTTCGAAACTTCGATGCACTTTATCCCCCCCCTCCTCCCGGCGTCTAGTTTTACTGCTTCAGCCTTTTTTTGTCTTTTCTATAGCTGTCCATGGTACTCTCTTCTACTTTTTGTTTTACTTTTTAGCTCAACCAACCTCCTTGTACTCACATTTACTTAGCATGTTTACTGGGGGGAAAGGGCTTCCATGGAATTGTGAATATCGGAATTATAAAAGGCATGCCCTTATTAACCTTTAGCACTCCCCTAGTATAGGATGAGGACCAATCCCTTAAATGCTCTAATGACAATGCACCATCAACCTCCCCAATCACAGTGCTAACTCCTATTCCCTTATTCCCTTCTATCACTATGTCTGAACTTTGCCCCTCTTCTGTTTGCCTCTCTCTTCTCACCCACGATCAGGAACACTGTCAGGAAAGGTGTAAGGGGAAGAAAGAGAATTTAATGCCTCTTCTGCTCCCCTTGCTCAGTGAATTCAGTATGTGATCATGGCTTATAGTTGGGATCTCTATTATCTGAAAAGCAATATATGTTCTGATACTTGAGAAGTATCAAAATATGTTACTTAGTTTTGTTTAAGGGGCCATTTGGTTTGTGCAAGGGAAAGAAATCAAGTGAGGGAAATGAAAAGAAAAGAATATATAACCTTCATCTTTGATGTGTTTGGGTATGGATAGAAATGAAAAATATTAAAACCTCCTTCATAATAAGCTCCAGTGCTCACTGCTTACACAACTTCTCAAATCTCCCCAACTCCAGCATGTTATGCTCCTCACTCAAACAGTCCACAACCATCAAGCTCTGTAACCATCACCACAAAACTGCCTACCACTGGAGTTCCATCACCATCCTACCGTTGAGCCACTGCATTGACACTGCATATAGGATTTAATGGTCAAATTTGAGCATTATAACTCTAGATTTGGGGCTTTTTGGCTAATTTAGACCGTAGGAAGCCAAAATATTTGCCAGATTTTGGTATTTTTTCCTTCCTTTCCTTAATCCTCCCTCTTTCTCGTTTTGTGGTTGTCTTCATGAAGGTAGTTTGTGGTGTTTGCAATTTGTTCCACTGGAGTAGTGGTGGTTGTTGTGGATGCTAGGTCATAGGGATAAGAAATTTGCAGGTTGCTGGTTTGTGGTTGTTGAGTGATGATGTTATTTTTGGAAGTGTTAAGGAAAAGGTAGTTGGCGGCCAGGGTATGGTATTGGGCTATGACGGTGACCCCTGGAGGTGGTAGTCAGAGATAATGGAAGGTGTTGGGTTATGAAGGTGGCTGCTGGAGGTGTAGTTGAGTTACGATGGTGGCTTCTGGAGGGGGTGGTGACGGGTGTTGGTAAGGGGCTTGTGGTGATCCAGCACAGGAGGGTAGTTATGATCAGTTGTCAGGGGTGTTCCTATTTGTCTCTGACTCTATTCTGTGCTTCTAGCTGAACGTTTCTATCTCAAGGTTTCATTGCAAGGGCTTTCTATTTGTGATAATTGTTTCTCACATTGTGTGAATAAAATAAGCAGCTTTATGTTGTTAATAGTACTATGTTTTTGTGCTGTGGAAGCTATCTGAAGTTATTCTGGTACTTGAATTCAGCTGCTTTTGTTGTTGAGCAGTCAAGCCACCGTTATTATTGTGCAGTCACAATCGGCAGTGATGCTGTCATTTCAGCATACAGGTAGTTTTATTGTAAACTTTTCATTTCCTTTGCCACTCTCCTACATTTGGGTGTTTTAGATGCTCGCATGTTGAGCTTTGATGATTGAATTATGCCATCACATTATCATTTATCATCAAAATATGCATGAATGAAGCTTTCAGTATGACACAGGCTTTCAGCAGACAAGAATAGGTCTCTTGTTGGTGCTATCCTATCAAAAGTTGTTCCTGCAACATTTTCAACAATAGCTTCATTCTCCAAAATGATATGGAGGAGTGATAAATCTGCACCCAAGAAATCGGAACCAAAGCCTCAGCCATTTGCTAGAGGTATCTTGTTTCCTCTTCTGCAATTTTTTCTTAAATCAAGCAAATGATATTAACTGTACAAGATACCTTCTGTGTTCTAGAGAGAAGGAAGGTTTGGAATCGAGTATTCTCTATTTGTAACTATGCTAGTAGGTTTAATCCTTGGAACCTGTTCACTGTCATTGAATGATATTCAGTTAGCAACTCAAAAAAAATAGGAGGAATAGGAATTATTCTATGCATTATGGCTAATATTATTAACTTTCTCTTCATATTCCAACTCAACTAGACTTCTTTCTTGTTAGGAATTGCTGGACATTTGCTTCGTATAAGAGCTCAAATCTTTCTCACAGCTTTAGAATCCACTAACAAAACTGTTTTTCTTCTCATATACACAACACATACAAATGACCAATGTCACTTTGTCACTTTGTTCAATGGAGTTCTTTGTTGAGGTTAGCTTCTTAGGGGTTTCCTTTTTGTATACTTCCTCCATTTCATGAAAATTATTACACTTTGGATTTTGACATTGTTTATGTGTTTCACTTTGTCCATCATTTGTGATTGACACATAAGGAAAAATATAGTCATGTGGGATATTGATATCTCATTAGATTCGTCTCGATATGTATTTTCCAATAATTAACTTTATGTAACTTTTACAAATACCTAATTAGAGATATTAATCTTAAAAGTTTTACACTGGCAAGCGTGAATATGCGAAGTGTTCTCATGTGTGTATAGTAGATTAAGTGTATAAATAATTATGAATATGTGGGTGAATATGCATGTGTGGTTTAAATATTTAGCATGAATGATATATACATTTTGAGTTAAAAGTGATGCACACAATGGTATTGTTATATTTGCAGTAAGAATGATGACTGATGAGTGCATTCACCCTTAGCATGTTTTTGGACACGTCTTCCTATTCATTTCGTGGGCCGTTATCTATGAAAGTTTATGGAAGGGAGGTACACATTAAGTTTCCCTGCATTGCTTACTGTGTCCTTTCAGAGGTCAAGTGAAGGAGGAAAAGAATCCATTTAAATTACTTAGTCTATACTAGTTAGATAAAACAGTTTTAAATGTTATCTCTAATAGTTAATTCATAAAATTCAACTTATCTTGTTTCCTATAATTGTTGTGGGTTTGATCCCCAAAATCATGAGTGAGCAGTTATTTTACTAAGATTGCAGGGATCCGTGTTCTGTGATCATGAACGTCCCTTGAGTTCATTGGTGCTAGGGTTTTCAGTTTTTTCTTTTCCTGTTGCTAAGTCTTTCATGTTAGTTTTGGCATTCATCTAAGTAAGTCGATACATACAGCATAACAAAGTCATATGCTGAAAGGTGAGTCCTCGTTTAGGCTTACTAACAACAATCAATAGTTGATCATTCCAACACATCGTTTCTATTTCAAATTTAAGCTATAAATGCTTTCAGCATCCTTTCTCTTAAATGCTTTTAGCTTCTTTTGATGCTATCAAAAAATTAAAAACAAGAAAAAGAACGGAATATTCTCTTGCATAGTGCATACACACTTGAGAGTTCAGATCGCACCCTCAATGCTTTTGTTTTGTCTACTATCCATTTCTAATACTTGCATTATCTAGTTTTGGTATTGGGCATGTTCAAAGGAGAGGGATAGGGAGAGATAAAAAGGGAAATCTTGTGATAGGAGACCGAGAGAGATAGAGAGAATTCATAGCCAATTCGAGAAATGATGCCAGTATAAAAATACAGTGGACGTAATAAGCTCAATAAGAATGCAGAAGGAGAAAAAGGACACATGTGAAATGATAAAGTGAAAGTGCATGTTGCACTGTCAAAGCGGGTAAGAATAACAGTTATCCATTTTCGCTATGTGCGTGTGCATTGCTTAGTATGAGTTTTGATCAGTGGATTCTCAGTTTCCTTTAATTTATAGAATTTCTTGCTTCTTTTGATGCCTTGTCAAATCAAATATAACTGTTCGGGTCGGGTCGAAATATAAAATGGGTCGGATCGGGTCGTTTGCTATTGTTTTTGGTCGGGTCAGATCTTGACCTCTATTTCTAAACTGATTGGGAAAAATTGTGAAAGACCCTTGACATAATGTAGTACATTTACAACGCTTCCATATTAAATTCAATCCAGTCCTTAATTCACAATCAATTGCAATGACAGTCAATCAGTTCAAATCGTGGACTTCCAATTAATTCACAAAAATCAGAAATTTTCTAGAGCTATGAGAAAGATTTCCCCGTCTCAAAATCTTGACTTTGCCTGCAGCCATTATCAACAACAACAACCACACAAACACAAAGATCATCTCAGAGCAGCAACAATAACAACATTACCCCAATGCCTCCCGCCACAAGGCGAGGTAAAGGGGGCCAAATGTACACAACCTTACCCTTGTGTTGATACACAAAGAAGTTGTTTCCGGATGACCCAAAAATGAAAATTGCATCGAAAATGCATTGAGCACCTACTACTTCATAGTCTAACAAGCATAGCTAATTTAGGAAGTCATTTTGCTTTGTTCCATCATATTCCAAAACCAAAGAATAGAGAGTCTTTGGCTCCATTGGAAAATGGAGTTCCTCTCAAAGCAAGGTAAAAAAGAAAGAACAATTGAAGGGAAGGCTACCAAGGAAACTAAGTAGTGATTAAAGTTTGGAAACTTCCAAACCAAATTCTCAAACCAATGTTTCATTTAAAACCCTAAACAATGAGATCCTTGAATCAAGTAATAATAATTGAAAATTAAAGCTTGTACAAATAAAGTTGATTAAGAAGAAAAGGTGAATAGACACAAAAATCTAGATCATAGAGAAATCAAAGTATTGGAGAAGAGAGAAGAACATAGAAATTCACAATTTTTCCCCTCTCTAGTAGAAGAAGAATTGCAACTAGGAAGCACATAATATCGAAGATCATACTGAATGACGAAGAGAGAGAAGATCATAAGCGAACTCAAGCCACCCAGCTGGATCTTGCTGATGATATTGCAGGAAGAAGAGAGAAAATTTTAACCCTGGTGTGAGAACGGAGATGGAGAGGAAGAGAGCGAGAAAGGGTCAGATTTGGACCCCAATTCTTTGGTCTCTCTGACCCTTAATTGGCCCGCCCTGCCCTGCTAACTTTTTGTAGGGTCAGGCCTGCTATGACCCTGCCTATTTAAAATAGGATTGGGTCATAGACCTATTTTGGGAACCTGACCCATTGCACCACTCTACTTGCAGAAGCTGCTACTCGAAGATCCACTGCCTCTCAGGGTACTTCGTGTTTTGAATTCTAATCTCTCTAGTCTCTTGTGAGTAAAAGAAGTTAACAGCTTTTTCGTATCTATCACATTCATATTCTGCCATCACCTTTAATAACTGGCTCCATCTTTTTATGGTTCCACCATTTGATTTTGCTGTGCAAGTTGCAATATGAGTTGCCTGAGCTGATTTCTTGTCGTGTTGTGTTACAGCTGCTTCTCTTACATGTTTAAAAGATCCGCCAAGAAAAGGAGAGAAGTTGACTTTGTCACCTAGCGGTACATTGGCTGCTATCACAGATTCACTTGGTCGTATATTGCTCTTAGATACACAAGCCCTTGTTGTGGTGCGACTATGGAAGGTCTGATCTGCGCACCACTGCACGAGCTCAATGGTATTGTTCTTTAGGCAAATTTTAAGGCTAATCCTACTTGGTATTCTTCTGGACCAGGGATATCGTGATGCCAACTGTCTTTTCATGGAGATGCTGACTAATATGGACTCTGTGTCAACTTCTTACCATGAGCACAAGAAGAGTGATTATTGCTTGTGTCTTGCTATTCATGCTCCTAGAAAAGGAATCATTGAGGTAATTCCGTGATTGGCATTTGACATGTGTCACTTGTGTGCTACTTTGTTTTATTGGTTGTTCTTATCAGTTATTACTATGGTCCACTACTTTTTAAGTTAAACTTGTAAAACACCTTGTAATCAACCAATTAAGAAAAAGTTGCACATAAGTGGTGCACAAATTGTGGGGAAAAGATTTTGAGTCCTTCGACAAAACCTATCTATTTCCATCATCCCTTTATCTTTAATATATTGAGAACAAATCTAGGTTTGCCTTCTCTCTAAGTAGAAATCCAAGTCTTGGATTTCTTATATGTACTTTAGTCATATGATTTCTGCCTCATATTTTATGGTTGCCCATATACTTCAAACAACAACATTACCTTAGCCCGCCATAAGGCGAGGTAAAGGGGGTAGGATATACGCAACCTTACCCTTGTGTTGAATACAGAAAGAGACTGTTTTCGGATGACCCAAAAATGAAAATAGCGTTAAAAATGCATTGATCACCTGCTACTTCATAGTATAATTAGTGCTGCTAGGTTAGGAAGCCATTTTGCTTTGTTCCATCATATTCCAAAGCCAAAGAATTGAGTGTTTTTGGCTCCATTGGAAAATGGAATAGTTGCCCATATACTTTCTCTTTCCAAATAGTTAGAAGCATGGAGGGAGGCATTGGTTTGAAGGAGTGCATGTGAGGAGACGAGAGATAAAGAGAAACAAAAGGCAGGACCCATATGATGAGGGGAGATTTAGAGAAAACACATTACCAAATATAGTTATGTTGCACCTAATTTGAAACTTCTAAACTAGTGAAGTGTTGCAACTAATTTGGAACCAAAGAAGTATGTTTTTGAGTGAAATGTGATGGTGCTATGTCTTTTTGTTGATTAGTGGTAAGTTGCTTCAGTACTGAGGCTTCGAAATTTTGATAATGATTATATTTGCATGTAATAGATTTTTGAGAATCTCTGGAAAATGACTTCAAATGAATAATAGTTCCTATATATTTATTTAAGGAATAGGACTCCTGCGAATTGAAGATACATGTATTCAGATTCCATTTTGTTGTCATGGTGTTCACCCTTCAATGCTTATCTGTGCATGCTTTCTTTTTGTTTCGTCAATGTGAACTTCGAGTTTCAGTCTCTGAGTTGAAGATAATTGTACTTGGATTCCATTCTTGGGTTGTGACGTTATTTTGATATTATAATGCAAAACAGATGAGTTTGACAGTGTGCTAGTTATAGTATATTAGGGCTGTGTTCTGCACTTCTGTGTGCTATTCACTCAACCTTAGGGTGTTTCCATGTTAATAACTCAGACTTAGATAAATCTTCTGACGAACCTTTGTGTGCAAGGTCGTAAAAATATTGATGAGTTTCCATATGCATGAAAAGTTCCATGATGGGTACATTTTAAAGCATTTTTAATCTTGTCATTACCAGTAGTAATGTAAATATTGGGGAAAAACACATACTTGTAATAAGATGCATTATCCTGAACATCCACACAGGAATTTCTGCATAAAATTACATGCATATTCATTATCATTATCTTTGTTTGTTAACCTACTCCACAGGCTTGGAGTAATGTAGTCCTGAGACAATTTACTATTCTTAGGAAATTTTGTCAAAAAGGCCTTATAAGTTAAAACTTGTGTGAAAAAACATCTTAAATAATTTTTTTTGCGAGAAAACACCTACATTATAAATCAAATTACACACCTTGTTGTATTTCAATAAAAAAGGAGAGCTTTTGGGTCATTGACTCTTTTTTTCCATCCTTTTTGTGCATCGGAATTTTGGTCTAAAAATTTGGGTTGATAAACGTGACTTCCAAACACAAAAGTGGCGAAAAAATAGACGTAAAGGCCGACTTTTTTTTTTTACCTAGATATGATAGTAAGGTGTTTAATTTAATAAAAAAAGACATGTAAGGTCTATCCCGTTTTGTTTGCAAAACGTTGAAACAGTGTCATTTTTAAAGCTTTTTGGGGAAGTTTGAAAATATTACATCAAAGCTAATATAGTGGGGGTGGGGGTTTCGCTGGAGCTACATTATTCGAAAGAAAGTTAAATAAAGAACATAAAGCGGATGCATCACCAGAGTCCAGAAGTAGGCATTTCCATATTGTCTTGTTGCTCCACATTGTCGTTTGCTCGACATGTTTAGCAATGATGAATGATCTATTGTCGTGGAGCTATCTCTCATTACATACCGTTTTTAGTGGAAGTTCCTGAGCATACCTGTCTTGGAGAGATTTTGAGGGATTTTTCACATTTTATTGATCAAAAGTGACATTACTTTTCCCACGCTCCCATCTCATAGACTGAAGCCACGTGTTTATACTTTTTAGTGGATGATACTGCCAGTTCTCTAGCTGTATCTGGCCTTAGTTCCTTTATAATTCTGGCAATTGTGAGATGTTTGAAATGAAGAAATGCTTAAGAGGGTAGCTAGTATGTCATCCCCGTAGTCTCCACTCTCCCGTAAAATTTTCATCAGTCGTAAGAGGAAATACGCTGTTGATTTAATGCATCATTGTTAATTAGACCCATACAGATAGATGAACTTCTTGGGGCTTAGGATGGTCGATACCATAAATCCCATATCATTCAGGTTCTTGTTCACTAATAATCATCACAAGTTTCTTCCCTCCCTTCTTGGCTCCCCCTTTCAGCCTCAGGTTTTTAACATCGGATCATGACAAATCTTGTTTTGTTCTTCAGATGTTAATCCTGCCCATCATCTTATGTCTTCTTTAATGCCTCGATATCTCCGCGACTTCCTGACCGCTTCAGCTCTAGTTCTGAGTGCTCAAAATGCTTGAACTGGCTTGCTTCTGGGCTGTTCTAATTGTTCACTAAGCCTTCGAGCTGGTTATGATCCCTCAAACTGCCTAAAACTTAGAAAGGACTGCTGCGAGAGGGCTTCGGATAACATTCCATACTTGTTTAAGCAGTAAGGATTGAATGCTTGTTTTTCAAATGGCAGGTGTGGCAGATGAGAACGGGTCCACGTCTTCTAACTATTCAATGTGCCAAGGGAAGCAAGATTCTTCAGCCAACTTACAGATTCAGTTCGTCAATGGCATCCTCTTCATCATACATGCCATTAGAGGTTTTTTTATTGAATGGAGACTCTGGTCATTTGTCAGTTATAAACAGATCACTTCACTAATTGGATTATTTTACGTTCTTTTGTATTTTTCTGAAGTTGTAAAAATTATCATGTAGTTATAATAGCAATCATATTCACGTGTCCTCAGATGCTAGTTGAGTTGATTGAAATATTTTGGAGCACCTTATGGGGGCATGATTTCTCCAGCAATATTGACAAAATTGTAAATCATTCATTTTAGCAATTCATAATTCTTCCCCGACCTATTGTTGAACGAGATTCTTTTGTTTTTTTTTTTTGAAAATTGAATGAATGAGATTCTAATTGTATAGGCAATGTCCTGAAAAAAGAAAAGAAAGACATGGCATTAATCCTGGGGACTTTTGGGCTGTTTGTTTGCTAATCTTCTAGTGAGTTTGTACAACCCTTTTCTACCATGAGAGGAAAATAAGCAAGAGCACTGCAAGATTAAAGGTGGTCAAGATACCTGAACTGATTGGAGATTATCAACATGTGATTACCATGGGATGTAGTTATCCCTGGAAGAATCATGTCTAATGCCTATCTACTTCCCGATCACACTATGCAGTGGGACCGCCACTATGAGATAGGAGGATATTGTGCAAAGATTGGCTTGAACTAAGCATATGATAGAGTCAAGTGGGAATGAGTCCTTCAACATGTTTTGCGGCAAATGCAGTTTTCATGGAGTTGGATAAACTGGATGATGCAATGCATGTTTACAGTTTTGTATTCCAGTCTTAAGAACTTGTACAAGTACAATTAACCAAACTGCAGCGACAGTTCTGACTTCAGCTACAAACACAAATTTCAGCTTCAGTTGTGTAGGATAAACAAAGAGACGGACACATCAAGGATATATAGGATCAGAAAACTGTAACATCGATGGTCTATGTTTCTAATGCACCAAGAGAAAGTTAGGGAAAATCATGATGAACATTCAGCATTCACTAGCAGCCCAGCAATGGCAGTTCATATAGGTGCAGCGCTGACTGGAGGTCTATGTAGTGAAGAACTCCTCGGGAAGATAAAATTTCAACCCAATGCCCTGCAAAGAAATATGGTCAATTCATTTGCACTAGTATATTATAACTGTATGCTGAAACTGTTGTATGCAAACCGCAATAAACAATTTGTGTAGTGTCAGAATCTTACGAAGCCAAAAAAGAGGATCGCAGCAAGCTGTAGCAGAAAAGGTTTGATATATTGTCTAGACGTTTACTGGTGGCTTAGTTGAGAGGTAACCATATCAGTAATGATCATGGTCTTGTCCTCATCAAGAGGGGTTTGGGCGTAGATGTGTTAGGGTTGTGTGGGAGGACATCAAAGAAATTTTACTCACCAAATTTATAATTTTTAATTCAAGTTTTGGTAATTCAACAGAAAGTTAACAGGGTTAATTGCAATGCTTGAATTAGCCAAAACTCATATAGCAAAAGGCTACCTTCATGGAAATGCTGAAGGCTCAAGGAATTGCAATGCCCAAGTTAATTTCCTAAAAATCTAAATACTGTCAAAGTGATTCGAAAGCAAGCATAATCGGCTTGTAATTTATTGCAATTGTGATAAATCTCTTTCCATTTTTCCAACTGATTCAAAATCTTAGTTCTGTAGTTAAGGTTTATGCATTTTAAAGTTCTCCGCTGAACATCTATTTCCATTCAGTAAAGACTCTAGTCTTCAATACAAATACGTTTGATGCCTCATCATCACATTTTGGTAGATATGTCATCAATATCACAAAGTACAAGGCCCCTCTGCCAACATCTAAGATCATAGTTGATCCACCATTACCTTCCCTCCATAAATGTCCACACAAAAGAAAACGAAGTACACAAAGAAAGTGCAAACTACTTTACCATAAGCACAAGACTCATAACAGTATGAACTTATTAAGCCAAGCCCCCATCACAAGTAGTCATGCATATCTTGACATGTCATTATATATCTTTTCAACTGTGCATGAACTTGTATAAAAGGAAAAAGGACACACCAAGAGGTAGAAATCTATCATGTTTCATGTAACCCATAGAAGCATATACTCCATATAGAAGAAAAAGAGCTTCAAAAGAGAAACAATATATGAATGACATTTTTTTTTGAAATGCTTTTTAGAAATTTGAGTTCTTAAAGTTGGACTGTGAAGCAGTTTGTAAAATTAATAAAGTAAATCGTAAGTTAGTGGCTTCTCTTAAGATCTGAAAATAGGGATGCTTACTTGGTGTAGAAAATTCTAAAAATATGTAGATATAATTGCAGACACAACAATCAGTTTCTTTCTCTTTTGGTTCAGGGTTTTGGGTGAGAGCAGATAAGAGAATAAGTTTATTACTTATTATACAGAAATTGCCTCAAAAGTAATGTCCCTTTTATCTTCCTCTCTCTTGGTAGACATATTGAACCTCAGAAGTTTAAACAAACTTCTCAGAACACACAACTATCATAAATCTTATCGTTTTCTCAGTAATGCCAAATGTTTAAAATTTTATACAAATACCAACACTTTATTAAGTAGTTTTGTAATTTGTTGGACAACCTATTATAGTGGGTGGGATGATGAGACGAGAAATCTAGGTAATTTGTTCTAGAAACACTCCCTCTCAATGACAACTCAACTCTATGAGTGCTTCGCAGCCACAAGATATCAAGTTAAGCTTCTTCTGGAAGTCTTCATATTTTACTTCTTTAGGCACTTTTGTTATTTTGTCGGGGCATGCAATCTTCACCTTTGATATCAAATATTATTCACCTTGTTATACCTTTTCTATATGAAGTGACAATGAGTCTCCGTTTTTGTACTTGTACGAATTAGATATTGTAACGACTTTACTAGCCATGAGCATTATCGTCCTGCAACCACTAATGCTGCATTTGACCTTGACATGTTCATTATCTCAGCAACACTAATATACTGTACTTAACCCATATCTAAGTCACCCACAGTTTCTTATTGGTCGTCGTGTGTCATAATCACAAGCATAATCTACATGACAAGTACCTCCTTCACATTAACTATCCATATCTTAGAAGTTTATTGTTGCCATCTCTGTCTTTGTCCGCATTTAAGTTCCCGCCTCTGCCACTGTGCAACCTAGGCTAGAAGTGCTGGTGTAGGAAGGTATTTGAGTAAAGGTAGGGAATGGAGAACGCACCAGACTTTGGGAGGAAAAATGGATTAAAAGCAAAAGGTCTCTAAAAAGAAAAAATGCAATTTGGTATAACGTGCCAGAATGAATTGCATATATAGTTGATCATAGTTTGAGGGGATGGGACAAGAGGAAAGTACTCAATTGGTTGGAGCCTGGTCTGGCAAAGAAAGTGTTGGTGCTCCACAGATCTCAGGGTGGTCGACATAACAAATGAGGCCACACTCAAAGTGGTCTCTGCAAAAACAGGGTATGCATGAGAGTGAAAAGTTTACTCAAGAGAAGAATGTTGGGCAAAACAAATCTGGAGGAGATGATGGAAAATGAATATTCATTTGAAATGGACTGATGGGAAGTTCTCTATGCTGCAATTGCATACAAGTAAATCTAAGAGAAGAGTGTGGGATTACTGGGATACGACATGTGTAGTGTATGAGGATGGGCAAGAATTCAGCTTTTAATTGTTCCAAGATTATGACATAGCAAAGCATGCATGGAGGGGGACACCACTGGAAATTGATGCAACAAGTAATCAACATGTGTCTGTGATATCTGGCTGACGGATATAGTGCAAAGAGAGGAACAGTCCTCATGAGAATACTGCACACTTATATTATGGACTGCGGAAAATCTTACTTAAATAACAAAGTAATTTTCAGTGTGTATGTGAATCCAAAAGGGGTAGTTGATAGACAAAAGCTTATAGCTCTGTATAGTGATGGGAAAAGAAAGCAAACGGAAGGTAGCTCGAGATCATGCTAATGGAGTAGGATTCAGGAGACTAGGAAGAAGACCCATGTTAAGCAATGAAATGGTAATTGGCTGAAGATAGATGATCAGAAGTGGATGTGAAAATGCAGACAGATGGAAATTATAAAGTACAAAGTAGACGCGCCCCCAAGACTGGCATATATGCGAAATATGCGCATCAGTTAATGGAGATAGGATACGGCTTCAAACCAGTCATGATGGTATCTTCAGTCAGCATTCCTGGTTCTTTGGACAGCACGGATAATGGATGACCAGAAAAGGGTGTGAAATTGCGCACAGATGGGGAATTTAAATGGTGCAAGGTAGATGCACCCCAAAGTCTGGCACGGCTGGCATGCGAGATATGCATAAGAACATGGAGAAAGGATGCGGATGCAGACCAGTCACGATGGCATCACCCCCTTCAACCAGCATTCCTGGCTCTTTTGAAAGCACTGAGATGTGCAACAGCAAGGAACTCAAAGAATTCGGGTGCTGACAGACTCAACATATCTCTATATCTAGATTCCTATATTCTTTTCTATTTAAAGACTCAATTCCACAGCAAACTGTAAACAGAGCTAAACAGATCCCGATACCCATGGCACCAGACTGGAAGACTTAGGACAGGAGTCTGCAGGGATCATGGCGGATTATGTTTCTACACAACAATCACGGGAGGCAGCAGTTCATAGTATAGAAGGCAGGGCCAATAGATTCAGAGAGAATCAGGAGTCGTTGATTGCTTTGATGAGGGAAGATCACAAGAGATTGCAAGAGGAAATGTGTTCCTCATTCCAAACCCTTTAAACACCCCTCGCCCATTAGAAACCAAGATGGGGTCATAAACTCATAACCACCATCAAGGGAACCAGAGCAACAGAATTGAACTTCAATAATGGTGGTTTTACTAAAGTTACAGTTGGCATTTTCAGGTTTAAGAAGCTGGATGAGCCTCTTTTAGTCGGGGTAAACCGGGTGGCTGGATTCTCAAGAGCGAATATTATTCAATTTCTATCGTCTCGAGGGAGATGGACACTTCAAGACAGTCGTGGACCTTGTGGTAGCCCAAGAAGGGGCAGCTCTATATGGTTTCGGTGCGAGAATGGACACTGCCCCATTTCACTGTAGGGAGGAGTTAAAAGGCTTACTGCTTTCGATTTTGGCCATTATCGTCTGGCAGCCTCTAGGAGCAGTGGTTTGCTCGCTCAACCAAACTGGGAGTTTTGTGGATTCCAAAAGGAAGTTTGTTAAGTTAGTGAAGAGGTTAAAGGATGAGGTCCCGGCTGAGGGACTAAGGTCCACTAGTGGGTGGGGACTAAGGTCCACTAGTGGGCCTAAAGAACCTTGACATGGCTATGGACTTAGTGGTGAAGTGGAGAAAAGCTTCAGTTAAGCAAGAAGGTTTAGGCCCAATCATCCTTGCAACTGAGCACAAACATACAACACGTGGTTTTAACAGGGTGGCTTTTGACCGATTATATTTTCTCCTACCATAATTTCTTATAAAACAGGCATGGATAGTCGAAAGAAAACAACATAAAAGTTAGGCGTGGTTTTAATTCATTTTTTCAGCTAAGAGTAATTTCTCGAATAAACCCGTTGGGTGGTTAGTTTTTTTAATTAATTATCTTATTCACCATTCAATACAAAGTTTAATTAAAGAAGAAGGGATCCCAAATTAAATTCCTAACGGAATTAGGTGGGAGGATATTAAAAAAATTCCTTTTTCCAATACCAAGTTCTAATATTGCAAAAAGAAATTGGAGGACCTAAATTATTATTTTATCAAATATTTAGGACATTTAAGCTACTTAAGTGGAACCTTAAGATCTCGTAAGTATTGTACAAGGTTACTTTTTCATATATAATGATTGCATAAGCATCAACGTTGGAATTATTTGAATCCAATTCCGGTAAAAGGTTTTAGGGTACAAAAATTGCAAACAAAAGTTTGCCATTTGAATGATAATTACTGAAAGTTGCCATATGAATAATACAAGTTTTGAAATCCTCTATATATTACCTGAGCAAATTTGATATCAGCATCACTGTGATCGTTTTCTCTTCCAGCTGCATCACCAACGTAAAAGGACCTGCCCATTCACATCTTAAAAGAGCCCATAGATGATAACAAAGAAAATTTTGAAAGCAATGTGAAGCTAGTTTCTTATCAGACAAACAAGTTCACAAAAAGTGAGGAGAAGAAATTACTGATCCATATCAACTGGAATCCCAGAATTAAAGTGCTTTTCCATAACATGCCACATTCCAGTTTTGGGTTTACGGTATGGGTCTATCAATCCAGATTTATCATACCCACATGCTATGAATACCTGAACAGAAATCGTCGTGAAATCAGTTACTAGGTTGTCTACAACAGAAAAATAACATTGATATAATGATACATAGGGAGCATGACATAATGATACTTAGGGAGCATGACATAATGATACTTAGGGAGCATGACATAATAATTCAAACCTTTGCAGAACAGCAGAAGTCCCACTCTACCCAATGACAGAGCAATCATAACAGAAATTATGACTTTAAACTTTTCACAAGCAATAGTAATATCAACAGTTCGAGCAACAATTACAGTTCAATTCTTTGATGAACAACAAACCTGCATGATGTAAAACAAATCGCCCTATCATGAAATCTTCATTATCATTGGAGCAAAAAGGAAGATCTAACTAGCATAGTCACCTGTCCGAGTAACAGCATAAATTTGCCAGCGTCCCATGCTACCATCTAGCTCAGCTACTATTCAGTTATCTAATAACTTTTGCCAGAAGGTTTTTTTTTCTGTAATGTACTTCTTAAACAATAAACTTGGTGGGGATGCAACCATATTTGTCCAAATTCAAAACCTCAAAGTTATGATTAATGGGCCACTAAACCACTACTCTACCATTCATCTTAACCTACCCTAAACACCACACCACTTCCAGATAACAATTAAGTGCAATAGCACAACTAATACAATCACTAAATACTTGCATCAAAGAAAACTAAGCCTATAGCATAAAGTGTACATGGTTATTGCTGAAACCATGCGTTCTTTGTTATGCATTGGGTATAGGAGAAGGGTAGTATCCAAGGTACAATATAATTAGTTAAGCTTGAAGAGAAAGCAAGTGAGTGATCTATAAATAGATGAGATAAGAGGAAATTATCATGAATATTGTCAAGACTTAAGAGTGTGATTTTTGTCTTCTCTGGGAGAGATCGAAGCCTCTCGAATGCTTGTGAATTATCTTTTATTTTTTGTAATTTATACTTAGCAATTCATGCCAAGATATGTGAATTTGTTTTACCTTAGCCGCCACAAACCTACCGTAACTCTCCTCCTTTATGCGGATGAGTGTATAAGACACTTGCCGGCGGAGTTCAAGATGATACACTGTATGATGTTTACGGATTATATTGTGTTGGTTGATGAGACAAAGGAGGGTGTTGAAAGTAAGTTGGAACTGTGAAGAAACACCTCGCAAGGCCGAGCGGATGAGTATTTGGAGTGCAAGTGGGGTTCGAAGCAGCTAGGTAGAGGCGATCCCAATGGATGGAAAGGTGGCTTAAGGCTCGCAATCTTGTATATATTTTCCAAAAGGATGGAGCACTCAATGGAGATGTGACTTATATAGAGTAAGTGGAAAAACACCACGGTGTTATGGTATTACTCATAGATTGAAGGGGAAATTCTACCGCACGCCAATTAGGCCTTTGATAGTGCTTTGTTAATGCGCGTGTTGTAAAACAATGCCACATTCATAAGACGAATGTGGCGGAAATGTGTATATTATAGTGGAATGTATGGCCATACAAGGAAGGACCGATTAAGAAATGAGATGATCCGAGTGGCATCTATTGAAGAAAAATGAGGAGAAATCGCCTAAGACGGAAGTGATGCACTCGTTAGAAGACTTACAGATTAGAGGAGTAATCAAATTGTACGAAGCATAGAAGACCTAAGATGGCATGGATGAAGGTACGTTCACTTGGGATTGATGAGAGCATAACGTTGGAGGGGGTTGAGTAGAGGGAAAGGATTCACGTGGAGGAAGGGGGTGATTGCATAATTTATTTGTATATTTTCATTGTATTTGTTCTTCATTCTTTTGCCTTATTTTTAATTTTTTTCACACTTGTCGATGTCATTTCTTTTTTTCAATGGTTTCAGACCCTAAATCATTTTGGGAATAAGTCTTTGTTGTTGTTTATACTTATCACTCCAAAGTTCATTCTCAGTCCTTTATCATCTTCATCACACTGTTCTAGTTATGTCAGTTCATTATTCACTTTATACAAGTATTTACAAATTATGAAATATCAATGTAACCTAATTGAGCATTCTTCTATCTCCATGTAGTTTCTGAGGATCTCCAAATTTACATCTTTCACCTTTGTACATAGCACAAAACCTTTACAAGAATTTTACTTGCATTTAGTTTGATTGAGCATCCTTCTAAGTTCTATATCAATCTATTGTAATGCACCTCAGAATTAACTTTCCTTGTGACTTCCCGTATCTAGTTTTAATCATATGAAATTACAGCAAGAGAAAAAGCTTCTTTATCATTGCCGCTCTCTAAAACCAGCCAGTAACTGTCTTGATTCAAGATTGGCACCATCCAGGGAAACAAAACTATATTTTATATACGCAAAATTCAACCTTAGTTCAATAGACATCTAGTGAGTGCAGATCTCAAAAAAAAAAAGAACCTAACAAAACAACTGTAGTACTTCTGATGTGCAAGTGACAAGGTAAATCTCAAGTTCTCAACATCACAATCTCATGAGGTCGGTATATAACTATATACTCAATTTTCTATAGCTCTTTTAGATTTACCTGAATCGGGACTTTCACTTGCTTGATAAAATTGTTAAGGCGTCCAACTTTTGAATCCACAGCTTTCTGTCTCGCATTCTTCCAGCGGTCTATGTTGGATTCATTAGTAAAAATGACCTGAAATAATTGCTGTCATCATTTAATACATTCTAATGAAGAAAGAAATTCCCATGAAAAGAAGTTGTTTCTTCTTCTTCTTCTTTTTCCGTTCGGTTGGGTTTGGACGGGGAGGGGAAAGTAGGGAGTCGAAGCCTGGAAAACTGGAACAAGAGAAAACGGTACCAGCTTGTAGCCATCATTGTAGAGGTTCTGCAATTTGTCAGGTATTGACGGATACATAAGGGACCAGGCATCTGCACCAGTCCTGGAACAAAAGGCCAAGATAAGAATGTACACAATTTATTCCTGTCAAAGTACCATTATAGACAGTACGAAGGATTATCTGCAAGAATGTAAAAGCAAAACAACTAAGCATTGTTGTTACAATTGACCAAAAGAACAAGGAGAAATCCATTGAGAGCTCCAATTCATCTGCCTCGCTTGTGCAGCAATGAATGATAACTAGGCACATTCAGGACTTTCTAAAACATAGTATCCCTCACATTTATATGACTGAATGAGAAGTAATAATGGCCACCATGTTGATTATAGAAGATGAACAAAATTGAGAAACTAATTACTAGAGATAATATAAGCCTGCACCCATCTAAGCTTTTCGTACAGCAATATCTGGAGAAATTTCTTCATACTATGTTCCTCCGCACAAAAAGTCAGTTATCGATTCCGCACCAGAAACTCACCTTCGGAAGTGCAAGATATGAGGTAGTGTCAGCAATCAGGGCAAAGACTGCGCACCAGATTGCACTTTTACTGTCACTTGCACATCGTGAACTGTATTTATGCAAGTAAAATACTCTGATCTACTTAGATTACATGCCGACTGAAGTTGTTCATTCCGCTTTATTGGCTAGGTAGAGGGTATTTCGTTCAACAAATGAATTCACCCCATGCACAAAATAATGCTTTTGAATTGCCAATGACGGAAAGCCATCAGATATGGTACTTTGTGCACAAAACGCTAACGTAACAATTTGAGATTTTGACATGCCTCTTCACAGAAGTTTCTGCAAGGCATCCATCAAAATCAAATGCTGCAATCTTACTTGAAGCCTGTAGGCCATCATCCTACAGAAAGGTACAAAAAACCAGAAGAGTTCAATGACATGAAAAGACATCATGTTATAAATTCTGATAAGGTGAATCAGAGAAACTAGGCCCGTTCGTTATTGTTTTCTGCTTTCAGTTTTCAGTTTTTTCGAAAACCAAAAACCATATTATGAAAATCAGAACAAGTAGTTTCCAGTTTTTCGTTGCAGTTTTCAAAATTAGTATGAGAACTATCATTATAACCAAGTTTAAGTTTATAACATTACTTATATCATATAATTCTGAAATCATAAAAACCAAAAACTGGAAACTGGCAGTGATACCGAACGGGCGAAAATGTGGGATCATGTGTATAAGAATATCGACAGCCACCTCCCTCAGTCCATATAATATGTGCAGCACTAGGCCTAATGGATTATTTGTATCAGAACACCATGCATTACCGATCACGATAAGCATTTAGCCCATTTGAACTCTTTAGCTCATACTCAAGTATAAGTTCTAATATGAGCATATAAGTACTCAGGAGACGGAAATAAAACCTCACCTTCTCAAGAAAAATGATAGTATGAAATGCTTTCCACTTTGGCTGAAGAGTTGCTTCCTGGATCCAGAAAACGAGAGGTCAAAATATTATAACCTCAATGCTAAAATGACTGTCAAAAGTACAATTATAAATTTGTAATGATCAATAATGGTTCAAAAACTACGTTGATCTAAAACATGCAATTATACATTTTTACTCGTTGAAACTAGCTTTAAAAAGTACATTTAGACATCTTTTTTATAATTGTCAACAAATGTAAGATAAAAATGGTTAAATATAACTTCACATGAACAAACGGTCAACTTGAGACGGCGAGTTCAAAAACGGAAAAGAGTAAAGGTGAATAAGTAAAATAATGTTGAAACTAAATAGGTGAATATTGACACATACAACTAGAAGACGAAAATCAAAATAAGACAAATTATGAACGAGACACTAAAAGTTTGAAAGTATTTGTACCTTGTAGATCTCCTTTATATCAGATGCTGCAAGTGCAATCTCAATCTTGGCATCCTCACTCACAGAAAGCTAACAGTAATTGTGTCAAAAAGGGGAAGGAAAAGAAATTAATATGGCAAAAATAGTTACCAGGATCCCCCCCCCCCAACCCCCAACCCCCAATCCTCTATGGGCTCGTACAATCCAACTTTCATGATGTGATTTCTTAAACCAAATCCTGGGAAATTCAACAATTAATGACGAGACCCTTGAAAATAACAACATAAGCATCTTCCTTACCTGTAATTTCTTTGGACTTTCTTGCTTTTCTCCAACATTCCTAGCTCTAGACTGTACAAAGCAACCAAAAGCACGCTACTAAATCATTAACTTGTTCACTTACAGCACTAAACTGAAAGTATTAGCCAGTAACTACAGATCATACAATAAAATATCTCAAATGAACTATCAGATGCTTTTTTAGGTGTCCAAAACACATTCATGTAACAAAATTCTTATGTTTCAGCATTTTTGGTTATGGAGCATCAGCTTGCAAAGAGTATAGGTATTACTAACATTGCAAAGAGTTGACTAATAAGTGACTTCTCTCATAAGAGTCATTTAAAATAGAAATGCTGTTTTATGTTATGTATGGCAATGCACAGGAGACTATTCAAGCTGACAATTTACCTAAATGGATTGACATCACAACTGATATGTGTTTCATGTCTGAGCACAGGTTAAGGGCCCAATCTAATGTTCTTTTTGTGTCATCTGTAGTAGTATTTTGACATGGGAAGAATTGCAGAGTAATGGAATGGACAAGCACCACTCAACAATATTAAAGCTGTATGGGAGCTGGTAGCAGACCACTGGTCCTGCCACTCCACGTCAGAGCACCAGGAGCAGAACCGCTCCGGATATAACCTCTAGGCAGGAGATTAATGAAGGCCTTGTTCACCTTTGCCCACTTCCAAAGAGGCCCACTTACTTTGCTAGGTCAGTTACAAGTCCATATCTCATATAAATACCCATGCCCATGCATGGGTAAGGTACGTTCAATCGAACACTCATAAAATACTTGCACTTGATACTCGTTTTATCTCTAGTAGAGATCTTGTGCTCAACTTGAACTGACTTAGGCATCGGAGAGGCGATCCTCGGAACCACCCCCGAGGTTTCTCCTTGTTTTGTATGTAACCACCACCACGAAGGACGTTTGGGAGCCACGTTCCACCAAATACCCACCACCACATACACTGTAGCTGTCTTGGACAGAAACAATTTGGCGCTAGAAGGAAGGGGAGAGTAGAAAAGCCCAATCTACAACTTCGCAATGGTGGTTCCTAACTCAGAAACACTCGGTTCCTACAGTTCAACTCTCCACTGAGAGAAACAACCACGAGATCAACTAGAAGGGGTAGTGCACCTACCCCCACCACCAGGTCAGCAAGAAGGGATAGCACTGCTATCCACACTCGAGAAACTAGGCAGACCCAGCAGCCAAGCAGCTCAATGGTCATGCCCACACCAGAACAACTCCAAGCAGCCATCCACGTGCTGCAATCTGCCCAGCAGTATATGGAGACTGTTGGAGGCCAAAACATGATTCAGTTCGAATGCACCTGCACAGCAGAACCCCTATCGGGTATAACAAGAGAAACATCACCCCCACCCCAACGTCAGAGTATGGCTTATCTCTGGACCTGGATACATCAAGAGATATCCAGAGGGGCTGGCAAAAAGACGAATGGGATATTGAGGTGATGCTGAAGTCTGTCCATAGAGGGAACCCCGGAGGCGCAGCCCAGAGGAGACCCCGGCACAGGATCAGGATCAGGCGTACAACAGGAGCTGAAAAGGGCCCTGTCTACGCCTGGAGGCGGATCAATCAAAAGGCACGTCAGCGTGAGATTGGGGACAATAGCAGAGGAGGGCTCCGGCGACAATGGAGCCCCCACTGACCTCAGAGGACTCATATCCCACAGAGTTGGTCCCAGACCCATTGCGGTCTCACCAGCGGAAGAGATAAGGTCTCCTTCCAAATCTCCCTTCACACCTGAAATCATTGCAGCCAGAGTGTCGAAGGCGAAGCTCCCACTGAATCTCAAGTTTGAAGGGGAGGGAGACCCACAAGAACATGTGACAGCTTTTGAAACCCACATGGAACTAGGAAATTACAATGATGTCACTTGGTGCAGACACTTCCCTGCCAGAGTGGGATAGCTCAGACTTGGTTTAGAACTATCCCCAGAGAACAATAGGCAACTTTGATGAACTGAAGAAGAGATTCAAAGAACACTTTGTCAGTGGAAGCAGGAGAAGCAAGTCCACTCATGAGCTGCTACTGTGAAGCAGAATCAGAACGAGAGCCTACGAGATTTCATAGGGAGGTTCAACAAAGAGCTTGTGCACATTCCAGCACGCTCTGAGGAACACTCTACCCCTTACCAGCAAGTTCAGGGATGACTTAAAATGGGTCACCATGAAGGAGCTCAGCGAAGCCCAGGCCCTGGCACAGAAATACACAGCTGTCGAGGACTTCAACAAAGCCTCGACACTCAGAGCAAGCAGGCCTGCCACGCAAGAAACCAGGCAGAATGAGCAGCCCTTCATGGGAGGCAGATTGAACTTTGGAGGCTCCACGCCCCATCAGAACAGAGGAAGAGAGAAAAAAAAGGAAGCAGAAAGGGAGGTGGACCGGCTGAGGGCCCAAGAGAAGTACAATAATTACAGCAACCTCAGCATGCCCAGGGCTGAGATCTTTCTGACCAACAGAGACGACAGCAAGTGGCACAGACCACCTCCCACCAAGAAGAGAAGCCTAGGCCCCAACATGGCAGAGTTCTGCGTAGATCTAAAAAATAATCGGGAAAGCCTGATCAGAAGAGGCTACTTTAAGGAGTACCTGGCGTGGAATCAGGGGATCAAGGAGAAGGAACAACAGAATGAAGGGCAACAACCGCAGGACAAGCGGGCGGAGATCAAGGAACGAAAAAAGAAGACGATATATGTCATATTTGGCAGTTCTAGTTCGATGGGGCGAGAGAGGGATCATGGCAGCTCACCCACCCCAACCTCTACTCCATTGACCACGCAGAGCTGAGCCCAGACCTGCCAGATATGACTTTCACAGCAGAGGACTGCAAAGGCATCAGTTTTCCACACTCTGACCCTCTAGTAGTCACTCTGGAGATTAGCAGTACAGATGTACGGAGAATACTGTTGGATGGCGGGAGCGCCGTGAATATCCTTTATAAGGATACCTTCGATAAAATGGAGCTGGACCGTTCAATGCTGAAACGAGGAGGAACTCCAATCGTCGACTTCACAGGGAACTCCATCATCCCAGAGGGGAAAATACATCTGACTGTGACCGCAGAGGGGCAGAATGGAGTGAAGAGGACTGTAGTGCAAGAGTTCCTGGTAGTAGACCTCCCATCACCGTATAACGCTCCGATGGGAAGGAAGTTTATTGAGGCAGTGCAGGGAATCCAGTCAACCCATCACAAGACCATGCTTTTCCTGAGCAAAACTGGTGAGGTAGGCAGACTGAGGGGAGACCAGAGAGCAGCTAGGTCATGCAATCTGACCGCTCTGAAGAAGGATAAAAGACCTCCTCGAGAAAGAGGAGAAAGGAAAAAAGGAAGGAAAGAAGAATAAGGATGAAGAAGCCAAGAAGGACCAGGCTGAAGAAGCCGGGAAGGAAGGAAAGGAAGGAAAGGCCGAAGAGGCCAAGGAAAGAAAGGAAGAATGTGCAGCTATCAGCGAGGCCGATGCTCGGCCGGAAGCAGATCAAGAAGCAAATAAGCCTGAACCGGGGGAAGAGACCGAAGAGGTACTCTTGGGACCGAAAGAAGGCAGAACAGTCAGAATAGGTAAAGACCTGGATCCTGAAACCAGAGTCAACCTAATCAGTCTGCTGAAAGAGAATGCAGATGTGTTCGTCTTCTCAGCAGCTGAGATGCCTGGGGTAGACCCCGCCACCATCAACCACAGATTGAACACTGCCGCAGGGTACAGACCCGTAAAGCAAAAAAGGAGGAACTACTCTGCGGAGAAAAATAAAGCCATCGAGGAAGAAGTACAGAAGTTGTGGATGGCCAATGTAGTGATGGTAAAAAAAGGCGAATGGGAGCTGGAGGATGTGTGTGGATTTCACAGACCTCAACAAGGCCTGCCCCAAGGACTGTTATCCCTTGCCGAGAATCGACCAGCTGGTAGACTCCACAAGTGGTCATGCCCTACTCAGCTTCATGGACGCCTTCAGCGGATACCATCAGATCTTCATGGATCCTGCAGGTAAAGAAAAGACGGTCTTTATCACTCCTATCGGGGTATTTTGCTATATCATGATGCCCTTCGGGCTGAAGAATGCAGGCGCCACCTATCAAAGACTGATGGATCAGGTCTTTGTTTTGCGGGACAGAGGGGAAGGAATCTGAAGGTGTACGTGGATGACGTCATTACCAAAAACTAAACTGACCACATAGCAGACCTGAAGGAGACCTTCGCCAATCTCCGCAAACACAGCATGAAACTGAATCCTAAAAAATGTGTGTTCGGAGTACGGTTAGGGAAATTTTTGGGCTATCTGGTCAGTGAAAGGGGGATTGACGCGAACCCCGACAAAGTGAAAGCAGCTATGGATCTGCCAGAACCTAAAAGCAAGCATCAGAGGCATCCAGAGGCTGACATGCAGAATGACAGCCGTGTCCAGATTCATAGCTCAGTCTGTAGAGAAAGCTCTCCCATTCTTCAAGATATTGAAGGGGAACAAAGAGTTCAAATGGGAAGCAGAGCAGAGGGAGGCATTCCAGAAGCTGAAATCACACCTCTCTGGTCTGCCAACACTGGCCAGACCCAAGACAGGGGAGGCTCTCTTCCTGTACATTGCTGTTACTGCTGCAAATGTGAGTGCAGTCCTGTTGAAAGAAGAAAACAAGAAGCAGCATCCAGTGTACTTTGTGAGCCACACCCTCACGGGTGCAAAAACACGCTACCCATTGATAGAAAAGGCAGCCTACGCAGTAGTGCTGGCCACCAGAAAGCTGAGGCCATATTTCGACGCACATCCCGTCGCTGTGCTGACAAATATGCCCTTAGAAAAGGCAATGGAGAAGGTAAACAAATCGGGGAGAATCATGAACTGGGCTTTGGGCTTAGGGTTCGGCATTAAGTTCGCCCCACGAACCGCCATCAAAGCACAAGCTCTAGCAGATTTCTTAGCAGAGTGTGCATACCAGGAGGCAGTTGGAGAGCCCAGAGCCTGGGAAGTCTTTACAGATGGGTGTGCAACCATCAATGACTGTGGGGCAGGCGTGGTCATCAGAACCCCGGAAGGGAAAATCATTGAATACGCCTTGAAATTCTTATATTCAACAACCAATAATGAATCAAAGTACGAAGCGGCCATCGCTGGACTGCAGCTTTGCCAGACTCTAGAAGCCAAGCACGTCCACCTCAAAATTGACTCACAGTTGGTAACCAACCAAGTCAAGGGGGAGTACGAGGCTAAAGAGCCTACAATGCAGAGTTACTTAGCCAGGATGAGGTCTCTGATTTTAAATTTTGAAAGTTTTAGAATTGAACAAGTGCCCAGAGCACAGAACGCCCAAGCAGATGCTCTGTCCAAATTGGGGAGTAGCAGTCTGCAGGAATTGAACAGATATGTCCTGGACCCACCAGTGCAATCTGCGAGGATGCAGAGCAAGTCTTAGAGCTGGAGGATATGCCAGAATGGATCAGGGAGATCGCGGAGTATAAGCAAACTGGTAAACTACCAGAGGGAAAAATGAAAACAAGAAAGCTTAAACTGAAAGTATGCAGGTACTGCCTGATCGGGGACGAGTTATACAGGAAGTCTTTCTCTCTGCCCCTACTCAAATGCGTAGGACAGAGAGACGCAGACTACATATTGAGGGAGATCCATGAAGGTCTCTGCGGACACCACATCGGGCCAAGAGCTCTGGCTCAGCTCTCAGAGCGGGTTATTATTGGCCCACAATGAAAGCTGACTTTGAAGCTCTGGTGAAAAAGTGTGGTGAAAAAGTGTGATAGCTGCCAGAAGTTCGCCCCAAACATCAAGCTGCCAGCAAACGACCTCATGCCGATCTACAATCCTATCTCATTCGCCCAATGGGGACTGGACATTCTGGGACCCTTTACAACAGCCCAATATCAGAAGAGGTGGTTGATTGTGGGGGTAGACTACTTCACAAAGTTGATAGAGGCAGAAGCCCTATCCACCATCACAGAAGCAGCCGTCAGAAAGTTCCTACGGCAGAGCATCATCACCAGATACGGGATTCCGAAGGCTTTCGTCTTCGATCATGGGAGACAGTTTGACAATATGCCCCTGTCAGGGTGGCTGGAACAGTTTGGGATCAAATACGCTCTGTCTTCAGTCTGCAACCCAGTACAATGGTCAAGCCGAAGCCGCTAACAAGCAAATCCTGATAGGCATGCAAAAGAAGCTAGAGGAGCAGAAAAGCAAATGGTTAGAGGAACTGCCCAACACTCTATGGTCAATCAGAACCACAGTCAAAGAGTCAAATGGGCAGACCCCCTTCCATCTTGTGTACGGCTCTGAAGCCGTCATGCCCGTTGAGATTGGATCTGAAAGTCTGAGAATAAGCTTATTTGAGCCCGTTCTGAACGATGAAGCTCTGAAAAACAATTTAGATCTGCTGGACGAACACAGGAATGAAGCTAGGCTCAGCAGATACTATAACCGAAAAGTGAGGGCTAGGCCTCCGGAGGTAGGGGATCTGGTGCTCAGAAATGCAGCAGCTGTGCAGAAAGACAAAATACACGGAAAGTTGTCGGCTAAGTGGGAAGGACCCTACTAGGTTAGTGAAGAGCTACATCCTGGAACCTACAAACTGAAAAGAATGGATGGGAGCGAACTGAAAAGCAACTGGAATGCCCGCATTCTGAAAAAATACTTTGTGTAACCCAGATTGTACCAAACAACTCCTATGAATGAAAGGCCTTTGAGCCACCCTTTGCAAAATATACACTCTCCATTTCGCATGAATCCCCCATCCCCTTATTTGCTCTTTATAAAAAATAAAAATGCCAAAATCAGACAGACCATCAGCAGACTGAGAAAAAACATCACAGTGTGGCAAAACAAAGCAGGGTCTCAGCCAGAATGAAGGTCGGAGAGGCATGTCACATACAGAAACTATCTATGAAGAAAGGGAGTCAGCCGAAAGGTCAACTCTGTCTATGAGGACCACAGAGTGATCGGATGCCGGCTCGACTTAGCGATGTCATAGACCTCTACCTCTAAACCTGCAGGGCCAAAGGCCCGAAAAGCAGCAAGGATAAGTCATAGACACCTAAGGTTAATGGGGATCAAGAACCAAGCGTACCCCGACACAAAGATGGTAGCAGAAGGAGTTAAAGGGTAAACCTCAAAATTCCCAAAACCGTCACGACTTAGGGCGTCAAAATACCTCCTACGCTCTACTTATTGTTGGACCACTGTCACACATAAGACAGAGCAGAAGAGTAAAGGGCCCCTAAAGTCACATCTTTGAGTTATTTTCAGGATCTACTGAGCCGAATAAACAAATGTACTATGCTGCTACGCAACAAACTCAGCATCAGAGCAGAATGCCCTTGGACCTGCAAGATATGCCAGGCTAAAGAGCAGAGCACAAACACTTAGCAAAAATAAGAAGATTTGGCATGCACTAGATAGAAGAGACAAGAGTCAATATCAGAAATAACATAACTTGCATTTCTGATAAATCATTGTATCTTACATAAAGGATCTGGCTATGAACCAGATCAGAATGCTACAACACTACTACAACAACGGCGGCTACCTAACCAAAAGAAGGCAGCAAATACAGATGAAAAGCTATTGTTTGACTATTTAATTACAAATATTACAAGAGAAGTCAATTAGGGATATCATCGGAGGGCAAAAACGGAGGACTGCAGTCAGTTCAGCACAAGCTCCCAGCTCATCCACCTCAGCGGCTCACACAGGAGTCACAAGAAGACTGAGGCGAAGCGCGAGATAGCCGCCCGAGTTCCTATTGTTTAGGAACAGAGCTGCCACCTCCCGCACAGCTCCCAGATGCCAGAGAACTCTACGGACAGCAACTTTGCAATCCTCCCAATACTTGTTCCCAAACGCCTCCTCCATCTGTGCAACTCGGGCCGTTTCTTCGGCTTTTCTCTCTCAGTTAGCAGCTTGGAGAACTCTGCCCCAAGCTCAATCTCCCTATGCCTCAGAGCCTGCTCAGCCTCCTTGGCCTCTAAAAATGGTTATTGAGCAGGCAAACCTTATTACATTAGTACCATAAATAGGTTGGACTTTATACTCCAAAGGCTCCAGTTAACTTTTTCGAGCACACTCCAATGAGACGAGGTGACAAGTTTGGAATGGACTTTGGACTTTGGCCAATCGAATTATATCCCTAAACAGGGTACGCTCTTATTCCCAACATAAATATAAACGCTCACACCAGGGTAAGTATATAAGGGAACTTCTCTTTATTATGGTGTTTACAGGAAAAATTACGAAGCACACGATCAGAGCAGAATCCATTACGTTATCACAAGCTTCTAATTTTCCCACTTTAACTTTTATTTACAATTCTAACTACTTTGATCTCCACAATAAGCAATATGAAAAAGTAATTGTTGGGGTCACCAAAAACCACACTTACAATTAATTGTCGTTCACTTTGTTCTATTTCCTATTATATGGGCCTAAAGAAACAACTTGAATATCTTTTTACCTTCCTTTTCTTAGGACTTCCTTGTTGATCTCCAGCAGTTACATCTTCATCTTTGTCTTTGACCTGCAAAAAGAAGGAGTCACAGGCCTACCAAACTTTCTCCGGGCATAAAGAAGAGGCCAAGAGGCGACATTACATGAAATTGAAACATTATCGAATAAATGTGGTGAATTAAAGAGAGAGATAGAGAGCAAAAGACACCAACTAAGAGCGTGACGCAGCCCAAAGTTTTAGTGATTCCAATTCCGGCCATAAAAATTCTTACCTGCTTCTTGTAAAGGTTTTGGAAACATTCTGACAAAGCTAAGGGAATATGAATAAAAGCAGCATTTTTTTCCTACTTTCAACTAGGTGATAATGTATACTTCATTTCAACAGCTCCATTGTTCCTATTTAAGGTTCCTTGTTTGTTGCATTATAAGATTAAGTTCAGTTCAGCTCTATTAACTTCATTTCAGTTCAGTTTAGAACATTTCAATTCAGTTCAGCTCTTCTCCTTTTGTATCACAATTAAACTTCATTACACTTCAGTTCAGAACATTATAGGTCAGGTGAGGTCAGTCCAGTTCCGTTCTTTCAGTCCAAAAGAACAGAGCCTAAGTTATTAGAAATAAGCCCGGAAATCAGCAGTGAAATGTACTTGTACAATCATAATCCGCCTTTTAACCAATCCGAAATGAACTAAAAGCAAAAAAAAATCAAAAAAAACGAATAAAACACAAACCTTGCCGTGTTCCTCCACCAAATTCTTCATAGTTTCCTGATCATCGCTCTGCAAACAAACATAAAACAATGAAATTAGCTAAACCCACTTCAAAACACTCAAAAAATGCCGAAAAAGAAGAAAAAGAAAGCGAAACCTTGAGTGAATCAAACCCTCCGATGGCTTGAATGGAAGTAATAGAATGAGAATTGAAAGGGAAGCACTGAAAATGGTGCCATTTGGTCATGTTAAACCCTCTTTGTTTGTCTTTAGTGACAACACCCAACCTTAATGAATTAGCAGGAATAGTATCTGAGCAAGTTTTGCATGAGGAGCGATTCGATTTAGCGTACTCGGCGAGGAAGGATGACGCCATTGGAGAGGGACGAGGTGGAGTTTGGAATTGGAGGATGGAGAAGAAGGGTTTAAGGGTAGGGTTTTTAAGGGGAACAAGGAAACAAGTAGAAATGGAAGGAGTGAGAAGTAGACGACGGGGATATAGCAAAGGTATGGTATTGACGACGATGATCATCCAGTTATAAGGAATTTACGCCATGGATGAAGAGGAAAGCTTAAGCAAGAGAGAGAAGCTCAGCTCGTTTCCCGCCAAAGTTTGGCGATGTTGCTCCAAACTTCCAACTCAACAATTACACCAAATTATTTTGACTCCCGGTGCACGGCAGCATTGCTCACAATTCTGTTGCAATTTTGTCTATGTTGTAAACTTGTAATATCTTTCCATATGGTGAATAACTTATCGAGAACTATTATAATAGGAAAATTGCTCTTGAAAAATAGTAATATAATACTTCCTCCGTTTCTTTATAAGTGCTACATTTTCCTTTTATGGCAAGTGCAAAATAAACGCTACATTTCTAAATATGGAAACTTAATGTGTCTAATTACTTTGCATAAACATGTGATCCCTTTCTTTCTCTCTCTACCTCCTTGGTATGTGTGTACTTTCTCTATGTAGCATTTATAAAGAAACGGAGGAAGTATTATAAATACAGATCATAATGAGCAATAAAATGCAATAAAAAGCACTCTATCTTCCTGCATACTCTTCATCTTTCATTCTTCTTCCTTAACCTTAACATGTTATCAGCACGAATTGCTTCCTTTTTCAAAAAAAAACGGGTGAGGTAGTTTTTCCCTCTATTCTCTCTCCATACTCATATTCATCTCCTTGAACTCTCATTTCCTTCTATTCAAATGGATCAACAAAGTAATGATATAAACACCGTTGTTAATCATTCATATTTTTCAAGTATATATTTTATTATAGAGCATAATAACGTACCATTTGCTACCAATCCAGCGTGAGGCCCTGTAACTCAGCCCCAACGTGATAACCCCATGCCGACGCTGGTAGGCCCAGTACCCGTAGTGGCAATAATACAAAACGCCTCATCCGTAACTTAAATGATAATCCCCCAAAACAAACAAATATCAATCGCCTCCCACCAAATAAAAGAAGTAGGGATGACGGAGCAGGACCAAGCGGCAAAGACCGCTAAACAACAAGAAAAGTGGTTGATATGACTGAAGCCTCCCAAATATGTCACCTAAATAAGAAAAGAACTAAACTTACTAGAAATAATTGAGGAGTACGCTCTGCAGTCGTCAAACATCCAGATCTTTTGTATCAAAAACTCAAATTTTCCTCAAATTTTATTTTGATTTTTTTGTACCATGAAGTACTACTTTTTTTGAGAATATTATGAATTTCACTTTTTTTTTGCGTTATTTTTATGTTTTTCATTAAAAAAAAGGGGGGGAGGAAAAATAGAGGAGAAAAGAAAGGTAATTAAGTTAAATGCAATGTGTTGATGAAGGAGGAAGGGTAGAGGATTAAGTGATGTTGAAGGAGGAAGAATAGAGTTATTGATGTGTGTATATGGTGAAGAGACACGTGCATTGACAAGACAATTGCATGCATGAAATGACTATACCTTTCTTAACTACAAAAAAAAAGTAAAGATGAGGGTTTTACACAACATACAATGACTACAAGACAGCTTTTATATTTTCAAGGAGACCTTTTGGAAAAGAAGAATATCAAAACAAAAAAAAACTTATTAATGGTGATATGAGCACGATAGTGAATTTTTGATTTATTTCCATAGTGAACTACTCAATGAGTTGAATTGTTGCATTGGACTAAGTTTTTATGCTTTTATATTAAATATTGTTGCATTGCACTTAGTTTTTAGGCTTTTATATTAAATGCTTTTATTAAAATTGATTCCATGAAACATCATTGGTATATCCATACTGTTGTAACATATTAAAAGAGGACACGTGGTCCAGTCAAAGACTGCCACGTGGCCCAATGAATTGGTGACACGTGGCTCATCCTTCATATGACACTTGGCGGCATACAAGAGGATAGCTTGTGACCTCACCAAACTGAATAAAGAGGCCCAATTATTCCCTAAAGGAAGGAATAATAGCCCAAATCCCCATAAAAGCAAGAAAGTGATTGGTTAAAAGGCTCAAGGCAATGACACTATGACAAGTGTCACCCTCTCATTGCCCAACCAATCACATCCCTCTATTTTAGGGTGCTCCTTTCTATACATGGACACTATAAATAGCTCCTCAAAATTAGGTAAAGGGGATCTCAACGACTCTCTAAAACTTACTCTGTCAAAATACATACTCAGATTTTATCTTTAGAATACTGACTTAAGCATCGGAGAGGGAATCAAACCCAAACCGTAGGTTTGGTTTTCCCCTTTTTTTGTAGGTTCGGAAACGAAGCAACATCTCTGCACAAGCCTCCCAAATTCATCAACCCTACAACTGTCCCTCATCCGAACAAACCTCGTTTACGAAAAGTAAACAGAAAACATTTGGCGTCATCTGTGGGGAGGCGCGGAGATGACAGATTGCAATTCGTCCAACCAAGGACAAAGAATGAGTCTTTATGTACAAGTCAATGACACAGTCGATGATGAACGTCCACCCAGGGGACGAGACGGACAGCGACAAAATGATTCAATCGGGGCAGTTTTAGAGCCTAATCCTGCTCTCCCGGTCACGGCGGCTCATTTAAAAAATGCTCTAAACGAGTTTCAAGCCAGAATGGCCCAAGTCATCCAGGAGCAGATTAAGAGCAACATGCTGTTCTTCCGGGTAGGCCCCCAGCCTGATTCTAGGCCTACTCCTAGAAGAGGAGCTTCTCAGGAGAATGTAGCTGGACCAAGCGGGGTCAGACGACCAGAGGAGGCCCGAAGGAAATCTAAGGGAAGGCAGCCTGCTCGTAGTGAGTGATAAGTACTTTATTGTGCCTATCCATGCTGCATTTTTAGTGTCGATGCATATAGATTTAGAGCATTTTAGTCTTGCATTGCATGGTTTTGATTACTTTGAGCTAAATGGTTGCTTCACTACTCGTTTAGTTGTTTTGGATGATTTTCAGACTAACTAACAGGTTTTTGAAGTCATATATGATTGTTGGAAGATTAGTTGTGGACTGTTAAACTTCAAATGGACATAATGTTTGATCTGTAAATCAGATTTAGGTGATTCCGGTGGGAGGTGTTAGCACGTTTCGATAGCTTTCCAACGACTGGTCATGAGCCCAATTCCGATAAGAGACGAGAGAGATATGATCGTTCGAAGTTGAGCTGTTCGCTGACCAGCAGGTCACCACGGTCGTGGGGACCTGTAGCGAGCAAAACAGACTGTTGAAGATTGGAAACTGATCCTATGAAAGTCAGGGGCCACGGTCGTGGTGATTTCACCACGACCGTGGTGACCTGACTTCGGGTGTTGACCCGTTTTCTCCGTCTTAGTTTAATGACTCTTTTAATTAGTTTTTTTTAGCTTAGACTCGACATTACTTCATACTTAGTTTTCTAATTAACTCTCTCTTAGCCAAAAACTTTCTCAAACACTAGTTTACTCCTTTGTTTTCATTATTGAAGATCGAATTCATCAATTAATTCAAGTAATTTCTCTTTTATCTCTTTTCTTTAATTTTATTGCTCAGTTTATGATGTTGAATTTATTGAATCTTAATTGCTTAGAATCCATGGTTAGTGAGTAGTTCATTATCTAGGGTTTGGGCGAAAGTATGAATTAAGGGCTTAATGTAGATTATCTATGCTTTTTATGATTCAATTGTTTGTCTTTGCATTGAATGTGGTGTTTTGACACCCTAGGATAGATCTTGATCACGTTTATGCTAGGGCTCTTAGGGTCTTTATTGTTCTTAATCGAACTATAATCCCTTTTGTCATTCCCATGTTTCGACTTGATTTCTAGACCAAGGGATTGGGTAGGAATTAAGGGGATCCCTTACTTAGGGGTTTTCCGAACTTAATGAATTTATTAATCAACGGACCAAAGACCATTCGAAAGAGGATTTGGTTGGTTGATTAATCGATTACTCTAGAGGACCATTTGAGAGAGGACTCAAGTAAATTAGAGGGGAACTTAACCTTGTATTGACTTCGTTGTGAATCACCATAGCGTTGATTATCGTTGTCTAGCCCATGTTCATACGAGTAGCCCGAACTCTAGTGTCTTCCTTATCATATTAATCCTCCTATTTGTTTATTAGTCGGTATTCATTAGCTAGTCAATTAGTCGGTTACTTACTCAATCCTAAACCCCCAAAAACCCTTCACTTAGGTAGTTTTAGACTTAGTGGACTGAACTCAATCCCGATTTCCTTGTGGTTCGACCCTAGACTTGCCGTTACTACGTGCTTAGTAGTTGCTAGTTAGGTTTATAAATTGTGTTTGCTAAGTGGTTCTTAGTGCCTTAACGACACACTAAAAACCTCTTATCAGTGAGCAACCACGTCGTCTAGAATGAAATCTAGTGGTCACCAACCCGGTAAACAGACCAGTGGACGGTCGTCGAATGGAAACTGACGCTCGGGAGTACTTGCAAGCAAAGAGGGTAGCGGCCCAACAAAGGTCGGCTACTGGATCAATGCCATACTTGCAGGACCGCACCCTGAGGATCCGGAGTCACACTATAGAACACGGAAGGACCCCGTCTATCTATGAGCCTCGTCAGGAGCGAACGGTGGTTTAGCCCAATGTCTACCGGAGGACTTCTCAGCAGAATGTTTATAGGCGAGGGTCCCAGGAAGTCAGTTCGTCAAATCCAGTTCTCAGGGAATGCAGGAGAGATACAGTACCAGTTGAGGCACGCTTTAGGGAGCTCCGTATAGATTGGCCGACGCCTTTCTCAGCCAGAATAATGCAAGCCCCTCCGTGTGCTAAGGTTAAGCTACCCACCATTGATCCGTTCGATGGCACTACCGACCCAGATGATCATCTTTCAGCATACAAACATCAAATGTACGTCCAGGTTGTGGACGATGCTACATGGTGTAAGAACTTCCCAGCTACCCTGAAAGAGGTTGCTCAGAAGTGGTTTAACAATTTACCAGCAAATTCCATCAACAATTTACTGAGTTGAGTTACTCATTTACTAGTCACTTTGTAGCCAATCGGCAGGAACATAAAACCTCATTTGGGGAAGATTGTCCAAGCCCCAAAAGAGTCTTTGAGAAGTTTTGTGAAGAGGTTTAATCTTGAAGCTCTCTAGATCCACGATTTGAATGCTGGTGTAGCATTTGATGCATTCATTCGAGGACTTCGACCAGGAAGCTTTAAGTTCGACTTAGTCAAGAAAAAAGTAAGCACTTTGGCCGAAGCTCTAAGAGAAGCCAAAGCTTTCATACATGCGACAGAGGTGTGTGCTGAAGCTAGACACTCATAGTCTAAGAAGCCCGAGGAGCCTGTTCAAAAACCTAAGAACAATCCTAAGAAGGCTGAGACTTGGGTAGTATCTTCAAGTACAACCCCGTCGAGAAGAGAGAAAAGAAAAGAAAGGGCCGTGTCGGCTGAGCCTATTGAGTTTAATAAGGATCAGTACTCTATCCTTATGGAAATCAAGGATCAACATGAACTTAAAGCCCCAGCAGAGATGAAGACGCCTTACAAGAATCGAGACAGAAGTAAGTATTGTCACTTCCACAAGGATTGTGGGCATGAAACCAATGAATGTAAGCACTTGAAGAGAGCTTTGGAGCATCTTGCATAGCAGGGAAAGATGAACCAGTATGTGTCTCGGGAAGGTCATTTTTAGAAGAAGGATTTTCGGCAAAGTAAGAAGAAAGAAAGTGCCAGCACTGATGAAGATGTGGTTTTAGTCATATCCGGTGGGTTTGCAGCCGGGGGACCAACTTTGAGAGGACATAAGAATTATGTTAGGGAGCTTGGCCAGGTGTTGCTAACAGGAAAAAGTAAGGTGGATCCGTTCCCCTTAGTGACGGTGAGTGAGGGTGATCGTGGCAAGATTAGAACTCCTCATGATGATCCACTCGTCGTAGAGATGAAGATAGCAAACTTGAAAGTACGAAAGATCCTTATAGACACTGGCAGCTCGACTGACATTATTAGCGCTGATTGCTTGTCACGACTTAAATTTGATAAAAAAGACCTCCTTCCAGTCCATCATCCAATCATAGGATTTGGGGGAGGAATCATTCATCCGGTAGGGACGGTGTCGTTGCCCGTCAGATTGGAGAGAAAGATCGAAGTAGAACCATGTTCATAAAGTTCTTGGTAGTCAAAGATCTGACAGCATATAATGTAATTCCGGGAACCTTCTTCATGGAAGTTGAATGAAGCAGAGCCCATGGATGTAGACGAGCTCAAAGAGGCTGGGGCAGAGACAGTGGGAACGTCCAGGATGAAAGAAGAGAAATTTCAGACGCATGCTGCTTCCGCAAGGAAGCCGTCAGGAGAACGAGATGAACTATATGTTAATTCCGAAAGGAAGATGGCAAGAGATTTGCCTCGTAAGAAAAGGAAGTTCACTCAGGTCAAAGAAGAACCAAAGTCTTCAGCTGAGGTTATGACGATCGCAAATTTAACCCTCGATCGTCCTAAGCCTGCTGAAGCTCCATTAAGCATCTGTTTAGATGACTCTCGTCCAGAAAGGACTTTGCAAATAGGAACGGCTTTAAAGCCTGAGCTACAGGAATCTATTATTTCACTGTTGAAGGAGTACCAGGATGTCTTTGCCTATGGGGCAGATGAAATGTTTGGGATTGACCCAGAAGTGGTTGTTCATCGGCTAAATGTTGATCCAGCCAGAAAGCCAGTCCGACAAAAGAAGAGACATTTGGGACCTGTCAGGAATCAAGCTGTAGACGACGAGGTCAGGAAACTGCTTGAGGCAGGCTGTATCAAGGAAACTCACTGTCCAGATTGGGTTGCAAACGTGGTAATGGTTCCCAAGCCAAATGGAACTTGGAGGATGTGTGTTGACTACACATACTTGAACCAGGCTTGTCCCAAAGATAGTTTTCCTTTGCCCAAGCTGGCTCGTCTGGTAGACTCGACTGCCGGGCATGCGTTGTTGAGCTTCATGGATGCTTATCTAGGGTTTCATCAGATCCCTATGCTACCGAAAGACCAGGAGAAGACCTCATTTATAACTGAAAAGGGGTTGTATGGATGGCTGATGATGCCCTTTGGCTTGAGAAATGCCCCGGCCACCTTTCAGAGGCTTATCAACCAGATCTTTTCACCTCCGTTGGGACGTAATCTGGAAGCATACATTGACGATATGATCGTCAAGAGCCAAGAGGAAAAGGATCATGTCACAGATCTACGTTAAACTTTTGAAACCTTGTGCAAGTATAAACTAAGACTTAACCCAAAGAAGTGTGTTTTTGGGGTCTCGGCTGGCAGGTTCCTGGGTTTTCTGGTAGATCAGCGTGGGATAGAGGCAAATCCTGAAAAGATTCAAGCTATACTTGATATGAAACCTCCAACAAAGATTAAGGAAGTACAACGGCTTATTGGCTGTCTAGCGACTGTGGGACGATTTTTGTCCAAGTCGGGTGACAAGTGTCATCATTTTTTTGCAACAATAAAGAAGAAAGCAAAATTTAATGGACTCCTGAAGAAGACGAGGCCTTACTTGAAATCAAGAAGCATTTACAGCAGCTCCCTCGTCTGATAAGTCCAGTGGTCGGAGAGAAGCAAAATAGGGGATCTGGTTCTTCGAAAGATGGAGGCTGTAGGACGAGCAAAGGAACTTGGCAAATTAACCCCGAATTGGGAAGGTCCTTATCCGGTGGTCGAAGAAGTTTGTAGCGGTACGTTTAAGCTACAAGACTTGGATGGACGCCCCATACCACGAACCTGGAACTCTGATAATCTGAAGAAGTACTATGTTTAATCAAGTACGAGGTTTTTTTTACAAGTTGTAAACGAAGTGCTACGGCACAGAAAAATCTTTTAGAAATGTATTACATGTACCTTAGCCTAGGCTAAGCAAACTTCATATCAATACATATTCTAAATTCTGATCTGTGGTTTGAGTTGCTAGATTATATGTGGGATAACTGTTAGTCCATAACTCGTTCTACCACACACTCAGCATGGGGCATTTTATTATCCAAAGCCATCTTGGGGCATTTTACCATTGATGGACGAAAGATGGTTATTGGATAATTGATCGGATTTAGTCGTATCACCTAATCGAAGATAAACCTACAGTCCTCTAACTACGGTAGTCAATGGAAGCATGGTCGAATCCACAGGGAGACAGAGTTTCTAAATTAATATTCAATCAATTAGCTACTTTAGATGAAATCAGGGAAGATTAACTGAACTAATAATTAAGCTAAGGAAAACAAATTAAACTGAGGGTTTAACTATGGAATAAAAGCCTAGGGTATTAGGTCGGTCCACCATGCTTATATCAATCAAATAAGGTCAACTACTATCAAAACCTAAGTCATGAGTCAAGTGATTAGAGCATGTGTTGAGCTATGGTTAAGACTCAACGCTCATAGTTCAACATACGCCGCATTTTCACTAACGTAATCAGAACTACTGATGTGTCCTAGGCCTCTAATCGTAAAAAGGATCTGTGCAAACAACTATTAACCACAAGCAATCAATGAAATTGGCCACTAATATTAATCACTAATTAAGAACAAACCACACCACAATCACTCTAATCAAGCCCTAGAAATCGATAGGAATCTAAATAACAATCATGGTATAAACATGGCTTCCCTATCTAACACCCTAGAAAGTGAACTACTCAGACATACTTGAATTGACAATAACAAAACTAATTTGAAACCCTAATAATTGCATCATGAATGATTTAATAATTAAACTAAGCAATCAAAGTAATTAAAAAGAAACAAAGAGTAGAGAAGAATACCAATTGACGGAAAGCAAGAACTTTTATTGAAATCGAATCCGAGGTTCAATCACCTTTAATCTAATCTAATCTAAAGTGTTTAAACTAAAATAAGGCTAAACTAAGAAATATGGAAAAACTGAATAAAAAGATGTCTCTAAAAATAATGAAGGATAGCTATTTATAATAGCCCAAAGTCTAATTAAAAAAATATAGAATTTCGGAAAAGAGCCGTCCGTGCTTCAGGCCCGATCGGGTCAATTTCCGCTCGATCGGGTGGGTAAACTGCAATTCTGCATCAATTTGCGAAGGCCGTATCTCTCAAACCAGAAGTCCGATTGGGGTCTGTGACCTATCATTGGAAATCTCTTGAAGTCTAGAATCCAATCCAATTGGAATTTCTTGATTATAAATTTTCTATCAAAAGTTATAATGAAAATAGTGAAGGTGCGTCAGTTTTGGCACTTCTTTCACTAACTTTTGCTTCATTCCAACTCAAAATTGTCCCAAACGGATATATTGTGATCCTTGTGCAAGCTACCTTCATCTTCAATGATTAATAGGCTACATCCTTGGTACTCATGATCACTTTGTATCAAAATAACCTGAAAATCATCGAAACAGACAAACGGGGAGTAGTGGAGCACAACTTGTGTAATTCATGTCATTATGCACCTAAATGCTCAAATAGGAGTTCTAAATGCAATCTAAATGCATCTAGAAACTATATATAAATGTGATACATCAAACTCCCCCAAGCTAAACCTTTGCTTGTCCTCAAGCAAATAAAACATGAACATGGAATAAATTGCCTCACCCCATAGATAAAAACAATCAAAGCTCAAAACATTTTCAAGACTAAGAATCGTTCAAGCAGGCAAAATTCAAGTTCAGCTAATCAAATCCATCCAACCACCAATCATCCAAGCAATTCATCAAATTTTAGCATCCACAAGGCATACAAATCCTGAAAAGGCTCTCACAAAGGTGTCAGTCCTCTCTATTTTGTGGCAGGCAAAGAATATGCCCGAACACTCACCAACCCAACCATAATTTCCCTTCCCACTCACACTCTCATGTGTTAAAGAAGGTTAAATGACGCTCATCCTAGTCAAGTCGACTCAATTAGCAGACATACTCTTTAACTTTGACAAACTGACTCGAAATCAATCCAATAAACAATGCAGACACGAGCTGAAGAGGACTTTATAGGGTTGTGATGGGGCTTTGGTAAGGGGTAGGGATATTTTTAGGAGATGTGGTGGAAAAATTGAGAAAGGGGGAGCATGAATCACTCAAACAAGGCCTAAGATGGCCTAAACAACTCCTAACAACACCATATAACCACGAAAAATAACCCAACTCTCATAAATCAATGAAAACTCACAACAAATCCAATTTTCAAGCAATGAAGCGAATTTTTTTTTTATGCACGTATGTGTATGAAGGAATTTGAATTCTTTTGAATTTTTCTTTCATTTTTCAGAACTTCATTCACGCAACTCTAATTTTGCTTTTTCTTTTCTTTTTCTCACACTCAAACCACAACAAATATACTTTTAATTCCTCCACAACCAAACCAAACCATGAAACCAATCTCAAACTCAACCCATACAAAAGCTCCCCCAAGCTAGGCTTGGAAATAATATGGAAATGAAGGCCATGGGCTCATAATAAGGGTTTAAGTAACATGAAACAAGTCATTAGGCTCAGCGGGGCTAAGGAGGATAAAAATATATCAATAACTCACTCTGAAGCTCAAGAATTAGGCAAAAGAACGCCTCTATCACAGCACATACTACAAGTCATCGAACATCAGACAAGTACGAAGTCAAAGTCAAGATCAATCAACTAAAGAGGAACTAACACACAAAAATAGACTGGAAAATAATATGAATCCAATAGGCTACAAAAAGGCCTCACAGTCTAACCAATTCAGGCATGCAGCACAAGGTAGTGTAATATAATCCAAATTCTCTCGAAATCATAGCAATCAAACATCAAATCATAGCCTCAAGATCACAAATGCCCAGCTATCCAGAAAATAAAGTCAAATTATTTTCAATAAGAGCACACCAAGGGGCACAGGGAGGCAACTAAACCAGTCATGGGAATCATATTTTTTTGATTTTTTCAGTATTTTATTGAAAGCAATAAATCTAACCTAGAAAGCAGTAAAAGAGATAGAGAATACAAAAAGAAATCCTCCCCCAAGCTGAACTTGGCAGTGTCCTCAATGCCAGAAGATGAACAAAAGGACTGTGCTAAGAGGAAAAATAACGTTAGTGTTCTCTCACTCTCTCTCACTAAAAAAAATTAGAAAAAAAATTAAAAATAAATAAAAATAAAAATAAAAGAAATAAAAATAAAATAAGGGGAAATTACGGGTTGCCTCCCGCACAGCGCTGGTTTATAAAGGTCCCGCACGACTGTAATACCTCCATATCTCAGTTTGGAGGGGCTTGGCAGTGAATGCCACCCTCATCAAACATTTTCCTTCTCTAAATATTCTCGCTCTTAATGGTGGGCATTGGAGGACCAGTAGGGATGCCGTCAGGATTAGGCACCCCATGTGACTTCAATGATGTGGCCATAGCTGAACTTAAAGTGTCTGATTCAGAGGTGTTCAGCTGAACAGACTGCTTTTCTCTCTGAATTTTCTTTCGAATCTGCTTGATTGTCCTTGTAAGATTGGGATACGCTAGGATGGGGAAACCGTTTCTTTGAAACCTGGCATACAAAAGAAACAAAAACAAGCAGTAAAACATACCTCAATTGGAACAATGAAGTTCCAATGAGGCACAGAGAAGTTGACCAAATAACCAAACAAAAACTTAGAAAACTAACCGTCTCCCCGGCAACGGCGCTTGATAGGATTTAGTCGTATCACCTATTCAAAGATAAACCTACAGTCCTCTAACTATGGTAGTCAATGGAAGCAGGGTCGAATCCACAGGGAGACAGAGTTTCTTAATTAATATTCAATCAATCAGCTACTCGAGATGAAATCAGGGAAGAATTAACTGAACTAAAGATTAAACTAAAGAAGACAAATTAAATCTAGGAATTAAATATGGACTAAAAACCTAGGGTATTAGGTCGGTCCACCATGCTTATACCAATCAAATAAGGTCAACTACTATCAAAACCTAAGTCAAGAGTCGAGTGATTAGAGCATGTGTTGAGCTATAGTTAAGACTCAACGCTCATAGTTCAACATACGCCGCATGTTCACTAACGTAATCAGAACTACTGATGTGTCCTAGGCCTCTAATCGTAAGTCGGATCTATGCAAACAACTATTAACCACAAGCAATCAATGAAATTAGCCACTAACATCAATCACTAATGAAGAACAAACCACATCACAATCACTCTAATCAAGCCCTAGAAATCGATAGGGATCTAAATAACAATCATGATATAAACATGGCTTCCCTATCTAACACCCTAGAAAGAGAACTACTCACTCATAATTGAATTGACCATAACAAAACTAATTTGAAACCCTAATAATTGCATCATGAATGATTAAATAATTAAACTAAGCAATCAAAGTAATTAAAGAGACAAAGAGTAGAGAAGAATACCAATTGACAGAAAACAAGAACTTTTATTGAAATCGAATAGGTTCAATCACCTTTAATCTAATCTAAAGTGTTTAGACTAAAATAAAGCTAAACTAAGAACTATGGAAAAACTAGAATGAAAAGATGTCCCTAAAAATAATGAAGGATAGCTATTTATAATAGCCCAAAGTCTAATTTAAAAAAAAGATAGAATTTCGGAAAAGGAGTCCGTGCTTCAGGCCCAATCGGGTCGATTCCCGCCCGTCGGGTCGGTAAACTGCAATTCAGCATCAACTTGCGAAGGCCGTATCTTTCAAACCAGAAGTCTGATTGGGGCGTGTGACCTATCATTGTAAAGTTCTTGAAGTCTAGAATCCAACCCAATTGAAATTTCTAGATTATCAATTTTCTATCGAATGTTATAATGAAAATAGTGAAGGTATTAGTTTTGGCACTTCTTTCACTAACTCTTTGCTTCATTCCAACTCAAAATTGTCCCAAACGGATATATTGTGATCCTTGTGCAAGCTACCTTCATCTTCAATGATTAATAGGCTACATCCTTGGTACTCATGATCATTTTGTATCAAATAACCTGAAAATCATCGAAACAGACAAACGGGGAGTAGTGGAGCACAACTTGTGTAATTCATGTCATTATGCACCTAAATGCTCAAAAAGGAGTTCTAAATGCAATCTAAATGCATCTAGAAACTATATATAAATGTGATACATCAATAATTAACCATAAGGAACCATTATGCAAGACAGATTTTGCTTCCTAAAGGAAGGCGTCTGCAAAAACCATCACAATTTGTCCAAAGACATAACTGATGAATAAAGACTTTTTGTTCAAAGGTTCCTACTTTAAACAAGCAGCAATTAGTAGATCGTCTAAATCCAAGTTCACTAAAACATTGAAAATAGACGAACACTGCTTCCTAAAGGAAGCCGGCCAGAGAGACGTATTTCCCTAGTAAAGGAAATCCCCGTTATAACACCTAAAATTATTCAAGGTGTTATTTCCTAAAGGAAACCGGCCAAAATGAGACGCCTTAGTAAAGAAGGTCTCATTACTTACAAATGGCGTGGACTAGCCACTCACCTTCATACGATACCCTCGTCTAGACGTAGAACAACAGCCATCCTATGAAGGGGGGCATACAGTACCAATCCAGCTAGGAAAGAATAATCCTAGGACGTCTTTCTCTGAACATTACATTGGTATTTAACCAACAGTAAGTTCAAGAAAGAAAACGTCCGAAGGTTAATCCTTAGACGTTTTCCCTTAAACTTTATTTTTCTTAAATACCAATAGTTAGTTCAAGAAGGAAGACGTCTAAGGAATAAACCTTAGACGCCTTACTTTAAACATTATTCGTCCAGGTGCTGGACTACAACTTCTTAAATACATATCCGTCTGAGCAGCCGTTATCACTATCAAATAAACATTGCTTCTTCAAGGAAGCCGTCAGAAAATATTCATAATGTAAAGGTCGTCTTGACACAACAGAGACAACACTCGTCCAAGAGGTTTATGTATTGGCCGCCTTCCTTCGTGGGGCAACGATCGTCTATGAGGGGCCAAGAAAAGGCAGGACGAGTGCCATTGCCAAAAGGAGGCAGGACGAGTGCCCATCACAGTCCATTGTTTATCTTGTCCGCATTCCTTCATGGGCAACGGTTGTTTAGACATTTTGTCAATCCAAGACGAGTATCTTTAACTCCTCAAGGACGAGTAAGCTGATTACTTAGCCAAATTAGCATGTTGGAGTTTCCTCGTCGGGATAGCTGTTATCCGTCTAATAAATGTGACCCAAGACGAGTTATAGTGGTCATTGGCTCCTATTGGACGGGCATGGTGATAATTTAGTTATGAATGGGTTCCTCGTCCGAGCAAAGTTTATCGTCTAATGGATTTGACCAAAGACGAGTTAAGACTGGTCAAAGGTTCCTTTAGACGAGTAAGTTGGTTACTTGGTAAAAAAATGGCATGCTTGATGCTCCTCGTCCATAGAGTATGTTTTCCATCCAAAGAATCTGATCAAGAGCGTCTTAGGTTGATCTTTGATCTCTCCTTAGACGAAGAAAGAGTACACTTAGAAAAAAAAAATTATTGTTCTTTGCATGTTTGTCTAGAACATTTTCGTCCAAAAAAGTGATTCAAGATGAGCAAGAGGGAAACAGGCAATCGAACGGAACTACTTTTAAGAGAAGTTACTAGAATAAACATTGGACAAGCCAGTTGAAAGAAGGATTCTCATTTGGGCTGCTCATTCAAGTGGACGAAAGTGGGTGCCAAAATTCACAAAAGTACAGCACTACTGAGTTTCCATGCTACTACAACAAAACCAAACGACAAAAGATACCTCCTAATGTGATTACAAAGCATTAAAATTTCAGCAAAATATCCATGAAGTACAACAAAAATACTTAGTCAAAATTACAGCAAGAGGAGCGTCCTGATCTGGTTGTGGGCCAAGACTTGATGACAGTTGCGTACTTCTTCAACTTGTCAAGCTGAGCCTGAATATCTTTCCTGCCCTCCTTGCTGAGTACTTGGTGCAAGATTTCTTAGACTTGCACCAGTTCTTATAGAGCTGCTCCCTGACTTCCTCACTCAAATGAATAGCCCAAATGAGAAGGGAAGGAAGCAGGAGGACGGCCGATTTAGACGTTGGGAGGAGGAATAGGTTCATCCTCCTCCATGGAGGCATTATCTAGAGGCTCTTCGTCCCCCAACTCCTCTTCCTCGTCTGTCTCCTCGAAAACAGGGGGATCTTCGCGACGAACTCTGGCCTTGTGACACTCCTCCTGGAATTCAAGCCGGCGTTGAAACCAGCTCACTTGGTCAGGTTAAGCCATCATTTCCATGGCTTTGATTCCCCATCCTTTGGCTGTTTCTAGGGACTCAGAGTAGGCTTTGAGGGCATCCTTGAAGTCCAGCTGAGCTTGATTCTTCAACTAACCCACTTCTGCTGTGAGTTCAGAAATTTTGGCCCCAAGCTCAGCCGAGGCAGCAGCAGCAACATCCTTCTCCTTCTTCAGGTCGTCCATGAAAACATTTCGAGCAAGGAGCCACTCTTCCTTCTCCTTCAGCAGAGCATCGATCTTTTGTAAGTGGAGCTTGTTGGATGACTCCAGCTCAGCCGACCGCTTCTCCAAGGCCTCCAGACTCTGCCTGTGATAGATGTTCATCTCCTCAACAGTAGCAATGGCCTGGTCTCCGGCCTTAGTCACCTTTTGAACACAGGAAGAGTTCTCCTTACGAAGGCCACTTACATACCCTTCCAAGGCCATGCTCCGGGCGAATGCCTGAACAAAAAGGGAAATTTACCAAGTTAGCAAGCTGTGTTGTAAGAAGTTCAACACAATAACAAATGAAGTTAAGAGAAGGAAGTACCTCGGCCAGGAGTTGAGACAAGTAGCCCACGTGTCCAGCCGTGGCCCCCCTCAGACTGTCGACGTACTCATGGGGGAAGGCATCATAGACGTCCTTCTTTATTTTCTTCCTCTCGACCGAGGAGTACTTAGCAAATGAGGGGATGGCCTCGTCGGGCTCAGAAGCTGACTCATCCACGGCTGGAGCTTTTCCCTTACCTGAAAAAGATGAAGCATCAGTTCGGCGAATAGGGATGACCACTGCAAGCTTGTTGGACGGACTCATCGATCGTCCACCAACCCGCAGCGTTCTGACAACGTTGGAATAGTATAACTCACCCGACGAGATAGACTTTGTCCTGAATGGATGAGGCATTTGCCCCACCAGCTGAGCTACAGCCCCATAGTAGGCAGAGGTACCATGATCAACCACGTCCGGATTTGACAGCTCTTCATAATTCAAACTAGCTTTGTCCAGCTGGTTTTCCAGATCAATGGGACTGGACGACGCTCCATCTCCCAGTGTGACGGCCGATGGGATAGGTGCCTTGCGGACAGACGAACTCGCCTGCCCAACCTCTTTGCCGGAGCAAAGGACTTTGGTTTTGGTTTTTTGAGGGAAGAGGCTTCTTCCCCTGAAGCAGCAGGCCGCTTCTTCGACACGGTCGGCTTGGCAATAGCCGCTCTTGCCGTCGGTAAATTCTTCTGCACAAAAACAATAAGCAAGTCAGATTACTATCCCAAAACCGAAAACGGTCCCAAGAGGGAAACCGGCCAGAAGAAGCCTTCGTCCAAGAAAATCATCTAGAACTTACCAAAGGTAGTTCAGTGAAGGAAGCCGTCTATGGCCAGACGTTTTCCTTCAAGGAACCACCATCGGTCAAGAAGCATGACAAGGACGGAGACATACACCAATCGAAGGTCGTTCAGTGAAGGAAGTCGTCTGTGGCCTGACGTTTTCCTTCAAGGAACCACCTTCAGTCAGGATTTAAACAAAAATCTAGACGCACACGACCCAAGGATGATTTACAAAGAGGTCCGTCCACACAAAAAAAAAATATTTATAAATTTACCAGAGTTCCCTCTCGTTTCTTATGAGGGGCCTTTGAGTGCTCCGCCCACAGATCGCCACCGAACTTGCTCATGTTTACTTCTCCCTTCCAAGCGGCTGGAATCCTTCTTCTTGCCGGTTCTGCACAAAGAAATTACTTGGTTAAATTCAAAATTGCAAATACTTTAACAAGCAGTTGGGGCAAGACCAGGACAGTACCTGGATCTTCGCCCTCCTTCAGTCCAGCGGCAACCAAAAATTCTTCATTGAAAAACATCTCTTTGAAGGGAATCTAACCACTTGGTCCCTTCAAAGCTATCTTTTTTGGCTTTAGGCACCCGGCTTCCCCATGCCCAGGGTGGATGTACTCCATGGCCGTGAAGTGAGCTACCACGACATCATCATACTTATTTTCTAAATCTAGTATTGGGGTACCTCGTCCAACATTGGTTACAGCTCGGTTGTGGTACTTATAGGGCTCAGCTGTCTCTGCGTCTGGTGCTTGGACGAATAGAAACTCCGATTTCCAGTTATGCATCTTTGTTGGTTTCCCAAAAACAGTCATATACCCGACTCTATTACAGAAGTTGTACCAGGTCCCCTCTATGGTCTTTTGAAGTTGACAGGCATAGTGTATGTGGGTGAAGGCATTAAGGGACGGGACCAGGCCATATAGCTCACAGGTAGCAATAAAAGTTAAAATAATTAGCCAGGCATTGGGGGCCAGCTGATTATGACCTATGCTATATTGTCTAAGGACTTCATGAATGAAGGGGTGAAAAGGAAATCTAAGTCCGGCATCTAAGGCCAGTCTATACACAGCAAATTGGTTGGGTGCCGCATGGAAAATTGTGTCCTCCTTTTAAGGAAGGACGAGTTTGAAGCCAACCATGGGCATCTCTTTATTTAGACGACTTGCATTCGGCCCATACTTCTCCAACCAGTCTATATCCACACATACATACGCCCGGTCAGAAAGAGGACCCAGACGTTCCCGAAGTTCAGCAGAGGTGGTAGAAGGTTCTGATCCTTCTTCTTCGTCCTCATCTTCCTCATCGTCTGGGACCCTTCCAGACGGTCCGGCTTCATCCTAATCCTCCGAAGTCTCGAAGTCATACTCGGCTAGAGGGTCAACCTCTAATGGTTGGATCTCTTCCACTCTATCATTTTCCTCTCTCTCAGGAACTCTCCCAGTTGATTCTTCCATCTCAGAACTGGAGGAAGGGAGGATTAGTGAATGACTCAGACGCGCCGTTTGCTTGACGCGCGCCAGATTACCCTGCAAAGGCAGAGACTGGGTCGTCGGAAACGGGTCGAACGTTCTTATTAAATTAAAGAAGTATTCGGCCGAGATGTGCCCAACTCTAGAAGTAGCAGAGGATGAAAAAGAATCCGCTTTAGGGTTAGCATCCTCCATGAGTTGGTCGGGGTTATTGGATGAGGTAAATGACACCATTTTATTTCAAAAAAGAAAAGAATCAAAGAAAGAAAAGAAGAGAAGTAAAAGGAGAAAGGGGAGATACTTGACTAAAGATCTGGACGGACCCTCTTCGCCTTTTCTACAAGTCACGCCGTTCTCAGCAATGGTCAAAGTCAAAACCCCCAAAGTCCACTTTCTCTGACAAATAAAGGAAGAAATGCTCTTTTTACCCATAGCTTATCTCTCTAAAAGACTTTCTCTCTCTAGAATTTTCACAAAAACGGAAGTGAAAAATGAAGAGGGGAGGGGGGTATTTATAGGGAGGTAAAAACCTTCCCTCTCCCCAAACAGTGTCATCACACGTGTCAGCACCGTGTGGTGTACACGTCACTTCACTTACTTCTGATTGGAGGAAAAGTCAGTTAAACTCCTAAAACAGTACGATGAATATTAGAAGTTACTCTCCGTAAAAGGGCTTTAATCAGACAAGACCCAGATCAAACCCCTTTTAAGGGCAAATGTTGTAACATATTAAAAGAGGACATGTGGTCCAGTCAAAGACTGCCACGTGGCCCAATGAATTGTTGACACGTGGCTCATCCTCCATATGACACCTGGCGGCATACAAGAGGATAGCTTGTGACCTCACCAAACTGAATAAAGAGGCCCAATTATTCCCTAAAGGAAGGAATAATAGTCCAAATCCCCATAAAAGGAAGAAAGTGATTGGTTAAAAGGCTCAAGGCAATGACACTATGACAAGTGTCAACCTCTCATTGCCCAACCAATCACATACCTCTATTTTAGGGTGCTCCTTTCTATACATGGACACTATAAATAGTTCCTCAAAATCAGGTAAAGGGGATCTCAACGACTCTCTAAAACTTACTCTGTCAAAATACATACTCAGATTTTATATTTAGAATACTGACTTAAGCATCGGAGAGGGAATCAAACCCAAACCGTAGGTTTGGTTTTCCCCTTTTTTGCAGGTTCGGAACGAAGCAACATCTCTTCACAAGCCTCCCAAATTCATCAACCCTACACCTGTCCCTCATCTGGACAAACCTCGTTTATGAAAAGTAAACAGAAAACACATACCACCAATGCATGCCAATTTCCCAATTTCTCATACATTCAACTTCCTATGCTCCTAATTTTTCTTATCCTCTTATTGACTCCATCCGTTTTTTTAATTGGTACATAAGACTTTGCACTAGGACCAAGGAGAAACTGAAAAGGTAAAACAAGAGAAACTGAAAAAGTAAGAAAGAGCCCCACTTTTGGGAAAATCAAGAGAATCATCATATGGATCATCTTACTATATAGCCTAACTAGATTTCTATGCACGCGATACGTGCGACAACAATTTTATTATGAAATTTCATAATTTACGGTAGATAATTTTATGGATAGTCGCATCTTACCACCTAAACTTTTCATGTCTTTAGAAACTCCCACCTTAATGATTTATTTTTACAAAATTCCACTTACCATTTACAATTTTATTAAAAACTCCCATCACTTAACGGTTTTTGTCAAATTTCATTAACAAAACCGTTAAGTGGATCCCACATATATATTTTGTTAACAAAATGGAACTTGAAATTGTTGTAATTCTTTCCAAATAGTTGTATTTCGTTCCAAATTTGCTCTAAATTTATTGAGGATTTGCCCTTAAATTGATGAAATTGACTTCAATTTCAGCGTAAACTAATAATAAAATGCATATGTGGGGCCCACTTAAATTTTTGTTAACGAAATTTAACAAAAATCATTAAGTGGTGGGAGTTTCTAATAAAATTGGGAATGATATGTGGAAACTTAAAAGAAAAAATCATTAAGGTGGGATTTTTTTAAAACGTGAAAAATTTAGGTAGTTTTAAACAAAAAATCCTAATTTTATTTGCATACTATATGTGTTTTGGTTACTGTAACATGATAAAATGTGAAGGTACACAACATATTTTGCTTTCAAGCTAAATTCATTTTGGCTCATATTTCTTTGAAAACATCACTTACTCCCCACCATCAACTATAATATTTGTTATATAGTACCCGGTAAAGTATTTTTTGCTCATTGTCCAAATGAGAAAAAATTCAAAAGTACTTGAAAATACTTTATCATGTTTCTCACTCATGCTAAAGTACTTTATCATGATCAATTTGATCAAATGTGCCTTCACTCATGAACAATCAATTACTCATGTATTTCAAAATAAAAAAATTCAAAAGTATATTAAAATATAGCAAAGTAGGTGTCTATCTATAGATCTCAAGAAAATATAATCGTTGATATATTTTTTTAATTGTTTTTACTTTGTAGATTTTTAGATATTATAGTTAGAAGTTTTGAACATCTTTTATTAAAAATCTGATAGCTAAATTTGGAAATAAAACTTAATTACTTAACAAATTCATTGATTTATTTTATTTATTTTTCCTTTTTTTCTTTTTGGTGTCCACCCCCACCTCTTCACTTATATAATAGAGATCAATTAGTCATGTATTTCAAAATAAAATTTTTCAAAAGTATACAAAAATATAGCAAAATGGGTGTCTATCTATAGATCTCAAGAAAATATAATCGTTGATATTTTTTTTAATTGTTTTTAATTTGTAGATTTTTAGATATTTTAGTTAGAAGTTTTGACTATATTAAAAATCTGATAGCTAAATTTGGAAATAAAACTTAATTGCTTAATAAACTCATTGATTTATTTTTTTTATTTTTCCTTTTTTTTTCCTTTTGGTGTCCACCCCCACCTCTTCACTTATATAATAGAGATATGCACATGATGCGTACGAAAATATGAAAAAAGTTAAAATAATTATTAAATTAAATTCTAAACTTCCTAAAATGTAGGATAATATAGTTCCTTACAGAAATTAGTTACCCTATTTATACTTAACTTATTACTCCATTTGTCCCCCAATAGACTTCCCATTTGCTTTACTCTAAGTCAAACTTTGTAAACTTTAACTATAAATTCTCACTAATATATAATACTCCCTCTGGTATTTTTAAGATGTACATTTTCCCATTTTGGAGTGTTTTTTTAATTGGTATGCTTCTACCTTTTCCAATAAATGGAAGGTTGATCCACCTAATTATTACACTTCTCTCATACTTTTTTTCCCTTTTCTCTACCTTTTTCACTTTTTCCTTACTTTTACTATCCTTCTCTCTTACTTTTGCACTTTTTTCTTGGTCTGCGCATAAAACCAAATGTACATATTAAAAAACGAAGGGAGTATTAATAATAGTCATATCGGATCTTATTGGATTCGTATTAATGTGTAGATACAAAATATAAACTTTTTATAATTTTTATGAACACATATATAAATGGTCAAACTTGTATATTGGAGACCATGTAGAAAGCAAATGGAAAATCTATTTGGGGACAGAGGGAGTATAATTTATTTTCTTTTTCTTATTTTTGGTGTCCACCCCTCCTCTTCTCTTACATAGTAGAGATATGTTCTAATGTACCAATTTTAAAAAATCCCAAAAGGGTGAAATGTACCAATTTAAAAAAACTGAGTACTAAGTTAATTTTTAAATTTTGTTTGCCATTTTTTTTGGGTATTTAGTATATTAATGAGTTTTTTTCAAAAAAATTCAAATTAGATTTCAATATGTATACTACTACTACTACTACTAATATTATAATAATAATAACAATAATAATAAAGGGGTTACTCTACTCTAAGTAACCAATTATTTATACGTTTTTATGTATTAGGCAAACAATATAAATTTTATTTCTAAAAAGATATCACTACGGAATGTAAGCCGCAGTGGTCTGAAATAAACCGACTCATATAAGAGGTCAGGGGTTCGATCCAAAACCGAGACAATAAGTATAATGAAATTAAAAAAAAGGCTACATTTTTTCCAGTAATAATCTTTACGATAATATTTTACCAGAACAATATTTATCACCCTCTATAAAAGGGGCCACTTACCCGGCCACAATTCACCACCATTAATCCCTTATCCTTTAAACAAATAAAAAATTCGCTCTTCTTCAACCAACAATGTCGACCAACACCACCTCCCCCTCTTCTTCTTCATCCAACCTTTCCTCAATTGAGGAAAATTTAAGAAAAATTAATGAAGCTCTCTTAATTATTATGGCATTGTCCTTCCTGTTAGTGGCGTTATCATCTACATATTGCTCTAAAAATAAATTAATCACGGATTGTAAATGAGAGGGTACACAATACTTCTAGCTTAAGGTGCAATTTATTTTTTCTAGTTGTTTGTAATAGCACGTGTCCATAGTTCTCCATTATATCATTATTGTTATTATTATTGTTGTTATTATTATCATTAATATCTTATTGAATTATGTATTTTTTGGATATATTAAATCAGGGGGAGAAAATACTAATTGTGATTTAATATTAAATATTAATTAAACACTTATTTATTTTTTATAGTAAAATAGTCAAATAAATAAATAAAAGAGGAGAATGGGCGAACATGCAAAGAGGTATTTCAACATCCTGGACTTGGCAGGAGACAACTTTTAACAATGGGCGGCAAATGCTAAACTACAATTAAAAGGCCAAGGCCTACTATATACTATAATAGATGATCTAACTGAGTCAAAGGCCCCTGAAAAGGATGCCACAAAAATGTCTGGGGACAAGACCGAAGCATTAGTATTTCAAAGACATCACCTAAATGATAGCCTCAAACATAATACATGATCATTGAAGATCCAAAAGCATTGTGGGAAGAGCTCCATGAAATATATGGACACAATAAAAGTGTCCTCCTCCCTAAGACCCAAGATGAATGGAGAAATTTGAGATTTCAAGATTTCAAATCTATCACTGACTATAATTCAACACTACACCTCATAAAATCAAAGTTGGTGGACAAACAGTTTCTGATAAAGATATGATTGACAAAACACTCTCCACCTTTCACGCTAATAATATTTTATTACAACAACAATATCGTGAAAGGAAGATTTGAGAAATATCACCGGAATAAAATACTAAAGATTCACTGAAAATAGGGAATCTCAGGCGAAAAAACCACTTATGTCATTTTCAGCACCAATTAGAAAAATGTTCGTGTTGCTTTGTACACTTTTTTAGTCGGTGCTATTTTGTACAACAAGCATATAAATTCTGTTGTTTGATCCAATTTTTCCTAGAAAATAGGTGTAGTCTAGTGAAAAAATGGTGTTGTACTTCATATGTGAAATGTTCAAACTCTCATAGCCTCATATCAATGTGTGATATAGGGTGACACGCTGGGATGTCACTGGGGCGGGGTTCGTGAAGACCCGCCTCAGTTAGGCAGGAATGGGGAAAGGTTTCACGGGTGATGGGATGGGGATGAAAATTATCCCTGCCATATGGGTGATGGGGCGGGTGTGAGTTTAGAGTGTACCAGCCCCATCCCCACCCGCCCCATTTCATCACCGCATCCTAAATACTTATTAATTAGTATTTAATAAAAACTATATTGAATAAATTTATTTTAATATATATTTTTAAATGGGTCTCTGCACCCGTCTAACACCCGCCTTAACATACGTCACATGTAGGTATGACGGATGTTAGGGCGGGTATGATGGGTGTTAGACGGGTGCAGAGACCCATGTAGGTGATGGGGGATAGTATATACGCGTTGGGGGTGGGGATGGGGATAAAGATTTTCCCCACCGTGGGTGAGGGGCGGGGATAAGGATGAGATTGTACGGGTCCACCCGCCCTACCCCACTGATTTCCTAAGTGACACGTGACAGATAGCAACACAAGCTCATGTAGATTCCTCGCTTTAATGGATGGGTTAAGGATAGAATAATGTCTATCATTTGTTTGGCATGGGTTGGAAATTAGTTGATATTAGCCTATGATTTTACTTGGTTACCCTTACTAATCTTTTCTTATTTTCTTTTTCAGTAACGGCATATGTATAACTTTACTTCTTATTCCTTATCCCATCCATAATACCCGCTCCTGTAAAAGGTATTATAGATAAGATAGAGAAAATTTTAATCCCATTTCTAATTTCACCTACAATCCATTATCCTAACAAACAAACATAAAATTTCTCATATTGAGAATTAAAACCCCAATCTCTTACATTTCGGACTGCCAGCGCGAACAGGATTCAGCGCTACAACAACTACTACAACTACAAGTCCACAAGTACAACTCTAACAAGTGAAAGGTTACGGCTCAAGAAGACAACAACTGGTCAAACAAAAACACAAATTTCAGAGTGAAAATGCGAAGTGGCAGCTTTAACCATCGTCTGAATCCCCTCCCAACTCAGTACCAATTCGCCTCTCGAAATCCCCCTAACGTACCCCAATTCCAACCCTCAAATCTCCCAATAAACCCTCAAATTCATCATCTTCATTCTAATTCTTTATTAGATGATGAAACTAAATTAAGGAATGAAGTCATTTACCTCCATTCTCTCTGGCATCGAGGTCCTCCTTCTCAAACTCAAACTCAAACTCCCCACTTTCTTAAACCCTCAACTTCAACCCTCTTTAAAAAATCCCATAAAACCCACCTCGTTTCTGATAAGGAATGGCCTATTGATTCAATACCCAATTCCCCATCACCCTCTGCTTCTACTTGGCCCGAGTTTAAGCCCACTTCCGCCCCGGTTTCTCGCCCTGCTACCGCCGAAGAACGGCAAAGGGTCTTATCTGTGAAGATTCACTTGAAAGGTTTGGATTCTTGCTCTGGCTTGTTTCATATACATGGAGGTAATGCTACTGATGACGACGACGACGACGACGAAGACGAGGAAGATGAAGAAGATGATGGTGATGATGCTAAGGAGTATGATTTCTTAATGAAGGTGTTTGAGGAGGATGATGATTTGAGAGGTTATTATGAAAAGAATTGTGAAAGTGGAGAGTTTTATTGTTTGGTTTGTGGGGTTATAGGAAATAAACTTAAAAGAAAGTATAAGGATTGTGTTGCTCTTGTTCAGCATTCTGTCACCATTTCTAATACTAAGAAGAGGATGGCTCATAGAGCTTATGCTCATGTTATTTGTAAGGTTCTTGGATGGGATATTCACCGGCTTCCGTCCGTGCCTTTCGCAGTTCGGGATGCTACTCGAATTGATCAGTCTGTTGAGAAATCCTGTGAGCTTCAGGTGTGCTTTCTTTAGAAAGACATTCCCTTTTTTTTGTTTTTTTTTTGGTGATTTAGTCTATATTTTGAAATGGCATTGTAGTGTTATTGGATCATAACCTTCTCCTTGATACTTTTAAACAACCTTTGAGCGAATTATGTACCCAAGTACTCTATTTATTCTGAAGTGTGGTGTTCTTGCTACAAGGAAACAATTTTTTTGCGATGTGCGTACTTCAGTTTCATGGGTGTTTAGTACTTATACTGAAGTTCAATGATTGCATTATAAAGCATGTGTTTTCTTGCCATGCTCTTATAGAATCATTGCATACCTTGTTAGATTACAGGTTTATTGCAATGGGTGCTTACAAACTTATAAAGAATTTGGCTGTTAATTTTTCTATTTAAGCTGGTTATGATCTGATCCAGGAGAGAAGAGAGCATGAGCTCCTCCCTAGTAAGACCAAACACAACCATTATTCCTACAGTGCAATGATTTGTTAAAATTGGTCAGCCATAATAGCATGACAGCGGCGGAGCACAATATTGATTGTCAATCCTGAGAATATATGCTACATGAAGTTCGAGTTTTGGATAAATGTTAGTGCTGCATTAAGTTCCTTCCCGTGCTTACTCTGTAAATTGAGTAGACAGGGAAATGGTGATTTTGCATGTTGTTTCCCGTGGTTGCTGGTTGACTGACTTGTTTTGCTCAGTATGCTGTATGAAGTATGAACTCGGTAGTCATTTTTAGTAACATTTGTTGTGTTTGTATTTTTGAATTTCATATTATTAATTAAAGTAACTTTGTGAAAATCCAGTTCCCACAACCTAGAAATAGGACTATTGAAGTGACTTTAGAAAAACCGGTACTTATGAACTGTCGAGTGTAGCTTTTGCAAATATATGTAGATCAACAAAGTTTTCACTAATATAATGTGTTTCGGGGAAAATGTTTTCCTTCTAAACAAACGGAGCCTTAGTTTTATAATCTTATCCTCGACAAATTTCTTGACTCCATTAGCACTCCAAAACTTGGATGAGTTACAGAATGTACCTACCCCCATATAAGATTTTTATTGCTTTTTCCTTATATATCTGTGCAATTGTTCAATTTTGCTATGTTGCTAGGTAGAGGATAAATAAGCAGCAGTCAGACTTTAGGTATTCTCAGTAGGCACTATGAAGGCCTTAAGCCTAAGAAAGAGATATTTAATGGAAAAAGAGGATTAATTGAATTGATAAAATCAAGAGTGAGCAGTTCTGTACGAGGATGATGATCTATTTCCCTTGCTTGCCACATATGAACTCTAAAGAGACTACTGTAACTTGAAGTCTCTTACTCCTGAATTCTGTAAACCAAATAAACAATGCTCCTCCTAAGTTACAAGTCCAACTTAAAAAATCAAAATGAATGAGTAACTTAGTAATTTGAGTAGAAAATCTTTTAAGGGAGTGGGGGTGCGGCGGTGCGGCGGTGCGCAAGAGACAGAAAGAGTAATATGCGAAAAGAAGGAAAGTTTTTGCTAAAGACTACACAGCTTTGTCTTTTCTCATAAATCTGCCATTCTCTCTCCCACACACTTCCCATCTCTTTATTTCTCAACAGGGGCACTTGTAGATTATCATCACCATTTAACACAGTTCTTCCTTCCTTTCCTTTCCTTTTCTTTCCTTCTTTCTCTCATATTTCCATCCCTAGTTTAATCTTTAACAGAAAAGAGGGAAGCCCTCTCAAGGATAAACCAACCATTGGCTTATGGACTTTGACGTCATTTACGCAGGGGCTTTGCTGGCCACCAGCAAGCTGATATTAAAACATCAACAGGTCACAAGTGGTGTTTCGGTCCTTATCTGAAGGAAATAGAAAGTTGAGGCTTCAGAATCCTGTCCCTTTCTAAAACTGACGACAGAAGAAAAGGATAACAATAAGGGCCAAACAGAGCCCTGAGTCCCTGACCTTCTAAATAACTCTACATGGAAATGGAGGAAACTTCTCTCATTTAAAACACCATAGGAAATGAGGAATTAGACAACCAGAAATGTGAAAGTTGAACCATCTCCCTCTGTTTCATTTCTCTACTTTCCAAAATTCCCATTCTTTTAATATTATACCCAACCATTGATCTCTATCACCTCAAACATCGAACAAAAGGGGAAAGAGTCAGCATGTCTTTTCAAGCTATAGAGTAATTGATTGAAAGCATGGACATTAACTGGAAACTTCCCAGTCTCCCATCAGTAATCCCATCGTCAGAGTTCAGACCAATCAAAATAATGAGTAAAATCTCTTTCCCTAAATTTTTGGAAACGCCCTTACCTCTTTTTCTTCATAGAAAATTAAGGTTTGGAAGAAAATGAGGAAGGGTGAAATTTACCTGTTGTGTGATATGGTTGAAGCAAGAGGGACAAAGGGCCAGATTAAGAAGGTTAGCAGAGGAGGAAGAGAGTGGGAAGCTAGGTAAAAACCAAAAAAATTGGTGAGGAAGGAGAAGGAAGAACACAAGAGGAAGAGGACAAGAAGAAACCAGAAGAAATAAGAATTCAAAAAGCATAAAGAACAATGAAGGTGTTGAAGGCAAAAGGAAAGACCCAGAGAGTGCATGTGATTCAAAGAAAGATAAGACATTATGAACCATGCATAAAATAAGAAGGACAATGGGTCAAGTCACCGAAAGTCAACTTTATTGCAGGAAAGTGGTGTTTAGGTGCCACAAGACATAGTTTGGGTCTTAGAAAAACTGCTTCGCCTAAAAACAATTATTAAGGTATTTCCTCACAAAAACGCTACTTTCAAACAATTCCATATTATTACGACATTTGAGATGCTATGAGCACAAGGGATTATTTTTAACTTTTTGTGTTTCCTTCAACCATAATTGTTTTACTTCTTTAATTTGGTGTTACATTATATCTTTACAGTTGAAACTTGAAATTGACAAATAGCATGATTCTTATTTTGAACTTTTTGTCCTTAAATATGCTAGTGATCTTTTGCTTCCTGTAGCCTTTTTTCTGTGACTGCGTGTGGCTTTGACCTGTTTATATTTCATAGTTGCTTGTTTATGTGTACTTCCAATTATTGTGACCTTTCAGGTATGATTATGCCGGTGATAATTTGTTTCCTGAAGCCGTAGGGGTTATAATTTTCAAGTCATGTACTGTTGCACTAGTCCAATCTAATCGATTTGCTTTATATATATAACAGAATGAGACTAAGGTCACTGCTGATGGATGTGAGACAGATGATCATGGAGGTTTGAAAGAGGAGGGAGTACGTTGTAATTCTGAAAATGTTCAGGTAGAGAAAAAGAAGACGTGTGATTCTGCTCAAGGGGTTACAAATAAAATGGTAGAAGGATGCTCTGCTTTTGGAGGTGAACCAGTTGATTGTGGGGTGAGTTGAGTTCATGAAACTAATATTTGTAATTTCTGTTGTGATATCTGAGTTAAACCATAGCAACTGACAATGCCTTTTTGTGCTCTACTCTCTTGTATTGAAGTTATCATCAACGGGAGATGTTGCCAAGTAAAGGTTGCAAAGTGCATTCTAGATTTAGGATCAAGTGTATAGCCGACAGTAATGTAAGTTGCGCATTTCATGGTCAAAATTTCTTATTTCAATTTCTGTTTTGGCAATGCTTTCTTCTATGAGACATCTTTTACCTGCTTTTGCTGTGGAATATCGTTGTAGAGTTTCTTGCCAGTTTTCACAAGGAGAGCTAACCTCTTTTTCAATTTAGAAAGTCCCACACATGATTGTTTGTTTCTCTCATTCTTAGGCTTTGCCTGGATTGAAGGGAAGGGGGTGTAAAAGTTAAGGAGGGTAATAGTTATTGGGCTGAGCTTGTTCCTGCAAAGGTGTTAACTTTTAGGCCTGTAACGTTTCCCCTTCAAATCAGGGTACTGCCCAAGATCCCCCCTAGGTTAACATTTACGTGACGATTATTTTCTCTCTTCTTCTGCTCTTTCTTTCAAACAAAAGCTTCCAGATGTAAATTCTCTTTCTTATCACCATAACAATGAATTTCCAGGCACTTTTTCTTTTTAATATTTTCTAACTACTTCGGATCTTGCACAATATTAGTTGGTGTCTCATATCTGCTTAGAACAAAATCCATGAAATCATACATTGCCAAATTGATGGAGTTTGCATCATAATATTTTGAATTTTTTATGGTACAATCGAATTCTTGTGAAGATTCTCATCTGAAAAACTGTCTTCCTTCTTCCGATTATCTTAGTCCAAGGGTTATGAAGCACAAAAATTACCCTACCCTTGAATTAGTACCCAGTAAGTATTCCCTATAGATACTCCAAAATAAACTTACTCCCCTGAACATTGATTTAACGAAGAAACCTCTGTAGATACTCCAAAATGGAGTTAATCAGTGAACAGGTTTTGCATGAAAACTAGTATTAGCCAAGGACTTATATGTATTATACTTTGATATTTTAAAACAACTAAAATTTAGTGTAGAAAGATGTTACTAAAAAGTCATAGATTAATAGTTTTATTCATAAACGTATTAAAATATTGTACCTTAATTATTGTTTTTCATTGAAAACATATAATATCATTAATATCATTATTAGTATTGATAAAAGAAGCAACAAAAATGTAGTAGCACAATGGTTAGAGCATTAATCTTCCACACTTGATGTCACGGGTTTGAAACTTCTCATGGACAATTTGTATTTTTTATGAGAGAAACTTTGATAGAATATTGTTGTAAAGAATGGAGAGTGACACGTGGCGGATTGCATCCTATGCTTACGCTTTTTACTATATATAGATCTGTCATCTATTGTTGTGAAACTATTAACAAAAGCACCACATGTAGACCATTAAAGTAGACTAAACCTCTTCTTCGGGATCTCTTGAAGTCTAGAACAGCGGCGGAGCTACATTGACGCAAGATAGAACGTGCTACCCTTGATTTTTTTTAAAAACCGAGTTCCCCTCTTTTCTTAAAAAAAAGAAAAAATCGAAAACTTATACCCACGTGCTTAGTGCTGTCACAGAAGTGTGATACCCTACTCCCCCCTTGCTCTCTCCTCTTCGGCTACTCCCTCTCAATCCAGTTTCACCCTTTCCCTGTTCCTCTGAGGCTTTAACCCTCCCTCGGCGGTCTGGCCTTCCAATTTCATGTGTCTCTCTTTTTCTCCCTCTCTCTCCATCTCTCTCTCTTTCTCTCCGATTCTTAATCTCCTCGCTCCCAATCTGGTTGTGTGGATTGTGGTGGCATGAAGAGGCTTGTGAACTGGGGGGTTAGTGGTGGTTGGCAGCGATATACTGGTGACGTGGTGGCGGTGTTGTGCTTTCCAGCATTGAGTTAGGCAGAACACTAATGTTCCATGCCCGGCAATGGAGCAGACCCACACCCAACATCGATTTATGGATAAAAAAGGTCTTGGCTGAGACCGTCTCAGTAAATCTTGTGAGATGAGTCTTATTTTCTGAGCGTATGTTATCATCAATTTATAAGGTTTTTTTCATCACTTATGAGGTTTTTTTCCCCATCAACGATAAGGCTTTATTCATCGGTCATAAGGTTCTTTTAGTTAGTTATAAGTTTCTTTTTTTCTTCATAACAAGATATGTACTTCCTCCGTTTCTAAATAAGTGACACACTTCTTGTTTACACGCTTGCCAATGCATTATTTAAACCATTAATATCTACAATTATCAATAAGTAAAAATTATAAAAAGTTGATATTAAAAAAATTCACTTTGAGACAAATCTAACAAGATCGCACATGACTATGTTTTTCTTAAAATGTGAATCACAAAAGCTAATCAAAATCTAAACTGTTAATAGTAAACACTATTCAAATGTGTCACTTATTTAGAAACGGAGGAAATATTAGTTAATCAAGTGTATCTATCATTTTATAAAATATAAATAGATACACTAAAATTATCACTTTATACAATAAAAGTATCACTTGATAAGATATGTTTTTATCTGTTGATACAATAAAATTATTAGTCTATACAATAAAAGTATTAATTTATGTGATTCTATTATTTATAAAATATATCTATCAATTAATATAATAAAATTATCAGTTTATAATATAAAACCTCCGTTCCATATTTATTGCAAAATAGGGAGTTTTACGCCTCCCAATACACTACTTTAGACGATAATATCTTTAATTTTATTAAAGTAAAAATTATAAAAAGTTGATATTAATTAAGTATATATCGAGACGAATCTAACAAGATCTCATATGACTATATTTATCATTATGTATAAATCACATAAGAAGGTCAAAGGAAAGTGTATGAATAGTGGAAAATGTCAAATGTTGCAATACCTATGGAACGGAGGTAGTATATTGATAAGGTAATACAATAAAATTAGTAGTTATATGATAAAAGTATTAGCTTTCCTTTACACACATTTTCTTTCTCTTTCTTCTTCTCCATCTTACTCACTCACTCTCTGCACCTTCTCCAATCTCCATTACTCACAAGTGTAGTAGATTTTGTTGTATTGTTGTTAGATTTGATAATAGAAATGGTCCAACAAGACATAGTTCAATAGATTGGATGCCATCTCCGATAGTTGCCCTAGCCACTAGCGCCGAGCGGCGACTCTTAGGTCGCTGCCGCTCGAGAAGATGCCTCTCTCTCGAGATTGAGCTTGTCTCTCCTTCTTTTTCACTCTCTCGAGATTTTCATTTTTTTTGCCCCGCATTTGTTGTTGATGATATGGTGGCTTTCTTCTTCAATGCACATGGGTCATGTCAGTCGATCCATGCGTAGGTTTTTACTTTCATGCTTCTATTTCTTAGGATTATATTTTCATCTTAATTTAAACGTTTAATCATGGATAAATGAGTGCTGATTTTTGGGAAATTTAAAATGATGTGATTTGTGAAATTGTGATGTTTAAGTATTGTTGATGTATCATGTCCGTATGGATATATGAACAGTTATTTATTATTTGTGAATAAAGGGGTGTTGAAATTTGGGAACTGAAATGTCGGTGTATGTACAAATGATGGTGCTGTGAAATTAGAATTGCCTTGTTTAATTTATAGAATGTGTTTTTGTAATATCTAGTGTTGAATAAAAAAGGGAGTAATATAAATTTATTAAGTGCTTGGGCTGATTCTTAGTGAATGTTTGTGTGATTGTATAATGTGATTCATCAAGTGTTTAATTAGAAAAGGAGTATTTTAGAATCATGGTGAATAATTTTCCTCCAAACAGAACATGTAATGGATATGTAGATAATTTTAATTCAAGTCTTTCTCCTCCTCTAACTCAACCAAGCCAAAACATTCTCTCATTAAGTAGTATTCCACCATCTCAACACCAAGATTATCCCAAAATCAAAAAAAATTTCAAGTAGTACTATTGCAAAATTATGTTATCCATCACCCAAAATCTTGGCTCCGCCTCTAGTCCGGAAAGTTGTCGACTGTGGTGGGCCATGCTTAAGTGTTAATTGTCTAGGCACAAAATAGAATAAACATAGAGATAAATAAACTAAATTCAATATTTCTATCTATTTGATTTGAAACATTTATTTGAAAATCTTCTGACCTTCATACTTGTTAGAACTATGCCACAATTAAAGCAACTATATTCGTTGACTTTCTATCCTAAGGTCTCAGGGTTGTTTCAAGTTGTATTGTACACCAATAGACAACATTGTTTTTTTGTTCCCAAGTGCCTCTTCGTGTGTCTGTTGAGCACCTTCCCAACCTCAAATCTCTTAGTACTGCCACTTCTGCATTTTGTACTTTGCTTCTCTGCAGAGGGAAGTCAGCTTTGCTAAAGAGGAGCAAATATCTTTATTCGTTTTCACTCTATTCGGCTGCTCATTGTTGTAGTGTGGGGGCGATAGATGATTGTATCTTTGAGCTGGTAGTTGTGGCATCAGGCCTTTGGGTTTATTGATATGTCGGTCTGCCTGCCTTCTTGCCTTTTCACTTTTATGTCTACCTCCGGTGACTGTTTTGAAGTTGATTTCTATTTGCAGGCCTGAAATATACTTCTATTTCAAGTAAGAAGGTAATTTCCCAAATGTTGGGCAATGACTGAAATATTCAGTGAATTCATTACAAACAAATAATTGTTGCAAGGAAGGCTTTGAAATCACCTTGATATGCGCAAGTTGGCGAATAGAAGAGCAAATTTTGACTGTCTCCCTTTTTCCTTTCAACATGAGTTGTTTAATGCAGAAATGCTCAGCTATAATATGCTTAAGAGACATTAGACTGTTCACTATCTGTGAAAGTTATATCTGATCCATTGTATATAAATTCTGGGTATTTTAGTGAGACTTAGTCGGAGCACCCTGAGTGTTACAGGAATTGCTTTCAGGACTTAATTAACTCTCCTAACCTCTAAACTATACTCATTTGCCAGAGAAATGGGCAGAAATTTAACTTATCTAATAACAAATCGAAATCATACCTCAACAAGTCAAATGAGCACAAGAAAATATATAACCTTAATTAAAGGAATGAAGAAAATCAGCAAAAAAAAAAACAAACAAAAGCAAATTAGCAAAAAAAAGGGAGAATTCCAAACAATCGTCAATAATCAACATGGACACATGGTTAAGGCAAATTGGTAACCTATCTACAAATGGTTCACTTGCAAAAACATCCAAATGAACGAACAAAATTCTCAAATGCTTTAGTTTTAGTCTTTCATTGTTATTCTCTATCTCACCCCAGTTTTTGTAAGCTCCAAATCCCACAATTCTAACAAATTTTGACATGAATCAATAGCATCTCGATGTGATTTTTGCATTGAATGCTAGTGTCTGGCATAAATTTCCGGCGGAATTGACGGCGTCTGCACCTTCACTCCAGTCATTTTAAAATTTCCGCTGCTTTCGCGAAAGATTAAAACCACGTTTTATTCGTCCCTCTAACAGTCTTCTCTTCCGACTGATTGCTTCGGAGTTTCCATGAGAGATAGATTTGGAGGAAGAGAGTGAAAGTTGTTGGAAATTTTATTCTAGAAAAATCTAGAGAAAAATCTAATGTAATTGTAGATTATATTAAAGAAACTTCTAGTTACATAATGTTTAGAGAAGTCATAGGAAAGATCTAGGGTGAAAATATTCTAGAATGATCTAGCATTAGATATTATCATGTCATGTAAGATAAGTATAGATCAATCTAGAGTAAGTCATGTAAACACTATAAATATGTAGTAGATGCATGGGATTAGAAGTGTGGAGTCTCCTACCTTCCTCATGGAACCTTGTAATACATGTATCTCCCCCTACTTGAATGCATCACTACAGTTTCATTCAAGATACTAGTCAATAACAACCTTTCAGAGCAGTTTCTGCCGGAATGTGGGTTACGTCAAGGTGACCCCTTATCTCCATACCTGTTCCTCTTTTGTATGGACATCCTTTCTCGGAATCTAAGTATATCGGAGGAAATCAAACTGTTTGAAGGAATTAAAATAGCACGTACAGGACCTTAAATCTCCCACCTCTTCTTCGCAGATGATGCAATGCTTTTCTTCCATGCTAATAAGGAGTCCTGTACAGCAATAGCCACCATTCTGGGACGCTTTGCTAAAGTGTCGGGGCAACAGTTAAACCTGAATAAATCCTTCGTCAAATATAGCCCTGCTATCACAGTAGAAGATCGAGAATCTTGCACTAACATCCTCTGTATGCCAGCTGTAAGTACTATGGGTCACCATTTAGGCTCTCCGATTGATCTAATAGGCAAGAAAAAACAGCATTACCAATTTCTGGTCGACAAGATTCTGAAAAAGATTCTTACCTGGAACTCAACACCGTTTTCTCAATCAGTTAAGATCCTGCTAATTAATACAGTCTTAGTCCCAACGGTTTCACATGTTATGAACAAAACTTTACTTCCAAAATCGATTCTGAATAAGATCGATTCCCTCATGATCAAGTTCCTATGGACAAAAGAAGGGGCAGGGGTTCACTGGATCAATAAGGAAATTTTCCAACTCCCAAAAGGAATGGGAGGGTTGGGGGTTCGAAATATGGAGGCAGTTAATCACTCCCTCTTAATGAAACAAATCTGGAGAATGAATGTGAATCCTCAGTTGCTGGTTTCCCAAGTAATAGGAGGACGCCTAAAAATTCTGAGTTCGTTGACAAACTCGAATATCACCAACCGGTATTCTGCTGCTACAGGCAATAAATCCTTCACCACAAGAGGAATGGAAAAAGTAGGCACTAGATACATGTCGGGTTATGCTTGGAAAATTGGTAACGGAGCTCTGGTTAAGACTTTTCAGCACCCATGGGTTAACGGCAACATTCCCAAGAGTAAAGATAGTACCCAAGCAACGACCATAAATGATTGGAAGGTGGAAGAGTTCCTCTCTAATGATACTAGAGGTTGGGATGGTGGTAAAGTGAGGAAATACTTTGCGACGGAGGATGCAATTAGCATCCTGGCACTAGAAGTGCCAGAGGATCAGGAAGCCGACTCTATCTATTGGAACCATACAAGATCAGGAATGTTCACCACCAAATCTGGGTATGCTTTCTTCATGAACCAAGCTCGGAGAATAAACCGGGGGGAGGAAGGGAACGATAAAGAAGAGTCGAAAGTGGCAAAGAAAATTTGGCACTCCCAACTGCCCCCGAAATGGAAGCTCTTTTTATGGAAAGCATGGAAAAATATTCTGCCAACAAAAGATAACCTCCTTACCCGGAAGATTATACAGGAGGAGAATTGCCCCCTCTGTCTAGTTTTTGCTGAAACGACATTCCATCTCTTTTGTCAATGTCCAGTCATTAGCAGCTTGTGGCATGACACGCCGACTCTTAGACCACCAAATCTCACTGGTACTACCAACAACTTTAGGGAAATCGTGCATAACACAATTGAGGATATTCCTAATTCGATAATCCTCGAGGAAGGAAATATTGCGCCCTTTACCATAACCTTATGGACCATTTGGTGCACAAGAAATAATGTTGCCTTCCGCAATGCGAATGTTGACTTATCCCAGATGCGGGAACTATGAAATAAAGCTTGGGAGGAAATGGAAACCTATAGTAACAGAGCCCCAGGACAGGAAAGGGGTAATCAGGTCTCTACAGGAAGCGACCCGGATCACCCACCAGGTGTTAACTTAGCCAACATAGGCCAAAGGATTTTAGGATCACCAGAGGCCATTATAGAAACAGATGGTTCCTGGGACAAAAAGACTAAAGCGGCAGGGATGGCTTGGGTTCTGAAAGGCCCACACCCTCTTACACACCCAGGAGAGAATAACGAGTGCATCATAGGAGGAGGAGCTTATGGGACGGCCACTTCGGCTCTACATTCAGAGGCCAAAGCGTGTCTCCAAGCAATTGAATGGGCGATCAGTCAACAACTACACCAATTCCAATTCCAAACTGACTCGACAGAGCTAGTAAACCTTCTACGTACAAAAGCTCCACCAACAATAACGATAAAACGGACCCTGAAAGCAATCCATTTGAAAGCAAAAGACCTTAACTGGTGTACCATCTTGAAGGTGCAGCGTCAGGAAGTTCGTCAAGCCCACAGGATAGCTAATGTTTGTCGCCATAATTTAATTGCTTTTCATTCCTAGTACTAGTTTACAGTTTAGCAGGTGTCAAAAAAAAACATATCTTTTCAATGAATAAAATTTCGCATTTCATATATTTAGGTCCATCTAAGTTCTGCATGTGCATATAAAATTTCTTTAGCATTTCGATTGATATATGGAGAAGAGATTGGGGTTGCAGCTAAAGATAAGTAAAACGGACGAAGATCAAATGAGAGAAGAAACGAAGGGGAGAAGGGATCTACAGATTAAAAACAATGAAGAACTAAAAACACATTCAGTTTTTGTATAATTTTTTTTAACTCATAAAAAATACATTTTAATCAGTATTGTTTTTATTTACAGAATAAAAAAAAGTTTGTATTGAAGGATATGATTAATTTTTGAATTTTTTTGGTACTCCTGGAGCACGGTGCTCCGTGCACCGGGATCACGTGGCTAGAGTAAAGTGGCCACAGCCGGCAATGCCCAACCTCCCGTCCAGCCGTCAACCATTCTCTCTCTCCTTTCCGCCTTTCACAAAACTTCAGACTACGACACCCAACCGACGAAAACTCCGACGCTCTCTCCTTCTTCTCCTCCTTTCCTAAAAACTTCAGGTAATCTCCAACAATGCCGGACTACGTCAATGAGCAACTTGGACCAGATATTATTCGAATTTCTGGATGATGTTCTGTCAGATTTGATTTTAATGCTCTTCTAGGTCATTCATTTTGTTCTTTTAAAATACTAGTTATGTTCTTTTGGTTATTCTTGGATGTTGTTTTAGTTGTTCTTGTATGTTCTTTTCAACTGACACCTACTTTTACTTTTTGATATCCCTTTAAATAATGTTTAATATTCTCTTCATGTAAAAAATATTTTGTTCTTTGAATTTTTCGTATTTGGTTCTTTATGTTTCAAGGAAATGTTCTTTTAAAATTAATATTTTTTAAATTAGTTTTGTAAGTAAATATTTTTTAAAATTTTATATTTTTTCTTTGTAAAAAAGTAATTTTGTTCTTTGAAATTTCGTATTTTTATTTTTGTTTTAAGTAAATGCTCTTTTAAAACTGTTAGAATGTTTTTTTGTATGTGCTTTAAAATTTGTTCTTCACACAAAAGTATGTTGTTCTTTGAAGTTTTATTTTTTATTCTTTTAAAAAAGGTATATTGTTCTTTTGAAATTTCATTTTTTGTTCTTCCAATGTTCACTATACGTTATTTATAATGCTGTTAGGGTTTAAGTTGTGCTTTTTATGGTGCTTCGTGTTGTTGTACCGCAGATATCGTAATCCTGGTGCATTGTGCTCCAAAAGTACCAAAAAAATAGACTATTATACTTTTTGTTATGAATTGTATCAAAGTAATGTGAATGCCCACCCATGCACATGGACATGCATTCAATGCATGACAAAATTTTCTTCCCTCCATGCACCTAAATTAACCTATTATTGACTTTAGGTTATGTAAATAGTAAAATCTCCTACTATAAATAGAGGAGAGGTAAATGTAACATTTGCACCAAGAGTAAGATCAATACAATTCATTGTTTTTTCTCTCTTCTTATTTCTCATCTTTCTTAACACGTTATCAGCACGAGTTTGCTTACAAAAACCGAAAGGTATTTTCAACCTTCAATCTTTCAAACTCTGGTATCCATTTTTTTCTAGTCTCAACCTTTTTCACTATCCTAACATGGATCAACAAAGTAACGGGATCAACGTTAGTTTCCACAATGTTTCTCTCTGTTGTATACATTTAATTATAGAGCGTAAAACCGTCCCTTTTGCTACCAACCCAGCAAGGGGGACTGTAAGTCTTCCTTTTCGCACCGACCTCAACAATGGTACTAATGTTCGTACCGGTGAAAATCCACAAACCCCTGTTCCTAACACCAATATTAATCCTCCAGCACCACCAACTGAAAATCCACCACCTCCAAATAATAAAAGAAACAGGGAGGAACAGGAAGGAACTAGTGGCAAACGTCACCATGCCACTAGCCCCTAAAATAAATAGTAAATAATTTGACAATAACGACACCTTTATGGAGGGCAAGGACATTTTACTTTATGTTATTTTATTTTCTGTTGAACCGCCTATATGGCAGGTTATTATTTGAAATCACCTCCTATATGGCAGGATTTTTTTTGAAATTTGCCTCCTATATGGCTGGCCGACAGTAGTAAAATTATTGATACCTTTTTGCCTATTCACATGCATTATTGTCAATGTGTGCACGGGTAGATAGCCTAGAACCCTATTATTACATATTTGCTTCATTTATGATCCGTTTATATGGCATTTATAGTTACCCTTACTATCATTTTACACTTACCGACATGCACAATAGTGAACAAATTAAATCTTACTTAAAAGTACTCTAACTAAAATTTTATTACACATATTCTTCTTAAATAATTGTAGATAAATATACAACAAACTGCACAGTTAAGGATAATCCTCTATAAAAGCGGATTACCCACTCCCAATTTCATCACATATCTCTTATCTTCTTTCCATATTTTGCTCAAACCCACAAAATTTCTTTCTTTCCTCCATTTTTTCCGGCCACCATGTTTAACGCCGACAACAACCGCCCTCCACCCTCATCTTCTTCTTTTGAGGAAGATTTTAGGAAAATAAAACTCTACTTGTTCATTATAGCCGATTTATTTATCCTTCTCATGGCATTAATGATCTTTCTCCTAATGCACAAGTAGGAACCTAAACACCGCCCAAATTCTCCCTGGTTAATTGGCAAAAATGCACGTGATTATCATCACTTTTGTCTTCAAGTGCATTTTTTTAGCATTCTTTTTGCCTTATAATTATTGTATGTTTTTTTATTGTTGTTCATTTAGGAAGTTTTTTGTCTTTGTTTTCTTTAGCATTCTTATTATTATGTTCTATTGTTGTATTTTTTTTTAAGTATTCATGTATAAATGTAATGATATAAATCAGGGGGAGATATTATATATGATTTATTATCATTTACTGATTTTATATTATTACCTGGTTATAGTTAAAATGGGAGATCTAATAAAAAGACAATTCAACATCCTGGACCTCTCTGGACAAAATTTTTCGGATTGGATTGCAGATGCCAAAATCAATCTAAAGGCTCAAGGATTAGATCATACTATTAAAGAACTTACCACTGAAGCAGGCCAAGGCGGAACGAACATAGAAATAATAGCAAGTGAACAAGGAAAGGCAAAAGCCTTAGTCTTTCTAAGGCATCACTTGCATGAGAGTTTAAAAACTGAATATCTTTTACTAGAAGATCCCAATAAACTTTGGGACAGCCTACGTGAAAGGTATGGGCACCACAAACATGTACTTCTTCCTAAGGCATGTTTTGACTGGACCAATTTGAGGTTCCAAGATTTCAAATCCGTCAGTGATTATAACTCAGCGCTAATTGCCTCGACCTTGAGACAATGTGACCATCCCATTACAAAAGATAAAATGATAGAAAAAACGCTCTCAACGTTTCATGCCACAAATATAATACTGCAACAACAATATCGGGAAAGAGGTTTTAAAAAATATTCTGAGTTAATCTTTGTACTGCTAGTGGCGGAACAAAACAATGATCTCCTGTTGAAAAATCATAACCTCAGGCCTGCTGGATCTTTAGCCTCTCATGAGGCTAATGCAATTGAAAATGATGATCCAGAAGCAAATGCTATACACAAAGGTGGAAGGGGAAATCACCGTGGCCGTGGTAGAGGACGCGGTAATAACCGTGGTCGAGGACGAGGACGTGGTAAAGGCCAGTATTTCCCCCGAAATAATAATAATTTTAAAAATACAGAATGGGGGCATCAAGGCAACCACAAAAATAATCACAAAGGGAAAGATACATGCCACAAGTGTGGTATGACTGGACATTGGGCACGTACATGTCGTACGGCCAAACATTTGATAGAACTCTACCAAGCTTCCAAAAGAAATAAAGGAAAAGATGCGGAAGCGAATTTTGTGAATGAGGCAAATACCTCTTTGCCTAGCCTTGATGCTTCTGATTTTTTCATGGATGGAGCCGAAATTGAAAATGACTTTACTTTGGGGGGAAATTAACAAAGTTTAATTATGAAACTATCTATTTTCTTGTCAATCAAATCATGTATTTCTTTTCTGTATGCTTTATTTAAGTAATCATGTATTTCTTTTCTGTGTGCTTTATTTAAGTATTGTACTAGTCTCTTATTATTAATGAAATATGCATTTTCTCATTAATTCCTAAACTTGCTTCTTATTACGAAGATATGGATCTACCAGAAATGGATCTGGATATCAATGCCTCCTTGATAGTGGAACAACGCATACAATATTGAAAAATAAAGAGTATTTTTCAGAGCTTATGATGTTTCAAGGTAATGTCAACACTATCTCAGGATCAGCTAAATTGATAGAAGGATCTGGAAAGGCTCACATAATGCTCCCAAATGGAACAAAGTTAACCATTAACGATGCATTATACTCAAGCAAATCTCAAAGAAACCTCATAAGTTTCCGAGACATACGTCCAAATGGTTTTCATTTGGAAACTATGACAGAAAATGAAATTGAGTACTTGTGCATCACGAAGGATAGACATGGCAAGAAATATATATGTGAAAAATTGCCAGCATATACATCGGGATTATATCGGATTGATATACGTCCCATTGAGATAAATATGATATCTTACCGGAAGTTAGAAAATAAAACATTATTTGATCTATGGCATGACCGTTTGGGTCATCCTGGAACAGGCATGATGCATAAAATTATTGGCAATTCGACCGGGCATTCAATAAGTAATGTGAGGATCCCCAAGTCAAATGAATTAGCATGTGTTGCATGTTCCCTTGGCAAAATGATAATAAGGCCTTCTATAAATAAGATTGCAACAGAATCTCCATCATTCTTAGAAAGAATTCAAGGAGACATTTGTGGGCCAATTAATCCCCCATGTGGATCATTTCGATACTTTATGGTATTGATAGATGCTTCAACACGATGGTCACATGTAAGCCTTTTGTCAAGCAGAAACATTGCATTTGCAAAGCTTCTTGCTCAAATCATTCGATTGAGAACTCAATTCTCGGATTATATAATTAAAAGAATAAGACTTGATAATGCTGGGGAATTTACATCCCAAACATTTAATGAATTTGTATGTCCATTGGGATTGATGTGGAGCACCCAGTGGCTCATGTTCATACACAAAATGGTCTTGCTGAATCATTAATAAAAAGATTGCAATTAATTGCAAGGCCACTATTAATGAAATTAAAATTGCCTTCATCTTCTTGGGGTCATGCCATAATACATGCAGCATCGTTAATTCGATTGAGACCAAGTGCGTATCATAAATTCTCACCATTACAATTAGTATCTGGTCGAGAACCAAACATCTCACATTTAAAGATTTTTGGATGCGCAGTGTATGTCCCTATTGCTCCACCCCTGCGTACAAAAATGGGTCCACAACGAAGGCTGGGAATATATGTTGATTTTGAATCACCATCTATTATAAAATACATTGAACCAATGACATGTAATTTATTCACGGCTCGTTTTGCCGATTGTCATTTTAATGAAAGCCTATTCCCAGCCTTAGGGGAGAGAAAGTGGACCCAAATAAGAAAGATATAGAAATCATATGGAATGCAACACAATTATAGTTTCTAGATCCACAAACAAACTCTTGTGAGCAAGAAGTTAGGAAAATTGTTCATTTACAAGGTGTTGCGAACCAATTGCCTGATGCATTCATTGATAGTAAGAAAGTGACAAAGTCACATATACCAGCAGAGAATGCTCCTGCACGTATTGAAATTCCTACAGATAATAAGGCAATTGAAAATGAATCTATGGCACGCCGAAAGCGTGGAAGGCCACCTGGTTCGAAAGATTCGCAACCAAGGAAAAATAAAAGGCGAGATGAACAAATGATTGTTCCTCCAATTGAGAACCATGAAATTCAAAATGGAGAAAAAGATAAAGACAAAGGTTAAGATGTTCCAAATAGCGAGGAACATGAAAGCATCGACAACAATGAAATTTCAATTAATTATGCCTATACAAAGAAACAGTGGAATCAGAAGAATGTTGTCATAAATGAAATCTTTACTTACTCCATAGCGGTTGAAATGGTATCTAATGAGGATGATATAGAACCAAAAACCGTATAAGAATGTCGCCGAAGACAAGATTGGCCAAAATGGAAAGAAGCAATTCAAGCAGAACTAAAATCGCTTGAAAAGCGAGAAGTTTTCGGACAAATAACCCATACACCAAAGGGTGTAAGACCTGTGGGACATAAGTGGGTATTTGTCAAAAAGCGCAACGAGAGAAATGAAATTGTTAGATACAAAGCAAGACTCGTTGCTCAAGGTTTCTCCCAATTGCCAGGGATTGATTATGACGAGAAGTATTCTCCAGTAGTTGATGCAACTACGCTAAGGTTTCTGGTAAGTTTATCAGTTTCTGAAAGACTCCAAATGAGGTTGATGGATGTCGTGACTGCATACTTATATGGGTTACTAGATACTGATATTTATATGAAGGTCCCTGATGGGCTTAAACTACCAGAGAAACATACATCCAGAGAATTGCTCTCGATAAAGTTGAAAAAATCACTATATGGACTCAAACAATCTGGAAGAATGTGGTACAATCGTCTCAGTGAATACCTTATAATAGAAGGATTCAAGAATAATCAAATCAGTCCTTGTGTTTTCATTAAACGATCTCAATCTGGATTTGCTATAATTGCAGTTTATGTGGACGATCTGAACATCATTGGAACTCCTAAAGAACTCGAAATAACTGCAAGATACCTGATGAAAGAATTTGAAATGAAAGATCTTGGGAGGACAAAATTTTGTCTTGGCTTACAAATAGAACATTTGAGAGATGGGATCTTTGTCCATCAATCAAATTATACTGAAAAGGTTCTGAAACGTTTTCATATGGATAAGTCGCACCCGATAAGTTCTCCAATGGTAGTCCGATCTCTGAATGTGAAAGACGATCCATTCCGACCTCGAGAAGAAGGTGAAGAAGTTCTCGGTCCTGAGGTACCATACCTAAGTGCAATTGGTGCCTTGATGTATCTGGCTAACAACACTCGACCGGACATAGCTTTCTCAGTAAACCTGTTGGCCAGATATAGTAATTCACCAACAAAGAGACATTGGAGCGGAATCCGACACTTACTCCGTTATCTCCGAGGAACGCATAACCTAGGATTATTCTATCAATCAAAGCAAAATGCATCACTCATAGGCTACGCAGATGCTGGATACTTATCAGATCCTCAAAAGGCTAAATCACAATCTGGGTATGTATTCACTTACGGAGATACTACAATATCATGGAAATCGACGAAACAGACATTAACTGCGACATCACTAAATCATGCTGAATTGATTGCCCTTTATGAAGCTGGGCGAGAATGCGTTTGGCTCAGGTCAATGATCAGTAATATCCAAGAAAAATGCGGGATGAACGCGGTTACAGACAATCCAATATTGATTTATGAAGATAATACAGCTTGTATCACCCAAGTCAGCGAAGGGTATATCAAAGGAGATAGAACTAAACATTTATCTCCAAAACTCTTTTTCACACATGATCTACAGAAAGAAGGGAAGATAAACATCCAACAAATCCATTCATGTGAAAATCTTGCTGACCTGTTTACAAAATCCTTTCCCTCGAAGAGATTTGAACAACTGGTGCACAAGATCGGAATGCGACATCTTCGTGACCTATGTTAGATTCAGGGGGAGTATTATATGCACTGCCACTCTTTTTTCCTTCGATCAAGTTTTTATCCCACTGGGTTTATTCTGATAAGGTTTTTAATAAGGCAGTTTGTTTAAGCATATAAAGGGAATAAAAGTTGTACTCTTTTTCCCTTCAATCAAGTTTATCATCCCACTAGGTTTTACTTGACAAGGTTTTTAACGAGACAACTACATATAATATTAAGTGGACATTCAAGGGGGAGTGTTATGAATTGTATCAAAGTAATGTGAATGCCCACCCATGCACATGGACATGCATGGGAAAATTTTCTCCCTCCATACACCTAAATTAACCTATTATTGACTTTAGGTTATGTAAATAGTAAAATCTCCTACTATAAATAGAGGAGAGGTAAATATAACATTTGCACCAAGAGTAAGATCCATACAATTAATTGGTTTTTCTCTCTTCTTGTTTCTCATCTTTCTTAACACTTTAAATTAAGTTATGAGGGTTATACACTATAATAAAAATTTAAGGGGACCTAATCTTACATTTGGGTAAAATTAAGGATTAATTCATTAACTTTCGTACAAACAAATAAAGCTAAAAGGCATTTGGCTTAGTAATCCGAGAAACAACGCCTAGGGAGTTTGGGACACAGAGACGTTGGAGAAGAGAGAATCATCCTCCCCCAGTTTGGCAAACTCAATTCTGGGCAAATCTAATCTAGTTTCAGGAATCAGTATGGATGTTACCACCTGCTTTTCAGCGTCGTCTCTCCATAAATTTCTACAATCTTCATCATCTTACACTCACACCCCATTTCCTCTCAGTCGTCATCATCATCATCACCATCATCATAATCATATAAGTCCTATCAGCTTAATCATAGAACCAATCCATCATAGTAGTAATCGTATATGTTGGAAACGTCTTCATAGTCACACCCGCAGCAGCGTTCGTGTTAATTGCAACTCCGATACTCCAAATACTCTTTCCAGAACCTCTGATTCTACTGCTATCCAAGTTTACCGTGATTTTGAGAGGTATTAAACTACTACCTTTTTCTTTCCTTTTTGATTTTTGATTCACCTGTTCTTTGCTTCTTTTTTCAATCTATTACTATCTAAGTTTACGAAGAACACTTCTAATATACAGTGCCGTTCCTGACATTTTCGAGGCCCTAGGCACAAAATAAAAAATGGGCCCCAAAATATAATTTTTTTATATATATCTGATTTTAGATATTGATTTTTGAAGTTGTGTCTCAAAACTATGAAAAAACAAATATAGCATTTGTCTTTTAGAAATATAGTAGTACTAGTACGCTTTAGTTTATTTCTTCAATAACTTCTTTTTCATAAAAGAATTGCATAAGTATTGAACTCCATCGTCGTTGAATAATCTAAAAGTCTTTCTCATGCTATGTCATCATTTATCACCAAAAAGAGAAAACTATATAGATCCATAGAAATTACCCAAACACCCATATGAAAAATAAGAATTTGGAAAGGAAAAAAAATTCTTCAAAAAAATATATAAATTGTTCAAAAAAATTAATATAATGTGTAAAGATATTATTACGAAACAACGACATTTAAAAATAAAATCAAGAAGAAATCAAATATCACAAATAATACACAGACTTATATTTGCCAATCTATCCATGAGTACATGGTTAGACCATATGATGTTTAAGTTAAAATGGTAAGGTTTGAACTTAAAGGTTCAAAGTTGTAAAAACCTCAACGATTATAAGATTATGAGCTAAAACCTATTTACTTTAAATTAAAACCTTTTTGGTCTTAATGGTCTATTCCAAGACTTACTTAGTATAGATAATAGTTTTTCAATTGATTTTCAAAGCTCCTTGATGAGAGTATTTTTTTAAGTAAAATTGTTTTAGATGATTGAAACTCATATGAATTGGAGTGTGGTACCATACAAATTATAAATGATAATTCTTTATCGTTATTCAATGGGAATATTGGACAAAATTTTGCTATTAATTGTTGAACCTTTTGGGGAAAATAATGTTTTCCATTTGAGTTAAAGGTGGGATGATTGGGAATATACGAAGAAGTTCATGAGATTGGCAAAATATTAGAATTAGGAGGTGAAAGTTTAGGAAAAAAGAAAGTAATAAAGGTCCCCTAAAATATTCTTTTTGTTCTTTTCTAATTCGGTATTCTCCGAGTATCCCCGCACAGAAGTAATAATTTTTTTTACTATATGACATATTTTCTAATTTGGGCCCCTTGAAGAGTTGGGCCCTAGGCGGTCGCACTCGAGGCCTACCCTCAGAACCGGCCCTGCTAATATATTGCACGGCTAAATAATAAAGTACTTGTTACATGTTCAAGTGGGACGAATTTTAGTATTTGATGATTCTGAAACAACTTACTTCATGACTCAATATTAACTCTTCGGACATACTAACAGGAAATAAAGCAATATAACACATAACTTAGATTTAATTAGTTGTGCTTACATTGGACTAAGACTTGGAACAAGGGAACTAGAAGAACTTTAGGCCTATTGCAAAGTGCGCGCCGCTAGATGGATAAGCTTTGGATTCATGGATGGTCCTCCATCATCCTCCCTTCTTTGGAAGAGTTTCACCTCAAACTTGGTAACTCTTCATCCTCATCACCTACAAAGGACTGAGGCTCTATTTGTTTTCATGGAAAACAAATTTCATGGAAAATCACTTTTCAAGGAAAATAATATTTGATGGAAAACATGATTTTAGAAGTAGTTTTCCTTTGTTTGTTTGATTAGAGGAAAGCTTAGGGAGAAAAGTTAAATGAAGTAAAAGAGAAGGAAAGATGGGAGGAGAGAATAAATAGAAGTAAGGAGTGAAGAGGGAAATGTGACATACCTTCTTTATAAAGGTAAATTGGTTTTCCTCTTCTCAAAGCATTTTTCCACCTCCAAGAAAATGGTTTTCCACCAAATACTTAAATCAACAACGTGGCTGAAGTTCTACCTTCAAAGGGGGCTTTCTACTTCAAAGAGATGTGGAGTTTCACCTTCTTAGCTATCTCGAATGGACCATTGATCTTGGACTAAGCTGGATTTTCTCTAAGAAGGAAAACATTCCTTTTTAAGGTGATTCCATATCATATCTGCGGGGGTTGAAATTGAACATTTCTTCTCTCCTTGTCCAAACGTTCCTTCAATTTCTCATTGGGTTTCTCAATCTTCTCTTCCACATGCTTATGTAGTTTTTGGATCTCTTTGTCTCTTGTTTAGGCTTCATGGCTATATTTTGTAGTGGTAGGGATGGGAGTTAGATCAAGGAGAGTGCAAGGGTTTGTCCATATACAATGAAGAAAAGGCTAAGTCGTCTTGGTAGGGACCTATTATAGGCAAATTCACATGGGGTAACTTTTCCTCCCATTGTCTCTATTTTTGGCTAAGGCTCAAAGTAAGGTTCTTAAAGTTCGATCGGTCACTTTTGCTTAGCCATGTGTTTGAGAGTGGCTAGGATTGGTGAATTTCAAGTTAGCATCCATCTCCTTTCCATAAGGTAAGCCAAAAATGACTTAGGAACTTTAAACCACGAATCACGATCACTCACCGTTGATTTAGTAACTCCATGCAAAATACAAGTTAGCAATAATCATTAGTAGACTAGTAGTATGGCAATGAAGAAAGTGAGCCATTTTAGAAAACCTATCAACCACCACCTTAATTGATTTTTTTTGGTGTTGAGTTTTAAGTAATCCAATAATGAATTCCAAGCTGCTGTTCCCCTATTAGGCACCCTGAGGCATTGACACCTAAAACAACTTCCAAGGCCTCTAATTGGTGTAAGGTTAGTAGTACTTGGGGGTTTTGAGACATAAGGTTGTAGAGTCTTAGGAGTGATAGGATTTGATTGGAAGGAACGATTTTGGTAAAGGGACATGAGGTCTCCATTTTACCTTTGATCTTTTATTGTTTTTCAATTTTGAGAGCAAGGATTATGAACTCTTCTAGGGTAGAGGAGGGATTCAATTCAACAACATTAGCTACTTTGGTTACTAAGCATCCTAGGAATCTGACCAAAGTTTTTCGTTCATCCTCTTGTACTTCACATTTTATGAGGTAAGCCTCAAACTCGCGTGCATACTTTTCGACAAATTTTGAGCCTTGTTGTAAATGGTGGAATTCAGCAAAGTTCTCTTGAACATAGTATTTTGGTAGGATCTTGTGTTTGAGGAGCTTCTTCATCTTCTCTCATGCTCTTACCTTCTCCTAGCCTAAGCTCTCTCTCTTGGCACGAACACTTGTCCACCAAGTAAAAGCATATTCTTGTGGATTCAATGCAACTAGTTTCACCCTTTTGTCCTTCAGATTTTGCATTTTGGAATGTGTTTAGGTCCATTCTGATGCCAAGATGTGATACTCCTAATAATTCAGTTAGAAATATAAGATGTTTACGTAATATTTAGAAATTCGTTCTTAGGTAAAGTCACACCAAGAAAGATTAGATCTTGTCCTCTCCCTTTCCAAAATCTTCGCTTTAGCAAGCGCTACGCCCCTTAATGCTTTGCACCTTTTCATTCATAATAGTGATGTGATTCCATATTCGGCATGAGGCAAGGCTTTGACAGATTGGGCATGTCAATTCCTCTTATTGATTGTGAACAAAAACAGAGTAAGAATTAGCTAACAGAACAGTAAGATTGCTTAACTTATCGCCCATCAAACGAAGTGCACTTTCAGAACCTTTCATACTTTCATACGATTTCAGTATAAGATTGCATATTTTCTGTGTATCCTCCTTTTCCTATACCCTGCGTTGTTGGCGCGCCAATTAAAGCGAAACCAAAACCCCTTCCCCGCTCTTCCTTGATTGTTGTTTTAGTGTATTATTAGTGTTTGTACAACTACTACTACTCTCTCTTTGTATCTTTCCTACTCCGAATGAGGATATTTTTGTTTCTATTTTAAGATAATTTCAAATCTTAGCCTTTTTGTATTAATTGCTTGTATTCCTTATGTTTTTCGGTACAAGTCTTTGTATATGATTTTGTAACTGTTTTGATTAGAGTCTTTTAGATAAGGAAAAAAGAATATTATTGCAATTTTTATTAATGCAACACTTTTACTATGTGTACTATACGTGTTTTAAGTTTGACCTAGTTTTTACTAGTATATTATTAAAACAATTTCTATTACGTAAGATGCGGGATTTGTCACATTGGATATCTTATACTAATCAACTTATTGTTTTTAGCAATAAATAACTAAAGATTTGATGGTCAATGGTGTGTGCTAGTGTGGAAATCATGAGTGATGCATTTACTTAAATACGAGGGAATGTTTCTTTTAAACTAAATAAAAAGTTACCATAAACCATGGTCTATTACTCGCTTGGCATGTTTTTGTAGACGTGAAGGAAATTTTGGCGCTTATGTCAGTTGCTGTTTGCTTTGAGATTAAGTGGGAGAATTTAGATAGCTCTGGATCACAATGATCTGAAGTTATTTGAACAAGTCCCTACCCTCTAGTCATCTTATAAAGATGAATTATATAAAATCATTTCTTCTATTGTAAGAAGCATGGAAGGGTAATGACTTTGTATTACTAGTATCTTCCTCTCTTATGGTTTGTTATTATCTTATCATAAATTCATCATTGTGTTTTACATAATTTTCTCTCAATGCCACTCGTCAAATTCAAGTATTGAATTAGAAATATTGAACTAGAAAGACCAACAGATTTTTTCCCCCTTTGCAGACTGATTACAGAAATGGTAAAACAGTCTCAAGATGCTTGGGGTGGAGCTAGCAACTGGAGAGAAGTTGAGGTGCTATCGAATTGTTTTGTGCAATTTGTTATTGTCAATGGTCATTATTAGTTGACTAAGTGCAACTTTCTGTAGGATTTTTTGTTGACTTTTGCGAATGCCTAGGAGTTATATGGCGTTATGAATGGCTAAGCATGGGGGTCTCATTATTCTGTTTTTGGCACTGTTTTTGCTTATTAGGTTATTAGAACAGAACTATATAAACCTTCGAATGGAGGTTTGCTAGTGATGAGGAGGTGCTTGAATAGATAGCATTTAGATGAAGGCTTTGTTAGACAATATATTGGCTGTGGTTTACTTGGCTTGTTGTTGGCTAGACTTGTTCAACAGGGCGGGTCCGGGGCAGGGCAGATTAGTGCTTAGATGGGTCGGGGTGAGTCAGGATCATAGTTACCTTATGGTGGTGGTGGTGGGTCTGGGCAGGTCAATACCAATTGACCCTCCCCGACCTGCCCCGGTTAAAGAAACATAGTTGCAGCAACAAGAAAAACCACTTAGAAGAAGTCACCACATTAAGACACTTGGCCACTGGCACCATCAAGCTTAGCCCAGTGGCGGCAGCGGCAGCAAGAACATCACGAGCAGACTGTCTAACAGTATTCTCTCTCCGCTTCTACCTCAGATGAACTCACAATACACCAAAGTATAAACTCAAATGTTTTTAAATATAAGGAGGGAGAAGATCCATAAATTTTTCTTCCATGCTTCAGATCCGTTCAACATCTCTTTGACCAGGTCGTTGAACTGATTTGAGTTGAGTTGTGTGGAATTGTGGATATATCCTTAGTTAGTTAAAAATGGGACGGTTATTAAACGGAGTTAATTCGGCGCGTTTAAAGCAGCAAAAATTTTAAAAATTCGGTCAAATATTCGACTAAAAAAACGTTGACTTTTATAATTCGGATACGTACGTATACGCGTTTAAAACAGTTTCAATTTGAAAAATTCGGTCAAAAAAACGCCATTATTTCTGTGGATAATTCCACTTGGCATGTACCATCTTAACCTAAAATCTTTACCTCAACCTCTTTATTCTCACTTAGCCTAACATTTGATCTCCACCATCCACTTAGCCTAGCATTTGATCTCCACCGTCCACTCTTGAAATCCCCCACAATTCTTGCTCTTCACGCCTCCAAGTGCTACCTCTCTACCTCAAAAAAATTTGCCTCTTCATCTCCTTCTCCCACCACTCTCTCCCTCCACTTACTCCTTCCCCTGTTTACAAATCAAGGCATCACAAATCAATGCATCATAGCTAACCATCATTATATCAGTTGCCTTTGCACTTACTCCATTCCCTATGTTTTTGAAATTGTAATACGCACTTACTCCATTCCCTATGTTTTTGAGATTGTAGTACACCACTACACCGTGTGAGCACAGTGAACGGCGTCGGCAGGTGTGAGCAGAGTCACCGTCGGCGGCAGGTTTGTCAACGGAATCGGCGAGTTGGGGCCTAGGGTTTCTTCTCTGTTCTCAACGGAAACGGCAGAGTCATGCGAGGGTTAGAATGATGGGGTTGGGTTTTGGTTTTTTAAAACCAGCCGTTTTTTTTAAAAAAATTCGCTTATGAAACGTTTTTTCCGTTTTATTCGTCTACCAGCCGAATTTTTCCGTTTAATAAGGGTATGGCGACTTTTTCCGTTATTTACCCGTTTTTTCAAAAAAACGGGTTCGGCGTTTAAAACGCGAATAAAACGCGTTTAAAACGCGAATAAAACTAACTAAGGATATATCTTTTGAATATACACCCCTTTGGTTTCTGGCATTGTGCTTGCCTAGGATATTGGATATTGATTAGTCTCATGAACACATAGATAATATGTTCTTTTGTAGAAATTTATATGTATCCATGTGAAGTGCTTGTGGATACAAATATTCCTTGTTCATAATTCAGTTATCTGTTATCCCTTGCAAGTTTGGTAATTTGGTTAACCATTAGTATTTCAGGGTGCTTGGGTATTGGAACCAAGAAACTCAAGACCATGGTCAATTGTACACTTTATTGGGGGTATATTCGTTGGAGCTGCTCCACAGCTTGCCTATCGTTTATTTCTTGAACGCTTGGGTGAAAAGTAAGTGTATTTTCATGTTAAGGATGATATGATTTGTCTTCTCACTTCCGTTTTCTATGAGTGTCTTGGAAGATTCAGGAAATGACCGTATGCTTTTGATGTCATAGGGGTATATTGGTAATTGCAACACCATATGCTAGTGGATTCGATCATTTTTCCATTGCAGATGAGGTGCAATTTAAGTTTGACCGGTGTCTTCGGTCTCTACGGGAAACGGTGAGTCTGCAATTGTCTTCACTTATTTCTATATAATTTTTCTCATCCATGGGTGACGCCTCCTTGGCGTCTTTCTTCTACTCTAATTCTTTATTACTTATCCAAAAAAAAAAAGTTCTCATTCATTTTCTTGTATGTGTAGATTGAAGTTCTCCAAATCTTTTCATTTGTTTTTCTCTACATTTATTTCCCCCTTTACATCTTATGCCTTCTCCTATAAGGGTTTCTCAAATTTTATTTTACACATTCACATTCTGTTTACACTTTCTTAATCTTCTTGTTCCTTGTGTTTACTCTCGTCTTGTCGTGCTCACTTTCACTTTCTCATTTTTCTTTGTTTACTTTCTTAAAAGTATGTCCTTGCTTTTCTCGTTTCACTTTCATGGAGACTATACCTTACGATAGTTCATGTTAGCCTAATCCAAATTATTTTGGGGCTAAGGTTTTTCTGATGTTGTTGTTGTTGATGATGATGATGTGTAGATTGAGGAACTTCCTACTTTTGGCATCGGGCATTCACTGGGCTCAGTCGTCCACCTATTAATTGGTATTACACTATGCTAACCTAACTTCAATAGCTGATTGGTTTTCAACTTCCAACTGTTAATTGGATGTGGTTCTCAGGGTCAAGGTATGCTATTCAGCGAAGTGGTAACATATTGATGGCGTTCAATAACAAGGTACCTTGCTCATTTGCGACTTGGCTTCTACTGACTTTGTAGTTTCATCTGGCCATAAGTTGGATGTTTATGCAAACATATGCAGTGAGTGTCAAGGGTTAGGTTTTCTTTTCGTTTGAGATTCTTTCCAGGCTCCGTTTTCTTTCTCTTATTCTCGCTTTTGTTTTTTTTCTCTCTTCTTTTTGTTTGTTTGGGGGAGGGGGAGGCTATGAGGACATATTGCAAACATGCTTTCATGTATGATTGTCTTGCCCATAGCGAGTCTACATGGGTTTAAAATTGGTTCCAAAAATGACTACTTTTGTTTAACCCACTAAGAAAACTCATGCAGCTGTTTTGATTTTGAAAAAAAGCTACACTTGTTTGGAAAATGAAAAAGAAGTTAAATCTTGATTTTGTTAGTAAACATACAAGTGGGCTAATGTAATGCTATGTATGTGGGCTAAAGATGGCAAAAGATTTATGCAATACTGATCTATTTGAGCCATACTGGAGATTGATAATTGATTGTTGCCACAGAGCCCCTATGTGCTTCACTGGAAGTAACTCTAATCTGCTTGTTAAATCAAGGATAGGAAGCAAGTACCCTTTCTAATGAGATTAATATCTGCTAGTTGCTTGGTTAATCAAGGACTATGAGAATCCGGATAATTGAATGTAGGATTGATTTCTTTTGTTTAAAGCAAGCTATTAGGGAGGTTTGATAGTCTGATGACTACATAGAAGGAAAAGTCTGTTGAATTTTCACAAATAAACAGCTGTTGTTATTATAGCAAACAACTTAATATTGTCCTCCTTGCTTTTTTAACTTAACCGAAATGTGGGAGGTGGGGAAGCAGGAACCCGGACTTTCATATGGAAGAAGGTGATGCAAAATAATATAAATTCAACAAAACGCCAGTTTAGAACCTCAGATCCAATTTAGCTCCCACAACATCTAAGAAAGGATTAAATAGACTCCTTGTGGTTACTAGTTCCAATTGCCGTCTCAAACATGGTTTTTTTGCTACAAAACACAAAAATATTGTGGAAGAAGTTTTATGCGACGTTTTTGTTTGAGTGTATTAGATGAATTCATAGATTAAAAAGCCATATGGCGTCTACAAGAGGTTTTAAATAACAACAAATACAGACCTAATAATAACAAACAAAAGTCTGTTTTAACTTTTAATACAACTTCCCATATGGAGTCAATTCGTTGCTGTATCATGAATATTGAGAAGAAAGTTCTTGTACTAACCATAAATGAAAGATAGATCGCTATCGCAGAACCACATAATAAACCATCAATAAATCTCTAATACAGAAAATCCTTATAGAAAACATCATACTGTTGGAATTCCTACAGGAGAAGAGAATTTCACCTGGGACAAAGAACTCTCAGAGAGAGGGGACAATATGTATGTTTATATAAATTACTAGAAGCTTAAAGTTAAGCAAGAAATTGAGGCTTACCATCCCCAGAGATGGCGGATGGCAGCACCTAAATGAAGTATAAGATGGTTTATTTCTGAGGGAGGAGAGAGGTTTCTGAATAGGATTATCTCCTGAAAGAGATGGGATGAGTAATTGGGTAAAATTAAGTGTTTATTGGCTGCAAAAATCAAAAGAAGCTGTTCTTGAGATAAAGATCTCATAGCTTGCTGATTTTAAGGTACTTGAGTTTATTCTTGTCACATCAGAACCTCTATGCATTTCTCTCTTTTTGTTTAACGGGGATATTGCTTATTTGAACACGCTTTTGGTTGTAATGAACTTTGTAGCCTTTAGTCTTGGGCCTAAGCTCAACTTAATAACATTAATGAACCCATTATTGGCATGTAAAAATTTAGCAGCTTTTTATTGTAAATTCGACTTGAGTTCTGTGAAATTTCACTCAAGCTTGGGTTTCCCAAACATGATGTGGGTTGATACAAGACTTGTCTTGCTCGACTTACTATAATGTTGCACCGTGGCAGTTGTGCTTTGGAAATTGACATCTGTATATATTCTGATAACTAACTCTTCAAATTTCTGTACTCTGATTCACATGAAGCTGCATATCTTGGTACTTGTAATCTGCATACCAGGTACTTCAGCATCGTCATCTAGGTAGTCACATTAATCACACCCAAAAAGGCTTCATTGACAAATTTGCCTTAGAACACATTTTTTACATGAAGGTCTCACAATCAAGGGCTTGTTCAAGCATATTGAATGTCTCACCTTGTCAATACTCTCATGCAAGTCCACTTCTGCACTTGATCTCTCCCACTAGCTCTATCTTTTTCCTACTAAACATCATCCTTGAGTCATATATGCTTCCACTCTCACATGAGCTATCCTGCTCTGATTTAGAAGTGTCCAACGCTCATGAGCCAGCAAGCTAGATGAGCAGCTTGGTTCAAGCATCATGTCCCTCTTGCTTACGTTTAGGACAATTTTTCTCCAGGTACATCAAGTATATGAATGATGTAGTTAGCATGTGGTATTGAAACCACCAATGCTGGATGGTGTCTGTAAAGCTCCTCAGCTTCATGCCTTCATCTTGACTTCTTGACTTGAGGTTGCCATCAGTTTCTCTTCTTTATGAATAGTTCAATTAAATTACACCATACCTATTTGCATGCATGCACCCATGAGCTGTGGGGATTCGGACACCTTGTTACCCTCTAAGAGGCTTTTGGTCTATTACCATCTAAAAGGAGGACTGGAGAATTGTATAAACTTGTATATTCAATATATGCTTAGATATATACAATCCAACTCTAAGTGGTGACTCTCCCATGGGATGGATAGGACATGGGAGAGTTGAACGGTGTGTTTCCCTGCGTTATTATAGAACTCATTGAGTTCTGCTTCAAAAGAAGTGAAAATACCAAAGGCCTACTTTGGTAAAATTGAGCTTTATATATTTCACCTCCCCATAAGACCTTAAATGGAGACTTTAGACCACCACACACGCACGTGCGTGCCAATTGATCCGCGCTCGAGCAAAGGGTGCTGCTTGGGTGTCGGTGTGGCCCACTTTTCTGTCGCTTAGATATCTGGACGAAATCAGCTTAGATTTCATTCTGGCTAATTAGTATTCTCCGTTGATTTGTTTCTTCTGAAGATTACCTTGTCGTGAATCCAGCCTTAATACTGGCATCAGTTATTGTGGTAAATAATTGACGACCCTTCTCCTTTCTCGGGTGCAGAAAAATGCAACTCTAGAAAAGCTCTTCCAAACACAAATTGTTCTCCTTCAATCTTATAGCAATGTTCGTAATTGTTCTCAGTTTATCTCTGCTAAGTATACCATGGAGATGGAGGTCGTGTATCCCGTAAGGCTGTTTATTAAGAATCCGTGTGTACCTTGCGGGGCAATTTCGACTTTTGGGCAGTGACCTTCGTCACGCCACGACTGTCATATAAGCTTGTTCAAAATTCCTATGGCTACTAGTCATATCTCCTATATAACCATCTTGATTGTAGGAAGTATTGATCTTGCTTAATTGTATTGAGCTAAAAATTTGTTCAAGAAAAGCAGGTAGAATATAGAAGAGGGTGAATACCCTCTAAGTAACATAAAAGTAAATAACGTGCCACTCAACGAATGCTTTATATCATTGAGAGATAAGCCTGGAAATAACCCATTGAGTAGCATTTGATGCAAAGTCTACTGCTCTGTCCCATGTGTCCCCCAGGTCTTAAATCTAACACAAATTACCTGCAAATGCAATGCAACTGAAGGCAGAGAAGCCTGCATTGTCATTCAGGACCCTACTTTGTCTTAATACTTGTCGGGAAATCAACCTGATAAGTGTACATCTACTTTCCTCATGCCAATGCTGACTTTTTCAAGAACATTTTGTTTGCAGAATGAGTGTTCTTTAGAGTACGGAAAGAATCTATCCTTAGCACAGGGATCACTCCTGTGTCCAAGCTGTGTCGTTGTGTTCAATTGGAGCCCCCCCTCCCCGTGTTAACAAGTTCTTGTGTGATGAAGTTTCAAATACATGAAGAGATTTTGTTGTCTTAAGTTGCCTTAATCCTTTTTTTTTTTTTTTTCAACTTTTCTCTACTTGAACTTGATGTGCATTAATACTTTACTTTGTGGCAACTTGAACAATTGACTTCATCTATCTTCTTTTATTGGTTTTCTTGGGTGTATCCTGAAGATTTTCTGTCATCCATTCTGTTATTCTGTTGGTTGTGAATGAACGAACTAACTATTATTATAGCTCTACTTTGTTCCATTCCTGTCCACTCCTGTGCTACTTTTCAATGACATGAACTGTTGCTTGTTGCAAACCTGACAGGATCCTAGCCAAGCTATTCCATTGTTTTCTCCTGTTTTTCTTCCGATGACTCAGAGTATGGGGCCTCTTCTATCACAGATCGTTTCAGATGAGACGATCCGAGTTGGAGTAAGTAATACTTAAGAGCTTTGTTGGACCAATTCACATAATTGAGTAATTGATGAAGATCTCTTGTTACTTTCTGTGGCTTCCTTCAATATATATCAGGTATCAATCCTTATTCGCCAGAAAACTAGAGTTCAAATACTTCGTCTAAGGTGATTAGAGTAGTTTATGCTAATCACTACTAAATATCTTGCTGCACATCTTAGTGCAAGTGATTTATGCAGAAAGAATGAACTATATATGCAGCCTTGTCCTTAGGTAGTCAAAAGATATAGGGGAGACTGGTTTCGGAAAAACCCAGCATAAGAGAATCAAATAACTGTTTAATGCCTAAATTGATCAGCAAAAACAGGAGATCAGGCGCACTATCATATAAACAAGGAACGTTTTAGCGAAATGAAGTTGTATTATCCCAACTTGTGCATTTTGGATGTGAGCAAAGTGACAGCTTCCTTGAGCACGTGTAAACATCTAAATTGTCTCAAGGACATGATTGAGGAGGGGACATAGGACCCCCTAGTCTAAGCATTCCTCAAACCTGGAAAATACAGGTAAGCTCACCACTTATGAGGACCGACCAATGAAGTGGGTGACCTAGAGATGCAACTATGCAACTCGTGATTCAGCCGATGGAAGTTGTAGGGACGGAATTGCAAGCTTTTTGGATGTCTATATTAAGCATGCATCTGTTCCAGATCTGTTTTCTGGTGTACCTCAAAAGTTCGTCTTTATAGATGATACTAGTAATTTGCCTAGAGATAAACTGAGAGGATAACAAAGCCATAAATCGCTTAAGCATTTCTAACATATCAATGGAAAATTTTTGTGGCAGCATATACATGTGGTAATGGTAAATTAATTGGAGAATACAGGACTAGGTTCACTTAACCTTTTAGTGGAATTGATTTGACCTTTTCGAACTCTGTGTGTAACTCACTAGAGGCTCGTAAAACAAAGAATAGATGTGTACAAACGAGATATCCTTTCATTGATTCCTCCTAAATTGCATTAATTTATCCTAAGGATTTCATTTCAATTGGAATTTGGTTAAACTTTGCTAGCATTATGTCCTTTATCGTCTTCCTTTTTTTTTCTTCTTCCATGCTATGGGGTGGGGGTTAAGAGAGGGGGTGGAGATCTGTATGGTATATAAATTTATGCTTCTTGGTGTAGTTGACTGTTTTCAAGATTTACTGCTAAAGAATTGGTGCTGTGTAATTTATGCCTCATGTTCAAGATTTATGCTTCTTGGTGTAGTTGGGCGCTTTCAAGACTAATTGGTGCTGTAATATGTAGGCGGAGACGACTTTAAAGCAGTTGGAGAACCTTAGCCCTCCAATAGTGAAGCAGGTTCTTCCCCTGTTTGAGCAACTTCCACCTTTGTATATGGACTTGGCTAAAGGAAGGGAGAACTTCAGTCCAAAACCTGAAGAATCTCGACGTCTTGTACGACTGTTCTTTTCCCTCTCATCAGTTACTTAAGTTTGCCCTTTAAATTTTTGCACGTACTTGACAGTTTAAATATGCCTACTTATTTTCTGTAAAAGGCTGATTAAACTCGTGCGACTTTACCTGATTTATCCTCTTATTGAGTGTTCCAGATAAAAGCATACTATGGCATAAATAGGAATCTTCTGATAAAGTTCAAAGATGATATTATAGATGAGACGTCAACACTGGCACAATTGCTGAGCGTTGATTCTGCACTTAGCTCTATGCTGGATATGTCTCTCCGTACCGTGCCTGGCGACCATGGTACACCTTTGCAACAGGTGAATGTTGTCAAAGCATTTTTCTACCTTCCCTTGTATCACGATTGTTTACGACTGCCCTTCCTTTTTTGTGGGTGTACTTTTTGGCAATCACAACAAGGAGAATTAGGCCGTGTTCTTTTGGACTGGATTAATTGAAAATCATTTCAGTTCAGTTCAGCAGCTTTTGTCTTACAATTTCAGCTCAGTTTTTCCCGTCTCACAATTTCAGCTCAGCTCAGTCCAGTCCAGTCCAGTCCAGTCCAATTCACTTCACTTCACTTCACTTCACAGCCTTTAGCCATAGTCTTTGTTGTCCCTGTTTTTTTTTTTTGGGAAGGGGCGGGGGTGGTGGTTGTATTGGCCATTAGATGTAGCCAAGTCTAGAACTGGCTGTGCACTTGTGACCCCCTGTCTTTTGTTTTAATGTTTTTTTTTTTATATTGTTGAACCACCGAAATGTGGGGAACCTAGATCAAATGATATTTGTTATAGCTGCTTCCCATATCCCACTTACTATTATTAAAAAATTAAAGTCAAATGCACGCGATGCATGCAGAAGCGGTTTAAATTTTAGTTAATGAAACGGTTAATTATCGAATTAGTAAAATACTTAGGATATTTATCTTTTTTTCCTTTTTTGGTGTCCACCCTCTCTTCCCTTATATAATAGTTATACCCCACTAGGCCACTACGAACTACCAATAATGAATTAAGAAGCCAAATAAAACTTCTAATATTACATGTCAGTAAAGCTATTTGCAATCAGTATGAAATGGAGCTTTTTTTGAAGATGGTCTCAGCCAACAGTTAGTTGATTTTACAGGCTCTTCCTGACGTCCCTCCAGCAATGGCTGACGCAGTAAATCGTGGAAGCGAGCTTTTCTCGAATTTGCTTGCAGGGACTCCATGGGAGACAATAGCTAAGGATGTCAGCACATCACTGGGAATGGACTCTCAAATCCTTCGTGCAGAAACCTCAAAGGACCTTGAACAGCTTGTTGAAGTGATCAGTTCTTGGATGTCCTCGAGCATCAGTTCGAAGCCTTTAGGTGATGACATATAGGGTGCCAGTAAATGATGGGGGATAGATATTTTACACAGGGAATGGTTACGAAGTAATTGATGTAAAGATATTGTTTTTTCGTGCGCGTCACATAATTGGTTACATGTATCTTTGTGTCTGATTGACTGGTATGGTATGTTGATATAATAAAATCAATATCAAATATTTGTATATCACATCTATGTAAATTATTTTATATATACTTGATGAGATAAACTTATGCACAATCTTTAAAAATGATGCTGGATGCAGTTGAGGATGACCAACCAGTCATCCAAGTTTCAAGTTTAATTAGCCCATTTAAGAAGAGATTAATGAAATGTCGGATTATTGGAATATTTTGAAAGGTAGGATAAATCTAAGAAGACTGTCACGGCTTTATCCTTGTCAATTCTTCTGATTTCATATACAAAAAAGTTAGAGCTGGACTTGAGGGTACTGAGCCTTGGAGATCCTTGTGCACATCAGAGACTTCAAAGTGAATGACCATATGAGGAGACTTCATTCCTTCTCTTTCTACGTGAACCAGGGAGGGAGACTGACCACATCTTCAATTACCATTGCAGATAGTGATTTGAAGTAAGGTATGTGTTATTTCTCTCTCAAAGCAAATAATGCCGAACTACCACCCGTCTTCTTCCTCTAACTCCTTCCCTCCATCTTCAATCCAAAATACGATCGTCTCCCTCTTCATGATGTCGCAAATGAATTGTAGAGCAGTGTGACAGTTCCTTCACTATGCATATGACAGTATGACGATACTGCGAGCTGATTGCCAGATCTGGAGTATGATGAGTTGAAGCTTTCAAAGTAGTTAATATTTTTGTGGTTTAGGAGTATGTATTTGAGGCGGGTGTTTGCTATCTGGCTTGACAACAACTTAATGGGCTTCTGCCTCTGATTGTGGTGGTGGTGGTAGTAGTGTTTGATTCACCTGAACTTAGTTCTGTCCATTTCATCTGCCTTGCCAGCATGGTAGACTTTGCCTACCTTGAAGTGCCCCATTAAAGTCCTCAATAACGATGCAGATTAGGGCCTCCTATTCCAAACCAAAGAAAATCCTTTTTTTTTTGGCAGTTTGCCTCTATTTAGATTTGAAGATTTCTATCGGTTTCAGAAAATGGAAAAAGCAATATTATTTGGTAATTTATTTAAAACTAATCCTTTTTTTATTGCTGTTTGAAGATGTAAAAGTGACCAAGAATAAGGTGGTTGGAATTTTAAATTGAGATGAAGTTTTAGGCTATTCAGATATTAAATTGTGGCACTTTAATCTTGAAGTAATTTGTGTTGCTTGTTGACCAAACTCTATTCCACTCTATCTCGCGACTATATTCTTTCTCTTACTCAAATAAAAGAAACTAACTCACTTTTACGGCAAATTTATTCTTTGTTTTGATCTTTGTTTATGCAGTAAATAGGAATATATTTGAGGAGTGGAGGAAATATTCTTATATATCTCTATTTCTATAGTGCACCTAGCCTTTTTGCAATTCTACATAGTAACTTTAAACTTACTTTTTATAATACATAATGCGCTTAATTTTAAAAACAAAATTATGTAGTGTCCTCACCGTTAACAAAGCATCAATAATTCATTAACTTTATGTAATATAGGGAATATTCTAATTTATACTTTATAATCAGTCAATTTTCCAACCAACATTATAAGTTGCGTAAAATAGGTTAGTTGAAGTAAACGAACACAATGATACCTAGTTGAGCAACATACACTGCATATAAAAGTTTGTTTGAGGGTATTATGTGAAATTTTAAAAAGGTCAGGATACATTGTACAAAATGAAAAAAAAGATATAACAATGACTATTTATATTTAGAGTCTATGGGCATAGGCTATAGTTCAAACTTGTCATTATTCAGAGTCTATGAGCATGGCACTTTGAAGAAAACATCAATAACTTGTCAAGAACGAATTGAAATTCACGAATGCTTGTATTCAATACTTCTTTGGTTCTCATATCTCAATTACAGCAACCAAAAACATCCACTCTTGAGATCTACAAGCAGCAGAATTGCCCAACTACTCGGAACACTCAGAAGTCCCCGCATCCCCCACCAAAACAAAACAAAAACAGGCGCTCTGAGATATTTCTATAGCAGCAGAATTCTGCTTCACATTTGAACTCTCAGCTGGTAATTTCTCCACATCTTTACATTTCCTACAAGCAGAATCCTCCCTCTTTTAAGCCCTAAAGGCGTGTCTTTTGTGTTCGAGATTACATGCTGTTAAGGTCAGAAATATACTCATGAAGACCTAAAGTCTATGTTCATCAGCAAACTTGTTGCTCCATAAATACAACTTTTCCAGGTCGTTTTGACAGTTGCGTGCAATGTGCCTATCTCTTTTCCCAGTTTGGAATGTTGGCAGTCGCTTCATTCACCATCGAAACAAGGGTGACCTGCCAATTACAGAAAACGATTAGAATATTAGAGAAGTTCATAATCCAAGATCTTTGATATCACATTTTTGATATCTCACTTCAATATATAAACTGATGTTTTTATAATGAAAATTATACAGGTGGCACATGGAGCATTTGCAAGTGACTGGATTTAATAAGCTCAAATAAAAGAAAACATGGCAAGATGGGAAGAGGACGTGCCTTCTCTCAAAAAGCTATGCCTGCTTCAACTTGAATTGGTTTCACAGAATTAATTAATTAGACAAAAAAAGCCCTCATGAACAAATAATTTGAGTTTAACTTAGAAGGCAGTACGTAGATATTTTCGTGTAGAAAAAAGAGAATCATAGGCCAGACAAAGTACTTCATAATAAAGGGGAAAGGAAGTCCAAATAAAATGATAGTAAATGGTCCTACCACAGTTTTTTATGGAGAAGGATGATAGTAGACAGTGTGCAACACAATATCCACTATATATCAAATACAGATGAATTACACGGCACAAGTAGAATACTAATGCCATGCAGATAGAAGTATTATATCAAAATTTATGTGGTATGCAAGGGCAGTTTCTTGGAGGCGGGAAGGGATGGAGATGGTAAGGCTCCATCAGTATCTAAATCCAGTGGACAAATTATATGACAACAACTTCTAATGAATCTTTCTAATTTCTAATATCTAATGTTTCTTTCTAGTTGTAACAACTTAACTTCAACGCTTTGCCAAATGTCTTAAATTAATAACTTTGATTATCTAAAAGTAAAGATCATAAATACTTCGTTTTTGAAAATAAAGTATTGAGACGAATCTAACAAGATGCTACACGACCATATCTTTCGAGAGACATATAAGCTACCAGAGATGGTCAAAGTCAATTATGTTAATAGCGCAAAAGTAAAAAAAAAAACAAAGTACATAATTGTCTATATAGAATATTTATATTATTTTGGGAGTCTTAATGGATCATAATAATTTTAGTGCTTCATAGAATTACTTAACTATCTACCCTATGTTACTACTTGTGTCAAAACAACTCATACTATTTGCTTTTACCAATACTAAAATACTACTTCCTCTAATTATTAGATCTACCATTTCTCCTTTTGGCACTATTCACCAACACCATTTTGGTCATTGTTTGTTACATGGGATCATCTTGTATTCTCAATATCAACCTGCTATTATTATTACTTAAAATAAGAGATATTTGTTCTCAAAGTTGTGCCTAGGCAAACTTGCAGATACAAATGGTAAATCTAATAAAAAAAAAGAAGGTTGTAAAAACGAAAGTACTCGACCCAGCCGGTAAACCAAAATAGGCCGTTTTGACTAACTAAAATTTGGGTCTGTTGGGTTCAGTCAGTTTTGGCCTTTTAGAGTTTCTCAAATCTTATTCAACACCAGTTTCGTGCTGGTTTTTGCCTTCTCAGTCAGCTAAGTACATTGGCATCTCTAAAAATAAGAAAATAGATAGATCTAAGGAACCAGTTGTAGTCTACACGGCAGGAGATACATGTTTGGGTAACCAGTTGTACGTGCACCTAGTTAAGCAATTATAAAAAAAACTAAGCCATTCATTTTACATTGGTAGCAGATAGGCCGATGGTTACTGTATGCAATTGTGACTTAAGGTCACAAGTTCAAACAGTCGGAGAGTACTCTCTTAATTCCAACACTTAGTAATCAAAACCACTCAGATTTCACAATCTTCACTATCAGTTTTTTTTTTTTGCCTAAAACATAAAGTCATAAACCACTATCAAAGTACTACTATATCACTACAATCTTTCAAAACATAAATAATAAGCCCACTAACAATAACCCTCTTATATTAATGGAAAAGGATGGTGATGACCCACAGTTCAAAAAGATAATTGAAGAGTGAGCAAGGAATCTTTAAAAATCCAACCTACATATGATCACAAAAGAATCCCCTGGAATAATAAAAATAACATACCACACTTTCAGGAACTCCTAGAGGGGGAAGAGTTAAGTTTTTAGGTGGTGGTCCACGCAAGTATGATCGCTTATCAAATCTCCACTCGCCAATTTTCCCATAGGTTAGCTCACCCTGAATTGGAAAACATGAATCTGTGAATAAGTGATAATAGAGTCATAGTAGAATAAGCACATTACTAAATTTAAGTCAAAGGTGACATATTCTTTACAACTGGAGACTTCATTTCATGTGATAAATTATGCACCAGTTTAGCACCGTTAACAGTGTGCAACAAAATGACACAAAAGAATATAGTGGATTAAAATTTAAGAGTAAAAATACCTTCATGTTGTAGTCACATCCATAAGTGTAGTGAAGAATAAATTTGTCTTCTGTTGATAGATCCCATGGAGGCTGGAAAGCATATATGAGAGCATCTTAGCAAATTATCGCAGAAACAAATGAATCCACAAATGATGTATAAGGACTAAAAATGGGAGGAATTGAGGTAGAAACTTATTTCAGCATACCTGGAGCATTAAGTCCTTTTGAAGAATATGCTGGACCCCATGCAATGCAGATGCAATAGCATATGCATACCTGTGCCAAGACATAAAAGATTTCTACTTATAATTGATAAGAAGCAACGGAGATCAGATAGAAAAAGATATCAAATCTTTTGTACAAGTGCCTCTTACATTTCTAGCACCCATCCAAAAGTTTTATCAGTCTCTGGGTCTTCTTTCATCTTCAAAGAAACATTCATCCAGGTAGGTGCAATCTTAGCCAATAACTCCTGCATAACCCATTCGATATGCATGTTTAATTTTCTTTATGTAAAAATGATATGTATCTTTAAATGCAACAGGAAAAAATAAAAGTGATACATCAAACTAGCACTCTCTGTGTCCAATTGCCACCAACACTTTTGAAGAGTTTTGATGGGGGCAAGAAAGTAAGGAAATGAAAGTGGGTGGGTGGAAATGAAAGTGGGTGGGTGGAAATGCGACTTAATTTTAGAGAAGTAATGAGAAAAAACTCAACAAAGAAGGTGTTGTAATTTTGTAATTCAATTGGGAGATCCCAGAAAGATAATGTGGCAGCTAGTTTGAGACAGTGATATTAACATATATAGGTCTGTAAAAAATTCAGAGCAAAGCCTACCTTTTTTATTATGACAGGAGAGTTTCCAATGGGATCGATATTTGTCACAGGGCCTTTTTCTTCCGGGTAAAACTTCCTTACAATTTTTTCATGCTCAGCAGGCTTAATGTAGAAAAAAGGGAAAGCAGCTGGAAGTCCTCCAAGTGCTAAATTAGGCAGAGGCCTTAAAAATATATGATCAGGTTCAGCCATCAGAACGTACCTACCAAAGTAGGATAGCTTGTGCTGAATATCATTGACATTATGAAGTTTAAATTCAATTCACTGGAAATTCAAAACTATATTTTTTTCTTAAGTGGAACTGGAAATTCAGAACTTACTCCTCTTCAATTGGAGCCTTTACTAGCCACTGAACAAAAGCCCACGGTCTATTCAACACAATATAACCCTGAAAAAGAATGTGCAATAGATGTATTAGCTTGACTCACTTCAAGCAAACAGGAAGGAAGCTAAAGATCAAGACATGAAAGTCACAGAAAGTGGGCCCAAAGTTCCAAGATGTTTACACAGTCTTAGAAATTGAAACTAAGAGCAAAGCTTCACTATTGGAACACAACTGCCTAAAACCTCTAGTTTACACTCAAATCTTGGCCATATTCAAGTCCTTTGTGCTCTAAACAATTACCTCATTTCCCTTTCAGGAAAATCAAAAAGGTAGATTTCATATATGTAAGAAGAAGACTACTCTTTCATGTAAAAGTAATCGCTAAAAGCATGTGACTAAGGAGCAAGCAACTTGATTCAAGAGAGAGTTTCTTAAATTGTAAACTTCCCTTCCTTCTCCAAGGGAGAAAAGTAACAATAAAAGTAAAGGTCGGAGAGGGGCTGGGGAGAAGAGTGGGAGAGAGAAAATAAAGGAATTCAACATCACTTAGAGGAAACACATTCAAGTAAACAAGAAATGCACTTAGGACTTGTTCTTCTAGACTAAACTGAGATGAAATTATCTTCACTCAAACCGTGTGAGGAAACTAGCATAGCACAACTGAATTGAATTAATTTCACTGAATTTAACTCAAGATTTAGTCCGTAAGAACAAGGCCTAAGACTAAATGGCTTACACCAAGTGATAAGAAAAGGGTACATGTTTACGGATGAATAAAAGAAGCCAAGAATTACTAAACCAACTAGCCTAGATATAAAGTATATACCACACAAAATGGTAACAAGATAGGATAAAAGAGGCAATAGCATGAAGATAGACACTCACCCGATCCAAACCAGCTGGAAGAGGATCAACCACATAGGTTGGGATCTCCTCCATCAATTCATCAGACCTCCCAGAGTGCAAAATTCTAGTGAACCCTCCAAAATCAGATCCAGCCATCTTCTTTTGCTTCTTGTACCAGTAATACATAATTCGACATTGCCATTTGCTATAAGGTGCATCAGTAGCAGTCAAAGCTACATGGAAAGGTTCTTTACCGCTTCTCGGTCTCTTCAAATGCGCGGGGATTTCAATTATAGGGTCAGTCAACATACTATTAACTTCATCATTCCGAATCCATGAGCTTAATCTTCTATTATGAATAACCGTAGTAATCAAATTATATGTTGCAAAGAAAAACCCCAGAGCCAAAAGAAATAACAGTAAGGGAGAAGCTCGTCCCATGTTCTTCCTCCCAATCATTATTAACCAATATACTAAATACTAAAACCTCAAACAACCAAAACTTATAAAGCCCACTTCAGCATACACCTCAATGTACCATTTAATCCAGAATGATCAACTGCTAATTTCGCAACGAATCCGATACTGCACAACATGCATACAGTTCTGAGAACTATACCCACTTCAATTCAAGCTTCAATGATCAATCTGTATAAGAACAATAATCACCAAAATATTGAAGATGGCCAAAATCAAAGTATGAGCATATAACAAATTGACAATATATCAAATGGGAATATAAAAATCAGAAAGACCCAATTAGAACTAAGACTATGAATCACTAAAGATTTGAAAATTGACCAGCCCATGTAAGGATTTTTAAATTCAAAAGAACAAATTGATGACAAAGAAACAAAGAGCATAAAAAGAAAAGAATGAAAGGGATTGGAGTTGATTAATATTGGGTCAAATAAATATAATTAAAAGAAAGATAAGATCAAATCAAAGGAAGTAAGTGCAGGAAAACGTACAAGTGAAGTGAATAGAATAATGGAAAGAGAAAGTGCGTTACATGTAATCAGTAATCAGTAATCAGTTACCTGGATGTGTAATGGCAGAACTCAGAACAGAGTTGAGAGAAAGAGATCCGATTGTATGTATACTGTTCGGATCCAAAGATTTAGAGTGTGCAGATTCTTTACTTAGGAACTTATGATTCCATTTGTAAACAAGAGTGCATGTTTGAGTTTGACACTTTCAGACTTTCAGTTTCAGAGGCAAGAAAGAAACGAGTGTTTCATTTTTATTCCTATTGTGCTTTGGTTGATTATGGTAATGTGCAATAGTCAAGTCAACTCATTCCCACTACAAATTAAACAAATTAAACAAAATATATTATATGCATGTTTGTAGGATGAACATAAGGCTCACACTCAAAATGCGACTCTTTTCAAACAAAATGCGTAATTTAAATAAAGAATGTACACTAAATAGACATTAGAAGTATTTAAATGAACATCAATTCAAATTTAAAAAGCAATTCTCTCTACCAACCTTAACCATTGTTCTTTTATCTTACGTTCTTGTTAAATCACGATATTTAAGACGTTCGTTTACGAATACCAAATATACATCATAAAATCAAGCCAAAATTGTCAACAACTACCTAATATATATCACCTTTCAGAAACAACTACCTAATATAAACTTTTTCTTATACAACTACCTAACTTAATAATTCCGTCAACATAACACTACCAAAGACGTTAAATTTTGAAAATTCCGTCACATGGGGCCCACCTTTTCTTATTTCCCTCTACATTGACTGCCCAAACCCTCCACCTTTTCTTATAAAACCTCGAGAACCTTTATGAAAACTTCATAAAAAAACTCCATTCAAGATTGCTTCTGAAGGTTTATAATTGACCAAGGTAAGTTTACCTTTCCCTTCATTCATCTTTTCATATTAGGGTTCATTAAAAAATGGTTTTAACATAAAATCAATTATATTGGTGAGTTATATCAGATTTTTTTGATTTACTTTGAAATTAGGGTTTTCTATAAATTGGGGGTTTCTCAATTATGATGTATTTCTAAATTTTGGGCTAATTAATTTCTAATTTGTTGTATTCATAGAATGGGTAGCATATCAACAGCTCTGTCAAATTGAGTTCTTCCCAAAATTTACACTAACAGTAAGAGAAAAGTAACAGTGATATACCTTTCAACACCTTCAATTGATGCGTTATTTGCACTTTGCCCCTTCTTTCTTCCCATTTATACTTCTTTTTGGACCACAAAGCTATTTCCCAAAAAGAATGCTACTGACAACGACAGAGGGAAGCTTTTTCTGATAGATGGTGATTGATGATGTTAGAGTTACAGAAGTTGGGTGAGAATTCAAGAGGATGAGTGAGAAAAGGGAAATTTACAGTTGGGTAATTGAAGAGGATGAATGTCATAAGGCAAAGAACAGTTGGAAAATGAAAATACATTGTGAGAGGGTAGTTTGGGCAGTCAATGTAGAGGGAAATAAGAAAAGGTGGGCCCCATGTGACGGAATTTTCAAAATTTAACGTCTTTGGTAGTGTTATGTTGACGGAATTATTAAGTTAGGTAGTTGTATAAGAAAAGGTTTATATTAGGTAGTTGTTTATGAAAAGTGATATATATTAGGTAGTTGTTGACAATTTTGGCTAAAATCAACTTAATTTTCAAAAAAAAATTGTGTTCCTAGTAACTTTGTCATATGTTCTTTTACCTGATGTTAATGTTCATTTATGTTATTCAAGATGTTCAATAATTGATATCAATTGTGAATCGCAAAATCAACTGAATTTCAAATTTAAGATGTTCAATTATGAATATAAAATACTATACTTTTGAACTTGGTTTGAAAGGTTGAAAGTATATTTGATTTTTCAGTAATTATAAACAATATTGATATTCCTTTGATATTACAATTATTTATAGTTTTCAATTTATAAGATTAGTTCATCTTCATCTTTTTGTCTTTGTCATACATAAAGAGTTACTCAACCAAGAGCACTCGGAATGGAAAGAACTAAAGAAACAATCACAATCAGATTCGGTTAACTACCCTTGCTCGATTTAACGAACTACCACCACTTGCCACTAATCAAAGAACCACCAATCTACATTATACTATAACAATGAACTTCTAGTATCAACCTACTTTGAGTTCTAATTACTAAATCTATGTATCACTTTGTCTTGTAATATATTGGATTTTGTCCAGGATTTCATAATGATCACTATATGAATAGTCCATCCAACATCAGAATATTGTTTTACCGTCCAACTTTTATATTTTTAGATATTTGTATTCATTGGATATTAAAATTACATAAATGAACACCGATATGGATAAAATGAGCATCTAGGAACTATGAACGTAACATAATGTATGACACCATACGAATATGAGCACCAAATAGCATTAGAATAAATATTAGGTACACAAATAAGAAAAAATATATATTAGAATTTACATATAAACACCAAAATTAATAAAATAAACATATATGCATAAATCTCCTGAATCAATAACAAATGTTTTTCTAAAGAGAAGGGTTTCCTCTAGAAAAACTTCATTCATTTACTGCCTCCTTCACAAGCAAACCCTAGCTCTCCACCGCCTCTTTCTAGCGATAACATCAACCCCTCGCTCCACCTTCCTTAAGCCACGAGGAAGCTACGCTCCTTTTGCCGCAAATCCTTTGGAATTATCGCCCCCTTTGAAATCCTCCTTTGCATTTTCATCACCTGAAACCACGAAGGAACCATGATTCTGAGTATAAATTGGGTTCTCCGCCTCTCTCGTCATGCCATCTTTGGAATTAGCGCCAACAAGAGCAAAAAGCTGATATCTGGATGGAGCAACTCCACCTTCGGCTTGTTGTAGCCTCCACGAAGCAGAGATTGACAAATCGCCATGGTGCCGCCCACCGATACAATGCGTTATGCAACCGACAATCAAAGCCACCATGTGGATAAGCTTTCTTGACCCCAAAGTAATTGATGTCATTGTCATTAGATAACACCTTGGTTCTTCTCTAAGAAGTTTCATGTAGCTTCCCAAGGGAGCTTAGCTTGTTTATGTTTAGTTTTAATTTTTTTATTCTTCCTTTTTTTTTTAAATTTGGGAAAATTTTTTCTAATAAGCCAACCTTTGCGTCGCCTTCCAATAATAAATCAACCTACTCGAAATCCCAGAATAAGTAAACCTTGTAAACTGATCTTGCAAAATTAAGTCATGACCTGTTGGTAACCTGTATGTAGGTATACGGTACACGTGGCTTGTTTTGATTGGTTTAACTTGTAATTTTTTTTAAAAAAATTCACATTCCCCTCCCTCTCCTCTCTCTCTCTCTCCTCCCTGTCACCTCTGCTTCCCTCGGCCCCCCTCTTCCCATACTCCTACCCCCCTCCGTCGGCGTCCCTCTCCTCAGTCTCCCTCATGCTGGGATTTCTCCCACGAGCACCACTATCCCTCAATTCAACCTCTTCATCTCTTTCTCCTCGCCCAACTCATTACTCCACTTCTAAGAGAATCATCTATCTCACGCATTTCAACAAACACCTTAAAAACGCCTTCAATCTCGGCTCTTCTCATAGGATTTCATCCTTTGGGTTTCAACCCATTCTTGTCCAGAAGAAAATCTTCACCCTTGATTCATCTTCATCATCTCCTTCTTTCATTGTTTTTGGTGCTAAAGGGTACAAGATGAAGACTCACAATGTCACTTTTTTGACTGATTCTCTATTATTCTCCATCAAGATTTGAATTTTATTTTTGGGTTTTGTTTGATTTGGTGATTGACTGATTGTTAACATACATTTTTCAGAAAATTTATGTCATGGGTATCTGAATTTTGAGTAATATGGGTTTAATTAGTTATGTGGCACTCATACAGGTTTTGACATTGTGGATCGTATACTTGTACGCAGTAGCGGAACCAGGATTTTCAATTTGGGGAGGGGGGCGCAAAAACTATAAAAGAATATCAATATTAAATTTTTTTATAATGTCTTAACACTAGTGGAAAAAATAGCTATTGATGTGCCCCATTAGCTACTGTTTTTCCACTTTTGCTGCGCCTTCAATAGCTACGACCCTTGTACGCAGCTACAAACCCATTTAAGGCCCGCAACAACAAGTGTTTTTTCCACTAGTGTAAGTAACATTCAATATTCATTGTCATACATCTCAAACTATGAAAAAAATTACATAATTTAAAAAGAATCGTCACACGTTCATTAGACGAGTCTTTAATGTGATTTCATAACTTCATTTCAAATAACCAATTAACGTCATATTATCGATTTGATAAATTACCATCACACAATATTTTCAATCACAAATAACATAATTAATATACAATTCGACTAATTCAAGTATTCAATCAATTAAACGAAAAATATTTCATCAATTTCGATGTACGAAAATAACAAATTAAGAATATAAAGTAGTAGAATTTTATAGACCTAAATTGATTGCGGACTGACGAAGTCACGGAGGCATTGCGGTGGAGGACGCCCATCGCCGGCGTGTGGTGTTGCGCTGGTGTAGTGGAGGACTTGGCCTTGGGAGTTGGGTGATTGACTGAGAGAGAAGGACATAGTAGGTGAATTGAATAGAAGAGTAAGAGAGAGTGAGAGAGGGTGATTGTGATTGATGCGTGGGATTGAAAATTAGGGATGGGTGGGTTATTTTAGATTTAATTTTATATTTAGTTTTTTAATTAATTGGTGATGGTGACACACTGACACATGAGAGTTGTGTCATGTGTGGTCCCCATTGCTTTATGGAGATAGAGAATTAGAGAGTAACGTCTCTTTCTCAGTTTCTTGAGTTTCATCAGTTTTCTTACTACCTTCTGCCAGTTTTTGTCTTTTTTAAAAAAAAAACTCAATTTTTTCTTACCAAAATGGGTGGGCACGTGCCCCCATGCACCTACCTAGCCCTGCCTCTGCTTCTATGGAACTTGGTGGTCTTCAATGGATTTAGCGTTGGTGGTGTTTTAGTGAATGGAATATCAGTCGATGATGGAGGGGCTCCGCGTTAAAGAAAGAGAGAATGTGGCAGTGATTATTTTGGGTCATTTCAGGGGAGTTTCAGAGTGGCGATGGTGGTTTGGAGTGGAGGTAGTGGTGGTGGAAGTGGGCGGGAGGGTGGTTTTAATGGGTGAATTAAGGGTGGGGGTGGGAATGCTGACAGGGTGGAGTTGGGGTCGAGGTGGAATGTAACAGTCAAACCATTAGCAGCTCAATAAAGACATACTAAACATCTGATTAACATAATCCAAACTAATAACCGGCTGTTGCTAAGCGCGTCCCTTTCCAAAGAAAGTCAATGTACTGAAATAACTGCATCGAGTTAAGTCTTTAACCAAAAGTTAATACAAAACTAAAGTTGAAGTATAAGCTTAAAATACGATATCATATACAAAATCCGTCCTCGCCGTTGCATATATCTAATAAGCATCTTCAGATAGCTTCACATATCATAGAACGGTTACCACCTTGTAATCCTGCAAACTATCAAAATCTGCCCCCCAACAGGATAGGTTCAAAGAACCAAAATCAACAATGCTGGCACACTTGTAACATCTCTGATATTTTAAATAATAAATTTCTAGATTATGATTAATTTACTGAATACTCCCTCCGTTCCCTAATGTTGTTCCCATTTTCCGAATTAGTGTTCCTTTGAATTGTTCCCATTTGAAATCTTTCTAAATTTAACTTACATAAAGTCAACATATATTCTTATAAACTCTCAATCTTATTGGTTGTTTTGCATAGTAATTTGTGTTGTCCTTACATTAAATGTTTCTTTTACATTTATTATGCTTTGGTAAGATAAAATACTCAATAATTAACCCAAAAACATGTAATCTTTAAATAATATTATACTAAGATTCAATTTTCTTAATTCTCTTCCCGATTCCAAATGGGAACAACATTTGGGAACGGAGGGAGTATTAGACAGTAGTGGAAATACTGTCCATCAGAGTATTACTTTCTAACCACCATAAAAGGCTGTCTAATCATCCTAAATAGAGATTGATTCTCCATGATTATCCATTGTGAGGTTATGAGCCTCTTACAACTCAAGTCATCAAAATGACGAAATTCTTAGTAGAGAATGATAACAAAAGATCATAATTCCTATCTCTCACTCGATCCCGTTAACCACCCGCATCAATAGCTTTTTTCACCTGCAATATAAGGGGTCCATAATCAGTGGGGAGCAACTAGCAGTCCTCCCAGGTTAACTAAGATCAAATAAGCTAGTTACAGAAATTAACATCGACTATAGCAATCACAAACCGTAATAAACATTCACAACATACTTAATAATTGTAGTTTCTCTTTAAAGCAATAATATGCTGAAAATAACCATTTGTATCAAAAATAGACTCAAGTTCCAAATTCAATCACCATTCTCAAATAATAACTCAACACAACATCACAACAACCAACGTAAGAGGGAGAAATGAACGTAAGTGGATAAATGTACACCCAGCTCAGCGTACAATTACCCACGGTTCCTACATGATAGAAGTATTAGGACACGCACACCCTGCTCAGCATACGATATCCTATGTCTAAGAAATGGCCATAACTCTCAGTGCTAGTTTCAACGCACCCAGCTCAGTGCGTCGTACCCTGCTCAGTATAACCTACCACTGGATGACAACTAATATCAAAGCGGACTTACGTGCCCAGATCAGCACGCAAGTTAACTCTATGTACCCTGCTCAGTACAAGAGCGACAGTTCATACCAAGGGACCCAGCTCAGCCCTATAGGATTTCTCTTGCTCGACAAAACAACTGATGTACCGAGCTCAGTACAAAGGTAATGACTCAATAAAATATCATTTTAAAATATCTCTATGTACCCAGCTCAGTACGAAGGAAAAATCATCTCAACAATAGCATCAATATAAATAAACTGTAATAGTAAATATGAGATTTCAAATAAATTTTTATTTAAAATCTAAAATACGCAAACCCTGTATTACTGGTACAAGTGGACGAATTCAACTTAATATCAACTCAACAACATTTGGTTTGAAAATGCACAATTTGCATATTTCATTAGATCCAAAACACAAAAACCTTGTATCATTGGCATAAAGTGGAACGAATCCAACTTGATATCAACTCCACAATATTTGGTTTGAAAATATATAATTTGAATCATATATTAAACCCTAAAATATACAAATCTTGTATTATTGGCATAAGCAGAATCAATCCAACTTAATATTGACTCGATAATATTTGGTTTGACAATATATATATCTTGAACCATATAAATTCAAAAATGCACAAATATTATATTATTAACTTAAGTAGAACCAATCCAACTTAATATTAACTCAACAACATTTGGTTTGAAATATATATTTTGAACCATATATTAAATCTCAAAATACACAAATCTTGTATTATTGGTATAAGTGGAACCAATCCAACTTAATATCAACTCAACAACATTCGGTTTCAAAATATGTAATTTATCAAAGTGACATAGAAGTCATAATAAAATATAAATGAATTTGTTTACAAATTATCAACTTACATAATTTAATTTGATGAAATTCAAAAAGAATAATTTTTAATAAAATAACTTTATAAAATTAATTTAACATTAAAGAACTTTTAAAATTAGTCTTAAAGTTGTTGCAATTTTCTGAAAAACACAAAGTATTTTTGACAATTAGGTTTTTGTTAAACAATAATTTTGATTTTTAAACCATTAAATCCAATCATAATGATATAAATCATTTTAATTCAATTAAGACACGAAACAAATAGTATTTATTTAAATATTATCAATTTTATTTTGGTTAAGAGGACAAGCTAAAATTATAGTTTTTCGAATGAAACAATTTACTAATCGATAAATAATTCAACATATTTACACAACAAGTCAAGTAAATTAATAAAGATCATAAAATAAATATTAAATAATATATATCAGTAATTTTAACAAATTTTCGTGCACATAGAAAAATTTCATAAATTATATTTAATTTTCAACACTAAAATACTTTCGGTAATAATTACACAATTAACAAATTAATTACTATAATTCAAATAAAATCACACCAACCAATTTTCAACAAGAAAGACCATATATCCATTCCAAAATAATTATCTATTCGACATAGATATATATAATCAATAAATATAATTTCTACACTCAAATATACACATATGTAAAATTCATAATTACTAATTAATTCATAATAAATCCGAAAATTCATATTTAATTCTCATAAATTCACATAATTTATTTCAAATAATAATATAATATTTTTTACTCTAATTAAATTATTAATCAAAATTAAACTAGGATTAAAGCTAGTTACCTTAATTTCGGTGGAAAATAGAGTAGAGATAAAGAGAGACAAAGAGCTAAGATCCTTCCTCTTCAACAAGCTCTAACTCAATTGTATCACCTCCTAAAAGTGTTCAAGTGATATTTAGGTGTTAGAAATTGGAGTAGAAATTAATAGAATAAATTAGAAAATTAATTAAAATAACTTGAAAATGCTATAAATAATTTTCTAAAGCTCAAAAATTGCTCAAAATTTTTGTGGAGCATGAAAATAGCTAGAGGAAGTAAGGGAGAAACTCACTCTTCAGTATTGGATGAATTGAGCTTGCGTAAAAAAATTTTGGTCTAAAGTTTTCAATAAATAGGTAAAAAGAATGCCAAGAAAGTCAAGGTAGTTGGAGGATGGATTAATTGGGTTGGCAAAGGGCTGAAAATGCTAGGAAATTTTCCGCAAGACCAGAAGTAGTTCCCCATAAATTTTCAAGACTTTTGGTCAACATTTACATTTTTTTAAAGATTAAAACCTTAAAGTTAGTCAAATAGTCAAATAAGCTTATAAATACTTTAGAAAATCCGAAAATGAGTTCCTACTATAATAAACTGTTTTCAATAAATTTGAAACGAGTTTTAAAATTTATAAATTAATTAATTAAATTTATTTTTGTCGATTTTGTATTTTTTCTCAAAAATCGATTTTAAATTCATATAAAATCTGAATTTTGAAAATAAATTTCACAAAAATTATTTAAAACATAGGAAAATAAATCCAACATGATTATGAAATTAAAATATAATTTTTATAAATTTTTAAATCAAGGTGAAATTTTTATCGGTTAAAACGGTGAAACATTAACGAAATTAATTAAACGCTAAGAATTAAACGCGAAAAATTCGGAGTGAATTTTTGAGGTGTTACAACACTAGTTCGTATGCGGAAGCGAAAATACTTATGGTGGCTGAAATAATTTGTTAAAGAATTTTACACTCAACTTAATATTAATGCAACTCATGTATCAATACATACGTATAAACAAGATATTTTTTTAAATGTTTGAAGTTTCAACCCGTATCATAAACGCATATATGGTATTGGAAACTTGTATTCACTTTTCGAGAATACGTCATTATACGTTTACATAAAGGTCTCATTAACCACATGATCATCTTATAAAATTAAGTAAGAAATATGCTTAAAATATTCCAAGATGGTACCAAAATAACTTTCTCAAATTCACAATACCCGGGGGAGAGTACACATTGGAGTAATGTTATCACTAACTCCCACATTGGTGGACCATCACGCATTCCATATTGTTTCCGCTTGCAAGAATTTTAAGACATGTCCCTACGCATTATAACACACACATTGCAAGGTGACAAATCACCATTTCCACAATCTCCACCCTTCTTAAAACACATTTTAAAAGTTGACATTTTCGTCTTAAATCGATAATTTTCAATAATCGTCAAATATCAAATAACAAACCAAATGATAAGTCGAAACGACCTTTTGGAGATAACTTATAAGTAAATTCATAATATATATTTAAGATTTTTAGCTATTAAACTTTCATAAACAAGCAAATCAACCCATGATATTTTCATAAGTAATAGTTACAAGTACCACTCGAGTAATGTAACTTATAGTAAGAGCATATGATCTTTATTTGTGAAATCAATGTAACAAGACTCATGCTAAGGAAATACTTTAAAACATAAATATGTACTTATATACATCTCTTATGATAATCATTTCAAGTTAAGCTTAATGAGTATACGAAGGAAAACCTCGGTAATCACAAAACCGCAAATAGGTTGTGATTGTAGTAATATAGTTTTCAAATAATCGAATACTTCAAGACTAAAGCCTTAATGGACATTTCTATTGTCCTTAAGTTCATACAAAAGTTTACAATTCATAAGCTTGATTTTTAAATTTCAACATTCTCAAGAATTTCATTATTAGTGCTTCAACAACCATTTTATCAATTCACAAGTGATTAATTTATTTGCTTATAAATTGTAATCTAAAAATATTTGAAAATTATATTCTCATTGCTACTGTCTTTATAATGCTCAAAATAATTTTTATATGATTTTATCAAAGGTTTAAATAATGGAAAGGTAATTAACATCATAAATGGTCAATTTTCCCATAAACATGAAAAACTCTTTAATTTAACTAAAACATGCTTATGTCCAAAGTTCATAAGATTTAATATATATTAATACTCAAATTTTCAGAATATATGTTAACATCACAAAGATAGATTAAGTAGATAAACTTCTCAAGTTATACACAAGTTCAAAATATGATTGTTCAAAGTAAGATAGTCACACTAGTCATGTCCAATCACTTCCATTCTTACTCACGATCTCGTTGCATGCAAGCAATACTAACTCTTTATACTCTCCAAAAATCTGGATTGTGATCCAAAATAACCTACATGCAAAGCCTCCAATCATAAGATTAGTGACAAGTTCATGATTTTCTCAAGTTCTTCAAATTCCTTTTACTAGAAACTGTATCTTCTTGTGTATCTTGAATGAGTGATCGAAAAGACTCCTTAATAATCTTGTCCAAACTTTAAATCAACTCCTTTAATGTCTCTTAACAATCCTTAAAGTTTAACCCCCCCAATTTGGGTAAGATAGTAGTCTAAATCTTAGAGAATAACCTTAAATCAGAGTTTTTTTTTCTTATACATTACCTTGACTGATTTTGTGGGTGAGTTTAACTTGCTTTGAAGGGTTTTCTTCTCAATCCAAAGCTTCCCTATAATGCATTAGGACCCAAGGAATACAAATATGAGGGTCCATGTTGGAAAGAATGAGTGAAAGATGGAGAAAATCCACCTTGGAGGTGCTTTCTGTGTTAGGCGAGTAGGAGAAGAAGTTTTGGGGCGTTCTGGGCAGCAAGTTTTCTTTAAGCTTTGAGCGTGAAAGTTGTGTGAGGTCTTTCTCTATATGTCTACTTATATGGGGTTTCCTTGAATTAAATTATCACCCCTCTGAGTAAGTCATTCCTAAAGTTGGGTTGATCAATCAATTTTTGGGTATCAACATAATTGTAGGTCTACTTTCTCCCACTTTTGGTTACCTATTGACCCAACTCGACCCAATTAGTGTTAGGCACATCCTAAGGTTTAATTCCTCACTTGTTTGGCGTAAAAATATTTAATACTTCTTAATCCACACTCAAATTTGTAAGCTACATAATTTTCCCAATTTTCTTGTATTTCTCTAAATATGGAAAACTTATATAGTTGAGTATAAGCCCTTAAATCACAATTCTAAGTAAGAGAACACTTAATCAAAATATATTTTATCACTATACATGTATATGTATACATATACATATTCACACAATCATGCTTACTTATATCTTATTCATAACTTCACATATCTCCATACTTTAGGAATGACTTACTCATAGGGGTAATAATTTAATTCAAGGAAACCCCATATAAGGAGACATATAGAGAAACCACATATATCATGATTAACCTAACTTATTTTGTATTATCACATAATAATAATGACTTAAAGCTTAATAAAAAGTCGGACTATTACATGGAAGGTTGGGTAATCAAGGTGGTTTTGGTGGCGCTGAGTAGGATGGTGGTCGTTCGTAGTGGTGGTCAAAAGGGGAAGCAAAGGAATTTTTTTTTTACCTATTCTTCAGGTTACCGTTCACCTGAACTCATTAAAGGTCAATATCCATGCAAGCTTTACTTATTCTTGGACTACTCAAAGGTTAACTTAATATTGGAAGACGGAGCAAAGGTTGACTTATTAGAAATAATTTTTCCTTTCAATTTTCTATGTACTTAGTTTTAGACTTTGGTCAATCCTCGAGAGCTCAATTTGTTCTTGTACGGTTGTACTTGTTCATAATAAAATATGCATAAATCTACTACCAAAATAATGTACATTGAAAACAAAAAGAAATGAAATGGACTAAGGCTCAGTGAACGTTTATTCCCAATTTAAATACAGTGCAAATTAAACATTTATTAGAGTAATCCAAATTTATATGTTCATTATACATATAAATATGAATAAACACCAATTTAAATACAGTGCAAATTAAACATTTAAATGAGCATCAATATAAATTCAACATTTTATACAACAACATATACTTCCTGCATAACGCATTATTTGCAACGATTTGACATAAAGTGTGAGTAGAAAATGTCTAATCGTTGCAAGTAATCCGTTACGGAGGGGGTACAAAAGAATATAGATCCAAATTGAACAAGAACCTAATTAATATATTCAATGAACATTTCTAAAGTAATTTTACACATAATGAACATCCTAAACATTCAAATGAACATCAATCCAAATTCAACATTCACATGAACATCAATCCAAATTCCAATGAACATCAATTTGGATGAAAACTAATCCAAATGAAAATGAAAATAAATACAAAGTATATGCAAAAGCGAATCAATTTTATCCCTATGCATCTAATTTACAACAAAACAAAATATGTATTTTTTTATACAATATTTTCTAGATCTATTAAAAAACAAATAAAAAAACATTACCATTCATACTAGGAAAAATTGTCTAGAATAATGCAACCTTTTGGCCATTCGCAAGTACTAATGCAATCTAAAGATTATTCTGGAATAATGCAACCTTAATATCCCTTTTTCTTAACAAGACAAATAACCTAAAACCGGATGACTAGGTAAAAGTTTTACTAAGTTGACCACATAAGTTACTTTCCCTCCCAAGCCCACCATGTTCATCTTCTTCTCTCTCTCTTTGAAAAAAACCCCGTCACTGTCATCTTCTTCGTTTGGAAAAAAACACTATTGAAGCTTGGATTGTTGGAGAAGGAGGCACACAATTGGACATTAAAGTTTCAGTTGGTTTTCAAGCGTCGCAAAAAAAGGTAAATCTAAAAACCCTAATTTCAAATTTCGTTGTTAAATACTCGCTTTCTGTTTGTGGTGTAATTGTGTTGAAATTTGCATGCTTTAATTTAATTTCTTATTGTGACAGGTTCAAAGTTCATATTTTGATACTTTTTAATCTGTTTCTAGGATGGATAATGTTACTCTTAGAATTTGGCATGGTGGTGATTTTGAAGTTGTTAAAAATGGTGATATGGTGTATAAAGGTGGGGAAATTAGGACATTTAGCGTAGACCCAAAACTTTGTTATTGGTATTTAGAAGAGTTAGGTAGGGAATGTGGAGCATATGCTCAAAATTTTTGTGCTTTTTACTTGGTACCTGGTATGAGTATGTTCAATGGATTGAAGCATGTGTATGATGATAATGAGGTTTTAGAGATGGCTGCATTAGCAATTAAGAACAGGTCTATTGATGTATTTCTTTGTCACACTGAGAAAGGGTTGCCAAATGTAGTTCCTAGTGATCCACCATTGTCACAACAAGTAACAACTCCTATTGCCACTGTTTCCCATAAAAGACTACCTAAAAAACTAACACCAAGGAGGGGACCATCTAAAGATGAAGTAGCCGTGAGATGTAGCCCTAGGAAGCAAAAAATAAATGAAACACCCCCACCTATGAATGCTTGTACTGTTGTTGCTTTTAAAAATACTACCACATCATCCACTCTTAAAGAATCTTCCACCTCAGCAACAAATACCCAATCTGAACCATATCCTTTGCAACCCACCCCATCCTTTTCAACCCTAGATTCTCACAACCCAAGTACATCAGTGAAGCAAACTAGAAACCAAAAAACACAGCCCCTTCCTTCCATTCCCACTAAAGTTGAAACTGAAGACCCCTACTGATGTATCACATTTATATATAGTTTTTAGATGCATTTAGGTTGCATTTAGAAGTTCTTTTTGAGCATTTAGATGCATAATGACATGAATTACATAAGTTGTGCTCTACTACTCCCCGTTTGTGTGTTTCGATGATTTACAGGTTATATTGATACAAATTTATCATGAATATCAAAGATCTAGCCTATTAATCATTGAAGATGAAGGTAGCTTGTACAAGGATCACAATGCATCCGTTCGGGACAATTTTGAGCTGGAATGAAGCAAAGAGTTAGTGAAAGAAGTGCCAAAACTGACACATGTTCACTATTCTGATCATAACTATTTATAGAAAATTGATAATGAAGTAATTCTAATTCGGTTGGATTCTAGACTTCAAGAGATTTCCAACGATAGGTCACACGCCCCAAACGAATTTCTGGTTTGAGAGATACGGCCTTCGCAAGTTGATGCGGAATTGTAGTTTACCCACCCGATCGGGCGGGAATATTCGACCCGATCGGGCCCGAAGCACGGACAGCTTGTTTTCCTAATTTGTTTAGCTTTAGGAGGTTAATATAAATAGTTTAACTTCAATATTTTTAGAGACATCTTTTATTCTACTTTATTTTTCCATTGTTCTTAGTTTAGTTTTAATTGTTTTCTTAGAGTAAACACTTCAGATTAGTTCAAGAAGTGTTTGAAACTCGGATTTATTTCAATAAAGGTTATTGCTTTCCGTCAATTGGTACTATTCTTCACTCTTAATTCCTTTCTTTAATTCTTAATTGCTTAGTTTATTATCTAAATTTATTCATGATGCAAAGTTTAGGTTTTTATATTAGGTTTATTATTGTTGATTCAATCATGTCTGAGTAGTCTTATTTCTAGGGTTTTAGGGAGGAAAACCATGTTTATACCATGTTGAATTGCTATTAGTTTCTAGGTTTTGATTAGATTGATTATGGTGTGATTTGTTCTTGATGAGTGATTGATGTTATTGCGCAGTTTCATCGATTGCTTGTGGTTAATAATTGTTTGCACAGATCCGTCTTACTTTTAGAGGCCCTAGTACACATCAATAATTCTGATTATGTTAGTGAACAAGCGGTATATGTTGAATTATGAGCGTTAAGACTTAACCATAGCTTAACACGTGCTCTAATCTATTGATTCTTGACCTAGGTTCTGATAGTTGTTTGACCCTTTTGATTGGTATAAGCATGGTGGACCGAACTAATTTATTAGAGCTTTAATTCATAATTTAATTCCCATATATATATTTCTTTATTTAGTCTAAGTAGTATTTCAGCTGATTTCTATCTGATCTTGTCTAAAGTAGTTGTTTAGCTGAATATTAACTTAGAAACTCTGTCTCTCTGTGGATTCGACCCTACTTCCCTTGACTATCATTGTTAGAGGACTTAGGATTATCTTTGATTAGGTGATACGACTTTAGCCTGTCACCTACTCAGATTTGTCAGGTGATGATACAGATGTGAGTGACCCTTTATATCAGCCATTTAAAGAGAAAGAGGGAGATCAGGAAGTTGGGGATGAAGTTGTAGGTGATGGAGAGGAAGATGAGGGAGGTGGAGAGGAAGATCAAGAGTTGGAGAATGAACTTTCTTTAGAGTTTGGTGAAGAAGCTTATGAGGATGAGGTTTTAAAATCAGATAACAATGATAAGGAGCACAGGGAAGTTAAAGATAAGGTGAGAAAATGCAACACTAAGCTACATGATATAGCTGAGCAACTTCAAAGAGAGGCTGCAGAGGGTAAGCTATCTTCTGTAAAACAAACAGAAGCAGCTAGGGTTGGTCTCCCAAGAAGTATTGGGCATGTCAGTGACTATGAGGAGAGTGGAGATGAGCATCTATCTCCTCCTGAAAATGGGGATCAAGGTGAGGGAGTTAGGAGAAGGTCTAGAGTGATTTTGGGTCCTAAAATAGATTTCACTACATTTAAATGGGAAGTTGATCAAAGGTTTCCAAATAGTAGTGAATTCAAATCTGCTGTTGCAAAGTATGCAATATTTCATGGGAGGAATGTGAGTGTTACTCTGAGTAACAGGAATAGACAAAAACAAATAGGAATTAGGTGCATAGAGGGGTGTCATTTTTATCTTTATACTGTTTGGGACACAAGAAGGGCCACTTTGGTTGTTAGGACAGCGAAAGACTTGCACACTTGTTCCAGGAACATGACTAAGAACAGGCAATTGAAAACGAGTTGGGTTGCAAATGAATTCTTGGATGTTTTTAATGCTAGGCCTCATTGGCCGACAAAAGAAATTAAGGAAACAATTAGAAGAGTCTATAGGGTTGTTGTGAAAAGGGATTTTGCTTATAAGGTGAAATATGTTGCACATAAGTTGCTACATGGAAGTATGCATGAACATTATAAGAAGTATTTTCCTTACTTAAAGGTTTTGAAAGATAACAACACTGAGAGTGTGTTTGATGTGGTAACTGATGTGCGCGTACAAGATCAACCACCTGTTTTCCAGAGACTTTTTACATGCTTCGAGGGTTGTCAATGGGTTGGATGCAAGGCTGTAGGAAAGTGATTTGTGTGGATGCTTGTTTTCTGAAAATATTTTTGGGTGGACAATTGTTGTGTGTTGTTGGTAGAGATGGGGAATGAGCAGATGTTCCTGATTGCATGGGCGGCTGCAAAGGGTGAAAACAACATGTCTTGGGGCTGGTTCTTTGTGCATTTGCAGAGTTGCTTGCAACTAGGAGATAGTGATGGAATTGCTATCTTGTCTGATGAGCTTCTTGCAAGTTACTTCATTACTAACTTTAATTACTTATTTTATTATGTAATCACATTATGTATTAAGTCCTTCTGTATTAAGTCCTATTACTTAACTAAGTATATGTACACTAATCTAATTAATAGGTGCCTTAATATGTGTTTCATTTGTTGTTTAATGTTTTTAGGCCATCTTGAATGTTGTTAGTACAGTTCTGCCAAAAGTCGAGCATCATCACTGTGTGAGGCATATTTATGCATTATGACATAAATCATTCAAGGGGGATGACTTGAAGCTGGCTTTTTGGAGGTGTGCTAAGGCTTACAACAACATTGACTACGAAGATGCTCTATCGAACCTCAGGGAAATAAGTGAAGAAGCTGCATAAGGTTTCACTGCATACAATCTCCGAGTATTCTGTAGAGCTTTCTTCGATAATAGAATGAAGACTGATACAATAACAAACAACATGGCCGAGACGTTCAATGGATACATTATCAGTGTGAGAACAAAACACTTGTTGCATATGATGGAGGATATTAGAGCAGCCCTAATGCAACGACTTGTGTTGAAGAGGAAATCAATGGAGAAAACAACATCGAAATTGTGTCCGAGGATTCAAGCAACACTGGAAAAGGAAAATACCAAGGCTGCTAATTGTGAAGTCATGCCCTCGAGTGACACTTTGTTCAATGTAAGCTATTAGTTTGATCAGTTAGTTGTCCATCTCAAGGCTATGACTTGCACGTACAGGCAGTGGGATATGACTGGTGTGCCCTGCTATCATGCCGTTGCATGCATTTACTTCGTCAACAAGGAAGTTCAAGAATTTGTGCACTCTTATTACAAGAGGGATGTGTATCTTCAAGCATATTGAGGTTAGTATGTGTACATTGTTAGTATCTAGATGGTTTTTTGCCCTTTTTTTTATAAATAGCCGACACTAATGATATAATCATGGTATAGGGTCAAGCCTACCTTGCGCGGGCGAAAGACATTGGCCAAAAATGGATTGTGATATAGTGCCTCCCCCAATAAACATAGGTCCGAGAAGGCCTAGGAAAAATAGGAGGAAGGATCCACACAAGGATCCAAAAAAATCATGGAAACTAAGTGGGGTTGGAATGAAAATGTCATGTACGATATGTGACAGGCTAAAGTCGTATCACCTAGTCAAAGATAAATCCTAAGTCTTCTAACAATGATAGTCAAGGGAAGTAGGGTCGAATCCACAGAGAGACGGACTTCTAAGTTAATATTTAGCTATACAGCTACTTTAGACAAAATTAGATAGGAATCAACTGAACTACTAATTAAACACTAGAAAGCAATGTAAAATGGATTTTACTCTATGAAATAAAGGTCTAGGGAATTAGTTCGGTCCACCATGCTTATACCAATCAAGGGATCAAACAACTATCAGAACTTAGGTTAAGAATCGATAGATTAGAGCAGTGTCAAGCTATGGCTAAGTCTCAACGCCCATAATTCAATATATGCAGCATGTTCACAAACATAATCAGAATTACTGATGTGTACTAGACCTCTAAAAGTAAGACGGGTATGTGCAAACAATTATTAACCTCAAGTAATCAATGAAACTACGCAGTAACATTAATTACTCGTTAAGAACAAATCACACCATAATCAATCTAATCAAAACCTAGAAACTAATAGCAATTCAATTAATCAAGGTATAAACATGGCTTCCCTTACCAAATCCCTAGAAATTACCTACTCAAACATAATTAAATCAACAATAACAATTCTAACAAGAAACCCTAATTTCAACATCACGAATCAATTGAATAATTAAACTAAGCAATCAAAATCATTGAAGAGATTAAGAGTAGAGAAGAATACCAATTGACAGAAAGCAATAACTTTTATTGAAATCAAATCCGAGGTTCAATCACCTTTAATCTAATCTAAAGTGTTTAATCTAAATAAAACTCTCTAAAACTAAGCTAAGAGCTATTGGAAATAAAACAGAATAAAAGTGTCTCTAAAATAATGAGGAAAAGGTATTTATAATACCCCAAAAATCTACTTAAAAACGAAAATAAAAGATAGAATTTCCGCAACAGCGAGCACGGGACCCGATCGGGCAATGGGCCACCCGATCGGGCCCATAGTAAAAATCACCCAATTTAATTTCTTCAGCTCCACGCAGCAGCTTGATCTGGCGAGAAATTGGGCCTCATCCGATCAGTGGCCCGATCGGGTGGCTGATCGGGTCCACACATATATTTGGCCCAGCTCTCCTTGCGTGAGAAGCAGCTTGAAAGCTGGGTTTGGCTCACCCACCCAATCGGGTCGGGCAGCATTGCCCGATCGGGCCTGGGGCAAAGTCAGCCCACTTCCTTTCCTCCTTGGCTCAAGCAGCACAAGTCTTTTTCTTGGAAAATGGGCCAGCCCGATCGGGTTGGTAGTAAAAATTCTTGGCACATTTTCTTTGATTTTCCAACCGATGGGGTCGGGTGATGTCCGCCGGATCGGGTGTGAAACTTTACCACCCGATCAATAATTCTTCGCCCGATCGGGCCATTTCTTACCCGATCAGAGTACGGGAAGCTCCTTTTGACTCTTTGGCTCTCAATTCTTCATGTTTAAAGGTCTTGGGACCTCCTAAACTATCCATAAAGCTCGTGGCCATTCCTACGTGCCTCGTAACAACTCGTAAAGCCGTGGTTGCTTCCAAATAGCTCGAAAATAAGGAGAAAACTCCATCAAATCTGCAATTTAACACTGAAACACAAAACCACAACTATATACGATAGTTAGCATAAAATTAGCTTCGAAGCGCTCCAATGACGCACAAACTAGCTCAAAAATAGGGGAGAAAACTCTATATAAATACGTGATATCAAACTCCCCCAAGCTAAACCTTTGCTTGTCCTCAAGCAAACAGAACATGAACATGGAATAGATAGCCTCACCCCATAGATAAAAATCAATCAAAGCTCAAAATGTTTTCAAGACTAAGAATCGTTCAAGCAGGCAAAATTCAAGTTCAGCTAATCAAATCCATCCAACCACCAATCATCCAAGCAATTCATCAAATTCAAGCATCCACAAGGCATACAAATCCTAAAAAGGCTCTCACAAAAGGTGTCACTCCTCTCAATTTTGTGGCAGGCAAAGAATATGCCCAAACACTCACCAACCCGACCATAAATGCCCTTTCCACTCACACTCTCATGTGTTTAAGAAGGTCAAATGACGCTCATCCTAGCCAAGTCGACTCAATTAGCAGACATACTCTTTAACTTTGACAAACTGACTTGAAATCAATCCAATAAACAATGCAAACACGAGAAGAGGATTTTATAGGGTTGTAATGGGGCTTAGGTAAGAGGTAGGGGATATTTTTAGGTAATGTAGTGGAAAAACCGAGAAAGGGGGAGCATAATTCACTCGAAACAAGACCGAAGATGGCCGAAACAACTGCCAGCAACACCATAAATCCAAAAAATACACCCAAACTCTTATGAATCAATGAAAGCTCACAACAAACCCAATTTTCAAGCAAAGTAGCATATTTTTCTTTATAAACATACGTGAATGAAGGAACTTCAAATTCTTTTGAACTTTTATTTTATTTTTCTTTCATTTTTGAACTTCATTCACGCAACTCCAACTTTGCTTTTTCTTTTCTTTTTCTCACACTCAAACCACAACAAATACACTTTAATTCCCGAATACCAAAACCGAACCATGAAATCAATCTCAAACTCAACCCATACACGAGCTCCCCAAGCTAGGCTTGGAAATAGTATCGAAATAAAGGCCATGGGCTCATAAAAAGGGTTTATTAACACGAAACAAGTCATTAGGCTCAGCAAGGCTAAGGGGGATAAAAGTATATCAAAAATTCACTCTGAGGCTCAAGAATCAGACAAAAGAACGCCTCTATCACAGCAAATGCTACAAGTTATCGAACATCAGACAAGTACGAAGTCAAAGTCAAGATCAATCCACTAAAGAGGAACTAACACACAAAAACAGACTGGATAATAATATGAATCCAATAGGCTACAAAGAGGCCTCACAGTCTAACCAATTCAGGCTTGCAGCACAATGTAGTGTAATATAATCAAAATACGCTTGAAATCATAGCAATCAAACATCAAATCATAGCCTCAAGATCACAAATGTCCAGCTAGGGGTGTTAATGAGCCGAGCCGAGCCCGAGCTTGGGGTCGCTGAAGGTTGGCTCGTTATACTTTGCTCGAGTTCGAGCCGAATCTCGAGCTTAGATTATCAAGTCCAAGTTACACAAAACTCGAATTTAGTTCAAAAATTATAACAAAATAAAGTATATTTATAAGATATAGTATATTATAACTAAGTTTATTTATTTTTCCTAGACTTATTTAAAAAAATTTACTAATATTTGAGGTCACTATGTTAAAAAATATAATTAAAAAAATATTTCGAGCCTGTTCACGAACTTCTCGAGCCGAACATGGCTGTGCTCGGCTTGTGAAAATTTCGAGTCGAACTCAAGCAGCTCGCGAACAGTCTAAGCTCATTAACACCCCTATGTCCAGCTATCCAGAAAACAAAGTCAAATCATTTTCAATAAGAGCACAACAAGGGGCACAGGTAGGCAACTAAACCAGTCATGGGAACCATATTTTTTTTGATTTTTTCAGTATTTTTCGAAAGCAATAAATCTATCCTAGAAAGCAGTAAAAGAGATAGAGAATACAAACAGAATTCCTCCCCCAAGCTGCACTTGGCAGTGTCGTCCTTAATGCCAAAAGTTAACAAACGACGATGCTAAGAGGAAAAACAACGTTAGGACCCTCACTCTCCCTCACTATAAAAAAGGAAAAATAAAAAGAAAAGGAAAAAGGGGGAAAATACGAGTTGCCTCTCGCACAACGCTGGTTTATAAAGGTCCCGCACGACCATAATACCTCCATCTCTCAAATTGGAGGGGCTAGGCAGTGAGAGCCACCCTCATCAAACATCTTCTTTCGCCAAATGTTCTTGATAATACCTCCAGACTGTGAGGCAACCTCAGGTGGAATTTGAAACTTCTCTACACCTACCTCATCCAAAACCTCAGCCCTGCAACAATATTATTCAAGCATAGGTGCCTTAACAACATTAGTTAGTTTAAAAATCACTTTATCATCACCAACACTCAGAGTTAAAGACCTAGACTTAACATCAATGATAGCACCAGCAGTACACAAAAATGGTCTACCCAGAATAATGGGAAACTGGGCATCCTCATCCATATCTAACACCACAAAATCAACAGGAATATAGAATTTCCCGACCCTAACGAGAACGTCCTCTAAAACACCTAGAGGGTATTTTATAGAACGATCAACCATCTGTAAAGTGATTTGTGTGCATTTAAGTGCTCCCATATTCAGTTTCTTATAAACAGATAGTGGCATAATAGAAATAGAAGCACCTAAACCACACAAAGCTTTATCAATAAAAATAGGTCCAAGATGGCAGGGTATAGAAAAACTACCAGGATCTTTCAACTTTGGTGGGGTTTTATTTTGAATAAAAACACTACACTCTTCAGTAAGAGCGACACGTTCTACCCCACCAAAGTCTCTCTTCTTAGTTTTCATGTCTTTCAGGAATTTGGCATAAATAGGGACTTGGGTAATTAAATCAGTGAATGGAAATGTTACCTCAAGGTTCTTGACCATAACTAAGAACTTACCAAACTGCTGATCGACCTTTGATTGTTGTATCCGGTGGGGAAAAGGTAGCCTTGGTGTAAAAGACGTTTTAGAAACCTTCTCCTTTTTCTTCCCTGTCTGTCCAACTTCCTCAGATAGGTCGACTTCAGACGTCGAACTCTTACCTTTTCCTTCCTCTATCACCTTCTTCCCCGCAGTTGGGGAAACATCATCAATGGGCAATGGAGGAGCATCATAAGCAGTGCCACTATGAAGAGTAATGGCATTCACGTGCTCCCTCTGAATGGGTTGCCCTGGCAATTCCCCCTGCCGCCTCTGAGCATTATTGCTAGCCAATTGGGCAATCTGACTCTCGAGAAGTCTGATGTGCTTCTCTTGAGCTCTTTGTGCCTCCGCTTGAGCCCTTTGCGCCTCCTCATTAGTCTTTTGCATGCTCAACATTAGCTTCATCACTTCAGATATGGAAGGCTCTTGTGGGTCTATGTTTTGTAGAGGTGGGGTTTGAAAATTTTGTGGGGCTTGGAAGTTATTGGGGTGATGGAAATTTTGTAGTGGAGGTCTCTGAAAACCAGGCGGATTTTGGTAGTATGAGGGTTTAGGATGATTTTGTGGAGGTGGAGGTTGATAGTTTTGCTGATTTTGGTAGTTGTATGAGGGGGGAGGCAATTCTGTGGTCTTTGTTGAAAGGCATTTCCCTGCTCCATCTGATGTTGACTGAACTGACAGTCGTGCCCAAAGTGACCTTGCACACCACATACCTCGCAATAAGAGGAGGAAATGGGTGCCATGGCAGACATAACATTAATACTCAAGGGAGGTGCTGTCGAGGAAGAGGATTTCAAGGTGTCAATCTGCTGGCTCAGCTTCGCCTGTGAAGTCAGCAACGCTAGGGCGTCTACCTCTAGTACCTTCCTTGTGAGGCTTGGGGAAGTGGAATGATCATTGGCTGCAAGGTTTGAAAGAAAATCATAACCTACATCAACTTCCTTATCCAGAAAAACTTCTCCCGCAGACGAGTCAACAATACTCTTCGTCTGAGGCTGCAGACCATTGTAGAATGCCTGCGTCAAGAACCATTTGTCCATGTTGTGATGTGGACACTCTCTCTGCAGATCTCTGAACCTAGCCCACGCTTCCCCAAGTGTTTCATCAGGCTCTTGGGAAAACGTGGCTAGTTTATTTCTAATTTTTGCTGTCTTTGTGGGTGGATAGTACTCTCTCAGGAACGCAGCAGAAATCTCCGACCATTCAGACACTTTGATGTCGTTGAACCACTTTTGAGCTCTATCTCGGAGTGAAAACTCGAATAACATGACCTTCAATTGCTTAGGTGTGACTCCTTGATGCTTTACAGTTCGGCAGAGTTGTTGAAATCTCTGCAAATAATTGGCCGGATCTTCAGTAGGATGCCCACCAAACTGATTTTGCTGAACCATGCTGATGAGTCCAGGCTTAATCTCGAAATTTTTAGCGGCGATGGTGGGCATTGGTGGGCCATTAAAAAAGACCATCCGGGTTGGGCACCCCATATGACTTCAGTGATTTAGACATAACTGAACTCGAGGCGTCTGATCCAGAGGTGTTCAGCTGAACAGGCTGCTTCTCTCTCTGAATTTTCTTTCGAATCTGCCTGATTATCCTTGTAAAATTGGGATCCGCTGGGATGGGGGAACCATTTCTTTGAGACCTGGGCATACAAAAGAAACAAAAAGAAGCATTAAAACGTACCTCAATTGGAACAATGAAGTTCTAATGAGGTACAGAGAAGTAGACCAAATAACCAAACAAAAACTTAGAAAACTAGCCGTCTCCTCGGCAACGACGCCAAAATTTGATAGGCTAAAGTCGTATCACATAGTCAAAGATAAATCGTCCTCTAACAATGATAGTCAAGGGAAGTAGGGTCGAATCCACAGAGAGATGGAGTTCTAAGTTAATATTTAGCTATATAGCTACTTCAGACAAAATCAGATAGGAATCATTTGAACTACTAATTAAACACTAGAAAGCAATATAAAATGGATTTTACTCTATGAAATAAAGGTCTAGGGAATTAGTTCGGTCCACCATGCTTATACCAATCAAGGGATCAAACAACTATCAGAACCTAGGTCAAGAATCAATAGATTAGAGCAATGTCAAGCTATGGCTAAGTCTCAACGCCCATAATTCAACATATGCAGCATGTTCACAAACATAATTAGAATTACTGATGTGTACTAGGCCTCTAAAAGTAAGTCGGGTCTGTGCAAAAAATTATTAACCTCGAGTAATCAATGAAACTGCGCAATAACATTAATTACTCGTTAAGAACAAATCACACCATAATCAATCTAATCAAAACCTAGAAACTAATAGAAATTCAATTAATCAAGGTATAAACATGGCATCCCTTACCAAATCCCTAGAAATTATACTACTCAGACATAATTAAATCAACAATAATAATTCTAACAAGAAACCCTAATTTCAACATCATGAATCAATTGAATAATTAAACTAAGCAATCAAAATAATTAAAGAGATTAAGAGTAGAGAAGAATGCCAATCGAGTGAAAGCAATAACTTTTATTGAAATCAAATCCGAGGTTCAGTCACCTTTAATCTAATCTAAAGTGTTTAATCTAAATAAACTCTCTAAAACTAAGCTAAGAGCTATTGGATATAAAACAGAATAAAAGTATCTCTAAAATAATGAGGAAAAGGTATTTATAATACCCCAAAAATCTACTTAAAAATGGAAATAAAAGATAGAATTTCCGCGACATCGAGCACGGGACCCAATCGGGCAATGGGCCACCCGATCGGGCCCATAGTAAAAATCACCCAATTTAATTTCTTCAACTCCACGCAGCAGATTGATCTGGCGAGAAATTGGGCCTCACCCGATCACTGTTCCGATCGGGTGGCTGATCGGGTCCACACATATATTTGGCTCAGTTCTCCTTGCGCGAGAAGAAGTAGCAACAGCTTGAAAGCTGCGTTTGGCTCACCCACCCGACCGGGTCGGGCAGCATTACCCGATCGGGCCTGGGGCAAAGTCAGCCCACTTCCTTTCCTCCGTGGCGCAAGCAGCACAAGTCTTGTTCTTGGAAAATGGGCCAACCCGATAGGGTGGGCCTTGCCCGATCGGTTGGTAGTAAAAATTCTTGGCACGTTTTCATTGATTTTCAACCCGATGGGGTCGGGTGATGTCTGTCCGATCGGGTGCGAAACTTTACCACCCAATCAATAATTCTTCGCCTGATCGGGCCATTTCTTGCCCGATCAGAGTACGGGAAATTCCTTTTGACTCTTTGGCTCTCAATTCTTCACGTTTAGAGGTCTTGGGACCTCCTAAACTATCCATAAAGCTCGCGGCCATTCCTACGTGCCTCGTAACAACTCGTAAAGCCGTGGTTGCTTCCAAATAGCTCGGAAATAAGGAGAAAACTCCCTAAAACCTGCAATTCAACACTGAAACACAAAACCACAACTATATATGATAGTTAGCATAAAATAGCTCCGAAGAGCTCCAACGACCCACAAATTAGCTCAAAAATAGGAGAGAAAACTCTATATAAATACGTGATATCAATATGTCATGTTAAGGGTCATAATAAAAGGAAATGCCCACTGAAGGCTACTTTCGTTCCTCTGGAACCGGCACCTAAAAGGCCTAGGGGGAGGCCTAGAAATGATGGCCAACCACCACAACCTAAAACTGATGCACCATCGACATCTACAGCTCACCATTCTACCACAGCTCAACCAAGCCAACTAGGCAGAGGTGAAAGGCTGATCAGATGTGGGATTGGGTCAAGGGGTGGAATAGGAAGAGGTGGTGGTGGCAGGGGGAATGTCAGTGGTGGCAGGGGAAATGTCAGTGGTGGTTCTGGTGGAAGTTCAGAGAGGGGTTGTGGTGGCAGAGCATCTGTTCAAAGAGGGAGAGGGAGGGGAAGAAATCAGCTAAACCGTGGAGTTGGTGTTTTTACACCACTTCATGGATCTAACTAAGTTCAGGTACGAGTCTAATTTTACCGTGCTTTTCTTGTGTATACATATCTGAAAAATGCATATAGCTTAATTTGTTACGTTTTTTTGTGGTGGCAGCGTACGATATCTACTAGGCAAAGAACAAGAGCTGATCAAAGCTTCACAACTTACGATTGCAAAAAAAAGGCCATTATATTTCTTTGTTCATTATAATCCATAACATTAAGAACACCCTTATCATCACCTACTATTGTTAGCATCTAATCTTACTAAGCGTTCATCTAAAAAACGATTACATCCCACAAACCATACGACAAACCATTACATATAATCTTGTAAACAGAATCTACCGAAAGTACCGACTAATTGAGGAACATCAAAACCAGAACGACAAACAAAATCCATGACAAATACAACCCCAATGTCAAATTCTTCTCAATCCTTGTCGAAAGCATCAATGCAATTTGTGCTCGGTTTAGTTCCATCTTCATATCTTCATACTTTTTGGTAATCTCCTTCTTCATGTCCTGACATTTTTCCTCCAATTTAGCATTCTTCATTTCCAATTTTTTGATTTTGTCATCCCTTATCTTTAGTCCATGCTCCATCTCACATATACTTGTATCCTTATCTAATAACCCAAACCAAAGATCTTCCAATTCTCTCTCCCTAGAATTTCGCTCAACAATAAGTTTTAGGAAGTCACATTTGTATCCTGAAAAATAAATTAACAATACACATAAACCATTTTTATATATCAATTACAAATAGAAAAAATTAATTTACTTATAGGCCATAAAGGGCAGCTATGGAACTTCCTTCCAGCATTAGGCCCATTCTTCACAGTCCTCACAACAGCAACACCACCACAAGTGCAAATAACTAGACCCTTTGAAGTGGACGAAAAATTGGACCAAAAAGAAACTTGTTTTCTGCTACCCACATGGAGGCAAAGGAAAAAGAGAAAAAAATTAGAAGAGAAGCTCAGTTTTTTACTAGAGGAAGAAGAATGATGAAGGTGAAAAATGGATATGGAGAAGAAAGAAATGGTTGCCCTTTAATGAAGAAGGAGAAAAATGGAGATGGAGAAGCTCTTTAATGAAGAAGAAAGCCAACGGTAATAACGTTGACCAACAACACTGCTGCCACGTAATCATTTTAGCCGGATATAACAAGTCTTTTACCTGCTTGTCTTGTTAAAAAATGGGGTAATAAGTTTGTATTATTCCAAAAATAATCTTTAGGTTGCATTATTACTTGCGAATGGCCAAAATGTTGCATTATTCTAGGCAATTTTGCCTTCACACTATATGCAAAAACAAAACAAACCATTACCAAATTCAAAGTTTTTTGAGTGAATATGGTGAATTAGTGTAAGATGATTACAAAAATAAAATGAATGTGAAAATTTGGCTTGAAATTGTATTTTTTTTTAATGAAAACGGTGAGTAGATTTACGGAAAAAAAGGAGATTTTAGAGAGAAAATGGAGGATTGGGAAAATTTTAGGATATATGAATTCAAAAAGCCAATCTTCAAAAAGGAGGAAATAGATAATGGAGGAAAGAGGAAAAAATTGGCCCCAATTTTCTGTATTCATTGAAATGGAACTAATGTTCATTCCGTTTTTAGAGCTGATTTTTAACTGATGGTCTAATGTTCATTGGAAAAAAGTCAATGTTTATCGTGAGCACGATGCTCATCCTACACACGAGTGCATGATCTACTTATTGCATTGCCACCTATCTCAAGGAGTACATTATTTCTTTAATTGTTCATAGCTACCCCAATACTATATTAATCTTTTAGAACAACTCCTTAATATAAAGCTTTTCATATAGACAACTACCTATCTTTAGCATTTTGTCAACGAACCACTAATAAAAGTCTAAAACTGTTAAATTTTGAAATCTCTGTCATATGGGCTCCATTCGATTCCCTACCTATTCCACCATAAAAAGACCATAATACCCTTTTTATCCACAAAATATGCCTTCTCACTCTCACCTTTAACAACAAGCCTCATACGCATGTGATGCGTACGAAAGAGTAATATTTATAAATAGAGAGAACATTGCAATTGCTCCAGTGAAGTGTATATTTTTTCTTGTTTTTTAAACATAATCGTCAAATTTTTAGTTATTTTGTTTGTAAAGCTAGTTGTAATCTCTATTATATAAGTGAATAAGGGGTAGACTCCAAAAAAGAAAAAAAATATTCCTAACTAATCCATCCGTTTCTTTTTGTTTGTCCTATTCAATGTAGTTCCAAATGTCAAAAAAGATGATGCCAAAGGCATGTGGGTGGGGATAACAATTATGGAGTCCACTTATTTTATAGTAATTGTGGTGATTAAAGTAAGTGAGAGAAAATTGTAAGGTACATGTGGAACCAAAAAGTGATAAAGTAGTGATAGATGAGTAATATAATTTTTCCAGATAGGGAAAGATGAAAAAGTAGGACAAATAAAAAGAAACGGACAAAAACGGAAAGTAGGACAAATAAAAAGTAGTGATAGATGGGTAATATAATTTTCCCATACAGAGAAATACGTAAAAGTATGACAAACAAAAAGAAATGGAGAAAAACGGAAAGTAGGGCAAATAAAAAGAAACGGATGAAGTAGTTTCCTATTTTGACAATGAACAATTCTAGAAATTAAATCTTTAATTAGTCTCGCACGCATCGTGTGCGTTTTACGCTAGTAAATATATAAGAAAAGAATCCTATATATACCCCTACAAGCCACATAGTAGCAATAGTAAAACCATATAATAATACTTAAAAAAGAGTGATAAATATTAGAGAATAAAATTTAAAAAGTGATCTGAAAATAAAACGTCAAAAAGACATATATATATTATATCAAAAGATCCATAATGTGATCTTAGCGAGAGAGGAGCGGGAGTAGGAGAGAGAAAAGGAAACAATTGCAACTTTCTTCATTTACATTTTCTTTAAAAAGCAAAAAAAAGAAACTTAACTTCCTTACAAGCTTTAACTTTCTGGGTTTATTTTTTTTCTTTTATACTTTTTCATTTTTGATGTTCACCCTCCACTTTTCTTATAATATAGAGATCACTCGTCTTATTCAATTCTCACCCACCACTGATTGTTAACCTACCATTAATAGAGCATCTTCACTTAAAAGTAGGTTCTCAATCCTACATCATCTTCCTTTAGGGTTTTAATTGAATTCCCACATATAACAAGGGCTTTTGAAAATGAGTTTATTACACGACAAAAGCGTGGAAAGGCACCTGGCTCGAAAGATTCAAAATCCAGGAAAGTCAAAAGCCAAGAGAAAAGGAAAATGAACAAATGATGGTTCCTCCAATTGAGAATCATGAAGTTCAAAATGGGGATATACATAAAGATAACGAAGTTTCAAGTGACGAAGAACACGAAAGTATAAAAAACAATGAAATTTCAATTAGCTATGCCTCTACAAAGAAGCAGTGGAATCGAAAAAAATATTGTCGTGAATGAATATTTACTTAGTCCATAGCGGTTGAAATGCTATCTAATGATATAGAACCAAGAAACGTAGATGACTGTCATCATAGACCAGATTGGCCAAAGTAGAAAGAAGCAATCCACCTAGAATTAAAATTGCTTAAAAGGAGAGAAGTTTTTGAACAAATGACTCATACACTAAAGGCTGTAAAACCAGTGGGATGCAAGTGAATATTTCTGTATTTATTAAAAAGCGCAATGAGAAGTATGAATTTGTTAGATAGAAATCAAGACTCATTGCTCAAGGCTTCTCCCAAATGTCAGGGATTTATTATGATGAGACGTATTGTCCAGTGGTTGATGCAACATTGAGGATTCTGGTAAAAAACTTCAAATGCGATTGATGGATGTTGTGACTACATACTTATATGGGCCACTTGATACCGACATCTATATAAAAGACTAAAATTTCCAGAGAGACACACGTATCGAGACATGCTCTCTATAAAGCTAAAAAGATTGCTTTGTAAACTTAAATAATTTAGAAGAATATGGTACAATCGTCTTAGTAAATCCTTTACAATGATAGAAGGATTAAAAAATGATCAAATCAGCCCCTGTGTTTTCATCAAACAATCTTAATCAGGGTTTGCTATAATTCTACTTTATGTTGATGATTTGAACATCATTGTAATTCATAGGGATGTCAGTGGGGCGGGGTCCGTGGAGATTCACCTTGCATCCGCCCCAGTTAGGAGGGGATGGATGAAGGTTTGGGGGGTGATGGGGATAAAAATTATCCCCCATGGGTGATGGGGCGGGTGTGGAGTTTAGAATGTACCCGCCCCATCCCCGCTCGCCCCGCCCCATTCCCACGTACCCCACCCGCCCCGCCTCCTAAATACTTATTAAATAATATTTAATAAAACCTATATTGAATAGACGTATTTTATTTTAACATATTATTTTTATAAAAAATTAGCACATACTTCAATGAACATGTGACATATATTAAGGCGAGTATGGTGGATGTTGGGCGGGTATGATGGGTGTGAGATGGGTGAAGAGACCCTTGTGGTTATGGGGAGGGAATGATTTTTATTGCGTACTTGTTGGGGGCGGGGATGGGGATCAAAATTTTCCCCGCCATGGGTGATGAGGCGGGGTTGGGGATGAGTTTTTTTAGGCGGGGGTGGGTGTGGAGGGACTATCATTCGCACCCGCCCCGCCCTATTGACATCCCTAGTAATTCATACAGAACTTGAACTAACTGCAAGATGTTTGATGAAATAGTTTAAAATGAAAGATCTTGAGAGGAAAAAATAGTAATAAGTAATGAATAGGATAGTAATATGTTTTATTTAAAGTGACTATAACAATGTCTAATAAATAAAACGACAATATTAAAAAGATCGGTAATGATATTAAAGAACATTTTTATATATGGAAACTTTTAAATTAAATTTCATATATATCAATACAATAATTATTATTGTACGGATAGTAAATGAACTGAACTTAATGGAACTTCACTGAAATTAATTTTCAATTTAATATAAGGCCTTGGTATAATTTCTCTCTCTTTTTTAAGAAAGAAGAATTATTTCTCTTAAAGGGGTGTTTGGATGGGTTTTCGTGGGTGGGGAAAGGGGTGGGGGAGGGTTTTACGGGTGGGGGAAGTGCGGGGAGAGGGATCTGAAGGCATGGGAAGGGTGGCGGGTGGGCTGTAGCCTGTAGGTTGGGGAGGGAGACGAGGCATGGCCAGAGGTAGGTTGGGGGAGGGGCTGAGTGGGGTGAGGTGAGGTGGTGATGGCAGGATGACTGCGGGAGGGTTTGATGTTTCAATTTTTTTAATTATGAAAGTTTTTTTTTTTACTTTATTGTATTTAATTGAATTATAAAAAATTTGAATACAACACATTTCATAAGTTAACCAAAAAATAAAATAGAATATAGAATTCTTTCCAAAATTGAACCAAATTTCCGTTTGGTATGCGGTATTCAATATATACCACCATTTTTTGTAGAGATGTCAGTCTCTGACACGACACGACAACACGTCCGAAATCGACAAGACACGGCACGAATACAAAGTTACTGAGAGAAAACACGAATACGAATCGACACAACATGAAACTAACACGAACACGACCCACTTATATCTATTTATCATATTATTCAATTATCCTATGTTTTACATACTTTTTGATAAATTTTATTAATAATACAAGATGAACACAAGACCAAATACGAACATAACATGACACAACACGTTTGACACCTCTAATTATATGTGATTTCAATTCATAGTATTACAAATATTTAAACCAAACGCCCTTAGTGGTACCAAATTGAAGATTCGGGTTAATCGGCATTGGGTATCTCAGCAGCAAGACTTGTAGGCTGGAGGCGAGTGAAAGAAACAAAACACAGAAAGAGAGAGAGAATTGTTGTATATAAACAACAGGATAAAGTGAGTTGCCCTAATTAACTCAAAATATCAAACAACTCTATCTTCATCTCCATTTCCATCATTTTACACACTGCCATCTTCAATACCCATAGCGATCTCGTTAAGGAAGTAACAGTTCAAAAAATGGCAGGAATAGGACCAATGAGTCAGGATTGGGAACCTGTTGTCATCCGCAAGAAAGCCCCCAACGCTGCCGCTAAGAAGGACGAGAAGGCCGTCAACGCCGCTCGTCGTGCTGGTGCTGAAATCGAAACTGTCCGCAAAGGTTTCTCTCTTTTTTGTTTTCTAATTTTCTTTTATTAGATCAATCCAATTTTTTTACTTTTTTTTTCTTTATTGGTTATGATTTCCGCTAGATGATTGTTATTGCACTTTTTAGAATTTTAATTTTGACGGATTGTGAGATTCATCGGAAATGATTCTAGGGTTTTACTGCGATGCGTAAAATTAACGCTAGGGTTTAGTTTCATTTCATGTTTGGTTAGACTTTGTATTATATGGAACAATTTTACAATTCTGCTATTGTGCTGCTTTTATTGTAAGGTTTTTAATCGATCTCTGTCTCTAGTTATGCTCGCTTCCAATTTGAAACTAGACTTGATTATCTGTGGACTGTGGTAATCAGTTGCATCTCCACTACGAAGGATAATTGGATATATTTGCGTTGTTAGATGTAACTAATACTTCCAATGATTGTGCTAATTTTTGTCGGGTTTTGATTACAGCTGTGGCTGGAACGAACAAGGCTGCATCCAGCAGCACCACTCTGAATACTCGGAAGCTGGATGAGGAAACTGAGAATCTTGCTCGTAAGTTAAACCATTCTATTTATGTTATCTTTCGTTAAGCCTGTGAGACTGAAACTCGAGCTTTGGTTGGGTATTGGAACAATGGATTGGGAATATGTAGCCAGAGCTATACCTCACATTTATTTTTTAATAAAGTACTCTATAATAGGCCACATTTAGTCGAGCTTATTAACATATAACTGAGTTGAAATATCATAACTATCCCTTGTCGTGTATCTCTCTGCATCTCAACCATACTACAAATAGTAGCTAACTAGAGTTTTTAGTTAGTCTAGGGAGAGGGAGTCAAATTTAGCCGTCATGATTCGTATAGGACAAAGAAAAATGGTTATGGCTTTTGTTTTTGTAGGGTGTTGTAACCACTAATCTTGCTAGGTTACCTGTATCTTAGTATAAGGATATAACTGCTAGTTAAGTGTTCTTCTGTGGTGTCCTTGCCGCATGATAGCAGATTGAAATCGGACTTTTGAGTCCTAGCCTTTGAGACTAGGTTTTGGTCCAGAGCATGAATCTCTATTGCAATGTGATGAGGTATCCTATTGAACTTATTACAATAAGGTCAGTAAATGGAACTTGTGTATAGGGAAAGCAATTTGAAGGTTAAGCATTGTATATACTTGACACTGTAGACTTGTACTGATGTGATGCACTACCTGCTGAGTGCTGACTGTCTCACAGAAAAATCCAATGGCTTTTGAACCTAGTATATCCAAATTCTTTTGACAGTCTTAGAGCCAAACCTCCTGTCAATAGTTTTTGAAGCCAAGCATTTGCAATTACCTTGAAAGGCTCCTGTCAGTGTGCATCTCAGTTTCATTGGGGTGATTTAAACTTGTTTCTGGAATTTCTGAAAGGAATTTTGTGTAAATACAGACGTCATTGCTGAATTCTCACAAATATAAATGTTTAAAATCTTATTTTGTTTCTGATACTGTTTCATGGCCCAGTTTTGCAAAGTTTACCTAAACTTAATCTGACTTTTCACTGAAATTTTTTGCATCAGATGATCGAGTTCCAACTGAACTGAAGAAGGCCATCATGCAAGCTCGAATGGATAAGAAACTCACCCAATCTCAACTTGCTCAGGTTTGTCGTCCTTATTATCCTTCTGTTCTTTGCGTTAATGTAGTTTAGAATTCTAGTATCCTAGAGAGCATTTGAATCTGGTTTTGAAATGCTGTTTAATTCCCATCTCACTAGACTGTTAATGCCTGAAACTTAAAAGGAGTTGTGCTTTTTGTAGATTATCAATGAGAAGCCACAGATTATACAAGAATATGAAGCAGGAAAGGCCATTCCGAACCAGCAGATCATAGGCAAACTTGAGCGAGCTCTTGGGGTGAAACTGCGCGGAAAGAAGTAGACAAATTAAAGAACCCAAAACTCTTCGTCTAATGTGTCATTCTGTTTGAAACTGGTGTAAATGACTTTCCTGACTGTTGCTTTTGTATAAATGTGTGGCTTGGACGGAATCTATGGATATTGAATAATACTAAGGATGCTTCACCTTTTGATCCCTGCCACGATATGTATGGTTGAATGCTGTCTATGAACTATCGTGACTTGTGCTTCATAAATCCCCATCATAGCTGGTTATTGGTCCTAATTTGTTTTTTTGGACGAGTATGATGAGTTTAGTAAAACAGCTGAAGCATGCTAACAATTTTGCATGCTACTCGAAGAAGGATATTTTGATTTTAGACGAGGGTATTAAATTTTGCCCACAAATATTGGTACTGCTTTGTTATTAGGAGTCTATGTTTTGAAATTCTATCCTTGATTTTCTCAAGGGAAAAATTGATCTATGACTAGATTTGGCGAATTGGATGCTTGTATTGGATTTGACTCAAACTATAAGCATTCACAAGTGAAGCTGCTGAACGGAAGAGGATAAATTGATTAGCATGGCAATGTATGCTTGTCTGAACTCAAACATGGATTAAACAATGTTCTCCTCGGCTGCTGTATGAAAGACTAATACTAACATCAAAGCAACCTTCTCCGAGAAGACCAATAATTTTCTTGACTCAGTATTTGTGGTGAAGGCAGTTCATATTCTTGCGGTGGATTTCTGTATGATGTCTGCTTTTAACATGTCACACCAAGACCTGTCCTCTCTCGAAATAGAGCTTATTGTCTACGTTTTCCTTGAGACGTGGATGCAGAAACCTACAGTATATGTGCACATTTCATCTTTGGAAACATCAACTACAAAGACTCCAAATAGCAATTAACATGGTAAAGTGGTAATGTCCCAAAATGGGAAGAGCAAAATCAGAGACGTTAAAGGAAAGGGGTCATGACTTGACAGTAATTTCAGGACTTGCGTACCTTCACTTGGCCTAACCTTAACTTGGCCTAAGATGTCGGTAAATTTGGAATACATCTACTAGCACACACATCACTATGAAGTACTCCCTCCGTCCCATAAATTTCTTCCCATTTCATTATTTTATACCTCACATATATTCAAGAATGTTGAAAAATTTTGTGGGACGGAGGGAGTATTTGATACCATTTACTATTAGCTCTGTTTCTTTTTAATTGTTATATTTCTCTTTTTAGTCTGTTTTTTTACACTGTTACTTATTCTATCTTTCCAAATTAAGGAATTGTTCCCGTAAGTGTTACACTCTTTTTATTTAAAGATAACTTCTACATCACCAATGTGTTATACCATATTTTCACCAACGTGTTATCCCCACATTTTTTTGGACAATAGCTCACTAAATCAAACAACATTAAACTAAATCCAAACTAAGCTGTTTCCGAAGGTGACAACTTTAACCCTGTATTTCCTCTCAATGTTACGAGCCATCTACACTTGTGACTTGGTGCCTTTATTCAACATACACCAGTTGAACCTCTTGGCTACCTAATACTTGGTTGTGTCATAGTAATATTATGTAGGATATCAATCAATTTAGTATAATCTGTAACAATTGTAACCGAGGTTAAACTTTGTTGTCAAGCCCAAATAAAGACTGAGTAAACAAGCCATTTATGAATTTTGAAAAATTGACCCTCAACCAAACCTATTCCTTGCCAGGGCCACGCCAGGTCAGGCCTGCTTTTTCCAGTTAAGCACCGAGCCGGTTTACATCGGGCTAGTTTAAGGCTGGGTTAGGCCAGCCCACACAATGGCCATCTCTGGTTGTAGTGAAGTTGTGTTGGTGATACTAATAAGGCAGATAGGTTGATTTCAAAGGATCTTATTCGATCCTACCGATTTGATCCTACTTGTCTTATTGACCCAAGTATGTTCCCGATCCTGATAATAATGATGATGAGCAATTATGTCATTCTATTTAAAATGTTTCAAATAAGAAAATTCATTAGTTATCATTTTTACGTTGTTTCCATCAGGTTTCGGACCTAGACAATGTAACACTAAAAATAAAAGAAGTTAATGACATCCATAAACAAACTAATTCAATTTCGTTAGGAAAAGTTGCACAACATTCTTATAACCTATGACTTCTCAGTGCACCTTAATAAAGGTATATCTGGATGTACCTTATACGGTAAAACAGTACTCCCCCACATTACGTTACAAAATAACCAAAAATCCTCAATTTCAAAGCTAAGAAGAGGTGTTTTAGATTGAAGAGGATTAGAGGAGGATAAAGCATTTTTTGAAACCTGCTAAGACTAATTGCTTTGACATCCATACCTCTAAGCTCTAGCCTAAGCATCGCCGATTTTATTATTTCCCAAACTTCCTATACCATCCTTCATCTTTCGACGCAGCATGGTGATATATGGTTTCCCATCTATGTTCAACCCAATGCAATAACTCATCATACTCACTCCATCTTGATATTGTACGTCATACTGTTGTCCAGCAAGTAATCTTTGTCGTAGTGAACTAATATGTGGTTTCAGAATGTACATCCAGGGCAAGGGCAAACCATACTAGTCAAGAGGATGAAGCTAACCAAAAGCAGTTGATCCAGCAGTATAATCTTTGCCGCTTTACTCATAGCCATGCCTTTAAACTCCATCACTCTCAATGTCAACAGTTGGAGTAGATACAATAAATCTCTACGTCAGTGTTGGTAATCGGAATCACTAGAAACATATACCACTTGTAATGCACGGAGATGAACTGGTTAAATGCTATCACTGTGTATAAGCCCCATCAGGCATCAAGTATGTGTAGCGCAGTGGAGAACTCATTTTTGCTTATTTACAACACTCATTACACGCAATTCTAAATTTGCATATCATGAAGCTATACTAGACCATCACTTGAGCGCAAATCAACGGCAAGAAATGGAATTGCAATTTACTCGGTTTGAATCAGTAACATTTTCCTCGAGATAAGTAGCAGACCAAGAAACAGTATTAGCACTTTCCTCAGACCTAGATAGGGACCGGACAACCAACGATTGAAGAAAGGGATATATGCAAGTGTCGGAGAATATAAATCGAACGGATGGGTGAAATGACATCAAAATTCGGAGAGCTTTCTCTGCTTATGTGCTAGAAGCCATTAAACACAATTATCAAAATCACCCTGCCTCCAACCAGCTAGGGACAGAGACTAGTCAAAATTTTCTAGAGAAGGTGAGCAAACACCAGAGAAGCTGATTTCAATTGAAGTGTTGAAGAACATCAAAATATGGAACGCTTTCTCGACGCGCAATAGCCAATTTCCAAAATCACCCTGCTTGGATGCTAATTAATCTAGTATAATAACTATCATTAAAATGTACATGCAACAGAAGTTAATTAAATTTGACAGCTAACGCTAAATAGATTAGTGTTTTTGGGTGACATAGTGCCTTTTTATTAATATAAGATAGTTAAGCTCAATAAAATCTGAAAACAACAATAAGAATTGCAATGTAACAGAGATAGCCGGTGACTTGCAAAAGCACATGCTTATATTCTACACTTTTAAAGCACTTACATGGAAGTATAGATACAAGTTACAATAGCAGCATGTACAGAATCCTTCGCCTAACCAAGCAAAAGTAACTAAAAATTACAGATTTGGGAACAAGAAAGGAGGAAGGAGGTGCAACAGTGGAGAATGGAAATCTTACATGTCTTTTTACCTTGTTTTCTTTATCTATTTTCCTTCCCTTTGGTCGATATATGATGAAAAACAACCTTACATTTAAACATATATAGACACCCATTTCATGGATACAAGCACGAATCGAGGACAATTTACTCACATGCTAGTTTCGTACCAAAGCTTGTTAGGCATATTGCAAACGCTTGGAATGCCGACAGTGGCTGACGGTAATCCATCGTAAAAGTGTCATCTCCTACCTTTCCAAACTGAAGAAGAACTATCTCTTCATCACCTTTTCCACCAGGTTGGCTTTGATCCACTGTTGCTATAAGTTGAAAATTCTTCACTGAAGCTACCGTTACACGACCATGAAAATTTAAACACCAACATTGCAAGTGCTCATGCCACCTTGGTGCTTTGTTCCTCAGAACAGTATAACTAGAACCCAGTTCTGCTAACTTAATCTTGGCATCCTCCTCTGTCTGATCCAAGGTGTTCTCAACTGGTCCAGGACATTTAAGAGAACAAATCATTCTTCTAGGACCTCTTGATTTCAAGAGGTTGAATTTGTAGGACACTTGCCCAACTTCAAAATTCCCAGCAGGAACTTGGGGGCTTATCTGTTTGCTTGCAAATCGGCGAGTGGATCTGCTACTGGATGGTTTTGCTCCATCATGGGGTGGCTGACTGTCATATATTGTGAAGTTCGTGCCAAGAAAGTCAGAGCTGCAAATGGAAGTTATTATGAGGACGTGCCATTAAGAAGTGACAGCATCAGCTGGCGGTATTCTACAATTTACTTAAGCATTTAACTTCTCGACAATCGATGGGCAAAATCGCCACCAAAGCAAAGAATGCAAGTGCTAGATTCTAAAAGTAGATCTATGATGACATGTCAATGAAAACTATCTTAGTTAGATCTCAGACAAAGGAACCTCAGGATCAATAGCAAATTAGAAATGTCCTTGAGACCCAAGTACTAACTGTGACGTTAATAACATTGCAATGACTGATTAAACTAACATTTTATCATATTCTGCAGGTGCCCAAGGAGTTAAAACATACTAATATATACATGCCCTCATTGCTAAAAAAAGAAACGCAGTGTTTCCATTATTGAAGTCCTCAAGTGATAGGCCACAAATTATATTAAGTTCAACTTTAACTAGCCTATGTTACCCTTCCTTCAAATAAATCCTCTATCTTTTGATAAAGAAAAATGGAGATATAAAACTTACAGAAGAATAGTTATGTTGTTACAACTCAATTCTTTAGAATAACCCGCAAACAAATGTGGCCTTTTATCTAGGGATGGCGGCAATACTTGTCTTTGAACTCCCTTTTTCACACAGATGCTTGATGTGCTGGTTTCAAAATCTCCAAAACCAACCTTTTAGAGAAGGTAAGATGGGGATACCCTACCCATCAAGGGATACCCTACCAATTCTTTAGAAATGACCCGCAAACAAATGTGGCCTTTAATCTAGGGAATGTCGGCAATACTTGTCTTTAAACTTCCTTTTTCACACAGATGCTTGATGTGCTGGTTTCAAAATCTCCAAAACCAACCTTTTCGAAAGAAGACAAGATGGGGATACCCTACTCATCAAGCTTTTTTTTTAACAGGAGCCCTAAACATCAAAGGACAGAAAGAATTCAGGAGAAATAAAAGGCTGAAACCTTCTATCGTGTACATATGGTCAGCTATTCACCTTTTCTTCATAGAAACAGTTGGCTATTGCCTTAGCCACATATGTCAGCCCCGTCAAAAGGAAAGGAAAAAAAACTACATGTATCAGAACAAAAATTACTCTTAGCGCAACCAAAGTGTCTACATATAATATACTGGCCTCAACTTTCATCTATTATAGTACTAATATTTGCATAAGATGCAGAGTTAGTTTTCCTCTGTTCCTCATAAGTTACAATTGACTAACACGGTTAAATCCTACAATATCTCCATGAAAAAGTCCTCAAGCATTCATTCGTATCAAGCTGAAAGAGCGCAAGATAACTTTATATGATTTTATGGAAAACTGAAGTAGAAGTAAAATTAACAGGGCAAACCAATTTAAGAAAGTGAAACAATTGGCACTGGCTGTAGAACATGTCCATCCAGCTACTAATACCAATTGAGACTCTCTCTACCTAGATCTGGAATTTGCACTTTGCTTGGAAGAAGTCAGTTAGCTAAAATTATCCAAACAAAAAGCAAAGTCTTCTGATTTCAAGGCAAATTTCTTGGAGAAACATCATAAAGTAGATAACAACCATACCTTAACTTCCCAACATATGCTTGACTTCCTTGTGATAAATCATCGACATCAAGTGATATGATATACTCGATGTGGGCACCACGCCTATATCTCTTCGCAGCTAAGAGGAATTTCCCTTTTTCTGAAAATGCTGCAATTATCAAATACTATCAGCTACAGCCAATTGCTGATGTTACGGAAATTGACAAGCACCTAACTAAGAATATACCAAATACACATTAAAAGAATAAGCCAAAGTCAACATAGGGTTCCAACAGACCTCATACCTAGGCAGTCAAAAAAATTAAAAGTGAGTGTGATTACAACTCCAATGCGCACTCTCTGGAATCTTGATGAGTGAGCCCACTCACACCATACATAAAATAATGACCTAGAATAAGGATAGCGTGCTTTCCATGCTGTTTTCTATAAACATAATGTATTCAAGCATTCAAACTTTGGAAAACTAAGCCATTTAGAGGTGATAATGAAGGGGAGTGAAGTAGTGGTGGAGAGGATAAGGTGGTGTTGGTAGGAAGAAAATGGAAGAAATAGGGGACCTATTACCATTATGGATGGGGGTAATAATTACCCACCGCCACCCCTAGATAACTATTACCCTCATTTGGAGGATAGCTTGTCCATCACAAAACTACTCCATTATCCCCTTGCCACCACCTTAATTCACCTTGATTTTCCTGAAGAGTTTTATTAATCCTTGATAAATTATCCTCAATCAAAGCAATGCCCTAATCCCAAATCCAAGGACTTCAGTATAAGCTGACCACTAAACATGTGCGAACAAGTAAAGTTACAACCTCAACAATTTATTAACACCATTTGACAAAGACATCGAACTGCTGTAGTTTCGTTGCACTAAAAAAGTAAAATACAAGAAAGTTCTTAGTTCTAAGAAAACCATGATGGAATATGAAGTAACCCAAACTACAAAAATTCAAATTGGAAAGGGACCAGAAGACATAGTTGAGAAAATTATAATTCTAAAATGACATCATAAATGGTGATGCCAGCCCCACTCACCCAACCACCAGCCTATCACCACAAACACCCGTCTCCTCCCCCGACCACCCTTACCACAGCCCATTTCCTATTATCTCCATCCCTCCTCGGAAACCTTGACTATCAACCCCTCCTCTGGATTAACTTAAACAGCACCACAAGGTACACAGTTATTTGAAAACTTTGAAGTGCCAAACCTGACCACTATTAGTATTGCTCCATGAATCTCTGTCGACGTCAACAGAATATAATTTCCAGCCAAGTCTATCGGTAACAAAGAGGCCAAAATTAAAAAGGATAAAACTAAAAATTCAAAGAGAAGCACTAGCAATTTAGTGAAAAGGATACTAACCAAGCTTAACAAATCACTTCACTTGTGGCATTTGGTAAAGAAAAAAAGGTTTACAATGTTAAAATTTGGTAGTCACATGGGGTCTATGGTGCATAAAAAACTGACTTCAGGAGCATATAGGTTGCCAATGTGTTGAAAATTCTCTTGCTTGTCACTGTCAACAACTTGCTTAGTGAATTGGGTTTTTTCGGGTACAAAGAAAGGTGACGATGCATAGGCGATGGTGCAGAGCGAAAAAGGGAACAATGGTGGAGGATGATCTACGTTTTCCAGTATACAAGTAAAAGACTCAAGGGCAATTTATAATACTTCCTCCGTATTTTTAAAATGTGACACTTCTATTTTAGAAAGTTTCAAATTAAATGTTACACTTTCTGTTTTGGTCAATAAACTCTCTTTATCTCTCCTCTCACATGGGTCCCTTAATTTTTTTCTCTCCATCTCTTCCCTTACCAGAAATTGCCTAGGAGTCCGTGAATCTAAAAATGTTACAATTAAATAAAACGCAAGAAGTAGTTTTTTGTAATTAGAGGCAGTTTTGGACATAAAGCCCCATGTAGGGGAAGTTTTTGGTTACTAGGTGTCTATTTTCTTTACCTGATGGTGACACAGAGAGATAGAGGTAGAACGTAGAGTTCTTCTTGTCCCGTTTTATAAGACACTGAAGTGGGATGTCACGTGGTCCTGGCTGCATCCATGATACACAAATTAAAAGTATCAGTAGCAAATAAAATAGACTCGTAAAACAGAATGGATATACATACGAAGGACAAGCAAGATAATAGAGATTAGCTCCTACCAAAGAATCCATCTAAAGTAGAGCGTAAATCATGAAAATGACAGTATCATAGAAAAGGCCCTTTTTAAATAGAGCATCAGAGCACAAAAAGATTAAAAGAGCAGCAAAAAACTTAGGGCCTGTTTGGTTCACTGAACTGGAATGGAATGGTATGGATGTCCATACCAGGGTGGTATGGATCCAAAACCCCATACCAGTTTCAAACTGTTTGGTTCAAACCTGTAATGGATTCAATATCCATTTCTACTGTTTGGTTCACTTTTGGAATGGATTATGCGTCTAATTTTTATTTTAACAATAATTATATATACATATATAATATAATACATTATATTATATTATATTATATTATATTATATTATATTATTATATATATATATATAGAATAACTATTATATGAATTCACTAATGGAAAATTAACGAAGTATATAAAATTAATGAAAATTATCTAGGCCAAAATTGGTGAAGCAACGGCAATGAGATAATATATAGCAAAATTAATACTATATTGCAATGGCCAAAGTTGGTAAAGTTACTGTAATTGAACAATAGATATCACGCCATGTTTCAATTCTTTAATTCATTACTGCCATTCTCAATTTGAACTGTAGAATAACAACAACAACAGAAGGCATAAACAACAAGAAGTCTCTACGAAATTGAACAACGGCAACAGCAATTGAAATTGAACAGCAGCACCGAAAAGAGAACAAATCTTCTACAAATAGTCGCCGGTCGCCGGTCAGTAGTGGTCGGAAAAGGGTGGCCGACGACGGGTGGCTTCTCTTGTCTAGGTTTAGCCTCTCTCTCCCTTCCACACAAATTAGGGTTTGAAACTTGAGTGGAATGGAGTTAGAATCTTAGGGGGGGAGGGGAGATTGGGATTCTAGGGGTATGGAATGGAGATAGAATACCTTGGGTATGAGGTTCTACCCTAAAAATGCCCAACCAAACAATGGAATGGATGTCATTCCATTCCATTCCATTAAAAATATCCCAACCAAACACCCCCTAATTTCTTCCCAATAAGTTGTAGGCTACTATATAAGTTGGTCGCCACATTTGTGCTCCACTTCCACTTTTTTTTATCAAGCACCAAGCTGGTTGACACGTTCCTATTTCATATGGAAGGATATGGTGCTCAGCCAAATGTCATAACGATAAGGTATGTTTACAGGCATCACATGTTTGCAAATCCAAAGACACAAAACCAATTTATCTTGGTTCTCACAGTTCCGAAACACAATTTATACTTGATCCCTATATGGCTATATGTAGTACATAGCTACATAATGACGAGGAACCTTAAAGAGTATAACCCTTGATCAGTATTAGCAGACACTTCCTCTATCCCTAATGTTTGCGCCATTTGCATATTCATAGTCTCCAAGATGCACGTTCGATCATTGATATCTTAAATTACGTATTAATCCCTCCGACTCATATTAATTGCGATTGAGGCAAGCGGTCGGTTTAGGGTATTTGTAGCCAAATGGTGGGCGAAATGCAAATTCAAAAAGAGAATTAGGCAACGAATTAGGTAACACGTGGTAAGAACAACTTGGGAACTACAACCTTGTTCGTTGACTTAACTAAAATTAATTCAGTCCAAAAGAAGAGGCCTACATGTCCAAAAAAAAAAGAGCGTGTAAAAATGAATTTGAGACATCCATTTAACAATTAATTTGGGGCAGAGGGACAAATTAACAAATAATCTAAAATTTGGTGTAGATACATGTTACAAGAAACCTAACAAGATCCCAAAACATTATTTTTATATATCATTGCAGATTTACGGTCAAAATCATAGAAGTTTGACCCTAAAAAAACAAAAGGGGCAATCGATTAGGGACGGGAGAGTAGCTATTATCTTATAGATGATCCCATTACCTCCAATCTTACCTAACCTCTTCCAAAATTGCCTCATCCACGAAACATCAACTAAGAGTTATTTTACTATACACCACTTCCACCTTCAATAGAGTTTTGAATTGATGAATAATCTGAAAACTACTTAAGAAGTGTTACCAAACAAAACCTAATCCTTGTCAACCCTTTCTTTGCCATACAGGGTCCCATAAATATATTTTTCAACTCTAAGAAAACAAAACCTATCAATCAAAAGTTACTATACCTTAGCGCCTTCCAGCATATTGATCTCTAAGATTTTCGCCGAACAATCTCCACTAAACTAAGGAAGAGCACTTCAGTGACGGTCACAACTGAGCCTGAAGGCATCAAAATCTAACCCTAAAAATCTGATGAATGAATTCCATTCAGAATTTCGTACAGCATCCCTCATTTCGAGTCCGGAAGTCTCACAATAACCTTGGTCATCTATTACAAGCCTTTCACCTCTAGCTGAAGCAATCATTCACTCCATACCATGCACTAACAGAATAACTTTACACACAACGTCAAAATCCACTACTAAATCCAACTCAATTCTATTTTGTATACATCACTTCTAACTGCAAGAGTTTCTAAGTTTTTGGGTTTCATTTATTATACTCAAAATGAGGGATTTAGTGTCATTTTCCAATAGAATATGATATGAAAATCCTATAAGTAGATTTAATTAGCAATCCAAATATCAATAACACCATGGCATAAATTCCCAACTCTCATTACCTTCCCTAAATTCTTATATAGCGCCCGGGGGCGCGCATTAGCGGGCTTGATTGTAGTGTTACACCCAGGTACTAATTAGCTAAATGATTGCCTTTGTTATCAGCACTCTCAAATTTGTCAACTTCCCACTTATAAACAAAAACCAAAAACGAAATTAAACGGCATAATCTGCAATTACCTCAATGAATTGTCAACAAACTTCAAATATATAGTATATAAAATCAAATTCAGAAAAATGGAATAAAAGAGCACGAAATAGGTTTCCAAATTGATACATTATAACGACCCTAATTCCAAAATTAAATGAAACCCCAAAAGAAGAAAGAAAAAAATAAAACCTGTTTGAGACAAGAAGGGAAAGTGATTTTGGCAGTAGAATTGGGAGATTTGACAATCTGACGAGTAATATCCCTCCATCGTTTACAAACACAAGCACAAACGACGACGTTACGACGAAGAGGCCATTTATCATGAGTAGATTCAAGTCGTGATATGATATCAATAAGGAGCTCAGGCAATAAAGAAGACCATCTACCTGCATCAACAACAACATCTGACAAGAAATCTGATGAAGACGAAGAAGAAGAAGAAGATGAAGAATTATTATTCCTTTGAGATTTAGAGGAGAGAGAAAAACAGCGTATTGAAGAAGAACGACGTGACAGGAATGATCTCGTTAGAGACATCACCGCTGATCGGCGATCATGGATTTTAAGAGAGAGAGAGAGAGAGAGAGAGAGAGAGAGAGAGAGTTGGAAAGAAAGAGGAAGGGATGGTGTTAGTGGTGGCCTGGTGGGTTGGGTGGTGATGATAGATGGGAGTTACATGCGCGTTTTGGGTAACCGTCGTCTTTGTTTGATGACTATCTTTCTTAAGAGAATGGATTCATTCATTTTTTTTTATTTTTTTTTATGGTTCTTTTTTACTAAAAAGTATGCCAAATTGACAAATGGACACGACTTTTATGGTGGTTGAGTGGTTCTTATTATTTTTATTTTAGGGGTTTTGGTAAATCTGTTCTTGGAATATGGGGACTTGGGACTTGGGACTTGGGACTTGGGAGAGGGATGTGCATGAATTTGTGTCTTGGAAAAGTATGAATCCAGGTTTGAAATTCTTGTAATTCACTCGTGTACTTTTGTTTACTTGGTCTTCATGCTTTTGTATACCCAAATTTCAAAGTACTCATTTTGTGTTAGAGGATGAACAATGAAATAAGAAGGAATCGGATATGTCACCACTTCAAGGCACGGAAACTACGTTTTCTTATTAGTTTATTTCGTCCCTCTAGGATCACCAGGTTACACGAAATAACTAATGAGATACAATGGAGTTGTAATTCACTTCTATGATCAATCAAAGTGAATTATAAAGGACTTTGTATTTTAGTTTGTGTTTTGAACACACTTAGAAAAGTTTGCAAGAAGTTTCTAAGTGCAAGCAAGTTGTAAGGAGTTGTGAGATATTCTGACTTTCCACTCTCAAACTTGTGAACTAGCTACCCTATTTATAGGCATTACCAAGGATATAAATCAGCCCAAATGAGCATTCAACCCCATTAAAACCAAATTAAAATTCTGGTTTAATTATAGGATTAATTTGTGTAACATATTGTATGAATACACACAATTAACTTGTGTAACATATGGTATGAATACACACAATTAACACCACTAATTAACCAAAATTAACTCATGTTTAATGGTCTTTAGAAGCTTTAGCATCAACTTTAATCACCCAAAGCATCCAAGAAAAACCAAGGCAAACACAAGTTCAAGCCCATTTATGCATAAATGTTCCAACAATCCTCCTCCCATTTATGACATAAATGTTGAAAAGCTTAAAACAACAACTTGCAAAAAATTCACAAAAAATAACATGCTCATGCATAAATAGAAATATCATAATGATTGAATTTCTACTTAGTATATGTATACTTTATGATAATTCCAATTGTTACGATAGACTAAACTTTGAATCAAACAATCACTACGAATTATCGAAGATACAATACACACAAGTACTAACAAAAAATTCCTTCAACCCTCGACACCTTAGTAGCCATGGTATCCATATCCATTCATGAGCGTTCCAAGTCAAGCCTAGACTTGTTGAAGCGGCCAAACCCCTAACTCATATAGGTAAATCTTTACGCACATGCTCCTGCAATTGAGCACTTTATCAAAGATTTATTAAGAAACTTAATTCACCCTCCTTTACATTGCAGTAACAAGCACTAACTTTGGGATGTATATTAAACAAGTGCTCCCAACCTTTAAGGAAAAGTATTATCCTCTTTGAATTTGAGATCTAACGTTGTATTAGACATAAAATTGAGTTTTCCTTAGTTAAAGGTTGATCAATAGGCTTAAGACCCATCCCTATGTTCATTTTGTTCACTAGTTCCCTTGACAACGATTTTGTAAACGTATCCGCCAAGTTCACACTAGACCGAACAAAATCAATGGTTATACAACCATTCCTTATCATCTCACGTACATAGCTATGTCTAACCCCAATGTGCCTTGACTTGCCATTGTAGACTTCACTATACGCTTTGGCTATTGTGGATGCACTATCACAAATGGATAGCTAGAGGAGACATTGGTTTGACCCATAAGTCAACCTCACTCAACACATCCCTTAGCCATTCCACTTCTTGACAACAAGAAGCTAATGCGATGAATTTCGATGCCATAGTTGAATCGGTAATACATGTTTGCTTCTTAGATGCCTATGAGACGGCACCTCCTCCAAGAAGAAACACCCATCCACTTGTGGAAGAATAATCTTCCTTATTGGGTATCCAACTAGCATCCGAGTACCCTTCTATGATTAAAGGTTCTCCCGTATAAGTTAAACCATAATCTTTGGTTTTGTTCAAATACCTTAGTACTCTTCTCAAAGCTTGCCAATGCATCATACTAGGTTTACTAGTATACCGGCTAAGCTTGCCAATAGAAAATGCTATATCCGGCCGAGTGCTAGTCATAGCATACTTCCAACCAAGCTTGCATACTCCAATTGAGCAATAGGAGTACCACTACTCGGAACCAAGTGAATACTAGGATCCATCGGAGTAGCAAAATGGGATGAGTTTGACTCATTATACCTCTTTACCACTTTCTCAATATAATGAGCTTGTGATAAAAAAAAATAGTCCCTTTACCTCTCATTATTCTGATACCAAGAATAACATTCGCTTGACCCAAATCTTTCATTGAGAAGCTTCTTGAGAGAAAAGCTTTAGTGTTTTTCACTTGTTCCAAATCAGTCCCAAAGATGAGCATATCATCTACATATAAGTAAATTATAACTCCTTTACCGTTATTATCAAATTTTCTATATACACATTTATCGGACTGATTTATTTTAAACCCATTATCCAAGACTACATCATCAAATTTTTAATGCCATTGCTTTGGTGCTTGCTTAAGTTCATACAAAGATCTAATTAACTTGCAAACCTTAGACTCTTGACCTTTGACCACAAATCCTTCGGGTTGATTCATGTATACTTCCTCCTCCAATTCACCATTAAGGAATGTCGTTTTAACATCCATTTGGTGAATTACAAGACCATGAATCGCCGATAAAGCTATCAATAGTCTAATGGTAGCAGTTCTAGCTACCGGAGCATAAGTATCAAAGTAATCAATACCATATTTTTGCCTAAAACCTTGGACCGCTAACAGGGCCTTGTGTTTTAATATGGTTCCATCGATTTTTCGTTTTCTTAAGAAAATCCATTTACAACCTAAGGGTTTGCAACCGGGAGGTAAATTAGCTAAAACCCATGTATTCTTCCCCATTATTGAATCCATTTCATCATTCACGGCCTTTTTCCAAAAGGCGGAATCATGAGACTTTATGGCCTCATCAAAGGTCCTAGGATCCTCCTCCATATTGTAATAATATGAGAATTGAGTCACAATTGACTCCCTTGACCCTTTAACTAAATAAAGTTGAAAATCTGGTCCAAAAGATTTCTCTTTTCTAATTCTTTAACTTTTCCTGCACTCCGGTGTTGTGGTTTCATGATCATCATTGATGTCACCCACAACCTTGAAACTAGTACTAGGTATCATGTTCTTTGGTCTAGGAATCGAAGAGAAACGAGTCTCATAAAAAATTGCATCCCTTGACTCTATCACAGTGTGAATAGAGACAAAATCATTATGTTCAATGACATAAACCTATAGGCTTTGGTATTTGCGCATAGCCTATAAAAATGCAATCAATACCTCTTTGACCTAAAGTTTTACGTTTAGGTTCCGTCAATTTGACAATAGCCCTACATCCCCATACCTTAAGGTAATTTAGATTAGGCTTTTTCTTTACCAAAGTTCATATGGGGTAGTCTAGTTCCTTTTATTAGGAACCCTATTTAAAATATAGCATGCCGTTGAAATAGCATCACCCCAAAAACCATCATTTAGACCCAAATTAGAAAGCATGGTATTAACCATTTCTTTTAAAGTTCTATTTTTTCTTTCCGCCACACCATTACTTTGAGGTGAGTATGGTGTGGTAGTTTCATGGATTATCCCAATGGAATTAAAATAACTAGGATTATGGTATTCACCACCCCTATCCATCCGAAGTCTTTTAACTTATCACTTAGTTGAAATTCCACTTCGGTCTTATAGATCTTAATCTTTTCAAGTGCTTCATCTTTTGAGAATAATAAATAAATGTAACAATACCTTGAAAAATCATCAAAAAAAGTTACAACATATTTTTTATTTCCCAAAGATGGTGAACTATGAAAGTCACACAAGTCACTATGCACCAATTCTAGCAATATCGATTGTCTTGTCACACTAGGAAAAAGATTCTTTGTAATTTTGTTTAACATACATGTCTTGCACTTCTCTAAATTCAAATCAAAGGAAGGTATTAAACCTAACTTAGACATGTCATATAATCTACGATAGTTCACATGACATAACCGATTGTGTCATAGAGAAGAAACATCAAGCATGTAAATAGAACTAGAAATTTTATTATCAATGCTAAATTTAAACATTCCATTACAAAAGTAACCTTGACCAACATAAATACCACTCTTAGACACTATAAATTTATCGGATTCAAAAACAACCTTAAAACCAAACTTATTCAAAAGACCTCCCGACACAAGGTTTTTCCTAACTTCCGGAACATAAACAACATCCCGGAGAGTAAGAGTCTTTCCCGAGGTTAACAAAAATTCTACTTGGCCAATTTCCTTAGCCTTTACCGTAGAATCATTCCCCATATACAAAATGGACCATCATCCAATTCCTTCAAAGACTTGAAATGGTGCCTATTATTGCACACATGTCGAGAAGCTCCAGAATCAATCAACCAAGAATCATCAACCTGCATAACATTAATTTCAGAAATCATAGCAACAAAATTCATTTATTCAATTATGTTTTCATGTGCAACCATACCTTGGTTTTGACCAACACTAGGTTGATCTTTCTTTGTCGTCTTCTTTTTCTTCCAAGACGGACAATCCCTCTTCAAATGAGAACCATTCCATACCCAACAAGTAAGAGTTTTCCTCTTCTTGTTTGCAACATTGGTTTTAGATTGAGCATTGGATTTCTTGGTCCCATTAGACCCACCAACCTCTACCATATTAACGATAGACTTAGGAGCACTAGAAATTGTGTACTTAACCCCATGTTGAGCTTGGATCCCTTCTTCAATACGAAGATGAGTTCCTAATTGCTCCATGGTAAGATCCTCCTTCTTATGTTTCAAAGTATGTATAATGTCTTTCCAAGAAGTTGGTAATTTATCAATAATGGAAGCAACGACAATTGCTTCATCCATTACTATACCATGTGACCTTATTTGATTTAAAATGTGATGAACTTCGTGAAATTGCTCCATTATAGGCCTTTCATTAGTCATTTTAAACATATTAAAATTACTAACAAAAAAACTTCTTACTTGAAGCATCTTTCGAGATGTACTTGGCCTCTAGAGAATCCCAAAGCTCCTTTGCACTCTCCACATTTTGGTAAAGATCAAACAAGGCATCCGAAAGTGCATTAAGAATATGACTATGACAAATGTAGTCATCATTCTTCCACTTTGTTCGCCTCCTCGTAGTCTCCAAAGGTTCCTCAACTCCTTCTTCCGGGTAAGCCGGAATTGGTGTTGTAAGCACATACACCACATTGAGAGTCGTTAAGAGGAAATTAATCTTCTTTTGCCAACGACGAAAACCCACACCTTCAAACTTATCCAATTTTTGGAAGTTCAAAGTCAAGTCCTTGAGCGATGAAGCCATATCCGAAAGAAAATAAACTAATAGATTGTTAGAGGATAAACAAAGAAACAAGAAGGAACCGGATATGTCACCACTCCAAGGCACGGAAACTACGCTTTCCTATTAGTTTATTTCGCCCCTCTAGGATCACTGGGTTACACGAAATAACTAATGAGATACAATGGAGTTTTAATTCATTTCTATGATCAATCAAAGTGAATTCAAAAGGACTTTGTATTTTAGTTTGTGTTTTGAACACACTTAGAAAAGTTTGCAAGAAGTTTCTAAGTGCAAGCAAGTTGTAAGGAGTTGTGAGATATTCTGATTTTTCACTCTCAAACTTGTGAACTAGCTACCCTATTTATATGCATTACCAAGGATAGAAATCAGACCAAATGAACATTCAACCCCATTAAAACCAAATTAAAATTCTGGTTTAATTATAGTGTGTAACATATGGTATGAATACACACAACTAACACCACTAATTAACCAAAATTAACTCATGTTTAATGGCCTTTAGAAGTTTTAGCATAAACTTTAATCACCCAAAGCATCCAAGAAAGTATCCAAGAAAAACCAAGTCAAACACAAGTTCAAGCCCATTTATGCATAAATGTCCCAACAATTTGTTTCATTTAGCTTATTAAATGGACGGTTTACTAGTGGAGTTGTAACTAAGTCGAGATGAATTTTAATGTTGCTTTTTATATGTACAAGAACAAAAAATAGTGAAAGTATTGGGTCAGACCGTCTGACCCAATATGTTTCGTTGGCCGAAGCCGCGAGAACGGCGCGGCTGCTGGCGGCGGCTCCATCTCATCTTCACCATCGTCTGGAGCAGTGGATGGTATCTGAAAATTCTCTCAGTTACATTAGTGGCTGGTTTCATATCTCACGTTCTCTTCCATCAGTTGCGATTCATCAAAGAAATTCAATCAATCTCTTCAGCAATTTGGTTCAACTAGTCCTAACCCTACCTTGCGATTGACCCAAATTCTCGTCGGAATTGGGGCTGTCAAGCTGCATTATAATTATAATATGTATGTGTTAATTTCATTGGGCAAGTTTTGCGAACAGTGAGGAGAGAGAAAGGATAGTAGGTGAGAGAAGAACAAGATGAAGAAGCAGGTGAGAAGCCATCGAAGGTGAGAATGGTTTTCAATTGGGTTTTGTTTTGTATCAGTTGGAGTTTGTTTTGTTTCAGTTGGGTTTATATGTCTACATCAGTTGTATTTCAGTTGGAAGCATTTGTGTTTCAGTTGGAAGTACTTATGTTTCAGCTCGAAGCATTTGTGTTTCAGTTGGATTGAAACAAACTGAAAAAAAATTGAAACCAACTGAAAAAAAAATGAAACCAACTGAAAGTCTTCCGACCAAATGTTATGGTCAGACGCGTCTGATCCAATACCTTCTCCAAAAAGTATTACCCTCTGTCGAAAAAAAAATTACCTAACACCATATCGCATAGAGTCTAGAGTACCAAGGACCCTTGGGTCTAATGGTATGGCTTCCTAGTTCTTATCTCACACATGGGAAATCAAGGTTCAAATCTTGTTGGAAGCACAATAATTTATAAGGGGGAGGGGGTTATGGCTTTTATGGGCCTCTGCGTTGAGGCTCCATGCGAGGGCAGCCAAGAGGATTATTAATTCTTCTGACCTTAATATAATATCATACTTATAAATGAGATTATATAAGTATGAGATTATCTTTTATTTAAAAATAGAGTCTAGAGTGCCTTGTGGGAATTCCCATAAATCCGTGTTATAGGGCTCCCCATTGTGGAGGAGCAGTTAAATAAGCAATTTTTACTTTATCAGTTACAATAAAAGAGCAATACACTAGGCTAGACTTGTTTAGAGGGTCGGGCTCCCCAAAAAAGCCCTTGACCCAACCCTACTTAACATGGGCAAGGTCAATAAGGGCCTGTCTTTCTGAATGAAATAGATGGTCGCGTCGGACCAATTAAGAGTCAAAGAAACAAAATTCTTTAGAAACTTACGGTCTCAACTTGACCCTATTCTGGTCTATCACCCTCCTCTTTCTATCTCTTCCATTCAATCTCCAATTTTACACGCGAATCCTCTATTTCTCTCTCCTATTCTCTCACTCACTCTCCTATTTTCTTTCTTCTATCAATGTTTGCCACTCTTTGACATCTTCCAATTTCAGAAAATAAACTTTCAATTTTGCTTCTCTATATGCCAATTAAACATACCTTCATTCGATATGAACTCAATCCTAGATTTTTGACATTTCAGTTTTCTTTCTCTTCATGAAAGGTAAGTTAATTATAATCCATATACAAATAAATTATGTCCGAAATGAAGAATGGTTTGGAAGTAGGAGTTAAGTGCTTATTCCCCCGCTTGTGCTAGTGTTGTGGCGGAATTTGTTCTTCCCCATGTTGTCCAGTGTTACAAGTCAAAAGCAATTGCTCCATAAAACTCAAACCATCTTACAGTAACATTAACCTCCTTTAACGATCATCAGTTTGAGTTCATCGCATTTCAGTAGTGCATTTCTTGATCTCGTTAGAGACGGAAAGTGAGAGATTTTTGGAGATGTGAGTTTGTTGTAGTTTGGATCCCGATGCTTAATACAAGGGGCCAATTATGAGGTTGAGTCTAGAGTGTTAAATCCAACATAAAAGGGCCAGGGTCGGGTTTGGTCTATCTAATCCTAAACCTGACTCGACCTAGTATTAATTGTTGGCCGGTTGCTAAACCAACTTAACCCGACCCTATAATATTTTGACCTTACCCACCCTATTGAACAGGTATATACCAAATTAACCTACAAAAACGAAATGGTTTTCCCAATATTTAATAAGAAAGTGAAGTTAAATTCGCCATATCGCTTACCGGATGGAATTTCCTATATAGATTTGAGAGTGAAGAAATCAAGCCAACACTCCCTTTTGTGCCACTTGAAAAAGGGGAGTATGGTTTTTCTAACAAGAGGAGTATCCGTCGTCGTAAATAGTCTCCGTTGAGTTCTCGGACCCATACATAATTTTTACTTATTCAAATAACAATTAAAGTGGCGAGACAGACGAGCCTTCCTAAAGTGGAGTAACTTGGCCTAACTTTGAATCGCTTTTCTCGAGTTGTACGAGGATAAAACCACCTGTATGTCTTTAGAGGGCGCGTGAAACTCATCACTACCTCGTAAGGGCGTTGAGACCATACCATGTTAAATGAAAGCGTCGATTTCTCTATAGTACCAATTACACCGAACGAAGTTTGGACAAAAGGAAGCAACTAAACCTAATATTAGTAGTCCAGAATAAGCCGTTGTCATGCTTTGTTTATATGAGTCGTGCACACAAACTTTGATAAAAGAGAATAACATAGCCAAGCTTAATTGAGCGATATTAATATGTTTATAATCTCTTGCCTAGTAAAACAAGTTCTTCCTACTTTGGATCTTTTGCACATTGGGCAATTTTTATTTTTTGTTTGATTCTCCCATAACCTCCTATTTACTACAGTTTTTTTTTATAGAAATGCCTACATTAGAATCTTTTATTTTTGAACCATCCAATTTATCACGCAACTCTCTTTTTCTCACTTTCATAAAGTACATTAGAAATATTATAGTATACACAAATTTATCCTCTTCAATTTCCCCCTACTTATAAATAGAAGAAAAAAAAAAATAGAGGGAGTATTTTATCTTTGCTTTTTGTATTTCAGTTTAGAGTTGGTAGTTTAAAATAATCCAATTACTTATACTAAATTTTTAATAGAACCTTTTATATAATTAGAACAATGTGCATACAAGGGTCTGATGAGTAGTAATAAGCTATTATTGGATAGACATTTGTGCCAAATTTTAATAACTTTTATGTAACTACATTGACAAAAACATGAATTGATAGAATAAACCAATGAGTTTTAAATTCATAGGTTGATGACACATAAAGGGTACTAATGTAACCCCTATACTGCAGCTTCTTTAATTTAAGACTAAATTTCTCAAAATAATTAATTTCTTTTAGTCTTAATTAGTTTGATTAGAATGAATTATTATAAGATATATCCAATGACTTTTATGTTTAATCTTTTAAATGGAACCTTTATAACCCATGCATTTTTGCATGGGTAGAAATCTAGTAGTATCATAATAATTATCACGGTTGGACATACTTCTTGCTATCATATTAAAATTCTTCTGCGTTCAACTATTAATTGTCGTACCCCATATGGGTATCTAAAATTTCAATTATCCAAACCATCGAAGGCAAGGTAATTTCAAAATTGCATATAACCTTCAAAAGTTCTTAATGTTATTGTATTATAATGTGTTTCTGTATGTGAGTTCTGATTCATCAATGCGTGAATTAAACTCAAGCAAAAACGAATGGAAAATAGATTTATGTGTTACAATATTTTTTATGTTCTTAACTTTCGAAGACAATATAGCTTGATAAATTCAAGGAAAAATTCACAAGAAAGGGCTCAACTATTACCCATTTACTTTTATAAGTCCCAACTATTGATTATTCCCTATAGGACCCAACTTTACTACTTTTTGACTTGTATAGGTCCTTACAGGTTACTTTTTTGTGAATTTTTTCAAAAACAAAGTCACAAAATAATCAATAATTGGATGACAAAAACTAAATTGTAATTGGATGGCACAAAATAATCACAAAATATAAGTAAATATCCCTGTAAGGACCTATACAAGTCACAAAATAGTAAAGTTGGGTCCTACAGGGAATAATCAATAGTTGGGACTTATAAAAGTAAATGGGTGATAGTTGAGCCCTTTCTTGTCAATTTTTCCTAAATCCAAATATGGTGCTTAAAGATGAATTTATATGCCTTATGAAGCAACTAATGTCAAAATCATACTTTTGAAATTGCTTGTTTATTTTTTAAATCTTAATGTTATCGTATATTAATGCGTTTATGTCTGTTTCTAATTCTAAATCATCAACTGTGAATTAAACTCAAGCAAGGACGAGTAAAGTACATGTAACGCTTTTTGACATCCTTGACTTCCGAAAACAAAATGGCTTTATAAGTACGTACATGGTGCTTATAAATGAAGAGATATGTCTTATGAAGCAATTAATATTAAAATCACACTTTCAAAATTGCATATTTATTCTAGAAAATATTAATATTATTGTATATTAATGTGTATATTAAAGCGTTTGTGTATGTTAGTCTGATTCGTTAGTTCGTAAATCAAACTCAAGACATAAAAAAAGGTTTGGGTATATAAAACTTAATTATCACATTAAAAGAATGAATATAATACAAAAAATAAGTTAAATTTATATAAAAAATTCATAAGCATGTGAATATCAGGTATAACACAAGAATTACTCAAAAAGTAATGTATTTATTAACAAAATGTACATTGAATTCAAATGATCCATACATAATCAACCTAACTCTAGCAATAGTATCCAAATTTAATTTTTACATCACTCAACTTTAAATTTAGGAAATATTTCCCCTCCTCTAATATTAATTATTATATTTACCTTAATGTTAATTATAATATTTACCTTAATGTTAATTGTAATATTTACCTTAATGTGAAGTATATTTAATGGACACATTTCTTTTTTTTGACATGTGATCTCTTTTTCCTCTAAAGTTTTTATTCATCACCCTTATTTTCACATTTTCTACTTCACAAACTAACCTCCAATTTAATAAAATTACAACTTCAAAAATGTCTTAGATGATAATGATAATAATATTTGCTAAAAATATAGAAACAAAGTTGTGCATTGCATGAGCTTCAAAACTAGTATAGTTATTATTGATGATGAAAATCGTTGATGTTTAGGAAAATGGCATCCTACGAAGGAGGAGAGAAAAAAGGAATATTGGATGAAAGACTTAAATTCACCACGAAATCCCCGGGAAACTTTACAATGTAGATGTTGCTACCATTATACACATTCTCTTTCCTCCATCACAAAAAAATTGCATGCATAAACAACAGGAAAAGGAGAAAAATCAAAATATTTTAAAACTTTAATCCTCATTATTGATGTCGTAATCTCTCTCTTCATCCATTTTGCATTCATAATCCACAACTTTTGTTGGTTGGCGAATTTTATCAAACACTTAGGGTTATCTTCAACCTTCTTCCATTTTCTTGATTTTTAAATCAATTTACACCCATATCAGATTTTGATGCAAACCCATATGCTAATCTTTCTGTTGGAGTAATATGATCCAGTTTGTTTACGTTGTAAATACTATACCTTATATTCACTTGCTTCTAGATATATTCCGTTTATTTAACTTCATAGTTTTGCGAAGAATTATTTGATTTCAAAGTTTTTTCCAAACTCTTAAAACAATGTACGAATTCAAATTTTGCTTGAATCCCACTTCTTCTTTTGTGATGTTTTATGAAAGGAGGAAAGGGAGATATAATTGTTGTATATGATATGATGGGAGGCTTTCAAATTGGATATTAGAAATCTTCTAAAAGCATTGTACCCCCATTATAATACCCCTATAAGGTTTGATACTAGCTAGCCTACTGTATCTGAACAAAGAAATATTATTTCCATTGGGCTAAATGTGCTACATGATCCCGTCATCTTCTTGTCGAGGTAGGACAATCTAGAAAATGGTGGAGAGGTGGAATCCATATGAAATCCAATTGTCTTGCTTCATGGTATTAGCTGTTCTTTCAGAAATTCGAGAGTGTGAATCCCTTAATCCGGAAGGTAACATATATTGTTCATAAGGTAATTGTTCCATTGTTTAAATGGGCATACTTATTTATTGTAAATCCTCTCCTTTGTAGGATTAGCATTACTTGATTTTCGAGAAAGGATAGAGAATGATCCTTATGGGGCTTTTGCAAACTGGAATCCAAATCATTCTGAACCATGTTTGTGGTTAGGTGTCCAGTGTTTTGATGGAAAAGTGAAAATGTTGTAAGTTTTAATGTGCTTTTATTTTCAAGTTTCCCCTTTTGCAATCAACATAGCTTCGTTTTGTGCAATAGTATGCTTCATTCTCGAGACCTTTTTTTCCAATTTATATTACATTTATTTAGAATTGACTTGGGTGTTCGTTTTACTTGATAAGGAATCTCAATGGCTTTTCATTGCAAGGAACGCTAACACCAGCACTCAAAAAATTAAGATATATGAGATCATTGTAAGCTTGACACTTTTATCCCATTTTTGACATTTGCATACACTTACATAACTGGTTAAGCTCCATATATTTTGCCAATTTTATTGTTTGTCAATTATTACCCATCTATACCAAAGGATATGAAACTGTACCATATTTTGCTTTGGTTCCTGGATTAGGCTCAATCCTCTGCCTTTGTTGGCCTTGACAGAGTGGTGAGCAACAATCGCCTGTCAGGTTCTATCCCTAAAGAAATTGGAGAGCTTAAATATCTAGAAGTTTTGGACTTGGCTCATAATAATTTAAGCGGGATAATTCCTTCAGAGTTAGGTGGGCTGCCATCACTAAGATGCATGTGAGTTCCTTGTTGTGCTCTGAAATGGGTTTCGTATAGTTAACGTATAATAGCAGTCAACTTGTGTTAATATTTCTTTTATTGCAGGTCGCTTTGTGACAATAGTCTCCGTGGAGATATTTCAGGTGCAATCGGAAAGCTTGATGATTATCTTCTTGGATCAGAATGTAATAGTCAAATCAAGTCAAATTTCATTGGATCAAAAGATTACATAAAATGGACTTCGCAATGGTAAGGTTCCTTTAATTGGTCTTTTATAGCATAATAATATTGTTACTAATGGTAATAGTTCTCTATACGTGATGCATTCTTAAAACAACCAAATCATTAACAAATCATATTAAATAAAATGTTTTTGGTCTCGAAAGAAAGCATAGAGCTTCTACAATTGTGTGCTTTGGAGATTTAAAGAATAGAGGAATACCCTATTTACATACAGCCATAGCCAGAGGGTACTTAGAGGGAATTGGAGTGATTAGAATTGGTCATGATTTCGTGATCATGAATGTAATTGGAAAGGTGAATCTCATTCATAGATCTGTAATATGTAAAGGTGGTATGGTTTCCCCAGATTTTTGACATCAAACCAAAGCAAACAAATCATATCTCTAGCTTCTAAGTTGGGAACGGAAAAAGGATAACTTCTTATGGTAGTCGTATACTCAATATAATACATTATATATGGCACATTCTTACTGGTCAAGTTGATATGGGGACTCTATTGTGGCTTATAGTTCGCTTAATACTTTGTACACCATCGATGGTGTAAGACGTTTATGCATAGTAGAAAGCCTCTTTTTTCATGTTTGCTCTTAGCTGAAAATAATGACAAGAAAAATAGACGATAAATACGTTTTATTAAAAGTCTAATGGTGGCCATACCACATATGCGATATGACTTCACCCACAAACTTCAGAAAAAGCTGAAAACTTAAAGAGAACAAAACCTTGTTCTTCAACTTATCATTTATGTTCCTAGTGTTGATAGAAATAATGGATTGGTGGGAAAGGAAAAAGATGCCCTGAAAGAAAGAGCCTTAGCTAGAGAAGCATGAAAGCTTTAATAGAATCACAAGGAAATCGAATTTGTTACCTCATACTATCATGAAGGGAAAATGCATATAAAGTATGTGAGAATTAATAGTGTGCGCATAAAGGAGTATTTACATATACACTTAATAAAAATTTCTATGCTTTTTCCTGGACATCTCATCTTGTCATCCCTGTTAATCGTTTTACCAAAAACAAGTAAGTTATTAATGTATCATCGATATCATCACTACAAATTTATAAATTCTTCTCATAGTCTCTTAAAATCTTAAGATTTCATGTTCACAATTCTAACATTCTATCTTGGCAAATTCTCTTGTTCACTTGGGGCCTTTGAAATAATTCATATTGTAAACTAACGACTCCTTTTTTGATTGAATGCAAAAGTCTATTTTTGAATTCCATTTTTATAAATCATGCACGTAAAAGTCCTTTATAATGGGGCCTAAGTATCACCTTGTTTCCTTGCATGTATTATCTCTATGATTGTAAACTGATACTAATTATTCTGATTAGTCACTGGTGGCGCATTTTCAATCAACTGAAGAACTACATTCTCATTAGCCCACGGTAAATGTTAAAAACAACTCCAACTATACTTTTAATTAAAGTTGGGACACATTTATGTTTTTGTAGCTATATCGCTGAACTTTCTTACTCATGCGAATCCTTCACAGCTCACGGCCGAAACATCGAAAATGTTGTTTTTACACAGACGAAAACAGTTGCTGCCACAATTTATCAAGTTAGTAGAAGATCAATGACTTATGAATTGGAATTTTCAGGTTACTTTTATGTGATTCTAAAGTTCTTATACAATGCCCATTCCAGCAGGTGCAATCATAAATATTTCCCGACGTTATTTGTCTGGAGATTCAATTAACATTGCTGCTGCACCAGCAAAAGCTACTAAGGTCTTCCAACAGGGTTCCCCAAATATCTTACGTAGTGGAGCTTATCCTACTCTTTTAAAAAGAATAAAAAAACCTGTTGTACCCGCCCAATCATCCAGTTCTACAGCCCCTCGCGAGCATCCTAAAGAAAATGATTTCCCCGTCAAGATTTTAACGATTGCAATTGCAAGCATAACATTAGTTATTAGCTTGTGTTTTACCTTAATTGTCGTCCGGCGCTATCGTGGAACTAAGGTTGCACGAGCTCAAGACGCAGCCCTACTTCATCGTTTGAGCAAGGTCTTTGTAACAGGTTAGGCTTTTATTGCTGCATAATGACATCTTCTTGTTAAGTGAGTAATAAATGAGTCCAGTTGCATTTGGATTGCAGGAGTTCCACAACTTAATTCAGCAGAATTGCAGACAGCCTGTGAAGATTTTAGCAACATTATTGATACTTTTTCAGGATGTTTGATGTATAAAGGAATACTATCAAGTGGAGTGGAGATTGCTGTTTTATCTACTTCAATTAGGTCATCACAACAATGGTCAAATTACGCAGAAAGGGAGTTCAAAAGAAAGGTTTCTAATTCTCCTTCTCAGTATGTTGTGCCCATCTTTCATTCTGTTCTCTAAGCAATGTTTTTGTTCATAAGTATGAGGTTTGATCATATTTTTATTCTTTAAATAAATATGCATACTATTGCATCTATATTATTATTAGCTGATGGAATCATTGGGATAATATTGGTTGTCGCTAGAGATAATTTCTATGTTAGTTCATGTAGTGGCAAGTATAGTATGCAACTATGAGTAAGTTTAAGTTCATAAATTCAATTTGCAAAATTTGCATATCTTTAATTGCCTTAAAGTTTCTCCTTTTAGGCAACAAAATCCCTAATATACTCCCTTCAAAGTCTCCAAAATGCTTAGAATGGCTCTATATACTAATTATTATAGATGTTAGAAACCTAGATGTCTACAACTTTTGTGCGGGATCTTAGATGTCTAGATGCCTAAAGATTTTTTTGTCCGCAATACTCTAGGCATCATGATATGTTAGAGACCAGGAAATTTGAACAAATAAGCATCGAATTGACCTGTTAAGTGTAGGTAAAATAAAGGAATGGGGAGTACATACAAAGAAATTAAAGGATTAATGCATAATGGAGAATCTGTAGATCACCACGACTTATGCAGTAAGAGATTCAACAAGGAGAGATGTATAGTACTCACTCCGTTTCTCAATAATTGTTACGCTTTCCTTTTTAATACGTTTCACAAAAATTATTGCACTTTACTTTTACCATTTTGGGATATATGGCCCCACCAATTTTGTATTCTTTATACTCTCCTAAAGTTAATTTTTTATTCTTTATTCTCTCTCCTAAAGTTACTTTTTCCTATCATTGTCATGGTTTTATACCCACTTCCTTGGTTCTTGTGTTTTTGCAAGTGTAACAATTTTTAGGAAACGGAGGGAGTATATGCTGAGGTAATAAGGAACTAAAGAGTTATGAGAGTGTTAGTTGGGAGGAAATCAATTTCCAAGAAGAGTGAATTTCTTATTTTCATTTGTTTAGATTGGAAAAGGTGGAAAATTTTAGTGTTTCATTTTTCTCTCTATTCATCACCTTTATTTTTTCGCTCGTCCACCCTCTCCTCTCCATTAATTTTTTCATCATTTCTTTCCCCATCCTTTTGTTGCAAGGAACAAAAAAAATGAAAAGTAATCTACTATTGTGTTTTCACTTGGAATATTTTATAAAGAAAAGTGTTTTTAATTGTAAACTTTTTCGTTCAACCGACCAACGCCTATCTTCAATGAATCTGCATATTGTGTAGACAATGAGGGAGGCTCTTGCAGTAATTTATTTCATTCTGGTGGTTTCTACAAGACGCTTATCTTCGTCTTCTTTTTCTAGTCAACAATATCTTCATAGATTTATTTGAGATGTATTGTAGATGAAATAGTTTGAATTTAAATCTTGTTTTTGACTTGGAATTTTTTGTATAGAAATATTGTGAACAATATCTTCGCATAAAGTGACTGTTATATTTGTCCATTCATCATATATGGTTTCAATTTTTATGAAGTGCACATTGCTTTCAACTAACTTGCATTTATTGTAGAGCTCATCCTCTTGGCCGGGACTCAATAACATTTTCTAATTGATGTTGTGCAGATGGATACCTTTTCAAAAATTAACCACAAGAACTTTATCAATCTTCTTGGCTACTGCGAGGAGGACAACCCTTTTGTGCGAATGATGGTGTTTGAATACGCCCCCAATGGAAACCTTTACGAGCATCTTCATGGTGATAATTAGTTAACCGAATCGGGACCATATTACATAGCCCTAGAAAATTATACCTAATTTCTACATTCTTATGAACCTTTTTTTCTCCCCAGTTAAAGACATGGACCATCTTGACTGGACCACTAGAATGAGGATCATCATGGGAACTTGTTATTGTCTTGAGCACATGCACCACGAGCTGAATCCTCCTGTCACTCATCCAAATCTCCAGTCAGATGCCATTCTTCTCACAGACGATTATGCTGCAAAGGTTTGCTAGCCATCTACTTACGTGTGCGAGAGTGTGTGGTTGGTGGGAGGAAAATAATTTTCAGAAAAAGAACTTTCCAAGTTTTCTTTTTTTTGATTTGTAAAGGTGGAAATTCTATTTTACAAAGGTGGAAGTTCTTTCAAGGATGGATAACCTTTTTTGCTCCGAAAAATGCCACATTTTGCTATTTCCTCCTTACCTTCCTCATTATCTTCTTCCAACCATTTTGTCCCCTCCATTTTCACATTGCTTTTCTTTGGTAACTTTCTTGAAAAATCACATCGAGGGAAAACTAATTTTCCGTTGGAAAGTGCTTTTGGTAGAAAAGTATCTTCCGCTAAAAATGTTTACTATTCAACCAAAAAAGTATATATGTATATATATTTTTATTTCTTTTTGAGGTTTATTGGTTGGTCTCACCAGTATCCTATACCAAGAACAAGTTGATGGTGGAAAATTTTGCTTGGGCTAGGATTAAATCCTAAGGTCTTGCTATGAAAGACAGTCGTGGCCATTGAAAACGAGGAAATGTGGATTAGTTTTATTCAAAAATTTGAATGAAGCAAACCAAAATCATAATACGTGTTTATGTATTCCCTTTTTTGACATGAAAAGTTTCAGTATAAATCCTTTATTTCCCCAATCTTGTTTAGGTTGCAGATGTTGCTTTCTGGGCTGACATTGTAGCCAAAGCAAAGGTTTCAGATGATGAAGAATCAGAACCTTTACATTCAGATCCAGGTCCAACGTGTGAAGATAATGTGTATAGTTTGGGGATCTTGTTGCTAGAGATAATATCAACCAAGTCTGTTAGTCTGCAGGAAAGGTCCCTTATCAACTGTCACTTACATACAAAACTTCATACTTTGATTCTTTCATTGATTTCGTTTACGTGAAAACAATTAAAGTTCTATGAGACTGTGAAAGAACTATAAATAGGTGTCTTAAATACTGCAAAAGCATACGAGTGAATCTAGTTTCATGTCTAGTTAGTTGAACATGCCTAGTAAACACTTAAAATTTTGGCTCATTATCCTGGTTCTGATTTTTAGTCTGGGTTTATGGATAGACATGACAATATTAGCGCATTTCCCATGATTCGACGCAAATTACTCGATCCATACCTGATTTGTAATTAAAACGTCACCCTGTCATATTTACTGGCCCAAAAATGAGGGTTTTATTTAATTCTTTTATCTTATTATTGAAGTTCATTGATACAAGGCTTGATTTTGACCCAAAACAATTGCCATCTATAGATACAATAAAGTTGTTTATGGGAATATCTCATTACAACGTGGAGGGTTGTTCTCTTCTTCTAGAAAAACAATAACAGGTTATATATTTTTGTTTTGTTATTAATTGTTTATCAGCCTCACGTAAGTCAAATTTCTTAAAACAATGATGTTCGTCTTATTCTCTAAATTAAAGGAAGTAAGGTCTATTATATAGTAGTTTCAGTACATCGGGATGTCTATATGCACATCTTCTGTTTGACCGTCATTTCAATCTCTTCCTCTTTTTTTGGCATATTTCAGGCTATGGAATACTTGAGTGATAAGGAAAAATATAACCACTTGATCGATCCCACTTTGAAGTCCTCCAAGAACAATGAGCTCGAAACCATTTGCGAGGTCATCCGTGAGTGCCTTAATGAAGATCCGAGGCGGAGACCGACGTTAAAAGAAATAACCTCTAAACTCCAGACGGTTATCAAAATCTCGCCCGAGGTGGCTTCTTCTAGACATTCTCCCTTGTGGTGGGCGGAACTTGAGATTCTCTCTATGGAGTCTGGTTAAGTAGCTTCACACAATTCCTTGTGTATATATCGAGTTCTTTAAAATGTTTTTCGTGCACATAAGTTGGTATTAATCGAAACTCTTTTGTAAAGGTAGTGTTAGAATACATAATTGGTTACGTAGCTAATGTGTGTTTATGCACCCTTTTCTATGTTTGGTTGCTTCTCACATATTGAGCATTCAGTATTATAGTTGTATATCGCTTCCTTTGCTCGCCGATGCACGAATATGGAAAAAGCTTTGGATTGATGACCACATTGCGAGTTTACATGGGAGTTATGAAGTAATGCTCTAAGACATCTATCACTTATTGTTCTCCTATATATTTTGAGGTGTGCTGAATTCCAGATGATATATAAAGATTTTGTAAGCTACAAGCGGCTCTAGTTTCTATGAAGATAACTTGCAACTTCTACAATCAAATTTCTAGGATGAGTTTGAAAGCTTTGTTTACACTTATGAGATAATTGAACTTCACAGGAATAGTTTAGAGTATGTTTTCATCACTGATACTACGTAAAGGAATTATCATAACACGGATTTTGGTATCACTTACTATCATTTTTTTAGATTTCCAAAGTTATATAAGTATAGCAAATGTAACTCTGTTTAGGTGCGATTTTTTTCGCCGTAATAAAAGAAGCTTCAAGGATAAGCAATTCTAATTAGGATTAAGTTGTTCAATCAGTTGTAAACACAAAGTTAAATCATGTTTGCTCAGATGTAATATGTTAACTTAAGCTATTTTAGTAAACTATGTTATACACCCTCCGTCTCATAATGCTATATACACTTGATCGAGCACGTAAGTTTAGATGATAAGTTATTGTTTGGTTATCAATAATACTTTATCATTATTGTCATCTTCTCAAGGAATTAACCGATCAATTATCGGATGTTGATTGCCCGCTCAAAGCCTTGTTCTTTAATTTGTCCGTGGATTACGTTACTGTTTGACATGGTGGCTTCGTTTAATAAATCAGCAGATTCCGTCGCTCGAAACGGCACAGAGCATTCTCCAATTAGAGCAACAAAGGAAGCTCGTGCATGAGGTTGTTGCTCCTCCCGGCAGCACTCGTTGCACCCTCATCTCCGCCCTCTAATGCATTTGGGCAGTCTGAACCCCCGCATCACCAGCCGTTAAAGGATGAGCGCAACAATAACCGTGGGCCACCCTATGGAGCTGCTGCTCGATCGGCTACTGCAGCGACCCAGCCGAGACCTCTTGTGGCTTCCTACCCACAAACTTACTACCTGACGTGGGGGATACCACCACCTTGTTGGAGTGTCCCTGTAGCATCCCATCCTTTAAAACTAATATAAATGAAGCTAAAATAGAATAAAATAAAGGAAATTATTAATAAATGAAATTGGTGGCAGCATAAATACCTCTGACACGGTAATGCTACTCTAAGAATCAACAATATCATAAATAAACAATCCAAAACCTTAAACATCCTCAAAATAAATAAGGAGATGAGGTCTCATACCCTCAACCCATAAATAGTACTACATCTCAAAATATCTAAACCATTATTTAAATTAAACGAAAGATGCATAGGGACAATAACCCATAAAAATCCAATAAAACTACTTAAAACCCACTAAGTCTTAATGGCTACATCAAATTGTTCATCGACAATCACTAAGACAATATCCTTGCTCACAATGCCATATCTCACAACCCCCGACCAAATAGTAATGACTCGAAAAACTTCCACATCTGAAAGAAATAACAGCAAAAATCCACAATCAGTGGGGAGTAACTAGCTGCTCTCCTAGTCCAATCAATTTGAGTACGAAGAATAATGTTATACACAAAAAAGCATGCAATAAAAACAATAGAAAGATAAGACATGATACATCATACCAAATCAAGTAACAATTCATAATGAATACTTTAAGCACTTAAAAATAGTAAGAAAAGATGGATTCTATAAATAGGCAATTAAATATAAGAATAGACTTCAAAATTAAATATAAGAAACAATTATGACTGAGTTAAACGCTAGTGACCCGCATCCCACTTCCTAAGATAATGTGAGATCGCAAACTCCATATCGGCCTATGGGTTATGATCCCTGTCGTCACTACGCCAAAAACGCTTAACTACAGCGTTTTTTTACCCTATTTTACAGCGCTTTGCAAGCGCTGTAGAATAGGGGCGCTATAAAAACAACTATAGCGCTCTTAAAAGCGCTATAGTTTAACACCTTATTCTATAGCGCTCAGTTAAAAGCGCTGTAAAATAATTCAAAAGTGAGGCGCCCACTAGTGCATCTATTTGGCGGATTTTTTTGAATTTTTCTATAGCGCTTTTATAAAGCGTGGTAACTTGACTTAAATAAATTGAGTTCATATAAGAAACGACTTTCATATAAATAATTATATTCCTATAATAAATTCGGTTGCACCAATAATTTCCAAAAATGTGATTTCATTCATAATAATTTGACATTTATACAATTAACGCAATAATGACAAAGAATGTTATACTAAAAAAAAGTTCTATAACTAAATTCATGGCAATCAGATAAGATGATTGCATAAAATTTCTAACACTCATGCCCCAATAACTCATCATATGTTCACTATATTCCCGAATCATATGTTCACTATACTCCCGATTGGTTGACCTCTGTCATTATATTGAACATTGAATTGTTTGCCCTTGTTCCTAGCTCGCGCCACCACAGACATCCTAGTTGCACCTCGACCTTGTTCTTCTCTCCCTTTGTATGTAGGGACACAGTTATGACATGTGCATTTCTCATCACCAATTACTTTCTCCATCCTTGAATCAATTAGCCAAAACCTCCTGTTGAACAAAAAGCCAAAAAAAGCTTCAATACACAAACACATTGCAATATAGAAAATGTACATATCTATGTAGAAGCAAAATAAAAGCGAATACTGCCACCTTGGTGTGACACAACCTCGAGCAGAATGGTTTTTTGTTGCCACCCTTGGTATGCTATCTTTTTGTGTATAGCCTCGAGTAGAATTGTGTAGCATTTTAGGGGTCTGGTTTAGAGTTTGCTTTCTTACTAACTTTAATTGCATAACTTGTTTTAACAATCGATTATTTGTAAAATGCGGCGACATTAAGAGGTTATTTGAGAATATGAACTCCAACAGGAACAATCCAATAATTTCACACAATCATTTTATACAACCCTAATCAATAGAATAGTAGGTGTTCATGATGATTGTTGGAACTTCAAAAATTGATCACAACATTAAAAAAAATGAAGTATACTTCAACATGTGTTGAAAGATCCATCCCATACACGATATTCGGTAGAAGACGGTGCCTGGCTTTTTAGAAATTAACTTGTTGCATTAGGGAGCACAAAATTGGATTTTTATAAATCACAAAATCTTCAAGGAGGTAAGGAGGAAAATATAACTTGAGTAGATGCCAGCTTCCAAGAAAATTACCTTATATAAGCAGCTATTGCTTAGAACAATAGGATCACCCTGTTTGATAGTAGTGGCTTTGGTATAACAATTAATTGCCTGAATAACTAAACATACATCAGCCACAGTCACAGATCAGATAAAAAATAGTCCATCCAATTGACTCCCAGACTAACAAATTAAATTGATCATCTTAGTATGATCCAAGGGTCCCTAGCCATTTTGTGATAATGTAGTGGACTCAAGTGTTTTACAAGTGTAATCTAGTGAATTTGTAATAATCTGGGTTTTTAAGGAATGTTGATGTTTATTTAGGAAGTTGTTCTGAATTGGGATTTAAGTGTCGGGGAAATTTTCCCTTCTGAATATGGAAAATTTATTGTGTTTTGTTAATTTTCCATGCTGCCATTACCTTATATGATAAATGCACAGCCAAGAAGAACTCGGACACTCACTGTTTGACCTTATACAAATCCAATATTAGTGGAATTATCTCGGTAAGACAGCAGTCCATTGATTCAACTTATCCAAGAAGTAAAACAAATTAATCAAAACACTATGCATTTAAATAAAATCTTTCGTCTAAAAAGTCGAGTGCATCAGTTTTTTTCCTATTTCGGATATATGAATATAAACTTTATGAAATCCATCAGATAATTACTCAAAAGTAATGTAGGAGACAAAAAGTCGTAATAAACTTCACAAGGACTGAAAATACATATGAAACATAAAACCTAAAACAAAACATAATGCAACCATAACAAAATTACTTGATAAGAAGTCGGCCTTACAATAAAGCGGCCTTCAATACACATATCCTTTTGCTCAAACAACCAAATCTGGATACGAGCTTTCTGTATTTTAGAAGAAAGAATGAAACAATGAACAAGAATTATGTAATATTAGTACAATCAAGAGCTTAAGGCTTACGCTTTGAAGAAACCAAAACATCAGGTTCTAAAAATTGCGAGGCTCCGCAAAGAGAAGAAAGAAGGAGTAGATATTATGGGCTTATACATAGAGCGCCAATTCAAGTCACAACTAGTCTAATTATTATATATTACAATAATATGCACACTAAGTAACACAGACCATGTCAACAACTAAAGAAAGTCAAGAGGTGCAGCTCTAGAAGCAGATGGACTTATCCATCTAATAAGCTTCTCCTTTAAGTAGGAATCTAGTGGTCGCAAAGATGGGATGTTGTGTTCCCTATAAAATGTTTAAGGTACAAAGGCTAATGCACTTGTTCATAGTTGTTTTATCTATAGGCCAAAATCTAGTGAAGCAAGATGAAATGCATCAACTAAAAGATCAAAATGTACCTCGTCAGAGGAAGAAACTGCAGATGCAGCATATAGCATATAAATTTGCGATTCCAACAAGCATTAATCATGATTACATTAAAGCAGAAGATTAGCAAATTGAAAAATCAGGATTAAGTGATATCCCACCCATCAGCAGTTACCAAACTCAACATTCAGAAGAATTTTAATGGGCAAATTAAATTCGAAATTTGAAATCAGTATAACAAGAATTGGCAATCATTATAACACGAATGGCAATCAATATAATAGATATTACCTCTACAATTTTCTGAACGAAATTAGATGAAAATTTCAAAACGAAATTCAGAACGAAATTCAGAACAGAAATCCAAAACCAAACTCAACGAGAAATTGGCAATGTCAAAAGTATACCTATAGTAATTGAATTGACGGTATTACAATGGAATTAATGAAATTCTGGTAAAAAAAGCCTTGGTTTGAAGGAGAAGAGAGATTGATGATGCACTCGAAATTGATGAAGGTGCCGACGCGAAATTGATGAAGGTCTCGAAGCAAGAACAACAACAACATGGTGAAATTGAAGCAAAAGAGCATCGGCAGCAACGATGAAGAAGAAGAAAAACACCGCAGCGTTTGAATCAGTTTGTTGTTCATTGTTCGTTCAGCCGGAGAAACAAAATGTAGGGTTTTTTTTGTTCTATAGCTCTACAGTGACATCATTTTCATTAAAACGCTATGATATGTAGTGCTGAATTATAGCACTCCATTAAACACGCTATAAAATTTGTATTTAGCGTTTTTCTATTTAAAAATTTTAATTTAACTGCCTAATTATAGCGCTTAAAAGACAGCATTTGTTTGAAACGCTGTAAATTAAATTTTATTATAGCGGTTCGAGGAAAGCGCTGTCTTTGTGGCGCTGTAAAATGGTTAATTTGGCATAGTGCGTTTGTGTCTAAGAATGGTCAAACTCTCGATGCGGGATAATACCCTGCTCAGTATTTCCCGACTTATTGAACGACATATCCTAAGTTTCTCCAATGCAAGGTAGCACCCTGCTCAGTGCCCCTTATCCTCTCGGAGTGCATGTTCAGTACCTCCTGGATACAATGTTGAAGACTACCCAACTCAAATAAAACCTTACAAAACAAAGTAAAAAGGAAAAATTGCTTCTAATAATGCAATCTTTTGGCGATTCGCAAATAATTAAGCAACCTTTGGATTATTTTGGAATAATGCAACCTTTATACCCCAGTTATTTTATACAATTTAAATGACCGATTAACTGAACAAATGGTAATTTTATAATTAAAACTTCAAATTCTAATTATTAATATTAAATAAACTAAAAAAAGCTAAACTAAACCCAACCCACCCAATGCCACCCCCTCTCCTAAGTCCTAACCACCCACTGCCACCAGCTCACCCACCCAAAAAAACCCAGAAACCCACCCACCCAAAAACCTACCCATCCCCAACCGCCCTTCATGCTCGCCGGAAAACACTACCTAAAACCTCCCTTCAACCTCCATTAAAACCACCAACGCAGCCCCTGCTCTCTTTGCAGCCAGCCACCACAACCACGAATCTGCAACACCTCTGCCCTTCGCAGCCACCAGACCACGAATCCGCAACACCTCCGTTACTCGAAGACATCCATTTTTCTCCATCACGGGGTATCTTCTCCGTTCCACTTTCTTTACTAATGTTTCTATATCTCTATGTTTTTTATCTGGTTTTCTCTTATATCTGATTTGAATTGTTTATCATGTTAGTAATGTTCTTGTATGTGAATGTGAGGTTTAATATTGTATTTGATATTGTGGAATTGGGAAAATGATTGAAATATATTTCTGGGTAAGACTACATCTTTGTTGTTAAGTGATGGTTAGTTTCGATTAGTTGTTGATTTGTGGGTATGATTTTCTCACGTCTCAGTTTTGGGGGGGTGACTAGATATTGGTGGTTGGGTGGATTTTGAAGAGGTTTTGGGGTGTGGCAGTGGGTGGGGGGAGGGGTGGGTAGATGAGAGACTATAGAGAGGAATGGGATGGGGAAGACGGTGGCGTGGGGTGGGGGTTTTTATTTATATATTTGTTTTAAATTTTTTATTGGAATCGATTATTAAGAGACACATGTCACATTTTACCCATTTTTCAGGTTGCAACCGATTTCAACCTACTCAAAATAAATGGGGTATAAAGGTTGCATTATTCTAGAATAATCGAAAGGTTGCTATATTATTTGCGAATGGCCAAATTGCATTATTGAAAGCAATTTTTCCAAGTAAAAACCATATAAAAGCAAACATCAAACATCAATTATTTTTCAATCTTCAAACTTCAAAATTAGTACTTCAAAAAAATTCTTCGAAATGATAAAAAAATATTCAATTTAAATACCCTTTAAACATCAACTTGAAAATAGTACATTTCCTTCAAAAATTCCTTAACAAAGAAGTAATCTATGATACAAGGTTGTTATCTGAGTTTGGGTACGAAGTTAATTAAAATCAAGTTATAATCTTCCTCGTACATAACTCTTGGCGAAGTGATGCTAAGGGCAGTATTATTCTCCCCCGAGCATTACAACGTCGATAACTCAATACATAATGAAAACATAATCAAACACAAGGTCCATACACGAACGATAATCACCCCCCAACAAATCAAATTAAATTTCAATAATATGCTCCAATAATTAAAACATGAAAAATTACTGCATATAATCGAAAATAAACATTAAAAAAGTGTTGCTATGTAATTAACAAAACAATAGAGCAAGCGAAAAAAAGAGGAAGAGGGGCAGAATTGGGTCGCGGGCCGCGACTGGCCGTCGCGAGGAGCTCCCTGCCTCCCTTCGTCCGCAACAAAAACTCATGTATACAATCTAATCAAAATTCCTCATGCTTGTATAAATTTACGAATTCAATAATTACAAATCTACAAGTCTTGAATAAACATTCTAAATCATGAAAAACCATTAAAAATGAATTTAACCAATTTTAAAAAATAACTAAAATAATTTCAGCATTTAGGAGATTAATTTAATTAACCCTAAACTCATTAAAATTCAACCAAAAACATACTTATAACTCTAAAAAATACTAAGACATGAATAATAGCGTAAATAATTAATAAAACATGATATATCTAAAATGTAAATAATAAAATCAACATACTCAATCCATAATAAATTAACTTTTAACATGTTAAAAAATATTAAAATTCACAAATATTAATCCTAACATGTTTCTAACGAAATTTAACAATAACATGTTAAATAGAACAATTCAAATGTACTAAAAATAATAAAAACATGGAGAAAAACATTCATAAAAATAAAATATAACAACGACTAGATTCTAACGCACCTAACTAACTAATTAAATTCTAACGTACTAGAAGAGGTGTTAGTTACCTCGATCTTCTCGTGAACGCGTGAAAACGGTAGAAAAGAACTAGGATGTAGGTAGAACGTCCTCCTCTTCGAAGTCTACAAATAAGAATACCAAAGCTCCGAAATTAGCCTTGTAAAACCCTTGAAAAATAGGTTGGAACAACACCAAAAAATGTTGAATTTGAGAAGAACAAACTAGAGAAACCCTTTCTCTAATTTTTTAGGGTTAGGTGATAAGAGGTTTTTAGTGTGTCGTTAAGGCACTAAGAACCGCTTAGTAAACAATATTTATAAACCTAACGAGCAACTACTATGAACATAGTATTGGCAAGTCAAGGGTCGAACCACAAGGAAATTGGGATTGACTAAGGTCTATTAAGTCCAAAACTACCTAAGTGAAGGGTTTTTGGGGTGTAAGATTGAAGAGTTACCAATTAACAACTAACTAGAGAATAACAACTAGTAATCAAGTAGAGAAGTAAATATAATAGAGAAAACACTAGATTTTGGGTTACTCGCATGAACTCGGGCAAGACACGACACTAATGCAACTACGAAACTATAGAGAATAACATGCAAGGCTAAGTTTCCCCCTAAAAGTCCTTGAGTCCTCTCTCGAATGGTCCTCAAGAGTAATCAATTAATCAATCGACTAAGTCCTCTCTCGAATGGTCTTTAGCCAATTGATTAATAGATTCTATTTGCTTGGAAAACCACTAAATAGGATCCTCTTAATTTCTACCCAATCTCTTGGTCTAGAAATTAAGTTGATTCGTGGGAATGACTAGACAACAACAATCAATTAAGAGTAATTGAAATCTAAGCCCTAGCATAAACTTGATCAAGGTCTACCCTAAGGTGTCAAAACACCAAGATCAATGCATATTAGACATGAATAAAGCAATTACAAGAACATCTCAATTAGCCCTAATTCATGCTTTCACCCAAACTCTAGATAAGGAACTATTCACTAACCATGGATTCAAAGCAAAAGAGATTAATAAAAGTAAACATGATTAACAAAGCAATAGAAATAAAGAAGAGAGGTTGAAAGAAAATTACTTGAATTGAATTAATGATTCGATCTTCAAAGTTGGAACAATGAATAAAACTAAGGTTAGAGAGTTTAGAGACTTTAGCAAAGTAATTAGCTTCTAAAGTATGAGATAATCAGTCGACAAAAACGCTAAACTATTTATAATCTTCATTAAACTAAGACGGAAAAAACGGGGTCAAAACCCGAAATCAGGTCACCACGGTCGTAGTGAAATCACCACGGTCGTGGCGCCTTAAAATTGTCTAGGTAGCAAGTCATCTTCAAACGAAACTGTTTCTATGCAAGTCAGGTGCCACGGTCGTGGCGAAATCACCACGGCCGTGGTGACATTACTTCGTCGAATCAGTCCCAGATCTTCAACAGTCTCCCTTGCCGGCTAAAGGTCCCCACGACCGTGGAGAATGTGCCACGGCCGTGGTGATCTACTGGTCAGCGGACAGCTCAACTTCGAACGATCAGATATCTTTCGTCTCTTATCGGAATTGGGCTTATGACCAGTCGTTGGAAAGCTATTGAAACGAGCTAACACCTCCAGCTTGAATCACCTTAATCTGATTTATAGATCAAACGTTATGTCTATTTGAAGTACAACAGTCCACAACTAGTCTTCCAATGATCATATGACTTCAAATGGTAGTTATGTCTATTTATAGATCAAACGTTTCGTCTCTTAGCGGACAGCTAGTTAGCCTGAAAATCATCCAAAAACAACTAAACAGATAATGAAGCGACAATATAACTCAAAGGTGACAAAAACCATGCAATGGTAGGCTTAAATGCTCTAAACTACATGCAAGGACAATAAAATGACTTATAATTAAGCACAATAAAGTGAGAGAGAGTAATGGCTGGCTTTCCTCCCTTTGAACATCAATTTAAATTATTTTAGGGTGGGATTTGGGTATCAAAAGATGACCATAATAACGGATGGCAATATAATTAAATTTGGTAAGAATTAAGGAGGTGATCAAGGCTACCAAAAATAAAAAGTTGAGTTTAAAATTCAAATAAACTCTCTCCCTTTATTTATCCAAATTTTCGACCTCCTTGTCCAAAAACAGCAACGGGTTCGGCCTATTACAAGTGGTAACATGCGGTTTTCTTACAACTTCGACCCAAACTATGATTAACGCTTACAATAAAAATTATTATAAATTACATAATTTAATAAAATAAAATGAATAAAAATACGAATTATATTTATATTTACGCACTCAAAAATAAATACACGAGCAACCAATACACTTAATTCTCAATTAAACAATTTAGCACAAAAACTCAATATTTCTGAAACATTCAAGATAAAACTAACTATATAAATTTAGGTCTCAAAAATATAAATATATATATCGAAAAAAAATATATATATATAAATATAAATATAACGTAATAATTAATTATATTAATGCACGAAATTTCTAGTGAAATTAGGGGGTGTTATAGTCCCACCATGCCCTTACCCAACTCAGGCAGGGTGGGCTCCAACGTGGCTGTGGACAGGCTCATCTCAAGGATTTTGATGCTCTTGAGCCTACGAATATCGGCACCACATTTCAGACTATGTCCTTGTACCAACCCAATGATTCTTGGTACATGGACACTAGTGCGTCCTCTCATTTGACTGTGGATTTCAGGTACTATTGTCTCTTCATCTACTTTGAGTAATAATCGTTCTATTTATGTTGGCAATGGTAACTCTATTCAAGTTATTGGCTCCGGAATATCCCATGTCCCGACCTCCACTCGTGCCCTTGCTCTTAAAAATGTTCTTTATATGCCTCAACTCATTAAAAATCTTATTTACTTGTGCTAGTTCACTAATGATAATAACGTGTCTATTGAATTGACCCTAATGGTTTTTCTGTGAAGGATCTTCGAAGTGGAACTACTATTATAAGGAACAACAATAATGGCGACCTCTATCCTGTTTCGTCTTCTACATTTGCTTCTTCAACTCCTTCCACCTACATCATCCATTTTTCTCATGATTTGTGGTATGATCATCTTGGTCATCCAGGGCCTAATGTCATGGATTTTCTTAGAACACGTTTGTGCATTAAATGTAATAAGGGACATGGTTCCTCTCTTTGCAACTCTTGTCAAATTAGGAAACGCAAAAGACTTCCATTTTATGATTCCACTTCTTCTATTGTTGCTCCTTTTGATATTATTCATAGTCTTTTATTAGGGAAAAATGGCTATAAGTATTATCTTGTGCTCATTTATGACTAAGCACATTATGTATGGGTGTATCCTCTTAAATATAAGTCTGAAGCGTTTTACAAAATGCTTGCAAATTAACACCTATGTTCAGACTCAATTATATCCTGATGTTAAATCCTTTGAATGTGATTTGGGTCGCGAATTCGATAACACTCCATTCCATCAATTTGCTCAAAATAACGGTCTTACCTTTCGATTTTCATGTCCTCAAACTTCATCTCAAAATGGCAAAGCCGAATGGATGATCAGTCGTTTAAATGAAATGGTGCTTGCTCTTCTCTATAATGCTTCTCTCCCACCTTCTTTTTGGGTTGAAGCCCTTCACACTGCCATCTACCTTTAAACCATCCTCCCCTTAAAATCTCTTCGCTTCCGCTCCCCCATTTTCATATTCTATCACAAACAACCTTCGTATGACCAACTCCGTGTCTTTGGTTGTTTGTGCTATCCTAATCTCTCTTCTAAACGACCTCACAAACTTGCCCCCCGATCTAATTGATGTGTTTTTCTGGGTTATCCCTCTAATTATCGAGGATATCGTTGCCTTGACTTATCTACGGGCAAAGTCATCTTTTCTCGTCATGTCACTTTTGATCAGCTCGTTTTCCCTTACCATCATCTCTCCTCTCACTGTCCTTCTACCTCCTCGTACTTGTTCTTGGATCCGGATTTCTCCTCTCAATTCCCTCTCAATCACTCCTTAATAGCCTACTCAACTCCTGTTGGGCCAATTGTATCACCCCGTAATTTCACTAGAAATTTTGCGTGTTAATTTATATGGTTTATGTTGTTATTTATATATCTATACATAATCTCATAGATAAAAAGTATTCACTCCGTCCCATATTAATCGCAACAATAGCATGTGCACATAATTTTATAAAGTTAATATAGTATGGTGTAGGTTATATTAATTTATTGTAAAAGTTGATGCGATAGAAAATGGTGTGGTACTTTTAGGAAGTTAATAGAGTAGGGGAGTTATATTTTAATAATTTTTCATATAAATCAATGAATGAGTGGGTGTAGTAGTTGGATGATAGTAATAAAATATTGATATGTTCATGTCTAAAATAGAAGTGTTACAATTAAATGGGACAACCATATATAGAAATTGTAGGAATTAATATGGGACGTAAGGAGTATATTTATTGAATTAATAGTCATATTTGAAAAAAAATATTTAAGTGGACAATGTGATGTGTATATGTGCTTGAATTCCAAAATGTTTATAGTTGTGATGTATATATATATGATACGATGTGTTTAGTAATTTTTATTTATAAAAAACATAGCATAAGTATGTTCGAAAACGCGAATGTGAATAATGTGATGTGTTGTTGGGGTCAAAGTGGAAAATGTATATGTTTGTGGTGAGCGTATTTATTTAATTATATAGTTAATAATTTTATTTTATATATTAAGTAATGTGTGATTTTATTTTCGAAGCGTTAGTTTTATAGAGGATCGACTTGCGCTCGAATTTGCACGCGCCTTCTTAACCCTTATGGACCGATATTTACTACGAAAAGAAGAGGAGGTGAAGAGCCTTAATCAAAATTTTCCATAAGCTTTGTAACGTTAATATGCTCATTACTTGTGCCTCTTCACTCACCCCCCATTAACCCCCTGATGACTACTTAATACCCCCCCACTATCACCTCTTAATCATACCCCTTATAAACCACCATAATGTTGTCAAAATTTGGGAGAGTAAAGCACCCTCTCCCTTTCCTCACGCCACTTTCTCCTTCTTTAGCATTTTCGGCCATTTTTGCACCCCTATTTTGTTTGCCTCATATCTCCTTCATTTTTATCGAATTCAACGTGTGAGTAGTCAAAATTCATCTAATCGGAATGAGCTTTCTTGTGGTGTAATTTATTTTTTGACGAAAATGAAAGACGTGGGTGCAGTTTCCAATCAGACAAGGAGTTATATTCATTTCTGCACGTCACGAGTTGGCCGAGGTAACTAGCGTTTTTCTAGCATGTTAGAAAATAAGAAGTAACCTTAGACTGTTACAATCATAGTTAGAGAACTTAGAATCATGCTTGGATGAACTTAGAGGATTGTTTGTGTATTACTTTTTCTAGCATCATGTTAGGCTAAGTTGGAATTAAAATCTATATATCTAATATGCCCTTGTATTATGGTGGGATGCCTTGTTGTTTTGATTATTGAAATATTTTGGTTGTCAAATGAATGAAACTTGTATAATGTTGATAATTTGGATGGTCGGGAAACTTGAGGATGTATGATTGATGTATTCACATGCTAAGTGTTTCACTTTGTACGTTGTTGTGTTGGTTGTGTATGCCTCATACAAGTATGCGACTTTGTCGAGTGGTGTGCGAAGAGTTTCCCGCAGGAAGCAAGCAGTAGTTGTTCACACCTCGCGAAGGTATCAATTGCCCAGGTCGCACCTTCCGAAGGGGTTCTTGTTTGCCCCCTTTTGAGTGTTTTCATATGCTTCCAAATGTATTTACATCACGTCCATTTGTTTATTAATGTTTAGATGTATATTAAGCATGCTTAAGCACTTTTTAAGTAATTTTAAGCTTTATGGTGCCAAGGGTGGTTGCTTTATATTGGTGGGTATTGGGTTTCTGTTTAATGTAAGCTCATGTTATGGAATTGAGTTGTCGACGTTGTAATGTTTGAGGGAGAATAACACTGCCCTTAGCATCACTTTGTCAAGAGTTATGTACAGAGGGTATTGTGACTTGATCATAATTAACTCTGTAACCAAACTCGGATGACGTTTTGATGTAATATATGCCTTTTGGTGTATCCATGGTATACCTTGACGAGTGAATCTATTAATCTGAGGTTTTGTAAACTTTTGATTATGTAAATTTGAAGAATTTGATGATTTTGAGGAATTTAATGATTTTGAGGAATTCGACATAGTTGACGAATGTGATGGTTTGAAGTATTTTGTGTTGTCTTTCAACTTTGATGTGTGGTTTTTGATTGAGTTGATTACCTTAAGGTACGGTGTCCCAAAGGTAACGAATATGTGACTCCGAGAGGTCAGGGGACATCACGTTGCGTGTTTTCCTGCATTGGAGATACCTAGGACTTGTTGTCTAGGTCGGGAGATACTGCGTGTATTATCTCGCATCGCGAGTCTGGCCATTCTTAGACACAGGCGGTAGGGAACAGAACGCATAGGTCGTTCTGGAGGTTGCGACCTAACATTTCTTGAGGAAGTGGGCTGCGGGTCACTAGCGTTTGCTCTTTCTCTCTCTATGTTACATACTTTGTTTTAAATTGATAGTGTTTTTACGATCTCTTTATTATTGTATTGGTCGTTTGTAATTCTTCATTTTTAAGTGACCTTCTTTAGTATTTTACTTCAAAGGCGTGATATTTGTAAGCATGATGTACCTTTGCCTACGACTTTTATTGCTATTTGTGATGCCATGTGTTTTTGACGGTTGTTCTAACTTCATTTAAGTTTACCTTTTGTTTCCTAAATTGGGCTAGGAGAACTGCTAGTTACTCCCCAATGATTGTGGAATTTTGTTGATATACTTTACAGATGATGATGTTGTTTAGAGTTATAATGATGCGGATCGCGTTTGTGCGTTTTACCCTTGTGAGCAAGGAAGTTGTGCTAGTCATTGTAGACGAGCACCATGAGCCTCGGATTAGGACTAGCTTTCTAGTTGGTCTTAAATAGTACTTTTCTTAGTTGGAATGTTATCTTAGAGGTGTTCTTTTAGATATTGGTTTTACCTAATGAATTATGGTTAAGTTTGATATTTTGGATGATTCATGATTTCCGAATTGTTTAGTTGTGATGAGGGTATGCGACCCCATTTCTCTTTATATATATATTTGGATTTTTGACGACTATTTTGGGATTGTTGTCTGTTTTTAGATTAATTTTATTTCTTACAATGGCATTCCCGTCTCAATGGTATTTCCGCTACCACTGAATTGTTTTTTGTTCTATTTATTCAAGTCTTTCCATAATTCGTATTTAGCGGGATGTTACACCAGTGGTCCCCCATGCTACTCCTCCCTCTCCTACTATTGTTGTTCCGGTCCAGCCCACTACCCCTTTGCCTCCTCCAACCCCGCTCTCCCCTCCTGCCCATTCCAACAATGGGCTTGGCCCACTTGGCTTCTCCCCTCTTCCTCATTCTTCTCCTACCACGCCCCCTCCTCATAACCCAGACCCCAGTCCATTTCACTCCCCTATGCCCCACCGAGTCCTTCTCCAACTCACTCAACCCAACACTCATATTCCACATTCAAGCCCAAACCCCTCCCCCCACTCACACTTACTCGCCTACCCAACCCATAGCCCCATCTCCAAACCACCCTACTCCGACTCCTCACCGCCAGCCCACACCTCTACCTTCCGCCACCACCACCACCACCACCTCGACCGCCTCGACCACCACCACCACCACCACCAACCCCCACTCGGTCTATGACCACTCGAGCCCAAAACAACATCTTTACTCCCCGTCGTATTCTCGACCTCCATATCACCACTAAACCGCCTCTGTCCCCCTTCCCAAATTTCACCTGAATGCCCTCCGAGACACTAGTTTCACTAAAGCCATGTAGGACAAATATCGTGCTCTTATAGGTAATCATACTTGGTACTTGGTTTCGCGCCCCCTGGTGCCCATATTATTCAGAGTTTGAAGTTATATTCTCATAAATTTAACTCTGATAGTTCTCTGACTTGGTATAAGGCCCGTTGTTGGTAATGGTAAAAAAAGAGCAGGTTGTACTTTATTATGATGAGACAATCAGCCTGGTAGTAAAACCGGCCACAATTAGCACTGTTCTTGGGCTTGTCTCTCGTTCTTGGCATATCTATCAGTTGGAAGTCAAGAACACATTTCTTCATGGTGATCTGAAGGAAACTATGTATATGCATCAGCCTCCTAGTTTTGTTGACCCCTTTCATTCTCATCGTGTGTGTTAGCTATGCAAATCCCGCTATGGCCTCAACTATCATCAATTTGCTAATTTGTTTTGTCACAGGGGTTTTCGCAGCAGTATACATGACACATCAGTATTCATCTATAGGTAGGGTGCCGACATTGTGTACTTACTTCTTTATGTTGATGATATTATTCGACTGCCTCTAGCACTAATATTCTTAATCGTATCATTGGTACATTGTCTCGTGAATTTTCTATTGACTGATTTTCGCTCTCTTCATCATTTTCTTGGTATTCCTGCTTATCGTACTGCTACAATAGGTCTCTTTCTTAGCCAGGAACGGTATGCTAAGGACATCTTAGTTCGTGCTTCTATGACAAGGTGCAATTTTGTCACCACACTTGTTGACACCTCTTCGAAGCTAAGTGCCACTGATGGTCCTCCTATTAAGGAACCCCACTTTAGCCTTGCTAGTGCTCTCTAGTATCTCACATTCACTCGCCGGGACATTGCTTAAGTTGTTCAACAGATCTACCTCTTCATGCATGCACCTCGTGAGCCTCATTTTTACTTTGTTAAACAAGTGTTACCCTATGTAAAAGGTACTCTTCATCATGGGCTTAGTCCTTCTATCTCTATGTGTCACTCTTTGACTGCTTATTCGGATGTTGACTGGGCTGAATGCCCAAATTCCCATCATTCTACTTCGTTGGTGACAACTTGGTCTCCTGCTCCTCCAAGAGACAGGTCACCGTCTCTCAGTCCAATGTTGCGGCCGAGTATAGGGGTGTTGGCAATGTTGTCGCGGAAAGTAGTTGGATACATAACTTACTGCTTGAGCTTCATCTTCCCCTTCGTTGAGCTACTATGGTCTTCTGTGATTATATGTCCGCTATTTGTCTTTTTGGCAACCCCGTGCAACGTCAACGTATACACATATTGAACTTGATATTTATCTTGTTCGCGAAAAAGTTCAGGTTGGTCACCTTCGTGTCTTGCATGTTCCTTCTAAGCATCAATATGCTGACATCTTCACCAAAGGATTGACACAACATCTTTTCACTCGTTTTTGATCCAGCCTAAGCGTTTGTACTCCTCCTGCTCCGACCGCAAGGGTGTATATGTATTTATGTTATGCCTAGTTTAGTCTATTACATTGTATAATTTAGGCATATTTCCTTACTTGTATGACTATATATTGTTACTGTAACCCTAACCCTAGTCCGGGGAGTCACTATCTTTCACTTATTCTATTCACATCCGATCACATGCAAGCTTCACGAAGAGAGCAATGGGGTGTGGCCTGGTTTTTCCCATTTTTGGGATGTGGTTTTTTTTGTTTGTGGTCAAGAAAAGAAAACTTGGAAATAGATTTAGCATGAAATTTGTGAGAAAAAAAAATGTGAAGACAGAAGTGGATATGCTTGCTTCATGAGGAAATGATGCTAAGGTAAAAAAAGAAAATGATGCTAGTTCCAATATTTTTTAATAATTAAGGATGCTTTAAGCATGCAATCCATATATAAGTTTTGAGCTCAACTACCTTCAAAATTCAAACTGCCACACTGTTATAAATAATCTAAATGCATCCACTCCTAAGCAAAAAAAACAAAACAAAAATATTCCTAATCGCTAGCAGTATACTCTAGTTTCTAAATAACACTAACTTCAAAACGAGCTAGCCATGCATGCAACCTTGCATAACCATCTTCCAAAATCATCTCTCCTCGGCACCACGTCCACGATCTTGCAGATGCAAACCCCACCTGCGAATCCCCAACTGCAGCTCAGCCGCCGCGATCAAGAACTCCGCCGCCTGCTGCGGCGTAAGCAGTTCAACCACTTGTCTTATCGTCTTCATCCTCAGGTTATCCGCCTTAGTTACAACCGCCCCAAGCCTCGTGAGCAAGCGATTCAGCCCTTCAGGCCCGTTGCCACAAAGCCCGGACCACTCGGGCTCAGACCGGGCCACCTCCTCCTGCCACGCTCCAAGCTCATCACCAATCTCATTCTCATCCTTAACAGTCAAGCACTGGAGCTCGCTCACCCGGGCCAGCTGGCCTGGCGTGAGCTCCCCGAGGTCCCCCGTTCGACGGCCTCGTAAGATGTCCGCGACGTGGGACTCGAACCGGATGCTGGACTCGGTATAGACAAGATGGAAGAGGGTGGTGGGACGGAAGCCCGCCACCCAATTGAGAGAGCGTTCGAGTGAAGAGGCCCATGGGGCAGCAAACAAAGAGAGGACATCGGTTCGAGCCGTAGAGGCTTTGGTGTCGTAGTATTTGGTGTAGTGAGAGACGATGTCGTCGACGAGGCGGCGAATATGTTGGTGGTCGGAGGAGGAATCGGGGCGTGGGGCTGGTGTACTAGCGAGTTCGGCGATGAGTTTGTTGAGTTTTTCAGTCCATGAGTCATGAAAGCGGTGGAAATTTGTCATGATTATTGTTGTTGTGTTTGTAATAAGGGGCAGCTTGCTTGGGGTGCAGGAAGAGGGAGGATAGTATGAAATTAACGAAGTTGCCAAGAGGATTTGATGTGACACTTGGGACGTAGCATGTTTAATACGTGGATATCAAGGGCTTGAATGTTTATGTATAATTCTTTCACAAATCAAATATTTTTTCATAATCTAGTAAAACCGACTCCAGCCGTGCAAAATGGTGCTTAGCCTAGCTTGTACAGAAAGTCCATGCGAGTCGCGCATATTTGTTTCCAAACTTAGAGCAATTTTGCTTTTCAAAATTTTTATGAGCTTTATTAGTAAGTACTAAGTAATGACTTCGTTGCTAAAGTTTTATGCCACTATTTATTTGTTTTCTCTCTTTTAAATGGTATTTTTTTTACCTTTTTTTTTTTACTGATAATCTTCTATGTTTAGGTTTGATACCTTTTCTCCCTTTTCTCATTATACTTTCCCTCTCTACATTTTTCATATAAATAATATTTAAATTTGTAAATGTTTTAAATTTGTTCATGAACTCTTGATCTATTAGCGATAATTTAAATTTTATCTTGATTAAGCACTTATTAACTACAATAATTAGTACCTTGTAAATTTCTTCGTTTTCATAATTGAACTTGATACAGATCTCATTATTTTAGCACTTAGTTTGTACAGTCTTTAGAGGTGAGTAGAGAAACTGGGTAACTGACTTTAGATCCATAGCCGGTTGGAATCGGCGGATCCAGAATTACAACTGGTCATAATGTGTTCGGGTCTGATTCCAAATACAAGGACTCGGTTCAATTGATTCCAAGTCAATTTCTAAATTATAGGAATTGAATATGACAGATTATGGGTTGCTTGCTGAGTATTTTGACCGGATACTCGATTGTGCTCATCCCTAGCCGTCTTATTTCCGTGTAATATATGTACTCTTCGAAATTGATATAACCCAAACTCAAGTCTAACAAGAATTTGTTTTTTTTTACACCTGCTAAAAGTTACACTAGTGCGAAGAATTAAAGGAAATTAAATTACGGCGGCAAACATTAGCTATCTTATGGGCTTGTCCAACTTCCGTACGCTGCACCTTCATGATGGTACACCAGTTGAGGTTTTTTGCTGCCATTTTGATTGTTTTCAAGGTCCATTTTATATCCATTTTCGGTGGAGCTTTGGTACGGAGTAGATTTACTAGCTCTGTCGAGTCGGTTTGGATTTGGACTTGGTCCAGCTGTTGGCTGATAGCCCATTCAATAGCATGGAGGCATGCTTTGGCCTCTGAATGTAGAGCCGACGTAGTCGCCCCATAATCCCCGCCCCTGTGATGAAATCATTATTCGTTCCCTCCTGGGTTGTTTAGAGGATGAGGGCCTTTCATTACCCAAGCCATCCCTGCTGCTTTAGTTGTTCTGTCCCAAGATCCATCTGTTTCTATAGTGGCCGCCGGTGATCCGTGCATCCTTTGGCCTATGTTGGCCAGGTGGAACCCTGGGGGGTGGTCCGGGTCGCTTGCCGTAAGGTCCTGATTTCCACGGTCCTGACCTGAAATTCCTCCCAAGCCCTATTTCGTAGTTCACGCATTTGGGACAAATTGACATTTGCATTGCGGAAGGCAATGTTGTTCCTGGTGCACCAAATGGTCCATAAATTTATTGTAAAAGTTGCAATGTTTCCTTCGTCTCAGGTAACCGAGGTAGGAATGGCATCAATTGTGTTGTGCACTGTCTTCCGGAAGTTGGTAGTAGTAGCTGTGAGATTAGGAGGTCTAAGTGCTGGCGTATCCCGCCATAAATTGCTTATGATCGGGCACTGGCAGAAGAGATGCAATGACGTTTCTGGAAAAACTAAACAGATGGGACAATTCTCCTCCTGTATAATCCTCCGGGTAATGAGGTTGTCTTTTGTCGGGAGTATATTTTTCCATGCTTTCCATAGAAATAGCTTCCATTTTGGAGGTAGATGGGAGTGCCATATTTTCTTTGCCACTCTAGACTCTCCTTGGTCGTTCCCTTCATCCCCTCGAGCCGTTCTCCGTGCTTGGTTCATGAAGAAAGCATATCCCGATTTGGGGGTGAACATTCCTGAGCTCGCGTGGTACCAATAGATAGAGTCGGCTTCTTGCTCCTCTGTCACTTCTAACGCCAGTATTTGTAGCGCATCCTCCGTCGCAAAATACTGCCGCACTTTGCCTCCATCCCAGCTCCTGGGGTTGTTGGATAGGAATTCTTCTACCTTCCAATCGCTTGTATTCGTTGTTTGGTGACTATCTTTTGCTTTGGGAATTTTGTCGTTAACCCAGGGGTGCTGAAAGGCCTTAACAAGGGAACTGTTTCCAATTTTCCAAGTGTAACCAGGCATAAATCTTGTGCCTACTTTTTCCATTCCACTTGTGGTAAAAGATTTGTTGCCGGCATTAGCAGTATCCCGGTTTGTGGTATTCGGGTTTTTCAATGAACTCATTATTTTTAGGCGACCTCCTATTACTTGGGAAACCAGCAGCTAAGGATTAACATGCATTCTCCAAATTTGTTTCATCAAGAGGGAGTGGTTGACTACTTCCAGATTGCACACCCCTAGGCCTCCCATGCCCTTTGGAAGTTGAACAACTTCCTTATTTATCCAGTGTACTCTTGAGCCATCATTTGTCCACAAAAACTTGATCATGAGGGAGTCGATCTTACTCAGTATTGATTTTGGGAGCAAGGTATTGTTCATAACATGTGAGACCATCGGGACTAATACTGTATTAATTAACAGGATCTTTACTGATTGGGAAAATTGGGTTGAGTTCCAAGCTAGAATCTTTTTCATAATTTTGTCAACCAGAAATTGGTAGTGCTGTTTTTCTTGCCCATCAGATCAATCGGAGAGCCTAAGTGGGGACCCATAGTACTTACTGCCGGCATGCGAAGGATTTTATTGCATGAATCCCGATCTTCCAGGGTTATAGCAGGGCTATACTTGACAAAGGATTTATTCAAGTTTAACTGTTTCCCTGACACTTTAGCGAAGCGCCTCAATATGGTAGCTATTGCTTCACAGGACTCTTTATTGGATTGAAAGAAGAGCATAGCATCGTCTGCAAAGAAAAGATGAGAGATGGAGGGTCCTGCACGTGCTATTCTGAGTCCTTTAAACAGTTTGATATCCTCCAAGATACTTAGAGTACGTGACAAAATATCCATGCAGAAGAGAAATAAATATGGGGATAGGGGATCACCTTGACGTAACCCACATTCTGGAGAAAACTGATCTGAGAGGTTGTTATTAACCAATACCTTGAAAGAAACCGTAATGATGCATTGTTGAATCAGATGAAGCCATAGCGGAGGGAAACCATAGGCCTGGAGGACTTTCAAAAGGAAGTGCCATTCTACTCGATCATAGGCTTTACTCATGTCAATTTTAACCGCGGCTTTAGGATTTGTAGTGCTTTTAGTCGTATTTATCAGATGGAGGAGTTCTTGACTAAGCAGTACATTATCCGTCATATGCCTGCCTGGGACAAAGGCAAGTTGGTAATTTGAGATTAGTGTGGGAAGAGTCCTTTTCATTCTGTTCACCGGACATTTTGAGAGGCATTTGTAGATGGTGTTACACAGGCTGATGGATCTCAGCTGACCGACTTCCTCCGGTGATGCTACCTTTGGGATAAGGATCATTATTGTCCGGTTCCATTCTTCAAGAGATTCCCCGTAGAGAAGACATGCTTTATGACTTGGATCACTGAGCTGCCTACAATATGCCAGTGTATTTGAAAAAATTCCGCAGACATACCATCCGGCCCCGGGGACTTGGATCCTAAGATAGAGAACATGGCTTTCTTGATTTATGTGGAGGTTAGAGGTATTGTTAAGGCATTTTTTTGATCATCTGACAGACAAGAGGGAGATCAAGTTCCCTGAGTAAAAGATTTGCTTCACTTTGAGGGTTAGAATTAGGATTTGTATTTGTCGTATAGATTGATTTCCAAAAGTTCGTAACCAAGTGTGTTATCCGTTCCTTCCCTTCCACCCAATCACCATTATTATCCTTTAGCATCAATATTTCGTTCTTTTTCTATTTCTGCTTTGCTTTGTGGTATAGGAGTTTTGTAGGGAGATCCCCATCTTGAATCCATTTTGCTTTCCCTCTTTGTTTCCGGTAGATGTTGCTTAGTGCATAATTGTTGATTTTTTCATGTGCATAGATGCCATAAGCCTTAGCTTGGTCTAAGGTTTGGATGGAAGTCCCTTTCCTAAATAAGTCATTTGTTATCTTTCTCCAATTTATACCTCGAAACTGCCTAAAATTTAACGACCATTTCTGAATACGATGTCTAGCAGTACCACATTTCCTGCTTAGCGAAAACATAGCCGAACCTGGATGAGTTGTATTCCATACTTCTAGTATGATATTGGTTACTTCTTGTTGTTTTAGGCACCAATTTTCTAATTAATAGGGTCGGGTATTTTGTGAGTTTTGGCTTTCCGTATCAAACAAGATTGCTGCATGGTCAGAGGTCGTAAAGGGTTGGTTAATGATATGGCTTTCTTGAAATTCTTCAAACCATTCATTTGACATATAACCTCTATCTAGTCTTTCCATAATTAGTCCCGAATTAAACCTTTTATTACACCAAGTGAATTTAGGCCCTGAGAACGGAATGTTAGTTAAACTGGAATTTAGTCTCCATTCTACGAAATCATCCCATCCTCGAATATGATTAGAACCCCCCAACTTATCATCTAGGGTTTCTAGTTGGTTAAAATCTCCCATAATAAGGCATTTTGGGTATAAATGTAAAATATCCGTTAATTGCCTCCATACTTGAGGGTCTTTCTTCCAACACTGGGGAGCCGTAAACAAAACATAAAAATAGTTCATTAGTATTTGGGAGCACCAGCTTACAAACTATAAAATTAAGAGAGCAAACAGGAAAGAAAACTACTACATTCGTCCATGCTAGAACCAACAGACCACCCTTGGTACCAATGGCATCACTGCCATGCACAAAATTAGGGTTAGTGGACTGAAAAGGAAGAAAGGCTTTATCAACTGGGCACTTAGTTTCAGGTAAGAACATAAACATGGGTCTCTTTGCATTGATCATCCAATGCAAATAAGGAATTGTAGGGGAGTTAGGATCATTCAATCCCCCACAATTCATAGCCAGTAGTTTCATAATGGAGTTGGGGGCTGTGAAAGGCCAGCCACCCCACCTTCAGAATCTTCATCATCCTTTTTCCTCTTACCTGAACTGGAGCTAAGATTAAGCCCTAAGGTACATTCTATGCCCATGTCACTTCCTGTTGTCCCATCTTCAGTTTCCATTATCATATCTTCTGTTTCTGATTCTTCCTGTCTCAATCTTTTCTTTTGTTGTTCTTGTTGTAACTCTTGTCCTTCTTTTCCATTATTTTAACTATTGCTCATAGCTGACAGAACCTCTTCATCAGCTTCTACACCCAAGTCCAAGGCCATTTGAGGATCAGTAATGGCTTTAGGTTTGAGTATATTGGTTTCACCCTCCGTATGCCAGAGGTTGAACCCTCCTTTGCTTTCCCATCTTTCCAGTCTTTGTCTCCTTCTCTTTAAATACCAGTCCCCTTCTAACTCATCCTGCTGTAGAAGATTCCCAGCTGAAGCTGCTTTATTCATATTCCTGCTTCGAGGCCTTTTGTTAGACCATGATTGCATGATCTGTTGCAAAACCTGTTCAGGTTGTTCAGCAGTAGAGGTGGTAAATATTGACACGACACAACAACTCAACATGAACCCGACTCGAAATTAGCGGGTTTGGGTATAGACTTTTGACACGTTTAAGTAAATGGGTTGACTCGATACGACACGTTTATTAAACGGGTTTGGTTAGGGTGGAACTATTTGACACAAAAACGACACGAACAACCCGTTTATCTGCACATATTTTAAAAAATTCTTATTACATCTTACCTTCATTCATTTTATTTTTGAATTTATTTTATTTAGTGTTACTTTTATACATTATTAGATGTTATTTTAACTACTACATGAAATATAGTAAGTTACAAACCAAATTATATGAATTGCGAACACCAAATATATATGGAAAGTTAAACGGGTCAACCCAAACTCGACACGTTTAATTAATGTGCCGGGTTAGAGTCAAGGATCTTGACACGTTTAAGTAAACGGGCCGGGTTAGGTTTAGGGGATAATAACCCGCCCACTCGTGAACTCGACACGAATTTGACTCGACACGACTCGTTTACCACCTCTATTCAGCAGTTGGAGATGGGATGCTTGGGTTAGGTGACACAGGGGAGTTAGGTGGGTTGTGTTCATGATTTAGGGGTTCCAGGGGTTAAAGTGGAGCATTATAGACAAACTGGTGATCTCCAAAGGTGGTTAGAGGGTGTATTCTAGCTTGATTTTGGAAGGTTTGAAGGTATCTTTTTAAACGCCTACTTGCTTCCTGAAGAACAGTAGATCTAGGGACCAAGCCTGTAGGTTGAATTAGCCCCCCTATTCTAGGGCCTCTTGCTATATGGGCTGAACGATCGAGGTTAGAAAAGTGTTATGGTAAGGTAGGGTTGGTGGTAGAGTTTGTGAAATGAGCTTGTGGATTAAGGTTAGTTATCACATCTGCTGTTGTATTAGGTTTGTTGAGTTGTTGAGATTGAATGTGATCAGCAAAAGGTATTTTTTTTCCCAAGCTTCGATCCCTAGAGTTTGGAATAGAGTTGCTGGTGGATTTGGAACTTGAGGAGCTTCCTCCTGCTGTATGTGGTCTATAAATCCAGGTTGTTGATAAACCAATTCATCATAGAATGAATTAGGTGGGATTTGTATTCTTAGGTGTTGTCTAGGGTGAGAGTTTAAGAGATGTGTGTGTTGATGTACCTGATTAGTTTTTTGTGTTTGGGTAGGGAGAATAGGATTAGAGAAGAGAGAGTATTTAGTTTGTCGTTCAAGGGGTTCTGTGGGTGGTGTAAGGCCTCTCTCATTTAGGAACATGTTGATATCAGTTGAAACACTCATAGGTTGGTTATCTTGTATAGGCTGATTAGAGGATTCTCCAACTTCATAGTAGGGGGTTGTGAGAAGGGATAGTGTTGTTATTGTTTGTGAGGTTGAAGGCCATAGGGTTTGAACTTCTGAGAGGATGGAATTCAGCTTGGGGGTCCACCTGTAAACCAAAACGAGTACCTGAGGGAGGGATCAGTGTTACCTGAGGGAGGAGGGAGGCACCTTGATCATTGTTACTTGCATGTGTTGGATGATGGGTGTCTGAATCATCAGAAGAGTCAAACTCCTCATCTCCTGTCATGTAATCCCCCTCTCCCAACACTTCAGAATCTGAACTTAGGTCCAGTAGCATGTCTGGTGTAAGGTACTGGTTTTGCACTCCATTTTCTGGTTCACCATTCTCCACTAGATTCACTTTTGTATTTCTGTTTCTAAATCGATCTAGAGATCCTTCTAGTACATTAGAAAAGTATGGGTGGTGGGAAGGGCCATAGATAACTAAAAGACCCCCTTGCTCAAACTCTTGAATTCTGCTTTGAATTCTTCTTCTAGCTTCATGAGATGACAGAGTACAGTATCTTGTGTAATGTCCAGCACAGCCACAATTTTTGCAAAATCTAAAAGACTATCATATCTAAAGTCAACCCATATAACTATGTTATTATGAATAGGCAAATAATAACCTGGTATTAGTGGCCTAGTAAGGTCTATATATACTCTTCCTCTAAGATCTGGGAATTGAGGGAGAGGGTTACCATCATGCTCAATCATATCAACCATCCCAATGTGGCTTAGGATTCTCTTTGTCCAAGAGGGTTCCAGGTATCCTAATGGTACCACATGCACTCAAACCCACAACCTAGCCATATCAAAGTTTATTGCATGTGGAACAGTAAACCAGTTGCACCTTCTAAAGGTGATAATTCTACCATCTATAATAGCAGTATGTTGGTTTACCAACCCTTCCATGTCATAATTATTTTCACATTGAAAAATGAAGAAATTACCTATTCTTGAGACGATAACTGAAGCTAGAGAGCTCCACTGAGAGTTTACGAGACCTTGAACAACCGTTACTGGTGGTGTGTTTGGACCCACAAAAACTCCTAGGACTGAGTAGCCCCATTGTATCTCAAGGTTCTGTGTATTGTCATTTCTAGGGTTAACAAAAACCCCAGCTCTAAATATCCCCCATTCATTAGGTTGTGCCATGTAAGTTTTAGAAGCTTGAAAGGTGGTGTAGTTATGTGGTTTTTGTGTTAGGAGTTTGTAATTTAAGAGAAGGAGTTGAAGGGGCGAATCTGAACAGGATTAAACAATAAAGAAGGTAGAGGAAAAGGCGTTTTTTGGATTTCAGAAGGAATAAGAAGGGTATAATGTTGGTAGAAAGCTGTTAGGGCTTTAATGCTACAGCTTTTAGAACAATTTATAGGATAAAGTTCAATATTGTGGAGCTCCAAGTTGTCGTTCAACCTTGGAAGCTGTGCAAAATCTTGCTGTTGTTGAGGGGAGGATTTGGCGTGCATGCAGAGCTATTCACTGCACATTCTAATGGCGTTGATTGGGTGCTTGATATCTTGCTCTTGATTGGGTATGAGCTAGGTTGAGCTACTCAAGCAAAGGAAAGAGATTGGATGAATCAGTCAAAATGCATGTTACAGTAATCGTGAATAGTAAAAAATCCTAAAACCCTAACTCACTTTGTGAGAGGAACCTCAAGAGGAGCGAGAAGCTCTCGGTTTTAGAGAGAGAAATTGTATGTATTTCGAAAGGATTTGTTCGTAAAATCCAGACAAGAATTTGTAAGTGTCATATATTTATTGTTTCTGATGTTAAGTCCAATTAAATTTATTCTAAACTTGATTTAAAGGGACGGAAAATAAAATAAGGTTCGGAGGTTGAGCAAATTGGTGTCTATATCCTTAGACATTTAGGCCCTTTTCTTTTGGAGTTGATTAATAAAATAAATTTCACTTAAGTTGAATTCACTTCAGTCTCATTCAGTTTCATTTCAATCTAGTTCAACTCCTGGTGAGTCAGAGATTTCAGTTCAATTCATCAATTTAATTCAATTTAATTTAGTTCCAAGAAATAAAAGATAAGGTGAAGATAACGTCATTGCAACTTTTGATGGCATCAATATCTTTTATCCTAGATATCGAATTCTTAGACATTTCTTCTCTAGATTTATTTACATGGGTACCAAACAAACTTGTCGTGACCATATCTTCCCCATAAATCATTTGTATGCTTTAGCTAATGGATATTAATATTTTAACAAGAAGAATCATATAACCAATAAATGGGATGAGCTTCTTTACAACAAAGTTAGAATTCTTTCTCATAGTAGTATATCTCTCAAGAATCTTAGTGGTTGTTTGGTACATATAGGAATTTAATTCTCATGTTAAGTAAGAATACATAGGGAAGTTAATTCCTTCAATAATTCCTAGGAATTTGTTAAAATTGTTTGGTTGACATCAATGAATTTGATATTTACAGGTATTTTGAATGACTAAGGGGGAGTGGGTCAATAAAATCCCAGGAATTTTGAGTTCCCCCATTTTTGTTACTTCCTTCTAACCAAACAACTAACCACTTTAGAAATTCATGGGAATTTTTATTGCATGTGTTTCTTCCTTCATACTAAACAACCACTAAGGGTTCGAATGATGTATTTCAAATTTTAAATTAGGAACTGAGTTCTTAATGGGATGCAAGTCTTGTTTGGAACTCCATTATCATGCATTAAGCACGTAAAAGTGTTTCGTCATCTGCCTAAGTTCTGCATGCTAGTTTTCGGACCCTTTTGGAATCATGTTTGTACCGTCTGCAAATAATATTATGGATTTTGTTCAAAATCACCTAAATTTTTTTCTGTTTTTATAAACTCTCACTTTAATGATTTTTTTATATAAATTTTCACCTACCATTATTAAAAACTCCCACCACTTAATGATTTTTGTTAAATTTTATTTACAAAACTGTTAAGTAGGCCCCACATATACATTTTATTATTAATTACGCTGAAATTAAAGTCAATTTCATCAATTTAAGGGCAAAATCTCAGCAAATTTGAAACGAATTACAATTATTTGAAAAAAATTACAACTATTTCAAGTTTGATTTCGTTAACAAAATGTATATACATGACCCACTTAACGGTTTTGTTAACGGAATTCGACAAAAACCGTTAAGTGGTGGGAGTTTTTAATAAAGTTGAAAATGGTAGGTGGAAATTTTAAAAAAAATCATTAAGGTGGGAGTTTATAAAAACATGAAAAGTCTAGGTGGTACGATGCGATTTTTTGCCTTTTAGACTTTGTATGTTCAACTATGTTGGGATAATTATTTTCCAATATTTTAAAATATAGAGTAGAAATGTTTAGTGGTAATAAAATAAAGAAGGAAGATGTGGGAATAAAACTTTTGCTAAGTGGTAGACACAGCTGCACCGTCTCAACAAGATGTGGTTCTATGCTAATGTAACAAATAGGTGTAAAAAATGAAGAAAAAAGGCATAATTTAGTGCACAGATTTAATAATTTAATTCATATTTATGTTTGGCCAAAAAAGTCTTATAAATACTAAAATAAAATATAAGAAAATATAAATAAATATTGATCGCACCATTTAGAATTATTGAGGCCGCCAAACTTGCCAAGGCCTTGTTCCGTGGAATATTTTAGACACCCTAATTCCCTAAAGAACAGTCCGGGGTAAACTTGCAGTAGACAACTTTTTTACCAATTAGGTAGTAATGAATTACTTAGCGCAAGAGGAAAAGATTAAATAGCAAATGATGAGTTGGAAGATCTTGTTATTTTCTTAAGGTTGTAGAAATACAAGGTGGGCATGAATGGCGGCAAAAATAAAGTCCTATAAATATATGACGGCAAGAATTCCCCATCCATGTATGGGAAATTGCACACAGAGAGCAAGTTGTGTTTTCTCTATTTATGTTCACCTACCAGAGCTAAGAAAATAAGCTAAGGTCTTGTTCAGTTCATCTTAAAATAATAACATTCAGTAAAAATAAGTTCAATTCAGTAAAAATAAGTTCAGTTCAGTAATAATCAATTGTAGCAAGAAGAAAAAACAACATAAATCAGTAAAAATAAGTTCAGTTCAGTAAAAATAAGTTCGGTTCAGTAAAAATAAGTTCAGTTCAGTAAAAATGAGTTGAATTGAACGGAGCCTGAGCCGATCAATATCAAAAATGGTAATCCAAATCTAATTTGTATCTAGCCCAAATGGATTTGATAATGATTCACACCTGAAATTATTGACGTAACTTGTTGTCTTGTTCTAAACCCGAACTTTGAGACAATTTGGCCCGTCTTATACCTTAAAAAACAATCATATGAGTTAACCCAACTTGATTATAAGTGTTTTAATTTATTTGGTTAATCTAAGATAAAGTGCACATATACTAAGATATATAAAAATAAACAATTATTTGCTAATCTATTTTGAAAATATAACAATATAATCTACTACTTATGACTTAATTAAGGTTGTGTCCTCTTCCTTTTGTAAAAAGTTTATGATAATAGAGGTGTTTGAGGAATTGGTTGGTGCATAGTGGCTTTTCGTAGTGGTTGATTGGACCGATAGTTTTTATTAGTTTATTTGATTGGTTGCGTAATTGTTGCTTATTTATAAAAAGTGATGGTAAAATCGGTTGTTAGGATCGACTGATTAGTTCAAATGAAAGAAAAAGTCAAAAGTCAACACCAAAGTTAGTAAAAGAAGCTCTTGACTTTTGGCTAAAAAGCAGGCTTTTCAGGTGCTCTAAGGCTTCGTTTAGTTGGACATAAAATCATTTTCCATGGAAAAATTCAATTGTAAATTAACATTCCTTCATTAGGTTCCTAATGGAAAATAAAAATTCCATTTGTTTGGTTCCTTGTGAAAAAAAATGGGCGGATAGACGGGAGAAAGGTGATGAATAGGGAGGAAATATATTTTCCTTGGAAAAACTATTTTCAATCACTAGGAAAGTCATTTCCACACTTTACCAACCAAATAAGAGAAAGAAGGAAACTACTTTCCAAAAAGGTGTTTTTCTTTTCATCAAACAGAGCCTATACTAAACATTTTTTGTTGGTTGAGAGGAAAAGTAACCGACCAAAAATCCATTTGCCAAACGCCTCCTAATGTGTCTGATTAATAATATGTTGTTCGTCATCGAGCTTTTTCAGATTTCTATTTGCGAGATATATCCTCTAGATATATTGTTAATTAAATAGTATATCTATCGGTGGCAAATATAATAAAGATTTGAGCCAATTTATTTTTCCATATACTACTAAAAAGGTCTTGTATTACTATTATGCTATGTTTAGGAATACGCATTTCATTTGAAATGTTGGATTTGTCCAAATGAAGTGTTTGTGAAGTTATAGAAATTAGACTTGGGCCAATTGCTAGCACTTTTAATTATACTGCAAAAGTAAGAAATTATGAAATTCCAACTTATGACTTGTCATTTATAATTCCAATTTCTCTAACATTTTATTTTCCCCTTTGTTTTCTCCTTTCTCTCCTCCCTCTTCTCTTTCGATTTGATCAACAGTTTTTTTTCCCAAAATTAAAACCCTAAGTTTCCCTCCCTTCCATTTTCTCTCCTCCGTTTTCAAATCTCGTAGCTTCTCTCCCACTTTATCTCCTCCGTGTTCAAAACTCATAGCTTAATTCTTTTTTTTTGCTAAGCAAGAAGTAATATATTCACACCAAAACTTCAAAATTACAAGCTAAAAGTTTTAAAAGGTTAGGGCAAACCAACTAGGTTGGACCCCCTAAACCTTAAAAAAACTACCCAAAAACAACTATACATCAAAAACCAATAATTGATCGTACCAAAGTCTATCACAAACTGATAGTTTCTTTGGTTTAACACCTTTCAATCTATTAACAATCTGAGATTTAAGCTGCTTTACCACCTTTGATCTCATCCAACCCACACCATTCCAACAAGTCACGTTCCTTGCCCACCAAATAGCATACACCACTGTTTGGACGAATTTACTATGGACGGGCAATTCGTCGAAGAGATTGATAAGGCCGACGATCCAATAACCACAATCTATGAATAATTATCAACATACGAATAACGTGAATAAAAAGCAATAATACTTGATTGATCGAATGAATTAGATAGTGAATAATAGCAAAAATGCCTTAGGAAATACAATGGACAAAGCTAGGTATTTATATTAATTACATGTGTTTCAGTTAGCCGCCAGCATTAACCTAACAAACATTCTAATAGATAAGAATTGAAGCTAACAACATCCTAAAAAGTAGGCGTCCATATCTTGGCCGTTGTAGACTTAGTCTTCATCACGTCCAACATCACGCGCCTAATGCGTGCCACGAGCCATTATTTTAATGAAAATAGGCCAGCCTCCTCATCACGTGATAGCGAGATTTTTGCCCATAACAATTGCCCCCAATTTCCCTCTCTTAGCAAAGCAGTTGGAAAATAATAAGAGGAGAGAAATTTGAATCCCTCGAAAACCGCGATATTACAAACCTGTGTACTTAGTAGTTGGACGGTTAAATGGAGGAAAATAAAGAGCCATCAAATCATTTTTCTTCTCCACCTTCACACGTAGAGCCAGGTAAACCCTTCTTTCTCTCTCTCTCTCTTCATTTCCTGATTTCTGTCTTTTCTTGCTTGAATTTCTTCTTCCTTCCTCTTTGATTCAAGAAAGCTGGCTACTCGCAAGATAAGATTCAAAATAAGTCATCCCAAAGCGAACAAATCGATAGTTTGTTCCTCTTCTGATGATGACGAGCCGAAATTCGCACCTAGATTCATCTTAGAAGACAAGGCTTGCAACATGAACGACACATATCTGCTTCATATAGCGAAAACCCACGGTTTTCCTCCAACGGTGAACATGCGTTTACCAATGCCGGACCAACGACCGGATTATTTCTGTAAAGGGTGGTTTACCCTCTATGAGTATCCGTTCACCCTGGGCTATAGGTTCCCGTTTTCTTCTTTAGTTCGTTCTTTTTGGGATGTTGTTCATATGGCGGTCTGGCAACTCATGCCTCAAGTTTGGCGAATTCTGAGGTCGTTAGAAATCCTTTTACTGAAAACAAAAGTGGAATTTTTAGTAGAAGATCTAGCTTTCTCCTACTCCGTCAAAATCGTAGGGAAAGGGAGAGTAAATCTGAAGTTGAGGAAGGGTAGGACCGCCTTTGTCACGAAAATAGACGCCAATGACAGGGGATGGATGGAAAGGTTCTTTTTTGTGGAGAGAAAGAGTTTGGGAGAAGATGGAAAGATGTTTAAGTCTGAGTGGATTGTTAAAAGTATCTATCGTTCCTTGTGACGTCTTTTCATTTCTTGTTTTGTTGACGTTCTCACTTTCGTGTCTTTGCAGATTTCGAATCAAAATCGTTCGTCCCCCGTCCAGAATCTCAGGGTATCACTGACATTTTCTTTCAACTGCCGGAGGCTGACGCCTGACAGGACCTTAGTTAGTTAAATACGAAAAGGGAATTAAACGGAGTTTAATTTGGCGTGTTTAAAACGTTAAGAATTTGAAAATTACGGTCAAATATTCGACTAGAAACACGTTGACTTTTATTATTCGGATACGCACGTATACACATTTAGAACGGTTTCAATTTGAAAAAATCGGCCAAAAATTCGCCTATTATTTTTGTGCATTTTTACTAATCAATTTGTATAATCAAGATTTAAGAAACATAGGAGTATAAAGCCAAAAAAAAATGACGTTGGAACAAAGTAACCTACACAGATCATACGAATGTAGCCTCCAAACTCCTAATCACCAAACAAAATTTGCTGACACACAAACCCAAATTATAGTATAGAAAAAGGTTATTTCAAAGAAACTCAGTAAGCTACACACCAAATACCTTAGAAATTCAACAACACCCACTACCCACAATTTTTTAAACATACGACTAAGAAGAGAATGGCGCCGCAGGCAAGGTCTGACGGCAGTGAGGTTACCGGAAGAGGGGAGCCTTAGGTGGTCAAGCGTCATATGGCAGTGAAGGGATGAAGAGCAAACGACAGTGAAGGAATACTAAGGTTTGTGATTTTTTTATTTAAAATAAGACGTTTATTTGGGAATAAAACGTGTTTTATTCGTTTAAAACATTTTAAATGTTTAGTGCCCGTTTTTTTGCATTTAATATGCCTCAGTTGTTTTATTCCGTCTTATTCGCGTTTTTTCAAACAAACGGATGCGGAGTTCTATACGCGTATAATATGCGAATTAACCAACTAAGGTTTAATCTCAATCCCATAAAAATATAGCTATCCACATAACAAACATGAGACTCATAGGGATAAAAATTGTCACCCCTTAATCCCCTAAACAAACAGGCCGTGGACACGAGGAATAGTAATAATCTTTTGAGTTTTTTTAAACTGAGGGCCTTAAAATCCTACGGACGGCCAGTGTATGTACCCGGTTGGTGGTCTCTCTCAGAATTTCTTTCCTTGCGTTTGAAAATAAGTTCATCAGCACCCATTACTCCGCTCATGTCGACGACAATGGAGAAGAAAAACTCCAAATTGAGGATAGCTATCATACACCCAGATCTCGGTATTGGTAAGTTCGCTACTTTACTTTCTCTTTTCTTTTCTCTTCTCAAATCGTTGATTTTATACTTATATACAGATGATCTGAATCAATTGTAATTTACTGATTAATTATTTGATTGTGTGGGTACTTTGGAAATCGGAGACTGGTTTTTTTGTGGAATTAACTCTCCAATGTGTTGTTAATGTTCATTCAATGTGCAAACTGCCTAATTATGACCAATTGTTCACTTGCTTAGTGTTGCCGAATACGAACTCACCCAGCTCTGCAAAACTCTTCTGATTGCGAAGCCAGAACTATATTTAAATTTGGGGTTTTACTGGTTAATGTTGGAAGTAATTAAGTTTCATCAAACCATGTCTTTTTTACTTGGATAATGGTTTTAGCTCTTTGGTGATACGCATTTGTGGAAGTTAAATAAACTCTCCTCAAGTGCATGCATTTTGTCCTACAGGCTTCAAAGGCTTCCATTTCGGTAGATCCTATGTTTACACGTGCATTCAGTTTTGAATTTCTATTAGAAGAATGTCAATTTTCCTAATTATGTTTCAATCCTGAAAAGAGTGCCCTTTATCGATTGCATATTGCATTTCCCAATTATGTTTCAATCCTGAAAAGAGTGCCCTTTATCGATTGCATATTGCAGCTCTAAGAGAGATATCTGGATGTAGGATCTATCATTTAGGCTCCATTTGTTTTAATAGAAAACAATTTTTATGGAAAATCATTTCTCAAGGAAAACAATATTTCATGGAAAATATGATTTTAGAAGAAGTTTTCCTTTGTTTATTTAATTGGATGAAAACTTAGGGAGATAAGGTAAATGAAGTAACAATGAAGGAATGATGGGAGAAGAGAATAAATGAAATTGGTTTTCCTCTTCAGAAAGCATTTTTCACCTTAAAAAAATTGTTTTCTACCCCTTCAAAAACAAAAAAAAAGAATATAGAAAGATGGGGGAAAATCATTGTCCAAGAATATGATTTTCCACCAAAACAAACACATGCTTAGTTGTAAATTTATCTACTTTTTATCTCCATCGATTGGCGCTAAGCTTCTTGGGGATAGGGATGGCAATGGGTCTTGGACCGAACACAGACCCACATGTATCCAAATTTTTTAGACCAGAGGTTATCTTAGGTGCGGGTCCGGATCCAAATATAGCAGACCAGACCCTAGACCCATTCACATAAAAAAGTTTCAAAAAAAAAATTAACTTGTGAACTATGACTTGTAGTTGTGACTCTATTTAAGACATGTAATGATGTAAGTTGAAACATATTTAAAATTTTATGAGCTATATTTTGTTAATTGTTTCGATACAAACCTTAACTATGGTCATGCCAACCTATAAAATAGGCGGAATAAATTTATTAGATTAAAAAGTGCAACTAAAGTTGAAATTCAAAAGGACCCTAGATCCATCAGACCGAAAGGATCTGGGTCTTAAAATTATGGGTCTGGAAGAAATAAATGGGTCCGGTCTGGATCTGATCAGACCCACCCCATTTCCATCCCTAGTGACCTAGCTATCCCCAAAGTAACTAAAATCTTTGTTTTATTATTGATCCTCAAGTATATGTAAGTGTGCCATTTTGAGGTGTTAGCCTCTTTGCCTGAGCAATTCTAAGTTTTGCAAGGACTATGAGACACTCCAAGGCATTTAAGGCTCAACTACAAGGCGCACTACCCTTTTATTATTCTTTTCCGTCTACCTTTTTTGCTTCTGATGTGCATGGTGTGTGTGCATTCTTTTTGTGGCTCATGTCTCAACTCCGAAAGCCCTTTGTGCCTCAAACAGCTCATGCTTTGTTATACTGAAATTTAATTGCCATTTGCTGCTACTAAACCTAAGGTCTCTATGAAGCTGCCATAAGAAAGTTTTGAGCTTTTTTATGGAGCAGTGATGTCTTGGTTAAGTTAGTATGTGTTGCTTTTAGTGCTCATGGTTGCAAGGGTTTCCATAAATTGGAAAGTTGAATTTTTTTAAAATTTGTTACGATATTAACTAGCCCAAACCTTCAATATTAACAATGTAAATAGATATAAATACTGAAAAGTTTCAATGAAACTCTGAAAATAAAAATAAGGTGCGTGTTTTTAAAATTTATCTTTTAGTGTCATCCCTGTATGAGGCATTATTGCAAAGAAAAAAGAGTTTGATTGCGACTACTATTTTGTAGGTCCATAGAATTAGTGAGCAATAATGAGTTATAGCACCTCTCTATGTATTTGTACACCGAAATGAAATAATATCTGATACATTACCCATAGGCCCACTGTGAGGTGCTGTGCCATGTCAATACAAACCAACCCGAGTACTGACATGGAATGCGCGTCCAACCCAGGAAGAAGAAGGACATGGCAGAAGATACTTGAATAAATCATCAGATCTAGGGTTCAAGTAGTAAGCTTCAAATAGTAAGCTTGAGATCTTAAATTGGAAGAGTAATACATTTTATTAAGATTTTGAATCATTGGGCCTTTAATGCTACTTGTTAGGGCGAACCAGGTTTGTTCTTGTAACACCAACGGTGCTCTGGGTACCTTTGTTGGTGACGGCTGCTGGACTGAACTCCGGCTGCCTATTGCTTTGTTTTTTTATCTCGTCTTTGCTTTCTCTTTGTTTATGGCAAAGTAAAGTAACGTGGATATGAGCGCTTTGACTTTTTCATTGTTGTTGCTGTTTTTGCATTTCCTTGTGATTTATTTTTTTGAAGGAAATTAAAATGTGCAACCTTTTATTTTCCTTTCTTCTAAAGACAAGTTACAAAACTTTATATGAGAACATGACTAAGTAGAATTTTATCATACAAACAATGTGCCGTTCCTTCTAAAAGGTTTCCCACCTGTCCTTGATTTTGAGAGTTTCAAAGTCTGACTCTTGGATCCATAACCGAGTCCCACAGACCCACACCCATACTTTACCTAAACATGACATGATAGTCCTAGGGACATGTGAAGCAGACTATTGCTACGTAACTTGAAAGTCAGCACCATCTTTCTTAATCACCTGATTTGTTTTCTCAATCCCTTTTATGTATTCTTTTTCTCGCTATAGTTTTAAGACATGCTTTTATTCTGTGCTACAACATTCAATTCTTTAGGCATTATCAAAATGTTGTGGATTATAGAACCTTTCCATGTTTTGTAGGTGGAGCAGAAAGATTGATAGTAGATGCTGCAATGGAGCTAGCATCTCATGGGCACAATGTGCATGTATTCACGTCGCACCATGATACAAATCGTTGTTTTGAAGAGACTCTTAGCGGTAAGCATGTTACCACCATATGATTTGCTATCATTTTAATCTGGTCTAGGATAATATCTCTATGAAGTGAAGATGTCAAATAAAGTTATGGCTCTGTTTTTTTAATCATTAGCTTTAGAACGGTAGGGGGAATAATCATATACTGATCAACACAAAGCTATGTTCGTAGGAGTCAATTAATTGTCTGAGGTGGGTGTGTTACTTCCTTTTTAGGTCCTAAATTGTTTTTCTTGATCATATCCCACCACTCATGCCCCGGCCAGATTACAGAAGATCAATGAATAGTTCTAGCGTTGGAATTTGGAGCCATTTGCATGAAGACATTCTAAGCAAGTCCTTCTGTGCCCCAACCCACCCACCACCAAAGCTAGTATAAAATTATTTCAAATAAGGAAATCTTGCAAAATATAATACTTCCTCCATTTTTTTTATTGGCTACACTTCTCATTTCATGGACTCCTAGGCAATACTTTGATGAGTGAGTAAAATTGTGTAAGAAAAATTGGTAGGAGAAAGAGATAGAGAGAAAAAGTTACTAATAAGAGAAAAAAGGAAATGTGTAGCCATTAATTTTAAACTTTTTAGAAAGGAAAGTGTAGTCAATAAAAAAACGGAGGTAGTATTTGTAAAGACCCATAGCTATATCCCCCCCCCCCCCACCACAATGAACTATATAGGAATAGCATGCTTTTATGCTTTAAGGTTTAGCCATATAAGAGGAACTTTTTGTTTCTTTTATGAAAAAACAAAGCACAATTTAATGAATGTTGGTACAAAGACAAAGTATGGGAGTGGCATAGTGTTTTGAATACTTCATCCATTTTCGAAAAATTACGACAATTTGCCTTTCACACTTGTTTTTGCAAAATTTTGACCGTCAGTAACTCAATATCGTTAACTACATATTGATAAAAATTATAAAAATCTAATAAATTGCAAATAAATATCAAGACAAATTCAATAACATTTTATTTTATTATTAGTCCAAAACTACGTCAAAGTGAGATATGTGAACTTATGCAAAAGTCAAAGTGTTAAAATTATTATGAAGTGAGCAAGAATTATGAAATTTGATGGACAGGTTTTGTACTTTTCGGGGTAAAGAGGTTTCGGAAATGTTTTTACATTAAGTTAACAAGCAGAAGATGGATTACCAGGGTTTATTGATACAAAGGATGGAAAAGTAATTCAAACATTTTAGAAAGTTTTGGAAGATCTTTTGGAAGAGAAGTTTGTGACATAATACATAAGATGAACATGAAAATGCTCTTAGGACATGAATTCTTGTTATATGCTTTGCTTTTGTGTGATTAATGGATGGCAAAGCAGTTGTGTTACGTATTAGGGATCAAGATGCCATTATTCCGGAGATGACATTGTTATATTGAAGGCGTCATTGGAGAGGCCTCTGGATGGCTTTGAGTGGTCACTTAGTATGATTGATAGTGCTGTTTAAAGAGGCCTTTTGAGGAGATCTATAGTGATTTCTATATGAGGAAGACAAGCCCTCTATATAATTACTATATCGTACGTAGTGGTGAGAATGGGATTAGTGGGGCCTTAGTTTTAAAAAGCGCGCCTCAGGCGCGCCTAGGCAGCAGGCGAAGGGAGGCGCGTGGAAAAACGCCTCCGGCCACTAAGGCGCATGAAGTCGCGCGCGTTTGGCCGCCTTAGAGAAGATGCAAAGGCGCGTCGCTTCTAGCGCCTTTGAGGATGAATAGCAAGATAAAGTAGATCTACTAGTTGAAAACAAAAAATGAAGTTTTTTCTTCGAAATCAAAGCTTACCTAGGCTTAACAACTAAATATCGAGCATACCCCCTCCATTGATTTCATTAAATTGTTTCAAATTGAAGGCTAAATCAAAAACCCTAATCTGCTTGAGCATCATTTGATGGCTGAGCAGCGGCCGGTGACGACAACGATATGCGCCCTGCTTGACGTTGTCGTGGTTGTTTCTGCCTAAGTCATGCCTAGTGGTCGGCGGTGGTGACAGTGGCGGAATCAGGATTTCAAATTCAGGGGTGCACATTTTAAGTGGAAAAACATACTTCCTCCGTAACAAAATAGATGTTACACTTTGCTAATATATGTGAGAGATATTTTATTAAAGTGTAACAGATATATTAGCAAAGTGTAACATCTATTTTGTTACAGTGGAAGTATAATATTTAAAACACATGATTGGGACCTATCACATATCCAAAAAACGGAGTATATGGTATTACTTTCATTTCAGAAAGATTGTTAAATTTTATAGTTTGACGCTATTCACGAATCTCGCTTTTTCCATCGTTTGTGTTTTACATATAATGAATTATAAGAATATATAATAATACTATTATAAATAATGTTAAAATAAGGAAGAATTATAATATGCAAAAATACTAAATACAAAAGTTAATAACAAAAAATTCACAAAATAATTGGGATAAAACGGAGGAAAGAAAAAACAATTAAATTAAAGAAATAAGGAAGAAAAAGAAGAAAACAAGTAAATAAAAGGAATGAGAAAGAGAAAGGAAAGAGCAATAAAAAAGAAAGAAAGTAGTTGCAACTTTGAATGGCCAAAAGCGTTAATAAACGTTTTTAGTCGACCATAACAAGTTATTGTTGCACGTAATGTTTTTAATTGCAATTTGAAACAATAAACCAATGAAATTTAGTTGGGTGAGTTCACGAAAATTAAATTCTAAACGTGTGTCATCTAATTAATAGCACGCGGTCCAACGACTAGTCTAATTAAAAATGGATAAAGGGTGCATAGGGAGGAAACGGTACTGATAAATGAGAAAATGCCTTGGAATGTTGTTTCCTGCCTTCGACCCCCCCCCCCCTCCCCCTATTGGCTATTGGTCAGAAAGATGTGACTGCAGGATATAGTTGTATATCAAAACTTACTCCAGGAAATACTTCCATCAAGTGTGACCTAGACAAAACCTTGTGACTACTAGAAATTGAATTGTTTTAGATATATTTCCGCTAGAGTACGCTTTGGAGGAATAAGCGTGCAAGATTCTGGAGAGCTGCTGGTTTGGCTATCCTATGCTGTTTTTTGACTGGAGAGAAATGCTCGGGATTTTCAGAACTGCTGCTCTGTAATCTTCGTGGCTGTGGGAATGACTTACATTCTTGTGTTCTTGCTTAAATCTTTGTGGCTATCATATAGTGTTATTGGCCTGCAATTTTTTTGTGCCAGATTTTTGGGGGATCTCGTCCTCTTATATCCTTCTGCATTATCTATGTTCAGAAAATGTTCTGAAGTGTTTGCTCAAATGACCTCGGCACTTGCTCTATCATCATGCATGTTAATTGTTACATCAAAGGCCAAGCCAGCTTTCAATTTTGACTTGGTTTAACATGACTGAGCAGAATTAAGTCCAGCAAGAGTTGCTTAGATTATTTATATTGTATCTTAGATAAAGATTAAGTAGAAATGTTGAAGAGAATCCTCTTAATTGGTCAGTGGGACAAAAATAGCATGCCATCCACAGAAACCCCTCTGAAATCCCCCACCAAAAGGACGCAAGGGTCACTACTCTACCCCACACAGCTTCGTAATTCGTCTTTGACAATTATGACACCTGGACAATTCTCTTAAATTATCAATGAGAAAATTAACATGCTATCTATAGAAACCCTAGGAAACCCCTATTAATAGGATGCAAGGGGCACTACTCTATCCCATATACCTTCGTGATTTTACTTTAACCATAACAACCACCAAATATGTTGATCTGCGGCATAATTCTCCTGTTGTTCCTTCTAAATCTTAGGGAACTGGAAGATGAAATGAATTAGCAGGTGAGCAAGTCCATAAATTCACAAGTTTGTTGTTAAAATAGCATGACAAAAGGTGTCATCTATGAAGCAAAGTTTGTTGTTGAACACTGTTAGTTTTTCTAACTCCTTAATAGATAAATGCAGTCAAATAATTTTCGCTGTCTTTCTATTTCAATAACCTAGGTGTCTTTCCAGTCACTGTGTATGGAGATTTCCTACCAAGGCATGTTTTCTATCGACTCCATGCTGTATGTGCATACCTCAGATGCATTTTTGTTGCACTCTGTGTTCTGTTCATGTGGCCATCATTCGATGTTATATTGGCTGATCAAGTCTCCATCGTCATCCCATTTTTGAAACTTAAAAGTTCATTAAAGGTAATTGTTGAAGCTTCGTGTAAATCTTGGTGAATTGGAACGGTCTGCTTCTGTTTTGATGGTTTATACAATAAATTGCTATTTAGATGTCATTTATTTGCTGTGGCCGCAGGTTGTCTTTTATTGTCATTTCCCGGATCTTCTGTTGGCTAAACACACTACTCTACTTAGGAAAATATATCGAACTCCTATAGATTATGTAGAAGAAAAGACAACTGGTATGTCTTTGCTTTTAGCTCTCTTTGGCACGTCTCGTGTTTTTTAAGTGGTCTCACGAACATGCTTCCTCTCTATGCATTGGCTTCATCAGGAATGGCAGATCTAATTCTGGTAAACAGTAAGTTTACTGCATCAACTTTTGCGAGCACTTTTAAGCGTCTAGATGCTGGTGGAGTTCGTCCTTCAGTTCTTTACCCAGCAGTTAACATCAACCAGTTTGGTGAACCTCATGCATCTAAGTAACGAACATACATGCTTGGTATTTTTAGTTCTATGCATAATTCTAAACAACTTCTGTATAGGCTTTTTATTGGTAGTATCTCATTTCTGGAGTCGTATCTAACCTGTGAATTTACTGACATGCAGAATGAACTTTCTGTCAATCAACCGCTTCGAGCGAAAGAAGAATATTGATTTGGCAATTTCCGCATTTGCAAGGCTTTTCACCCTTGAGGGGAATAATGCAAATGACGTTACACTGACTATTGCGGGTATGTCATTGAATCTTAGTTCCATGTCTTCTTCTCCTTTCAGATTATTGTTATGTTAGACCTGGTGAATCATGTCCCAATCTTTGGTCTCCAACCACATTGCTAAGTTTCCGAATATGTTTGATGTTATTGTATCATTTTCTAAATATTCGTCATTGCTCACATGCTCAAGTGCCGGAGTTTGGGGTAGAAGTGGATTTGGTGTTTGCCCCTTTGTAATGGTGGAACACTTCGTTTTAAAAACCACTATTTTAGTAGACCACTTAAAAAGCCAATATGTTGACATAGGAGCAGATACATAATAGATTTTTTGCATTATTTTAGAGTGCTTTCTTGTTGATGTTGACGATTTCAATGGTTTTCTGACCAATTCCTGACCTAAAATTCAAAGTCTAGCTAGCCTTATGAGGCTATTTTCCTGTATGTTGCGTTCCAGCTTTATAACAGTACTTTACCCAGATACTGTTTGCACAGAACCTTCATGGTTTTATGAAGGAAAGTAAACCAAAACCACATACCTTACCTCATGGCCGACATGTGAGGTTGCTATCATGGTCCCAGAATACGGATTCGGTCGTAGTCGCGGAAACGGTCGTGGGTTTGCAAGAACGGAACAGATACATTGGGGCGGATCATCGCGGTTGTTGCCGCCCGAATTTGGTTTTAAATTTTCTTTTTTAATGACTGGACCTAAATATCATGAATGAATAATCGGTTACTTTGAGCTTTCTAGTACTACTGATGAGTTTCTGGCAATTAAATGGGATCATGGTGAGGGGACCTTCGACGAAAAGTGACTACCATAACGTTTAATGTGGTGGAATTCGGGCAATTCAGATTTGATGCGGCGATATTGTCTGAGAATAAGATAAAACCCCGTTATGCCACAGTTCGCCAACTTGAAAACCCTTTCCAATACAGGCAAACCAAACTGTAACCGCCTTGTTTTCACACCATGGTTGGTATACTGTTAGTCTTCAGCTTTTTATGGAGGTTACTAGAGGCCTTATCTTGTGATCAATGTTAACAGAGGAGTTATAAATTGAAAGTATGATTTTGAGACAAATAATTTGAACACTCAAGGAAAATTTTTGACATATTTTAGCGCAAAGCTGCAAACCATGGATAGATGGCAAAATGTTACGATTGACTCTAGCTGTGGAATTCCTTCCACCTGATTGACAACAGTTAAAGATGAAACTAAAAGTGTGAGTGAGATCTGTAGTTGATCATCAATACCTGATTATAACATTTTTGCTGCTTTCTGTTTTTCTTTTGAAAATATCTTTTTGAAGAGAAGGGGGAATATCTTTTTCCTTTAAGGTGAGAGGAAGCAGTAGTGGGGAGGTAGATAAGTTGGATCATAGCATCCATTGCAGTCTTTTGAAGCAGTTTTCCTGTTGTAATTGCTTTTTGATTTTGACGAAGGACTTTGGATATTGGCTGGTGGGGAAATTAATGAGGGATTATTCCTTCGACAGTGAAGTTTATGCATCTCTTTCATGTCAGGTGGTTATGATAAACGGTTGAGGGAAAATGTGGAGTACTTGAAAGAACTGAAATTCTTAGCACAAAAGGAAGGGGTTGCTGATCGTGTCAACTTCATCACATCTTGCTCTACTAGTGAAAGAAACACTCTTCTTTCCCATTGTCTATGTGTCCTTTATACGCCACAGGTATGTTTTTGTTATATCTAACCGTAAAAAATAATACATGTAAGAGTTCCATTTCACATGTTAATCTTTCATTAGGACGAGCACTTTGGAATTGTACCTTTGGAAGCAATGGCAGCCTATAAACCAGTCATTGCATGTAACAGCGGGGGACCAACAGAAACTGTTAAAGACAAAATTACAGGATTTCTTTGTGACCCTACTCCACAGGAGTTCTCCTTGGCTATGGGAAAACTCGTTCAGGATCCTAAATTAGCAGAAAGAATGGGGGAAGAAGCCCGTCAGCATGTTGTGGAGTCGTTTTCTACCAAGGTTTTTGGCCACCATCTGAACCGATACATTCTTGTTATTGCCAGAGTCAAATGTGATTGAGAATATTCCAACTTGGTAGAAAACAAAACCCAGCCAAAAGTTTATATCCTTGTAGCACATTGTCCATTTGCATATTATTTTACCTGTAAAGTTTAGTAACCTTTTTTTCAGCCGTTATTTCTTGGATACACTCACTGTAAAATGCAGCCTCCCCACACCAAGGGCCACGAGGGTCTTTATCACTTTTGTTTTTACACTGTTAGCTCTTTAACTTTGTTATAAAAAAGGGTAAGCTTGGTTGCTTTTCTTTGTTTACATCAGCACCCCGCGAGTTGTGTCATTTTTTACAGCCATTTTTGGAGGAACTCCAAGAGATTGTTTGGTTAGCGGTTCGAAATCTCTGCCCATGGAATTGTATGTCAATGGAGGTTCATCTTTTGAGAAGGTTCATCAGGCTCCTGAGGCAGATTAAACTAGCAACCTTCACGTGAAGTAGTACTGTTTGAGAAGTAACAAATAACATTACCTGTATGTTTAGATAGGGGATCTGGAAGAAAGATTAAGGGTGGGAAAACGGTATACGAAGATAAAGGAAAGGAGTAGATCCATTTCCCTTTTTCAAGTAAATTTTGTCCTTTCGTTATGTGAAAGATTTCGAAGGAATCCCTTGATTATTCTTTCTTTTTCATCCCCTCCAAAAATACTAATTCTTCCGTTTTTATTTATTGGTTACACTTCTCATTTCACGGACGCTAATTACTCTTAGGTAAAATTTAAAAGGGTGGTTAATTGTGTATAAGGGTTTATGATTATGTATATTTGTAGGAATCATTGGAAACAATTAAGAAAATAAAGTAGTAGGGTGGGTCCAGGACTAGATGCGTTTTTTAGTAGGAAAAAAAAAGAAAGGGAGGGGGTGGGGACAACCGTTTTATGGAGCTGGATTGTGGAGGAAGAATTTAGATTTTCCCACTCCTTTACAATTTTGGGACTAAGCTTTCTCCCAAATTTTCAAACATTCCCAAAAAAAAATATTGTGCACAATCTAAGGTCCCATACATATATATATACTAGCCTTCTATGCACGCGATGCGTGCCATAAATTTTCGAAACGATCAAAGTTTTTGGTCTCAAACAAAAATTATGAATTAGTTCGCAATTTGTAATTTATTTGCACCTTCAATTCAGAAGTAAAATAACTACCATCTTCTATAATTTAGCAAAAAAAAAGGTAAGATTGTAATTTCCTGTGGACACGAAGTCTTCTCTTTCCCTTATATAATAGAGATAATGATTTCCCTTTTACTTGTCATATCTTTTTACCTTAGTTTCTATTATGAAAAAAATGTCTTCTTTCCATCCATATATACACGATGCGTGCGAAAGAGGACAATGTAAGGATTTCGGGGAAATTGTATTGTACTTTCTCCCGTGAGTGTATATATTTTTTCTTATTTTTTAACAAATAATCGTTAAGTTTTAGTAATTTTATTTTTTTCGAGGGGTATAATTATAATGTCAAAAGAATTTCAAGAGTGAGACAGAAAAAATACATAATAGAAAATAAGTAATAAGTTTTATAGAATAGATTAAAAATAATGATCTAAAATTAAAACGTCAAAGAAGACAAAAAATTCTACCAAAATATTAATAGAAGATGTCATCTAGAATGAGAATGAGAGAGGGAGTAGGAGAGTGAAATGAAAAAATTATAAAAAAGAAACGTTTGATGCTTTATAACCCAAAAGAAATTAAGTTGAAATAAATTTGTATGATTGAAAATATTAAAAAAAAACTTAACTAAGCTAATTAACTATAGGAACTTTAACTTTCTTCATTTAATTTAATTGATTTTATCTTTTCTTATTTTGGTGTCCACCCCCACCTCTTCCCTTATATAATAGAGATACTCCATCGTAAGACATTAATTTCTCTCTCACCTCATTTATTACACCATTTTCATTTTCACAAAGCAAAAAAAACAAGTGTTCTGAGAGAGAGATTACAAAAGTTGTTCACACATAACGTGTTAAGATTAGAGAAGAAGATAAAAAAGATGAGCAGTACTCAAGAAGATAGAATACTTCTTACTGCATTCCATTGCTCATCACATCTCCGTATTTATAGTACTACATTACTGTTTTTTAACATTGATTTTTACTGTTGTAATAGTTCTTGGTGAGTTATTCACCATTCATCCAGATATGAAGAAATATTGCAACACTCCCCCTTGAATAATCACCAAGCAATAAAATCACTTAGCTAAGGGAAAAAGAGTACAGCGATTGTATGCTATGATGAACTGCCTCATTAAAAACCTTGTCAGGAAAAACCCAATGGGATAAAAACCTGAACGAAGGAAAAAAGAGTACAGTTGCATTCTACTCCCCCTGAAGTCGACATAGGTCGCGAAGACGACGCATTCCGATCTTGTGCACCAATTGTTCGAACTTCTTTGATGTAAGGGACTTGGTAAAAAGGTCAGCAGGATTCTCACTTGACTGGATCTGTTCAACATGTATCTTGCCTTCTTTCTGTAGATCGTGCGTGAAGAATAGTTTTGGAGACAAGTGTTTGGTCCTGTCTCCTTTGATATATCCTTCACTTACTTGGTTAATGCAAGCAGTATTGTCTTCGTATATTGTAGTTGGAGATTTTGTAATTGCATTTAACCCACAATCTTCCTGAATTTGACTGATCATTGACCTTAACCATACACATTCTCGACTGGCTTCATAGAGCGCAATTAATTCTGCATGGTTTGATGATGTAGCTGTCAAAGTCTGCTTTGTCGATCTCCAAGATATTGCGGTACCTCCATATGTAAATAGATACCCAGACTGTGACTTCGCTTTGTGTGGGTCAGACATATATCCTGCATCTGCATATCCAACAAGGGTGGCTTCTTGTCTTGATTGATAGAACAATCCATAATCTGTCGTTCCTCTGAGATAGCGAAATAAATGATTTATCCCTTTCCAATGTCTCTTAGTTGGTGCATTACTATATCGAGCTAGTAGGTTTACAGAAAAGCTATATCAGGTCTTGTATTATTTGCTAAGTACATCAAAGAGTCTTGTATTATTTGCTAAGTACATCAAAGCGCCTATTGCACTTAAATATGGCACCTCTGGTCCGAGAATTTCCTCGTTGTCTTCACGGGGTCGAAAAGGATCTTCTTTCACATTCAGACTTCGAACTACCATTGGTGAACTTAGTGGATAAGCTTTGTCCATATAGAATGGCTTTAAAATCTTCTCAGTATAGTTTGATTGGTGGACAAATATTCCATTTCTTAAATATTCGATTTGTAATCCAAGAAAAAACTTGGTTTTTCCTATATCTTTCATCTCAAATTCTTTCATTAAGTGTTTCGCCGTTACTTCAAGCTCCTTAGGTGTTTCAATTATGTTCAAGTCGTCGACATGAACTGCGATAACAACGAATCCTGAACGAGACCTTTTGATGAACACACATGGGCTTATTTGATTGTTTTTGAACCCTCCTTTTATAAGGTATTCACTTAGACGGTTATACCACATTCTCCCAGATTGTTTCAATCCATAAAGTGATTTCTTCAACTTTATGGAAAACGCTTCTCTAGGAGTATTTTTTATTGGTAAGTTTAGTCCTTCAGGTACTTTCATATAAATATTTGTATCATATGACCCATATAAATATGCGGTCACAACATCCATTAATCTCATCTTTAGTCCATCAATAATAGTTAAACTTACCAAAAACCTCAGTGTCGTTGCGTCAACTACTGGTGAATATGTCTCTTCGTAATCGATTCCTGTCATCTGAGAGAAGCCTTGCGCTACAAGCCTTGCCTTATACCTGACAACCTCGTTTTTCTCATTTCTTTTCTTCACGAATACTCATTTGTACCCAACTGGTTTCACACCTTTTGGTGTTTGAGTAATCTGTCCAAAAACTTCTCGTTTCTCTAATGAATTTAATTCTGCTTGAATTGCTTCCTTCCATTTTGGCCAGTCTTGTCTTTGTCGACATTCTTCTACTGTTCTTGGCTCAATGTCATTTTCATCATTCATTATATCACTCGCTATGGAATACACAAATATGTCATCGATAATAACTTTTTCTCTATTCCATTGTCTCTTGGTGTATGAATAATTTATCGATATTTCATTGTTTTGATTTTCTTGTTTTTCTTCTAAAGACTTATCTATATTTTCAGATTTGTCATCATCTTTACTATGTTTTTCTTGTTTTTCTGTTGCGGGGGAAACAGTAGTTGTAGCTTCTTCCGGTTTCCTCATTTTTCTTGGTTTCGAGTCTTTAGAACCATGTGGCCTTCCACGATTTCGTCTAGCAATTAATTCATTCTCTTTTGCCTTTTATCATTAGAGATTTCAATTCGTGCAGGAGCATTCACTGCTGGTATGTGTGATTTTGTGAGTTTCATGAATGCGTTAGGTAATTGGTTAGCAATGCTTTGTAGATGAACAATTTTCTGAACTTCTTGTTCACAAGAACTTGTTCTTGGATCTAGGAAATCTAGATGTGTTGCCCTCCACGTAAGTTCAATATTCCTTTTATTTTGGTCCACTTTCTCTCCCCCTAATGATGGGAATATTGTTTCATTAAAGTGACAATCAGCAAATCTAGCTGTGAATAGATTACCAGTCATCGGTTCTAGATATTTGATAATTGATGGTGATTCAAAACCCACGTATATTCCCATTCTTCTTTGTGGACCCATTTTGTACGCTGGGGTGAGGCGATGGGTACATATACTGCACACCCAAAAATCTTGAGGTGTGAGATATTGGGTTCTCGACCAGAAACTAGTGCATGGGTGAATATTTGTGATAAGCTGTTGGTCTCAACCTGATTAATGATGCTGCATGTAGAATGGCATGCCCCCACGCTGATGCGGGTAATTTTGATTTCATTAATAGTGGTCTTGCAATTAATTGTAATCTCTTGATTAGTGATTCAGCAAGACCATTTTGTGTGTGGACATGTGGTACAGGATGCTCTACATCAATCCCAAGGGACATACAATAATCATTAAAAGTTTGAGATGTGAATTCTCCAGCATTGTCTAATCTAATTTTCTTTATTGTATGGTCCGGGAATTGATTTCTTAGACGTATAATTTGAGCAAGTAGCTTAGCAAAAGCCTTGTTTCTACTTGACAAGAGGCTTACATGCGACCATCGTGTAGAGGCATCTATTAAGACCATAAAGTATCTAAATGGTCCACACGCTGGATTGATCGGTCCACATATATCTCCTTGAATTCTTTCAAGAAATGTTGGAGATTCAATTGCAACTTTATTCATCGATGGTCGAATTATCAATTTGCCAAGAGAACAAGCAGTGCATGATAATTCATTTGATTGAGGGACTCTGATATTTCTCAATGAATGTCCAACCGAATTTTCTATAATCTTATTCATCATTCCTGTCCTAGGGTGACCAAGGCAGTCATGCCATAAAGTGAAGAATTCTTCATTATCTAACTTTTGGTTAGATATCATGTTTATTTCAACAGGACTTATATGAGTGAGGTACAGTCCTGAGGAATATGCCGGCAATCTTTCATAAATGACTTTCTTGCCATTGTTTTCTGCCGTAATGCATAAGTATTCCTTTTAATTTATTGTCATGGTTTCTATGTGATAACCATTTTGTCGTATAGCTTTGAAACTAATAAGGTTTCTTCGAGATTTGCTCGAATATAGTGCATCATTTATTATTAATTTTGTACCCATAGGTAGGATTATGCACGCCTTTCCAGATCCTTCAATTAACTTGGCTGTTCCTGATATGGTATTGACGTTTGCTTGAAGCATTTTCAAATCCAAAAAAAATTCTTGATCCTTTAAAATAGTGTGCTTTGTTCCACTATCCAATAGGCAATAGTATTTTGACTTATTTCCCGACATGTTCGTATCTTCATAGAAAGAAGAAAATACTTCAGATTGATTGATAAATAAATATTATAACAAAGATTACATTTTGTTGAAGAGAGAAACTTATCAAAAGTGCATGGATAAAACAAACTAATGAAACTAATAAATTAAAGATAACAATAATTCAAGTCTTAGATGTTTTAAGAATCATTTCTAAGGTCGAAATCATCCATGAAGAAGTCTGATACGTCTAGGTTGGGCATAGAAGTGGTTGCTTCATTCACAAAATTAGCCTCTAACCTCTTCCCTTTATTTTTCTGGGAAGCTTGGTACAGCCCCGCCAGATGTTTGGCGGTACGACATGTCCTCTCCCAATGCCCAGTCATGCCACATCTGTAGCATGTGTTTTTACCTCTTTGAGGCTTTGATCCATTGTCTTATTGTTGTCCTTGTTGACTTGTGTTGTGGTTGTTTCTTGGGGCGAATTGGCTTCGTCCACGACCACGGCCGCGCCCACGACCTCGACCACCTCCTTTGCCACGGAAACTTCCACGTCCTCGGCCGTGGTAATTTCCACGACCTCTTTCATATCTGTTCTGACTTGGATTTGAGCTCTCAACTGCATTTGCTTCTTGAAATGCCATAGACCCTGTAGGCCTACGATTATGGTTCTTGATTAGTGATATATTGATTTCTTATAGAGTTTTTCCCTTTCTTTATAAGCTAAATTGTGCGATATTGACGCTCTTAGGAGCTATTTATGCTAACTATTTCGATATAGTTGTGGTTTGTGTGTTCCATATCGTTTTGCAGGTTTTTAGGGAAAAACTCCCTATTTACTTAATGTTTTGATCACCACATTATAGCGGAAGGTTATGAGGCATATTGGCGGTCTCGAGATGGTATTCGGACCCCCGTTGTGAAGAAGAATTATCAAGGACTTGGCGTCTGAAGCCAAGCCAGAAGCTAGAAAGAAAGAAGCTTCGCCCGATCGGGTGGGGAAACCACCACCCGATCGGGTATGAGTAATTTGGCCAAAACTTGAGATCTTCCGCCCGATCGGGTGGCCCTGCCCGATCCCGTCGTGCGGAGTTTTACTTAGCCATTTTGCTGCATTTTCTGAGAAGATCAAGAAGGCATTCACCCGATGGCATCGGGTGGTCTTGCCCGATCGGGTGCTGGGGTTGCGGCCCCGATCGGGTGACCGTTGCCCGATCTCATCGGGTGAAGACATATTTTGTCCGATCGGGTGGACGACACGGGTGACGCGATTTTGCGTCTTTTCCCACTCTATCTTATTGTTTTCTTAGAAACTATAAATACTTTTTAGGTTGTTTTTATTTGTATTTTTTATTATATTGAACATTTAGAGAGCTCTTAGTCTAGTTCTTCATAGTTTTCCATTGTAGAAGAGATTCGAATGCTATTTCAATTCAATTAAAGTTCCCGCTTTCCTTCAATTTGGTAATCATCTTTCGTATTGCTTTATTCTTATCTCTTAATTGCTTTAGTTTAATTGTTTATTATTCAATTAGTTCATGATGCAATTCTTAGGATTTCCAATTAGCTTTGTTATTTTCAATTTAATCATGTGTGAGTAGTTCTCTTTCTAGGGTGTTAGATAGGGAAGCCATGTTTATACCATGATTGTTATTTAGATTTCTATCAATTTCTAGGGCTTGATTAGAGTGATTGTGATGTGGTTTGTTCTTAATTAGTGATTGATGTTAGTGGCCAATTTCATTGATTGCTTGTGGTTAATAGTTGTTTGCACAGATCCGTCTTATGACTAGAGGCCTAGGACACATCAGTAGTTCTGATTACGTTAGTGAACATGCGGCGTATGTTGAACTATGAGCGTTGAGTCTTAACCATAGCTCAACACATGCTCTAATCACTTGACTCATGAATTAGGTTTTGATGTAGTTGACCTTATTTGATTGGTATAAGCATGGTGGACCGACCTAATACCCTAGGTTTTTAGTCCATAGTTAAATCCTCGGTTTGATTCGTTGTCCTTAGCTTAATTATTAGTTCAGTTAATTCTCCCTGATTTCATCTGAAGTAGTTAGTTGATTGGATATTAATACAGAAACTCTGTCTCCCTGCGGATTCGACCCTGCTTCCATTGACTACCATAGTTAGAGGACTGTAGGTTTATCTTTGATTAGGTGATACGACTAAATCCTATCAAATTTTGGCGCCGTTGCCGGGGAGACGGCTAGTTTTCTAGTTTTTATTCAATTAATTAGCGTACTTCTTTTTGCCTCATTGGAACCTCCCGTTCCAATTGAGGCCGTTCTAACGGTTATCTTGTCGTTTTCTCTTATATGTCCAGGTATCAAAAGAAAACTCATATTATTCCTGGAGATCCCGACACAGAAGCAATACTTCGGGATCTTAGAGCAGAATTTGATCAAGAGAAACCAGATTCAGAGATTTCTACATTACCGATGGCGAAGTCACTGAAATCTTATGGGATGCCTAATCCTGAAGGCATACCCACAGGTCCACACATGCCCATTATTGCTGCAAACAATTTTGAAATCAAACCTGCACTAATTAATATGGTGCAGCAGAATCAGTTTAGTGGGCATCCTTCTGAAGATCCGGCCAACCATCTGCAGAGATTCCAACAACTCTGCAAAACTGTTAAACATCAAGGAGTCACACCTGAGCAGATGAAAGTTATGTTATTTGAGTTCTCACTCAGAGACAAGGCTCAGAGGTGGTTCAGCGATATCAATGAGACAGAATGGCCGGCGATTTCTGCTACATTTCTTCATGAGTATTACCCTCCCACAAAACAGCAGAAATCAGAAATAAGTTGGCCACGTTTTCCCAAGAGCCAGATGAGACATTGAGGGAAGCGTGGACTAGATTCAGGGACCTACAGAGGAAATGTCCACATCATAATATGGACAAGTGGTTTCTGACGCAGACTTTTTATAATGGTCTGCAACCTCAGACGAAGAGTACTGTAGATTCGTCTGCAGGAGGAGTCTTTTTAGACAAGGCAGTTGATGAGGGTTATGACTTCCTAGCAAATCTCGCAGCCAATGACCACTCATCATCTAGGAGTCTGACTAAGAAGGTACTTGAAGTTGACGCTATTTCATTGCTTACATCTCAGATGGCGCAACTAACTCAGCAACTACAAACAATGAAGTCCTCTAGTTCAACACCTCCACCTATGAGTATCAATGCCATGTCGGCAGTTGTACCCATCACCTCATCTTACTACGAGGTGTTTGGTATTCAGGGTCACTTCCGCCATGATTGTCAGTTCAGTCAGAATCAGATGGAGCAGGCGAATGCTTTTCAGCAAAGACAGCCAAATAACCCCTACTCCAACACATTCAATCCTGGTTGGAAAGACAACCCACTTCTTTCCTATAGAAGCAACAACGTTTAGAACCCACAGCCACCAAATTCCTACCATCCCCCACAAAATTCCTATCAACCTCCACATAATAACCCAAAACCCAACTACTACCAAAACCAAGGGAATTCTCACAATCCCCCTGGTTTCCAAAGACCTGCCCATCAAAATTATCAGCCAGCACCACAAAATGCAACCTCACAAGAGCCTAGAACTTCTGAACTGATGAAACTAGTATTGTCTATGCAAAAGACAAATGAGGAAGCACAGAAAACTCAGGGAGACAGTTGTTGGCTATGCAGAAAGCCAATGAGGATACACAGAGGGCCCAAGAGAAGCACATAAAAGTTCTCGTGACCCAGATTGCTCAATTGGCAGAAACTAATGCACAGAGGCACCAGGGACAATTGCCAGGGCAACCTACACATAGGGAGCAAGCAAACGCCGTTACTCTTCGTAGTGGCACTGTTTATGCTGCTCCTCCTATGCCCATTGATGATGATAATGTCCCTAGCAAGGAGAAGGAGGTAGTAGAGAAGGAATTGGAGAAGAATTCGACGTCTGATGTCGAACTATCTGAAACAGCTGAACAGGCAGAAAAGAAGAAGGAGAAGGAGAAGGTTTATGATACACCTTTTACACCAAGGTTGCCTTTTCCTCATCGAATGCAAAAGTCCAAGGTGGATCAACAACTTGGTAAGTTCTTGGCTATGGTCAAGAACCTTGAGGTAACGGTTCCTTTCACTGAACTTATTTCTCAAGTGCCTGTTTATGCTAAGTTTTTGAAGGAAATGATCACTAAAAAGAGAGATTTTGGTGGGGTAGATAGAGTCGCACTCACTGAAGAGTTTAGTGCCGTTTTGCAAAATAAATCTCCACCTAAATTGAAAGATCCTGGTAGCTTTTCCATCCCTTGTCACGTAGGTGCACTTTTTATTGATAAAGCTTTATGTGATTTAGGTGCATCCGTGTCTGTCATGCCATTGTTTGTCTGTAATAAACTGAATATGGGGGCACTTAAGTGCATTCAAATTACTTTGCAGATGGCTGACCATTCTATAAAATACCCTCTAGGTGTTTTAGAAGACGTCCCTGTTAGGGTGGGAAAGTTTTACATTCCTGTGGATTTTGTTGTGTTGGATATGGAACAGGATGCCCAAATTCCTATTATATTGGGCAGACCATTTTTGTGCACTACAGGTGCTGTTATTGATGTCAAGTCAGGGTCTTTGACTTTGAGTGTTGGTGATGATACTGTCACTTTTAAACTAACCAATGCTATGAAGTCTCCTATGCTTGAAGAGTCTTGTTGCAGGATAGATGTGGTAGACAAAGTTGTGATGTCTGCATTTCAGCAGATACGTGATGCTGACCCATTGGAGGTAGCATTGACTGAGAGTGACTCCTTAGGCATCGATACTGATGTTGATGACTGCCTTGCTGATTTAGAGGGTCATGAAGCTGAACAGACACAGGAAACTGTGGTGCTTGAAAGTGTATGCTCTAGTTCTACTCCTCAGGTAACTAAGGTGGAACTCAAACCACTACCCTCTCATTTGAAGTATGCATTTTTAGATGATAAGGAATAATATCCTGTGATTGTCAGTACTAAACTCACAGATAGCCAATTGAAAAGCTTGCTTACTGTGCTTCGTATACACAAGAAGGCTATTGGGTATAGTATTGATGATCTAAAGGGCATTAGTCCTGATTTTTGTATGCATCGTATTAATCTGGAAGAGGATCACCGCCCTTGCATTCAACCTCAGAGACGTTTGAATCCTAATATGCAAGAGGTGGTGAAGAAAGAAATTATGAAACTGTTAGATGCAGGGATCATTTATCCTATTGCTGATTCGAAGTGGGTCAGTCCTGTACAAGTGGTTCCCAAGAAGGGGGGACCACTGTTGTTGAAAATGAAAAAGATGATTTGATTCCCACTAGGATTGTCATAGGGTGGCGTATGTGCATTGATTATCGTAGACTTAATAATGCCACTCTGAAAGACCATTTCCCCCTCCCCTTTATTGATCAGATGTTGGAAAGGCTAGCCAAACATAGTTATTTCTGTTATCTGGATGGATATTCTGGTTCTTTCCAAATCCCCATCCATCCAGATGATCAGGAAAAGACTACGTTTACATGTCCTTATGGCACCTTCGCATATCGTAGGATGCCATTTGGATTGTGTAACGCTCCCGCTACTTTCCAACGCTGCATGATGGCCATATTCTCTGATTTTATTGAAAATATCATGGAAGTGTTTATGGATGATTTCAGTGTTTATGGTTCTAATTTTGATGTTTGCCTGCATAATTTGTCCAAAGAACTTAAAAGATGTGTTGAGGCAAACCTCGTGCTTAATTGAGAAAAATGTCACTTCATGGTGAATGAAGGTGTCGTTTTAGGTCACTTGATTTCTGAGCGTGGCATCCAAGTGGATTGAGCAAAGATTGAGGTGATCGAGAAACTTCCCCCTCCAATGAATGTCAAAGGAGTGAGGAGTTTCCTTGGTCACGCGGGGTTTTATCGCAGGTTTATTAAAGATTTTTCAAAAATTGCGAAACCCCTCACTCAATTGTTGCTAAAGGGTGCCACGTTCGATTTTACTAACGATTGTTTGGAGTCTTTTGACAGGATAAAGACAGCTTTGATCACTGCCCCTATTATACAACCCCAGATTCGAATCTCCCTTTCGAGATCATGTGTGATGCTAGTGATTATGCGATAGGGGCAGTACTTGGTCAGCGGAAGGATAAGCTACTCCATGTTATTCACTATGCCAGCAAAACCTTGGATCCAGCCCAGGTTAATTATGCTACGACAGAGAAGGAGTTGCTAGCCATAGTCTATGCATTGGACAAATTTCGAACCTATCTGATAGGTTCGAAAGTTATAGTACACACTGACCATGCTGCTTTGAAGTACTTGATGGCCAAGAAGGAGGCCAAACCTAGGCTCATCAGATGGATTCTTTTGCTGCAAGAGTTCGACTTGGAAATCAAAGATAAGAAGGGTGCTGAGAATGTGGTCACCGACCACCTTTCTAGGTTGAGGTTTGGATCACCTTCTGACCCTCCTATAGATGACTCTTTTCCTGATGATCATTTGTTTTCTGTGTCCTCTAAATCTCCTTGGTATGCTGATTTTGCAAACTATTGTGTTAGTGGTTCTCATCCTCCCAATCTTACATATCAGCAGCGCAAAAAGTTTTATCATGAGGCTAGAATGTATTTTTTGGAGGATCCTTTCCTATATAAGAAGTGCTCCGACGGGATGTTTCGTCGTTGCATTCCTGATTGGGAAATAGAAGGTGTTTTGCTACATTGTCATAGTATGCCTTCTAATGGTCATCTAGGTTCCCAAGTGACTGGTTTTAGAGTCTTACATAGTGGTTTCTATTGGCCTTCGATTTTCAAAGATGACCGTGCCTTTTGTTTGTCTTGTGATGCTTGTCAAAGGACGGGTAATATTTCAAAAAGGCAAGAGATGCCACAGAGTGGGATTTTAGAGGTCGAACCTTTTGATGTGTGGGGGATTGATTTTATGGGACCCTTTCCTACCTCTTGTGGGAATAGGTATATTTTAGTGGCTGTCGACTATGTGACCAAATGGGTAGAAGCTATAGCATTACCAACCAATGATTCTAAGGTTGTGATGAAGATGTTTAAGAAAATAATCTTTCCCCGTTTTGGTGTCCCCCGTGTTGTAATTAGTGATGGAGGTTCTCACTTTCATAAGAGCGCCTTCAAGGCCCTATTGAAAAAACATGGAGTCACCCACAAGGTTGGTCTTGCCTATCACCCTCAAACTAGTGGCCAAGTAGAAGTGTCTAATAGGCAAATTAAGAAGATCCTTGAGAAAGTTGTCACTAAAGCTAGAAAAGATTAGTCTTTGAAACTTGATGATACTCTTTGGGCGCTCCACACTGCTTTTAAGACTCCTTTGGGTACCACACCCTATCGACTAGTTTATGGCAAAGCTTGCCATCTACCAGTTGAGATGGAGTATCTTTCTGTGTGGGCGGTCAAAGAGATTAACCTTGATTTGACAGCTGCAGGTGAAGCACGACTTCTTCAACTCAATGAGTTGGATGAGCTCCGTTTGGATCTTATGAGAATCACAGGCTCTATAAAGAGCAAACTAAGAAGCTGCATGATAAGATGATAGGAAAAAGAGAGTTCAAGGTTGGCGACAAGGTCTTATTGTTCAATTCCAGGTTGAGACTGTTTCCTGGAAGGCTCAAATCTCGGTGGTCTGGACCATTCGAGGTGACAGAAGTAAAGGCACATGGTGCCATCGAGGTTGTCAACCAAAAAGGAGAGAAGTTTAAGGCAAATGGATAGCGTCTGAAGCTGTACCATGAGGGTGCCTTTGTTGGTTGTGTGGAGTAAATCCGCTTTGATTCCTCCCCACTTGATTCATCTATCTAGAGAGGTAATATGGTCATGCGGGACCTTCAACAACCAACGCTTTGCGGGAGGCAACCCGTATCCCTTAGTTAGTTTTTCTTTTCCTTTGTTTTGTAGTTTGTAGCATGTGAGAGAGCGTGAGGGTACTAATGTGTTCCTAGATCTTGTGTGTTTTGATGTGCAGATATGCTATTTGAGGAGAAAATTGAGCCATGCTTGCCCCATACTTGCAAAAAGGCGAGCTACTTACTGAAAAGTAGCTCGCCCGATGAGATCGGGCGACCCCTGCCCGATCGGGCGGGCGTAAAATTCCGCTGAGGAAAGAAAAAGTGAAGCACCCGATCGAATCGGGCAAGGTGTGCCCAATCGGGTGCGCAACCCTAGCACCCGATCAAGAATACCTTGCCCGATCGGGTGCCCGATCGGGTGAACGAGCAAAAGTCAAAAGTCAAAATCTGTCAAAAGGGACTCCCACCCGATGGCATCGGGCAAGCCTCGCCCGATCGGGTCCGCGACCTGAGTACCCGATCAAAATTATGTTGCCCGATCGGGCGGATGATCGGGTGGAGCCACAAAATGAGAGCCAAGAATAATTGAACTCCCACCCGATCGGGCGGGCCAGTGCCTGATCGGGCCTGCACACAAAAGGGCGTTTAAACCACGGTTCCCTTTTCTTTCCTCACCATTCACTCCTTATCTTTTTCCACTCAAATCTCTCTCTCTCTCTTCACTCATCTTCAACCTCTCAAACCCCAAACCCCAACCTCCATTAAAACTCCATCTTTCTCCCTCAAATCTTCATCCTTTCTCCTCCAAACTCCATAAAATCCCTTCCTTTTCTCTTTTCACCCTCCATCTCACAAATTTCCATTCACAAAAATAATCCTCCCTTCTTCTTTCTCTTCACCACTCACCCAAAACTCCATCCTTTGTGTTAGTAAAGGGTTACAAGGTTCAAATTCACCATGCAAGCAAGTTTAGAAGGCTTATTAGAGGTGAAGGCTCGCGATCTAGGAGGGAAGCTACTCCTCCACCACCACCACCACCACAAGTCCCACGGGATCCCTAATACCCGGAAATTATTTTCCGGGATGATGAGCACCGCGAAAAGTTCCTTCGATTTAAAAAACGTGGATACTCCCTACTCGTTTTCTCGATCTTGAACTTTTATCTAAATTGGGATTAACTGAGGATGTTAAGGAATTTATGAAAATTTTGGGCATGGAGTTGTTATATAATGTGCATGTTAATACATATCCTTCATTAGTTTATGAATTTTTCAGCAGTTTTAGTCTGACTAAGCCCCGGGCCGGTCCAATTACCCACGTCCATTTCAGACTACTAAACCAAGAACACTCACTCACCCTTAGGGACTTTGCGGGGGTTCTTAGGTTACATGTACGGGGCGACTATTACCCACCGGACCACTTCAAAATGACCCATACTTATTTCATGCTTACAGGGGACACTGCGCCTTTTGACATCCAGCATTGTCATTGGGCGAATTTTCATCACCCAATTATTAGCATTTGGCTAAGGTTCATGGCCTAGACTCTTTTTGGGCGGTATGAGGGTCACTTGGTCCGGGGGGCCGAGTTAGTCGCCATAGGTAGCTAAATTGCCAAGGGCTCCAGGGAAAAATTTCAGTACAACTTGGCCCACCACGTAGCTATTCAGTTCGAGTGTATCTCGAACTCGCTCCCTAAGCGTAGGGAAGACGATACTTGGAACTCTAGGAGGCTAGTCAACGGGGGGTTGATCACTTTGTTTGCCCGGCGAATTACCGGCTTTGACGAGACCAAACGTACCCCCATCCTCGGCCCTACCCTCATCGACCTCAAATACCTCAACACCCTCACAGTCCTAAACCGCTTGCCTGACCAGAGATTTCAGTGGATGATTAAATCAAAAAAATCCATCACCCTACCCGACCCTAGAGCCCGCATGTGGCCCCGTCAGGAGAACTACCTACTCCCTATAGAGGGAGTTGACCTTATTGTACCTGACCCCGAGCCCCCTCGTCGTTCATACCATAGGCGTCATACGCCGACCCTAGACGAGGGCGCCTCCACTTCTACTCCTCCCCCTCCTCCCTCTCCCCCGCACACCTTTGAATTCACTTCTATGAAATCGACCCTAGGTCGCATGGAGACAGGGATGGGACGGATGGAAGGGATGATCAACGTGAACACCGCCACCCTAGCGGGATATGGCACTCGCATTGATCAACTCTACACCCGTGTTGATGCGATGGGAGGACAGATAGATACCTTGGCCCAAGATCAGCACTTCACCCTTTATCCTCACTACTGTAGGCGCGGCATTGTTGAGCAGACTACTCAACACCCCTCGTGGTACCATTGGAACCCGAGTTATGGCCAGCCTGTCGGTCCGACTGATGACATGGCAGAATTATGACGAGGAGGAGCCTGCTAGACAGTCCGTCTCTTTAGGAGATTTTGGTCTAGGGCCTAGTGGTTTTGGTGGTGGTTTTCATGCAGGTACTAGCGGTTTTGGTGGAGGGATGAGTGGTTTTTCAGGTGATCCCTCAGGTGGTGGTTACACAGATGGTGGTGGTACTTCTAGTGGTGGTTTCTTTGGTGCCCCCAAGGATGATGATATGGGCGGCTGATGCCCTTGTTCTCTCCTCTCCCTCGTTGCAATGAGGACATTGCCTCGTTCAGCTTGGGGGAGGATCTCTCACTGTGAGTACTCTCTTTACTGCTTTTTGACATATTTTAGCGCAAAGCTGCAAACCATGGATAGATGGCAAAATGTTACGATTGACTCTAGCTGTGGAATTCCTTCCACCTGATTGACAACAGTTAAAGATGAAACTAAAAGTGTGAGTGAGATCTGTAGTTGCTTTTTGATTTTGACGAAGGACTTTGGATATTGGCTGGTGGGGAAATTAATGAGGGATTATTCCTTCGACAGTGAAGTTTATGCATCTCTTTCATGTCAGGTGGTTATGATAAACGGTTGAGGGAAAATGTGGAGTACTTGAAAGAACTGAAATTCTTAGCACAAAAGGAAGGGGTTGCTGATCGTGTCAACTTCATCACATCTTGCTCTACTAGTGAAAGAAACACTCTTCTTTCCCATTGTCTATGTGTCCTTTATACGCCACAGGTATGTTTTTGTTATATCTAACCGTAAAAAATAATACATGTAAGAGTTCCATTTCACATGTTAATCTTTCATTAGGACGAGCACTTTGGAATTGTACCTTTGGAAGCAATGGCAGCCTATAAACCAGTCATTGCATGTAACAGCGGGGGACCAACAGAAACTGTTAAAGACAAAATTACAGGATTTCTTTGTGACCCTACTCCACAGGAGTTCTCCTTGGCTATGGGAAAACTCGTTCAGGATCCTAAATTAGCAGAAAGAATGGGGGAAGAAGCCCGTCAGCATGTTGTGGAGTCGTTTTCTACCAAGGTTTTTGGCCACCATCTGAACCGATACATTCTTGTTATTGCCAGAGTCAAATGTGATTGAGAATATTCCAACTTGGTAGAAAACAAAACCCAGCCAAAAGTTTATATCCTTGTAGCACATTGTCCATTTGCATATTATTTTACCTGTAAAGTTTAGTAACCTTTTTTTCAGCCGTTATTTCTTGGATACACTCACTGTAAAATGCAGCCTCCCCACACCAAGGGCCACGAGGGTCTTTATCACTTTTGTTTTTACACTGTTAGCTCTTTAACTTTGTTATAAAAAAGGGTAAGCTTGGTTGCTTTTCTTTGTTTACATCAGCACCCCGCGAGTTGTGTCATTTTTTACAGCCATTTTTGGAGGAACTCCAAGAGATTGTTTGGTTAGCGGTTCGAATTCTCTGCCCATGGAATTGTATGTCAATGGAGGTTCATCTTTTGAGAAGGTTCATCAGGCTCCTGAGGCAGATTAAACTAGCAACCTTCACGTGAAGTAGTACTGTTTGAGAAGTAACAAATAACATTACCTGTATGTTTAGATAGGGGATCTGGAAGAAAGATTAAGGGTGGGAAAACGGTATACGAAGATAAAGGAAAGGAGTAGATCCATTTCCCTTTTTCAAGTAAATTTTGTCCTTTCGTTATGTGAAAGATTTCGAAGGAATCCCTTGATTATTCTTTCTTTTTCATCCCCTCCAAAAATACTAATTCTTCCGTTTTTATTTATTGGTTACACTTCTCATTTCACGGACGCTAATTACTCTTAGGTAAAATTTAAAAGGGTGGTTAATTGTGTATAAGGGTTTATGATTATGTATATTTGTAGGAATCATTGGAAACAATTAAGAAAATAAAGTAGTAGGGTGGGTCCAGGACTAGATGCGTTTTTTAGTAGGAAAAAAAAAGAAGAAAGGGAGGGGGTGGGGACAACCGTTTTATGGAGCTGGATTGTGGAGGAAGAATTTAGATTTTCCCACTCCTTTACAATTTTGGGACTAAGCTTTCTCCCAAAATTTCAAACATTCCCAAAAAAAAATATTGTGCACAATCTAAGGTCCCATACATATATATATATATACTAGCCTTCTATGCACGCGATGCGTGCCATAAATTTTCGAAACGATCAAAGTTTTTGGTCTCAAACAAAAATTATGAATTAGTTCGCAATTTGTAATTTATTTGCACCTTCAATTCAGAAGTAAAATAACTACCATCTTCTATAATTTAGCAAAAAAAAAGGTAAGATTGTAATTTCCTGTGGACACGAAGTCTTCTCTTTCCCTTATATAATAGAGATAACAATGATTTCCCTTTTACTTGTCATATCTTTTTACCTTAGTTTCTATTATGAAAAAAATGTCTTCTTTCCATCCATATATACACGATGCGTGCGAAAGAGGACAATATAAGGATTTCGGGGAAATTGTATTGTACTTTCTCCCGTGAGTGTATATATTTTTTCTTATTTTTTAACAAATAATCGTTAAGTTTTAGTAATTTTATTTTTTTCGAGGGGTATAATTATAATGTCAAAAGAATTTCAAGAGTGAGACAGAAAAAATACATAATAGAAAATAAGTAATAAGTTTTATAGAATAGATTAAAAATAATGATCTAAAATTAAAACGTCAAAGAAGACAAAAAATTCTACCAAAATATTAATAGAAGATGTCATCTAGAATGAGAATGAGAGAGGAAGTAGGAGAGTGAAATGAAAAAATTATAAAAAAGAAACGTTTGATGCTTTATAATCCAAAAGAAATTAAGTTGAAATAAATTTGTATGATTGAAAATATTAAAAAAAAACTTAACTAAGCTAATTAACTATAGGAACTTTAACTTCCTTCATTTAATTTAATTGATTTTATCTTTTCTTATTTTGGTGTCCACCCCCACCTCTTCCCTTATATAATAGAGATACTACATCGTAAGACATTAATTTCTCTCTCACCTCATTTATTACACCATTTTCATTTTCACAAAGCAAAAAAAACAAGTGTTCTGAGAGAGAGATTACAAAAGTTGTTCACACATAACGTGTTAAGATTAGAGAAGAAGATAAAAAAGATGAGCAGTACTCAAGAAGATAGAATACTTCTTACTGCATTCCATTGCTCATCACATCTCCGTATTTATAGTACTACATTACTGTTTTTTAACATTGATTTTTACTGTTGTAATAGTTCTTGGTGAGTTATTCACCATTCATCCAGATATGAAGAAATATTGCAACACTCCCCCTTGAATAATCACCAAGCAATAAAATCACTTAGCTAAGGGAAAAAGAGTACAGCGATTGTATGCTATGATGAACTGCCTCATTAAAAACCTTGTCAGGAAAAACCCAATGGGATAAAAACCTGAACGAAGGAAAAAAGAGTACAGTTGCATTCTACTCCCCCTGAAGTCGACATAGGTCGCGAAGACGACGCATTCCGATCTTGTGCACCAATTGTTCGAACTTCTTTGATGTAAGGGACTTGGTAAAAAGGTCAGCAGGATTCTCACTTGACTGGATCTGTTCAACATGTATCTTGCCTTCTTTCTGTAGATCGTGCGTGAAGAATAGTTTTGGAGACAAGTGTTTGGTCCTGTCTCCTTTGATATATCCTTCACTTACTTGGTTAATGCAAGCAGTATTGTCTTCGTATATTGTAGTTGGAGATTTTGTAATTGCATTTAACCCACAATCTTCCTGAATTTGACTGATCATTGACCTTAACCATACACATTCTCGACTGGCTTCATAGAGCGCAATTAATTCTGCATGGTTTGATGATGTAGCTGTCAAAGTCTGCTTTGTCGATCTCCAAGATATTGCGGTACCTCCATATGTAAATAGATACCCAGACTGTGACTTCGCTTTGTGTGGGTCAGACATATATCCTGCATCTGCATATCCAACAAGGGTGGCTTCTTGTCTTGATTGATAGAACAATCCATAATCTGTCGTTCCTCTGAGATAGCGAAATAAATGATTTATCCCTTTCCAATGTCTCTTAGTTGGTGCATTACTATATCGAGCTAGTAGGTTTACAGAAAAGCTATATCAGGTCTTGTATTATTTGCTAAGTACATCAAAGAGTCTTGTATTATTTGCTAAGTACATCAAAGCGCCTATTGCACTTAAATATGGCACCTCTGGTCCGAGAATTTCCTCGTTGTCTTCACGGGGTCGAAAAGGATCTTCTTTCACATTCAGACTTCGAACTACCATTGGTGAACTTAGTGGATAAGCTTTGTCCATATAGAATCGCTTTAAAATCTTCTCAGTATAGTTTGATTGGTGGACAAATATTCCATTTCTTAAATATTCGATTTGTAATCCAAGAAAAAACTTGGTTTTTCCTAGATCTTTCATCTCAAATTCTTTCATTAAGTGTTTCGTCGTTACTTCAAGCTCCTTAGGTGTTTCCATTATGTTCAAGTCGTCGACATGAACTGCGATAACAACGAATCCTGAACGAGACCTTTTGATGAACACACATGGGCTTATTTGATTGTTTTTGAACCCTCCTTTTATAAGGTATTCACTTAGACGGTTATACCACATTCTCCCAAATTGTTTCAATCCATAAAGTTATTTCTTCAACTTTATGGAAAACACTTCTCTAGGAGTATTTTTTATTGGTAAGTTTAGTCCTTCAGGTACTTTCATATAAATATTTGTATCAAGTGACCCATATAAATATGCGGTCACAACATCCATTAATCTCATCTTTAGTCCATCAATAATAGTTAAACTTACCAAAAACCTCAGTGTCGTTGCGTCAACTACTGGTGAATATGTCTCTTCGTAATCGATTCCTGTCATCTGAGAGAAGCCTTGCGCTACAAGCCTTGCCTTATACCTGACAACCTCGTTTTTCTCATTTCTTTTCTTCACGAATACTCATTTGTACCCAACTGGTTTCACACCTTTTGGTGTCTGAGTAATATGTCCAAAAACTTCTCGTTTCTCTAATGAATTTAATTCTGCTTGAATTGCTTCCTTCCATTTTGGCCAGTCTTGTCTTTGTCGACATTCTTCTACTGTTCTTGGCTCAATGTCATTTTCATCATTCATTATATCACTCGCAATGGAATACACAAATATGTCATCGATAATAACTTTTTCTCTATTCCATTGTCTCTTGGTGTATGAATAATTTATCGATATTTCATTGTTTTGATTTTCTTGTTTTTCTTCTAAAGACTTATCTATATTTTCAGATTTGTCATCATCTTTACTATGTTTTTCTTGTTTTTCTGTTGCGGGGGAAACAGTAGTTGTAGCTTCTTCCGGTTTCCTCATTTTTCTTGGTTTCGAGTCTTTAGAACCATGTGGCCTTCCACGATTTCGTCTAGCAATTAATTCATTCTCTTTTGCCTTTTATCATTAGAGATTTCAATTCGTGCAGGAGCATTCACTGCTGGTATGTGTGATTTTGTGAGTTTCATGAATGCGTTAGGTAATTGGTTAGCAATTCTTTGTAGATGAACAATTTTCTGAACTTCTTGTTCACAAGAACTTGTTCTTGGATCTAGGAAATCTAGATGTGTTTCCCTCCACGTGAGTTCAATATTCCTTTTATTTTGGTCCACTTTCTCTCCCCCTAATGATGGGAATATTGTTTCATTAAAGTGACAATCAGCAAATCTAGCTGGTGAATAGATTACCAGTCATCGGTTCTAGATATTTGATAATTGATAGTGATTCAAAACCCACGTATATTCCCATTCTTCTTTGTGGACCCATTTTTGTACGCTGGGGTGGGGCGATAGATACATATACTGCACACCCAAAAATCTTGAGGTGTGAGATATCGGGTTCTCGACCAGAAACTAGTGCATGGGTGAATATTTGTGATAAGTTGTTGGTCTCAACCTGATTAATGATGCTGCATGTAGAATGGCATGCCCCCACGCCGATGCGGGTAATTTTGATTTCATTAATAGTGGTCTTGCAATTAATTGTAATCTCTTGATTAGTGATTCAGCAAGACCATTTTGTGTGTGGACATGTGGTACATGATGCTCTACATCAATCCCAAGGGACATACAATAATCATTAAAAGTTTGAGATGTGAATTCTCCAGCATTGTCTAATCTAATTTTCTTTATTGTATGGTCCGGGAATTGATTTCTTAGACGTATAATTTGAGCAAGTAGCTTAGCAAAAGCCTTGTTTCTACTTGACAAGAGGCTTACATGCGACCATCGTGTAGAGGCATCTATTAAGACCATAAAGTATCTAAATGGTCCGCACGCTGGATTGATCGGTCCACATATATCTCCTTGAATTCTTTCAAGAAATGTTGGAGATTCAATTGCAACTTTATTCATCGATGGTCGAATTATCAACTTGCCAAGAGAACAAGCAGTGCATGATAATTCATTTGATTGAGGGACTCTGATATTTCTCAATGAATGTCCAACCGAATTTTCTATAATCTTATTCATCATTCCTGTCCTAGGGTGACCAAGGCAGTCATGCCATAAAGTGAAGAATTCTTCATTATCTAACTTTTGGTTAGATATCATGTTTATTTCAATAGGACTTATATGAGTGAGGTACAGTCCTGAGGAATATGCCGGCAATCTTTCATAAATGACTTTCTTGCCATTGTTTTCTGCCGTAATGCATAAGTATTCCTTTTAATTTATTGTCATGGTTTCTATGTGATAACCATTTTGTCGTATAGCTTTGAAACTAATAAGGTTTCTTCGAGATTTGCTCGAATATAGTGCATCATTTATCATTAATTTTGTACCCATAGGTAGGATTATGCACGCCTTTCCAGATCCTTCAATTAACTTGGTTGTTCCTGATATGGTATTGACGTTTGCTTGAAGCATTTTCAAATCCAAAAAAAATTCTTGATCCTTTAAAATAGTGTGCTTTGTTCCACTATCCAATAGGCAATAGTATTTTGACTCATTTCCCGACATGTTCGTATCTTCATAGAAAGAAGAAAATACTTCAGATTGATTGATAAATAAATATTATAACAAAGATTACATTTTGTTGAAGAGAGAAACTTATCAAAAGTGCATGGATAAAACAAACTAATGAAACTAATAAATTAAAGATAACAATGATTCAAGTCTTAGATGTTTTAAGAATCATTTCTAAGGTCGAAATCATCCATGAAGAAGTCTGATACGTCTAGGTTGGGCATAGAAGTGGTTGCTTCATTCACAAAATTAGCCTCTAACCTCTTCCCTTTATTTTTCTAGGAAGCTTGGTACAGCTCCGCCAGATGTTTGGCGGTACGACATGTCCTCTCCCAATGCCCAGTCATGCCACATCTGTAGCATGTGTTTTTACCCCCTTTGAGGCTTTGATCCATTGTCTTATTGTTGTCCTTGTTGACTTGTGTTGTGGTTGTTTCTTGGGGCGAATTGGCTTCGTCCACGACCACGGCCGCGCCCACGACCTCGACCACCTCCTTTGCCACGGAAACTTCCACGTCCTCGGCCGTGGTAATTTCCACGACCTCTTTCATATCTGTTCTGACTTGGATTTGAGCTCTCAACTGCATTTGCTTCTTGAAATGCCATAGACCCTGTAGGCCTACGATTATGGTTCTTGATTAGTGATATATTGATTTCTTATAGAGTTTTCCCTTTCTTTATAAGCTAAATTGTGCGATATTGACGCTCTTAGGAGCTATTTATGCTAACTATTTCGATATAGTTGTGGTTTGTGTGTTCCATATCGTTTTGCAGGTTTTTAGGGAAAAACTCCCTATTTACTTGATGTTTTGATCACCACATTATAGCGGAAGGTTATGAGGCATATTGGCGGTCTCGAGATGGTATTCGGACCCCCGTTGTGAAGAAGAATTATCAAGGACTTGGCGTCTGAAGCCAAGCCAGAAGCTAGAAAGAAAGAAGCTTCGCCCGATCGGGTATGAGTAATTTGGCCAAAACTTGAGATCTTCCGCCCGATCGGGTGGCCCTGCCCGATCCCGTCGTGCGGAGTTTTACTTAGCCATTTTGTTGCATTTTCTGAGAAGATCAAGAAGGCATTCACCCGATGGCATCGGGTGGTCTTGCCCGATCGGGTGCTGGGGTTGCGGCCCCGATCGGATGACCGTTGCCCGATCTCATCGGGTGAAGACATATTTTGTCTGATCGGGTGGACGACACGGGTGACGCGATTTTGCATAGTTTTCCATTGTAGAAGAGATTCGAATGCTATTTCAATTCAATTAAAGTTCCCGCTTTCCGTCAATTTGGTAATCATCTTTCTTATTGCTTTATTCTTATCTCTCAATTGCTTTAGTTTAATTGTTTATTATTCAATTAGTTCATGATGCAATTCTTAGGGTTTCCAATTAGCTTTGTTATTGTCAATTTAATCATGTCTGAGTAGTTCTCTTTCTAGGGTGTTAGATAGGGAAGCCATGTTTATACCATGATTGTTATTTAGATTTCTATCAATTTCTAGGGCTTGATTAGAGTGATTGTGATGTGGTTTGTTCTTAATTAGTGATTGATGTTAGTGGCCAATTTCATTGATTGCTTGTGGTTAATAGTTGTTTGCACAGACCCGTCTTTTGACTAGAGGCCTAGGACACATCATTAGTTCTGATTACGTTAGTGAACATGCGGCGTATGTTGAACTATGAGCGTTGAGTCTTAACCATACCTCAACACATGCTCTAATCACTTGACTCATGACTTAGGTTTTAATAGTAGTTGACCTTATTTGATTGGTATAAGCATGGTGGACCGACCTAATACCCTAGGTTTTTAGTCCATAGTTAAATCCTCGATTTGATTCGTTGTCCTTAGCTTAATTATTAGTTCAATTAATTCTCCCTGATTTCATCTGAAGTAGTTAGTTGATTGGATATTAATATAGAAACTCTGTCTCCCTGCGGATTCGACCCTTCTTCCATTGACTACCATAGTTAGAGGACTGTAGGTTTATCTTTGATTAGGTGATACGACTAAATCCTATAAATTAAGAGCTCATTATTTTGTTCAGCAACAAGTAACGTCCTCAAGAGTTCATGATATTTCTCAAATCTCCTTTCACGATATTGTTGTTGTAATAAAATATTATTAGCGTGAAAGGTGGAGAGTGTTTTGTCAATCATATCTTCATCAATAAATGTTTGTCCACAATACACCAACTTTGATTTAATGAGGTGTAATGTTGAATTATAGTCACTGATAGATTTGAAATCTTGAAATCTCAAATCTCTAATTCATCTTGGGCCTTAGGGAGTAGGACACTTTTATTGTGTCCATATCTTTCATGGAGCTCTTCCCATAATGCTTTTGGATCTTCAATAATCATGTATTCTGTTTTAAGACTATCATTTAGGTGATGTCTTAGAAACATTAATGCTTTGGCCTTGTCCTCAGACAATTTTATGGCATCCTTTTCAGGTGCCTTTGGATCATCTATTATTGTATATAGTAGGCCTTGGCCCTTTAATTGTAGTTTAGCATCTGCTGCCCATTGTAAAAAGTTGTCTCCTGCCAAGTCCAAGATGTTGAAATACCTCTTTGCAAGTTCGCCCATTCTCCTCCTTTATTTATTTATTTGATTATTTGACTATAATGAAATAAATAAGTGTTTAATTAATGTTTGATATTAAATCACCATTATTACTTTCTCCCCCTAATTTAATATTTCGAAAAAAAACATAATTCAACAAGGTATTATTAATAATAATAACAAACAGTAATAATAATAATAACAATAACAACAACAGTAATAATAACAATAATAATAACAATGATAATAATGGAGAAGTATAGGCACGTGCTATTACAAACAAAATAAAATGCACCTTAAGTTATAAGTACCGTGTACCCCCTCATTTACAATCCGTGATTAATTTATTTTTGGAGCAAAATGTAGATCATTAACGCCACTAATAGAAAGAACAATGCCATAATAATTAAGAGGGCTTCATTTATTTTTCTTAAATTTTCCTCAATTGAGGAATGGTTGGATGAAGAAGAAGGGGAGGTGGTGTCGGTCGCCATTGTTGGTTGAAGAAGAGTAAAAAAAATTTATTTAGAGGATAAGGGATTAGTGGTGGTGGATTGCGGCCGGGTAAGTGGCCCCTTTTATAGAGGGTGACGAATACTGTTTGGGTAAAATATCTATTTATCGTAAAGTATACAGGAAAAAAAATTGCAGCTCCCCCCTTTTTTATTATACTTATCATCTCGGTTCCTGATCGAACCCCTGACTTCTTATATGAGTCAGTTTATTTCGGACCACTGCGGCTTTCATTCCGTAGTGATAACTTTTTAGAAAATTAATATTATTTGCCTAATTCATAAAAACAGATAAATAATTGTTTACTTAGAGTAGGGGAACCCTTTTTATCATTATACATATCTAAAGCTATTTTCAAAACTTCAAAGATATTGTTAAAACAAAATTTGGAAATTAACTTAGGAGATAAGAAAAAATTAAAAGTATAGGGAGTTGGATGGGGAATTGGCAAGTTGACATACATTGATATAATATTCTAATGGGGTTTTTATTATTTATTGATTTATTTAGAAAAAAACAAAACCCAAAAAAGTTGTCATGCATTTGACAAAAAACTGTCATACATGCATTTGACAAAAAACTGTCATACATGCATTTGACAAAAAAACTGTCATACTGCTATGCATGCATGCTGCGCCAAATGCAATTTTTTAATTTTTCTTTTTGTTGTATTTAAATGAAGAAGAGTATGGCACGGCTTGTCACATCCTATCTATCTTGTAGTCATTATGCATGCATTTGTCATTGTCAATATCTCATACTTATCACTACCTCTATTCTTCCTCCTTCAACATCAGTTTTTCCTCCTTCATTAACATCTTCCTCTTTTTTCTCTATTTTTCTTCTCCCCCCTTTTTTTCAAAAATAACTCAAAAACGGTGAAATTCATAATATTCTCAAAAAAATAGTACTTCATGCTACATACAAAAATCACAATAAAGTTTGAAGAAAAATTTTGAGTTTCTGATACAGAAGATCCGGATTTTCCGGCGACTGTAGAGCATACTCCTCAATTATTTCTAGTAAGTTTAGTTCTTTTCTTCTTTGGGTGGCATATTTGGGAGGCTTCAGTCATATCAACCGCTTTTCTCGTTGTTTGGCGGTCTTTGCCGCTTGTTCCTGCTCCGTCATCCCTACTTCTTTTATTTGGTGGGAGGCGGTTTTCATTTGTTTGTTCTGGGGGATTATCATCTAAGTTAGGGATCGGGCCTTGTATATTATTGCCACCACGGGCACCGGCGTCGGCATTGGGGTTACCACGTTGGGGCTGAGATACAGGCCCTTTCACCGGATTGGTAGTAAATGGTACGTTATTATGCTCTATAATAAAATATATACTTGAAAAATGTGAATTATTAACAACGGTGTTTATAACATTACTTTGTTGGTCCATTTGAATAGAAGAAAATAAGATTTTGAGGAGATGAATAAGAATATTGAGGGGAAATAGAGGAAAAGACTACCTCACCAAAAAAAACTTTGGAAAAGGGAGTACTCAAGAAGATATAATACTTCTTACTGCATTCCATTGCTCATCACAGCTCCGTATTTATAGCACTACATTACTGTTTATTGACATTGATTTTTACTGCTGTAATAGTTCTTGGTGAGTTATTCACCATTCATCCAGATATGAAGAGATATTACAACATTGTGCACAATCTAAGGTCCTATACATATATATATACTCCCATCGTAAGACATTAATTTCTCTCTCACCTCATTTATTACACCATTTTCATTTTCACAAAGCAAAAAAAAAAACAAGTGTTCTGAGAGAGAGATTACAAAAGTTTTTCACACATCACGATTGTGCACAAATTTACATTTCACTAAGTAGATTAGCAATAGGAAATTAGAGTATTAGCAAAATTACATCATAACAGCCTTTTTGTACAAAAAAACTTCATCTTCTCCTTCATTTAACCCACAAAATGTCTGATGTTGATGCCCAAATTGATGACTTCTACAACATACATTCAATTCTTAAAGATGAAGTGAGGATTGGGTTGATGTTCTACGCTAGGTCTGTGGTTAGTAGTCTGATTCTAATTCCGAACCAGATGAAGAACAAGCAATTAACGAAAATCAAGTAATTAATGAAGAAGCAATGAATGAACCTTTTAATGAAGCACCAATATAAGAAACACAAGCAACAAATTCAAACTTCAATGTTGAAAAAGTCAGACCAGATTTGACAATTGAAACAAAAAGAGGCATCATAGATGATTTATTGTTTTTAAGAGAAGAGACTAAACTACCTCGAGGTGCAGTTACTAAAACTGTTGCTAAGTGGAATGTGCATAGGGTAACAGTGTCCAAGCTTTAGCATGAGTCATTAAGGCAGAGAAATGCACATAACATCATAGATCTAAGGTCCAAAAGGCTAGGTGGATGTCGTAGAAAACTCAAAGTCTATAGTGAAGATGTAACGCCCTGATATTTTAATAGTTTTGAATAACACATGTCAGTACCAGGATCGAACCAAAATATTACATCATGTTTATTTAAAAAGGACATTGTAATGTTTACAGGACATTGCTGCCTTATTCCTAAAAATAGAAATACTAGGCGAAAGTAAAGCATACTAATGACATAATAAAGCATATGATAACAGTACTGGTAACTTATATCATATATATAGTCCTATCATTTTATAAACCTCACTATTGGCCCTCCCCGTCTCCTGTACCTGAAAACAAAACATTTAATAAAAAGTCAACCCAAAAGGGTCTAGTACATTCTCAATATCACGTAACAACAATTTATTAAACATTTTGAAAATAATATCGTAACATTTCAATTTATCAGGTTTAATTATGACTTCCGGTTAGGCAAGAGAAATATCCCGGGCTTAAAGCCCACCTCAGGTTTTCCCTGGTTATAATCATAATCTTTTGTTTTTTTCTTATTTTATTTCCGGGCTTTTAGCCCCTCCTGACAAATCCGTGTGCACACCTCGTCATTGACGTACGTCACTCCGAATAATATACAAGTATCCTTTCTTTGCCATATACCTTTCATCTTGTAATATCAACTTTGTATAACATTATTATTATCACATATGGTAGAAAAATCATAACATAGTCATACCATATGCTTTAACATTAGCCCATTATTTACAAATAGTAATGTACCTTTACCATCAAAACCGTTATAACAAATTAGTATGAAAACTCATTTTTCAATACTAAAACATTTTCTAAGAATATTAGTATAACTAAAACATTTTAACAAAACAACACTAAGAAGGGATATTCAAGAATGTACCTAGTAGTATTGGTGAATTATCTGGGTAAAGTTACAACGTATCTACGTCCCTCTCTCTCTTTAGTAGTGAAGTACTTGGTTTTGGGATGAAATAAAAATCATGTATTAGTGACCTATTTATAGAACTCTAAATATAGCTAGAGGTAGTTTAGTGGGTAACGTAAACTTAAAAGCTACCCTATATACATAGCCTACTTACATGTAATTCATGCAAGTCTACATATAATAGCTTTGTCAATGGATTAGCAAAGGTATAGTTTGCTTTCTCACACCAAAGAGTAACAGTAGCTTAAAATGTTTACACGTCAATTTAGAGTTACGTGTAAAGTCGATTTTCCCATTTGTTGAGAAAATTGTAGCAAAAAAAGAAGTAAAAACAGGTCTAAAGGCACAATTGAGACAAGCCAATTCAAAGAATCACATAAACTGTCATCGGGGATATGATCATCAACAAAGTCATCCCCATAATCATGGCAAGGTGCCCTCCTGGTCTGTCAAAGACCATTTACATTCAGCAAGACAATGCTAAGCCACACATCAGAGGTGATGACCCTGCTTTCAAGCGAGCAGCAACACAGAATGGCTTTAACATACAGCTAATCAACCAACCAGCAAAGTCCTCTGACCTTAATGTTCTTGACCTTGGTTTTTTAGAGCAATTCAAGCCATACAATACCAAAGTTTTCCTAAAAATCTAGATGATCTAATTGAGAAAGTGGAAGAAGTTTTTGCCTTTTTTGACCTTCATATGGTGAAATACACTTGGCTTCAGTTGCAATGGGTTATGATTTAGATATTGAATGCCAAGGAGGCAATAATTAAAAAAATCAACACCATGGGAAGTGAAGATTAGAGAGACAAGGGCTTCTGCCACACAATGTACATAAGTACACAATGGATCAATCAATCATAGATGATGTAGTGAAGATTTTGAATGAAAGGCATATGAGCATAGATGATGGAGTGGCTTCATGTGAAGTTGAAGATGGCATAGAAAGTGAATGATTGAGTGTGTGCAGTGATGAAGTGGAAGAAAAAACTTTTTTTTGGTTTTTGTTTAAGTGGCAACAGTTGAAGAAGCAATTTTTTGTTGTACATAGGTTGGTAACTAAAGTGGAAGAAGCAATTTTTTGGTATATATATAGGTAGGTCACGGACACAGTAATGGTGAAACTTTTGGTGACTGCATACACAAACCTTTCAAGCTGTAGACTTGCTAATCATTTATCTTTTGCTCTGTTGTTGTTAGATGATGTAATGAAAGGTTTGCTTATATAGTCATAACATTATCAATCTTTTTTGTAAAAATGAAGTGATCTTTCTTTATTGTGGTTTGTTAATATATTATGCAAGGTCATTCATTACTAAGCACATGAGACTAATAAGCTGAAATATAAAAGCCATATTGTGAAATTGATGAACATTTTTAAACATCATTTGACAGTTTATATCCAGTAGGGAGTATATATGTGTAAATCAATACAACCATCATATTTGCTGCTCAATCCATTAAGTTATTGTCATCATGGGGAGTGCTTCCTCAACAACTTGAAGTCGGAGCATTAACTCCGCCAAGATAACTCAACAACAATGAAGAGCAATCTATATGTGGTTTAGAGTTCAATATAAAATTAGTCCCCTCTTCATTTGAATATAGTGCAAACAAGTTACAAAATGGGGACTGAAACAATAACAACATGCAAAGGGGACTTCCAAAAGTACTGATAAGGGGACTTCAAACCAATATGGGCATAAGTTAAACAATTGGATCATCAACAAGATATCCCAAATCATCATCAACATATCCAAAACAATAACAATATGAGTATCAAATATCATCAATATCATACCTCAATTAATATCATCAAGAAACCAATTCAACAAAGCTTAAACTAATATGAGCATACACTCAATATCATCAATATCATGCCTCAATCAATATCATCAATATCATACTTCAATCAATATCATCAACAAACCAATTCAACAAAGCTCAAACCAATATGAGCATACCTCAATCATTAGGATCATCATTCATCAACATAATCAATATCACCACTTTGAACCAATATCACCAGTATCAAATCAATATCAACATATCCAAATCATCAGCAATATATTCAACACAATAACAACATTTACAAAACTAAATCACCAGACCATTTGGAAACCAATGTGACCATATCTCAAACACAAGGATCATCATCATCAATATCATTAATATCATACCTCAATCAATATTATCAACAAACCAATTCAACAAAGCTCAAACCAATATGAGCATACCTCAATCACTAGGATCATCATTGATATCACGTATTTATATAGAGTTTTCTCCCTTATTTACAAGCTAATTTGTGCGTCATTGGAGCTCTTGGGAGCTATTTTGTGCTAACTTTCGTATGCAGTTGTGGTTTCGTGTTGTAGTATTGAATTGCAGGTTTTATGGAATTTTCTCCTTATTCCCGAGCCATTTGGAAGCAACCACGGCTTTACGAGATGTTATGAGGCACGTAGGATGGCTCACGAGCTTTATGGGTAGTTTAGGAGGTCCCAAGACCCCTAAACATGAAGATTAAAGAGCCAAAGAGTCAAAAAGGAGGTCTCCGTACACTGATCGGGCGGAAATGGCCCGATCGGGCGAAAATACACTGATCGGGTATAGAAGTTGCGGACCCGATCGGGCGAGTCACGCCCGATCGCATCGGGCGAGCATCAATGCACCAGACCCGATCGGGCATAGTGTGCCCGACCCGATCGGGCCAGGTGCTGCTAGGTCTTATATTGTTGCTGCTTGCGAGGCGCTTGTGCTGGGCTGTAATGCTCCCAGGCCCGATCGGGTGGCTGCCCAAGGCCCGATCGGGCGGACCTTAATCTTCGTTGCATAGCGCGCTGCTGCTGCGTGGACCACGAGAAGCAAAAGGGCAGCTTTTGGTATTTGACCCGATCGGGTACTGTGCTCGGGCCCGATCGGGTCTGGGGTCATTTGTCGCGAATTTCGTCTTTTGCTTTCCGTTTTAATTAGACTTGAGGGGGTATTATAAATACCTTTTTCCTCATTATCTTTCATTCATCTTTTATTCATCTTTCATTAGGTTTTAGACTAGTTTTATTCTACATTGTTTTTAGTTTAATTCAAATACTTTAGATTAATTTAGAGGTGATCAAACCTATTTCGGTTTCAATAAAAGTTCCTGCTTTCCGTCAATTGGTACTCTTCTCTACTCTTTATCTCTTTAATTACTTTGATTGCTTAGTTTAATTATTTAATTGTTCATGATGCAATTCTTAGGGTTTCATATTAGTTTTGTTGTTGCCGATTCGATTATGAGTGAGTAGTTCTCTTTCTAGGGTGTTAGATAGGAAAGCCATGTTTATACCATGATTGTGATTTAGATTTCTATCAATTTCTAGGGCTTGATTAGGGTGATTGTGATGTGGTTTGTTCTTATTGAGTAATTAATGTCAGTGTACAATTTCATTGATTGCTTGTGGTTAATAGTTGTTTGCACAGATCCGTCTTACGACTAGAGGCCTAGGACACATCAGTAGTTCTGATTACGTTAGTGAACATGCGGCGTATGTTGAACTATGAGCGTTGAGTCTTAACCATAGCTCAACATAGGCTCTAATCCCCCGACTCTTGACTTAGGTTTTGATAGTAGTTGACCCTATTTGATTGGTATAAGCATGGTGGACCGACCTAATACCCTAGACTTTTATTCCATAGTTTAATCCTCGATTTATTCAGTCTTCCGTAGTCTATTCCTTAGTTTAATTAATTCCTTCTTGATTTCATCTGGAGTAGCTGAATTGGTTGAATATTGATTTAGAAACTCTGTCTCCCTGTGGATTCGACCCTGCTTCCACTGACTACCTAGTTAGAGGTCTGTAGGTTTATTTTTGATTAGGTGACACGACTAAAACCTATCAAAATTTGGCGCCGTTGCCGGGGAGACGGCTAGTTCTCTAAGTTTTTATTTGATTATTTGGTCTACTTCTCTGTACCTCGTTGGAACTTCATTGTTCCAATTGAGGTACGTTTTACTGCTGCTTTTTGTTTCTTTTGTATGCCCAGGTCCCAAAGAAACGGTTCCCCAATTCCAGCGGACCCCGATCTTACTAGGACAATCAGGCGAATCCGAAAGATAAAGCAGAAAGAAAAGCAGTCTGTTCAGCTGAACACCTCTGGAACAGACACCTTGAATTCAGTTATGTCAAAATCACTGAAGTCATATGGGGTGCCTAACCCGGATGGTCTTTCTACTGGACCACCAATGCCCACCATCGCCGCTAACAACTTTGAGATTAAGCCTGGACTCATCAGCATGGTCCAGCAAAATCAGTTTGGTGGGCATCCTACTGAAGATCCGGCAAATCATCTGCAACGGTTTCAACAACTTTGTCGAACCGTTAAACATGCCGGCGTCACTCCAGATCAGTTAAAGGTCATGTTGTTCGAATTTTCTTTGAGAGATAGAGCCCAAAAATGGTTGAACGATGTGAAAGAAACCGAGTGGAGTGAGATTTCTGCTGCATTTCTGAGAGAGTATTACCCACCTACTAAAACAGCAGAAATCAGAAATAAACTAGCCACGTTTTTCCAAGAGCCTGATGAAACATTAAGGGAGGCGTGGGCTAGGTTTAGAGATTTACAGAGAGAGTGTCCACACCATAATATGGACAAATGGTTCTTGACGCAGACATTCTACAATGGTCTGCAGCCTCAGACAAAGTGTATTGTTGATTCGTCTGCAGGAGGAGTGTTTTTAGACAAGGCAGTTGATGAGGGTTATGAATTCATATCAAATCTTGCAGCCAATGACCATACATCATCTAGGAGTTTGACTAAGAAGGTACTTGAAGTTGACGCTATTTCATTGCTTACATCTCAGATGGCGCAACTAACTCAGCAGCTAATGAAGTCTTCTAGTCCGACACCTCCACCCATGAGCATCAATGCTATGTCTGCAGTAGCACCCATTACCTCATCTTACTGCGAGGTATGTGGTGTTCAGGGTCACTTTGGGCATGACTGTCAGTTCAGTCAATTTCAGATGGAGCAGGCCAATGCCTTCCAACAAAGACCACAAACCCTCCCCCTTCACATAATTACCAAAACCCACAAAACCATCAACCTCCACCTCCACAAAACTACCCTAAACCTTCATACCATCAAACCCCACCAAATTTTCAAAGACCACCACCACAAAACTTCCATCATCCCAATAACTTCCAAACTCCACAAAATTTCCACACCCCACCTCCACAAAACAACCCACAAGAGCCTAGCAATTCTGAACTGATGAAACTGATATTGTCTATGCAAAAGGCAAATGAGGAAACAAGGAGGGCTCAAGAGAAGCACATCCAACTTCTCGAGGCTCAAGTTGCTCAGTTGGCAGAATCTAATGCACAGAGGCAGCAGGGACAATTGCCAGGGCAACCAGTTCAGAGAGAACATGTGAATGCCATCACTCTTCGTAGTGGCATTGCATATGATGCCCCTCCAATGCCCATTGATGAGGTTACCCCGACTGCAGGGAAGAAGAGGGTGGTAGAGGAAGGAAAAAGAAAGAATTCGACTTCTGAAGTCGATTTGTCTGCAGAAGCTGAACAGACAGGGAAGAAAAAGGAGAAGGTTTCTGAAACGCCTTTTACACCAAGGCTACCTTTTCCTCACAGGATGCAACAGTCCAAGGTCGATCAGCAGTTTGGTAAGTTCTTGGCTATGGTCAAGAACCTTGAGGTAACGATTCCATTTACAGATTTAATTACCCAAGTGCCTATTTATGCCAAATTTATGAAAGACATGATCACTAAGAAAAGAGACTTTGGTGGGGTAGAACGTGTCGCTCTTACTGAAGAGTGTAGTGCTTTTATTCAAAATAAAACCCCACCAAAGTTAAAAGATCCTGGTAGTTTTTCTATACCCTGCCATCTTGGACCTATTTTTATTGATAAGGCTTTGTGTGATTTAGGTGTATCTGTTTCTGTTATGCCATTATCTGTTTATAAGAAACTGAACATGGGAGCCCTTAAATGCACACAAATCACTTTACAGATGGCGGATCGTTCTATAAAATACCCTCTAGGTGTTTTAGAGGATGTTCCTGTTAGGGTTGGGAAATTCTATATCCCTGTTGATTTTGTGGTGTTAGATATGGATGAGGATGACCAGATTCCTATTATCTTGGGTAGGCCGTTTTTGTGTACTGCTGGTGCTGTCATTGATGTCAAGTCTGGGTCTTTAACTCTGAGTGTTGGTGATGATAAAGTGATTTTTAAATTAACCAATGCTGTTAAGGCACCTATGCTTGAACAATCTTGTTGCAGGGATGAGGTTCTGGATGAAGTAGGGGTGGAGAAGGTTCCAATTCCACCTAAGGTTGCCTCACCGTCTGGAGGCATTGTCAAGAACATTTGGAGGAGAAAGATGTTTGATGAGGGTGGCACTCATTGCCAAGCCCCTCCTATTTGAGAGAGGGAGGATTATGGTCGTGCGGGACCTTTATAAACTAGCGCTGTGCGAGAGGCAACTCGTATTTCTTTTCTTTCCCTTTTTCTTTTCTTTTTATTTTTCTTCCTTTTGTGAGCGAGAGTGAGGGTACTAACATTGTTTTTCCTCTTAGCATAGTCCTTATCACCTTTTGGCATTGAGGACACTGCCAAGTTTAGCTTGGGGGAGGAGTTCTGTTTGTATTCCCTATCTCTTTTACTGCTTTCTAGAATAATTTTACTGCTTTCGGAAAATACTGAAAAAATGAAAAAAATATGGTTCCCATGACTGGTTTAGTTGCCTCCATGTGCCCCTTGCTGTGCTCTATTTGAAATTGATTTGACTTTTTTTCTGGATAGCTGGGCATTTGTGATCTTGAGGCTATGATTTGATGTTTGATTGCTATGATTTCGAGCATTTTTGGATTATATTAGACCACTTTATGCTGCATACCTGAATTGGTTAGACTGTGAGGCCTCTTTGTAGCCTATTGGATTCATATTATTATCCAGTCTATTCTTGTGTGTTAGTTCCTCTTTAGTGGATTGATCTTGACTTTGACTTCGTACTTGTCTGATTTTAGATGACTTATAACATGTGCTGTGATAGAGGCGTTCTTTTGTCTTATTCTTGAGCTTCAGAGTGAGTTTTTGATATACTTTTATCCTCCTTAGCCCCGCTGAGCCTAATGACTTGTTTCGTTTTACTTAAACCCCTATTACGAGCCAAAAGCCTTGACTTGATATTATTCCAAGCCTAGCTTGGGGGAGCTTTTGTATGGGTTGAGTTTGAGATTGGTTTGTTTGTTTAGTTTGGTTTTTTGAGGAGTTTAAAAGTGTATTTGCTGTGGTTTGAGAGTGAGAAAGAGAAAAGAAAAGGCAAGTTTAGAGTTGCGTGATTGAAGTTCAGAAAAATGAAAGAAAAATGAAATGAAAATTCAAAAGAATTCTAGTTCTTTCATTCACGTAAGTTCATAAAAGAATATTCGCTCCATTGCTAGAAAATTGGGTTTGTTATGCGCTTTTCATTGATTTATGAGAGTTGGGTTACTTTACATGGTTTGATGGTGATTGTTGGGAGTTGTGTAGGCCATCTTAGGCCTTGTTTGAATGATTTATGCTCCCCCTTCTTGGTTTTTCCACCACATTACCCAAAAGTATCCCCTACCTCTCGCCTAAGCCCCATTACAACCCTATAAAGTCCTCTTGAGCTTATGTCTGCATTGTTCATTTGATTGATTTCGAGTTAGTTTGTCAAAGTTAAAGAGTATTTCTGCTAATTGAGTCGACTTGACTAGGATGAGCGTCATTGAACCTTCTTATACACATGAGAGTGTGAGTGGGAAGGGTACTTATGGTCGGGTTGGTGAGTGTTCGGGCACATTCTTTGCCTGCCACAAAATTGAGAGGAGTGACACCCTTGTGAGTGCTTTTTCAGGACTTGTATGCTTTGTGGGTGCTTGAGTTTGATAAATTGCTTGAATGATTGGTGGTTGGATGGATTTGATGAGCCAAACTTGAATTATGCCTGCTTGAACGATTCTTAGTCTTGAAAATGTTTTGAGCTTTGATTTGTTTCTATCTTTGGGGTGAGGTAATCTATTCCATGTTCATGTGCTGTTTGCTTGAGGACAAGCAAAGGTTTAGCTTGGGGGAGTTTGATATCACGTATTTATATAGAGTTTTCTCCCTTATTTACAAGCTAATTTGTGCGTCATTGGAGCTCTTGGGAGCTATTTTGTGCTAACTTTCGTATGCAGTTGTGGTTTCGTGTTGTAGTATTGAATTGCAGGTTTTATGGAATTTTCTCCTTATTCCCGAGCCATTTGGAAGCAACCACGGCTTTACGAGATGTTATGAGGCACGTAGGATGGCTCACGAGCTTTATGGGTAGTTTAGGAGGTCCCAAGACCCCTAAACATGAAGATTAAAGAGCCAAAGAGTCAAAAAGGAGGTCTCCGTACACTGATCGGGCGGAAATGGCCCGATCGGGCGAAAATACACTGATCGGGTATAGAAGTTGCGGACCCGATCGGGCGAGTCACGCCCGATCGCATCGGGCGAGCATCAATGCACCAGACCCGATCGGGCATAGTGTGCCCGACCCGATCGGGCCAGGTGCTGCTAGGTCTTATATTGTTGCTGCTTGCGAGGCGCTTGTGCTGGGCTGTAATGCTCCCAGGCCCGATCGGGTGGCTGCCCAAGGCCCGATCGGGCGGACCTTAATCTTCGTTGCATAGCGCGCTGCTGCTGCGTGGACCACGAGAAGCAAAAGGGCAGCTTTTGGTATTTGACCCGATCGGGTACTGTGCTCGGGCCCGATCGGGTCTGGGGTCATTTGTCGCGAATTTCGTCTTTTGCTTTCCATTTTAATTAGACTTGAGGGGGTATTATAAATACCTTTTTCCTCATTATCTTTCATTCATCTTTTATTCATCTTTCATTAGGTTTTAGACTAGTTTTATTCTACATTGTTTTTAGTTTAATTCAAATACTTTAGATTAATTTAGAGGTGATCAAACCTATTTCGGTTTCAATAAAAGTTCCTGCTTTCCGTCAATTGGTACTCTTCTCTACTCTTTATCTCTTTAATTACTTTGATTGCTTAGTTTAATTATTTAGTTGTTCATGATGCAATTCTTAGGGTTTCATATTAGTTTTGTTGTTGCCGATTCGATTATGAGTGAGTAGTTCTCTTTCTAGGGTGTTAGATAGGAAAGCCATGTTTATACCATGATTGTGATTTAGATTTCTATCAATTTCTAGGGCTTGATTAGGGTGATTGTGATGTGGTTTGTTCTTATTGAGTAATTAATGTCAGTGTACAATTTCATTGATTGCTTATGGTTAATAGTTGTTTGCACAGATCCGTCTTACGACTAGAGGCCTAGGACACATCAGTAGTTCTGATTACGTTAGTGAACATGCGGCGTATGTTGAACTATGAGCGTTGAGTCTTAACCATAGCTCAACATAGGCTCTAATCCCCCGACTCTTGACTTAGGTTTTGATAGTAGTTGACCCTATTTGATTGGTATAAGCATGGTGGACCGACCTAATACCCTAGACTTTTATTCCATAGTTTAATCCTCGATTTATTCAGTCTTCCGTAGTCTATTCCTTAGTTTAATTAATTCCTTCTTGATTTCATCTGGAGTAGCTGAATTGGTTGAATATTGATTTAGAAACTCTGTCTCCCTGTGGATTCGACCCTGCTTCCACTGACTACCTAGTTAGAGGTCTGTAGGTTTATTTTTGATTAGGTGACACGACTAAAACCTATCAAAATTTGGCGCCGTTGCCGGGGAGACGGCTAGTTCTCTAAGTTTTTATTTGATTATTTGGTCTACTTCTCTGTACCTCGTTGGAACTTCATTGTTCCAATTGAGGTACGTTTTACTGCTGCTTTTTGTTTCTTTTGTATGCCCAGGTCCCAAAGAAACGGTTCCCCAATTCCAGCGGACCCCGATCTTACTAGGACAATCAGGCGAATCCGAAAGATAAAGCAGAAAGAAAAGCAGTCTGTTCAGCTGAACACCTCTGGAACAGACACCTTGAATTCAGTTATGTCAAAATCACTGAAGTCATATGGGGTGCCTAACCCGGATGGTCTTTCTACTGGACCACCAATGCCCACCATCGCCGCTAACAACTTTGAGATTAAGCCTGGACTCATCAGCATGGTCCAGCAAAATCAGTTTGGTGGGCATCCTACTGAAGATCCGGCAAATCATCTGCAACGGTTTCAACAACTTTGTCGAACCGTTAAACATGCCGGCGTCACTCCAGATCAGTTAAAGGTCATGTTGTTCGAATTTTCTTTGAGAGATAGAGCCCAAAAATGGTTGAACGATGTGAAAGAAACCGAGTGGAGTGAGATTTCTGCTGCATTTCTGAGAGAGTATTACCCACCTACTAAAACAGCAGAAATCAGAAATAAACTAGCCACGTTTTTCCAAGAGCCTGATGAAACATTAAGGGAGGCGTGGGCTAGGTTTAGAGATTTACAGAGAGAGTGTCCACACCATAATATGGACAAATGGTTCTTGACGCAGACATTCTACAATGGTCTGCAGCCTCAGACAAAGTGTATTGTTGATTCGTCTGCAGGAGGAGTGTTTTTAGACAAGGCAGTTGATGAGGGTTATGAATTCATATCAAATCTTGCAGCCAATGACCATACATCATCTAGGAGTTTGACTAAGAAGGTACTTGAAGTTGACGCTATTTCATTGCTTACATCTCAGATGGCGCAACTAACTCAGCAGCTAATGAAGTCTTCTAGTCCGACACCTCCACCCATGAGCATCAATGCTATGTCTGCAGTAGCACCCATTACCTCATCTTACTGCGAGGTATGTGGTGTTCAGGGTCACTTTGGGCATGACTGTCAGTTCAGTCAATTTCAGATGGAGCAGGCCAATGCCTTCCAACAAAGACCACAAACCCTCCCCCTTCACATAATTACCAAAACCCACAAAACCATCAACCTCCACCTCCACAAAACTACCCTAAACCTTCATACCATCAAACCCCACCAAATTTTCAAAGACCACCACCACAAAACTTCCATCATCCCAATAACTTCCAAACTCCACAAAATTTCCACACCCCACCTCCACAAAACAACCCACAAGAGCCTAGCAATTCTGAACTGATGAAACTGATATTGTCTATGCAAAAGGCAAATGAGGAAACAAGGAGGGCTCAAGAGAAGCACATCCAACTTCTCGAGGCTCAAGTTGCTCAGTTGGCAGAATCTAATGCACAGAGGCAGCAGGGACAATTGCCAGGGCAACCAGTTCAGAGAGAACATGTGAATGCCATCACTCTTCGTAGTGGCATTGCATATGATGCCCCTCCAATGCCCATTGATGAGGTTACCCCGACTGCAGGGAAGAAGAGGGTGGTAGAGGAAGGAAAAAGAAAGAATTCGACTTCTGAAGTCGATTTGTCTGCAGAAGCTGAACAGACAGGGAAGAAAAAGGAGAAGGTTTCTGAAACGCCTTTTACACCAAGGCTACCTTTTCCTCACAGGATGCAACAGTCCAAGGTCGATCAGCAGTTTGGTAAGTTCTTGGCTATGGTCAAGAACCTTGAGGTAACGATTCCATTTACAGATTTAATTACCCAAGTGCCTATTTATGCCAAATTTATGAAAGACATGATCACTAAGAAAAGAGACTTTGGTGGGGTAGAACGTGTCGCTCTTACTGAAGAGTGTAGTGCTTTTATTCAAAATAAAACCCCACCAAAGTTAAAAGATCCTGGTAGTTTTTCTATACCCTGCCATCTTGGACCTATTTTTATTGATAAGGCTTTGTGTGATTTAGGTGCTTCTGTTTCTGTTATGCCATTATCTGTTTATAAGAAACTGAACATGGGAGCCCTTAAATGCACACAAATCACTTTACAGATGGCGGATCGTTCTATAAAATACCCTCTTGGTGTTTTAGAGGATGTTCCTGTTAGGGTTGGGAAATTCTATATCCCTGTTGATTTTGTGGTGTTAGATATGGATGAGGATGACCAGATTCCTATTATCTTGGGTAGGCCGTTTTTGTGTACTGCTGGTGCTGTCATTGATGTCAAGTCTGGGTCTTTAACTCTGAGTGTTGGTGATGATAAAGTGATTTTTAAATTAACCAATGCTATTAAGGCACCTATGCTTGAACAATCTTGTTGCAGGGATGAGGTTCTGGATGAAGTAGGGGTGGAGAAGGTTCCAATTCCACCTAAGGTTGCCTCACCGTCTGGAGGCATTGTCAGCTAGGGGTGCTTTGAAAAAACCAAAACCGCAAAACCGTACCGTTTAACCGCGTAACCGGTCTCATGGTACGGTTAATTAACCGTACCGTTAAGACAATGCGTTTATTTTAACCGTACCATGGTTAACCGTTACTTTTTTTAAATGTTTTTTTATATTAATTGAATAAGTAATAAGTCTAATGTAATTTCTATCACTAAATAGTTTTTATCAAAAGGTTAACAGGGAGTGACTAGGTGTGCGCAATTATAAAAACCATGTATGACATTGGAATTCCTCTCTGTTGAACCACTCACCGTAATGTATGGAGCAATGGTTATTGGTAAGTGACAAACTGACAATTATGAAAAATGGGAATGTGAATTTCTTCAGCAACATGACAGCAGCAATACGGCAGCAACAGCGGAGGGACTGTTAGTCTGTTATCACCTCGTTCGAGCTCGAAAGTTTGGAACAAATTTATGTTGGTAGTGTTAACTCGGTATTAGTTAGTCATAGTATAATTTATACTTGCAATTTAAAGATTTTTTTTATATAACATTAAATTATAGGTTACATGATTAACCGGTAACCGTACCGTTAATTTACGGTTAACCGCTACTTAACGGTAGGTTAGGGTTACTAAAATATTATAACCATTATAAAGGTTAATCGTTCCATTAGACTAAATGGGACGGTTAACCGACCGTGAACACCCCTAGGTGCCGCTAGGGCACAAACGATGGGAGAAGGGTCTTCGACCCTGCCTCGAGCTTCAAATATGCCTTTCTCCTTCCTTTTACTTCCTTTCTTACCCACAGAGGACTTCAAACCTTTTTTTTGTTTCTCACTTCTTCCTCAACCTTCTCCTTCCCCTTGCCGGAATTCTCAAGAGGTGCAAGAAACTTAATCTCTCTTTTCACAGCTTCATGAACTTGCATGGTGTAATAGTCATCTTCATCCTGACATACCTTACGCAATGCTTCAAAAGCAAGGGGACTCAACTCTTTCTCAGCTTCATCATTTTCAAACATCCTCCTTGGCCAAGGGGAATGAAAGCTGATTCTTTTCATCCTCCGTTGCGAAGTGGGCATCAACCAAAGACGTCAAATTTGGGACATACATGTTTCAAAATGCTGAAAAATTATCGATTTAAGGTTTTTTAAGATTTGATGCTAACCAAACCCAGCTCTGTTAGAAAGGAGCGATTTTGGGTTTTTTTTTTGAAAAGGAAGAAGATACAGAGACGCGAGAAGGAGAGAAAGCAAAAAAAAAAACGGAGACGATGGACAAGAAATGGAGAGAAGGAGGAGAGAGAAATGAGTGACTTGGGGATTTTTCTGGAGAGGATTGAGAGAAATGGTGAGAGGAGGAGATAGAGACGAAGGAAATTAGGGTTTAGAGTGAATAACATGTGGGGTGGGAAGATGAAGTGATTGTGATGAGTTTGGGTAGTGGAAGTTCAATTTAATTTAGCAGTAGAAAATGAATGAGGTGGTTGAATGAGTATTAAATTTGGTGGGAATGGTTAATGGTAATATGATAAGATTAGTGTTGTGTTATAGGATTATTATGTTTAATAAACTTTTTTAGTAAGGGTAATGTGGTAAATTCACATGATAAAGTTTACTCAAAAAGGAAAGAAATAGAAGTGTAGTCATTAATTCCAAATTGGCATATAAGGGAAGTGTAGGAATTAAAAAAAATAGAGGAAGTATATTTTTTTTACATTGGTGCATTTATGATGTTGTATCTCAAATAACCCGTTAACACGGGCACAGACTAGTGTTAGCTTAGTAGAAACATTTTCCCTACAACAAAATGCAAGGTATCCTCAAACCATTTCTCGTAGGCGCCAGACGGTTATCTAAAGAGCTGAGCATGGGTTGGGTTGGTGTGGTTTGGGACGTAATTCAAACCATTTCGCACAAAAATGGTTTGAGGTTTTTCCGAACCAACCCAAACCGCACTTTGGGACAAACCCCAAACCGCGCCATATATACGGTTTGGTTTGGTGCGGTGCTGTTTACGATTTCCCCTATTTTTATCGCAAAATATATTTTCTAATTTAAAATTGTTGTTTTATTTTATCGTCTACAAACTCGATAGGAAAACATATAAATGAGCTACAAAAAAGCTAGATCATACAAAAAAAATTATGAATTTGCTAAAAAAATATTAAACTATTAAATGTGCGAAATTGTTGATGTGTTTTAGCGGTTTATGTTGCGAGCTGGTTAAAAAAATAGTAAACCAACCCCAAACCGCCGCGTAGGCAAAAGCACGATCCAACCCATTTTTCTAAGCCCATAAACCAAACTAAACCGCACAAAAACGGTTTAGGTTGCGATTTGATGCAATCCCGCCCAAGATATGCTCAGCCGTAGTTATCTAGATTCTAGTGTTGGGCCTTGTCTGAAGTTTAAACCCCAATGTAAATAACATGTACAGATGTACTACTTGAAGTACCGAAGAATGTAAAGATACTCAATTTTCCAATTTCTGCCAGAAACCCTAATTTAAGTTCTTAAGGATTCTGTTCAGAGTTCCTTTAAACAAAACTAATTCATAAAGCATAAAAATGAAGCAGAGAGATGACTATAGATTTCTGAGACTAGCAGATGCAATGACTGCTTTGAATCAGAGAGTTAACCTAATCGGCATTATTGTCGAGTATGGCACTCCTACTCGAAGCAGAGGCACAGGTAACCCCCAGTCCCCCACCCCTTTTTTTTTTAATTTATTATATATTGTATGAAAACACACAAAGTTCCATTATTCAATCCTGGCTGTGATGATTAAAAGGCCGGACTTACGGCTGCCCCCTTTATTGGGTTTTGGTAGTAGTTTGATGATCAACTCCGAGCTTAGGTTTTTTCTGAGCCACACCACTTCTTATGCTTTGCCTGTTTTTTCTTTTCAATTCTTTGTTATTATTTCAATGTTTGCTTTTTTTAATGATGCATTCATCCATTTGAACATTGTAACTGTTAGTTTTAAATAATTCACAAAAGAAAGTTCCTATGGCTGCCCTGAAATGGGTTGTTCGACGATTGATATCGATCTTTTAAACTAATGCTGGCCGTATTTGCTTTGTTAATTGACTATCATATTGGGTTAATGGCTGTTTGAATTAGAGTGGTTTAGGATGGTTGGTGACTTTGCAGTATAACTCATTGTCTACGCTGGAATGTTTATGTGGGTCGATGTACTCTACGTTTCAACACGCACTCTAAGGAGTAGTTGGTTGTTTGTTGGTTATTGCTTTTGAGCATGAGTAATTGGCTAGTCTTTCAGAATTTGCCTCCTTATTAGTCATGAATACTATGGCGTATTGGATAATGCATGTGTATATTGGCATTACCAGCAAGAGCGTTCCATGTTGGTCTTGTTGCTGTTTTTCTATGGCACAACCGCACATGACTTCCTATTTCTTCATGATTCAAATTTATTATCCTCCTTCCCGGAAGCTTTTATTTGGGCTGTTGTTAGTGACCAGTCTGAGCGCTGAGCACTAATGTTGGGGCTTGCATGATTTATCTATCTTCTACCTTTTCTTGTTGCAGCGTGTAGGAGGAGAGGGACAGGGGTGTAAGGGGGGTGATGAAGAGAGAGAGAGAGAGAGAGAGAGAGAGAGAGAGAGAATAAGGCCATATGCTTAACAAACCTTGACATTGATTCAAAGACATCCAAAATAGGGAGGAGTGTGTGATACTCCTGCTCTCTTTGTGTCTTTGTTGGCAATGATAAGATTGGAAGATTGATAAAAAACTTGGAGTATAGGCGACAGGATAGTCTACTCTCTTGAGTCTATATTTCATGTAGGATTTTTGCTCAATGTTTTAAATTCACCGCTCAAATTTTATGAATAATTGCTATGTTTTTGCATTAGCTGTGTTTTTTCAACTATTCTTCCAGAATGTGATTTCATATATACTTTTGTTTCTTAACAGATTGGTTTTGTTCATTGAGAATTGTGGATGAGTCACATAATGTCCGTGGACTTTTAGTTAATATTTTTGCTGAAACGCAAGAGAAGCTTCCTCACTATGAGGCATCCGGTGATATTATCCAACTTTCCCAAGTTGTGGTACCTTCTTGGAGCTTCTATGTCAATGCATACTGCTTACTGGGAATTATATTGTGAAGCATATTTGATAAATAATGATGTGCTCTAAGTAATTGGGTAATTGGATATGTCTCTTTCATTTTTCACATGATTGGGTTGGTTTTGCTAAAGGTTGCTAACGTGTAGGGCTCTCCTACTTGTCTCACCTTAAATTGACTGGCCTATCTTCTTTTTGTTATTTATTTTATCTATCAGAGGGTGAACCGTGACAGAAAGCTCAGACTCAGTTGCTATCATGAATTTTTTTTGTTATTTACTTTCGCACCTTAAAGTTCTTTTTTTTCCTAACCCTCTTTCCTTTTTTTTACATTCCTGATTTTTGGTCTTTTCTTGGTTTTTTTGGTAGAATTATCCAAAATATTATACTTCTTTTTCGTGCAGATGAAAACTCATAATATGGAAACCTACGCGCTGTTCAACAAAAAATTTTCTTCATTTGCCCTTTATGAAGGAAAATATGGAGAAGGCTGTAGTCCTTATCAAGTCTCTTCCAAGTTTCGGCCGAGAAACCAAGACATGAAGTCTATTGTTGCTTTACGAAAATGGGTTGACGGTTTCCAGCTTGATTCTGGTATAGTTTATTACCAATCTTACTATTTAAAGAATCGATATACTATACTTTCTTGGGTTGGATTGTGCACTTATGTGGCTGTTCTCTTAGGTGTTTTGCTTCACTTTTTGGTTGTGATATGAATCTGGGACGGATCCAAGCTTAATTCCTCACAACCTTCACTCAGTTATGATTCTGTAAGGGTTCTAAAGCAAATTTAGGGTTTCACTCACCTTAAACTCGATTTAGGGGGATAGTATTGAGATTAAACAAGTTAGCTTCACTCGGTAATTGTATTAACCTCGTTTAGAATTAGGTTTCACTCGCCTAATTACTAAGGGTCTTGTAATTAGATTCACTCTCTAAAAACAATAAAACCCGAAAGATGTACGTCCAAATTCACAAAGACAATAGTCCGAAATTTTAATTTAAAAATGTGTGTACTTCTTATTAAAAATATAAACGCCTATTTATTCTAGACTTCTCCTAGTATAATCAGGAAAGCAAATTCTATCTAGAAAGCATTTAATAACTAATCCCTAGAATCTAGAAAAAGATAAAGATAAAGATAAGAAAGATAATCTAATAAGATTAGGATAGGGATGTCGGCCCTTCCTATTTTATTCACACGCCTATCTCTTCCCTTATCCCTTAGTTAATCAAATCTTATCTAAAAGGAATTACAACTCAACTAGGACTCTATATAACCGAAAAATACAACATATTTTCGGCCTACCTATTGAGAGAAATTAAAATGCTGAATTAAATACTAAATAAAATTAACTAAGACTATTAATGACTTAATTGACTCTAATGGATGTTTGCTTCATCATTCTTGGACCGGACCTTCAATCTTCCTAACATGGATGAAAATGTTGTGTTGAGTTTAAACTCATAACTCCCATGGCCTTGTTTCGAATAATTAACCATACCCAAAAATTGTGAAGGTCATAGATAGTGATATCTTGGAGTAGCCTCTTCGCTCTTGTATCAGGTTGTCTGATTGTGGTCTTCAAATGTCATTAGACAAAGTGATTCCTTGCAATGTAGGAGTGATGGACTATTGCTATATTAAGTTCACCTTATTTGTGGACCTTATTGCTTATTTTGATTAGTTAAGTTTAAAGAGAGAAACAATAGGTTTGTAGTAGATAATATTGAAGCTCACAAAATAAGTTTTGGGTTAAGCCTATGATTTGTAAACTTATTTTGCATATTAATATAATTACTCACACATGGTTAATAGTTTAAACACTTTTCTTTTTCGTTTGTCCGTGATTAGTTTTAACACTTCATTTTTGACAAGTTCCTACTATTATGATATTAAACTTTAATTCAACACAACTTCATTCAATTCAGTTGAGCTTGGATAATAGTTTTACTCTCACATACTAGTATCCCTCCACTTTGGTCATTTTCAGTCAAAGTTCAACCGAAGAGCCAGATGATGGAAAAGAAACTTGACCGTTACGGAATATGAACCTGTTGTTACGCTGAATTAGTTTTAACCTTAAATGCCGTTACGTAACGCCGCGATGAAAATCACAACCATCTTGCTGCGTTGTCTACTTAATGGTGACTCATTGCGTTGTCCATTACATAGTGGTGACTTGTTGCGTTAGAGTCTTTTTTACCCGTTACATCCGTTACTTTATGATTAGTAAAATAAGAAAGGTAAAATACACATAGTAGCACTACAATAGTAAGCACACATAGTGACAGATGTAGGAGTTATAATTGGGTATGCACTATGTCAATAACAATGAAAATAAAAATTACAAAAGAAGGAAATATAGATGTTAGAGGTTCGAACTCATGGCTAAAATTGCTCACTATTTTTTGTAGATGCTTCTACCACCAATCTAAGCCATTTAATATGCTTTCACATTGTATTGAATTTTAGTTTTTCCCAAAATTTGGTAGACACTTGTCCATCCATTTCACAATGTGGATCCGCCCATGGGCACACACCAACGCAAGAAAAACTTTTCGTAGGCTTTCAAGTTGGATAGTATATATTAGTTAGTATAAATTTATATATAATAGGATTTGAATCTCATGCTTTAGATGATTTTTTATACACCATGTGTAATCCAACCACATGATAGCTTTGACAAATAAGCTATAAGAATACTTAGGAAACTTCAAAAATGCACAATTAAGGTTAAAAATCTAATAGTGTCAAGCAATTCACGCCGTGTCAACCGCGATTTGTTTCTCTTTGACCGTTACAAGTCGTTTCTGTGTCATCACGACCATTGCCGCGATTGCGTTCGCATCCGCTATTTTCTTCTTTGGACCAAACCCTTAGTTTTCTGATATCCTAAAAGTAAAAAGTACATAGTTAAACTACTTTATCTCTTTCGGTTGTTATTGAACTTTCTTTCTTCCCTAGTAAAAAATACCCTCGTAACTCTTCTTACATCTACGTCTTAAGAAAATGACATTTGAAAACCACACAATTATGTATCTCCTTATGGTACGTGTCCAACCAAATGATCATATTATTAATAATACTCCCTCCGTAATGATTTAATGGCAACTACGCATTTTAAGGAAGCGATTTAAAGTTGTAAATGAACAAATCCTTATGGTACGTGTCCAACCAAGTGATCATATTATGAATAATACTCCCTCTGTAACGGTTTAATGGCAACCACACATTTTAAGGAAGCGATTTAAAGTTGTAAATGATCAAACTAATCAAAATGGCTTTAACACAATTAAGAATGAGATTAGAGGAATTATTTGTTCATTTATATCCTTAAATCTCTTCCTTAAAATGCGTGCAAAACTAATTGTTACCATTAAACCGTTACAAAACTAATTGTTACCATTAAACCGTTACAAAACTAATTGTTACCATTAAACCGTTACAAAACTAATTGTTACCATTAAACCGTTACAGAGGGAGTAATTATTTTTGATTTTAGTTTTGATTTCTGCTGAGTAATGATGTTTTTTTTGCCTTTAAATGGTTGTAAAACCAAGGATACCTGGTCTGCGGAACGGAGGGCCGATCTCGGATCTATAACGTTCGTCTCGGATCGCGGAACAAACGCGTCCCAGATCGCTCGATCAATATTACTACGTGCCACATTTCACTGAGACTAAAACTAAACGTAAAACTATGGAAGTCTAATAAAAATTCTGTAACCTTTAAACTACGTAAAAAGTAAAAACAAGTCTAACAGATATTGCTAATTACCTTAATTTCGTTGGATAAAATTACTGTCACTAAGATGACAGAAAACTAGAGAATAATGAGAAAAAGATCGCTCCGAAAACTCCAAGAAAAACCATATCTTTATAAAATAATTGCACCAAGAGCAAAATCTTTTTGAGTAGATGCCTTTTGACTACTTACACGCCCAACTCCGTTAAGAATCGAAGGGGACATGATGAAAAAAATCGGATTGCAGAATTGGGCGAAAATGGTTGGAAGAAGCAGGGAAACAAAATTGGTCAAAAAAAAAGAAATTCACGTCGTTACGCGAAATGCCGTTACGTAACGCCGCGATGAAATTCACGTCCAATTCGCTGCGTTGTCCATGCGCGTTAGAGCGTTTTTTTACCCGTTACATCCGTTACTATATGAAAATTGGTCAAAAAAAAAAGAAAGGGAATAGACGCATAGTAGCACAAAAACAATAGGGACGCACCAACGAAAGGAGAAAAACTTGCTATAGGTTTCCAAGTTGAGTAATATATATGATTCAGTATCAATTCTTATATATAAGATGATATGAATCTCATGTTTAAAGTAATTTTTAATTCACCATATGTGTAACCCACCCATATGATTGCTTTGGTCAAATTAAGTTATAAGAATACTTATAAAACTTCAAAAATGCCATTTTGAGGTTAAAATTCTAATTGTTTGAATTTTTTCAAAAAATACACGCCGCGTCGACCGCGATTTGTCTCTTTTCGACCGTTACAAGCCGCTCCCGCGTCATCGTCATCGCGACCGTTACCGCGAACGCGACCATATCTGCTATTTTCTTCCCTGGGAAGAAGAGAAAAGGAAAGAGCAAATGTTTGACAGGTTTTTTTGAATAAGTTACGGCCTTAGTTTAAGGCGCGCCTAGACAAACAGAGGCGAGGAGCAAATTGCATCCCCCGGCCCAGTCGAGGCAAAAACCCTTAGGCAAGGAGAGGCACGCACTTCTAGCCGCCTTGTGAGAGGCGCAGAGCGCACCGCCCAAGGAAGAAATTTGTGGATGCGGTTGCGTATGCGGTATGCGGTAGCGGTCGCAATGACGCGGGAGGGGCTTGTAATGGTCAAATAAAGCAAATCGCTGTTGACGCGGCGTGAATTTTTTAAAAAAATCGCACAATTAGAATTTTGACCGCAAAATGACATTTTTAAAGTTTTATAAGCATTTTTATAACTTAATTTGACAAAAGCAATCATATGGGTGGGTTACACATAAGTTGAATAAAAAATTGCTTTAAACATGAGAGTCATACTAAATCATATATATTATTCAACTTGAAAGCCTATGGTGAGTTTTTCTTCTTTTGTTGGTGTGTCCTATTTTTTGTGCTACCGTGAGTATTTTCCCTTTCTTTTTTTTTGACCAATTTTGATATAGTAATGGATGTAACGAGTAAAAAAATCCTCTAACGTGGCAAGTCATTGTTATATAACAAACAACGCGGTGAGTTGGACGTGAATTTTATTGCGGTGTTTCATTATGACTTTTTGCGTAATGGCAAGTTCAATATCCGTAACGTCCGAGTTTTTTGTTCCCATGGCACTGCCTCTTATAGGGCACATGCGAGAGAAAAAGGTAGATCTGAGAATAAATCTGAAAAAGACCAATTTTTAATTAAAAATAACTCTTACCAAGCTTTGTACTTCCTCCGTAACCTATAATCTCATTCTTAGTAGTATTAAGATTATTTTGCCTAATTTGCTCGTTTATACCATTAAATCTCTTCCTCACAATGCGTGCAAAATGACTTGTTGCAATCTTTTTGATACGGAGAAAGTAGTTAAATTTCGATCCAAAGCCCTCAATCGCTTGAGTAAACTTGGGTCGATTAAACCTATAAATCAAAACCCTAATTCGTTGGGAAAACCCTAATTTTGGGAATCGTGATTAGGCTTGATAATGTGGCCGCCTACTTGCTAGATATAGAGGTGGCCGACGATATGTTTTTCATATAAAAGGTAAATTAGGTAAGACTTCGGGAGACGAGGGAGTATTTGGCTCTTATAATTTCCACTTACACACTTCTAAGTTGTCATCCAATTGTATGTTTGGGATATACCAATCATAAACATTGAAGCTAGATGATATGTTTAAGAAAATTACACCGACTCTCAATTATGTTTTATCTTCTTAGAATGGCTCCAAACTGTTATAAACTTAACTTTAGGATTATCTTTCCTAACTAGACCGTCTTGTTTTGGCACATAGTTTAAGGGAAGCTACATTGTGGGGTTGGGATTGGGTTACTTCATGGCATTGTATGATGGGATAAGAGTTATTTGGGTATTATTTTATAGATGAAAGGGGAATGTTTAATGTATTTTATCAGAAATGTAGATTGAAAAGGAGATAGTGGGACCATTAAGGGAGAGAGAAATTGTACAACATGTGTGGGTCAATTGGTAGATCCTACACACAGACTCATGGTGAGCACCATGCGCACGATGAACATTACCCACTGTCCAATGAACATCACCCAATGAACACACCCAATGAACATCAACCAATGAACAATGAGCGTCACCAAATGAACATCAGTTGGACATCACCCAATGAACTTCACCCAATGAACATCAGTTGCACATCATCCAATGAACGTCACACATGAATGTCACCCAATGAACATCAGTTTGTGTTAAAAGAACACTAAGTTTACACACAAAGATCAATAATCAGTTCTCCAATGAACAAGCCTCCAAAATTGATTAGACATGAAAATTTTCAAATTTTTGAAAATTTAAAAATGTCAACCAATGAACATCAGTTTATGTTAAAAGAACATTAAGTTCACTCAAATGAACAATAAAGTAAATCAAAAGAACCAACTGGTGTTCATTGGGTGATGTCCAACTGATGTTCATTGGGTGATGTTCATTGTTCATTAGGTGGATCATTGGGTGATGTTCATTGGGTGATGTCCAACTAATGTTGATTGGGTGATGTTCATTGTTCATTGGGTAATGTTCATTGGAGGATGTTCATTGGGTGATGTTCATTGGGCGATGTTCATTGTTCACTAACTGATGTTCATTTGCGCACGGTACTCACCATGGTTCCGTGTGCAGGATAGAATTTACGTGTGTGGGTCATTGCCATGATAGAAGTCTCGCAATTATTTTCTTACACGCCAAATGAGAAGTGTCACACTTAATTCGGGACTAAAGGAGTAACATGTTAAACTTGGTCAATAAAAATTCTTTTCTCTAAGGATTGTGGCTTTCTTTCTTTTGGCTATCTAAGAAGTTATAAGTCACGAAGGGGCCGAGAAGACATTTGTGAAAAAGGGGACTGTTTCGAGTTAATTAATAGTTCGGACTCCATAAAGAGGGGGGGGGGAGGGTCGTGGTTGGGACAATTCAGCTCAAATTTTTTAATGTTAATCATAAAATGTAAGAAAGTAAAAAGATAAACTACATCTTGAAATAACAAAGTAATTTGACATTCAATAAGTTTGGAGATCAAATCAAATCAGAAAAATTAATAAGTAAAAAAATAAGGTGAACGAAAGAGAGCCCATGTAGAGTGAGATGTCAGAATATTGTATGGTTAAGAAATGGCTGTTAGAAATGTCCTTGTTGAGAAAAATGGCCACAGCTATGTCATTGTTTTCAAATTTGTGATATGATCAGGTTCCACCAAGGCTTTCGTGATCGATCTTTTAGAAAGGTCTCTTTCCCTTTCTTGGGTTCATTGTCCTTTTTTAAAGCTCATGTATCATCTGTTTGTTTTATATTCCCACTGCCCTCCTTCTTTCCGTCCTACGACAGCAACTAAAGCAAAACTCACTGTCATTGATGTAATCCATTTCTAAAGTCTTATTTTAATGAAAAGTTGATAAATGTTTTACGACACAAGGGTATGCATACAAGATGTCATTCTCAATAAAAGAATTCAGAATTATGTTGGCTGGGCTCAAGGGATATAGACGGTTGTTATTTGGGTCAGAAAGATGTTACCACTGGTTAGGATTTGCTAAATCTGCAAACTGAATTGCTTATGCCATGTCCCAATTGTTTTGCTCCTAATCATCTCATCTCTTTTGTCATCTAGTTGGTACTGTACTCCTATATCATATGTATTTAATTTACTACTTCCATCATATTTTGACCTAACTTTGTCACTGTGATGACGGATTCCATGTAATATTGGTTTTGCCTTGCAGCATCAAAGGAATCTGTGTTGTTGAGACAACTCAAGGAAGGACAACGTTATGATCTGGTTTGCAAGGTAATTTATATTTTTTTTGTTATGGTGTTTTGTCCAAGATCATTAAAAATAGCGCAATATCTGAAGTTTGATGAATTATGGAGGTTTCAAGGAGAGTGCGAAAGAAGGAGGTTTAGGAGGGATAGTTGGAGCAGCTGGGGGAACTAGTGTGTCTTTTGTTGCTGGCCTTAAAAAGTATTTCCTGTTCTTCGAAATTGTTTTTAATGGAACAAAATTACTCCGCAGTCCCAAGAAATTGTTCATGGTTATTGTTTCTAAATAGAAGAGTGGGCGTTGACCAATTGTATGCTAGCATAGTGAAAATAGAGAAATTAGATTGTAAATATGCTCTTATTAACCGCAGAGAAAAATTAACATTGGACGAACTGCAGCGGAAAAGCGGACACTAAATATCAGAACTTATACAAAATGAATTAAATTTGCCATTTTCTCATTGTGATTTGACTTTTGTCGCAAAGTTGACAAAAAGCCCTAGTCATATGCTACTATTTCTCAAGATTCATAGAAAATGAGCTCAATGTATCAGTTGAAAGGTGAACTGTAGAATATAACAACCCAATATCACCGCATTTTCATACATTTTGAATCTCAACCTACTTTCACGGTTTCACCTTAACAAAAAGAGCTCATTACCACTTTTTTTTTAAAAATTGTAATAATGTGCTTATGTTTTTTCACAGACTGACAGTTACAAATTAAGTAATTAACATCATTAGTAACAACTCACAATTTTCTTAAGTTAATTAATTAATCGCTACATACACGTAGTAATTCGAAACTCTTAATCGATCAATATTGTGCTGGATAGAGAGTATATAGTGGGGCATTGAATTATAGTGGCAACTGAGGTGGGTCAAAACGTAAAAGAGAAAATGATGTGTAGAGGGGAGGAATGGAGTGATTGTAAAGGGGAGGAATGGAGTGATAATATTGAAGGGAAAGAAGGGTTCCCCTTGGTTTCCCATTTTTCAACTCTTCTTCAGGATTTACTTGAGTTTGAATCAAACATAATACACGCGATAGCCCAAAGATTTCTCTTCTGTAATTGTAGTGCAACCTGTAATCTGTAGTTAAACGTAACAGAACTTTATGTCATATACTGTACTACATCTATGGATCATGCTGATTTTATGTCTTTGTGATTGCACATGAACATTCAAAAAAGTGATATTTCTTCTTCTGGGTGGGAATATAGATTCTGCACAAGTCTCGAGTTAATCAAGATGAGTGGATGCTGTATGTTTGGGATGGAAGCGATGCTCCGCCGCTTCAACTTAAATCTGAGTAAGTTTTCTACAGTTTTTGTTATAATGGGCCTGTCAAATTTGCTTTCGTTGTGAATTTCTTGCTTCTTGTCTCTGGTGATTCTTTTATATCATGTACTTTTAGCAGGACGATGAACTCAGACTTCGTAAAATGCTTGTTTGTTTGTTTGTTTGTTTGTTTTGTCAATGAACATAACTTACCAAGATAGGTAGTGTATTCTCAGGCATGCTGAATAAATTTTAATCGAGAAAAAAAAGTCTTAGTTCTATCTTGTAAATGTTGCATTCATTAAGAAGGTCCTTCCCATCGCCAACCATTTTCTCAATTTTAGCGTATAACAGGAGCATCTTGTACTGATATATAATGCTTGCCTTTTCCTGTTTCAAACCAATGTCCTGAAAGAGGCGCAATTCGAGCTCAGGTGACCAGAAAAACGCCTCAGCCAAGCTACGCAAAGCAATTTCTCTTGGCGCAGTCAGGCACATGCCTCAGGCCTCCTTGGACAAGGTGCTAGGCGAACCACCTTTGGCCACTTTTAGGTAGAAGTAGTAGAAGAAAATAGAATACTAGAAAAGACCAATTTTTTTTTTTGAAATTAAACTTACCAAAGCTTTGAAATTCCACATTCGAGCTGAAGCCCTCTAATAATTGCATGAAAATGCTTCAATTTTATGTTTAAAATAAAAACCCTAATCTGGACTGAAACCCTAATTGGGAAATTTGGGTAAAAGTCCAACAACTCTTGTCACTGGCCGGCAGGATATTACAGACTTCGCCAGTGGGATCTGCCACCGTGGAGTTGTCACTGCCTTGCTGGTCATGCTTTTCAGGCAGGTTATCTTTGATCTTGCTCTTTCTCTCTCTTCTCCTCTTGAACTTTCTCTAGCAATTGCGCTCTCTAGACCGCTACCATGTACTTAGGTAGGGACAATCATTTTCGCTTCTTTATCTTTCTTTCATGTGTGGCTGGGAGCCCTTCGTTGTTTTTGTTTCCGGCATTTCTATTTACGATTTTATGTTTCCTGTTCTGTTCTTTTTTACTTTTCAGTGTGTTCCCTCCTTTTTTTTTTTCCATGCAAACGTTCTCCTTGTTGTTGTTGTTGTTGTTGAACCTTCTCTTATTTCTTCTAAGTTTTTCTATCTGTTTTTTTTTTTATGATTCTTATTCTACCTCTCATATTGAACTTGTACTAGACTGCCAGTAAGAAACATAGTGATATTCCCTGTAAGTTATTTAATACCTATATTTCATTGGCAAAATATATGGGCTCTCTTACTGAAAACTAGTACCACAAAGGAATGAAATTAATATTAAATATAATGTGTATAGATGCACCTCGCCTACGAAAAGGCACGCCCTTCGCCTTGCGCATAGGCTACAGGGAGCCTTTGCACCTCATGTCTTTTAAAACTAAAGGAAGAGGCTTTTTTTGTAGTTTTTCCGGATTTATATTCTATAGAAGCTCTTTTTTTTTCTTCTTATGATTAATTTTTCCTTTTAGTGGCTGCTTGAATGAAATCAATTGATGAGTTGTCCTCTGGTGCTACGTAATTTAATGCTCACAGAGAAGCAAATAGCTGATATCTAGTTGGAGTTCAGATATCAGATGATTTTGTTGGCATAGGTTCTTGTTACATAGAGTATTCTGTGCTTACTTTGGTGCTACTCTGTGGCCTATAAAGTTTCCTCTGGCCCTTTTCTTTTATCATGTGCTATACTTTTTTTTTTTGGGGGGGGGGGAATTAAATGAGAAGGATAGCTTAGGTACCCGGTTTCAAATGTATTTTAGAAAAATTGTTAAATGATGGGAGTTCCTCTAAGGTGGTTGCTTATGCTGAGTACCTTATAAGCCTGTGTAGGGATCTTGTGGGATGGAGGATCATATGGGAATTTTGATGTGAAGGTTTATTCTTGCACGGGCTAAAGATAGCAGAATTATGGATCACATGTCAAGGTACCATATATGGACTTTCATGTTGTCAATATCTTTGATGGGAAATTCTTAGCTGTTATCATGGTTCGAAAATACAGTTTAGGTTTTAGAAACGGGAACATTCGCGATTACGGGGTAACGGAACGGGTACGTTGGTCGCGGACCACGTTGCGGTTGTCGCGGCAAGAGTTTAGTTTTAGACTTTTTTTTTTGGATCTTTTTGCTTCAATTAATCTTAGATCTTAATGGAGTTATATAGGGTTCAAGAGTGCAGTGGTGCATCTTCTCTTTCTTTTCTCTTGTCTTTGAGTTATTATTGGAGGTAGATCAGGGCTACTGTATAGCTAAAGATAAGAAATCTCTAAAACGATTTGTAAAAAACTTGCAAAACACGAAAAAACGGGTGAACCCTTGTTGTCATGGGTGATACAGCCGAAATGGCCAAAATATCGGGCTTTTTAAATTCACCTTGTTGCACCGGTGAAATTCGGTTCACCAAAGTTGAAAACCGTTCCAACTCGGCCGAACCGTTCTGATACGGCCTTTTTTTCACCATGGCCGTTATGTTACGTAATGGCTTTTATGTAATGGATTTAAACTTGCCGTTATGTCGTTACGTAATGTCGCGATTTAATTCTTGTCCATCTTGCTGCGCTGTCAGCTACCTAACGGTAAATCACCGTGTTAGAGCGTTTTTATCTAGCAACTTTTGCATCTATAATTTTCTTATTTAATTACAATTAGCAAAAAACTCTTTTTCCCTTCACGATCATAATTAACATTATTTTTCCCATATAATCAAATGAGGTAGGTACCTTGGTTTTTAAAAAACACACCAAGGCGTAAACGCCTCCCGCCACCGAGGCGAGGGGATTTCAAAGAGGCGTACAAAGGTGCACACTTTTGGCCGCCTTAGGGGCGTGCCGCTTCCAACGCCTTTCGGATCGCTATATGCGTTAGATCTTAGTTGAAAAACGTTAAAAAACATTGTTTTTTGGTTTAAATTTAATCTTACCTAGGCTGTAGAACTCCAATTCTTGCAAAACCTCTCCATCAATTTCATCAAATTGATTCCAACTGAAAGTTTTGAAACCCTAATTTCTATACAAACCCCAATTTGCATGTGGGAGTGTTTGACGGTTTAGTGCCAACAGTTCATTTGAGGTGGAGCTAGAAGTCGCGGTGGTGAACCCTCTTCGGGTGGGTTATGTCTAATTTGTATGAGGTGAGTGTTCATCCTCACTTTTCTCTTTGATCTTCTGCGAGCATAAACTTGATGTTTTACTTTTTGTTTTTATTTTCCTTTTATCACATGTTACACATGCCTTAATGTTGATGTTGTACTGGTACGCAAAAATTCAAAACTCAGCTGCTCAAACTTTTGCGCTTAAATAAACAAATAGAACAAATTCTAATAAATAAATTGTGCAATTCGCTTACGACATGTGCGCGATTTGCGCCAGGCTCCAATGACCCTTTCGACCTTTGCCTTTAATAACCAAGACTGGTACCGTGTGCAACCTTCTTGGAAATGAACAAATGAAGTAATTAATTTGAAAAGGTTTAAAAAGCAAGAAAAGGAGTGGTGAATAGTGATATTCATAATTGGCTAACCTATTACTATTTCCAAGGAAGAGTGAAAGAGTCAAAGAGCAAATAGAAGTAAAAAGAAAAAGGTGAATTGTGAATAGTTGTCAGCCAATTTCTTCACTTCCACATTAGTCATCTCAATTAGAGGCCAAACCAAAGCAAAGAAGGAAAAGATGCACGAGCACCTACATTGCTCGCAACTAGGGCTGTTTAAAAGCATGTATGGGACCGTAAAATAGACCGGTATCAGACCAAAGCGGACGTGACTGTGCTAATCCGTCAAACCCTGGAGACTTACTAACTTATATATGCCACACAAAAATATTATCTTCTTTAATATGTTCAAATACGTACTATTCAGACGACATGACCAATAATTAATGTTTTGTTAGAAAATGACTTTTTTTTTTTGTAAATTTTTCCCTTATTCAAACTCCGTAACTCATATAATATTATATTTCATTGATAATTTATGTTTTACTGGTCTAATCGGTCCGGTCCACTTGTTCAAACTATATCCAGTGTGGTCTCCGCTTCTCAAATTTTAAATTTTCGTTTGGTTCTGGACCGGTGAACACCCCCACCTGCAACACGGGAGAGAAGAAGAGAAGACCACCGGAGAAGGATGGACACCTAATTATACCAAGTTGGTCGCCCTCAGTAAAATCCCTAAGGTCTTGTTTGCTCTTATGGTAAGTAACACCTTCAGTTTCCAAATCTAAGGGTATACAAGTTCTGAAAAAGTCTGCACTTATTTCCCAATTAATCCTCAACCATGGACAGAAGATGGACCGAAGATGACATTTAAGGTCTAGTTTGCTTACTTAGTCGTTCCAATTCGGTAACCACATCTATTTGGAACAAAAACGAACTACAAATTGGAACAACCTATTTGAAATAAAAATTCGCAGGGTCCCAAGCGAATTATGTGACACTGGATCAGCGAAAGCACTTCTTTGCTCATGGCACAAGAGAAGCAAGAGGGAATGCTGTTTGGTCTACCCTGGATCAGTCTGTCCAGCAGTATAGCATCTCTTTTGGCAGCAAAATGATTAACCAGCATTTTTTTTGAATAAACTAGTTGTTCATCAATCGTTGGGGGAGCGGAACTCGGACGAATCTCTTAAACTTCAGCTCGGAAGAAAATTTCTAATAACTAACTAAAGTATCTGAAATTGAAGATGATTGTGATGGGCTGATGGCCGTGTCCTCAAAAAGGCTTTTCTCAATTGGACTCCAATTTTCTTTATAGTGTGTTTGGGAAAAAAGGGGGAAGGAAAAGGAGGGGAGGGGAGGGAAGGGATGGGAAGGTAAGGGGAGGGAAGAGAAAGGGATGGGAGGGAAGAAGGATGAGTTTTGCTTCTAAATCTCTCAATGGAGGAATTTCTTACAGATTAATCCTTCCCTTTCTCTCCCCTCCAAATCCCTCACCCCCTCACTTGGTATTCAAACAATAAATTTTGGCCATCTCCCTTCCCTCCTATCTTGGCTATCCAAACAAGCTGTTAGTGTTTTCCCTTTGAATTAGTACACCTTGTCCTCTCTTTTGTAGTTATTTCTGATAATCTTTTATTTAAATTATTCCCATTTTAAAATATGGCTTGTTAGGTTGATTCTTGGTACTGATTTTGTTTATTGAAAATGTCTTACCTGGGTCTTTGATGGCTTTTATTATCTATAAAGAAGGTGCCATCATATTCATCCTACTTGTCCTTGGGAGGTGACAAAAATTGTCAAGCTTTGGCTTCTGCCAGTGCCGATTCAGAGGTCATGAGCCTGCTCTGCCAAAGATATAAATAACAGCAGAAGATCCTCGTTTAGTTCTGAGACTTGAAGTACCATCCCTTTATTCTCTTTAGTGGCTAAATTGAGGAAGTCTAATTTTTTTTAAAACAACTCAAGAAGAAATTATTTGCCAACCCAAGTGTACACCCCTTACTTTAGTGTTTTGAAGAGTAGATCCCTTCCACTGTGGAAGTTCCACAGTGTTGAATGATGTTGAAACCAGGTAACATCTTGCTGTTTTGTTCCTGTTCCCACATGCTCATATGCATGGACACTGTTTCTTGGTAATTATGAGCAGAACAAACTTGTCATGGATGTTATCACTGTTTCTTGGTAATTATGAGCCGAAAAAACTTGTCATAGATGCCATGCTATGGGTCATCTTAAATAGTTTTGTTGTTTAACTAGCAAACTTTATTATCTGCTTCACGCTATTGGACGTGAAGTACTTTGTCATCAGAAGTATTTCTAAAGGAAAGATCCTTCATTTTTGTACTTCGTAATCAAAGATTTATAGGCAGGAAAGGCTGTATGTTCTGTGTGATTGACAGAGAGTAAAGAACTAACTATTGTTAGAAGTCTGTCCGTTCATGTCCACTTCTGTGTGATTGACAGAGAGTAAAGAACTAACTATTGTTAGAAGTCTGTCCGTTCATGTCCACTTCTGTGTTTTTTCTTTCCGGCCTTGCCCTCTTCTGTTTTTTGTTTTTTAATAATTTGTTGTCTGTAATGGAATAAACTATTGCTTGTAACTTGTGCAGGCTAGAGACTGAAAAGGAAAGTCCACTTCCACTGGAATTGGAAACTCAACCTTTGGCCAGGGATACCTTGCGTAATTTTCCTACTATAGGAACAATATTGAGAGTATCTGTTAGCCAAAGAAATGTCAAGCTTAATGTACCTTCATTGACTGCTGGTAGCTGGATTAAATTTCTCAGCCTATTGTTCAAAGTAAATGAAGGATTATGGTGTGGTGTCCTAACTCCAACAACTAAAGTTCGTTTCGTACCAAATGAAGACCTCATTGTATTGGAGCGCCAAAGGTTGGTATTATGCTCTTTTCTCTCTTGGGTTGGTAGCTACATGGTTACTCAGAAAGTGATTGTATTTGAGATATTTGGCAATAACTTGTAATTTGTGCATTTTTGCATGATATAGTGTTCTTAGTGATTGCTTTTAATTGGGTTTTGTATATACTTTGATCAGGGATTTTGAGAAGCGGTTATCTTCCAAGTTGGACCGGATGCCATTTACAAGCTTTCCTTGGCCTTATCGTATTACCGGTATGAGATTTTTTTTTTATTACAGCTCAACATCATATCAAAATTTTATCATTTCATCAATTGCTTACGACTCTTGATCTAATAAGTACGCTTTGCTAATGGTACTCTGTGAACTTGTCAATTAGAAGTTGATGATGAAGCTGAAAAGGTACCTCTTGTCACACTAATGGACATTATGACGTATTCACAGGTACTTCTTTTGTCTTACAACGTCCCCCCCTTCCTGTGTATGTAGAATTCTAGATAGACCATAATTCATAATATGTACTTCATTGTCAAACTATTTGGCATCATAGCTGGTTTTGGATTTCTTATCTTTCATTTTTCTCTGTGTGCTGATTTAAAGAGCTGGACGGAAGGAGAAACCTAATGATACAAGTTGGTTGGTTTTCTGGGTACCCCTCTTTTCCTTCTCAAGGTTACGCTTTGTCAACTCCTTGTTCATAGCCCAACTTTTCGCTACTCCCTGAATAATAAAACCTTCAGTGGCTGATTGGATCCCCGTTTTCTGGCCCAGACAACTTACTTGTGGGTGTCCTGAATAGCTTGTCTGGGCATATACATTAACTTGCAATAAGTATATGAGATCAAGGGTTATGGCCTTCTCAAGATTACACATTGTTAACTCCTTTTTCATGGCCCAACTTTTTGATACTTTCTGAACAAGAATAACTCAAGTGGCTAATTGGATCCCTTTTTTAAGCTGAGACAGCTAACTTGCAATAAGTATATGCGGTCAAGAGTTCAAGCCTTCCAAGGTTACGCATTGTGAAGTCTTTTCTCATGGCCCAACTTTTTGATACTTATTGAATAAGAAAAACTCCAGTGGTTAATTGTTAACCCTTTTTCTAGCCGAGACAACTAATTTGTGGGTATCCTGCATAGCTTAGTCTAGGAATATACCTTAACTTGCAAAAAGTGTTGTGATCAAGAGTTTTACCATCGTGTAAAGTACTAAATACCCCTTGCGCTTTTTTGTAATTTGGATGTTCTTGTAGCGGATTTCAGTCGACAGCTAACAAGATTGATTTTCTTGATCGTTGGTAGCTATGAAAGTGTGGGCAACATGTTCTTGCATTATGAAATTGGCCATCTACCTGAAGCATCATTAGTCTGACATTGTCACTAGACTAAGAGGGAGGAAAGTTTATGAAATTTTCTTGCACGACTATGATGTGGGAGTTTGTAATGGGAGGAATCTTGTAATATCCCGAAGTAGGAACTTTGCTTGCAACTCTGGGGGAACTGTCAATTTCCTGGGCGCTCTTGGCATCATGATGATTTCTTTGTTAATCATAAAATTCCACGGATGTGCGTTTTAGCCTTTAGGCAAGGAATACTCCATTTTAGGCAAGGAATTCTTGTTTAGATGACGGAAGAGCTTTTACGTTATGTAAAGTTTATGAAAAAAAAAACTTAAGGAGTAGGTAATGTTAGAAGACGATGCCCATGCAGCTTCTTTTTCAGCTGCTGCTTAAGCGCATGGGGGCTTCTCTGCTTCAATTGATCTCAACTCATTTCTTCAATGAACATCAAAATATCTGGATTATATCATGCCAAACCACACATTCAACTGGATCTTACGAAGCCTTTCATGTGTGACATGATTCAGGCTGTTCCTGTTTGTAGGGTGTCTCCCATGTTTATCATTAATTCGTTGAAACATGAATATCACCTCCTTGTCCTCCATCAGCACTTTTCCTAGGAGCTTCTAGTTAGTGGACTCCTATACTGATACAGGCTTCCTCAATTTGAAGCTTATATTTCCGAACCTTAGACAAGAAAATAGAACTTTGCACCAATTCTTCTATTCCTCTCTTCTACGCTTTGGAAGTACCACATAAAAGATCATGAAGATGGGCAGCTCATGATCTAAGTAAAAGTGAAAAGCTGTGTCAAATATATTCTGGCTAAGTGACTGTCAACGGGACCTTAAAACCTTCTCAAAGGTTAGACCAATGATACAAGGAACGAGATTCGATTCGAAACGTGGTACGAAATTCGATACGGGGAACGTTACCTTAGGTGAATCTGGAACGTTGGGTCATTCATTTAGATTAAAATTTTCAATAAATTTAAAACAAAAAAAAATCTGATATTTTACTAAAAAAGAAATACAGTTGGCAATATAGTTCTATGATTAAAAAAAAAAATAAAAGTTTTAAGTAGAAAGGTAAAAAATAGGTAGGTTAAAGGTGTCACAATTTCCAAGCCTACTTAGTAAAAAGAAATACAGTTGGCAACATATAGTATTATGATTAAAAATAAAAAGAAACAGTTTTAAAAAAAGGTAAAAAAATAGGTAGGTTAAAGCTGTCACAATTTCCAAGCCTACTTTAGTAAAAAGTTTAACCCACTCAGCTCTTTTCTATTTATTACGTTACCTACCCTCTGCAATTCCTCTTCCTCTTAACTGGCTAAGGAAACTAAAAGAGCAAGCCTCAACTTGCATTCACTGGAGAAGGTGACCGGAGGAGATCGCCGGAAGATAACCGACGCCTAAAAAACGTACCAACACAGTCTCCTTCACAACCACAATAAAAGCCCCCTGGTCTTGATTGATAATATAAAGTATCTAACCTCCAATTTTAGATCTAGGGTTTGAAGTGGCGGCCCATTTTCTGAAATTGGTTCAATTCAAAGTGGATTATGTGGATTATGAAGAAGAAATCTGGAACGCCACACTCAGCGATCTGAGTCGCGAACCCCAGCGATCTGAGTCGCGTTCGTTCCCCGATCCGGGACGAACGATTCAGAGCGGAGATCGGGGCTCCGTTCCGCGTTCCTTGTATCCTTGGGTTAGACATTAGACAAAGCAAGAACTCTCCATAATGCAATCCTCTTATTCGATTCTTTCATCTCTGTGTATGGGAGACCACCGAAATAAAACTCCATTATGTTACGTATCGGATTTGAAACTTCATGTTCCATGAAATGCCGAAACATATTCCGCGATAAGGATCGCACCCTTTACGCCACGACGTCCATTACGTAACGCTGACTCGCCAAAAGTTCTTTAACCCATTACTTCCCTTGTCAGAATTGGCTCAAAAGACCAAGGGATAAGAATATAAGATACATTAGACCTATGTTACTCAGACACGAATTGAGTGTCTACTCGGATACGGGTGTCTAAGTGTCCGACTCAGCTACTTTGTAAAAAAAGTCAAGTTTTTAGTTTAAAATGAAGTATCCAATTGAAGTGTAGTGTCGGACACGACACGACACGACACCCGATTTTTGAGGTAAATGAAGGTGTCGGAGTAACATAGCATTAGACCATAGAAAAAAAAAAGTCCACACGCCCAAAGAAGGGAGACGAATTCGATTTGAATTTAAAATGGATATGCATGCGAGTTGTCTCTATTTATTTTAATAATAGGATGGGGCATTCATGTGTTAATTTTACTCATTGACCAAGTATACAACCCAAGCATATGAATAAATATGGTCATTATGTCGAAAGACTACTTATTATACTGGAGAAATGTGCTTTTGAAAAGTTCACACCAGGTAAGTCGTGGTTCAATCCATTAACCAGTTTACAATCAGCTTCAGTGTCATCACGACCATTACCGCGAAAGTGATTACATCTGTGATCTTTTCCTTCGATGGATGGTATCTAGCTACCGAGCTTTATATATATGGCATCTGGCTGCACCCAAGAGAGAAGAAAATGGTTTGGATTTACAATTTTGGGTGACGCGTACGAGTTGTGTCTATCTATATCAATAATAGGATGGGGCATTCATATGAATGGGACTTAGGACTTCAGAGATTTAAGGCGGGTATCCAATCACCTGACATACACACCAACCTTCAATCCACAATACCAGATATTAGATGTCTTCAATAAGGAAGGATCTTATTTCTTTATGTGTGGTTGAGGGTCATCCAATACTGACCTAATGGTTTGCCTGAAATCAGCTGTTGATGGGAAGTATCCTTTTTCCTGCTGTCTTTTCCACCTCAAAAGCAGTCTATGTAAGAATCACTAACATTATTCAAGTCAAAAAACAGATGTTTGTCGTAAAATTACTTGGTTATCTCTTTTGTTGTACCAACAATTTCTGGAAGATTTTGAACTTGCACAACTATAGTAACATTCCCACACTTCATTCATATAGGTTACAGCAAAATTCAAGTGTATAGTTCGGGTAGTTGCAGCGCTTCCATGGGCACTTGAGGACTTGCGCTCTCCTGATGGGATCTACCGGATTCAGCTTACTTTGGAGGACCCTACTGCAAGAATTCATGCTTATTTATATGCTGGTGATGGGGTATGTGCTCCTTTTTGCCATAGTATTTCTGTTCAACGCTCCATGCGAAGAAACTGCAGAGGTCTCATCAATACTGCCTATAAATCAGTCCTGTTTATTATCTGCTAACCCCCCCCCCCCCCCCCCTTTGTTTAAACCTGAATTTTAGATTTTGAAGCTGATGTGTAACGTAAAAAGTAGCGAATAATTGTTGACAGAATAGGGAGCGAAAAGTAGACTACCTTTAATCGGTTCTTTTTGAATGTCAGGAAGTGTTTTTTGAAGGATATCCCCCTATGAGTGCATTGATCAAGAAGTGGAATACATTGCTTGGAGTTGCTGAAATTGATAATGCTGGCGTAGTAGAAAAAGCTCCAAGAAATCCTCCATGGATTCTATGCTGTATTAAATCATATTATGTTGACAAAAATGATGTCTGGGGAAGTAGGAAATACCGGATTTTCAACACCAAGCTTGTATGCTGAAGGCAATCCTCGCCAATGATGCCTGTTTAGGCTCTGGCCATATCCTAATCAAGCTACTTTTGTACTGCATCTTGATACTCGTGAAGTTGTATATAGTTTATGTAAAAACAACAAAATTACAGCAGATTTTCGTCATGATCCTAATTGCAGAGAACTTCGCCGGTAGTTTGAGCAATTTGTACGAGTTTTAACAAACCAAGCTAAGGCATATGTAAAAAGATAAGCAATCCTGTGCTGGGCTTCACGATCCCACACTGGGGTAGATCTATGAATGAAAACAAACAATATTAAATGATAATAATCAAACAAACTGATAATAATGTTAAATGCTCTTTCTTACAGGAGCAATCAAATTAATGAGAATATTTCTAACTATTGTCTATCTCCTACAATTAATGTTACATTTAATAATTCTCAAATTGATGTAAATTATTACTCATTCTTCTCAAAACGACTTCATTTAAATTATTTGTTAAATATGTAAAAAGTGATGTGGCACAACCCTATTGGATAAACTTTAAAAAACCAACAAAATGAAAAATCACCCCCACTCCAGCCACCATCCATTCCCTCTCTCTGTCCTCCTCCTCACAACGTAAGCCCACCACTCCCACCTCCTTGCCATTGCACTCCCTCCTTAGCCCAAGCCACCACCTGCACAAAGCCACCTCCTCTGCTCCATTGTCGTCCTCTCTCGCACCTCTTCAAAGCCACCATCCCTTCCTCTCACGTCCTTTCTCCACCTCCTCAGCCACCATCCCTTCCCTCTCTTTGTCCTTTCTCCCATCTGGCTTTCTGTCATCACCACCGCCAATGGCTGCCAGATCCAGCTCCTCCGACTCTATCGTTGCCATTGGAACCCTAATCCGTTCATCCTCCTCCCTCCTTCTCCTTGTCGAGCTTTTGCAAGCTCTGATGATCTCTCACACTGATGAGCAAGGGGTTGTGATCGGATTTCAGAGTGTAGGACTACGATTTTGGCGGGAGGCATGGTGTTTTAAGTGCGGTGGCGGTTGGTTCAAGGGTGGGCGTTATGGCTGCGACTGTTAAGAATTGGAGAGTGTTTAATTTAGGAGTAAACGACTTCTTATTAATGATTAGGGTATAACCCTGTATATAGTACGATGACTTGGAAAACAATATAACGCTAGAATATTAATCAATATATTTTCCTAATAACATAAGATAATATGTTATTCTAAAACTCTATCATGATACTTTTCTTATCTCTAATACTTTCCGTCAATCGTAGAGTATTAACACAAACACTACGATTGAAGAAAAATGAAAATAAAAACAATAACTACTAGATCGATAATTAACGTCAACATTAATGACCCTTTAGGACGAGGGACAACCAATAAACACCATTTTTGGATTAGGGACAACCAAGAAATACCCTTTTTGGATTTTGGACAACCAATCAACCTTCACGACCCAATTCGTAAACTTAGGTCTTCAACGATGCACAACCGCACCAACACGATGCACAACCGCACCAACACAATAGCTTGGATGGGCCACCATAACCCATCACAATAATGGTGCATAACCGCACTAACCCAACTAGGATTTTGTAGAAACAGTGCACTAACGGCACCAAGCGAACACATTAATTTTTTACTTGCAACCAACAACAATTGGACGAAAAAGAATAAGTGAGCCACACCAACTACGCACCAAATTGCCATCTAGCGACCAATTTAGCAGGGCAACAAATTATACTCGAATAAAATCGATCAAGACCTGCGCTTACAATACACTTTGCCAACCCAGGAGCAAATTAGCAAAACAACCAGTCAATAATACCTACAACTTCTATCACCAAAATTCAATTTTTTTATTATTATTAGGCTTTTGGTGATGGATTGTTGAAATACCACTATTGGAATTCCTAACAGAAATCTCAACAAAACCCTAATAGTCTAATCTGATTGTAAAAATCAGAATTTCAATCAAACACCACAAGAAGAAACGTGCAGCACACGAAGGAGACTGAATAGGATCGCCGAATCCACGCACAACGGAAATATACTAGACAGATCAGAGAGACCAAGCACAACCAACGGAAATACAAAAATAAATTGGGAATCCTGCCGGTAGGTTTAATTTCTCTACCCACCGGCATGTAAATTTTTTTGGTAAAGTATACCAAGATCTAACCTGCTCTTGATACCATGCTAAGAATTGAAGAGTGTTTAATTTAGGAGTAAACAGCTTCTTATTAATGATTAGGGTTTTTTATATAGTACAATGACTTGGAAAACAATATAACCCTAGAATATTAATCAATATACTTTCCTTTTAACATAAAATAATATGTTATTCTAAAACTCTATCATGATACTTTCCTTATCTCTAATAGCGGTTGCTTTCAAACGTTGGCGTTATGGTTTGTGGGAGGCTGAAAAGGTGCAGGGAGGCAGTGAAGTGATTGCATGTTTAGTTGGAAGTACAAAGGGTTGGGGAATGGTTTGTTGAGGATTTGAGGGGTGGAGGCAGGTAGTGGGAAATCGGTGGTGGCGTGGGTAGGTGGGTGGTGGTTTTCAGGTAGGGGTGGCTGAGAAGGGGTGGGGAAGGTGGTTTTCGGGTGCAGCCGGTGGAAGGGGGGAGGGTTTTATTTGTTTATTTTTTTCGATATTTAGCTTTTTGGCAAATATAATTATGACATGTGGCTTTTTAAACCTGTTAAACACGTTCTAAGTCAAGTTGGATTATTCTGGGAAGGGTGGGCGATAGTTCGAAATATTTTCAAAATAATTGAAGGTGGGATTAAATGAGGAAGAGGGACAACAATTTGGATTATTCTCGTTAATTTTTCCTAAAAAAACGATAATAATCAATATATATGAAAAAAATATTTCTAACATTTTTGAGTATTATTGTGTCTTTACAACATCCGTTCATATAAATTCTTGATATTATTAGTTTTGGCCGAGTCTTATTATCAGCGTTGTTGATCCAAAATTTTACTGAATGTATTATAACTAATTTTATTTTTAGTTATATTAAATAATAAAATTTATCATTCTTTAATTAAGTGTATTGATTAAATATAGGCTCCTTTATTGAATGTATGATACTTAACTTTATTTTGCACTTTATATTTATGTCTGAACCAAGCTATTTAGCTGTAAGAGTCGTGGCCTACAATATTTTTATAAAATATGTAAGTATATAACATATGGATCTTATATTGAAATATTTTCGAAGTGATTTCAACGATATAAACATCACACTAGTTCGAATTATGAAACAAAAGTTATTGCTAATTTCTGTATGATGGTTATCTTTAATACTTTATTTAAAACTTAAATCTATCTTTGTCCTTATCTTTTACTCACTCTTTATTTAATAAATATCAGAACATATAGTTGGTTTACTATAAGACGGTCTTAGGTTAAGTCTTGAAGTTAGGCCAACCCAATAAGCCAATTAGAAGCCCTATACGCGAGCCACACGCTAAGCAGCCCATACAAATTGATTTCTTTAACTTTTCGACCTAAAACCTTAACATTTGCGTTTTTTAACTTTTCAACCTAAAACCTTATGGCTCGTTCGGTATCCCTGTGATTTTATGTTTTTTAGTATTTTGATTTTCAAAGTCATATGATATATGTCCTATAATGAATGAAAAAATTAGTCAAAATTATTGAAAACTGATAACTAAAATGTGAAAACCACTTTTCTGGTTTCGTGTTTTTGGTTTTTAGTTTAAACAAAAAACTGAAAACTGAAAAACAAAAAACGATAACGACCAGGCCTGAATTTTTTTTTTTTGTATGGTAACAACTCTTCATCATTGTATAAACGATTATCCAACTTTTGAATCATCTTGCTATAAAATTGATAACAACACAACTGTAATGATTGTTATACAACAAAGGAAAACCGACTTAAACATTAAAAAAATCACAAAATGTACATCTACTCCAAGTGTTTAACTTTCTGGAAATAAAACTTACTCCCTCCGTCCCAAAAAGCTTTATACACTTGATCGGGCACGTTGTTTTAGATGATAAGTTGTTACTTGGTTATCAAATATATTTTATTAGAAAGGTAGATGTAATAGGAGTTAGTGAGATATTTTTTTATTTGGAAGTGAGAGAGTAGTGGGTCATGGTTGAAAAATCAAAAGAATAAAGTAGTAGTGGGTCATGTCCAAAAATAGAAGTGTATAAAGCTTTCTGGGACGGATGAAAAAGGAAAGTGTATAAAGCTTTCTGGGACGGAGGGAGTAACATCTATGTCCTAATCCATATATAATAGAAAGAGAAAATTGCGAGAAATGACCTTTAAAATTGCACACTTTGCGAGAAAGGACCTTAATTTTTTTTGGCATTTAAACACCTTAAACAAAAAAAGTTTGGTAGGAGGGACCAAATTGATACTTACAACCTATTTAAATTCTAATTACATATTAATAATTTATTTTATCTAACTAAAACTAATTATGTCGAATTAAAACTAAATATACTTAATTAAATCTTTCTCTATCATCTACTGCCCATCACCACCCCTCTCTCCTCGACCACTCATCACCACCACCTACACTTTTCCAAAATCAACCCAAAATCGAACCCAAAACAGGAGAGAGAAAAAAGGTGGAAGTGGGGGTGGTGATGGGTGGTAGAGGAGAGAGGGGTGGTGATGGGTGGTAAAGGAGAGAAAAAGATTTAATTAAGTATTTTTAGTTTTAATTAGGTATAATTAGTTTTAATTAAATATAATTTGTAATTAATATATAATTAGTATTTAATTAGGTTGTAGGTATCGATTTGGTCTCTCCTCACAAACTTTTTTTTTGTTTAAGGTGTTTAAATGGCAAAAAATATTATGGTTCTTTCTCGCAAAATGATCAATTTCAAAGGTCATTTCTCGCAATTTTCTCTAATAACAATAAGATGAAACAGACCATACTAATTTTTAGTGTATAAACCTTAAATTTTAATCCATAATTAATACTCTCTCTGTTTTTTTAATATGTACATTTTTCCATTTTAGGGTGTTTTTTTAATTAGTACACCTCTACCATTTCTCATAAATGGAAGGTTGGCCCACCTAATTATTACACTTCTCTTCTACTTTTTCTTTCCTTCTCTCTACCTTTTTCACCTTTTCCTTACTTTTACTATCCTTCTCTCTTATTTTTGCACTTTTTCCTTGGTTTGCGCGCAAAAGCAAATGTACATATAAAAAAAAACAGAGGGAGTACCATATATGTGTAATCGATATTAACAAATAGGCTAAAAATGTTAAATTTTATACTTAAAAACTTTACTTTGAACTTACAGCCTTTAACTTTTGATTATTGACATAAGTTATTTTGTTTAACAAATAGACTTTAAATATCAACTTTTAAACATTGAAAGTTAAATTTTAAATCCAAACATCAACTTTGGAATATATATACATAATAGACTACATAATATATATTAACTATTCGACAAAAAACCTTAACTTATGAACAAAAAGCGTTAACTTTTCACCCTAAAATATTAGCTTTAATTAGAAATTGAAAACAGGTTATGATATTAATTAATGGGTTAAAAACCTAAACTTTTGAACCTAAAACGTTAAGTTTTGAAATTGCAAGACTATCCAAGTAACATTGAAGATGCGCGTTCGTGGATCCGTGCTAAATGGGCCTATTGGGCTAGTATTAAGGTAAGACTGTCTTTTACAAGAATTTAATTTGTAAAAATATAATCTCTATCTTTTTATATATGATGGTTATCTTTACTATTTTAGTTAAAAACTAAACTATAATTTATTTTATCTTTTACTCACTCCTTATTTAATAAAATATAAAAATTCTAAATATCCTATGTGGAGCTCTGTATGCTCACAAAATTATTCTCTTTTAGTAGTATGATATTTAGTTATTTTTAGTTTATATTTATGGTTGAACAAACGTATGTAGCTGTAAGGGTTGGACCTATAACATTGTTATAAATATGTAAGTACATAACACATGAATCTTATTTTGAAATATTTTTCGAGGTGATTTCAATGGTATAAACATATCATACTATTTTGGAATATTTCGAAATGTTTTTCAATGTGATTTCAAAAGGTATAAACATTATACTATTTCAAATTATCAAACAAAAGTTATTGTTAATTTATGTATGATGATTATCATTAGTTCTTTAACTAAAACTAAAATTTATTTTTATTCTATCTTTTACTCACTCTTTATTTAATAAAATAAAAAATTATAAATTTTATCTTTTCATGTGTGATAATTATTTTACTACTTTATTTAATACTAAACTATATCTTTAACTCTATCTTTTACTCACTCTTTATTTGATAATAAAATATAATGTGTAAATGAATTTTGAAAAAAAGAATATGGGAAATAAATTGTCACATGATGTATTGATCTTCATATTTATCAATCCCTTAAATCAACCAACTTGACCATCAAGTTAAAGATGTTCAAATAATATATGAATATCCGAAAAAAAGAAGCTTACATTAGAGAATTTACTTAACTAAATATTGTTTATTGCTATATTATTTTAGTAAATTACAGTAGTGAACATGCCTAACTATTGTTTTACTCCATTCCTTTCTTTTCACACAAATTATTAAAAGAGGCGGTCTAATTTTAACATAAAATTAGACCAACCAAAGCCCACATTCTATTAACAACCACATTATATCTTACTCTAACCCAATACTATTCCTAGACATTTAGGACACTCTACTTGTTCATTCTCTTTCCCTATTTCAATTTTAGTCTCGAAATATAACAAGCGATTCCTAAAAAAATATATGACTTACCGAATGAATTGAACTAGTCACTAAATAAATTTGACACTGAATATTGAATGAACTAAATAGGTCACGAAATGAATTAAATAGGTTACAAAATAGATTAAACTGGTCCCTATTTTCAGAGGACGGTTTGTTGATTTTCTTTTTCTTATTATTGGGCCTATTGGGCCGTTGCCTAATTTTATATTAAAAGTAGGCGGTCTCTTACAAGACCAGCTGTTCCTTTTATTGTCTTACTTTCTATTTTTGTCCATTTCTTTTTTTTGTCCTACTTTTAAATCTTTTCTTATACACGAAAATTATATTACCCATTTACCCCTAATTTATCAATTTTTTGGTCTCACATGTAGCTCACAATTTTCTCTCACCTACTTTAATAACTACATATACTAAAAAATAAGTGGACTCCTTATTTCTTGTCCCTACCTACATGCCTATAATATCATCGTCCTTGGCATTTGGAGCTACAGAAAATGAGATAAACAAAAAGAAACGAATGAAGTACTTGAATGATATTTCATCAATATTCATCATTTTCTACAATATGATTATAAGAACAATTTCATGAGATATACACATTATCATAAACTTTTTTTTTAACTTCTGACGCAACCATTCTCCAATAAAATATATATACACTAAATATACAAAAAAAGTCCGTCTAGTGTATTAGAGCATCTACAATGATCATGCTAAAATTTGTGTTGCTTACTTCGCCATGTATTTATTTACGGAAAAATTGCCTAGAATAATGCAACCTTTTGATTATTCTGGAATAATGCAACCTTTATACCCCATTAATTTTAAACAGGATGAAACCGGTTATGACTTGAAGAATAGGTCAAATGGACACTTGTCGCACAGTAATTGGCTCTCATAAATAATTTTAAAAAGTAAAATAAAAATAAAATAACAAAAAAAAAATCAAACCCACCCCTCCCCCCACCGTCAGCACTCTCTCTCCTCTCCCCACCCATCCCACCACTTCATTTTCCCAGCCACAAAGCACCAGCTGCCGCCAACCTCACCCACCCCATTTTCGCCGGCGAGGCTGCTCTGAGCACAAAGGAGGAGAGACGACAGCTTTCGTGGTGGTTTCGAAGGCGGGGGAGGGGGTTTCGTCCGGGGAAGCGAAGGCGGGGGGAGGGGGATTCGTCCGGGGAAGCAAAGGCGGGGGAGGGGGATTCGTCGGGGGAAGTGGCGTTTCAGTGAGGGGGGTTCGTCTGGTGTGGGGAGGTGGGGGAGTTGGGGCTGGGGTGGGAGAGGTGGGGCTGGGGTAGGGGTGGGTGGGGGAGTTTCGTGGGTGGGGTTGGGGCTGGGGTGGGGGAATTTCGTGGGTGGGGGAATTTCGTGGGGGAGGTTGGGGCTGGGGTGGGGGTGGGGAGGTTGGGGCTGGGGTGGGGGAATTTCGTGGTGGAGGTTTGGGCTGGGGTGGGGTTGGGGCTGGGGAGGGTGGGGCTGGGGTGGGGGGGTTTATTTTTTTATATATTAATATTTTCATTAAAATTTAAAGTTTTAAATAAAAAATTACCAACGCTCCAGGTTACCGTTCATTTGTCTTGTTTAAAATAAATGGGGTATAAAGGTTGCATTATTCCAGAATAATCAAAATGTTGTATTATTATTTGCAAATCACCAAAAGGTTGCATTATTCTAGGCAATTTTTCCTTAAAACTATTATAACATATTATTATGAAAACCAACTATTATTTCTACTAAATGATTATCTAGAAAGGTTAGTGTACCTACCACATTTAACACAATCAGTAGATGTTACACAAATGAGCAACATGAGAATGATGCTCCTGCCCATGTCATCATAGTGCTTCGATGTACGTTAGAAGCATTCTAATGTACACAAATAAATTTTTTGAAATTCAAAAAATTAATTAACGCCACTAAACTTGAAATTTGTTCACTAACTTTACGCTAATGTTCATTCTCGATATTGAACATGTTCAATTAAAATACCATATGTACATCATAAAAAAAAACTCAATTTTTTTTTTTAAAAATTGTTCACAATGTTAATCTTGTGGCATGCATGACATACTCCTAAGATATTGCACGGTAATACTATTTTGTTAGGTTGTTATTATATCAAAAATTTGATAATCTTATATTAGAGACCTCTAAATTTGACAAAAAGTTTATTGTGAAATTTCTAATAATGGTAAATTTGAAAATGAGTTATTGAAGTTAAATATATTTGTATGTATTTTTTGTTTGATCTATCAATGATATTTTTTTAAAATTTTTTTAATAAAATTAATATTCAGATGAAAAGTTTAGTTGAAATAAAAGTACTTTACGATGTCATATAGTTAAGTTCAATAAAAAAAATATTGCTAATATTTGAAGAAAAATTATCGAGTTATTTTCATCTAAAAGGTTCACAAACATGAATACATGATATGAATGATAATTAAGATCCTTATTTCCGAATACCATTAGAAGTATCTCATAATTACTACATAGTGGCTATTGTAATTTGTACAAGAGTTATTATTAGCATATATATGGCTCATAGGGTTATTATCAAGTTGCAAAAAAACCTAGCTTTTTTTTGGAGGGGACAAACTGTTAGAGTCATATTATATACTCTAACACAAACCTAGCTGAGTAGAAAGTAGTGATATTATGAAGAAAGGTATTACAAGAGTTATTATTAGCATAGATTTGGCTCATAGGGACATAGGGTTATTATCAAGTTGCAAAAGAAACCTAGCTTTTTTTTTGGAGGGGACAAACCTAGCTCAGTAGACAGTAGTGATATTATGAAGAAAGGATTAGAGTGGGAATCAAAATTTCATTGAATTAAATTTGCTATGATGACCTAAAGGTGGAATAATTTGACTTTAGTCCGATCTAGTCACTGTTAAAATTGCCTTTGATAATTTTTATCGTATCAAATCATGAACATTAATTGATATTCCACTTAATCTTGCCTCATTTGTGGTAGGTCCATCTACCAAAAATTTCTTACATTCAAAATCAGCTCTATATATAAAGGTTAAACTCCTGGAAGTATTAGATTTGATACAAGCTCACCATATAGTTAAACTTTGTCCTCAATTTCAGTAAGTTTCTTTCTTATTTGGTTATTAATTTTGGTATTTACTTTTAATATTGTTATGATCATTAATGCACTTACATCTTTTGGTTGGGAGGAAAATATTTTCCTCAAATTTAGTTTTTCCATTTTCCTTTGTTTAGTTTATAAATGATGGAAAATAGGTTTTTCAGTGCCAGAAAGTTGTTTTCCCTCATTAGAGTTGTCTCGAACTTTTTTGGGGCCTAAGTGAAAATTGTTCTATGGGCTCTAGCTATGTATGGAATATATGTAATAAGAAAGAGAATAATTGAGGAAAATAAAGAGTTATGTAGCAATTAGCCATACAAGTTCAAATTAGTAAAAAGCTTAGTATTACTTTTTTTCTTAATGAATTTTTTTTATGTGTGAACAGTCCCTCGAAATAAGGGTCGTAAGCGGTCGCTTAAGTTGCTTCCTCCATTAAGATCCCTCTATTTTCCCTAGAATGGAAAACAATTTCCCTCGAAAATGGAGGGAAATTACATATTTCTCTTTATTCGTTACATTCCTTCCGACCATCCTCTCATTTCTTTTCTATTTTTTTTCTTCCTCTAACTTTTCATGTAAGCAATCAATATGAGGAAAACTAATTTACAATTGAGTTTTCCCTTGGACAATAGTTTTCAAGTAAAATATTTTTTATGAAAATGATTTTTATCCAATCAAATAGAGCCATAATCTATAGTTTTTCTTTTAACTAAAGTGCTACATCTATTTTGTAAGTAGTACACTCACCCAAGATACACATTTTATATATAATAATTCTTATTGTTAAGCTCAATAAATCTGATGTATCATTTCCTTAAAAAAATTTTTTTTCCAAAAAGACTACCGTTTCAAAACATGTATAGATTTTGTTGAAACAACATTTTAAGATATTGTTTTTGGAAGCACTGCCTTTTCGCAATACAAGTCAATCATTACGTTTAATGTTATGTATTTTAAGGGAAAAATCAAGTGCATTAATTAGAAGACAACTTCTATCACTACATATGGAGATGTCGGCAATGGTTTTCCACCGTTGTCAATTTCAAACAAAACTAGTCTACCAAGTGATAAGAAACGTACAAAATGATCTTCGCTTTTAACGTGTGAAAACTTAACATAATAAAGCTAGAACATAACAAAATCACATCTTCTAGAATCCAGTCAAGACCCGAGAAGAACACCTCTTCCGATAGAGGGAGAACCATAAATGATTGACAATCAATTTCAATAATGCTTTGTTTGGGAATGGTCATTTCATTTCAAAATGTGAAAATGGGTCAAATGACTTGTTTGAGAATCCTAGAATTCGGAATTGGAATTGGCCCATTTCCAACCAAATTATAGCCCTCACAATATAGCCCAATTTAGAAATTCTGAAATTTTATCTAAAAGATTGTCATTTGCAAACTCTAAAACCTAACTTACTTTTTCTCTCTCTACTCCTCAAATTCTCTCTCCAAAGAGCGTGATGATCGGTCGATCACAACCATAATCCATAAACACAACCAAATCAAAATTCCAATCACACAATTTAATCTCTTACCAGTGCAGGTTAATCAAGCAAACGTCATCCAGACATGGAATCTCAATAACTAAACTCCATCACCAAAATTCTAAATATCAATTCAAGTTAAGGTAGTGTTTGGAAACTTTAATTTGATTTGAAATGCTTCGTTTGTATTCTCAAATCATGAATTCTAAATCCAAATCCATTGTTTGGTAAACTTAAAGAACTTTCAATTCAGGATTTCAGAGTTGCTCTAAAACCTATGGGCCATCTTCTTCCTCCCTCCTTTACTTCACTCACACTCTCTCTGCCAATTGAGCAGATGGTACCCTTCTTCTTTAAGCTCCAATCATGAAAGGAGCTCTCAATAATGGTGGAAAGCTAATCAAAACACCTCTTTGCGTCATTATATCTGCATTTCTTTTGCTAACAATCACTTTCTTCTACATATGTAACACTTGGAGAAAGTTCGCAGAGAAAGCTCACTAGCTATGATTTCTCATCAATGGTGGTTCCAACGGTGGTGTTTTACTTTGCCGATGGACAAACCCTAGATTTACTGGCATATTCATCAGGAACATACGACATCGTCAATGTCAATCATCGGAAATGTCCATAACGATATTGTCGAGCTTAGTGGCGATCAAATCAGGCAACCATTGCCATCGTTTACCTTCAACAATAGTAGGGCGCCAACTTGCTTGCACTCTCCTCGTCACGACAAAGAGGACATCTCCATCATCATTTCGCGCTATAACACCAGGTTCAACCCATCCTCTCTCGCATAGCGAAGCATCCACTTTGAGCTTTTCGATGCTCCGGCCCCAAACCGAGCACTTCACACACTTAACTCGGGTGGCCTCCGGCTGCTACGCAAGTGTAAATAGATCACACTCACTAGTCACTACGGGCACGCTTTAGCCTTCCCCAACCCGTATATGGCGCACCTTGAGGAGCGCTCGTAGGGGAAGTATCCATGTGCATAACCTCTAAATAATTGGCGGACCTCACCCATGCTTGGTGTAAGGAATTAAGGTTTTAACCCTTCCCTATCATGTACGTCGTTTTGACTAACTGCACCCCGTTCTTTGAGAATGCTCAAGTAATGGCATCCTTGAGAAATAATTCGCTCATGGGTAGTGTATATACATTAAAAAGATTTACGTTAAATTGACCATATACGTTGTATGTGTTACTAAATAAACATATAATTTTCAGTATATTCCCTTGTTTATTTTCGATTCTCATCTATTCAAAAATTTTATCAGTAGTGAACAACAATTAGCTTGTAACCAATTAGAAGAAATTACGAAAAGGGGTGAGATTTTTATATACTAAAATGCTTGACAGTAGTCAAATAGTTGGAGGACTGATTTTTCGGCTAAATTCTAGACACAAGGTAACATTTCATAAAAATGGCGACTTAAAAAGTTATTTTTAAAGGTCGGTTTTCACAAAATATGCGTTATGTAATATAGTTTTACCCAAATTAGCAAAGCTTTATTCATGAAAAATCGGCTAAATGTAAAATAAAATTTGGATAATGTATGGACAATATATATGAACTTGTTTGCATTTTATGTAACAACTTTTAAGAGAACTTTCCATTAATAAGATGGAGGTGGAACTTTCTGGATAAAACTTGTCATCTTGTAGAGTAGTGGCCTATGACTTCGTCTTTTAAGGCTTTGTCTTCGGGTTCATAAAATTTTCAGATATGGATGATTTTTCAAACGACCATCATAAGGCTCTATCTTTTAATTTTTTTTTCTTCTTCGACATAATAGACCATTAGCATTCTTAAATGGTTATGTCCCTTAACAAAAAAAAAAGAAAATTATCATCATTAATTTTGCTACATGTTTATTGACGGTAATGTCCTATTTTGTTAAGGACATAAGTAGGTTAAATGGTTGATAGTGAAACAAAAGACTAATTATAATAGTCACATTTTAAAAGACAACCATAGAATTGTTAGATATTGGTGGAACCAATCAATATATGTCAAAACAAAACATAGAGGGACATTTTTGAAAGAATATTTTTCTTTTTGAATTTTTTTTGGTGCACCGTGCATCGGGTTAAGGAAAAATGGTCGGCGAACGGAGTTAGGGCAAAATAGCTGGCCGGCGAACAGAGTTAGGGCAAAATGGTTGGCGGAATCAGGGAAAAACAAAGGGGCCGTTAGGGTAAATCAAAGGGGCAGTTAGGGTCGTCATCCGCCGGGTCACATTCACCGGAGACTGTCGTCGCCGTTTAGGGTGTGCAACAGACCATTCTGGACCGGAATTTGGACCGGAATGGACCGGATCAAAAATTCCAATCGGGTCTTCGGTCCTCAAAGAAATTAAGTTTCCAGTCCGGTCCAAAACCGGAATTTTCGGTCTGGACCGGAATCCCATAAAACTATACATAATTTTATTTTGGTGCTAATAAACTTAAGTGAAATTACCCAAAACTATTATATTTATGTGCCACAAGTCACTTGTATATATTTCGAAATGAATATACTTCATATGTTTCGAAGTAGAATTAAAAATATGCTATACGTAGATGAGTATGTTTAAAAACTAGAAAAAATACTTCATATAAAATGAATAATTATACAAACCGGTCCAAAATCGGACCGGACCGAAATTTTTCAGACCAGTCCGGTCTAGACCAGATTTTTTCTGGTCCGGTCTTCAGTCCGCAAAATAGTTGTGATTCCGGTTCCGGTCCAAACCGGTTTTGAACTGGTGCACACCTCTAGTCGCTGTCGAGCAACCTTCACCGGCGTTGCTCTTCTCTCTCTCCCCTTTTTTTCCCAGATGTTCTTCGAATATTTGGATGATCATTTGTCAGATTTGGTTTTAATGCTTTTCCAGGTCATTCATTTTGTTCTTTAAAAATACTTTTGTTATGTTCTTTTAGTTACTACTGTGTGTTCTTTTGTTTATTCTTGCATGTTCTATTCAATTTACACCTATTTTTACTTTTAAAGATTTCTTTAGATAATTTTTAATGTTCTTTTGATGTAAATATTTTGTTTTTTGAATTTTTTTATTTTTTTATTTACATATATTTCAAGGAAATATTCTTTTATAATTGACAATTTTTAATTTTTTTAGTAAGGATCTATCTTTTGAATTTTTGTATTTTGTTCTTTTTAAAACTGTATTTTGTTCTTTGAAATTTGATATATTTGTTCTTTTTGTTTTAAGTAAATGTTCTTTTAAAATTGTCTGATTGTGCTTTTTTATGTTCTTTGAAATTTTTTATTTTGTTTAGCACAAAAAAGTATGTTGTTCTTTGAAATTTTGTATTTTGTTATTTTAAAAAACATATGTTGTTCTTTGAAGTTTTGTATTTTGTTCTTTTAAAAAATGTATGTTGTCCTTTTGAAATTTCGTATTTTGTTCCTTCTGTTTCATGTAAATGTTCTTTTAATGTTATGTTATCCCAATGTTCACTATATGTTCTTTCTGACGAACTTTCTAAGTTATATTCTTCCAGTATTCACTATTTGTTCTTACTGACTTGTTTTAAAATTCAGGTGCACCATGCTCCGTACACCTGAGTGCACCAAAAACAAACTATTTTTTTATTATGTGTAAGGAGTCGTGACAACATAATGAATATCAAAACAAATATAATATCTATGAAAAATAACACTAAATCTGTACAAAATTATACCAAAAGAATATAAAGTAAATAAATATAAGATAAAGTTTCTTATTTTATTTGTTTCCTATATCATTTTAATTAGTAATTAATTTATTTTTTTTCAGATTTGGTGAGACAAAATGAAGCTTGAAGGTGTTGCAATAATCCTTATGATCACAACCATATGCTTGGTTATTGGCAATAATCCGAAAGCTTTAGGAGCATATATGCAAGAAGATAGTGAGCATCGAAACTCCCAAGAAGATGATGAAGGATCTCCATTTTATGCTAGCAGCTCTCACCACGAGATTCCATTGTATAAATACATCCCTCCAAGAAACAAAAAATGAATAAAAACAAGAAATATTTAGTTTATTTTATGCATGTAGGATAATAAAAATAATATATATATGTGTACGCGTGTGAAATGATAGTCTCTAAATATAATAATGCTTTTGCACGTACAACTATGTAATAAATTATGTATGATAGCTCTATAGTATTGTAATTGGAGTATTTTGTAGGAAAACGCCTAATCAGCCTAATCTAAATATGTTATTATAAATATATTTATATTACTTTTGGTTGATCATTGATGGAATGTATGAAATAAATGTTGTAGAGAAGTGGGCATTGTCGGATACAAAATTTTGGATATCCGAATTCCAGATCGGAAAAAAGTGATCCAAATCCCATTCGAAAAAAATTAGATATCCGGATTTTTGGATCGGTAAAAAATGATTTGAATCCAATAGCTCAAATGTCTGAATATCTGGTAATTTGTTCTTTTTTTACATTCACCAACAACTTATAAAATTTTGATCCGTATCCAATCCAAAATCGGGAATCTGACCCAAAATAACGGAATAGCAAAATTGGATCGGATATTCAAATTTTAGGACCGGATCATCGGAATTTTTGCACAACCCTATTGTTGCGCTGTAAGGATCGATCTATGGTACATATGTATTATATGTAAGACATAAGTTATTGTTTGTGGTTAGAAATATAATTCATATAACAAAATATTGTTTCGATCTGATATTCATTATTGTTTTGATGATAATAAAATAAAGTAATTAACTATCTTGGTTTTGCGTTTTATATGTATAATAATAAATCCTTAGAAGTGCCTAAACACATAGTAATTATTTAAAAAGATAAAGTTTGAAGAAAGTTCTCAGAAGAAAAATCTTAGTATGTTCCAGAGTAGGAACACTGGAAAAAAGGATATATTTCTATGGACAAACTCATTGGAGCATTAAAGTTGATCTAGATTTGGAAGTGATGTTGTTGTTCCGAATAGAAGCAGGGGAACAAATATGGAAGTTAATTTCAATGTACACACTCCATGGGTTGCTACATGAAGTCTAAAGTGTATGATTTTATAATTAGGCTTTATGTATGAAAGTAGGAATTACAAAACTATTCCCTAAATTTAGGGATTGTTCCTATGCAACATTGTTACTGTAACTGGTGTAAGGAAAACTGTATTTAGAGAATTAGCAAATGGAACAATTGTTGTTCCTTCAAGCAAAGTTGTTCCTTAGATGGAGTTACTCCTCTGGGAGAAATTGTTTCTTTGAGAGGAAAATTTTCCTTTTAGAGAAATTTTTCCTTTTAGAGGAATACGTTTAAGAAACATATCATTAACGACATAGGATAAGTAAAACATATATAACGACTCTTTGTTAATATGTCAGTTAACCAGCCAATATAACGTGTAATATAATTTTAGGAAGTCAAAGATTACGTTATTAGTGGTTAGAGTTAATTTAGAAATAATATCTTAATTAGGATTCTAGTTTATATAAAATACCTTTCAATTAATTAAATTAACAAAAAATAAGTGAGGTAACCTGTGTCTAAACCACATTTACATGTTCAATCAGTTAGTTGATGTAGTGGGTTGTGTATTACTATAGTGGTCTTGTTCCTAAGAAAAATTAAGTTTAACATGACATAATGTTCCTAATTTTTAGGAGTTTGTGGGTAGTGTTTAGTAAAGATAATTCTAACCAACTCAATACTGTAAAAGACATAATGTTCCTATTACAAGACATTTGAGGGGGCGCCTGGATTTGGGGGAAACTTTTGGGGGGAATGAATACTAGGGGAAAGTTTACAGGGGAAATTGTTACCCTAGGGGGGGCTAGGGGTAATGTTTACCCCATTTAGAAGGGGAATAGATTCCTAGAGTAGTTGTTCCCCTCATACCAAACCTATAAAAGTAGCCAGCAATTTTTACTCTCCGATTTATTCCCCCCCTCTACCCTCATTCCAGGCACCCCCTGAATCATTAGTTTTAGAGTGTCTGACTCTAATAGAATAAGATTATTAATGTGTTAATGCTTCATGTCTGACTCGGTTCCACCAAAGTTCCATTTTCCTATAATATTTCGAGCTCATGTTTCCTAGAGTTTTGGTTTATCAAGTTTTTGTTGTTATATTCTGGCTATATGTTAGGCATAATAGGTTTGATTGTGTTTAAGTATTGATAGTTAAGCTTAACTTAATTCAACTTAGATACAGATGCACCACTAAGTCAAGTTAAGGTTCCTAAGATCACCACTTGATTCAAGCTCAAAATCAAGCTAGCATAGGCGCCTAGATTAATTAGGAATTAATCAAAGCAAGGTAAAACTCGAAAGTTTCAAAACGTCCAATTGATTTATTGAAAATGAATTGTTCCCTTTAAATACATGTCCTTGACTCTCTAGGAAAATAAATACTGAAATTAAAATAATTAAAACTAATTAGACTAAAACCTATCCTAACTAGGGTTGAAGTTCGATCCTTGCTTTGCTCCACCATTTTGGACGATCCTCTCTTATCATTTTCCTTGATGTACTCACTTATCCCTTCAAAGTAGGAAACCAAACCCTAAATGATAGAGTTAGGCGCCTACGATAGACTTTGGAGGGAAAATGATTCCTTTTGCTTGATCTTCCTTGCTTGGCCGCCCATTTTGTGTAAAAGATAGATGTTGGCCGCCCATTTTGTGTTAAAGATAGATGTTCCTTCCTATCTTTACTCTCTAGTTGATCTTCTCTTGAGTTAGGCGCCATTTTGCTTCATTTTAAGTCTTCACTCGTCCAACCTTCCATCATACAACCCTAATGGACTCTCTAATTAACATACATGAAATTACAACTCAACTAATACTTTCCTAGTTAATCTAATATGACATTAAATTAACTAAGAGTACATTTTATTAACTAGACTCCCTAATAAAGCAATAAAGATAGTAACTTAGTCATTAATTAATTAACTAAGCTAAGACACTTTCAAAGGACTTAAAGGACTCAATGGACTCAATAGACTTAAGGGAATTCAGAACATCCCTTAACACACAAGCAACCATGTTCTTGGTCTTGGAATCAATGGAGCTAGATGGACCTCCATCATCCTCTCCTTCTTTGGAGGAGTTTGACCTCAAACTTGGTAGCTCTTCATCATCATCATAGAAAGGGCTCAAGTCAGCAACATTGAATGTGGCTGAAACTCCATAATCTCCTGGCAACTCGATCTTGTAGGCATTGTTGTTGACCTTTTCAATCACTCTAAATAGACCATCAGCTCTAGGGCTAAGCTTGGACTTTCGTTTAGAAGGGAAACGTTCCTTCCTTAGATGAATCCAAACCATGTCACCCTCTTTGAATTGGACATCTCTCTTTTTCTTTTCAATCCTCTACTTGGTTCTCTCATTAGCTTTCTCAATCTTTCCTCTCACATACTCATGTAGCTTTTGGATCTCTTTCACTCTATTTTCGGCTTCATGGCTGTATTTTGTGGTGGTAGGGAAAGGGGCTAGGTCAATAGGGGTGCAAGGGTTTTGACCATAGACCACAAAGAATGGACTAAGGCCAGTAGTCTTGCTAGGAACTCGATTGTAGGCGAACTCAGCATGAGGTAGCATCTCCTCCCATTGTTTAGGGCTTTTTGTAGCTAGGGCTCGAATTAGGGTTCCTAGGGTCCTATTGGTGACCTCTGTTTGGCCGTCAGTTTGAGGATGGCTAGAGGTACTGAACTTGAGCTTTGTCCCCATCTTCTTCCAAAGTGTAAGCCAGAAGTGACTTAGGAACTTAGGGTCTCGATCGCTAACCATCGTCTTTGGCACTCCATGCAATCTAACAATGTCCCTAAAATACAAGTTAGCACAAGAAACAACATCATTAGTAGTGTGGCACGCCACAAAGTGTGCCATCTTGGAAAACCTATCAACCACCACCATGATTGAATCCTTTTGGCGTTGGGTTCTAGGTAATCCTGTAATGAAATCCAAGCTCACATCCTCCCATGGTGCTTGAGGAATAGGAAGAGACATAAACAACCCTTGAGGTAGTAGATGACCCTTAGCCTTTTGGCATATCAAGCACCTCTTAATCAAAAACTCCACATCTCTTGCCAATCTAGGCCAAAAGAAGTACTCACTCACAAGCATAACAGTCTTTTCGATCCCAAAGTGGCCAGCAAGTCCACCTTCATGAAGCTCCTTGACTAAGGACACTCTCATACTGTGCCTTGGAATACATAGGCGATTTCCCTTAAAAAGAAATCCCTTTAAGAGGTAATACTCTCCACTTGGACGATTATGGCACTTTTCAAACAACACACCAAAGTCCTTGTCCTCTACATAGCATTCTTTCAATAACTCAAGTCCCATCACCTTAGGACTTAAGGTAGAAAGCAATAAGTACCTCCTAGATAAAGCATCTGCACCTTTATTCATCTTCCCTGCTTTATGCTTGATAGTAAAGTGGAATGTTTGAAGGTATTCCACCCACTTAGCATGTCTAGGTTGCAATTTCTGTTGGCTTTGAAGGTACTTAAGAGCCTCATGATCAGAATGGAGAATGAACTTCTTAGCAATGAGGTAATGTCTCTAATGGTCCAAGGCACGAACCAAAGCATAGAATTCTTTATCATAGGTCGAATACTTGCTCTTTGCCTCATTCAACTTCTCACTAAAGTAGGCCAAAGGCCTTCCATTTTGAGATAAAACAGCTCCAATTCCCACGCCAGATGCATCACATTCAACTTCAAAAACTTCATTAAAGTTAGGTAAAGCTAAAATAGGAGCACTAATCAATTGAGCTTTTACCTCCTCAAACGCCTTGTTGGCTTATTCACTCCACTCAAACTTCTTTAACTTTGTGATTTCTGTAACTGGAGTCATAATAGCACTGAAATTTCGAACAAACCTCCTATAAAAGGAAGCTAGTCCATGAAAGCTTCGAACTTGCTGTATTGAGGTAGGAGTAGGCCACTCCTTAATTGCTTGGACCTTCTTCTCATCAGCCTTGATCCCTTCTTTGGAGATAATGAAACCTATAAACACAACTTGACTAGAAAAGAAGTGACATTTTTCCAAATTTCCATACAAGCATTCGGTCCTCAACACACTAAACACTTGCTCTAAGTGTTTTGCATGCTCAAATTCATTCATAATATAGACTAATATATCATCAAAGTAAACAACTACAAATCTGCCAAGAAAAGGCTTCATAGTTTGATTCATTAGGCGTATGAAAGTACTTGGAGCATTGGACAATCCAAAGGGCATAACAAGCCACTCATACAATCTTTCCTTTGTCTTAAAGGCAGTCTTCCATTCATCCCCTTCACAAATTCGAATTTGATGGTATCCACTTCTCAAATCAATCTTGGAAAACACATTAGAACCATTAAGATCATCTAATAAATCATTCAATCTTGGAATTGGAAATCTGTATTTAATAATGATCTTATTAATAGCTCTACTATCCACACACATGCGCCATTCACCATTCTTCTTTGGAACTAAGAGAGTTGGAACTGCACAAGGACTCAAAGACTCTCTAATCATGCCTTTAGACAACAATTCATTCACTTGTCTCCTTATCTCTTCAGTTTCTTTAGGGTTGGTTCTATAGGCAGGCTTATTAGGCAACATAGCTCCAGGAATTAGGTCAATTTTGTGTTGGATGTCTCTTTAAGGGGATAGGCCGTGAGGTATTTCATGGGAAGACATCTTTGTAGTTTTCAAGCAATGGGACAAGAAAAGGGTGATCTAGATTACTATCAACTTGTTCCTTTTGATCTATATTTAATAATAACTCACGAAAAGGACTAAGTTCATGATAATCAGATTTTAATAAAGTGGTGAGTGAATGATATTTTTCTTTCGTGGAATGTTGTTTAGAGGTAGGGATAGACATGATAGGGGTTAGGGTTACTTTGTTTCCATCTTTAGTGAATGAATATGTGTTCTTGTAACCATCATGTATGACTCTCCTATCAAACAACCATGGACGCCCTAACAACAAAGTATCCATAGGAATAATATCACACAAAATCTCCTCTTTATAGTTACTACCAATACTAAAATATAATAGTAAACGATTAGTAACTTGGATACCTTTACCTTGATTAAGCCATTGAATCACATATGGCTTAGTTGAAAGCTTCAACTTATCCACCATAGTTTGGGACGCCACATTGGTACAACTCCCTCCATCAATAATCAAGGTGCACACCTCGTCTCAACAGTACATCTAGTATGGAATATGGCCTCTCTTTGTTATGACTTCTCTTCATCTACCACTCCACTCAAGGTTCTCCTAACAACCAAGCATTCACCCTCATCAGGACCAACAATCTCTTCTCCATATTCCTCCTCTTCACACGCCTCCATGACTACATCATCTGCCTCATCTAGGGCCTCATACTCTACTAGGGTTACAACTCTTTTGTTAGGACACTCAGAAGCAATATGTCCTCCTCCTTGGCACCTAAAATACTTCCTAGTAGATCTATTTGGGGTGGAAAGTATTGGGGGTGAAAGTATTTGGGGTGATTGGGGATTTTTGGATCAAATTTGGGGTAGGTTTAGAAAAGGTTGTGTTTGGTTTAGAGTAGGTGTTTGATAAGCACTTTATTGTGCTTATCCATGCTGCATTTTTAGTGTGGATACATATAGATTTAGAGCATTTTAGTCTTGCATTGCATGGTTTTGGTTACTTTGAGCTTAATGATTGCTTCACTACTCGTTTAGTTGTTTTGGATGATTTTCAGACTAACTAACAGGTATTTGGAGCACTTTGGATATTTAGAGACCCGTGGATGGAAAAAGACATTGAAGCAGCTCTACACGGTCGTGTGGAATTGGCCACGACCGTGTAGCTTTTCATTTGGGGAAGCAGTTTGCAATTACCAAGCAAAGGATGTTGAACGTCAGGTCTACACAGTAGTGTCCCTTTGGACACGACGGTGTAGTCATTTGGGTACGCAGGCAGTGGGTTTGGTCACCCTGAGAAAGAATGGAGCATCATGTCTACACGGTCGTGTCACATTGGACACGACCGTGTAGTGTTTTGAACACACAATCAGTAACTTGTGAAGACTTTGTGAAAGATTTGGACGCCAAGGCTACACGCTCGTGTCGATTTGGACGCCAAGGCTACACGCTCGTGTCGATTTGGACACGACCGTGTAGTAGTTTCTACACTGAAGCAGTAACTTTGTAAGGGCGCTGAGGAATTTGTGTAACAGGTCTACACGGTCGTGTCGTTTTTGACACGACCGTGTGGACCTGCTTTCGGGCCTTGACCCGTTTTGTCCGTCAAACATTAATGAGTCTATTAATTAGTTTTCTTAGGTTAGTTTTCGACATTACTTCATATTTAGTTTCTAATTAACTCTCTCTTAGCCTAAACTCTCTCAAACACTAGTTTACTCCTTTCTTTCATTATTGAAGATCGAATTCATCAATTAATTCAAGTAATTTCTCTTCTATCTCTTTCCTTTAATCTTTTTTCTTTGTTTATGATGTTTAATTTATTGAATCTTAATTGCTTAGAATCCACGATTAGTGAGTAGTTTCTAATCTAGGGTTTGGGTGAAAGCATGAATTACAGGGCTTAATGTAGATGTTCTTGTAATTGCTTTATTCATGTCTAATATGCATTGTTCTTGGTGTTTTGACACCTTAGGGTAGACCTTGATCAAGTTTATGCTAGGGCTTAGATTTCAATTACTCTTAATTGATTATTGTTGTCTAGTCATTCCCACGAATCAACTTAATTTCTAGACCAAGAGATTGGGTAGAAATTAAGAGGAACCTATTTAGGTGTTTTCCAATCAAATTGAATCCATTAATCAATTGGCTAAATACCATTCGAGAGAGGATTTAGTCGATTGATTAATTGATTACTCTTGAGGACCATTCGAGAGAGGACTCAAGGACCTTTGAGGGAAACTTAACCTTGCATGTTATTCTCTATAACTTCGTAGTTGCATTTGTGTCGTGTCTTGCCCGAGTTCATGCGAGTAACCCAAGCTCTAGTGTCTTCCTTATCATATTAATCCTCCTATTTGTTTATTAGTCGGTATTCATTAGCTAGTCAATTAGTCGGTTACTTACTCAATCTTAAACCCCCCAAAACCCTTCACTTAGGTAGTTTTGGACTTAGTGGACTATAGTCAATCCCGATTTCCTTGTGGTTCGACCCTTGACTTGACATTACTACGTGCTTAGTAGTTGCTCGTTAGGTTTATAAATTGTGTTTGCTAAGCGGTTGTTAGTATGCATCTATCACTGAGGAGCCGAGCTTAGATATGGAAGAGGTGAACGAGTTGCTAAGGAGGAGAGTTCTAAGCATCCTCCCAAGGTAGAGTTCAAACCCCTTTCCCCCTCCCTTAAATATGTTTTCCTTGATGATGAATGTGCTTATCCCGTTATTGTCAATTCGGCACTTGATGACATCTCCGTATCTAAGTTGATTGAGATATTGAGAAAATATAGGGATGTCATTGGGTACTCGATTGATGACCTTAAGGGGATAAGTCCCTCTCTTGCTATGCATCGTATCCATCTCACCGATAGTAATGCCTCCTCAATTGAGCCTCAAAGAAGACTTAATCCCAACCTCAAAGAGGTGGTGAAAAAGGAGATCATGAAATTGCGTGATGCGGGAATCACTATACTATTTCCGATAGCAAATGGGTGAGCCTGATTCACGTGGTTCCTAAGAAAGGAGGCATGACTATTGTTGAGAATGAGAACGGGGAAACTATTTCTACTAGAACTGTGACTGGGTGGAGAGTTTGTATTGATTACAGGAAATTGAATAAGTCCACCCGAAAAGATCATTTCCCCCTCCCTTTTATTGACGAAATGTTGGAAAGACTTGCCCGTCATTCACACTTTTGTTTTCTTGATGGTTATTCCGGATTCTTTCAAATTCCGATTCATCCGGATGACCAAGAGAAAACCACCTTTACTTGTCCATATGGGACATTCGCTTATCGAAAGATGGCTTTCGGTTTGTGTAATGCCCCATCTACTTTTCAAAGGTGTATGACGGTGATCTTTTCCGACATGTTGGAGGACTCTATTGAGGTTTTCATGGATGATTTTAGTGTGTGTGGTTCCTCTTTTGACACATGTCTTGCTAATCTTAAACTTGTGTTGAAAAGGTGTCAAGAGACGAACCTAGTATTGAATTGGGAAAAGTGTCATTTCATGGTTGAAGATGGTATTGTGCTTGGTCATAAAGTGTCTAGTAAGGGCATTGAGGTAGATCCGGCAAAGGTTTCGGTAATAGAGAAACTCCCGCCACCAAATTCAGTGACAGGAGTTCGTGCTTTCCTTGGACATGTGGGTTTTTACCGGCGTTTCATCAAGGATTTCTCTAAAATTGCCAAACCATTGACGAATCTACTTCAAAAGGAAGTTGAATTTCGATTTGATGAGTCTTGCATGGAGGCTTTTCAAACTCTAAAAAGAGCCCTTACTTCAGCTCCTATTGTGCGAGCTCCTAATTGGAGCTTGCCTTTTGAACTAATGTGTGATGCTAGTGACTTTGCAGTGGGAGTTGTACTTGGGCAACGACAGGAAGGAAAGCTCCATGTGATAGCCTATGCAAGTAGGACTTTGGATGACGCACAACGGAACTATGCCACTACGGAAAAGGAGATGTTGGCCGTAGTGTTTGCATTTGATAAGTTCCGTTCGTACTTGACTTGCAATAAGGCTATTGTCTACACGGACCATTCTGCGGTCCGATACTTGATGAGCAAAAAGGATGCAAAGCCAAGGCTCATTAGGTGGGTCCTACTTCTTCAGGAATTTGATTTTGAGATGAAGGAGAAGAAGGGGACGGAAAATTTGGTTGCTGACCATCTCTCTCGCCTCTCCTTTGATGAGAGAGATGTGGATCTAAAGGAGGCCCCCATCAATGATGATTTGAAGGAAGAACACCTCTTTACTATCATAAATAATGAGGTCCCATGGTTCGCGGATTTTGCGAACTACTTGGCTTGTGGGATTGAACCTCATGGTCTTACTTCTCAGCAAAGGAAGAGGTTCTTCAAGGAGGTATGTAGATATTATTGGGACGACCCTCTATTGTTCAAGAGATGTGCTGACTCGGTTTTTAGGAGGTGTGTGCCCAATCATGAGATTCATTCTGTTTTAAATCATTGCCATACTTTGGCATGTGGAGGACATGGTGGAGCGGGCAAAATTGTTGCTAAGGCTCTCCAAAGTGGCTTGTTTTGGCCTCACATGCAAAAGGATGCTACGGGATTTGTCTTGAGTTGTGATAGGTGTCAACGAAGCGGTGGGATCACCAAGAGGAACGAAATGCCGCAACAAAATATTCTTGAGGTTGAGCCCTTTGATGTGTGGGGAGTTGACTTCATGGGACCCTTCGTGCCATCTATGGGGAATATGTACATTCTTGTAGCGGTGGACTACGTGACCAAGTGGGTTGAAGCGATCGCTTCCCCCACCAACGATCACAAGGTCGTCATGAAGCTCTTGAAGAAGATAATTTTTCCTAGGTTTGGGGTGCCTTGTGTGTTGATAAGTGATGGAGGTTCGCACTTTGCTAAGAAGCAATTGGAAGCTCTTTTGAAGAAATATGGGGTCAATCATAAGGTGGGACTTCCATACCATCCCCAAACTCAAGGCCAAGTTGAGGTGTCGAATCGTGAGGTGAAGAATGTGCTTGAGAGAATGGTGAACAAGACTAGGAAGGATTGTTCTTTGAAGCTAGATGATACACTTTGGGCTCTTCGCACCGCTTTCAAAACCCCTATAGGCACCACCCCCTATCGTCTTGTGTATGGTAAGGGTTGTCACTTGCCCGTTGAACTTTAACATCGGGCTTGGTGGGCAATCAAAGAGCTCAACATGAATCTTACTTTGGTGGGGGAGGCTCGAAAGGAGAAGTTGGTTGAACTAGAGGAGCTCCGCTTTGATGCTTATGAGAGTTCGCGTTTGTACAAGGAGCGAACAAAAAAGTGGCACGACCAAAGGATACAACAAAGGGAATTTCGGGTAGGAGACAAAGTCTTGTTGTTTAACTCAAGGCTTAAGCTCTTCCCCGGAAAACTTAAATCAAAGTGGTCGGGGCCATTTGAAGTAGTGAAGACTACCCCCTATGGAGCATATGAGATTGTGGGGGATAAGCGGCCCTTTTTGGTTAACGGCCAACGCTTGAAGCTCTACCACGACAACCATGTCATTGGTTTCGTGGGATGTTTGATACTTGGCTCACCCGAGCACCATCATTGAGAGGTGAGTCCTCTTAGTCAAACTAATGACTTTAAAGAAGCGCTTCTTGGGAGGCAACCCAAGCATTTCTTTTAGGACTAGGTAGTGTTATTTTCTTTTCTATCTTTTTTTTTTATTATTTTTCTATTTTTTATTTTTTTCTATTTTTTTTATTTTTTTCTTTTTTTTAGTTTATTTTACTGCTTTAAAAAAAAGAGAAAAAAATATAGAAAAGAAAAACAAAAAAAAGGGGAGGCAAAGCAAAAAAAAAAAATGAACGAGAGAAATGGGAACTGCAGGTCTACACGACCGTGTCGAAATTGACACGACCGTGTAGCTCTGCAGTTCAAAAGTTCCTGCCTCGTGACAAATTAGGCTACACGGTCGTGTCAAAATCGACACGACCGTGTACCCCTGTTTGCGGTGATACTAAACACAGGGAGAGGGCAAATTCTTCATATCACACTCTCAATATTTTTGACACCCCCCCCTTCTCTCTCACTCTAAACCCTCTTCCTCTCTACTCCAATCTCCCTCAATACTCACTCACTCACCTCCAATCCACCATTATAATCACTCATTGCTTCTCAATCCTTCTTCACTTACCTCCATTCATCCTTTTCTCCTCCACAAACCAAAATTTCACAAACCCTAACTTCTCCAATTTGGGGAAAGTACTTGATTAGTGGTTTCTTTGCAATTGGAGGAAAAATCTACACTCAACCCCATCATCTACCACTGCCGGAAGTTCATTTGCGGGATTTACTCCCACCTTTAGATCTGTATACACTTTCCTCTCTCGATTTCTTACTCTTTGTTTGAAATTTATTGAAGATTGGTTGTGAATTGTGGTTTGTTGCTAGTTGACATTAGATTGGGTTTGAATTGAGTTGTGTTGTGTTGTTTGCTCTTTGGTGAAGCTCATCTTATTGTGGGTTGTTGTTGTGACTTGTTGTGAGTTGTTGGGGTTTATTGTGACTTGTTGAGATGTGTTGTGCTTTGTGTGATTCTTTGACCACTTGCTTGACGTTGCGTTGACATAATGGCCTCTAGCAGCCGTAGAAACCCGGCAAGGCAAACTAGCACTTCAAATCTCCGCAACCAATCACCACCACCACCTCCACCCCCCATTCACCCTCCACAAATTGACACCCTAAGGATTAACTTCACAAACCCCGACCACCTAAGAGCTTTCATGAGACTTTCTAGGAGGAACATTCGCCCAACCAAGTTTTATGATGCGGACGCCACCGCGGCCCTATGGGTTAAAGATGACGTTCAACAACTATTCTATGGGGTTGGGTGGACGAATTGGCTCAACTTACACGCCTACACTTACAAAAATCTCACCTTGGAGTTCCTCACACTCTTTCCGTCCGTAGAGCGGAAGGGAGCCGAAACCCTAGGACCATGACATTCAACCTCCTTGGCCGGACCTATACCATGAACATAGGGGCGGTAAATGACGCATTTGGGTGGCCTAAGGGTGGGGTAATAGGTCCCAAGAGTGCGTGGGTGTCTTCCTACAATGAGCAGTTCTTTTGGCAACAATTGACCGCCCTTCTCCTTACATCCCTAGCTCGGCCAAGGCCTCCCATGTTGTGAGTCCGGGATTTAGGGTGTCCCATAGGGTGATTAGCACCACCATCTTCGCCAGGGGGGATAGCATGGGTGTAGTTACCGGACGTGAGCTGTACTTCCTCTACCACATGACTATAGGAGACACTAGGTTGAACCTCAGAGCTTGGTTGATGGAGCACCTTGAGGATGTCGCCCGGAGGCCGACCGATGACATCTTGGTGGGGGGGATGATTACTTTGATTTCTCTTTCCCGTGGCATTGATTGTGCAGGTCTTCAGCCTGTCCCAGGATCCACTGTGCTTGACCTCAGTTCATTCCAGACTATGGGGTGGATCTCGTCATTGGGCCCGAATGAAGGGTATATCTGGAAGGTCAATCATCATAATTATGCTATCCTTCCGAATCCTTCCAAAACCCCCATCTATGATCAGGTGAACTGGATCTTTGAGCCTGACTATGAGTGGCCTCCACGGGGCATAGAGGGTGGTGAGGCCGAGATGGAAGTTGATGGAAGAGGAGAAGAAGGAGAAGAAGCAGGAGAGAGAGCACATGGTGCTCAGGCCCCACAAGGGCCGTTTGTTTCTATGGAGCAGCAGCTGGTTGACCTCCAAGAGGGGATGGGCGTTTTACGCACGGACTTTCAGTCCCTCAGGGCAGAGGTCCATTGTCTGCAGGAGTCCCAGACCACCACCCAGCGGTACTACCTGTCCTTGCAGGACAGTGTCTCTGCGATGACCTCGGAGTTCCGAGGACTTCGCTCTGATCTGCAGGACTGGGGTAAGCATAGTGGTTGGTACCCCGGTAGCTCTAGCTCCCACCCCCTCCCGACCAGTGAGTCGGGATTCTTTCCCCCCCTACTTATGATTTCATTAGACTTTTCACAGTGAGGACACTGTGTAGTTTAGCTTGGGGGAGGATGTATATATAGCTTACATTAGTTGCATTTTTAGTATCATGTTTAGGGTGCATGTAGATTATTTCTCTAGCATTGCATGAGCATATAGATTGCATTTAGGACTGGACCCTGCCCTTGATACGCATGTGTTCTTTTTGATGACCTAAAAACAAAAATAAAAAAAAGGAAATGCTTTGATAGCCTCTAGTAGGCCAAGGAATTGTCGGGTTGTGGTATGATTGGTCTCCCTCTTGTGCTGCTCGACTGATGTTGGTAGCTTTATCCTTTGTGAGAGCATGTTTTATAGCCTTATAGACTGACATCTTTTCAGTCTTATCTGCTTGTTGTGTGTTGCTCTTCCTTGATGAATATCCTCTAGAACTTGCATTGATTTTCCTTGAATTTGCTTGACTTGTGTGCATCTTGAATATGATTGAGGCTTTCTTGTTACTTGAGCTACATTGCCAAAGGCCACCCACACCTACTTATCCTTCTTTGAAGCCCCTGTGAGCCTAAGCTTGTTTTCTTTATTAACCACATCTTTAGCCTATTACTCATTTCCTTACCTAGGGGATTGTGAAGCTACTTAGATGAGGTAATACATGTTGATGGGTGTTATGAGAGATGACTTGGTGTTGGTGTTCGTCTTTGTTGTGACTTGTTATGATTTGTTCGGCTTTGTTTTAGCTAGAACTCATGTGCTGTTTGAGTTCGCCTCCTTCCCATACTAGTGGAGTTCCCATTTTCTCCTTCCATCTTTAATCACCACAATCCTAAAAAAAAAAGGAAAAGAATCCTTGATACAAAAGAATGAAAAATCAAAGAAAAAGGATTGGTGATGTGTTCAAAATTTGCAATAAAGGAGATTGGGATGCTATAATTGAAGGAGTGCTTAAAATAGGTTGTGTTGAGTGTCTACAATTGAGTAGGGTTGGTTTTGTTCTCTTAGAACGGTGCTGAGTTAGAAGTTTCACTTTTCCCTCTTTAACACCACGATCCCAAATGCTACCACACCCTCACCTTAAGCCTACATTACAACCTTGACTAAGTCCTCTTGATTCTTGATGCGAACTTTGGTCCTTATGCGATGGAGAGTGAGATGATATGCAAGCTTATGGTAGGATATAGTCGATGAAATTGAGCCTTGAGCGTTCATTTGACCTATTTAAACACACGAGAGAAGTGCGCACGACTAAAGTGAGAGCTACTATTTATATGACTGAGCAGGGCTTGGGGGAGAACTTGTGGTAAGATCGGTTGCTTTTCCTTGTGCCATAAACTTTAAGGCTTGATAGCGTTTTGCATTTGATGTTGGAAACGTTTGAAGGTCTATATTATACATCTTGGCATGCGTATCATTGTTAGGGGGTCATAGAACTCTTTCCTATGTCTATTGTTTGTTCACTTGAGGACAAGCAATTGACTAGCTTGGGGGAGTTTGATAAGCACTTTATTGTGCTTATCCATGCTGCATTTTTAGTGTCGATACATATAGATTTAGAGCATTTTAGTCTTGCATTGCATGGTTTTGGTTACTTTGAGCTTAATGATTGCTTCACTACTCGTTTAGTTGTTTTGGATGATTTTCAAACTAACTAACAGGTATTTGGAGCACTTAAGATATTTAGAGACCCGTGGATGGAAAAAGACATTGAAGCAGCTCTACACGGTCGTGTGGAATTGGCCACGACCGTGTAGCTATTCATTTGGGGAAGCAGTTTGCAACTGCCAAGCAAAGGATGTTGACTGTCAGGTCTACACAGTCGTGTCACTTTGGACACGACCGTGTAGTCATTTGGGTACGCAGGCAGTGGGTTTGGTCACCCTGAGAAAGTATGGAGCATCAGGTCTACACGGTCGTGTCACATTGGACACGACCGTGTAGTGTTTTGAACACACAATCAGTAACTTGTGAAGACTTTGTGAAAGATTTGGACGCCAAGGCTACACGGTCATGTTGATTTGGACACGACCGCGTAGTAGTTTCTACACTGAAGCAGTAACTTTGTAAGGGCGCTGAGGAATTTGTGTAACAGGTCTACACGGTCGTGTCGTTTTTGACACGACCGTGTGGACCTGCTTTCGGGCCTTGACCCGTTTTGTCCGTCAAACATTAATGAGTCTATTAATTAGTTTTCTTAGGTTAGTTTTCGACATTACTTCATATTTAGTTTCTAATTAACTCTCTCTTAGCCCTAAACTCTCTCAAACACTAGTTTACTCCTTTCTTTCATTATTGAAGGTCGAATTCATCAATTAATTCAAGTAATTTCTCTTCTATCTCTTTCCTTTAATCTTTTTTCTTTGTTTATGATGTTTAATTTATTGAATCTTAATTGCTTAGAATCCATGATTAGTGAGTAGTTTCTAATCTAGGGTTTGGGTGAAAGCATGAATTACAGGGCTTAAAGTAGATGTTCTTGTAATTGCTTTATTCATGTCTAATATGCATTGTTCTTGATGTTTTGACACCTTAGGGTAGACCTTGATCAAGTTTATGCTAGGGCTTAGATTTCAATTACTCTTAATTGATTATTGTTGTCTAGTCATTCCCATGAATCAACTTAATTTCTAGACCAAGAGATTGGGTAGAAATTAAGAGGAACCTATTTAGGTGTTTTCCAATCAAATTGAATCCATTAATCAATTGGCTAAAGACCATTCGAGAGAGGATTTAGTCGATTGATTAATTGATTACTCTTGAGGACCATTCGAGAGAGGACTCAAGGACCTTTGAGGGAAACTTAACCTTGCATGTTATTCTCTATAACTTCGTAGTTGCATTTGTGTCGTGTCTTGCCCGAGTTCATGCGAGTAACCCAAGCTCTAGTGTCTTCCATATCATATTAATCCTCCTATTTGTTTATTAGTCGGTATTCATTAGCTAGTCAATTAGTCGGTTACTTACTCAATCTTAAACCCCCCAAAACCCTTCACTTAGGTAGTTTTGGACTTAGTGGACTATAGTCAATCCCGATTTCCTTGTGGTTCGACCCTTGACTTGCCATTACTACGTGCTTAGTAGTTGCTCGTTAGGTTTATAAATTGTGTTTGCTAAGCGGTTCTTAGTTCCTTAACGACACACTAAAAACCTCTGATCAGCGTTAGGTTTAGGGTAAGAACGAGCTACTTCAGCCTTTCCTTTGCTCTTTTGTTGCTTTTCCACCTTGTGAGCCAAGATGATCAAATCCTCTAAAGTAGAAAAATTATGCAATTCAACTATGTTTGCAATCTTAACATCCAAACCACCAAGAAATATTACCAGAGTTTGAGGTTCATCCTCTTGTACTTCACACTTCATGAGATATGACTCGAATTCCCTTGCATAGGTCTCTACTGGATTCGAACCTTGTTGTAGATGATGGAACTTGGAAAAGTTCTCTTGGACATAGTAGGTGGGAAGAAACTTCTTCTTGAGTAGTTTCTTCATTTTCGTCCAATCTCTAAGCTTCTCCTTTCCTTCTCTTTCTCTCTTGCTGCACTTACTAGCCCACCATGTTGATGCATATTTCCTAAGCTTGAGAGCAACAAGCTTGACCTTCTTATCCTCCGGAATTTTCTTGTAGTCAAAGACTCTTTCCACAGTCCTTAACCATTCTACAAACTCATCTGCATCTAATCTACCATCATACTCAGGAAGATCCACCTTAAAGTCATTGAAATTTCGTTGACCATTTTGGATGGATGGAACCCTAGATGATTCGTCACTATCTCCCTCTAAATCCCCATAGGATTCATCTCCTCTTTGTTTTCTTAGTCTCAAAGACATTCTCCTCACTTGATCTTGAAGCAAGGCCATTCTAGCCTCACTATCACGTTTCTCTTCCTCCATCATGATGATCCTTTCTTGTAACTGTTCGTTGGTTTGGCTAGTTCCAGACATTGTGTTTAGGGTTTGTGTTTGGTCGATTTTAGGCTAGGATATGTGTTGGCTCTGATATCAAGATGTTATATTCTGGCTATATGCTAGGTAGAATAGGTTTGATTGTGTTTAAGTATTGATAGTTAAGCTTAACTTAATTCAACTTAGATACAGATGCACCACTAAGTCAAGTTAAGGTTCCTAAGATCACCACTTGATTCAAGCTAAAAATCAAGCTAGCATAGGCGCCTAGATTAATTAGGAATTAATCAAAGCAAGGTAAAACTCGAAAGTTTCAAATGTATAAACGTCCAATTGATTTATTGTTAATGAATTGTGCCCTTTAAATACATGTCCTTGACTCTCTAGGAAAATAAATACTGAAATTAAAATAATTAAAATTAATTAGACTAAAACATATCCTAACTAGGGTTAAAGTTCGATCCTTGCTTTGCTCCACCATTTTGGACGATCCTCTCTTATCATTTTCCTTGATGTACTCACTTATCCCTTCAAAGTAGGAAACCAAACCCTAAATGATAGAGTTAGGCACCTAAGATAGACTTTGGAGGGAAAATGATTCCTTTTGCTTGATCTTCCTTGCTTGGCCGCCCATTTTGTGTAAAAGATAGATGTTGGCCGCCCATTTTGTGTTAAAGATAGATGTTCCTTCCTATCTTTACTCTCTAGTTGATCTTCTCTTGAGTTAGGCGCCATTTTGCTTCATTTTAAGTCTTCACTCGTCCAAAAATGGACTCTCTAATTAACATAAATGAAATTACAACTCAACTAATACTTTCCTAGTTAATCGAATATGACATGAAATTAACTAAGAGTACATTTTATTAACTAGACTCCCTAATAAAGCAATAAAGTTAGTAACTTAGTCATTAATTAATTAACTAAGCTAAGGACACTTTCAAAGGACTTAAAGGACTCAATGGACTCAATAGACTTAAGGGAATTCAGAACATCCCTTAACACACAAGCAACCGTGTTCTTGGTCTTGGAATCAATGGAGCTAGATGGACCTCCATCATTTGTACTTAGGAAATTATTAAGGATTGGGAAAACTCTTGAATAGGGTTTTGGTTAAGAGTTCGAGGGAACTTTGTAACCTTAAGAAAGGCTTTGGGTAAAGTCTAAAGGGGAAGGAATTGAGTAAGTTTCAATGTAAAAGAGAGTGATGTTTTGATCTAAGCCTAGAGTCAAGAAAGAGGACTACTTCAAAGGAAGTCAGGATAGGAACACCAATTACATGGAAACTATTGTTGTAATGTGAGTTTGTAGAGGAACTCAAGTAGTGGCCGGAGAGATAATATGTTTGTAACAGAGTCGTTTGACATATTATAGTGAAATAGCTTAGAATCAAAATCCTTTGTTGTCGAAGTCGTTTCTTTCTATTGGGCGGCCTAGAAGTTGTTACTCGTGAAATTCTCACTTGCATCTATGTTTCTTAGTACTTTGCTTTTTGAATTTCGCAAATTTTAACTATAAATTCCACACTTCGAATCACCCCTCGTATAATGTTGCATCAAAAAGAAATATACACCACGTTATCTCTAACTTTAATTGTCACCTTATTGTTTTTAAACTACTCGTTACCATGACAACAAATTTCACAAAATAGAGAATTTGGTTAACCTGTTTGAAATTAAACTCCTAAATATCATGTAACTGTTGTACATGAAACTTTTCCAAAATGACCTTCCTCATCTTTCCCATTTAAATTTTGACAAAGAATACAAATTTGATTCAAGTAAATTGCAAAGTAAGAAAGTCTAACGTGGCATAGAATTGAGTTCACTATTTTATGTAAAATTATCAATATTCTTAGAGTCGAACTAAATCGAACTATAACAATATATAGCAAAAGTAGTTGTCGAACTGAATCGAACTATAACAATATATAGCAAAAGTAGTTGAGATGCTGAAATTGTTAAGTTAATTTCCCCAAATTAAACACTCTACTAAGCACCTAAAAAGTCTCATCACCTTAAACATAATCATGTAGGCCATTTTATTAGGACTGAACTGAATAAAACTTGACTAAAAGCAATATTTTTTAAAAAATCTACAAGAAGAGGATACTAGTCTAGGCCATTTTAACAAGTCTTGTGGTGATTAGTGGATTGAGTACCAGCAGCATCCTCGGGGTAAGTATCCTTTAAGAGACCAGCAAAGAGCTCTCCAGGATCATAATAGATCTCAACCTCCTCAGCTCTCATCGAGTCATCAACCTACGTTCAAGTGTCACATGTTATACATCATCATATGTTGTTGAATTTAAGTCTTATAGACAAATTAATGATGCGATGATTTATATAACAAACTAGGTTTGTGTTTGTGGGAGTAGCATGAGTTATATAATCACGATTTTATATTATTTTAAAAAATTACAACGAACTCTGTTAAATACTTGGTTTGCCTCAAATAGTCAACTTATGTGGATCTCTACATAGAACAAATAATAATTATAATTACTTATAAAAAAATTAATTTCAATTTAAAGCCTTGGGTGCAATTTTAGTTATACTAGTTATGTGACACGTATGTTGAAAGTTTTTCGATTGCGTAGTACTCCTACTACTTAGTAAATAATGTGCAATATCTAATATTGAGATGAACTGCATTCTCGTTATGATCCATTATATAGTAGTAAATGTTGGAATTAAGTAGTAATAAATTCATATGTATTTGTCTAGGAAGTATCATTTTAATGTTCATGATAATGCCCGTCCGTCCCCAAACTTTTAATTTTCTTCCTAAAACCGCATTACCAATTACCACTTTAGGGAAATTATGGTCCCTATTTCTCATCTCCTCTTCGCTGACGACCTACTTTTATTGGGTGCGTGGAGGAGGAAACAACCTTCACTGTAAGAAAGGTATTAAAACAATTCTGCCATTCTTTGGGTCAAAAAATCAAAGTGGAGAAGAGTTGTGTTTGTTTCTCCCCCAACACCAATCAGGATGCAAGAGATTTCTTTCTAACACCGTGAATGTCAAAGAGGGAGATAACTTAGGAAAAATACCTAGGCATCCCTTTATCCCACAAAAAGCATAATCGAAACCAAGTAAATTTCATCCTTGAGAAAATGAGGGAAAGTCTAACAAAGTGGAAAACTAAGTACCTTTCTAAAATTGGCAGATTATGTCTTATAATATCCACCCAGTCCACCATCCCCTCCTATAGTCCTACTACATGCAATTCATGGACCTTCCAAAGAAAACATTAAAAGACATGGACTACATCTCGATCAATTTCCTACCAAAGATAGAGAAGATGCAAAGAAAATCCATTAGTTCATAAAGAGGAGATCTTCAAACCAAAATAAAATCGGGTTTGCTAGGGATGGCGGATGGAAAATATTTGGTGGGTCTTGCACAACGTCCATCCCATTTGGGGCGAAGATATGTATATGTTTTGTGGGTGGTGGGTGGGTATGAGTACAAAAATTCACCCGCCATGAGTATGAGCGCACACCCGCCCCAAGCCATACCCACCCAGTCCCGCATTCGCTTGTCCATGGCGTCCAATACCCACCCAACAACCTTTAAATATTTTATTTTATTATTAGTCCAAAAATATATTATGTCAAACCTATGCCTTTATTAGTCCAATGGGCCAAGGAGTCATTAGAGGACAAATGGAGAAATTGCAACTTCAATCAAGTAGTAGGAAAGGGTTTATCCTGGGTTAATCAATATAACTCGTTGTTCAAAAGATATTGGATAGACAAGTATAGGAGGGTATGAGGTGGGTATGGGTATGTGGATATAACCGGTTAGGTAGTGGGGAAGGGGATGGTTTTAGCGACATACATACGTGGGTATGAGATTTGTACACGCCATGGGTGGTGGGTATGGATACAAGGGAGGGTGTCTCTACCTCCGCTTGCCATTGCCATCCCTAGGGGTATGAGAATACATAGCCAGAGTATCATGGATTATTTTCTTCATGACCAATTTAGGATGGAAACTAATCCAGGGCCCCTAACCCTTAGCTTGATAAACAGTGCATTCAATCAAAGTATATTAGGATGCGTGAGCTATGTGCATGACTTCAAGAGAGGATCCTACATATGGAAATGGATAGGCAAAAGATGGGAAATCTCACCAATAGCAGTACCTGGGTTTTGGACAGGGGTGACATTATAAACTTCTGGACAGATGACTAGTTGAGTATAGGATTGATTAGACGACATTGGGTGGTAGGACCGCTTGAGGAATTTGAGGAAGGGAAAAATGTAGGGGAATATACTAGGGACGGTGCTCGAGACTTAGGTAAAACCTCCATATATTATCTCACGCACATCAAAGATCGTAATTTGAGTCAAAACCCTCTTGACCCAGAAATTGAGTTTGACTACTCCAGTATCCTTGCCTTTATGGACAATAAAGGCTTCTCGATCCCCAAGACATATAATGCCTTTCACTCAACCTTACAGTTCTGATTTTGAGAATATGGACTGGTTCTGGAGTTCCAAAATTCCTCCCAAAATTTAAATCTTCCTTTGGCTTGCCTTACAAGATAGACTCCCTACCAGACAATTGCCTAATTAAAGAAAAATACTCATTGATGCATGTTGTCCAAGATGTGGCAATAACGAGGAATTCACAATCCACACTTTGAGAGGTTGTCCCGAGGCCAAAAAAGTGTAGGACAAAACTCAATTCTATGTGACCTCTCCCTCTAGATACAATCTCAATTATCTATTAACCTAGACATTAGTGGCCTTTTTGGTTTCACTTACTGTGATATTTAGAAAGATAGACATCAAAATACTTTAAACAACGACTTTCCCATTGTTGACCCCAACTTTACCATGTGGAAAGCAAAATCAGCTTGGAATGAATTTAGTGGGGTTGTAGACTGTAGTTAGGAACTCCTCTCTCTGACTAATCCTTGTGTCAACTTCTTCATAAACTACCCCCCAAACTGGTCGACTCTAATTGTGGATGCTTCTTTAGTTAGTAATTTGGCCATTGTGAATTGGGCAGGGTCTTAATAATAGAGGTGTATGGGTGAGAGGTTTCTACTCCCAAATTTTTTCTAGGGATGCATACATGCGGAGCATCTAAGAATCTAAGAAGGTCTCATTTGTACCCTGAACCATTAAGAGGAAAGACTAGTGATCTACTCCAATTGCCAGAATGTTATTGACCTGATATTGCATGATGTTATGTTCACTAATATCTACTTTAATGTTGTGAGAATTTGCAGAAATCTTATTACCAGATTCAAGGAAATGAAGATGAGGAAAGGTAGCCGCGTGGGTTACAAAGTGGCGAATTTGTTGGCCAAAAATTGTAGGAAAAAAGAGTGTTGTATGAATGTAACTAGGATTTTTAATTTTCCCCCTAGTTATTGTCTAAAATATCTTGCTACCGAATGTAATAATAACTGGATTACACTAGGTAATCCTGAAATCCTTTCTACTCTTATTATTTCCCTTGTTTCACCAAATACAATTACCACATCTTCTCACATCGATAAGTAGGGGTAATGTCATTGACACCTTAAAGTAGGAGAATCATAAGAAATAGAAAAAAATGATGAAGCTCCATTTCTCAAGTACAAACGTGCAAATCATCCTTTAAATGAGAATAAGGGTAATATTAGAATAAATTGTGAAACTATTGGGTCAGACCGTCTGACCCAATATGTTCCGTCGGACGAAGTCGCGAGAACTCCGCCGCGCCGCTGCTCACCATCACCATCACCGTCATCAAAACCACCGTTCACCAACCCCGAAACCACCACCACGCAGAAAAACGAAGCTTCGGCAAGGGAAGCTAAAATCAAAACCAAATCAAACAAGAGAGTGAAAGAAAAAGGACCTGAAGATCATCAGGAAGGTACTTGGAGGAACAGCAAAAACAAAAACGAAAAGAAAGAGAGAGAGAAACCATATTTGCGGAGACGCTTGTCTGTGGAGCTCTTGTGCATAGCAACCAAGATGTTCTTCTTTGGATTGAGAAGCGTTTTCAACAGGTTCTGGGTTTGATTTTAATTTGGTATCTTAATATTATATGGCAGCTTCAATTTCATGGAGTTGGTGATTTGTTTCAGTTAGTTACTTTTATTGTTTCAGTTACTTCCTTTTTTCTTTCAGTTAGTTCTTTTTTTTCTTTCAGTTAGTTCTTTTTCTCTTTCAGTTAGTTCTTTTTTTCTTTCAGTTACTTCTTTTATTCTTTCAGTTAGTTCTTTTATTCTTTCAGTTGGTTCCAACTGAATGAATAGAAGATTTAACTGAACTTAAAACAAGTAACTGAACTTAAAATACATCCAACTGAAATAAAAAAGATCAACTGAAAAATTTTTTGAAACCAACTTAACAAAAATTGAAACCAACTGAAACAAAAATGAAACCAACTGAAACAAAAATGAAACCAACTGAAAGTCGTCCGACCAAATGTTATGGTCGGACGCGTCTGACCCAATACCTTCTCTAAAGAATACTACTACAAAACTTGACTTTCTTTGAATTTTATTTCCTTTTTATATAGGTAAGGGATTAGTATCATTAAACGGTAGAAGTAAATTTTGATAAAAATATATGTAGATAGAAATATAGATGGATGTTTATGCTTCAGTTATACACCAAGTAATTTACTATTAGTAGGGGTGAGCTTTTGAGCATGGGTCAAGTAATCAAAGCGATATCATTATTTGATTGGATATTAGATACCTAATACAACTTATTATTACTATTTGTAAAAAGAGGTGACTTGATCATGGTGTTCGAGCATCGTTCATCGAGATTATGCATTTGGAAATTTATGGGTTGAAGCTCAGGAGGACAAAGAACATTGCGAATGAAGGCTAAATCAGCCACATGGGTGTAAGCTGCTAACAACTTTCAAAGAGCACAAACGAGGATGCCCCACGTCTTCGCTTCTCTGTGGGACTGCTCGAAGCCAATTCTTCTAAACTATGTTGATGGGTGTATCTTAGTAGGTCCTTGGCTATCAGCCATGAAAAGTAGAGTGACTCTCATGTGTGGTCTTTTGGCTTTTATTTTACTTGCGTCTTTGTTTCTTTTAACCTATATTCCCCTATTTTTATAACCTAAATACTTATATATCATATTCTAGGGTTATTTAAACATTAAGTAAACCACCACAAAATCATAATAGAGATTAAGGGACTCAATTAGAGAGACCTTATAGAAGGGTATTATGAGATTCATCATATTTTACTTAATCTTGTGACTAATTATAATCTGTAATTATCGCGAGTTCATTGTAAAAGAGTATCCATGGCCGGAGTACATTGTTATCGCATAGATAGCCAACCTTTTTAAAATAATGACTCAGTTGATGGTGTTCGGGCGTCATTGATCGAATACGAGCTTGAAGAAAATTAAAGGAGGCTAGGAAACATTATGAGGCAGTGTTTAAGCAAGTTATATGGTTGTGAGATGCCTTCAACTTTAGAATAACACTAGGTAGGATAGGCGCCCCACGTCCATGTCCCAGTCTTGGCTGCTCTGTGGGACTGCCACAATCCTATTGGGTCTGTGACAAGCTAGTAGCGAATAACAGGCTAGCGACACTCATTCTTGCTTTTCCTCGCTCTTTTTTACTTGCTTCTTTTTTTGTTTATTTTAACCTATATTCCCCTAGTTTTATAACCTAATGTATAAACATTACTTAAACCCCACAAAACTAAAGAGAGATCAAGAGAATAAATTAGAGACGTCAAAGAAGCCCTTCTAGTTGCCTATTTTTGTGCGAGGATACCTTAGAGAAGAGTCTTGTGAGATTCATCAAAGAGTATATTTGAGTGAATCATGCGCCTAATTGTAAACTTTAACCATCTCGAGTTCAATAGTAAAAGAGTATGCTTTCGCTGGAGGACGTAGCTTATCGTGTTGATAGTGAAAATTGTTCGTTTCATGTGTTCATTGTTTATAATTTGATTGTTGCACAACTTTGTTTGTCTAAATGCTTCTGCATGTTCTAACACTATTCATGAACGTATCTAATAAGTCGAGGAATATGTAAATGTGAAACAAGTAAAAAGTACTTGTTGTCAAGTGAGCCAAGATCTTTATAAGGAGCCACGAAAGGAAGTATAAGAATCGATATCAAAACTTGAGCCAAGTGCTTTGTGCTTTGACTTCCATAGATTTTACGACGAATTGTATTGTAACAATAATACTAATAAAAATTAGTTTACCTTCATAACACCAAGGCCATAAAATTGGACCATATCTCCCGTTGGAGCATGGCCTTTGAAAGGTCCTTCAAAGTAGCCCCAATGTCTGAACTTGTAAGTAATCAAAGGTGGTCCTGAATACACGGAAATTATCTCCCATGCAAATCCTCGAGGAAACGCTGATCGAAATGCTTCATGTGAAGATTCAAAACTCTCTTCTTCAGCTTTATAATAGACCTGACATTCTTGTGGAAGTGAACTCTTCAACAACACGTTGTAGCTCCCAAGCCTTACCACTTCTTCCCCTGTCAATCCTTCTCTTCCTGTCACCAATCAACCAAACACTTCATGATTGTAGTAATTTAGAATTTCATCCCTTGTATTTTAAATTAGTACAACTATAAAATTAGTAGCATATATGAAGTAAATAATGAATTGGCGTTTTTTCCTTGTAGATTTAAAGTGCCCGTCAATCCTATGAAAAATATCAGGCTCATTTTTTTTTCAACTTATTTCGTATTATTTCCAAAAATATAAGTTCATTAAGTCTAATAAATGCTAATAAATTTATTGAAATTTTAATAAGTTGTAGTAAGTCAAAATAAGTTCTAATAACTAAGCTCTAATAAATTTCAATAATTTCTAATAAGGTCCAATCATATAAAGATTTAAATTTTTAACATGAATTTTAATAATAGCTATATTATGACTTGAAAAAATTATACTTAATATTAATGCATGATAATATTTTCATTATCACTTGAATTTATCAACATAGTATTAGATGATAATTTGACATATTATGCTTAGTTAACCCTTTAACTTTAATTCTTGTATTTTGAAATTTGAGTCTATATATTTATATAATGAATACACGTAGATACAAATTGATTTCACTGTGTAATACCTTCTGTGTAAATAATTGAGATGAAATTGGTTTTATTACTTTTATATATTTGTTAAATAAGCGAAGAGGAGGGATGGACACCAAAAAAGAAAAAAGAGAAAATGAAAGATATGCTAACTGCTTTCCTATTTTGACAATTAACCGTTTTAGAAATTAAATCTTTAACAGATCTCCTCATTAAGCTAGTTAGTTTGTACGCTTACGGTCTCCTCATTAATCACTCAAGACCTTTATTGAAAAAACGTTTCTCGTGCATTTTTGCACAGGCCTAAATATCCTAGTGACTTCCTAGTGAAAGTCTAGCTAAGTTTTTTTTGGGAAATTCCCAATGGTGGCCCTTAGGTCTTAAGAATTCTCAGTGATGTAAATTTCAAAAAAACTTTCCCGCTAGTAATCCTGCTTTACAAATTATTCCCAAACATAACCTTAATGAAGTTTATTTCATTAATAATAAAGCATATTATAATAGTTAATAGTTAAAGTAGTTACTCGCACGTAAAACGAGGTATTTTGGGTCGTTTTTTGCCCTTAAAGGATGATTTTAGTGGGTAAGTTTTAGCCCTTAAGAGTTGATTTTGAGGTCGAAATTGGCAAAAAACGACCCAAAATGCCTCGTTTTATTTGCGAGTGACCGCCTTAATTGTTAACTAACGGAATATGCTTCATTATTAACAGAATATTCTTCATTAAGGTTATGTTTGGGAATAATTTGTAAAGTAGGGCTACCAACGGGAAAGTTTTTTTGGAATTTCCGCCACTGGGAATTCCTTAGACCTAAGGGCCACCATTGGGAATTTCCTTTTTTTTTATATTCTCATGCTATTAGAATTTCTTAAAGATTTTTCTCGCTTTTAGTTCTTTTTAGAATTATTTTTGGTTAATATTCACTCCATTTAATCAACAAATAACCCTTAGAGCTAGGATTATAAGGATGAATTTAGGTGATACATTCACTTTTCTAATGATTAAGCTAGACTTAGCCTTACACTTTGTTAGTACGAGAGTTTAGAGAATTTAATTATTTTTGTATTGGTTTTACGGTTTATCTTGGTTTAAGTCATGGTCAAGGCATTCGCCCGTTTAAGGAAATGGGTGGACCTGATACAATTTTCAAATTAAATGGCTTGGAAAAGGGTTGAACTCTTAAACCGGCACCCGATACGACAACTCGTTTATCGCTAATAATTGCATTAATTAGTAGTGTAAATATTTTTCCTTGTTCTGATTTAAATTGGTATTGCATGCAACCGATGTAAAATAACTTTTTGAAGGTTGCATTTCGATTCTACCTCTCTGAAACTTATCCTAATACTTATAAGTAAAAGTAACCTATAAAAATATTCTCATAAGGAAAAGTTACACCTAAAGATTGTTAAATGATATCTGAATACAAGACAAAAGTTACCCATACAAGGTTAATTTGACTTATTAGTATATGTATGTTTTTATGGTTGCCTTCTTGAAAAAAAGGTTACCATAAAGAGTTAATGTAAAAAGCCACAAATTTTTCCATGTCAGCATATGACATTTATGGCTAATTATTAAAGATATACTTAAATATGCAATAGTCCTAATATGCATTTGTATTAAAGCAGTTTATTACTTTTCTTAATTTCAATTTTATAAATTCATAGTAGTATTAATTATTTATGAAATTATTAACTATATATTTTGTAATAAAATTTTAAATTTACGTAATTATTTTTGCACTACAATATATGTCACTATATTGTACTCCCTCCGTCTCAGTTTGATGTTCCCATTTGGAATATGGGGAAAAACCAATGCAAATTGAGGTAGATGAGAATATTTTTAATTTATATTTTATAATGTGTACTTTAGTACCTTTTTGCTTATAAAAAAGTAAGAGAAAGAAAGAAAAGTGGGTGATTTGGAAATAAAAGATTCTAAAGTGGGTCATGTGTAAGAAAAAAAGTAAAAAAATATAGTAAATAATTGGTTGTTAAAGGGTAAGATGGGAAAATAAATATTCTTAAAATGGAAAAAATTCAAAGTCGGAAGAACTTTTTGAAACATCCCAAAAAGGAAAATGGGAACATCAAATTGAGACGGAGGGAGTATAATATACTTCATAATATACGAAAATTATACTTTAAATTGTATTAGTTGTCGTCAGTTTTTGTGGTTACCACCATAACATATTTTGGTCATAGCAATAATTTGGACATGTACAGTGAAATTGGTATTAGCTATGACCATATCTCGATTTGGATATTGCCCACTTTCACTATCCAAATTACGGCTATGACTAAAACATGTTATGATGCTGTCTAAAAACTAAAACCGGCGATAACAAATTTTCGTATGGAAAATTAAAGAAGACGTCAATGGAGAATAAATATGTGCCAAGTTTTTAAAGTATATTTTTGTATATTATATCGTATAATTTCATATTTTATAAGATTTAATTTTAAATATTTCAAAGTATAATTTAATATATTATACTATTTATTTTATAATAATATCAAAAATATGAAATACAATTACAAACAAAATTGCCTAAAATACGAAAATAAAAAATAAAGTTAAATAAAAGCCAAAATAACAATTGCTGGCGTGGCCAAACATATGGCTCACATTGATTTACTACCGTGGCCTTTTTTCAAGAAGTCCATACTAAAATTTTCATTAGTATATTCAAGTTACCCTTGTATAGCCAATTCAACCAAAATAAATAAAAGTTACTCGTATAAAAAGTTAGATTTCATTTCATATAACGTAAACTTTACCTATCTAGAGTTAAAAGTCACCTCGTATAAGAAGTTATTATTGGTATTATATGGATGAAAAAAGTATTACTAAAAAGGTTACAACTCACCTCAATGTAACGCAAAAGCAGGGGCATAACTAGGGGGTGCATAGGGGTGCACGTGCCCCCCATTTTTTTAAAAAAAATTCGGATGTTACGGGCCAAAAAATTAAATTAAATAGTAAACTAATATTAAATTCTTCTATTTGAGTCATAAAAAGATGATAGCATAGTTGGTGACTTTACATTAAAGTTAAAAGTGGTGTAGGGAGGTCATGGGTTCTAGTCTTCTTGTCATCAATTTTGTTTCATTTAATAATATTCTTTCTTTTTTTAAATTTCTTTGACTACTTTCTTTATTTTTATTGTTCTAGTAAATTGTTCTCTCCTTTCTCTTTCTCATTCCTTTTTTGTGACTTTATTGTTATTAACGTTTGTATTTAGTATTTTCGCATATAATACTTCATCCCTTTCACTAAAGATGTTACACTTTCTATTTTAGGAAGTTTTAAATTAGATGTTACATTTTCCTTTTTTGCAAAAAGTTTCTCTCTATCTCTTTCCAATCACATGGTCCCCACATACTTTTTCTCTCTACTTCTCTCCTACCCAAAAACTATCTAGGAGTCCGTGAAAATAAAAGTGTAACATCTTTAGTGAAACGGAGGAAGTATAATACTTCCTTATTTTAACATTATTTATAAATCACAAAAAATCTTATAGTTCATTATATATAGATTAAAACGATGGAAAAAGCGAGATTCGTGAATAGCGTCAAACGATAGAATATAAAAATCGTTCTGAAATGGAGGTAGTACATATACATCCGTTTTTTTGGATATGTCTCAAGCATGTACCAGTTTAATTGTGCACCTCCGAATTTAAAATCCTGGTTCCGCCACTGCGTAAAAGTTATTGAATCAATTGTAAAAGTTTTCCCCCACTATATAATACTTCCTCCAACTTCTAACTATTATGTGTTGACTTTGCCATCTTTACCAATGATCAAGTGTCCCCACTATAATTGATATCTCTAATTATATATAGATAAAATTATAAAAAACTAATAACTGGAAAATTCATATCGAGGTGAATATTAAGATACCACGTGAAATCTTGAATATGTTTTCTTTAATGAATAGATAATATAATGGAGTTAACCAAATTGCATGTTTTTAAGAAGCATCACACATGTTTTAAATAAACTTAATTACAACCCGCCTTATTATTCAGGTATTTGATGCTCTTTCAATTTACCTTGATTCTTTGTTTTTTGCATTTAGTTCATTTGCTATTTATCTTTATAGATTAGTAAAGGTAAGTAATTTTTCTTTTGGTTGCAACTTACTGAATTGAAATAGGTATCTCTATTATATAAGTGAAGAGGTGGGGGTGGACACCAAAAAGAAATAAAGGAAAAATAAATAAAATAAATCAATGAGTTTATTAAGTAATTAAGTTTTATTTCCAAATTTAGTCATCAAATTTTTAATAAAAGATGTTCAAAACTTCTAACTAAAATATCTAAAAATCTACAAAGTAAAAACAATTAAAAAAATATCAACGATTATATTTTCTTGAGATCTATAAACAGACACCCACTTTGCTATATTTTTATATACTTTTGAATTTTTTTTTATTTTGAAATACATGAGTAATTGATTGTTCATGAGTTAAGGCACATGAATCAAATTGATCATGATAAAGTATTTTAGCATGAGTGAGAAACATGATAAAATATTTTCAAGTCCTTTTGAATTTTTTCTCATTTGGACAATGAGCAAAAAATACCTTACCGGGTACGATATAACAAAAATTGTAGTTGATGGTGGGGAATAAAGGGATGTTTTCAAAGAAATATAAGCCAAAATGAATTTAGCTTGAAAACAAAATATGTTGTGTACCTTCACATTTTATCATGTTACAAACTTACAGTAGCCAAAACACATATCGTATGCAAATAAAGTTAGGATCTTTTGTTCAAAACCACCTAAATTTTTTACGTTATTAGAAACTCCCACCTTAATGAATTTTTCTCTAAATTTCCACCTATCATTCCCAATTTTATTAGAAACTCCCACCACTTAATGAATTTTGTTAAAATTCGTTAACAAAATTGTTAAATGGGCCCCACATATGCATTTTATTATTAGTTTACGCTGAAATTGAAGTCAATTTCATCAATTTAAGGGCAAATCCTCAACAAATTTAGATCAAAATTGGAACGAATTACAACTATTTGGAAAAAAATTGCAACTATTTCAAGTTCCATTTTGTTAACAAAATGTATATGTGGGACCTACTTAACGATTTTGTTAATGAAATTTGGCAAAAAACGTTAAGTGGTGGGAGTTTTTAATAAAATTGTAAATGGTAAGTGAGTTTTATTTATAAAAAAATCATTAAGGTGGGAGTTTCTAAAAACATAAAAAGTTTAGGTGGTAAGATGCGACTATCCATAAAATTATCTACTGTAAATTATGAAATTTCATAATAAAATTGTTGTCGCGTGCATAAAAATCTAGTATCATATAGTGTAAGGTAAAGTGATAAATGGCCCATTCCAGCTCAACATGTTTAAAAGACTTGTTGGATTGGATCAAGGGTCAATGACCATTTTAAGTAAGCGTACAAGTTAGAATTAGGGAAACTTATGAATCAGACGCAAAATCAACCTAATATGAGCTATTTATGAGCTCTACCTATTGATTAAGTTACATGATGTAGTATTTTCATTTTTTCTGCTATTTCCTAATCAAAAAAATTCCCTTCCGGCATTATGAGAGTTGTTTACAGGATATAATAACACTTGAATATTAAACTTTCAGAGAATTCTTAAACCCCAAATTTTTAATTAAACATATAGGATAGTCAGTATTTTAAGCTCTAAATTCTTTTCATACGTAATTATATAATTATTAGAGATATAAAATTATGACCAACTTTTATTTTTGAAAGATGTCACCTTTTGACAAATTACTTATATTTTTTGTTGTTGAAAACTACCTTATATTCTGCATCTTATTTATTATGGTAGTATGCTACCATTAAGCTACAAAATGTTCTAATCTAAAGGAACTTTATTTATTCACCATTGTACCAAACAAAGCAAAATGATTGTTGGAGTTAAGGCTTGTAATGCCTCTTTGGCTTTTTACCAAAGATTCCATATTGCTTATGGAAGGGAGTTTTCCTTTGTTTACTAACTCCCTTCCTCTACTTGTCTATTGAGTTGGTTACATGGTTGGCTTTTATGGTTGGAGGTCAAGCTTGGGCTTGGACTTGCTACCACACACACGCGCGCGCCGCCCGCCCGGGGCGGGACGGGCCAGGGTCGGGCAGAGCCTGGGTTTTGGGAAGAGCTGAGCTGGAGCTTATCGGGCCCAAGTGTGTGTAACAGTAATTTAATGGACTGAAACATTTTTAACGTTACAGTCAGGGCTGTCTCGACCAAATAAGAGGCCCTGTTCAAATTTTTAGCTTTTTGAGAAAATGGACCCTGTGTAAAAATATATAATTATACATTTAAGTAGTAATAACGAGGTGATTCAATATCTAAACTTAAACTCTCAAATTACTAAAGCATAAATTTAAGAAAAATAAATACTATTATGATTTATTTTGCTTCTTCACAAATTTGGTGAAAAAGAATAAAAGAAATAAAGACACTAAGAAAATAATTATTCTGTTAGAAAATTTAAGCAAATGAAATTTATTTTTTTATTAAAACAAGTAAAACTTTTCTCGTATAATATTAAAAATTACAAAATATGAGTTACACAACCATATAATATTGTAAGAATTTGAGAGGATCAAACAAAACCAATTGAAGTTTGTGCAACCAACCAAAGCAAGGTAAAAAACAAACAGGATAAAAATGTGAGAGGCAAACACAAAATTAGCACACCAACATAATGGAAAACGGAATTAAAGACAATTAGCAAAGTTACCATGTGGGGCCTTCAAAGGTAAAATCAACAATGAAAAACAGCTTAGGGAAGGAATTGATCCCGCGGCCCCTAGCCACCACCGCATAGACTTATCCAGTAGACCAACATTCTAGTAGTGATATCATGCTGCGGAGAACAATACTTGGATATAGTACTGTTTTAGGCTGAGGCCCCAAAAATATTGAGGCCCTGTGCTGGCGAACCGGTTAGACTTGCTCTAAGCCGGGCCTGGTTACAGTTCTAATTACTATTTATTGCGGCCCTTGATTCTCTCTGACAATTGATTACTTTCCGTTTTGTTTTGCTATAAAATCAGACTTCTTCTGTTGTATTTCATCATCCCAAAAGGCTCTTATCTTCTCTTCTCAAAATTCTGGGTTCGTGCTTTGTCTCCAAAGCCATTCTCTGTTAGTGGTGACTTAGAGAGGTTGATGTGTTAACCTTGGGAACTTTCTGACCAGTTGCGATTACTACCATAGTCGGGCCGTAATTGCTTTCAAGTCAGTGGTCTTCTACTGCGACATAGCCTTGAAATCGTTTGTTCTTCCGACATTGTAATTTTCTGTTTCTAACAATTTGAAAGCAATTAGTTTATTTGCAATGATTGACATTTCAAGCAAACCAATGAAGCATCTGTCCTAACTCAAATCTCTGACAAAAACAACTACAAACGTTGGTCTTCCAAACTGCTGATGTTTTTTGAACAATTGGACATTGACTACGTCCTCTTCATGGACTGTCCTATTGCGATTACTGCTACAGGTGATTCATCTTCTTCTCCTTCTGCTATTGACATTAAGAAGAATGAGGATGAAATTGCAAAATATGTAAAAGATAATAAAATTGTTCGTTACCACCTCCTTAATCTGATGACGAATAATATGTATGATTTATTCATGGTTCATAAGAGTTCAAAGCTGATTTAGGAGGCCCTTGAGACAAAATATGGGGCTGATGATGCTGGAAACAGAAGTATGTGGTTGGAAAGTGGCTGGTTTCCATATGATTGATGACAAGCCAGTCATGGACCAAGTTCATGTCTTCGAAAATTTATGTGCTAATGTTTTAAATGAGGATATGAAAATCTGTGAAATTTTTCAAGCAAATGTGTTGCTGGAAAAATTTCCCCCTTCTTGGAGAGATTTCAGAAACAACCTGAAACATAGGAAAGATTTTCTGTCCCGTCAGGAACTTATTAGTCACATGAGAATTGAAGAGGCAAATCGCCTTAAGGACAATCAGGATTAAGTTAGTGTTAGTGTTACTAAAGCTAATTTGGTGGAATCTGCTGCTCCATCAGGCTCTGATAAGTTTAAGGGTAAAGGGAAAAAAAGTAACAATAAGGGGAAAAAGCAAGGAAAATTCAACAAACCTGATGGAAAAATTCAAAAGAGGTATGTTGTTTGTTATGTCTATGGCAAGCCTGATCATAAGGCATACCAGTGCCCTCAACGCCAAGGTTCTGTCTTAAAACAAGGACCTCAGGCTAACCTTGCTGAATCTGGTGATATTGTTGCAGTTGTGGTTGTTGAAGCAAATCTAATCGAGAACAATACTGACTGGATTCTGGACACTGGGGCTTCGAGGCATTTCTGTGCAAACAAGGAACTGCTCCATGACTTCCAGGATGCTACTGAGGGCGAATGTGTCTACATGGACAACGTTGCAACTGCTAGAGTGCTTGAGCGAGGAAAGGTCACCATAAACTTACCTTTGGAAAAACTCTATCCCTTTCAAATGTATTGTATGTTCCTACTATGCGTCGCAACTTAGTGTCTGGTGCCTTGTTAAACAAAGCTTGTTTGAAAATTGTTTTTGAGGCTGACAAAGTTGTAATGACTCGTGGTGGGGAATTTGTTGGGAAGGGGTATTTAAGTGGGGGTTTATTTACTCTGAATGTTGCTTCTTCTGTTTCTGCTGATCTTAATAAAACTGTTTATGTATCTACTTACATTGCCGAGTCTTTAAATTTCTGGCATGGTAGATTAGGGCATGTGAATGTTGCTTCCATTAAGAGACTAAGGACCTTAGCTTTAATTCCTAATCTGTCGACTACTGAGTTGTCTAAGTGTCCAGTTTGTGTTGAAGCAAAATAAACTAAGAAACCTTGCAAAACTGTGACTCAAAGGACCACACAACTTCTAGAGTTGATTCACACCGACTTAGATGATTTCCAAAACACTAGAAGTAGAGGAGGAAAATTCTGGTATATTTCCATTGTTTATGATTATTCGAGGTACACTAATATTTAATTTCTCAAAGCCAAAAGTGAGTCAGGGGAAGCTTTCATTAAATATAAGGCTGAAGTCGAAAACCAACTTGGTAGGAAAATCAAGAGGGTTAGATTTGACAGAGGTAGAGAGTATGAAAATATTTCTTTGAATGACCATTGTGAGAAATTAGGTATCATTCATGAACTTAGTTCACCTTATGTTCCTCAACAGAATGGTATAGCTGAACGGAGAAATAGGACTTTGAAAAATATGATGAATCCTATGCTTGTAAGTTCTGGGTTGCCTGATGAAATGTGGGGGAAGCAGTCCTTTCAGCCTGACATGTTCTTAACCGAGTACCTCACAAAAGGTTAGATAAGACTCCTTATGAATTGTGGAAGGGGTTTCCTCCATACTTGAGTTTCTTGAGAGTGTGGGGTTGTCTAGCTAAAGTTGAGGTCAAACATTGGACCCAAGACCTTTGATGCAGTATGTATTGGTTATGCTCATGCTGCCTATAGGTTCATGATTTTGAGTGATAGGTCTATTTGTGAGTACAGAGACGCTGAGTTCTTTGAACATGTTTTTCCCTTGAAAAAGGGTGATGTTGCTTCTATGCCTTCTGGTTATTCTCCTGCTATTGGTTTACCTACATATTCAACGCATGATGTTGATTTACCTGCTAGTGTTACTCCTGCTGATTTAGCTTTAAGTAGTACTTCAGTTGATCTGCATACTAGTAGCTCTTGTGCTGTAGATGAACCTAGGAGAAGTAGAAGACCTAGAGTAGCAAAAGACTTTGGTTTTTACTTTATCACCTCTTTTCTGTCTGAGAGTTCTTGTATTGACTTGTTGAGTGATGAACTAGTCTATGCTTTCATGATAGAAGAGGACCTAAAGACTTTTGAGGAGGCAATGAGGTCTGTGGATGCTAGGTTTTGGAAAGAGGCCATTAACAGTGAGTTAGATTCCATAGTGTCTAACTCAACTTGGGAGTTAACTGACTTACCTAAGGGATCAAAGATCATAGATAGCAAATGGATCTTTAAAAAGAAGTTGAGGTCTGATGGAACTATTGAGAGGTTTAAAGCCAGACTTGTCATTAGGGGCTTTACTCAAAGGAAAGGACTAGATTACTTTGACACTTATTCTCCTGTGACTAAGATGCCACCATTAGGACCTTGTTAGCTCTTGTTGTTATTCATGAGTTAGTTATACATTAGATGGATATTAAGACTGCTTTCCTGAATAGTGACTTAGAGGAGGAGATTTACATGACTCAACCTGAGGGTTCGTGGTGCAAGGTCAAGAAGATAAAGTGTGTAAGTTGAGGAAGTCCTTATATGGTCTCAAATAAGCACCAAAACAGTGGTATGAAAAATTTGACAGTACTATTGTGTCAAATGGCTTCATTGTCAACAACTCTGACTCTTGCGTTTATTCAAATGGCTTCATTTTCACACAAGGCTTACACCCATGCCCCCCAAATACGCAAGAGCGAGCCTCATGTCCTGAGTATCCAAACCTGCATGAAAGAGATTCACTTGGCTGGAAGAAAAGGGCGCCGACCAGCTTCATGAAAGAGAAACAACGCTGATAGAGAAACAAGCGGTTTGTGAAGAGCTCATTGCCCTCCACAACTACTAATTTTATCAGCCAAAAATAAATCATAGATATTGTTACAAAAAATATGAACATGGAAAAGTTCTCTTTTTATGGTCAACCACCATCCAGTTCTCATACATATCACTATGTCGATCTTATAGCATGAATATTTAAAATGTTTTGATATGTTAATAAGTCCAAGTAATTAAGAAGCTCTAAGTAGTTGTGAGAGGAAGTATGATGAAATTTTCTAATATGGAAAATTTATGAATAATAAAATCAAAATGTCATTAACTTATCTTGAATTTAGAAAACATTAAATCTGCATTGAGTTCCACTCGATAAAAAGACAAGTAACTATTACCATTGACAGAGAGTTTGAACTTATCAAGGCTAATAGTTTTGAAGTCTTGCAAGTGGGTTTTATGGGAAAGCTCCATCTCCCATGACTTGACAGCATTTTGAACTGCCTCTTCTAGTGATCCTTTTGGCCATTCCTGAAATGTAATCATATATGCATCTTAGTCAACTAAAAAACTGCATATAGTTAATGGATATCTCAGATAGCCCACAAAACCAAGGGTTTCATTTTAATTGAATTTCAAATTATTCAATCCTCAATTTATATATATATATTATATTAATAAATGGTGTAGTACTTATGGTTTCCCCGCACGTGAATAAATGAAAATGTTCACGTGGAATGTAAGTTCATCCACAACGTTCGTTACTCCATTCACCACAGCCAACGCACACATACTCATTCGAAAAAATGAAGAGTATGAACAATGAGGTGTGGATCCCCAGAGGTAGGTGACAATGACACTGGATGAGGCGACGACAGATCAAAGAAGAAAGAGAGAAGAGGAGTTGGTAGATCCAAAAAGAGAAGGGCAACAACTGGAAAAAACGAAAGGGTACGTTCTCTAAAATCATATAATATCTATGCAATATAAATAATACAACGATTTGACATAAAATATGAGTAGAAAATGTCTAATCGTTCCGTCTTTTATATTACGGAGATAATAATGAAATTTTATATCAGATATCGAAACTTTCTTTCATGTAATCAAAATGTGAAGTCGTCTTAACATAAATTATGACCCGATGAATTTGACAGAATACCGTCAGATTGATTTACTATGGACTTAATAAGGGTCATTTTATTAGAAACCTAATCGAAGTTTGTAAATGAGTGTAGAAGCTGCATCCTTTCTTGTCGATACTCGACACCTAGCCACTAGCAAAGTAGCATTGGTGCTATCTTTGCATGTTTCCACTAAGGGGCCATTAAGAAAGAAATTTATGTAGGTGTCACCAAATTATTACTTTGAGATTTTGATTCAAGTAGCACTAGTAGCATTATTTTAGTTTAAGATACACCTAGTAGGCAGTAGCCAGTAGGCTAATCATACCTAGCTACTTTCGCATTTGGGTCATAAAATCAATTTTGTGTAGATTCGTGATTTGTTGTGTTATTAACACATAACGGAATTCATTTTAATTTATCTTAGCTTATTCAATTTTATTTATAACAACATTAAATCTAATATTTATTTGTGTGAACTTATTTTTTCTAACAAGGAATGAAAATAAGTTGAACAAACATAGTCTTAATTTCGAGATTTTGATAGCTCCTATTCTTAAAGCTCGATTTAGGTTAAAAAAAATTGGTGTGTGATGTGCGGCAAAGTGAAACACTGTAGGTGGAATTCTATCCTAAATCTTGAATAGAGTTTCCATAAATTTTACCAACTAAACTAGCCGACATCTACATAAATTCGATTGTGACCAAAAGAAATTTTTCACATTAATTTGAGATCTTCATATATATTGTCCTCTCTATTTTTTTCTGAAGGGACAATTTAACTTCAGAACAAGATTCACAAACTATGCTTTGACCATCTTCCATTACTTATACATAAGGGAAAACATGGTTTCTGTGGGTCTTTTTCGTCTCAATATATACTTTTAAAATATCAAAATATTTACTAATGTGAAATTAGAGATATTAAAGCGTGAACATTCCAAATATTTCTATATAAAAACGAAGGAAATCCTCTTTACTATATAATTTTTTTGAAAAAATTCATATATTGAGCATAGTCAAAGTTATATCATTAAATAAGGAAAAAGGTGTGGAGATACCGCTTTCGCACGCATTCTCTACATATAACAACTTAGTTAGACTCTTTATTTGTTAGTCTCTCCATCTTTATTTGCTTCATATTGACTTCGAATACTATTCACATAACAATTTTGACTGTCTTTTAGTTTATATATCTAATGAAAAACATAGTCATGTGGGATCTTGTTTTCTTCAAATGTCTATTTTCTAAATATATAATTTTTATAATTTTTTCATGTATCTATCGAAAAACGTAACTCACTTACGAAGAAGTAATTGGAGCTAGCTTAGTAACTAGGAAAGTTCGCTTTTGTTTTCTCTTTCTAAGAGCAATTTGATCCCTTTTTGATATAGGAAAATTTGTCAGAAAGGACCTTTTAAAAGAGTTTTTTGTGAGAAAGGACCTTTTTAAAGAGTTTTTTGTGAGAAAAGATGGCTTTTAACAACTTTAAACAAAAAAAAATTACGAGAAGAGACCTTTCTGACAAATTTTCCTTTGATATATTAAGTTTTAAAGTTATGTATTGGGAACTATGAAAAGCAAACGCATTAAATAAAATGAAACGCATGGAGTAATTCTCAGCATCTTTATACCAAAGAAAGAAACTACTAATAGAGTATTATTCATCACAAAAATCACTAATGCTCTTTTTGCTATTTATAATATAAAGGAGTTAGAATTTCCATAAATTCCCTTTTACGTGAAATCCCCAAAACACAACCAATCTTCCGCAAAATTATACAAAATGCATCTATGAAATGTAACAATTTGAAACCATCGTAAATAAATCAGACAAACTGGAGTAAAGGGTATGTTTAAGAGAAAGGGGTAATTAAAATAATAAGTACCTTAGTTCTTCCTTCTTCAAAGAGCTTATTAACCTCATCAAAGATAGGAGGACCACCATGTCTCCAATGAATGTACTTATTTTGTGCTTCCTCACTTAAGATACACCTGTACTTATCTCCCGCCACCTTAATTGCATTTGCAATATCCTTACTCTCTTCTTCACCTTCCATCTTTCATTTCAATAACATCAACTATTATTCTACTGTATGGTGTTTATTTATAAGCTGTCATAATACAATAATTGTTACAACTATACGTAGTTTGCTGACATGTTCGTAAATTAAGTAATGCAGTTTCTTCAGCTTTAGGTTATCGCTGCCGCAAAATTCCAAATGATTCTCATGTGATCTGTTATTCATCTCCCGAGTCCTGACTCTGTTGCTTATTTTCAGTGGTCATCATAGATTTAATGGCAAGTGTTACTTAGCCGAAAACTTTGAGAACAGCTGAAACATAAAAAAATTTACACATTATTGCCTTCTTGATTTGCCGACTGCTACGTGTTAACTGCTAAAAGCTTGCATGAGAACATCAGAAACTTCTTGCGCGGAAAATTATGATCATGAGAGCGACAACAGGAAAAGCTGATCTGATTCCAACACCCCCAATTTGAATTGTCCCGAAATCCAAAAGAAATTAACCAGACCAAACTCGAAATATATTGATCGAGAATAAACCTGATCCAAAAAAATTTTATCCTGAAATCTATTTAATTTATAATTGGGCTAATTGTTTCTAATAATACAATTTTTGACGATTCGCAAATAATAAAGCAATTTTTTGATTATTTTAGAACAAATACATCTTTATACTCCTATTAACTTTGAGTAAGTCATAATGACCATTGATCTAAACAAAAGGTAATTTTGTAATTAAAACTCCCAATTAATTCTACTTCCTCCATAACGAAATAAATGCAACAATTATACTTTTGACACTATTCACAGTTTTTACTTTGACCGTAATTTTTGCCTTATACATAAGTAAAAATATAGTCATGTGGGGTTTCGTTGGATTCGCCTCAACTTGTAGTTTTTTATGATATAATGTTTAGTTTTTACAAAAATATAATTAGAGGTATAAATCTTTAGTTTTGTTTTGGCATGTGTGCCCGAGCAATTTGTTGCATTTATTTCATTACGGACGAAGTATTTAATATTAGGAAAATTTGCGAGATCCAACCTTTTATAATCACTCTTTTGCGACAAACAACCTTTTAAACTTTTTTGGCATTTAACAACCTTAAACAACATTTATCAGCACTATCACCCCCTCCCTCCCTCCTCTTCCCCACCCACTAAACCACCCCTCCCCGGCCACTCCCCCCCCCCTTTTCGCCACCATTTTTGGTTAAATTGAGCTTGTTTTTCAAGTGGGTGTGTTCTTTTGGACACTTATATCATATGTTGGAACCCCGTTTGATCGTTTACCCGCGATCGATAATCACTAATTTGACCTGCAATCCCAAACCCCACCCCAAATCTGGTAGTCACCCTCAGACATTAATCTCTTCAACAATGGCGCACATCTCCAAAGCTGGTGGTGGCGGAGGAGGAAGCGACGTTGAAGCAGGTTTCTCGAAGCTACAAGGCAAAGATTTTGAGTACTATATGCAAACCTACTCCATAATCCTCGGCAAAAACTCCACAAAAAACACCTTCGACGTAGATTTAGCATCCTTAGGCGGCAGACTGAACATCTTTCTCCACCACGCTGATATATCTACGATTTCCAACGTAGTCGTTTCGCCTTGGAAGTCCTCAACAAAAAATAGATGTTTGTTAAAGGGGGGTGGCAATTCGTGGTGGCTGCCAGCTGTTTCATGGGTGGGGAATGGGAGGGGTGGCAGTGGCAGTGGCTGGGGTGACGGATTGGTGTGGAGGAGATAGAGGAAGGAGAGATCAAGTGAAAAAATTATGGTACTCCAGGGAGAACGGTGCTCCGTGCACCGGGGTTAGGGAAAAACGCCGGAGAACGGAGTTAGGGTTAAATGCTGGTCGACGAACAGAATTAGGGCAAAATGGCCGGCGAAATGAGGGAAAAACAAAGGGTCTGTTAGGGCAAATCAAAGTGGCAGCTAGGGCAAAGCAAAGTGGCGGCTAGGGTCGTCATACGTCGGGCCATGTTCACCGGAGACTATCGTCACTTTTGAGCAACCTTCATCGGCGTTGCTCTTATGTCTCTCCTTTTCTGTCCATATGCTCTTCAAACTTTTAGATGATGTTTTGTCAGATTTGGTTTTAATGTTCTTCCAGGTCATTCATTTTGTTCTTTCAAAATACTTTTGTTATGTTCTTTTGGTTATTCGTGCATGTTCTTTTGGTTATCCTTATATGTTCTTTTTAATTTACACCAATATTTTACTTTTTAATATTCCTTTAAATAATGGTTAATGTTCTTTCGATGTACAAAAGTATTTTGTTCATTGAAATTTCGTATTTTATTCTTTATATTTCAAGGAAATGTTCTTTTAAAATTGAAAGTTTTTGAAATTTTTTGTAAGGAATTTTTTTAAAGTTTTTGTATTTTGTTCTTTGTAAAAAAGTATTTTGTTCTTTGAAATTTCGTATTTTGTTATTTTTGTTTTGATTACTGTTCTTTTAAAATTGTGAGAGTGTTTTTTTTTGTATTCTTTGAAATTTCCTATTTTGTTCTTAACAAAAAAGTATGTTGTTCTTTTAAAAAACGTATGTTGTTCTTTTGAAATTTCGTATTTTGTTCCTTCTGTTTCAAGTAAATGTTATGTTATCCCAGTGTTCACTATATGTTCTTTCTGATGACCTTTTAATGTTATGTTCTCCCAATGTTCATTATATGTTCTTATTGACGACTTATTATAAAATTCGGGAGCACCATGCTCTGTGCACCTGGGTGCACCAAAACGGACTAGAGATCAAGAGGAGGGTGGGGGTTTATGAAATTTTTTATCTTTTTGTTTTTAATTTTTTTTGTAAAATTTGTTTGTGAGAATAAATTATTAGGCGGTACGTGTCCTGTTTTACCTTTTGTTCAAGTTCTATCAGGTTTTGACTTACTCCATGAAATTTGGTGTAAAGGTTGCTAAATTCTAAAAAATATTAAAAGTTTGCTTTATTATTTGCGAATCACCAATAGGTTGCATTATTAAAAGAAAATTTTCATTTTTAATTTTATAATATTCTTTTAATTTTCAAAATTATTTATTTTTTATAGTAAATCCTAAATGTAATACTCCTGGTGTGCCAGACCACTCTAAACCTATCTTATTTGTCTCGGGGAAAAAGGTAGAGTAAAGTTTTTCTTTCAGGTGAGAAAACTCAAATCACACAATATACGGAAAAAAAAAGATAATCACTAGAAAATAGATCGCAAATAAATCGAGTTCCATCAAACAAAACAACACAATTGGAACGAATTTGCTAGGGAGAGCAGGCTAAACTACAATATTTTGATTTTTATATACCTTCATCCCAAATTCATTAGCTCGATTTGGACCAATGCAACCTAATATCCGACTCGAAACGGCATACCAAAAACATACCTGAACCTGAATATACCCAACAGACCTTGAAATCAGTCTAACTAGAATTGACACGACCCGACCGACGCGATTGCCACCTCTAGTCCCAATAGTTTTTAGTTATAGAGACCCCAACATATTTTTAGTGCAGTGCAGTTCACTTCAGTTCGGTTCAATTAAGTTCAGTTTAGTTGAGCTCCAATCAGTTTAGTTTAGTTGAGCTTCATTCAATTTAGTTCAGTTCATTATTTAACCATCTTTGTTAATATTATCATTACTGTTGATCTGATTTATTTTATTTAGGAAAAATTGCTTATAATAATGCATCCTTTTGGCGATTCGCAAATAATAATGCAACGTTTCGATTATTCTAGAATAATGCAACCTTTATACCCCATTTATTTTAAATAGGACAAAACCGGTTATGACTTAAAGAATAGGTAACATGGGACACTTGTCGCATAATAATTGGCTCTTATAAACTATTTTTCATTAAAAACAAAAAAAACAAAAAACAAAAAAAAATTCATTAACTACACCCCTCATCCTCTCTCTCCTCCCCCACCCACATCCCACCTCCTCCTTTTAACCAGACATGAATCACCAAAGCCACCACCAACCTCACCCCACCCCATCTTTGCCGGAGTTTGGCGCCGCTAAAACCACCATTCATCTCATCAAAACCAGTAAATGCTTCCATCTATGAGGCATAAAAACCTTAAAAGTCTCCAGTGCAAAATTTTCCATGCTTTATAGTCTTCACCAATGGAGACTTCACCTCCTTCCTTCTCTTCTCTCTAATTCCTTCACTTCCACTTTCGCCGCTTTAATTTCAGATTAACCTCCCTCCGCCACCTCCGGAACCTTAGTTGCCACCCGCAACGGCGCTATTTATGAAATTCTTCACGGATTACGGAGTTTCGGCGTCCATCAATTTGTTTGTGGCAGTTACTTGTTGGGAATAATCCGTTCGAGGTTGGATGGGAACACAATTGATCAAGTTATTGTGAAATTGAGGGTTGAGATACCAGAATCAACTGTGAGTTTTTATTGCATATTGAAGAGGGATTATGGGTTTCAGCATTCGAGGAAATGTGGGTTTGTTGTGGCTCATATTTTGGGTTAAGCAATTGCAGGAGCTTATGAATGAGATCATTGTTCAGGAAGGTGAGTGGTTGGAGTGAGTGAAAGAGCAGGGGAGGAGGTGGTTCCGTGTCGGTTGCGTTTCTGTGGTGGCTGCGACGCCAGTGATGTGGGTGGTTGCGAGTGGTGCAGGTGGTTGCGAGTGGTGCAGGTGGTTGCAGTGAGTGGTGTGGGTGGTTGCGAACAGAGCGGGGGCTGAGAGTGGGTACTGGGAGTCGTGGGTTTTTTTGGTTGGAGAAGGGGAAGGAGGAGGTGGTAGTGTGTGGGTGGAGGTCTCGTGGCTAGGGAAGGGGCGGGCCGGTGGGTGGGTGGCGGTTTCTTGGATGGGGAAGGGGGAGGAGGGGGTGGTTATGGGTTGGAAGGGAAGGGAGGGGGAGGGGGAAGGGGAGGGGTTGGGGTGGCAGTAGGATTGGCTGGTGGGGGTGGGTTGGGTTGGGTATTAGTTTATTTTGTAATTTTTTAAGTTTATAAAATATATTAATTATAATTAAAAGTTTTAATTAAAGAATTACCTCTTCTTCAGGTCACCGATAATTTATCCTATTTAAAATAAATGGGGTATAAAGGTTGCATTATTCCAGAATAATCTTTAGGTTGCATTATTATCTGCGAATGCACAAAACGTTGCATTATTCTAGGCAATTTTTCCTTTTATTTATTACTCATATTATTATTACTATTGCTAAATATTATTAGTATGTTTTAGTGAATATCTAGGCGGTAAAATAAAACAACAATTGCAAAAAAATTCTCTTATTAAGGTAAAATAGGGGTAAACCGCAAACCGCATTGCACCAAATTATTTAATGTGATCTGGTTTGGGTTGGTTTAGCCCAAAGTTGCTAAAAACATTACTACTTAAGGTACAAAATTATACTGTTACGTCAAATAAAAATTTGGCCGTTTGTGGTGCGGTTTGGTTTTATAAATATGATAGACCGTTTTTGGTTCGTTAAAAGAACAAACGAACCCACTTTTTTGGCTCATAAACCAACCCAAATCGTATCCCACCAAAATGGTTTGGGTTGCGGTTTTGTACGGTCTGAAAATATTTTATTACAATTATTGTTAATTATTATATTACTATAATAATAGTAATATTAATTACTACTTCTCATACATTATTGTTATTATATTAGTTATCATCAACTATTAATAAATTAATAAAAAATATTAATTACTTTTTTATGATCATTATTATTACTCCATTCGTCCCACAATACTCTTCACCCTTTTCTTTTTTCTTTGTCCCAGAATACTTTCTACACTTCTATTTTTGGACATGACTTACATATGGTTTACTACTATTAAATTTTATCAACCCCTCCACTAAATGTTTTCACATCTACTCTTACAATTTAAGCTCACACACTCTTTCCTAAATAAAATCATACCAGTAACTTCTATCATGTCTACCTTTTTAAAAAAATAGAAAATTGAAAACCAAACAACAACTTATCACCTAAATTTATGTATTGGAGTGAGTGTCAAGAGTATTCTAGAACGGGGAGTGTTATTAAGTATTTATTATTATTATTTTTATTTATCTATAATTATCGATTAATGACAACGAAAATATTATTATCATCATTCATCAATTATCATCAGTAACTATTACTACCTCCGTCCCATATTAGTTGCGACAGATTGACTGGCACACTTACCAATACACAACTTTGACCATTAATGTTACTACCAGTTACTAAAAATTATGAAAAATTGATATATCAAATTGGTACATTGAGACAAATCTAAAACATCTTATTTACTAACATTTGGTTTTATATGTTAGTTAAAAAGCTTGGTCAAAGTAAGCATATGAATAGTGTAGAAGTCAAATTGTTGCAACTAATATGTGACAGAGGAAGTAGTTATTATTACTTATCATTTTAATAATTATTTATAATATATAATTAATTATATTTAATAGTTTATTATTGTCTAATTATTATTTATTACTCCCTCCTTCCCATATTAGTCGCAAAAATAACTTGTGCACATAGTTTTAGGAATAGTTAATAGAGTAGGGTGTAAGTTATATTAATTTATTGTAAAAGTTCATGTGATAGAAAGTGATGTGGTACTTTTAGGAAGTTAATAGAGTAGGGGAGTAGTATTTTAATGTTTTCACATAAATCAAGGAATAAGTGGGTACATATAATAAAATATTGATGGGTACACATCTAAAATAGAAGTGTTGCAATTAATATGGGACAACCATATATGGATAGTGTTGCAACTAATATGAGACGGAAGGAGCATTAATTAAAATTCACAATTCAATTCAGTTATTTTCAGCCGAAGTAAACAGGTTTTTTTAGGTATAAAGTTTTTTTTTCCAAGACACTCTCATACAAAAAATTATCCATTTTTAGGTCTACCTTGGAAAGATTATCTACCGTGGTTTATGATGTTTGCGGATGACATTGTGTTGATTGATGTGACAAACGTAGGAAGGTGATGAAAGTAAATTGAAATTGTGAAGACATACATTAGAAACTCGTGGTTTTCGACTGAGCAGAACCAAGATGGAGTATTTGGAGTGCAAGTTTAGTGGGGTTAGAAGACGCGAGGCAGGGGCGGTGAAATCGGATGACAAAGTGGTTCAAGGATTAGACGTCTTCCGTTACCTTAGATCTATTTGTTAAAAGGATGGAGAACACGAAAGGAGACATGGCTTATATAATTGACACGGAGTGTAAAATTGGAAAAGCGCCACAGGGTTCCCTCCTGATTCCGGCATTCCCAGTAGATTGAAGGGCAAATTCTACCAGACGACAATTAGGTGTGCTTTGTTATATGACACCGAGTGTTGGGCGATGAAACAATGTCATGTTCATAATATGAATGTGGTATAGATGCGTACGTTACGGAGGATTTGTAGCCACAGAAGGAAGGATCAATTAAGAATTGAGTTGATTTGAGAAAAAGTTAAAGTTGTATCTATTGAATAAAAGATAAGGGAAAATCGATTGACATGGTTCAATCATGTGAAAAAGAGACCAAGTGATGCACCGATCAGAAGACTTGAATAGTGGATGAGTAATCAAATTGTAAGGGGGAGGGGAAGACCTAAGACGACTTAGATGAAAATAATTGAAAGTGATATGAGTTTACTTGGGAGCATGACATTAGAGAGAGGTGTGATTATTCACGTGGAGTAAGAGTGTAATTACCTTATTTATTTGTTTATCTTTAAAGTGTTTGTCTTTATGTTTAAAAACTTTTTTGTTACACTTGTCTATGTCATCTCTTTCCTCAACGATTTCAAATGACAATTCATGTTAGCCAACCCCAAATTGTTTTGGGAATAATATTTAATTGGTATTGTTGTTGTTGTTGTATATGCTTGATTTTACTCGTGTTTTGCTTCGACTATGGTAAAGTCTGGGTGAATATCAAATTTTGATTTTAGACTTTCATCTCTTTGATGCCTTGTTGTTTGGATCTAATTAGCCTCTTCGTTTGAAGATGTGAACTAAGGCTTCTCTACAGATATGTTTTGTGTTTGTCGCCGGTCTAGGGGCAAATCTTAGAGACCATCTGAAACGCCTCGCAGATGTGTGTGGATAGACTACAACAAACTTATCGGTTAATCATCTAAACCTGATTTGCCATCAGTTTTGGTACAAAATGGTCGACCTTCGTTGTCGAGGTCTCGAGGCCAAACGACGGTCTTTGATGGAGGAGGTGCTGGACTTTGTCCGCTTTCACTCGCCTTAATCGACGCTCTTCGAGACACCTCATAACATCTGCTATTTTTCCGATCTTCTTTGCCTCAATAGCGTCCCAGCCAAGTCGGTGGTTAATCGTCTCTTCCACCGCCACTCAACCTAGCTTCTTGGAGAAGACTTGGTTGGCTTCCTTACGAAGCCTTAATTTTTATTTTATTTTAAGGCCTGTTCGATATCATTGTAATTTTCTGTTTTTGATTTTTTGGTTTTCAAAGTCATATGCTATATGTCCTATAATGTATAAAAAATAGTCATATTAATTAGGAACATGATTTTAAAAACTGAAAACTACAAAGTGAAATTCAACTTTTCTCGTTTCGTGTTTTTGGTTTTTAGTTTCCGAAAAAACTAAAAACTGAAATCAAAAAACGATAACGGACAGGTCCTTAGTTTCATGTTCTTTTTGTTGTTTTTATTATTTTTTTTTCTTTTTTTTAATATATCTCGTTCCCGACTATTGGTTACTGATTTTTTTTTCATCCTTTTACCTGTTCTAGAAAGAAAAAAGAAAAAAGAAAAAAATGTCCCTTTCAAACAACATGATGAAATAAATCTTATATCACAAAACTATCACATTAGGTGTTGAACGAATGAAATCTAATAAGAAAAAGATAGATACCAAATATTACCTCTGTTTTTTTACTTGCACTACTTTTCATTTTTGGAAGTTACAATTACTTACATCATTTCCTTTTTGGACAATTAATAATCTATACTTCTCTCGCATTACATGAGTCCACTTTTTCCTTTTTCTCTATCTCTCTTCTCTCCATATATATTGTTCACCAATCTAATGGTGCAAGTATAAAAAACGGAGAAAGTACATGATAACTTGCTAGATATGTAAAGTAGTCTATTATTTTGAAATGAACCAAGGTAGAAATCTTTCTTTTGAAGGAGGGATGAAGGAAGTATTGAACATAAACACATACATATTTTGATTCCTTGCCAAATAATAATCAAGAATATTGATACATTTCTTTTACAAATGAATGCCTAGAATCTAATACAATTACATAATTTACAACCAAAGAAACTGGGTACTAGGATAACAATCCTGGAATAGAGTCTGGATCACAATGACTCTCCTCTGCAAGTGCCAAAGTTAACATCTCTGTGCAAAATTGATCATCTGGCTTCAGCCACAATGCCTGTTCAGGAAATATTAACAAGCAACAACTTCGTAAAAAGAAATTGGCAAACGGGGAACATAGGATGTTCATATCGAAATGGTTTCATCTGATATTGACCAAGCCTATGTGAGCCAGCCTCTCATCCAGAAGGGCCTGGCATTAATCTTCCGCAATAAATCAGAAAGGTAAACACAGAATTTTAGACGTACCTTGTGATAATTTGTGATTGCAGCACTATGATTTCCCTGCATTAAACGTTGAAAAACAACCGGGTGTTAATATTACTATAATGTTCATACTGCGCCACAGGGTCCGAACCAGATTGAAGGTGATCACTGAGAACTGAGAAGTCATTTTAGTAGCCTTACTTTTCAACTAGATAAAATCTTATTTTTTTAAATTTATTGAAGAATAAAATCCTTACCTGGCCTCCCTCATACTCCCCTCCCCAAAGAAAAGAAAAGAAAAGGAGAAGTTCTTTACATGCTCGTTCCCGAGGGCCAGTGATTCCACTTATGTAAAGATCAAACATTCACTTTAGGCGCTCACAAATTGCGCCATTGCGAGTATAATATCAAAGAATGATAGCAGGAAATAATAAGAATAAGCAATAAAGGACACTCAAGAAATCAGCAACAAAACCCGAGATCCGGGCGAATAAGACTTCACAATAGTATGAGATGACTTTACACATTGAATTCTCAATATCTCTAGGCTCTCAAACCTCTCTGTAAGAGTTTAGACTTTAGACCTCCCTAGATTAGAATATCATTTTTTGTAAACCATTGATGATAAAAAAGGCTATACTTATATTTATAGGGGAAAAGAGATATCGAAATGAAAACGGATTGACGAAAGCGAACGAGCACCTGACCGGGTCACCCCTCACCCAACCGGGTTTCACGCAACCAGGTCAATGTTAGACTCATTATTTTCTCCATTTCTTCTTCATTTCTTTCACTGTAATTCGTTCTCCACACACGAACCCAACAACAGAGGTGTCAAACGTGTCGTGTTCGTGTTAGGTCTCGTGTTCATTTCGTGTTGTTAATAAAATTTATCAAAAGTAAGAAAAGCATAGGATAATTGAATAAAAGTACAAATTGATCTAAATGGGTCGTTGTCGTGTTGGTTTTGTGTCGTGTCGGGTCGTGTTCATGTTTTCTCTCAGTAAATTTGTATTCTTGTCGTGTCGGTTTCGGTCGTGTTGTCGTGTCATGTTAGAGATTGACAGCTCAACCCAACAACTTATTCTTCTTACTACCAAGCAAAGAACAGAAAGTGTTGCAACTGATAAAAAATAAAAATAAAAACTGAGGAATGCAAATTACAATATCTTCTGGTTCTCAAACTAGAGAAATAAATTTCATGGATATCTCAGTCCAAACATTCATTGACTCTTTCCGATTCAACCTTTTAGTATAAGTGAGATTTGTACATACCTGTAAATGGTAAGTGTAGGCAAGACCGGCATAGGTACTTAAACTTGTCGTAGACAAGGTAAGTGCTTTCTCATAGTATCGGATTGCCTCACGGTACGTCCTGAAAGATAATGATTTATACTATGATGTCACATATCTTTGCACGAAATACTAGGCAAACTATCAAAAGGTATGAATATTCACATCAAAGAGGAACAAAGCAAATCAAGAGGCATTGAAATCTTTGACAAATTAAAATTTGGTAAATAAAGGCATATGGGTCAGCTGCTGCTTATACTGGCCTGCACTGGCTTGATGAGACCAACTGATCATGATAGATGGACCATTTATTTCCTTTTCGAGTTTCTAAAAAACGCGCTGCTACCACAAACTTCAAACCGTAAGAATCTCATAGTGTTCCTACCACGGCAGGACATCAAGGAAAAGTTGTCAACTATACATCATCATGCATGTCCTAGCAATTACAAAGGATTCACTCTTGCTTTTGAACTGTTGATACGAGAAACATCTTCAAAGTGACTAAGAAATAAGACACTGCTGACACATTCAATTTAGAACATTTTCTCCGAATTAGGAAAAAAATCTACCTAGTGATTAAAGAAACATCAAAAAAGGAATGAAGACAATGGTCAGACTTTTAGGTTAAGTGCATATACTTTGAAGCAGTGATATTTTTTTGGAGTCTTTCCGAAGTATAGAACGTATGCTTGTAGCCTATGTTACTCCGACACCTTCATTTACCTCAAAAATCGGGTGTCGTGTCGTGTCGGACGACACCTTCATTTACCTCAAAAATCGGGTGTCGTGTCGTGTCGTGTCCGACACTACACTTCAATTGGATACTTCATTTTAAACTAAAAACTTGACTTTTTTTTACAAAGTAGCCGAGTCGGACACTTGGACACCCGCATCCGAGTAGACACTCAATTCGTGTCTGAGTAACATAGCTTGTAGCAATTTTGTCCCCATAGGACTTGGCACTAAACTTAAAAGTCTGACCATTGTCTCAATTATTATACTATGAACGAGAATCACAAAAAAAAATTAAAGGATAATAATTGATCATTCAAAAACTACACTTACGCCGGGTTTTCTATGTTCTAACTTCTACCCAAAGGACTTGGCACATTCGTAACAACATTTGGCATGAGTGGACCCAATTGCTAGGTGATTAAATACGCTGTCAGGAATAAACCATACCCCCTCAAACACTAATCGATAAGTGAAGAAAAGATAAGATGGCTCCGACAATAACTAAGCTACTTAAACAGACTAAAACTTGACAAGTCTTTCCCCAATAGAAGTATTTCTCCAACAGAAAAATGGACCATAAGTGGACATCAAGACCAGGGAGATATAAAGACCCCCATACAGTATTAGTATCTCTCTGTTTTGCAGGTCATTAAAGAGGTGTATATACACACAGCTGACTTCATGAACTAGAGCAAAACAGCTTTCCGGCAGTCTCCAATGTCAAAACAGTTCTGTGATCATCTAAACAGACAGGCTTCAGGAGCACAAAACAATATTGCAACTCATTGACTTCAACATAAAAGGATGAGCCCAGTCTGTATACTCTTAAAGCAAATGAGTGCATATAGAATCACAATACTGAAATGGATCACTGGGAAGCAAAATCGAGTTGAATGCGAAGGATTGACCTCCTGGAGTGCTTTCCCTAACACTTTGGAGAAGACATACAGTGAGAGAGGGCCCATTGCCTTCAGAAGGTCAAAATGATCTCAGTCTAATTGCTCATGTGGGTTAATTGGCTACATGAGGCCTGCGTCTAGATACATTAACATAGTAGTACTATTACTAGGATCACATTAGATCTACCAACAGACGCAGCAAGACAATAGTAGTACAAAAATGACCAAGGAAAGCTAGAGTAGATTACGGGTATGTCATGATCAACTCAACTAAAACCCTCACAATCTTTCCTTTTCAAATTCTCTGTCCGCTAAACAGTAAAAGCTTATAACCTGATCTGGGTCAATGTAGCAAACTTAAGAAGTCCAAAGAATTGAATTAGGGGAATTAGATATCAGCTACTGGAATGCTCGCACTCGGCCCACCACTTGCTGTAGCGGTGTCGACACGGCACAGCTGTAGACACGAAATCTTGGTCGGACATGGGAGGGAGAAAATGCACTCGCCACCTTCTAACCCTAGATCAAATAGTGGAGTTGAGATTCACCATAAAATTAACCATGACTATAGGGCTCGTCGTTCTCCTTCTCTGGCCAACCTCATTGATCCATTTCTTAGGGTTCTCTACTCGGCCACCTTTTCTAGGTTCTCTCTGTAGTAAATAAAAAAAACCAATAAAAAGGGGAAGAGTCACTGTCGAGTCTATAAAAAAAGGAGAGAAGCGAGTGAGAGCAAGAGCCTAGTGGCTGAGCCTAACATAAAGGAATTATTCAGCAATTATGGATATTAGTATGCCCGATAGCCTCTCACATGAACAATGAGGGAGCGGTTTTACTTGTTATTAATTTATCATTTCTCGCGTCACGTCGGGGGTAGGGAGGTATTAAATGCATGCTTTTGCTTTTCATCTTGAGAGAGACACCCTTTTTAGTCCTTATACACTTTGTTTAACCATTTTCAGTTCCCTATACCATTTTTTTGAACTTTCTTTACCTTAACACAAAATTATGAAGTACATTGCTAGCTACTAAGCACTGCTCCTATTTCTTCTCGAACAATAAAAAGAATAAACTTTTAAAATTTATATAATAATGTTTTGCCAATTGACCAAATCAATGAATCCATCCGAAATTTGGTCACTTTTTTAATGCGTCCGCATGTCCTTGATATTAGAATTTTTCATGTCTGACTCTTGAACCGGACATGAGGCAAACACTCGTAACCGAGTCTGAGCACCCAGATATGAGGAAAGAGCGAGTCAAACAAGCCATAAATTCATCAAACAAAGTGAGGAAGCCTACACCTGAAAATTATGACCCAAAACAATCCTTCTAAAACTGTGCCAGACATAAAAGCTGGGCCGAGTGAAAACAGAATTTAGTAAATCAACTTAGTCAATGTTAGGGGTGCATTACCAAAGCCAGAGATTGTATCAGAAGAATAACTAGGGCTTTATTGCATAACTTTTCCTACGAATGGAATTACCTTAAGAGAGTCCTAGAATGCCAAAAGAATGTTCATTGACAAATTGACAATAGGGGAACTGTGCAGGGAGTAGAAGTTACACGGGATCCAGGAGGTTTTATATACGCCAGGGTTTCTTCTCCTTAACTTTTATTTTCTCAATTTACTTTTACTGAATTTGGCAAATTTTTGCTTAGTTGAGCTTAGTCCTTGCTGAACTTGGCTTATTTTTAGCTTGAACTTATTTTTGTTACGGTTAACTTTTATTAACTGATTTTATTTTTGTTGAACACAACTCTTAATTCCCGAAACTTATTTTAATAAGTAGAGAAGAACAAAACCTAAGTCTCCAGATTTTGGTTTGTTTCATAAGTGTCTAATTCCTCCATTTTCCATTTAATAACCACTAAAACCAGAAAGATTACGGCGACAAATACCTCACACGATACAGGTGATAGCAAATTCAAGATCTCAAGTTTTATTCTAGAGACAAGGGGAAGAGAGTAGAACAATGCAGCATATATACATAAATAAAAGCACCATACAAAAAGAACGAAACACACTTCCACAAAGGAAAATCGATGTTGAAAGAGACCAAATCCAAGAAAAGTTATTTGCAAAAGAAAACTGAGACACCTGCATCAAAAGTAAAATGACTCGAAGAAGGAACATACTTTAGTTTCCTATATGCATGCGCAAGATTGACAATAGTCGGTTCCCACGTTTCGTTCATAGAGGTTGGGATATACGCCAATGTTTTTTCAAACCACCGAACTGCTTTCTTGTACCTGAAATTGTATGGAGACCAATTCGAAGAATATAATTAATAGCCTAAGAAAATCTTATTAACCATAACCGCATTTCTTTTTAGTCTTTGTTGTGGCACGGTAAAAGCTAGAAAGCATGTTGAGGAATCAATAGTCCTTTACTTTGTCTTATTTATTATGCTAATGCAACAACAAAAAAAAAACTAGGATAAAAATCTAGCAACAATTACTAAAGCAACCTAGTGATGAGAAACGGTAAACTGCTACAGGATAAAAACAAGAATACACTAACAAATGAATCTTAGCAAAAGAGAACAAGAAACTTCCCACACGCTAAGGGTGCATAGCTAAAGTGCGTCATTTTCCATTGATGGAAGAAAGAACAAGCATTCTGGCTGGTGGCACGCAAGTGTTCAATGGTTCTGTCTACTCCTAGTCTCCTACAACTGCTACCTCTTGTACAGCTTTTATTGAGGAAGGATCGGCCAAATCTATTGTTTGCACAAACTAATTATCGTCAAGCCCTGGGTGCCCGACTTTGATCTTGCTGAAAAGGTGTTGAACATGATTCCATCATGAATAAAACTATCAAACTTACCCCTAAACTAATGGAGTGCTGATTCACTTAGTCGGGCAGTGAGTTTACTGGGCCACCTTCTGTAGGGATTAATCTACGTCCTCTCAGCCCAAAACTCCTATGCTTGTAGAAATGGAAGTTACTGCTTCTCTGCAAGAATTTGTCCAGACAAATGTATAAGAACCTCAATGCATACTGAGGCAGTACCAATCCTAGTGTGCCTTGAGTGTGCCTCAATATGCCTTATTGATGTAAAAAAAGAAGAGGCAGTACCCCGGGTGTTGGTTTTGATTACACTTTGTGCGCTCTTTATGCGCCTCCGGTGGCCGCTTTGAAATTAACCTCGCATAACACGAAAAAGGGGCTTGACCCCTATCGCCTACCGTTGCAGCCCCTAGTCGCGCCTCCATTGCACTATTTTGTACACTGGTCCACATGAAGGATGGCAATGGACAATTACATAAACAGAAAGCGACATTTGATTGGACCCCGCTTTATTGTACGAAATGTAGTAAGGTTGGGCATGATTCCAATAAGTGGGTGCAAGTACAGACCTAGGCAGGCTCTGTGTACACAGCTATACTGTTGTTTTTCTACACTTGACTAATCATTAAGCAAGATAGTGACATTGCTTATTGTTGGAACAGTGAAACTGCTTCAGAGTCTATTAATAAAACCCTAAACCCAACGTGGCTAGAGTACGAAATGTAACAGATTTTCACAAAGTAAGACAAGGCTGCTTTTCTAATGCCATTGTGGGCTTTGTTTCCTATGAAGTCTCAGTAGTGGATTGAATGGGTGCAAATTTACAACATCAAAAAGAAAGCCATTGTTTCTATGTCTTTTTCGAATACTGCATCCTGGCCGGTGAGGAAAGGTTGGAGTTATTAAGAATCCATTTCAATCTGGTCCAAAGATTTTGATCCTATTACGACTCACTTCGGGAAAGATATCATTTATCCTTTCTTCTATTTTCCAAGTTTATTTTCCTCATTCATTAGCACTATATAAGAGCTCACGAGCCTCCTATTCATTCTCATTCAATCACAGGGGGTATATAGTGACACAAAATATCAAATGTAACATTGAAGAGGCTCACCCCATTCAAGCTCAATCGGAAGTTAGCTATTTCATGTCATTCACTTTGTGGGGGCGGCTTCTAAGTTACTCTGACTTGGGAACGATAACTCATGCCAGACACAAGTACGTATCAGAGTGTGAAACTCAGGTATTTTATGAAAAGGCTAGGAACATCCCAAGAAACCTCTGCTTTTTACGTACACTAGGATGAACAAGGGAAAATAAGTAGCTACCTCTGAAGTTAATTATAATTTTGGCAGCAGAAACGAGTGAAAGAGGAACACTCTATGGAAGTTAACTACAAGGAATATTCCAGAGCAAGAAAGGTGTGAGCATGATATAATGAAATGGGATGAGCATGCACAAGGGGGATTCATTTAAATATGTTGGGAGAGAACACTGGTAAGGAGAACCCCAACCTCTCAAGGTTGGCTAGGTTGTAACTGGTGATATAACACCATGATTATGATCAATTTATACATTCCCTATTCTCTGCTAATCAGTCTATATCTTATCATCTTAAGTTACCTCATTCATGACTATTTCCTTGTGAGGTTGTTTCCTAGCAAAACAATTTCATATTTTGATCAAAGCGAAGTGTTTTCGTGACGTGTCAAGGAACCAACAAAGGTTCTTGAGATGAAAAGAAGAGCCCAAGTAACGGAGGGTGCTTTGCCTCCAAACTATATTTGGAGTCTTAGGTTCTAATAACATTGGACTGATGAAACTGTGCGTTGAACTATATGCCACCGCCCAAACCATCATATGTTGTCCAGTAAATACTTTCAACATCAATCTTTAAGAATATCATACCTCAAAAGGTTTCCAACTTAGTTATTGCATTTCATACACACCATACCTGGATCATAGGCATAAACTGTATAGGTGTTTGCCTTATGATTCATGATCAAGGCCTGCTTCCCCAAAAATAAATACCACCAAGTAGTGAGAATTTAGTACTATTGCACAAATGTACTGTTCAATGCATTGAAGCCTTTGTCATACCTAGATCCCGATATCAAGTTCTAGATGGCATCGACTCAAAGATAATTGACCTTTTACAAGCATATACAAGATAACAGGAACAACTTAACGAGTTTGATTTTTAAAAGCAAAAGTAAAAGCAAAGGCTGCTAATGTAATGCGTATCTAATTTAGACCATCTGGAAAAACTGTGACTGCTTAAATATCCTTAAAAAGATTTCCACGACAAAATTTTGACCATATGCCTTAACAGTAAATGGACCTAACCAGTTCTACAATTTCAATAAGAAAATGTTGTGCTCTATCTATGTAGCTGAGACTCTTCATTTTAGCTCTAAGTACTCGTGTCAGATCCTCGACCCTCGGACATGGGCGTGGTTATTCAACACTTCATTTTGGGCCAAAAGTCCAAAATCAAGAGTTTTTCCATAAAATAGACGAGTTGGACACCTAGACATTTACCCATGTCCGACATGGGTATGACTGTATGAGTAACATAGGCTGCACCTTCATTGTAAGAGACAAATGTACTTCTAAGCTAGAATGATCAAATAGATTCAGAGACAGCTATACCACCATTCACTATACAAGTGTCAGTATCATATACTTACTCCTTCATGTGATATGCCACAACGCCTAGTTCATTATACACTAGAGGATCAGAAGAGCAGATTGTTTTAGCCTGCAAGAAGAACTGGAGGAAAACCAAATCAGTTTCACGTCTTTAGATGAACTATCTAACAGAGTACGGTAGAATAAGAGCAGTTCATGCAAGAATAAGACAGGTAGAGATCAGAACATCTAACAGAATATACAAATTCATTAGGAATGAGTGAACCTTTAGGAACCAAAATACTACCTCCGTTTTTTTTTAATGACTACACTTTCCTTTTAATGGCTACACTTCTCCTTTTTTCCCTTATTAGTAACTTTTTCTCTCCATCTCTCTCCTACCACTTTTTCTTACACACTTTTACTTACTCATCAAAATATTGTCTAGGCGTCCGTAAAATGAGAAGTGTAGCCATTAAAAAAAAACGGAGGAAGTATATCTTTTGAAAAGAACTAAAGACATAAGCCGTTCACTTGAAGCCTGTAATTTCTCGAATCATATTGAATTCTTACTAGCTTTAACAGCTTGTTTGGATAGCCAAAATACGAAGGAAGGGGAGGGGAGGGGAAGGGAGATGGCAAAAATCCATTGTTTGGATACCAAGTGAGGGGGTGAGGGATTTACGGGGGAGGGAAACCGATGGATTAATTTATAAGAAATTCCTCCTTCCAACAAAGGAGAGATTTGGAAGGATTACTCATCCTCCCCCCCCCCCTTCTCTTCCCTTTCTTTTCCTTTCCCTTTTATATCCAAACACACTGTAAAAGTTCATAATCAGAGCTGAAAATGTAACGGCAATTGAAGGGTGCATACCAAGACGGAAACTGAGTACCCAGTAGGGAAACTAAGTTCGTAACCACAACCACATAACAAGCTGTAAAAAGTAAGCAATGTAAAGCAATCAGCTCACAAGGACCACCTATTTAGCTTTAGGGGATCAATCATCCAACATTTTTCAGTTGAAGGTAGTGAAAAGGGTTTAAACTATAGAAAACAAGTTTCCAGTGCATCCAAGTTGATAGAACATCAAGCAGAAACTTACGAACCATTAAACAAAATTTTGCACTGTAGTGTCTACAAAAGCATTCCTAGTTGATTTAGAAATTGATTGGACTTTCAAGGATAATTAAGTTTCTTACAGAACACTTCCTATCTTTCTTTTCAGATGATTTGAATTTTGACACTATTCATATACTTTGCTTTGAGTATCTTTAGACATTTACACAAAATGTAGTAAAGTGAAATCTTCTTGAATCTCTCGCATTGTATATTTTCAAAAAATCAACTTTTCATAATTTTCACTTATTTATAATTCGAGATATTAATTGATCAAAAGCATGCATTAGCTAACATAATTTTCTCTTCAAGGGAATGTATTCCCAAAAGAAGCCAATAGTTATTGCCGTTAATTGATCGATCAACAATCTTAAGTGCTATCTTGATCTTGAATTAATATTGCAAATTCGATAAGCCACAACCAAGGCCATAGTCTTGGGATTTATCTCCATCCTTAGTTCTATTTACTATTATTTAATTAATTATATTATTTTGGATTCTTAATTTAGTTTGAAAATTTTAATATTGTCTAGTGTTACAATAATTAAATGTTGCACATAGACCCTAACTCACCCCCACTTCACTAGGAGATTAAAGATAGATTGAATTTTTATAAGCTTCCGACCCCATCAATACTCAACTAGGCGCCATTTCAACACACAGGCGCCACTCCTGGTATGACATGCTTGGAATGAAAATCCTTTCTAATCTTGAAATAGAAAAAACATATAATAGACATAAAGAAGCAACTAATCGGACCACAACCTTCTATATAAGAAGGTTACATCCCCTCAATCAATCAAATAGTAAGAGTGGGAACTTTTAAACCAAAGAAATTCTAAACAGCAGTGACACAAACGACAAACGAGAGGCAAGACACCGATGCAATAAGTATATACTAACTCATATATAATATCCAACTGAATGCCTACCACATGTTTTTCTCCTTTAGTTGGTGTGTATCCATGTTTGTACATAACAGGTAAAAGAAACAACTCCATAACACAAGTAGTCAAAGTTAAATAACGGACAACGTGGCAAGATGGACGTGAATTTCATCCCGATGCTACATGACAACATTTCGCATAATTGCAAGTTCAGAATCCGTTACATGTAACATAACGCTGAGTTTTGATTCATAACTTATATCTCCAAAAGTTATATCATTGATTATGGACTTCATAAATCAATTTCTTGCCCACACAGTCTCACCCATGGAACCAAAACTCGTTCGTTACGTCGTAACAGGTGTTATGTAATGGATTTTGAACTTGCAATTACACAAAATGTCATTACGTAAAGCCGCGATAAAATTCATGTTCATCTCGCATGTCCGTTATTTAACGATGACTTGTTGCGTTAGAGTGTTTTTTACCCTTAACGTCCGTTTTTTATCATAATTGGCCAACAAAGAGATGGGTAAACACACATAGTAGCACAAAACAATCGGCACACCAACAAAACAAGAAAAATTGATGTAGGCTTTCAATTTGGATAATATATACGAGTTAGTATCTATTTATTTACATTTATCATAGGATATGCATCTCATGTTTTAAGTTATTTTTTATTCATCATATGTATAACCCAGCCATATGCTAGCTTTCGACAAATTAAATTATAAGAAGAATACTTATATAATCTCCAAAAGGCAAATTTGAGGTTCAAAATCTAATAGTGTCAATTTTTTATAAAAATTCACGCCGTGTCGAGCGTGATTTGTTCTATTCGACCGTTACCGCCAAAGCGACCGCATCCGCAGTTTTCTTCCTTGGCCTCACCTCTTATGCAATATGCTATTCATCCTAAGCCCATACTGCTAACTAGAGATCATTTAAATCTCCTAATTCCTTCCTTATCAAGTACAAAACAGTTGAATGCTTTTTATGCTTTGACGGTACTGACAAAGGACAATATTACTATCCTCTCATGCACCACACTGAAAATACAAAACTAGATTTAATGCTTAAATATTAACCTGCTCCGCAAGTTTAAAGCTGTGTGTCCGCATATATTCCATGCCGATGTACAAGGTTGGTAGATGACAGCTGCAAGAAGAGAATATCAAAAATTAACCCATAAGAAGGATAACGTATGGCAACAAAAAAGACTTCAATAACACTTCAGATGACGAATTTTGAGGCTTAGAGTTCCAAAGAAAAATCATTTATAAGATGAGGGTATATTCTAGAACTATATCAACGGCAATAAAAGGCCGCTTTCACAACAAGAAAGAGAAAACGAAAGCACAAGGCCCTAAAAGTCACTCTGGTCCAAAGAGGCCAGTAGGCCCTGCACAGCCAAAATCATTAAAGCATCACAAGCACCACACTTAGGGGTATAGATGACGTAACAAGTATTAACCATCCTAGGCAGTGCGTGATGAGTAGAGACATACTTTGCTGACAAAACAGGGACTAATCATATTGTCAAGATCCCAAACTCAAACTAAATAGACAAAGGATACATACCATAGTTGTTATAATCCCTATTCGAAAAGATTTTACAATTCAATTACGGTCATATGATTCGATTTACGATTCTACACGTGTCTATGCATTTTTGTGTACTATCGAAAACCTAATACATCTAAATCAAATTTATTCAAGTTGCCGAAGCTATTAATAGGCATATATGGTCAATATCGCCTATTTAATGGCTAAACAACTATTATTTTCAATTATTAGTCATTTCAAACTTATAAAATGAGCCAGATCTAGATCATACATGTTCAAAGAATCTTACGATGCTAAAATTCGATTTTAAGATCCGATTCTAAGACTACTTTACGATTCAAAGTAGAATACCGATTTTAAAAGCATTGGTACATACAATTGGAAAGGTTGAAACATGTCAAAATAAAATATTGAGTTCAAAAAGAGGACAGTAAATATAAGGATGTCAATCACAGATACTTTGCACCAATACTTACACAAGAAAGCTATAATAGCCAAGGACAAAGATCACATGGGATAATTCCAAAAACATTTAGGACTTGTAAAAATGTCATGAATACTACCCAGGAAACAAACGAGCAGCAGTACGGTAAGCCAGCATTGCTTGATCACCTTCTTCTAGTGCAGCATACGCGTTCCCTTGACCAATCCAAGCAGATAAAAATGTTCCTTCTAGACTTGTTGCCTTGCTATAGTATGGAAAACAAAGAAGGTACTAAGATAAATTTGAGTATCTTAATGGAACTAAACTAATTTAAGAATCCTAATGCAGAAAAGGGTAAAAAGAATAAATTGTTAAGCAATTAGTCTGTGAAAGCAAGGTAAACATCCCCTATTTCCCTAATCATAAAGTTTCTCTGAAGCAAGAGGTGAACATTAAAGAGCCCCCAAAGAAATACACGAAAGTTGACTGTTAAATTCAACAGTAACAGTTGGAGCTGTTGGACGGACAAGTAACTCCACAGAAACCCCTCTTCAGTACATTGGTCAGGGAAGATGTGTACATCCCCTTCAGAAAGGCATGCTATCAAGAAAAAAGGTGAAAATACAGATACATCATCAGTAGCATATTCCACACCTAAACAGAAACTTAAATTCTTGTTTAATGGCTAATGCTCTATCATGAGCCCCTGTAAGTAGACAAGCTTACTTTTAAAGACTCATGTTCTGGCACATAAACTGACATACAGGTCAATAATTGAATGTGACAGTTCATGAATTTCTCTACTAGCATCAGAAACAGCACGAGGTTATTATTAAGCTAAACTGTCAGCACAAGGAACAACCATTTCATTTCTATCTACAAATTCGACAACACAAGATAAGCATGTTAATTCTGTATTTAAAAATCTGCAAGCAAAGTCAAAAATTCACTTTCTCATCACCGATAATTTAGTAAGGTGGTGATATTAATAAAAATCATAAACATCAAACAGTATCCTTATACACAAGAAACAGAAAGCAACTTTCACCAAATATCTCCACAAAATAGACGACAATGTCCTTGGCACATATTTAAAAAGTACTGACAGTTCTAGATCAAAGGTACCAGAAAGTAATGTAACCTAAGGAACCAGACAAACTATACTGAGTCAACTAGTTCAAGCATTAGAATAGATTGTACATCTCAGTAAAAGTATAGAGGAAAATAAAAGCACTTCACTAAGCAATACCGGCTACGGTGCAGACATGAATGCATAAGAAGTGTCCGACCACCATTCAAGTTTTACTCCTATCATTTGCAACTCTTCGACATAATAGTTGTATCTTTGAATCTTTCGTTAATTTCGTTATTGTTTTGGGTAAGTAGAATATAAAGAATTTCATATTAGACAGAATGACCAAACAAGTGATACCTGAAATACCGGCGTGATTGATCAAACTTTTTGATGCAATAATAGTAGCATCCGACTGCAAACCATGACAGAGGCCTGGAAGAATGAGAAAAGGATCGATATATAGAAATTAAAGTAAGGCTTAGCCCAACAGAATGTAGCCCAGAAGCATGTGGCATTGTACCAAATTACAAATGCCAAAGGAATTCAGACATTGTTCAGTCCAGGAAATTAGAGTAACCAGAAAAGTCCAATAATTAAACAAAAGAACGGATGGTGAAAACAAAACAAAGCAAAGATTCTAAAAATAAAGAACGATAAAGTATCTAAACATCAAAGGAGCACTGGACTTAGGACTAGAGAAAAAGATGTAGATTAATAGCCCCCTAGATAGACAACTACGTAGAGGGTCTCTACAAGTCTTTATATTCTTTCTTTCAGAGCCTGTGTAAGACCCTCAGAGTCAAGTTCTGCTGTTATAGAGGAACCCTTCAGCTATGAATAAATAAAAAGGCAGCAAATGTTTATGAGGTCCCCTCAAACTATTCGATTATAGAGGAGGAACATTCAGCTTTGAACAAATCAGCAGGCAGGACATGTTTACAAGATCCTATTACTGTTCTGTAATTATGAAGGGAAAATCAGCAGGCGGTAAAAGTTTGAGAAACATTAGTTCCCCGCAGTCGACATGAATCAGACAACCACGAAAACAGTTTCAAATTATGACAGCAACTGCAGCACAAAATAAGTTGTAATTCCCGTCCAAGAAAAATAAGGTAGCAGATGCAAACAAATCAATGAGGAAGGACTAAGTAGAGCTGAACTTCAGTTAATCAACAACAACATTTAAACATTATGTAGTTTTGTAAGACATTGATTATCAGAGAAGACGAGTATGCATAATCAAAGAGATTATAGCATCTACAGAAAATGAGTTCATTCATAAATTATTGGCACAGATACAAAGTTTACATATTCTTTCTACTTTCAATTATTCATGCTTCGAGTGTTTTACAATACGCATGACTTCCTAAAAAATGCAAGAAGAAACAGCTTCCTCATAGAGAATAAGGAAAGTAGATCCATGAACAGTATAAAGCTCTATAAGCTAAGAATGGCTGAAACAAGAAAGTCACCTGCACAACATGCGTAGAGGAGACTAAGCTACACTAACACATTGTTTGGATAGAAGACATTGAAAGGAAAGGAAGGGAAGAGAAAGGGAGGGGGCAATTTCTCTTGTTTAGGAAAACGTTTGGGGACGGAAGGGGAGGGAGAGGGAGGGATCCATTTCCCCTCCCTTTCTCTTCCCTGCCCTTCCTTTCCGTCCTTCTTTGCTATCCAAAAAAAGCATAACAGCAAACTTATAGAAGAAGCCGAAGTTTGGAAACAACTTCTTGACCAGCTGGTCAACCTAGTTGAACAGTATACCAAGTGTATATATGAGGTCAATACAATTGCGTGCTCTTCAAAGTCAAATGTCATACTATGTACAAGAGGTAAGATAAAACATCACTACATACACATAAACAACATGTAATGTAAAGAAGGAAACTTTATGCGACAGTTTAACAGTATAGGTCTGTTTCAGGTAGAAACCAGACAAATGTTCTCTTTATCGGAAATGGGAAACGCGGCCCCAAATAAACATCAGGACTTTAAAGAAGTTTTCTCACTTTTGAGGATAATCTTTGACCAAATTGCAAGCCATAATATACAGCTCATTTGACTGGCCGAGTTCCATTGCAGCAGCTAAATGTACCAAAGTGCACTTAAGATGAAAAGGATCTTTCTCCAGCAATCTGAATGAATAATATGAGATGAATGGATTCAGACAGATTTGAACAGATAACTAAAAAGGATTACAGCCGCATATACATTTAGACAAACTTACAGCGAAGTTAGTTCGAAACATTTTTGATATTCGCCACATTGATGGTAGTATTCGGCTTTACAGGCCAAAAGATCTGTGTTATTCTTCAAAGTTCCTGTGAAGGGTGAATCTGATGGAATATTGCTGACAATTTCTTTCTCAAGCTCATTAAACTTTGCTTCAACTGCATTCTCTTTATCTTGCTGAACGCATGATGAAAGATAGATTATAATTAAAGACAAAATTAGATATCCTGAAGTTTGAGTAACAAATTGATCAATAATAATCAACCCATAGTATTCCTGCACATATATTATTCATTTATTCATGCTATTACTGCAGTCTTTAACATTATCTAATATCCAAGCCATCAGATTTAACATGCATTCTTCTTAGAAAAGCAATAAGTTCTAAAGATATCTTTAAAGATAAGGGGAAAACCATCCATTTATAAACATAAGAGGCAATAGACCAGGTTTTGCCATGAACATGTCCTCATATTTAGCTGTAAGCCGAGGGCTGCATACTTACTTTCTTTATTAGACAACTATAAAACGAAGAAAGCCACCCATCTTCAGGGCAAAATTGCAATGATGAAAGAAGAGCGCATTCTGCAAAAGAGGAAAAGAAACATTTTGAAATAAGATAATAGAGATATAGGAACATCTCTTGGCTAAAATATTAAATACATAAATTCAAATGCTTCCACGACAAGGCAAGGTTTATGGGAATTGTTAAAAGTTGCTTAAGAATTGAACAACTACTTCAAGTACCTATGCAGTACTTAAATCTCTAAGCATGAGGAATGGAACACTAGCTTAGCGAGTAGAATCTATGTTACTCGACTCAACTAAGAGTCCACTCAGCTATTGGTGTTGGGGTTGGACTTGAACATTTCATAACAAAAATGCAAAGCTTTTGGTTTACAATTAATTTTACAAGTGTCGTGTGTCGTTTTGTTTCGTACACGACAAAAGTTTGACAAGGGTAGGTAAAGAAATTAGAAGATTCGGAGTAACATAGGGTAGAATGCCCCGACAACGGTCTTTAGGACGGCTCAATATCCTTCTACATTGTGTTTTCCTTTATGTCTTCCCTCAAAAGAGGGAAGAGAAAAATGATGATGCTATAAGCAATAAATTTCTCCTACCTTCATCACATGTAAGCATATGATTTTCAATTAGCCGCTCCAAAGCCTGGACAAAGAAATAAATTTTAAAAAGATATTATTGTGTATATTCATCACTTAATTTGTCCATTAAAATTAATGACAACTATATGAACAATACAACCACAATCTTAAATTGATATGACCATCAATAATCAAATGCCAATATAGATAGGCTAAGTAGACGAAAGCATTATTCATCCATCTCATGTATACATTCCCATGATTTCCATTATCTTAGAGTCGACTCCTTTAAAATAGGCCCAACTTCAACATCATGGCTCTCTTGAAAGGGAAGATTTTGACAGAAAATTTTCTAAGATTTGATAAGATATAAGCTAGAAGTGTTAAGGTTCTGATGGCATAAGAATACCTCATAACACAGAGGATCGGCTTTGACTGCAGCTATATACCTGAAAAAGCAGGATCACATAAGCAGTGTGTCAACTAAATTGAAGTTTTGTCATATAAACGTGCCCTATGACTAGTAAATAATACTTTCTAAAAACTAACACCGAGGAAACTTTTTGCAACGAAGATAATGCAGCAAACTTCTGTTTCTCAATTTCTTTATTGCATTCTCACACAAACAGCAATGGATAAAGATTAAAATGTCATTTCCTTGATTATAACCTTTATAGCATGGAGGCAAGATATAGAAACGTTGAAATGGAAAATTACGGAAACGGGTTTTTAAACCAATTGAGAAATGTGCGCATAAAAAATACTTTGCATAGGAAATGTAATATTGTTTTTATTATTACTACGTCGCATTTTGTAATAAAGTTTACTCTTTTCCCTCTTATTCTCACTACATAAATATCAAAACATTATCATAGGATCTTGCTTGATTCACTTCATGGTGTCATCTTAAAACATCAACTTTCAATAATTATAACTAATTCTCCCTTTATTTCTGTTTGCCCCATTTCAATTTGGGATGTCCCCAAAAGATTGCCATTATGCTAAAGATAACCATGAAGACCACCAGTTTACTATCACAATTACTTTACTTGGCTCCATCATTTTTGTCTTTCATCCATTCCATCCAACCAAAATGTTTAAAAGCAATCTAAGCTCACCGGGGACGAAGGGAGTATATCACTAAAGATATTAAGGGTCAAATGTGCATTAAAAACCGTGATAAAGCAAGTGTAACCTTCAAAAGGAAATGGAGGGAGTATTTCCGAAAATGCATATAGATTTGATTTGTTTTTAAAGGCGTTTTATTGGGAAACGTCATTTTGTGATCATAAGGGGAAAAACTTGTCAATGTTTCAATAATATCACTCCCCCTTAAGTTCCCTTGGGTTTCAAAGTTTTTGAAATGGAAAACATGATGTTCATGAAAAGTTTTCATGTTACATAAATTTATAACCATATAACTAAAGGACTGTACAGCAACCATAGTAAGAGATAAAATAACAAAATCGAGGACACTTGGTTCAACATTAGAGAAGAGTAGGGAGTAAAACAATGTCAGAAGAAACAACTTTGGCATGTCGTTGATAAAACAATTTTTATAATGAACTTAAACGCAAACAAAGCTTAACAAAAAGTCAAAGACACATAGTTTTGAACAAAAACGTGCAAGTTAGAGTATATAAAAGTCAATATACTATCACCAAGGGGCTCACCATTGCCTTGCTTGGGCACGATTTTCCAATGCCTCATATGCTCTACCACGGAGGAAACATATTGCCGCAGATATCTGCACAAACATTGTAAACTTCTATATAGCAAAAACCTAATGTTACAAATCAAACAAAATACTTGCTTTGTAATAAAAATGTGATACCCAAAGAAGAAAGGAGCAAGTGTAAGAGTGTTCATATCCATTAGTTTACTTTCATCTTACACCAGTTGGCAAGTTTGAGCTTGTTCACGAACATAACAAAACTCGAAAAAGTGTTTTGGCCAAGAGATAACTAAGAAAAATATCAGTAAACATAAGTGCCTTTCTTTAAAACTATCCACATTGTAAAAGCTAAGAAGAAAGTCGACCGGTTGCGGGCCCAAGACCACAGCAGAACCTATACCATATTTAAGTTGTAAGACAAAAGAAGAAAAAACCTATATAAACATGAAACCGTCAAAAAGACGGGCAAATCACCTGAATTTCCTAGAATAAATCTATATATATTAAAAAGCGTAGGTAAAAATTGCAATTCGCCACATGTGACCATCCCTCTTTGAGCAGTTTATCCACTTCACTTTCATGTATTAAAAAAATATGTCAACATGAAGATCTTGAGTACGAAATAAAGAGTCCCAACCACGACTCCAGCATACTATTAGTGCTTTCTACAAACATCAATGAAGATGTATAATGCAAAATCAAGAGTTAAATTGTAACTTTTCAAAATCCATATTGTAATGTAATGTCAAAAGAGGACTTCTTTTAATAATTTTTTTCACACTACTCGGCACCAATTACTTTTAACTATTATCAAATTAGAATGCAGAAAAACCCGCCTAGATAGTAATTCTCCCTCCGCTCCCATTTGATGTTCCCTTTTTCCTTTTTGGGATGTTTCTGAATATTTATTTCCGTATCTTACCCTTCAACAACCAAATATTTTTTAATTTATGTCTTACACATGGGCCCACTTTATAATAATTTGTTCCCCAATCACCTACTTTTCTTTTTCTTTCTGTTACTTTCTCAAAAGCAAAAAGTACCAAAATACAATATACAATATAAAATTCAAAATATTCTCATCCACAATCAATTGGCATTGGTTTTCCCCATATTCAAAATAGAAACATCAAATCGGAACGGAGGGAGTACTAATTATCAATAAAATCATGTCATATAAAGTTCATGCGATCAAAATTGAAACATAGGAACTTTAAAAAATTGACCAAACAAAGCAAATACATGTAAGAAAAATAGTTACATATAGAACAAAAACAACAACATTACCCGAAACTTACATTGATTTCACGATCTTGTGAGTCCTTGTCAAGGTAGATAACATTGGAATAATTAGTATCGGTAAGATTACCATGTAAATCAAGTTTAGCATCACCAAGCATTTGTAAACACTGATCCCACTCATTTAACTCCTCAAGGCATTTGGCAGCGAGGTAACGGAAGCGGAGGTCACGGAGAACGACATGAGAGGCGTTGAGAAGGTGAAAAGAGCGTCGAAAATGGCGGCCGAGAAAGAGAGCTTGAGCAAGCATGTAAATATCAGCAGGGTCGGATGTGAATGCTGCTACTTTATCTGCGAAGAATATTGCGGAGGAGTAGAGGTGTTTGCTAACACAGTCTCGCACTACTCCTCTCACCTTCTCTATCTCTTCTTCCTTCATTCTTTCTCTCAATGTTTTTCTCTCTAATTCCAAATTAGGGGAACTCACTGATTCAATGAACAACCTAGTTGAATGTTTTTGATTGATTTTTTTTGGCTAGGGGAAAGAGCGGGAGAGACAAGGGTTTTTGTTCTACTGCTTTTTTATTTTTTCAGTTTAGTGTTTTTATTTATCAAGTTTATCCATTAAATAAGGCTCCGTTGTAGTCTAGTTGGTTAGGATACTCGGCTCTCACCCGAGAGACCCGGGTTCAAGTCCCGGCAACGGAATTTTTTTATTGTTTTTTTACTGTCCTTTTTGATGTATCGCGTGCAACAACAATTTTATTATGTTCATAATCTAGAATAGATAATTTTATTTGCACACGATGTGTGTTTTGCCTATTATAACATGATAAAATGTGATGGTACTCAACATATTTTTTTTTCAAGTTGAATTCATTTTGATTCATTTTTCTTTAAAAACATCCCTTACTCTCCACCATTAACTACAACTTTTATTATATAGTACCCGATAAGGCTAATTTTTGCTCATTGTCCAAATGAGAAAAAACTCAAAAGTACTTGAAAATATTTTATCATGTTTCTCACTCATCTTAAAATACTTTATCATATTTCTCACTCATCTTAAAATATTTTATCATGTTTCTCACTCATCTTAAAATATTTTATCATGTTTCTCACTCATCTTAAAATATTTTATCATGTTTCTCACTCATCTTAAAATATTTTATCATGTTTCTCACTCATCTTAAAATATTTTATCATGTTTCTCACTCATCTTAAAATACTTTATCGTGTTTCTCACTCATCTTAAAATACTTTATCATGTTTCTCACTCATCTTAAAATACTTTATCATGTTTCTCACTCATCTTAAAATACTTTATCATGTTTCTCACTCATCTTAAAATACTTTATCATGTTTTATGATCAATTTGATCAAATGTGCATTTACTCGTGAGCACTCACTTATTCATGTATTTGAAAATAATAAATTGCAAAAGTATGTACAAAAATAGCAAAGTGGATGTCTATTTATAGATCTCAAGAAAATATAATTATTGATATTTTTTTAAATTGTTTTTACTTTGTAGATTTTTAGATATTTTAGTTTAAAATTTCAAACATTTTTTGCTAAAAATCTTATGGCTAAGTTTGGAAACCAAACTTAATTACTTAATAGATTGCTTGATTTATTTTATTTGTTTTTTCTTTTTTTAAATTTTGGTGTCCACCCTCCCCTCTTCCCTTATAATATACAGATGCAGGAAATTCTATGGAAAAAAAGAATTACAAAGGAAATAAAATGTACCCACAATTCTTGATTTTCATCTTGCCTACTGTGAACATTCCGTTAAATAAAAGGTTAATCAGGGTTAGGGATTTGTCTCGTTTTACATGCTTTGACTTTTTCAAGGTGAAGATGACGTTTTTCGAGAAATGGACACCACCACGCACCCTTTATGGGTAAGAATTTCGAGAATCTCTACAAAATGAGTACCAATAAGCTGGGTTTTCGGGCACATGCCTTGAGATGACTTTTTGAAAGCCGAAAAGCCCCCTCAAAGTACGTGCCCGAAAACTCAGCTTGTATGTCTCGTATCGTAGGGATTCTCGAAATTATTGGCCATAAAGGGTGCACGGTGGTGTCCGTTTTTCGAAAAAAACGCCATCTTCACCTTGAAAAAGTCAAAGCCCGTACAATGAGACAAATCCCTAACCTAATTAACTCTAAACTAACCTTAAATTTAATGAAATGTTCACGGTAGGGAAGATTTCAAACTAAAGGTGTACCATTAAGAAGTCAAAAAGATAGAAGTGTATCAATAAGAGAAGTCAAATCTAGGAGTGTACCATTGGAAATATCCCATAATATAAACATCTGAAAAGTAATTAAATTATTTATTAAAACAATTTGTATTTTTAAATTGGGTTTTAGAATTAAAACATTCTTTTGGGATTTGAAGTTTGCCTACGAACGCGTCCTAGGACTTGTGGCGGAGTGCATGCCACTTAAAAACAACACAAGAAATCGGTTAAAAGCAAAGAGTAATCAAAAGTTTAATCGAAAACTATGAGATTTGCCAAGTCTGATTTTCAAAAGCATTTGGGCCTCTACTTATATGCAAAGAAGTTGCGCGGAAAACAGTTCGAAACGACCTAAAGATAAACCTGAAGCGAAGATAAGAGATAAAAGCTAGAGAAACAGGGAATATTCAGGAGAATATACCATGCGTCTTGCAATGACACGTGTGACAGACACACGCTACTCACGCGCTAGCGCGTGGCCAACACACGCTGGCACGTGCGTGTCGTGTCTTATTGCTTTGCCATGTGGTTGTTTCTCTTTTTGCCAAAAGATGAAATCCTATCAAAACGAGTGGTTCTGATTTATCTTCCAGTTATTAAAAGATTAAAATTGAGTACTCTTTCAAATTATTTTAATAGAATGTATATCTTTAATTAAATAAGTAGTGTGTTATAAAATCTTTGCTATAATAAAAAATATTTTCAATGATCAATAATATAAAACATATCAAAAGTAATCAAATCATTTACTAAAAAAGTTTGGGCTTTTAAATTGGATACTGTAAATAAAACATTCCTTTAGACTTTCAAAAAGAGATTTTAATAATTCATTTTTGTTTGGGCTTGCACTCCAAATCCTAGCTGATGGACTTACTTTGTACATTAGTTAGCAAATTATAAGTAACTAATCATCAGGAGCTTGACGGGGCAAAAGCGAAATGTAGGCATCTACATGACTTAAATTTCTTCTACTTAGAGACACGTTAAGAACAAGAGAAGTGTGATAAATGAGGAATGAAAAGGAAATAAAAGGAATCAAATGATAAATTGTTATTCAGGACAATTCTATAGCGATTATTTTAAAATTAGTTTCTTAGGGGAAAAACGGTGAGGGAGTTATATTAAATCAATAGCCGCCAATTCGACGACATTTTGAGGGTACAAATCAAGCCAAACATCTCCCACCTCCCAATCCGAATCCTATCTAACTACTAAATGAGCAACAACATTTCCTACCCGTTTTACATGAGAGAAAATAAAATCATCAAAACTCATAGCAAGCTTCCTAATATCATAATGCAATAAAGAGATTGAGCCATGCCCTCCTTCTTAGTGTTCACAGCATTCACTAGACCAAGTGCATCACTTTCAAGATGGACCCGCGAAAAACCCTTTTTTATCGTAATTTTTAACCTCTTCCATTTCAACTTCTTTCTTTTATGTTAAAGTTCTTGCTGAAATGTACATTTTTCTGAAAGAAAGCCTTTTTTATCCTAATTTCTCTTTTTTTTCTTGTTTGCTAGTTGGCACTCACTTCCTTGTTTCATTGGTTAATTCTCTTCGTTCTTCTTTGTTTCTCGTTAGCTTGTTGCTAGTGACTTTGTTTTGCTAAATGTGATATTTTTTATTTTTCTGTATGCTAGATGTTGTTGTTAATGCTAGATGTATCTACTAATGCATTTCATGTTTGAGTTGGTACATGGATGTTAGTTGCTATTGATTTATACATAATGGTGTTGTGTTTTTACTCAAAAGTTTATGGATCTATTAGATAAAGTTATATGCTTGAAAGTAACATTTACATACATATAGTTGCTGGAAGGAATAATATTTTAGTGGCATGTGTTGCAACAACGAGTCTGTACGGTGGTAGAAACTCTGCCAACAAGTTTTCTGTTACTAATACGGTGATGTAGCATGGTGTTGTTTACATTTTGTGCTTTTTCTTTATTAATATTTGGTCCCTTAGCAAGCAAAATTAGTCTATGATGTCTTGGTGAACTACTCTCGTGGGTTAAGTATTGGTTAGTTTTATTGTTGTGTAATGCATCAGTCACTTCTATCATTACCTTATAAATGCGTTATGATTAGTGAAAACATACTGGTGCAAAATGGGAAATTCGAAAATTACATCACAATTTTTATCTCACTAATTTTTATCTCGCTATCTGATGTGCTTCTTCTTTTTGTTCCAATGATTTTCTCACTTTATTCTTCCAATTTGGTTTAATTTAGGTTGTGGTTGACGAAAAATTGCAGCTTTGGTTAAAAATTGGTTTGTGATTCAAAGATACTTGAAGGTTACGAAATTATCACTAGGTAAGATGTTTTGGAGTATATTTGGTATAACTCTTTACTATTTTCAAACTTTCTTGCAAATCTACATTTCATGAACTATATTGGACGACTTTTTTTATTGAATATATACATGTGTGGTTTTATGGCAAAACCATAAGCATTAAGAGAGAGTCATTGTCAGCCATTTGTATCTTGTATTCTCTGTTGTTGAAATTGGTATGGAACCAGAAAAGTTCATGCAGGAGGGTTAGTTGTAATAAGACCACTTTGGTATATAAAGACTTTCCTTTGGGAGGGGTTGGCAAACCTAATGAATGGAATGGAAATTGTTATTTGGATTTGATATAAATTAATACTTGCTTGTTTTTGCTATCCGTGCATCATCATAGGATTAGATACCCATTCAAGATGTACTCATTAGGGGTACATCTCGAATATTCCCCGATTGGGACTGTTCTTGAACATTTGATCTCACTTAGGAAGTGAATGTATGCTTTCTCGCTATAAGAAATATTTAGAGTTGGCATACATTCACTAGTGGGATTAAATATTCAAGGATGAGTTTAGGTTGGAGTGATAAGAACCTTTCGGATGCTTTGATATTTGGTTGACTTAAACTTTGCAATTGAAATATGTTTCCCATTTGTTTTGATTGGCTTGTTTTTACTTTTTAGTGGACTGTACTTGAGATGAATCGAAATTGGATGTATGGTAAGCGGAATTCGGTGGATTTACAAAAAGGGGTCGAGGAATTCGCAGGAATGCGTTAGATTACGCTAAAAGTACGGGAGATGAAGGTTTTTATTGGCCTTGTGTGTATTGTTGTAATGTGGTCATGAAAGTCTATAGTATAAGGTTGTTAGGGAACATGTTATTTGTCGTGGGTTTAGACAAGATTGTCACATATGGATATGGCATGGTGAAGAAGCAATATATAAGGGATGTTCTAGAGTAAATGATGACATTATTCAACGGCATGTAGAAATTAAACAACTTATTGAAATCGAAAATCACCTTAGGGGAGAACCCAATGTTGACATTATTCATGAGGATGTTTTAGGCAAGGATATTGATTTTAATAATGATGAGCATATGATGATGATCGGTTAAATGAGATGTTAGGTGGGATTAAAGATCAATTTACCACTGGAGCATTGATGGGTTTTAAATATATACCGCAAGTGCACGGTGTCTGTTGTTAGCAGAGCCTTTCAAGTACGGGTTGAATCAACAAGGAGACAGGGTTTTGCAATTAATGTTCAATTATAAAGATACTTCAGATAGAAAATACGGAAGAATTATATAACTAAACTAAACTATTAAGAATGATAATGAACGGTGATTAAATTAGATAATAAAAGCTTAGGGTACTAGTTCAGTCCACCATGCATATATCAGTCAAAGGGGTTCAAAAGACTAACAAAACCTAGGTCTAGAGTCCAGGAATTAGAGCAGGTGTTAAGCCTACGATCGGGTCATAACGCTCATAAATTAACATATGCAGTACGATCGCTAACATAATCAGGATTAATAGTGTGTTCTAAGCCTCTACCAGTAAGTCTTCGATCGGGTCATACTGTATTTGCTAGACGCAATTCATGTAATTGGCCACTAATGTAAATTACGCATAGAACAAATCACACTATATTGCTCTAATCACAACCTAAGCAATGCTAAAACATTCAAATCAAATTTATAATATAAGCATGGCTTCCCTCCCTAGAAACCCTAGAAAATGAACTACTCAGATATGACTATGGAAAACTAAAGCAATCATATTTAAGGAAGACATAATTAAGATCTATGAAAACAATAATCAAAATAATGAAAAACAAAGTAAGAACGATTACAGACCTATGCAAAAGGAAGAAACTTTATTGAAACCAAACAATGTTCGAATATAATAACTTGAGAGAAAAAACTAAGAGTTTAGAACTAAGCTAATTCGAAAACTAAGATAAACTAAGGTAACTAAACGAAAGTTAAGGTTTAGTATTTAAGGACAAGGTCCAAAAGTAAATAAAAACGAGAAAATAAGCTCCTCCTAAATCCCACCCTAGCGGGTGACCTTCAAAACTTCAAACACATCCTCGTAACGGGCGCCCGGCCAGGCACGAAATGGACCTGGAGGGCGAATAAGCCCGGGCGAAGAATACTTAGGCAATTTCTTCAAATGTCTCCAAAAGCACTCACGATCCTGGTCGGGCGGCCATGCCCAGGTGGCCGAGCGAGCTCTTCTTTGCTTATTTCTTACGTTTTTTTTCTCCCCAAGAGCTCCAGAATTGCTCTTGGATATTCCAAATCCCAATATAATTTGGGTAATGCTACCAAATGCCAAATAAAGGCGTCAGACACCTAATCTGCACAAATTAAGCTCAAAAACACAAAGCATAGCTAAACATATTAAATGTCACAATAAAGAGCTCTAAAGATCTCTAAAAGAGTATAAAACGAGGGAGGAAACGAGGCTAAAAGCCTATATAAAATGAACATATCAAGCATTCAAATGTTTGACCAAGTCATGTAAATTCCTCTGTATCCTGGATGCACTAAGTACACTAGTTTCCCGCAGTGTTAACATTGTTTAACATCAATGCAAAGTATGGTTGGAGCGACAAAAGCTTCACAGAATTGTTGAAAGCTCTCCGAGACATGTTCCCTGACGCAAACCAAATTCCTGAGTCGCATTATTATGTGAAAAAGTTAATTTATCCATTGGGTTTAGGTTACAATAAGATTGATGCATGTCCAAATGATTGCATACTATATCGAAATGAGTATGATGATTCACATGAGTGCCCTCGTTGTGGTAAGTCATGTTACAAGTTGCCGGACGGGATGGAATTTGAGGTTGGTAAGAAGTATCCTTTTGCAAAGGTGTTATGGTATCTTCCATTGATACCATGCCTTAGACGCTTGTAATCCACTAATAGTGGCGCTCAACCCTTAAGGTGGTATACAGATCAAAGGAAGAAAGACGGGAAGTTGAGACATCTAGCTGATTCTGCTTAGTGGAAGATCATTGATGACAAGGATCCAGAGTTTAAGAATGTAGTTAGAAATTTAAAACTTGGGCTTTACATAGATGGAATGAACCCATATGGTAGTTTGAGTAGTTTACATAGCACATGGTCTGTTTTGTTAGTTATCTATAATTTGCCTCCGTGGTTGTGCATAAAGCGCAAATATATTATGTTGTCACTTTTAATATCAGGGCCTAACTATCCAGGGAACGACATAGATGTTTACCTCGCGCCACTTATTGATGATCTTAAGAAGTTGTGGAATGAAGGTGTCACGGTGTTCGATGCACATGCCAATGAGAAGTTTATGTTGCATGCAATGCTATTCTGTACCGTGAATGACTTTCCGGCTTATGGTAATTTATCGATTTATAAGGTGAAGGGGAAGCAAGCATGCCCTATATGTGATGATGATATGAAATCAACATATTTGGTCCATTTGGGGAAATATGTGTACATGAATCATCGAAGGTTTTTCAATCCTTTTCACCCTTATCGTAAAAAGAAGCTACCATTCGATGGGAAAGTGGAGGAAGAAGTGGCTCGTAGGCCATTAAGTGGAAAAGAGGTCGATGAACAGGTTTAATGTATTGAAACAGTTTTTGGTAAGAATGTGAAACCAAAAGAGTTTGAGGGCCTTTGGAAGAAAGTGTCCGTTTTTCGGGAACTTCCATATTGGTAAGACTTGCCGGTAAGACATTGTCTTGTGTGAGATGCCATTCTCGGGACTCTGCTCAATATAACTGGGAAAACAAAGGATGGCTACAAAGTGCGTATAAACATGGAATTTTATGAAGATTCAAACACAGTTGTAGCCAATTGAGAAGAGCACAACTAAGAAGGGGAAAAGTTCATCCTTTTATCTTCCACCAGCTTGCTACACCTTTTCTAAAGTCGAAAAACACGCATTCTGTGGGTGTTTATATGGGATCAAGGTTTCTACCGAATACTTTTCGAATCTGAAACGGCTAGTGTCCAAGACTGATTTAAAAATAGTTGGCCTGAAGTCCCATGATTCTCATGTAATGATGTAGGTGTTTTTACCGATTGCAATTCGGGGGATTTTGCCGAAACAACTGAGGTATGCCATTACTGAACTTTGTTCTTTTTTCAATACTATATGCAACAAGGTGTGTTGACCCAGCAACATTAGATGCATTACAAGTTAACATTGTTGAAACACTTTGCCAATTTGAGATGCGTTTTTCGCCTTCTTTTTTTTCATATTATGGTCCATTTAATAACACATATTGTTTGAGAGATCAAGTTGTGTGGTCCAGTATATCTAAGATGTGCGTATCCTTTTGGAAGACACATGGGTATGCTACAAGATAAGATGAGAAATCCAGCCCGAACAGAAGCTAGTATCATTCAAGGCATTGTTAGTGAAGAGGTCTACGAGTTTTGTAGTGAATACGAGGATAGACTTGAAGCTATTGGTCTTTTAAGAACCACAAAAGATGGAATGTATGAAGGCAAAGGTCTGCTTGGCGCTAAAGAGATCTCACCTCCATCTTATTTGAGAATGAAGTCGCATGTATATGTGTTGCAACAAAGTGAAGCGGTTGAACCATATTTGATACGGCATAAAAAATTGTTAGCTTCCTTATATCCTTCAAGAGGTGCAAGGTGGCTGATGTAGGAGCATAATCGCACGTTCTTTGATTGGTTTTATAAAGATGTAATGGAAGAATTATCGAATACTGATAGTGATGATGTATCTAATACACTCAAATGGATTGCTTATGGTCCTACAGAGTGTATGTTCTCTTACGAAGGCTATACCATAAACGGGTACACTTTCTACAGTGAACGTTAAGATAAGAAGTCATTATCTGTGCAGAATAGTGGTGTGACAATGATTGAATCATCAAGAGAATTTGCTATCTCCAAGGATAAATCTCCTATTGATGCGACACAATCATACTATGGGACGATTCAAGATATATGGGAACTAGATTATTATGACTTTAAGGTTCCTCTTTTTTGATGCAAGTGGATTGAGAATAGTCGACATGGTGTCCAAATAAATGAATTTGGTTTTACTCAAGTGGATGTCAATCGTTTGCGAGACACTGAGGAGTCGTTCATTTTTGCATCACAAGCTAGACAAGTCTTCTATGTTCTTGACTGTATCATGTCTGCTTCTACTTTCAGTGTTGATCAAATTAGTATCATGTATGTATCATGTTTGCTTCTGTATCATATATTTATCAGCTAATCCACTGGAGCATTAGAGCATAGGGCAAGCATGTTTGCTTCTACTTTTAGAATTGATCAAATTAGTATCATGTCTGTATCAAGTCTGCTTCTGTATCATGTATGTATCAGCTGAACCATTGGAGCATAAGTCAAGTACCATGTTTGCTTCTACTTTCAGTAATGATCAAATTTGTACTCCATTTACGTACGATAAACATGAAGTCTTGCACTAGCTTCAGACAATCAAATTGCCATCATTATGTAATCTCAAAAGTTAACAAGACTTAAGAGGCTAAAGAATGTCGTATTAGTTTAAGGCTTAGGTTGCTATTGTGTCAAAATACCCACATACCTTGCTCATTATTGCGTTCCTTGCTGATCATTATTATTGTCATCTCCAATTGTAGAAGGAGGCATTTCCAATTGAGAATTTGGGCATCTCCAATTGTGTCAAAAGTTGATCTTATTATTCATCGCCATCATTACTGATCATTATTGTTGATCTTATTTTTCATATTTGATTCCTTTCAGAATCTATTCCATATTCCTGATGAGAAGTGATTAAGGAAGAAATTCTTGTCTTTAGTTGCGAAAAGGTTTAGAGATTCCAAAAGCAAATTAGTAAGTGGATGGCTCACTAAGATAAGGACGAAAATCAAGTCTCGAAATGGGCACTAGCCCCATGAAATTTGGAAAACACATAAGCATAAAAGCTTGGAAACTTTTTGAGCAAATTAAAATTCAAGTCCGGCCAAGGTAAGCTAAATAATCACTACAGAAAGTATTTTGATCTAATTGTATTGTTAATGCTTTTAATCTTTTTTTCCCCTTGTTCTTAAGAGAAAACGTGATAACTGATAAGGTTGTAGAGTATGCAAAAAAGAATGACCATCATCATCACTTGGGCCAAAATAACTTCAACACTGCTCGTCAGATTTGGATCAAGGATGGTTTTTATCCATTGAGCACTCCCGTGTCGGGTAAAAATGACTCGACCTCTATAATCGATTACCATTAACGTCAATCGGGCGGATGACTGGTTCTATGCGATGCAGACAAAGGATAAGAAATCTGGGGAGTATATGATAAAGAAACAGAAAACCAAGAAAGTAGACGAAAGATATGTAAATATATAACATTAACTATTATCATCATCACTTGTTGGTCATGCTTGCATCTTCATTTGCATGAAAGAACTGATAACCTGGGACTGTTGTACTACTTCTCTCATCATCTGTCATCTGTAATTAGTCATCATATCATTATGTCATTAATTTTTGTCAGTCATTCTATTAATTAGTCATTCGTCATTCTGTAATAAGTTTTTATCACATGTCATTTGTCATTATGCGTTGCTTGTTATGTAAAACTAAACATGCATACTATGAGTATCTATATACATGACATATGTTATTGCTTGCTCAATATTTTTTGTATGAAAGTAATCATAGCTTGAACTAAGAGAGAAGCTGAACCAGGGAGGATATATTCGAGATAGAAATAAAGATGCTTTATATTATGCTCTTAGTAAGAAGGAAGATCACCCAAGTCTTGCAAGAGGTTTTGGTGGCGTTAATGTCACCGTGAAGCAAGCATTTGGTGATTTTAGGTGAAGCCGGTGGTCCAAGAAAAAAAAGGATCAACTTTGGAGGATTGAGAGGCCCTAAAGAATGAACTAAGGGAGGAGCTTAAAGAGGAGATGAAGCTCGAGCTAAGGAGTATTTTGTCCTCTATTTTTCAACAAATGGGTTTGCCGGCCTTCACCTTGCCTCTTGTTCCAGATGTTCCTGCAATTACTAGTGTTCCGGATGCTCCCGAAGTTCTTAATGTTCTAGATGTTCCGAAAGTTCCTAATATTCCCGATGCTCCCGAAGTTCCTGTGATATGCCAAAATTATCCTGGTAATGGTCAAGGGACCCATCCACTACCATCTCTACTACGTGAAATTAAGGTAACCATGCTATATGGCCCCCACCATTACACACACACATTCTTTCTTTAAGTCCGGATGTTCTTGTATGTTCCCAAATCCCCTCCTCCCGTTCCTATAAAATTCATTCCTCCAGATATAATTGGATACCCATTCCCATTCTCTCTTACTTTCTTCTCATTCCCAAAATTTATCATGATCTCCCCATTATTGCTTTCGTTGTAGCAAAATACTCCATCATATCTCTGGCTCTTAAGCTCTATTTGGAGAAATCCCACCATCCATGTTTATTGGTTTTCTCTTGGTCATTAAAGTAGTTCAAAGCACCTGCATCATCCTCATTATTGTTGTTTACTTTATTGCTACTTGCTAATTTCTCCTAAACGTACAACATATTCCACTTGCTAGGAGTTAGGCTGATACTTGCTAATTAATTTCAAAGCGCAGACCTGTATACTATTAACAACTTGCTAATTGCTGCTTGCTGCTAATTGCTGCTACTTGCTAATTTCACTTGCTTGGAGTTAAGATGATACACCTAAACTTACACAGCCCTACGCACAACAGATTCCACACACCTAAACTTACAAAGGCATACGCACAACAGATTACACACACCTGCATACACTCTTGTGATTTTGACTTGCCATTTCTTTTCCATATGCCTTTCAGGATGATATGCCTTGTTTCCCTCTCAACTGTCATATGAGGTTTCCCGTGGAAAGTTATTTCCAGGAGAAGTGTGCCATCATGGTTCAATTTTTCCCGATTTCGTGAGGGTAAAAGTGATGATTGTTCCCGATAAATTTTTGAGCATTTCACTTCCAGTTCATGTGCCAACATTTGATACCTTTTTATTGAATGATGCAATTGGAGGTTTTGTCAAGTGGCCAATTGCATTAATGAGTTTTGGAGACAAGGTAAGACTATCATATGAAATTCCACAATTACGACTATTGTATGAAATTATACTGTATTACTTCTAATCCTTATTTTTGTGTTTTTGAATTGTTTGACTAATAGGGTGGAATAGAACGTGAGATAGTGGCAGCAACTCACACCCATCTGAATTGTCCGGGACCCCGAAAAAGAAACCTACAAATGAGTGCATGGCGGAGTCCTTAAGTCCAGATTGTCAATGGTTGAATACACTTGTTGGAACTATGGTTAACCGAGAGACCCATAGCACCAACTTTGATGCAAAATCTTTTTATTACAATGAGGATATAAAGAGAGAAGTAGGCAAAGACGACCTCAAGAAGTTCATGAAGGGAAGTGAGCTTAATATAACAATACTTAAAAATTTTATGAGGTCTTGTAACAATTTATTACACTTTCTTCAATTTGTTACATTTATATGTACTCCCAAATAATTAAGGAAAAATTGACAGGAAAAATCCCACCTTTGGACAGTCTTCCACCACTGGTCCCACCTTTAGATAATCCCGCAATAATCCCACCTTTAGGGTCCATCTTCTCATTGACAGGCTAAAGTCGTATCACCTTATCAAAGATAAATCCTAAGTCCTCTAACAATGATAGTCAAGGGAAATAGGGTCGAATCCACAGAGAGACGGATTTCTAAGTTAATATTCAGCTAAACAGCTACTTCAGACAAAATCAGGGAAGAATCAGCTGAACTACTAATTAAACACTAGAAAGCAATATAAAAAGGGATTTTAATCTATGAAATAAAGGTCTAGGGAATTAGTTCGGTGCATCATGCTTATACCAATCAAAGGATCAAACAACTATCAGAACCTAGGTCAAGAATCGATAGATTAGAGCACGTGTCAAGCTATGGTTAAGTCTCAACGCCCAGAATTCAACATATGCAGCATGTTCACAAACATAATCAGAACTCTAAAAGTAAGACGGGTAGGTGCAAACAATTATTCACCTCAAGCAATCAATGAAACTGCGCAATAAAATTAATTACTCAATAAGAACAAATCACACCATAATCAATATCATCAAACCCTAGAAACTAATAGCAATTCAAATAATCAAGGTATAAACATGGCTTCCCTCACCAAATCCCTAGAAATTAAACTACTCAGACATGATTGAATGAACAATAATAAAATAGAAATAAAACCCTAATCCTAACATCATGAATCAAATCAATAATTAAACTATGCAATCAAAAGTAATTAAAGAGATTAAGAATAGAGTAGAATACCAATTGACGGAAAGCAATAACTTTTATTGAAATCAAATCCGAGGTTCAATCACCTTTGAAACTAATCTAAGGTATTTAATCTAATAAAACTCTCTAAAACTAAGCTAAGAACTATGGAAATAAAACTAGAATAAGAGATGTCTCTAAAAATATGAGGGAAAACTATTTATAATACCTCCGAAATCTAATTAACAACGGAAATAAAAAGATAGATTTTCGCGACAACGAGTACGGGACCCGATCGGGCATTGGGCCACCAGATCGGGCCCACACTAAAAATGCCCAATAATTTTTCTCTTGTTTAACGCATGGCAGCAGCACAGCAGAGTGAAATGGGCCTGCGCCCGATTGCATCGGGCCATTGGTGCCCGATCTGGCCTACAACAAGCAAAGCCCAACACTTAGTTTCCACGCATGGCACAACAGCAGCAAGCAATAAACTGGAGCTAGCTGGCCCACCCGATGGACTGCCCGATCGGGTGCTGGATCGGGTCCAGCCTAACTAGCCTCCTCTTGGACGCAGCTCAACAGCACCAATTTGGACCACAAAATGGGCCTGCCCGATCACACACTCGATCCGGCCTTGTGTGCCTGATCGGGTTGGGCTTAAATTACTAACCCTATTTTCTTTGTTTTTCCACCCGATCGGGTCGGGTGATGTCCGACCGATCGGGTGAGAAACTTTACCACCCGATCAATAAATCTTCGTCCGATCGGTCCATTTTCTACCCGATTAGAGTACAGGAAGCTCTGTTTGGCTCTTTGACTCTCAATTCTTTACGTTTAGAGGTCTTGGGACCTCCTAAACTATCCATAAAGCTCATAACCATTTCTACGAGCCTCGTAACAACTCGTAAAGCCGTGGTTGTTTCCAAATAGCTCGGAAATAAGGAGAAAACTCCCTAAAACCTGCAATTCAACACTAAAACACAAGACCACAACTATATACAATAATTAGTATAGAATAGCTACGAAGAGCTAAAATGACGCACGAATTAGCTCATAGATAGGGGAGAAAACTCTATATAAATACGTGATATCAAACTCCCCCAAGCTAAACCTTTGTTTGTCCTCAAATAAACAAATTATGAACATGGAATAGAGGTTCCGGAAGAGCGAAGAAAAAGAGGATGTTTTGTTAATAGGAACAAGAAAGTGTTTATAGCCGAATGCCTCACCCCATAGATAAAACAATCAAAGCTCAAAACGTTTTCAAGACTAAGAATCGTTCAAGCAGGCAAAATTTAAGTTTGGCTAATCAAATCCGTCCAACTACCAATCATCCAAGCAATTTATCAAATTCAAGCATCCACAAGGCATACAAATCCTAAAAATGCTCTCACAAAGGTGTCACTCCTCTCAATTTTGTGGCAGGCAGAGAATATGCCCGAACACTCACCTACCCGACCATAAATGCCCTTGCCACTCGCACTCTCATGTGTTTAAGAAGGTTCAATGACGCTCATCCTAGCCAAGTCGACTCAATTAGCAGACATACTCTTTAACTTTGACAAACTGACTCGAAATCAATCTAATAAACAATGCAGACAGGAGCTCAAGAGGACTTTGTAGGGTTGTAATGGGGCTTAGGCAAGAGGTAGGGGATATTTTTAGGAAATGTGGTGGAAAAACCGAGAAAGGGGGAGCATAAATCACTCAAAACAGGCCGAAGATGGCCTAAACAACTCCCAACAACACCATATAACCATGAAACATAACCCAACTCTTACAAAACAATGAAAACTCATAACAAACCCAATTTTCCAAGCAATGTAGCATATTTTTCTTTAATAACATACGTGAATGAAGGAACCTTGAATTCTTTGGAACTTTTATTTCTTTTTCTTTTATTTTACGAACCAAACATTCACGCAACTCAAACTTTGCCTTTTCTTTTCTTTTTCTCACACTCAAACCACAACAAATACACTTTAATTCCCGAATAACCAAACCAAACCATGAAACCAATCTCAAACTCAACCCATACAAAAGCTCCCCCAAGCTAGGCTTGGAAATATAATCAAAATAAAGGCCATGGGCTCATAATAAGGGTTTAGTAACACGAAACAGGTCATTAGGCTCAGCGGAGTAAGGGGGATAAAAGTATATCAAAAATTCACTCTGAGGCTCAAGAATCAGACAAAAGAATGCCTCTATCACAGCAAATGCTACAAGTCATTGAATATTAGACAAGTACAAAGTCAAAGTCAAGATCAATCCAGTAAAGAGGAACTAAAACACAAAAATAGACAAGATAATCATATAAATCCAAAAGGCTTACAAAGATACCTCACAGTCAAACCAATTCATGCATGCATCACAATGTAGTGTAATATAATCAAAATTCGCTCGAAATCATAACAATCAAACATCATATCATAGCCTCGAGATCACAAATGCCCAACTATCCCGAAAATAGTGTTAAATCATTTTCAATAAGAGCACAACAAGGGGCATAGGGAGGCAACTAAACCAGTCATGGGAACCATATTTTTTTTGATTTTTTCAGTATTTTTTTCAAAGCATTAAATCTATCCTAGGAAGCAGTAAAAGAGATAGAGAATACAAACAGAAACCCTCCCCCAAGCTAAAGTCGTATCACCTTATCAAAGATAAATCCTAAGTCCTCTAACAATGATAGTCAAGGGAAGTAGGGTCGAATCCACAGAGAGATGGAGTTCTAAGTTAATATTCAGCTAAACAGCTACTTCAGACAAAATCAGGGAAGAATCAGCTGAACTACTAATTAAACACTAGAAAGCAATATAAAAAGGGATTTTAATCTATGAAATGAAGGTATAGGGAATTAGTTCTGTCCACCATGCTTATATCAATCAAAGGATCAAACAACTATCAAAACTTAGGTCAAAAAACGATAGATTAGAGCACGTGTCAAGCTATAGTTAAGTCTCAACACCCATAATTCAACATATGCAGCATGTTCACAAACATAATCACAATTACTGATGTGTATTAGCCCTCTAAAAGTAAGACGGGTCTATGCAAACAATTATTAACCTCAAGCAATCAATGAAACTGCGCAATAACATTAATTACTCAATAAAAACAAATCACACCATAATCAATTTCATCAGACCCTAGAAACTAATAGCAATTCAAATAATCAAGGTATAAACATAACTTCCTTCACCAAATCCCTAGAAATTAGACTACTCAGACATGATTTAATGAACAATAATAAAATAGAAATAAAACCCTAATCCTAACATCATGTGTCAAATCACTAATTAAACTAAGCAATCAAAAGTAATTAAAGAGATTAAGAGTAGAGAAGAATACCAATTGACGGAAACCAATAACTTTTATTGAAATCAAATCCGAGGTTCAATCACCTTTGAAACTAATCTAAAGTATTTAATTTAATAAAACTCTTTGAAACTAAGCTAAGAACTATGGAAATAAAACTAGAATAAAAGATGTCTCTAAAAATGTAAGGGAAAACTATTTATAATACCCCCGAAATCTAATTAAAAACGAAAATAAAAAGATAGATTTTCGCGACAACGAGTGTGGGACCTATCGGGCAATGGGCCACCCGATCGGGCCCACACTAAAAATGCCCAACAATTTTCCTCTTGTTTAACGCATGGCAGCAGCACAGCAGAGTGAAATGGGCCTGGTGCCCGATTGCATCGGGCCATTGGTGCCCGATTGCATCGGGCCAACAACAAGCAAAGCCCAGTACTCGGTTTCCATGCATGGCACAGAAGCAGCAAGTAATAAACTGGAGCTGGTTGGCCCACCCGATGGATTGCCAGATCGGGTGCTGGATCGGTTCCAGCCCAGCTAGCCTCCTCTTGGACGCGGCATCACATCAGCAATTTGGACCAGATCGGGTGGGGCTTAAATTGCCAACCCTATTTTCTTCGTTTTTCCACCCGTTTAGGTCGGGTGATATTCGCTCGATCGGGTGCGAAACTTTACCTCCCGATCAATAAATATTCGCCCGATCGGTCCATTTTCTGCCCGATCAGAGTACGAGAAGCTACTTTTGGCTCTTTGACTCTCAATTCTCTGCTCCTCGATTTGCGTGCTGCCACTGCACCACCCTCACTCCCCCTCTTCTCTCTTCGCTCGCCACGCTAGTAGGAGCAACAACAGCAGACCACACGTAGCCGTGCATGCGCTGCCAGCCACCGCAACCACGCACCTCCTCTCGCGCGTTTCCTCTTCACTTTTTTGGTTTTTCGTGTTTTCTTCCGGTTAATTCTTATCCCTTTTCCTCTATTTTATATTTAATTATAGTTTTAATGACAAAGTTATGATTTTTATCATTTTAATAGGTTTAATAAATAAAGTTTGGAAATTTATTGTTTAAGTGAATTAAAGTTCTGATTTTTATCATTTATGAATTTAAGTTATAATTTCAGATTTATTATTTTATATTTAATGTTGGTTTTAAGTATAAAAGTTATGGTTTTTGAGGTTTTTAAAGCCTAGACTTATTGTATTATATTAAAGGTTGCTAAAGGTTGAAACTTTAATATTATTAAAGTATTTTAAAATGATTTTTAAAGCGTTTTAAAATAAATTATATTGCTGTGAATTAATTAGGATATTAATTCATCGTTGTATTATTATTTTGGTAGGCGGAGAATTTACTTTAGGCGATTTCTAGTGTTTTAAAGTGGCCTCTCATTCCGTCTACACGAGGTCGTACGTACATGTCCTTATGTGTTAGACTAGTATTATGTCCTAAGTATAGGATTATTTATAGAATCACATATATGGAACTCTTTTAGGATTCATACGTGGTTTTGATATTGGTATTACGTGTTGTTGAGCATGCTAATTGCCTATGATGTTTATTACACGATTGAATGGATGTTTGATTCAAGCATGTTTGGGAAGGGAAGTTTATTTATAAATTTGCATGAGGGGTTTATAGAGGAAAAATTGCCTAGAATAATACAACCTTTTGGCGATTCGCAAATAATAATGCAACCTTTCTAATATTCTGGAATAATGCAACCTTTATACCCCATTTATTTTAAATAGGACAAATGACAGATTACCTGAAAACTTGGTAATTTTTATTTAAAACTTTAAATTTTAATTAATATATTAATATAAACTTAAAAAATAAATAAACTCCCCCCACCCCCACTCCTAGGGGTGTTCATTTCGGATTATCCGATCCGAAATTTTCGGATCGGGAGAAGTGCGATCTGAAAATTTCGGATACCCATTTTTTCGGATATCCGAAATTTCGGATCGGATACCCGGATTATCCGATCCGATTTTTATGGGGGAAAAAAGTTTAAAATCAAATTTATTTAATGGAAAATTTTACGGATATTTCGGATCGGATCGGATAATTATCCGAAAAATATCCTATTTTTTAAACATTTTTCGGATAATTCGGATTTTTCTGATATCCGAAAAAGCCAAAAGGGTGATCCGAATCCGATCCAAAAAATTCCGGATATCCGATCCGAATTATCCGAAACACTATATTTCGGATCGGATCGACCGGATCGCGGATCGGATCAATCGGATCGGATATTTGTGAACACCCCTACCCACTCCCACCTCCACCTCTCTGCTGCTATCAGCCCCACGCCCTCCACCCCCGCTGCTCTCAACCCCACCCCGCCTGCTATCAACCCCCACCCCTGGCCGCTGCTATCAACACCCACCCCCACGTTTGTCTGGTCATCGGCGGCGTCTGGGTGGGGTGGCTCGTCGGCAGCGGCGTGTGGGTAGTTTCGTGCGTGGACAGAGGGAGGTGTGTGATTGGAGGTGTTTGGTTGTCGTCGGCAGCGTCTGGGTGGGGTGGATCGTCAGCGGTGGCGTTCTGGGTGGTTGCGTGGCTGGGGGAAGGGAGGACGGGTGGGTGGCTTGGGTAACCGTGAAGAGTGAGGGTTTTTTGTTTTTTTTTTCAAATATATTTGTTTATACTATATTTTTTGGAAAAAAATTATTTATGATAACCAATAACTAAATGACACGTGTCTCATTTAACCTGTTCTTTAGGTGAAATCTGATTTTACCCAATTTAAAATAAATGGGTATAAAGGTTACATTATTCCAAAATAATCGAGAGGTTACATCATTATTTGCGAATCGTCAATTTATTCTAGGCAATTTTTCCGTTTATAAATATGTTTATGGATTTTTGGTATTGTTTCCTTAATGGATATTTTTATAACTTCTCAAAGGCCGAGGACTTTGTGTGTAAGTTGGACTATTATTGTTATTATTATTTTACTACTTTACAGAGATCGAGGGCTTTGTAGGGTATGTATATTTATTATCTTTGGACATTCGATTGTTCATTTAAGTCAACATATAAATTGAGGAGTAATTCTTTTTTAATTGGAATTTTTGATCACGTTATTTAATCCTAAGATAGAAGTGGAATATTTGTTGTATCCATGTTATGTGTTGGTTGTCTTGTAAGAGTCTAACATTGAATAACATATTAACACTTAAAGTGAATAGAGAATAGCAATAACTTTATACTTGTGCACGTCTGAAGTTTCGGACTAGTATGAGTTGAAGTACATGGTGGTAGCCCATGGATTTTCTTGGGGCCGGATTGATCATCGTGCCCTATTTTATTTTTAAAGGTTCTCGATGTCGTTGGTCAAGGGATTACGGAGTCGCGCCCGTAATTCATCTTCTATATTAAAGGCTAATTTTGGTTGGACAATTAGATCCATTGACTATTCAATTTATTAAAATGAGTTATCATGCTGTATGTTTTGTAAAGTCAAGTCTTATCTTATGAGTTAGGTTTTAGAGTGTTATTATTGATCATGTTTTATTGTGTAGTAGCATCATGTTAGGTCTTGTGTTTTATATTATGTATGTATGTACGCAACTTTGCTAATAACGTGCTTTTCTGTCTATCGATCATGGATGTGCCTATTGATCCTGTGATAACCCTTTATTGGCGAGCAGTCTTCGATTGAGTATTTGCCTACAGGTTTGGAAGATATGATGCATCATCACATTTACTCATTTGGGATCTATCATTTGGGATTTGGGAGACACTAATGAGAGATCGCTTTCTCACTTTTATTGCTTCATATATTTATCTTACTTTCTTTAAGTTATTCTGTGGATTATTTATTTTAAGTTGTTTAAGTTGGTTTTAAATCACTTTCGAGGTTTGGTTAATGGTTGATAGTTATTATGGTTTAAGTATTTAATAAAGTTTTATTTAATGTTTTTCCGTTGCAAAACTCTCAGTAAGCTGATACATTATCACACTGGCGATAATGCCTTGATAATTCTCTGTTTTAGTTGGGAAAAATATGTGTTTTGTAAAGAGAGAATTTTCGGGGTGTTGAAAAGCGATATCTTGGAGCTTAAGGTTTTTATTGGCCTTCGTGCCAAAACTATTTTTTAGGCGCCTAGTTATTTTCAAAGTTATTTTTTATGAAAATAAACTCCTACTTATTCGATTTCTTAAATTTATTTTGAAGAATTTGAGGTTTACTTTGACAAAAAGGTTTGAGTCATGTTTTAATGGCAATTTCATTTTCGAATTTCATTTTTATATTTCTATTTTTCTTTTTTCGGAAAATGAAGAAAAGAAATTTTGATTTTTCGATTTCATTTTATTTTTCGGTTTCTTTAGGAATTTATGATAATTTTTATTAATTAATTTCTTTTATAATTTTGGTATTTTCGAAAATTGGCTCGAAAAAATTCTTTTTAATTTGACCGAATTTTTTATTATTTCGGTATTATTGAGCATTTTTCGAAAATTGTAGAGATTTCGAAAATTATTTTTGTCTTGCTTACTTATCTTATTTAAGTGATATGGGTAGTTTAGGATGGGCATATAGGATAGAAATATCATATGTCTGCATTTAATTTTTGTGTTCAGTTTATTTCCTATCTGCTAATTTGTTCAACTGCTTTATGTCTGCGAGTCTGTTCGGTTAGTTCAGTATTGTTAGTCTGTTCAACTATTATTGTCTGTTTAACTATTTTTGTCTGTTCAACTACTTTTAGTCTGTTCAGCTGTTTTTAGTCTGCATACATGTTCATTCGTTTTTGTTTGAGTGTCTGATTGTCTAAAGTTGTAAATCATGCTTACGTATTTAATCACATTTTTCTTACATCATTAGTTGCTTATTTATTTATTTTGTGGCTTTGAATTAATTTGCCTGTTTATTTATTGTTGGGAATGTACGCTAAGAGTGAGCATTATTCATTTGTAGATGTCTTGCTCACCAATAGATGAACCAATAGGCATGACTGAGAGTGAAGGCGACCGAATGGGAAGTTATTACAACCCCATCGTACTTAGTGATGATGAGTCCGACACTGAGGCTGTACTTGAGAGCTGCACCAGTTTAGATGTTGGGTTACGACATATTATGAGGATAGGTTCTGAGAGTGATGATGAAATAATACAAGAGTTTGACTGAGCTAGATGTCAAACCCGTAAGGATATCTATGCTGTTTTTATGACCACTTTATTTGATGATGTCACTGATAGTGAAGATAAGATTGAAGACTTTGATGAACGTTCACCTAATGAGTTAAGAGGATGACTAGAGCCGAAGAGCCAAATTATAAATGTGTCATTGAGGATATGGAAGACTTTAAAGACGAAGTATTTACTCCTGAGAAGTACAAGGAGAATAAGGATAGGAATCATGATGTTAGTCCTTGTAATTTATTTTGATGCTATTTTCTTTATTTATTTTAGCATTTTGTCGAATAAGGTAGCTAAGCTACACTAGTTATTTATTTTGGTACCTTTTTACTTGAGGAATTAGTTAGTGAATCCTTTATATGGATTGAGGAAATATTCATTGTTATTATTTTTGGAGAATAAAATATTCTTTTAGTCATACAAGTTGAGCAATATTTATTTAGTACGCGAATGAGAATTATTTTTATTTATTTTATTTCTCATGATTTTATTTAATTCTTGCTAATTGTCAAACGTGAATGATTATGCAAGTAACTGTTGAGATTGTCTGTGTTTGGACTAGTTCCAAATAAAACTCCGATGAACTTATTTTCTTTAGATGATCTTGTATGATCAATCTTTCTTTCGATGCCTTCGTAGAATGGCAATTAGTTATGAACTGAAGTTTTGAAGTTTTGATTTTATTTCAATTTTTCTTGAAAACCCCAAATTTTTTCCCCCAAATCAAATTGATTAGGTGTTAAATGAGGATTTAACACTCCAATTTGTTTCAAAAGGTTTTATTTAGTGAATTTAAAACATGAAGCCTAATTTTTATGTACGAAATGAAAATCGACCAAAATTGTTTCGCAAATACCTAGAATTTTTGAAATTAGTTTGAAAATTTTGGGCAACTTGGTGAATTTTTGGCGAAAAGGCGGCGCAAGGGTTGCGTAATGTCTGTGCTAATTTTGCCAACGAGTATTGGCTGATGACATGGTCGTTTTACTGTGATAAAGCCTGCTCTATAATGGCCTCCATCGACGATTGAAGCAGTGAAGAGCAGGAGTTCGAAAATTTCTGGGAAACTTTGCTTGTTTCTCCGGCTACGATGGATGGTGCAATTGGTTGCACTTAGGTCTGCACTGGTTTCCGGCGGGACTAGGCAGTCTCCAGATAGTAAGGGATGCTGGACTAGGGAAGGGGGTGGCACCAGTGGGGGGAGGGGGAGGGGTGGGGGTGGATGAGAGAGGTTTTTTATTTTGGGAAATTCCAAATGGTACCCTTGAAGAATTGGAAATTCCATTTGGTACCCAAAAAATAAGTTTGTTCCAAACAGTACCACTAAACTTTTGTATAAGTTTAAACCATGACATTTCGTTAACTTTTCCGTTAACAAAGTTTCTTAACCTTCATTATTAATATAATTTGCTGTTAATTATATAATTAGTTTGCTAATTATGATTAATTATCAAAAAAATATCCAAAAATACCAACAAAATACCAAAAAAATACAAAAATAATTAAAAAAATACCCAGCGCAGCCCCCCAGCCACCCAAACCACCCCCCAACCAACCCCCCACCCACACCCGACCCCTACCCCAGTCGCGCCCCCACCCACGACTTCCCCTACCCCGCCTACCCCACCCCGTCGGACCCCCTCCAAAGACGCCCCCCCCCCCAATTCGACCAAACCCAGCCAACCCCCACCCCAATCCGACCCACCCCCGCCACAACAGCCAGCCCCCCACCCCCCAAACCGCCCAGCTGCCCTCCCCCAACCATTCCAGATTTTTTAAAATTTTTTTTGTATTTTTTTGTGGGTGTTTAATTGGGTAGTTTTTTGGTATTTTAATTAAGGTTTAATGGTTTAATTAAGGTTAGATTAGGCTTAAAACAAGGTTAGGCAACCTTTTTAACGGAAAATTTAACGGAATGTCATGGTTTAGACTTATTCAAAAGTTTAGTGGTACCATTTGGAATAAACTTATTTTTGGGTACCAAATGGAATTTCCAATTCTTCAATGGTACCATTTGGAATTTCCCTTTTATTTTTATAAATATGAATTAAGACTTTAATTAAAGATTTAGGTTTGAAATATACTTTATTAGTTGTTAATCACGTGATTAGGAAAGATTACCACAATTGTAGGTCACCAATAGGTGACGGCCCATTATGAGCAACTGTAGGTAAAAGGTGAGATTATTGTTGGATTAGAGGTAGTGCCAGGGGTGGAAGACCGGCCAAAGGTGGGATTTTTCTTGTCAATTTTTCCAATATTTAATTCACTAGTATCATACATTTATGATGCTTCAAGTTGATTTAGTTAAACACGATATCCAAGTAGAGTAGAGAAGAGTAATCCTCGCTGAAGAAGGTATTGATATTATCAAGCATAACAAGATTTGTTTGGAACGCCAGTTCATGATCAAGGAGAAAATATGCCATTAGCTGATATGCGCTAGCGCTAGCATCCTGAGTTACAGGAACTGATTTACACAGCTCGTCCAACTTTATACTACCAGACATGTAGTCTATGTAAAGGAGGGCATTTGAAAAAAACTGGAATGGCCGTTTACTATCATGTGTTATATCAACAAGACATGCAATCTTACTATACTCGTCGTCATAATAAAACACACACCTTTCTTACTAATAAGGGGGGGCGCAGGACGTTCACGGAGTCCATGCCTTCCGTACCACCACAAGAATGGTCTTTGTTGGGTGGATCCCGCTCCTAAACATAAGGGGAAGGGGGCCGGGCCTATCATATCAAAAGGGTTGTAAAAAGAGAACCCGGCCACTTATTTCATTCGACGTTCCGGGGTAAGGACCGCCCGATTCGACCAACTTTTTGATAACAAGAAGGCGAGCTGATCTATCACTTCCCAGTTCAAAGAATCCTTGGATCGGATGACTGTGCCCGAGCGTTACTACGGATACTAAAATGATGAAGAAAGCAGAGGATGCAATAATGTATCTTACGAAGGCATTTCAGTAGTCATCTGTCAATGGTGATGCATTCATCTTGGCTCCGATTATCAATAGGTAATTTAACAATATGCATGTCATGATACATTTTTATCATTTAACCTTTTTTATTCGTTCTCATACATGTCATGATCAACAATATGCAGCAAGCATTGGGTGTTACTTGCGATATGTCCACAAAGCAACACCATTTATAAATTTGACTCAATCACCCTTAAAGGAGGCCACAAGTTGTATATAGTGATGGTAGTTCTCACGCAAGTAAAAAAGAAAGAACTAATTTTCTGTTTTTTTAAAATTGATTTTAGGAGAGCTTATAACTAACATTATACTTCTTGTAGTGCTCTAAAAAGGTACGAAATGAGTGGTGGTCTAAGGAAAGTCAAAACGAAAAAACCATTATGGAAATCCATAAAGGTAAATGTTTGATTGTTCAAGTACATTTATTTTCACTTTATACTATTAGCTCTTATTCCCACACCAAATGTCTAATCCACAATCTTTCTGGTGCCCTCAACAAAGTGGTAACGTGACTTCTGGCCACTTTGTAATGCGCTGCATGTACGATATAGTAAGAAGTTGTACAACCGCAAATGACTTGGAGAAGGTATGTTGTGACAAAAACCTTCATTCTTACTCTATTTTCTTTTCCAAATTGGATGAACTATATGAGGGCGGGTTGCATAGAGTTTGCCACCACTAGACGTGAATTTTCTTATACGTGGGTTGTTTTTGTCTACTAGCTAATAGTATATCAGAATTATTGTTTTGTCTCATGATATATGTGTGTCTCGTTGAGATGTGATATATGTACTTTAGTTTATGAGTTATGGATAACGTGTAACTATAAATCATATATAGGCTTTGGAACTAGGTAGACAACATGATATTTATGATGGGTATAATGTATTTGTGATGATGCTATCAGAAGATATTGAGCACAATGAGTTCACCTTCACTAGCATCTTAATTTTGTGTTATTCAATGCAGGCTTTGGAACTAGGTAGACAAATAGATTCCTTGAGCCTTAAACTTGGTTTTCAAGGAACCTACTTATTGATAATTCAATTATGTACTTAAACTTGAAATGTAGGCTGATTGATGAAGCAACTAGTCTATATGCGAGATGGATTCTATCAGCTTGGTTACGTGGAACGCTATGATAGCAAGTCGGGCCCAAATGATGGATCTTGTGGATAAAAGTATTTCTACTCACCAAAGTGGAATTCAGGCCTTGAATATCTTCTTGAAGGTGAATAGATCAGGAATGAAATCAGCTCTCTTCAACTTGTCAAGTGTTCTGAGCGTTTGTAGTTTCTTTATTGGCTTTAGAGCAGGGTGAAGAGGTTCATGCTCAGACCATTAAAAGTGGGTAATTATCTGATATGATTATAGGAACTGTCGTGTTTAACATGTAAAGTAAATGTGGCAACATTGACAAAGATGCAAAGCTTTCTTGAAGATTCAATTAAGGACTATGATAGCTGGCCGATCTCAAGAAGCACTGCAACTAATCGAGGAAATGACGAGAAAACCAAGCAAGGATCTTGCCGTTGGCAGACTCTAGGAATGTCTACGTTGTTTATCTTCTCAGCTTTCTATTTTGGTTGCCTGCTTGAAATTTGAATCGATGGGCAACATATTTCACTAATTGTTATGTTAGTTGGACCATTGTAGTTTATCTTTGAACCTGTAAAACTTTAGCCTTATGTACACATTTTTTTTACTTATCATCATTTGAAATTAAAAAATGGTGTTGGTGATTGTAATAAGAATCTTTTGAGCTATATAATTAATGTTGTACATGTTAACTTTAGAAAATATTGGTTTGTATTACAGGTATTAATTATAAATTTATAAGTGCCTACACAGCTGATTATGGTAATTGAAAAAAAACAGATTTAATTTGAGGCGTTTTAGTCATTAAAATGCAGCAGAATCCCTATTTGAGGCATTTTTCTACAAGAAATATTTAAGGCATTTAAATAGATATTCTATTTGCACCCTTGTTTGCTGCTATGCTAAAACGCCTCAAATAGCATTTATTCTACTAGTGATCCGAATACCTTCGTCCACGCCACACCGCTATTGCCTTTAAGCTGCCATTCTCAACCTGCAACACCACACCAACACGCACCTCATTCACACTATCATGAGCATCTACATTAATTTTAACAAACCCAGGTCTCGGTCTCACCCATCTCCCAACCAACGCTGTAGCACCATCGCTAACCCGATTCACCTTCTTCGTGTAGCTCCCATGCTCCTTAACCCAACGAAGGAAATTTGCAGCAATCTCCTTTTCAACGAAAGTGGTGGTTGGCTCGAAGACCGCTAAGTTACGGCACCTCCAAGCTGCCTACGCCAGTGTCGCAAACCCGTCACGTTCACCTTATCAAAATTACAAGCGATGTAGCACAACAACTCACCCACATTAGAGTCCCTTCGATCAGAAAAAACTTCACGAAACTCACTGATATCCCAAATTTCCTTTGCCCATTTACATTCGAAAAGAACATGCTTCAGTGTTTCCTCAGCACCAATACATATACCACACAAGTTATCTGGTATTATATAACGATGATACAGCGTATCTCTGATATGGTTTTAGTCGTATCACCTATTCAAAGATTAACCTACAGTCCTCTAACTATGGTAGTCAATGGAAGCAGGGTCGAATCCACAGGGAGACAGAAGTTCTAAATTAATATTCAATCAATTCAGCTACTTCAGACGAAATCAGAGAAGAATTAACTGAACTAAAGATTAAGCTAAGGAAGACAGATCAAATCGAGGAATTGACTATGGACTAAAAACCTAGGGTATTAGGTCGATCCCCCATGCTTATACCAATCAAATAGGGTACTATCAAAACCTAAGTCAAGAGTCGGGGAATTAGAGCATGTGTTGAGCTATGGTTAAGACTCAACGCTCATAGTTCAACATACGCCGCATGTTCACTAACGTAATCAGAACTACTGACGTGTCCTAGGCCTCTAATCGTAAGACAGATCTGTGCAAACAACTATTAACCACAAGCAACCAATGAAATTGTACACTGACATTAATTACTCAATAAAGAACAAACCACATCACAATCACCCTAATCAAGCCCAAAAAATTGATAGAAATCTAAATCACAATCATGGTATAAACATGGCTTTCCTATCTAACACCCTAGAAAGAAAACTACTCACTCATAATCGAATTCACAACAACAAAACTAATATGAAACCCTAATAATTGCATCATGAACGATTAAATAAATAAACTAAGCAATCAAGAATAATAAGAGAGATTAGGGCAAGGAAAAATACCAATTGACAGAAAGCAGGAACTTTTATTGAAATCGAATAGGTTTGATCACCCTTAATCTAATCTAAAGTGTTTAAACTAGACTAAGAACAATGAGAAATAACTAGAGTCTAAACTAGAATAAAAGATAATAAAAGATGTCCCTGAAATAATGAGGAAAAGGTATTTATAATACCCCTCAAAGTCTAATTAAAATAAGAAACAAAAGACGAAAACGCGACAATTAAGCCCGGGACCCGATCGGGCCAACTGCCACCCGATCGGGCCAACTGCCACCCGATCGGGCCTATAGTGAGGAATTTTGGATTTCGCTTCCAGATCAGCGCAGCAACAGCACATAAGCCACGAAAAGCGGCCCACCCGATCGGGCCCGAGGCTACCACTTGGGCCAACATGTTCCCCTCGAAAGCAGCAGCAAAAGGAGACGTAGCAGCATTCGACCCGATCGGGTCGGGTGGTGGATGCCCGATCGGGTCTGGGCACATGTGTGCTCGCCCGATCGGATCGGGCATGCCTTGCCCGATCGGGTCCGCAACCTCTATACCCGATCAATATATTTTCGCCCGATCGGGCCATTTCTGCCCGATCAGTGCACGGAGAACTCCTTTTTGACTCTTTGGCTCTCAATTCTTCTCGTTTAGAGGTCTTGGGACCTCTTAAACTACCCATAATGCTCGTGAGCCATCCTACGTGCCCCGTAACATCTCGTTAAGCCGAAGTTGCTTCCAAATGGCTCGGGGATAAAGAGAAAACTCCCTAAAACCTGCAATTCAACACTAAAACACAAAACCACAACTATATACGATAGTTAGCACAAAATAGCTCCCAAGAGCTCCAATGACGCACAAATTAGCTTGTAAAATAAGGGAGAAAACTCTAAATAAATACGTGATATCAAACTCCACATAAAGTGATTCAATTTAGGAGGTCCATCAATGTGCCACACCTGTTACCACACCTCTTTCTCGTAGGCTCCAACCTGCAACTCATATACCCCTACGACGACCTAGAATGCTCAGCTAATACCCGGACTTCACCGTATAAAAACCATCACTGGTCGGCCACCAATAGTGAGTATCCAACTCCGAATAAAGGGGCAGAGGTGTGCCCAACATTCGCAACTGATGATCATCATCAAAAGTATTTCGCACCAATTTGACATTCCAACACATCTGCTCAATGTCAATAAGCTCCAAAACCCGCATCTCCAAGTTACAATCTGGTGGAGGCGTTGGAACCGTCACATTACCATCACCATATAACCAAGCATCATCCCACACTCGTATAACATCCGCATTGCCTACTCTCCATTTCAAACAATCAATAAGGAGCGATTTAGAGCCCATATACTACGCCATGTATAGTTGGGATCGTAACCTCGAAGAGCCTCCATGAAATCATCATGCTTATAGTATCGTACCTTAAAAAACGCCTGCACAAGAGTATATAAACCTTTACATAAACGCCAGGCTTGTTTAGAAAGGAGCGTCATAAAACATTTAAGATTCCTAAAGAGTAAGCCCCCCATTGCCGTCAGAAGAAAACGTGAATTCCATCGGTGCCAATGCATCTTCCTTTCACCATCCTTCACCCCCAACCAAAACGGAGCAATAATGGAATGAATTTCATCCACTAAGCCATTCAGAATTCGGAAAATACTCATCATGTAAGTCGAAATCGATTGCACAACAACTTTGATTAAGACTTCCTTTCCGGGCCTAGATAATAGTTTTCTTTGCATCCCTAGAGTTTCTTCTAAATACGCTCTTTTATACAGGCAAACACCACTCTTTTTTGATCTCCCAATGATAGTAGGTAATCCCATGTACTTTCATGTTCATCCACTTCCTTCACCCCTAAGATACTCAAAATCTTGCTCCTCTTTTTGCAGAAACACTTCGGTTGAACACAACTTCCGTCTTGTTATGATTAACCTTTTGACTTGATGCCCTCTCATAAGTAGTGATTATATCAACAATCTTAGAGCATTCATAAACGATAACCTTGGCGAACAAAATATTGTCATGCAAAAATTAAGTGGGAGATTCTCGGTGCTCCCCGACATATGCGAGCCCCATGAATACTGTAGACCTCTGCCGCACTCGAAATCATCCCGAAGAAAGCATCAGCACAAAGAAGAAACACATAGGAGAAATAGGGTCCCCCTGCCGGAGACCTCTCGTGGGCAAAACAAGACCCGATATTTTCCACTTACTTTAAAAGTAAAAGAAACACTCAACACACAAGCCATAACTCTCGAGACCCAGAAGTGACTAAAGCCCATCCGTAACATGACACGCTCCAAAAAACAGCATTCACCCTATCATAAGCCTTACTTATATCAAACTTCAACGCACACGTCCCATCTTTTCCTTCTCCCCCCTCTTCATAGGATGAAAAATCTCAAAACGCAATAAGTGCATTATCTATAATCAGATGTTTCGGCACAAAAGCACTTTGCTGGGGAGAAATTAACCCATCCAAAAATAGCTTCGATTTGTTGGCTACAATTTTGAAATTAGTTTATACAAAACATTACATAAACTAATCGGACGAAAATCCGCCACATTTTTTGGTTCAGCACATTTCGGGATTAAAACAATACTAGTCTTGTTTATTTCACTAAGGTGAACGTGACCCCTCCACCTGGTCGGTCCTAAAAGTACCTTAAAATACCACAAGTGCACGGGTCAATTAAAGTAAATATAGGGTAAGCAAGATATCGTTTCCCACAAGGAGGTCTATAGTCAACTACGGAATTAAGAAAATCTAATATTATTTAGACGATTCGGGTAATGTGAATAGTGATAAATACTGAACTAGAATAATATGAACTACTACTAATGCTAACACTAAAAAAGTCAAACAATAGGTAAGAATCAAATATGAGAAATAGTTATAGGACAAAAATTTCGCTAATTAACTTCTACAATGGAGTTAAACTAATTGCAGGGCAAAATAATTAGATTGCAATGGTCGAATTCCTAATGTATATTATCCCCTCTTCCAAGGCAGAAAACGTATATTCGAATACTAATCTTACGCCGACTTCCGTGGTCATAAATTAGAACAAACTCATTAAGAACAAGAATTCATATAAAAGACCACCCTAAGAGTATAACTATTCCTAAAATTATACTACTTAGCGTTTAATAATCCCATACTGCCGCTAATAATCCAACACCTTAAACATACAATTGATAGGGCCCTTAGAAAAAGTAAGCAATTGAACTCAAGATTATCAAATTGCAATTTAAATTAAACTAACCTAACAATAATTTAATCCATTGACAGAAAATCAAAGTCTACATCTTGCCCAAGAACAAAGCAATTTAGCTAGTCATTGAATCTGAAATCAAACAAGTAATTAAAAACGAAAATCTCATAATTGACATAATAAAACTAGTATCTAATAGCATAAATCAAGAGTATAGAAAGAAAACTCCATATAGATGAATAGGGCGACCACCGTCTTCTTCGTCTGGCGTTTTTTATCCACCTCTGGTATTCTGTTCTGGTTCTATGCTTCTCTGTATTATCTACTCCCAACAGATAAAAATGTCTCCAAAAGATTAGATTATTATCTTCTTCAGATTTAATTACCTTCTTTGTGCTAATAATCCGCTTGTTTTCTTATCTGTTTCCTGAGATTGCTTTTTGTCATCCTCTGCCTTTGGTTTTATTCCTCTTTGTCACAAGCTGGCTGGGCTTTTCTTCACTTCTTCTTAATTCATCTTGGCTACTGCGTTTTTTGTTGTTGGGAGATGGTTTAGTGGGCTTCACTCCTTTTTAGATTTACTTCGCTTTTGGATGTAGCAGCTAAATGGATTTTAATCCTCACCAAATTCCATCTCCTCCAATTTAATGAGTTACTAATAGTTTTGCTTTGTCTTCTTTTTTCTTCTTTCTCAAAAGTTCTTTCTATCAAACTTGACAACTCGAAACCTGCAATTACAAGAAATAATACCGCTTAAACTTATAAAATAACCCAATAGTAAATATTACAGAGAGTTAAATATACGTAAATTAGGCATTTATCACCACCACGATTTAAAAAATCAATCACATCTAACCCAATTATATGCCAAAATTTCTGAAAAAATAAGGCATGTAAACTATCAATACCCCGGGCTTTATCAGAATGCATCTGGAAAAGAGTGTCAGGAACCTCTTCCCCCGTTGGCTCGACATCAAGGCAACCATTCATCTCCTCCGTCACGCGACATTGCAACCCACTCATGGCTGAGTCAAATTAGCTGGGCTTTCGGACTTGAAAAGTTCTGAAAAATATTGCTCAATAACTCGGGAAACATCCTTCCTATCCATTTGCCAAACCCCATTTTTATCCTCTATCCCATGAATTGTATTTCGCTTTTTCATTTGGCTATCCTTGTGGTGAAAATATTTTGTATTCTTTTCCCCATCACAAATCTTGTTTGCACGGGCTCTAGCATGCCAATATGACTCTTCGAGACGATGTAGCTCATCAAGCTCCATTGAGACCACCTACATTGTTACATACAAAAAGCATTAGAAACCCTCTTTTGTAAATCTTCCAACCTCTTCAAATCCTGCTTCTTTCTTTTTTTAATATCACCAAACTCCACCTCTGCCCATGAAACCAATGATTGTGAGAATGCTGCCGACCGCATAGGGACACCAATACCCGCACACTCACTCCATTTTTCCAACACCACTCGCTCACACTCGTCCTTCGAAAGCCAGAGTGCTTCGAATTTAATCATTTTATTCCCCCTCCGATACTTATCATTGACTCCGAAAGTAAAAGAGGTGTATGGTCTGAACCGTAAAAAGGAAGATGTTTACTCTCCTAAGAAAAGAACATATTACACCATCCGTCATTAGCAAGCATCCTATCCAACGGTTCTCATAAAAAGGTCTCCGGCATCAACCCTCTTTGCCATGTGAATGGACTACCCCGATAACCTAAATCTTTCAACTCACAAATATCCACAGCCTCCTTGAAAGCGTCCATCTATCTCTCTCCTCTTAGTGCCCCCCAAACGTTTCCGCCATCGACACAATCTCATTGAAATCTCCTATCATTAGTAAAGGGAGATGACAATTTTGTTTTATAATCTTCCTCAACTGCCACGTAAGATCCTAGTAGGTTTTATCAGTCCAGCCATAATACACACAACACTCCATTCTGCAATACCCCTGTCGTTTCTAGTCACCGCTTTAATATGATGATTAGAACAATAACACGCCTCTAGCTGCACATCCCGCCACCATAATCCCAGGCCAGCCGAATATCCGTGGCTACTCAAACACACACCATTATTAAAACCACACCGATTACGAACTCTTTCCAACGCCCTACCATCAATCATTGTTCCATGATGAATACAATGTTAGGCCAATCCCTCCAACACAACGTTGGAGGACATTCACTGTCCTAGGGTTGGTCAAACCCTAGCAGTTCCAGCTTAAGATATTCACGGTTCTTCGCGGGGTAGGTCATCGCCCACCACCACTATTGGCTCCTCAAGCAATCTAGACTTATTTGATCCATCACCAACATTAAGCATAATATTATCTCCCATACCATCACTAAATTTCCTCTTCGGCAAAGTGGGAATAATATTAGGCACCTCCTCCCCGCACTCCCAACAACTCTAGCAACCTTCTTAAACTTACGTAGACCTTTCACCCCATCCTGCACACTACTCACACTCGGGACCATGAGGCAAAACTGCTGCACTAACAGGATCTCCACACACCCTAGAAGTCTCTACAATAGCAGCCCCTTCTCATTTCACCATGTATGCTAACCCGTCCATCCCTTCGCACCCCATCATAATCCAACACGCTAGCATCTCCCTCCTCTTGGACAAGGTGAGCAGGAAGCTCCCCCTTCCAAGGTGGGGTCTCAACTTCATTACCCACCATCTTGCTACTACTAAAATATAGGGCAGGATATCTTCTTGGTAAAAAAAGTGTTTTACGGCATGGATTTGAGTACGTTAAATGATATCACGTATTTATATAGACTTTTCTCCCTTATTTACAAGCTAATTTGTGCGTCATTGGAGCTCTTGGGAGCTATTTTGTGCTAACTATCATATATAGTTGTAGTTTTGTGTTTTAGTGTTGAATTGCAGGTTTTAGGGAGTTTTCTCCCTATTCCCGAGCCATTTGGAAGGAACCACGGCTTTACGAGATGTACGAGGCACGTAGGCCTGCTCACGAGCTTTATGGGTAGTTTAGGAGGTCCCAAGACCTCTAAACGTGAAGAATTGAGAGCCAAAGAGTCAAAAAGGAGATTTCCGTACTCTGATCGGGCAAAAATGGCCCGATCGGGCGAAGGAATTATGATCGGGTATAGAAGTTGCGGACCCGATCGGGCGAGGAGCCATGTCCCCAGACCCGATCGGGCACCCGCTGCCCGACCCGATCGGGTCCCCTCTTCTTGAGCTGCTGCTGCTGTACGTATAAAAACGAAGTGCTGGGCCTTTTGTCTCCAGGCCCGATCGGGTGATGTACTCGGGCCCGATCGGGTGGACCGCAATTAAATTTGCTGCGCTGCTGCTATACCAAGCCCAAGACAAAGTTGGGGCTGTCTTGTGTGTGGGCCCGATCGGGTGGGCTTTGGCCCGATCGGGTCCCGTGCACTTATTCGCGTTTTTTCGTCTTTTGTTTCCTATTTTAAGTTAGACTTTGGGGGGTATTATAAATACCTTTTCCTCATTATTTTAGAGACATCTTTTCATTCTAGTTTTACTCTAGTTTATTTCTCATTGTTCTTAGTTTAATTTAAAACACTTTAGATTAGATTAAAGGTGATTGAACCTATTCGATTTCAATAAAGTTCCTGCTTTATGTCAATTGGTATTCTTCTTTACTCTACTCTCTTTCATTGTTCTTAATTGCTTAGTTTATTTATTTAATCATTCATGATGCAATTGTTAGGGTTTCATATTAGTTTTGTTGTTGTTAATTCGATTATGAGTGAGTAGTTCTCTTTCTAGGGTGTTAGATCGGAAAGCCATGTTTATACCATGATTGTGATTTAGATTTCTATCAATTTCTAGGGCTTGATTAGGGTGATTGTGATGTGGTTTGTTCTTATTGAGTAATTAATGTCAGTGTACAATCTCATTGATTACTTGTGGTTAATAGTTGTTTGCACAGATCCGTCTTACGACTAGAGGCCTAGGACACATCAGTAGTTCTGATTACGTTAGTGACCATGCGGCGTATGTTGAACTATGAGCGTTGATCTTAACCATAGCTCAACACGTGCTCTAATCCCCCGACTCTTGACTTAGGTTTTGGTAGTAGTTGACCCTATTTGATTGGTATAAGCATGGTGGACCGACCTAATACCCTAGGTTTTTAGTCCATAGTTAATTCCTTGATTTAATCCGTCTTCTTTAGTTTAATCATTAGTTCAGTTGATTCTTCTCTGATTTGATCTGAAGTAGCTATTTGATTGAATATTAATTTAGAAACTCTGTCTCCCTGTGGATTCGACCCTGCTTCCATTGACTACCTTAGTTAGAGGACTGTAGGTTTATTTTTGATTAGGTGATACGACTAAAACCTATCATTAAACTCCTCAGTTTATCTCAACTTCCCTCTAAAAGGAGAAGCCCTCAAACACACTCCCCATTTTATTTTTTTATCATCATCCCCATTCGACGTATTAATGATATCATATATTTATATAGAGTTTTCTCCCTTATTTATGAGCTAAATCGTGCGTCAATGGAGCTCTTCGGAGCTATTTCATACTAGTTATCGTATATAGTCGTGATTTTGTGTTTTAGTGTTGACTTGCAGGTTTTAGGGAGTTTTCCCCCTGTTTTTGAGCTATTTTGAAGCAACCACGACTTTACGAGTTGTTATGAGGCACGTAGAAGTTATCACAAGCATTATAGACGTTTTACGAGGTCCCGAGACCCCTAAAGTGTAAAGATTGAGTGCCAAAAAGCCAAGAAGGACTAAAGGACGTGTTTGATCGGTAGAATACCACTTGACCAGGCCAATTATTTTACATCGGGTAGCAGAATCTTCGGCCCGATCGGGCAGCCCTTGCCCCACGCGATCGGGTGAGAGATTAAGTTATTTGTTGCTGCCTGCTATGCGTCAAAATAAGCAAGCTGGGCCTCTTTTGCAAGCCTAGCCCGATCGGGCAGACTTGACCCGATCCCATCGGGTGGCAGCCCACAACTCCTTCATAATTGCTGCTGCCTGTTACGTACAAAGAGCAAGAAGCTGGCCCAATGTGTGGACCCGATCGGGCAGATTAGGCCCGATCCTATCGGGTGAGGCCCATCTTCCCCTTTTTGCTACTACTGCTATTTTGCCTGAAGAAAGCTAAGTTGGACCAAAATTTATACCAACTCGATCAGGTGGGCCCATTGCCCGATCGGGTTGCGGGGATGCAGAGCCGAATTTCTATCTTATTTTAATCGTTTTTAATTAGATTTTAGGGGCTATTATTTTAGAGACATCTTTTATTCTCATTATTTCCAGCTTTCACTAGTTTAGTTTTAGAGAATTTTTATTAGTTTAAACACTTAGATTAGTTATATAGGTGATTGAACCTTGGATTCATTTCAATAAAAGTCATTACTTTTCGTCAATTGGTAATATTCTCTCTCTTAATCTCTTTAGTTATTTCTTAACTGCTTAGTGTTATTATTGAATTGTTTCATGATGCATAGATTAGAGTTTCATATTAGTTTTATTATTGTTGATTCAATTATGAGTGAGTAATCTAATTTCTAGGGTTTTAGGGAGGAAAACCATGTTTATACCATGAATTACTTTTGAATTGATATTAGTTTCTAGAGCTTGATTAGATTGGTTATGGTGTGATTTGTTCTTATTGAGTAATTAATGTTATTGCGCAGTTTCATTGATTGCTTAAGGTTAATAATTGTTTGCACAGATCCGTCTTTCTTTTAGAGGCCTAGTACACATCAGTAATTCTGATAATGTTAGTGAACATGTGGCATATGTTGAATTACGAGCGTTGATTCTTAATTATAGCTTAACACGTGCTCTAATCTATCGATTCTTGACCTAGGTTCTGATAGTAGTTTGATCCCTTGAGTGGTATAAGCATGGTGGACCGAACTAATTACCTAGACCTTTAATTCATAGTTTAATTTCCATATTAATATTGCTTTCTTTAGTCTAAATAGTAGTTCAGCTGATTTCTATCCAATCTTGTCTGAAGTAGCTGTTTGGCTGGATATTAATTTAGAAACTTTGTCTCTCTGTGGATTTGACCCTACTTCCCTTGACTATCATTGTTAGAGGACTTAGGATTTATCTTTGAATAGGTGATACGACTTTAACCTATCAATTACAACAATCACGATCATTATGACCCAAGATTCCACAAGAAAAGCAGATAAATTGGAGCCTCTCATACTTGAAATCAACTGTAAAAATCCCCCGTCCATGTTCTTTATTTTCTATTTTCTACGCAAAGGTTAACAAATATCGATAAAAACCCTAGCATGATAATAGTTGCCATTGCCAAGGTCATTGGAGTCCACCTCTAATACTTTGCCCAAACCCGAGGCCACGACTTTAATGTCACTCTTAGTTTTTGATAAAAACACCTCGGTCAATCTTCCATCACTTTCTCCTTGTCCCTCCAACAGAAGAACTTATCTCTAATCACAGGTTTACTGGAGAGAGAGCCAACCTGTGTAATGTGTTCTTGAAAGCCATCACATTACACAGTCTATTCGATGGAACCCTACCAACGAGAATAAGGGAGACCTTCCTGTCCTCTACTCCATTAATTTCTCCTTCTAACTCAATTATTCGATTTCTTCTCCTCATCTATATTCAAGTTCGCATATCTGACGATTAGTTCATCCGCCACAGTCACTCACGAGAGGATAAACACCATCGAAAAACAACAGACCAAACCCAGCCGCCCTAGGAGAGAAAGCCTACCTCGGAGAGAAGGGACTATACTAAGTTATGTTGTCTCTTAAGTCTTATTCTATGATTAGTTCATGACAATCAATAATAAAAAAAGTACGATTAGTACTGTTTCTGTCCAAGACAGCAACAGTGTATGTGGTGGTGGGTACTTGGTGGAATCGTGGCTCCCAAACGTCCTTCGTGGTGGTGGTTACCTGCAAAACAAGGAGAAACCTCGGGGGTGGTTCCGAGGATCGCCTCTTCGATGCCTAAGTCAGTCCAAGTTGAGCACAAGATCTCTAGTAGAGAGAAAACGAGTATCAAGTGCAAGTATTTTGTGAGTGTTTGATTAAACGTACCTTACCCATGCATGGGCATGGGTATTTATATGAGACATGGACTTGTAACTGACCTAATAAAGTGAGTGGGCCTCTTTGGAAGTGGGCCAAGGTGGAACGAGGCCTTCATTAAACTCCAGCCTAGAGGTTATATCCGGAGCGGTCTGCCTGAGGAGGTCTGCTCTGCTCCAGGCGCTCTGACGTGGAGTGGCAGGACCCTTGGTCTGCTGCCAGCTGGAGGTCTGCTGGGCAGACCCCATACAATTTGCCCCCCGGACCCAGTATTTGCGGACTGCAATATGCTGGGTACGTTTATTTTTGATCTGGCGTTCTGCTTTTCGCAGACTGGTACGTGACTGTCTGGGAGTTGCTCTTCACAAACTCCAGAATGCTTCCATTTTTCCCGCCCATTTGGTTGGGGTGTTGAGCAAGGGTCATTAATTCATTTTGAATTGGATTGAATTGATGTGACTCCTTGGGTTCCCAAGGAATGTAATGATGACAAGTTGGTGCTGAGTGGACGAATTATCCCTATTTAAAGGCTGAATCGACCTTTTGTGGGACTTTTCAGTTTCTTCCCCTTCGAACTCTTTGCTTTCAAACTTCCCTGTTGTTCTTCAAGAATTTCTTTTCGCCCTAGCCATTTTCAAGTGATTCCTCTCAATTTTCCTGGGATTTGTTTGCGTTTGGAGCTTAATTTGGAGTGTTGATACTGTTGCGTTTGTGGCTTTCGTCTTCTCTTTTCTCGGCGTCTTCAGTTCTCTATCCAGGTAAACTCTTTTTTCCAGATCTACTTTTGATTTTTTCCTTCTTGGATGGTTTGGATGTGATCTTCTCTGTGTTTATGGATTTCTCCCCTTTTTCCTTCTATACGCACTTATTTGCCAGTGTTTTTGAGGTTAGGGTTTCTTTCCTTTGGTCTTCAGATGCGGTTGCTTATTTATTTGTTTCATAGATCTGTTTGGTGTTGTTTCATTTCCGTTCTGCTGCTTTGGATGATAGGCTCTGCTCTGCTTCTTCAGCTGAGCTCTGCTCTACTATTGTTTGTGGGATTTTTAGGGTTTGCTTTGTTTACCCTGTTATCCTCTTTACTTGCTGGGTTGTAGGCCTGTGATGTGCCTTCATTGTTTTATTTGCGTCATTTGCAAGAAAATATCCTATTTCTTGGCTATCTCTGATCTTCACATACCATATATGTCCTTGCCCCCCAGTCTGGTAGCTCAGTCTGTAGGTCTGAGGTGCTAGACTACTTTTGCATGTATCTTTTTGTAAGAAAAGCAAGAAAATATCCTATTTCTTGGCTATCTCTGATCTTCACATACCATACATATCCTTGCCCCCCAGTTTGGTAGGTCAGTTTGTAGGTCTGAGGTGCCAGACTACTTTTGCACGTATCTTTTTGTAAGAAAAGCAAGAAAATATCCTATTTCTTGGCTATCTCTGATATTCACATACCATACATATCCTTGCCCCCCAGTCTGGTAGCTCAGTCTGTAGGTCTGAGGTGCCAGACTGTCTTGTGTTGTGACTTCAAGTCTGATGTGCTGTCGTCTGTTTCTTGTGTTGTGTAGAATGTCTACTTCTCAGTCTGCTGCCTCCCGTAGGAAGGGTGTGGTATCTACCTCTTCGTCCGAGCCGGATGAGCCTTACCCGATGGACACTCAGTCCCCGTTTTTAAAGTTGGATCTGCCTCGGTGTAAGGACGAGGTGGTTCTAGAGGAATGGGAGGTCTTTGACCCCTGGAACGGTTTGCGTAAGGAGTTGTTGGGTCCTGAAACCAACAGGTTCCCTCCCAACTACAAGTTTAAGCCTACTCTGCCCACAGTCAAATGGAAGTACAGCGACCATGAGATGCGGCTTACTGCCCTTTACGACAGCAAGGGTAAGCCTTATTTGGCGAAGAAATCTGCAGATGCGTTCAAACGGGCGCATGCTGCATACTGCCTTGAGATTGCTGCGGAGATCAATCCGCTTCGCGGGTCTTGGGTAGTGCTTCTCCAAGAGGGTCAGAGCATGGCAGATGTACCAGATGGGTACACTGCTGTTTATATGAAGCAGCTGGAGTTTGGGCTTAGATTCCCTATCCACTGATTTTTGGAGTGGGTTCTCTGCCAGTACCGCATTGCTCTCTGCCAAGTCAATCCCCAGTCTCTGAAGAAGGTTCTGGGGTTTATTTGGGTCTGTGAAGCTCTGGGCTTCCCCCTCACCATGACACTTTTCCAGTGCCTGTTCTACTTTAAGAGGCAGGGGGGAGTACGGCTACTTCACCGGTTCGGTGCGAGCCAATCATCTGACGGTCTATCCCGTTGATCTCACTCTGAAAGATTGGCGGGATAGTTTTGTCTTCATTAGGGTATCGACGGAGGAGGGGCACCCTTATCAATTTAAGGCCCCTCTGCGCCCTGTGAAGCCTGACTTCCAGAAGCAGTTGGACCCTCATGTGCTGAACTGGGACGAGAGGGTAGCCTACTACTACTTCAAGTCCAGATCCAAGGTTACTGCCGGGAAGCAGTTTCTTCCCAAGTACTGGCTGCCGCATCACTATGTGATGTGTCAGAATGCCTTCCTGAGGATAGGCCATCTGTCCCCCGACTATACTACTGGTAAGCGCTCTGTCAGCCCTTAACTATGCTTTTCATTTTCCACTCTGCTGCGCCCCATGGCATTCATTATTTGTGCTGTTCTGCAGCTCCGTGCAGAAAGTTTGTTCGCCAAGTGATTAAGGGTGGGTCTTAAGCTGGCGGGCATGCTCTGCCCCTTTCCATTATTTTCTGTCTGCATTCTGACTTGCTGTAGCTAACGAATATTCTGATATTGCAGGGACTCTGGGGTCTGCCATTCCTTGGGAGCTGGGTCTGAGTCAGTCTTCAGTGTGTCGGAGGTATCGTCCGGTACCTGACCCAGGGACCTACACTGTCCCTGATTTCATCAGGGAGATTAACACTACTTCCTTGGACCATCCTTCCCTCCGGACCAAGCGCCCGGAACTTGTGGATAGGTTTACTGGGACGTCCCAGCCGCAAGGGGGCCCCTCTGCCACTATCACCGAGATTCAATCTGATGACGAGGAGGAGGCGGCGGCTGTTCCTCTGCAGATCCAACGTTCCCGGTGTGCTGCACATCTGCCGGAAGACGACGATGATGATGATAGTGCAGAGGGGGCCGGCACTCTGCAAGGGTCTGTTCTGGTTGTTGAACCTCTGCAACAGCTTCCTCCTGTGCAACCAGGTCCTACTTACGATGAACCACAAGGTACTCTTCCTACTTGTGTGCATTCTGCTAATCACTTCTCATTTTCTCTGCTTACTTTCAGAACCACCTGTGGTGGAGGATGTGCCCATGGGAGAGCCTGACCGAGTTTGACAGGACGGAGGCAGAGGCTGCTCAGTCTGATGAAGCTGGTCAGGAGTCTCACCAAGCCACGACCGAGTTTGACAGTTCGAGAGCAGAGGCTGCTAAGACTGTCACAACTCAGTCTGCAGAGGGCCAGAGTGAGGGCCAGGTTCCGTCAGGTAGGTGTCTTCTTCAGACCCAGACTGCTCTTTCTTACAGGTTTCTTTTTACCTGCACCTTCTTGATTTTCATGTTTTTATTTTGATGTGATAGGTTCCGCTGGGCAGGCCGTCCCTACGCCTGTTCAGACTAACCAGGAGGTGTTGGAGCCTCTTCAGCATGAGAGGGTGGAGCAGCAGAGCTCAGCTTTCGTCCCAGTGGTGGAGACTGTCGTGTCTCCCCCTGTTCAGAAGTCTACTCCTCCTGTCTAGAGGCCTACTCCTCCTGGTAGGAAGGCTGCTCCTCCTCCTCCCAGAGGCTTCAAGAAGGTCCTTGCCCCTACTCCTGAGGATCTGGCACGTGTGGTTAGTGTTTTCTTTTCCTCTCTTTTGTCTTGCAGAGCCAATTCGTTCTATGCCTTATTTTGATGACGACTTTGTTACCTTTTGTTTTCATCAGCAGCAATTGAGGGCTAAGAAGGTGCAGTCTGCTGTGGCTCTTCAGACCTCTGCTCCAACTGCGGGCCAGCTTAAATCCCCTGCAGAGGGTGCTCAGAAGACTATAGCTGAGCCTGAGGTCTCTTCTCATTCCCAGAAGAGACCAGCAGAGAGGCAGAGTGAGGAAGGAGCTCCCCCTCAGAAGAAGACTCGTCTCCCTGCTGACTCCCCTCGAATCATTGTTGTTGAGGACGTCGTTGTCACCAAAGGTGTGTACGCCTTACCTTGTCTTAGTTCCAGCCCTTTCCCTTCTGTGGAACTGACCGGACTTTCTTTTGGCTCAGGTTCTCTGCAGAGGGAATCGGCGGATGACCAGCATGAGGCTCAGGGGCAGGAGCAGATGTCCGTGACCTTCCCTGACCCCAGTGAGTGGTTGAAGCTTCTGGCAAGTCGCTTCTCATCGGACTACGCTGTTCAGGATGTCTATTTGGTGAGTTGTCTGTCCTTTTTATAGTCATCTGTTTCTGGCATTTTGATTTTCTTCAGATCTGCTTTTTCATTGATTACAGGCTGCGCGGGCCGGCGCCTTCATTGGGGAGTTCGTCCATGCTGTAGGGCTGGGTAGACATGAGGCAGATCTCCCTAAACTGCAGCAGCTTAAGGCTCAGGTAGCACAGCAGAGAGCAGAATATGCCAAGCTGAAGGCTCAGAACTCTCTGATTGTGTCCACCTGCCGCGAAACTGAGGAGGAGAGGGATGCTCTGATTGTGGAGCGCGACACCTTGCGGACCGCCAACCAACACATGGAGAGTCAGCCGGCGCAAGCAGAGGCTATCGCGGCTGAGCACTCCCGGCTCTCTTCCCAGCTTAGTGAGGCGTTGTCTCGCGCTTCGATGGTGGAGACTAAGCTGAAGACCTCCGAGGCCCGGCTGCAGGTAGCGTTGAAGGAGCAGGAGCAGCTCAGGGGTCAGCTCTCTGCTGTACAGGCTGAACATGAAGGCTGCTCTGCTAAATTGGCTCTTCAAGCCAAGGAGGCTGAGGAGGCTCTGAAACAGAGGGAGGAGGAGTTAGGGGCATAGTTCTCCAAGTTGCTTTCTGAGAGGGAGGCTCAGCAGGCTAAGGAAGCTGAGGGAACCCTGAAGCAGAAAGAGGCCCAGCTGCTTGCTGAGGAGGCAGCCCGGGCTGCGCAGATAGAGGAGGCGTTCGGGACGAGTACTGGGAGGATTGCAAAGTTGCGGTCCGTAGGGTCCTCTGGCATCTGCAGCCCTCTTTCAACTGGGATGCCTTTGAGGATGCTTATGCCAGTCAGGTGCACATGCGACCTCCGACCACCCAGGAGCTCAGAGACTTAGAGTTGCTTTACTCTCTGCCTTCAGAGGGAGAGTCTTCAGAGCAGCAAGCTGATGGGAGCTCCGCGAAGGATGGCAGCTCTGTTCCTAAGCAATAGGAACTCGGGCGGCTATCTCACGCTTCGCCTCAGTCTTCTTGTGATTCCTGTCTGAGCTGCTGAGGTAGATGAGCTGGGAGCCTGTGCTGAACTGATTGCAGTCCTCCGTTTTTGCCCTTCGATGATATCCTAATTGACTTATCTTGTAATATTTGTAATTAAATAGTCAAACATTTCCTTTTCATCTGTATTTGCTCCCTTCTTTTGGTTAGGTAGCCGCCGTTGTTGTAGTATTCTGTAGCACTCTGATTTGGCTTATAGCTAGATCTTTTATGTAAGATACAAGTATATTTCCGGTAATGCAAGTTGTGTTCTTCTGTTGACTTTTGTGCTTTCTGTTTGGTGCATGCCAAGTCTTGTTATTTCTGCTAAGTGTTTGCGCTTTGCTCTGATGCTGAGTCTGCCGTGCTATCACACAATATATCTGAGTGTTTTCGTTTACTTGGCTTGGTGGCCGGTGAGATTTGCTCAGAGCTGGGACTTTAGGGGCCCTTTACTCTTCTTCTCTGCCTTATGCGTGACAAAAATTCAACAATACCAGAGCAAAGGAGGTATTTTGACGCCCTAAGTCATGATGATTCTGGGAGTTTTGGGGTTCGCCCTTTAGCTCCTTCTGCCATCTTTTTCGTGTCGGGGTACGTTTTGGTTCTTAGGAACTCTGGCGTCCCCATTAGCCTTAGGTGTTTATGACTTATCCTTGCTGCTTTTTGGGCCTTCGGCCCCGCAGGTTTAGAGGTAGAGGTCTATGACATCGCTAAGTCGAGCCGGCATCCGATCACTCTGCGGGCCTCATGGGCTCTGGACAGAGTTAACCTTTCGGCCGACTCCCTTTCTTCATTATATAGTTTTCTTTTGTGTCTGAAGAGCCTCTTCAGCCTTCAGTCTGACTCAGACCTTGTTTTCTTTTGCCAGACTGTGGTATTTTTTCTCAGTCTGCTAAGGGTCTGTCTGATTTTGACATTTTATTTTTCATAAAGAATAGATAAGGGGATGGGGGTTTAATGCGAAATGGAGAGTGGTGGATAAAGGGTGGCTCAAAGGCCTTTCATTCATGGGAGTTTTTTGATACAATCTGGGTTACACGAAGTATTTTTTCAGTATTCGGGCGTTCCAGTTGCTTTTTAGTTCGCTTCCATCCATCCTTTTCAGTCTGTAGGTTCCAGGGTATAGCTCTTCACTAACCTGGTAGGGTCCCTCCCACTTAGCCGACAGCTTTCCGTGTATTTTGTCTTTCTGCACAGCTGCTGCATTTCTGAGCACCAGATCCCCTACCTCCAGAGGCCTAGCCCTCAGTTTCCGGTTATAGTATCTGCTGACTCTGGCTTTGTAGGCTTCCATTCTGAACCTAGCTTCGTTTCTGTACTCATCCAGCAGATCTAGATTATTTTTCAGAGCTTCGTCGTTTAGACATGGCTCAAATAGGCTGATCCTCAGACTCTCGGACCCGATCTCAACAGGCATGACAGCTTCAGAACCATATACCAGGTGGAAGGGGGTCTGCCCAGTTGACTCTTTGACTGTGGTTCTGATTGACCACAGAGTGTTAGGCAGCTCCTCTAACCACTTACTTTTTTGCTCCTCCAGCTTCTTTTGCAGACCTATCAGGATCTGCTTGTTAGCGGCTTCGGCCTGACCATTGCACTGAGGTTGCAGACTGAAGATAGGGCATATTTGATCCCAAACTGCTCCAACCACCCTGACAGGGGCATGTTGTCAAACTGTCTCCCATGGTCGAAGACGAAACCCTTCGGAATCCCGTATCTGGTGATGATGCTCTGCCACAAGAACTTTCTGACGGCTGCTTCTGTGATGGTGGATAGGGCTTCTGCCTCTATCCACTTAGTGAAGTAGTCTACCCCCACAATTAACCATCTCTTATGATATTGGGCCGTTGTGAAGGGTCCCAGAATGTCTAGCCCCCATTGTGCGAATGGGATAGGGTTGTAGATTGGCATGAGGTCGTTTGCGGGCAGCTTGATGTTCGGCGGGAACCTTTGGCAGTTGTCGCACTTTTTCATCAGAGTCTCAGAGTCAGCTTTCATTGTGGGCCAATAATAACCGGCTCTGAGAGCCTTATGGGCCAGTGCTCTTGGTCCGATATGGTGTCCGCAGAGTCCCTCATGGATCTCTCTCAATATGTAGTCTGCATCTCTCTGCCCTACGCATTTGAGTAGGAGCAGAGAGAAAGACTTCCTGTATAGCTCGTCCCCGATCAGGCAGTATCTGCATGCTGTCAGCTTGAGCTTTCTTGCTTTCATCTTCCCTTCTGGTAATTTACCAGTCTGCTTATACTCAGCGATCTCCTTGATCCACTCTGGCATATCTTCTAGCTCCAAAACTCGCTCTGCATCCTCGCAGATTGCACTGGTGGGTCTGACTTCCACCAGAACAGACCTATTCAGCTCCTGCAGACTGCTGCTTCCCAATTTGGACAGAGCATCTGCTTGTGCGTTCTGTGCTCTAGGCACTTGTTCAATTCTAAAAGTTTCAAAATTTGAAATCAGAGACCTCATCCTGGCTAGGTAGCTCTGCATCGTCGGCTCCTTGGCCTCATACTCCCCCTTGACTTGGTTAGTTACCAACTGAGAGTCAATTTTGAGGTGGACTTGCTTGGCTTCCAGGGTCTAGCAGAGCTGCAGTCCAGCGATGTCCGCTTCATACTCTGATTCATTATTGGTTGCTGAAAACATGAACTTCAAGGCGTATTCAATGATTTTCCCTTCTGGGGTTCTGATGACCACGCCTGCCCCAGAGCCGTTGATGGTTGCAGACCTATCTGTAAAGACTTCCCAGGCTCTGGGCTCTCCTACTGCTTCTTGATAGGCACATTCTGCAAGGAAATCAGCCAGAGCTTGTGCTTTTATGGCGGTTCGTGGGGCGAATTTGATACCGAACCCTGTCAGCTCCAGGGCCCAGTTCATGATTCTCCCCGATTTGTCTACCTTCTCCATTGCCTTTTCCAGAGGCATATTTGTCAGTACAGTGACGGGATGTGCGTCGAAATATGGCCTCAGCTTTCTGGTGGCAAGCACTACTGCGTAGGCTACCTTCTCTATCAATGGGTAGCGTGTTTCTGCACCCGTGAGGGTGTGGCTCACAAAATATACCGGCTGCTGCTTCTTGTTCTCTTCCTTCAGCAGGACTGCACTCACAGTTGCAGCAGTAACGACAATGTATAGGAAGAGAGCTTCCCCTGTCTTGGGTCTGGCCAGTGTTGGCAGACCTGAGAGGTGTGACTTCAACTTCTGGAATGCCTCCCTCTGCTCTGCTTCCCACCTGAACTCTTTGTTCCCCTTCAATATTTTGAAGAATGGGAGAGCTTTCTCCGCAGACTGAGCTATGAATCTGGACAGGGCTGTCATTCTGCCTGTCAGCCTCTGGATGTCTCTGATGCTTTTAGGCTCTGGCAGATCCATAGCTGCTTTCACTTTGTCGGGATTCGCGTCGATCCCCCTTTCACTGACCAGATAGCCCAGAAATTTCCCTGACCGTACTCCGAACACTCATTTTTTAGGATTCAGTTTGCGGAGGTTGGCGAAGGTCTCCTTGAGGTCTGCTATATGGTCAGTCTCAGTTTTGCTCTTGGTGATGACGTCATCCACGTACACCTCCAGATTCCTTCCCCTCTGACTTGCAAAGACCTGATCCATCAGCCTTTGATAGGTGGCGCCAGCATTCTTCAGCCCGAAGGGCATCATGACATAGCAAAATACCCCGATAGGGGTGATGAATGCCGTCTTCTCTTTGTCTGCAGGGTCCATGAAGATATGATGGTATCCGCTGAACGCGTCCATGAAGCTGAGCAGAGCATGACCACTAGTAGAGTCTACCAGCTGGTCGATTCTTGGCAAGGGATAGTAGTCCTTGGGGCAGGCTTTATTGAGGTTTGTGAAGTCAACACACATCCTCCAGCTCCCGTTCGCCTTCTTAACCATCACCACATTGGCCAGCCATTCTGGGTACTTGCAGGGCTCAATGAACCCTGCCTCAAGCAGCTTGTGAACTTCTTCCTCGATGGCTTTATTTTTCTCCGCAGAGTAGTTCCTCCTCTTCTGCTTCACAGGTCTGTATCCTGCAGCAGTGTTTAACTTGTGGTTGATGGTGGCGGGGTCCACCCCAGGCATCTCAGCTGCTGAGAAAGCGAACACATCTGCATTCTCCTTCAGCAGACTGATTAGGTTGACTCTGGTTTCAGGATCCAGGTCGTTGCCTATTCTGACTGCTCTGCCTTCTTCCGGTCCCAAGAGTACCTCTTCGGTCTCTTCCCCCGGTTCAGGCTTATTTGCTTCCTGCTCTGCTTCTGGCCGAGCATCGGCCTCACTGATAGCAGCACACTCTTCCTCTCTTTGCTTGGCCTCTTCGGCCTTTCCTTCCTTTCTTTCCTTCCCGGCTTCTTCAGCCTGGTCCTTCTTGGCTTCTTCAGCCTCTTTCTTCTTTCCTTCTTTCTTTTCCTTCCTCCACTTTCTCCTGGACCTAGAGTGGTCAGGAGGAGGAGGTCTTTTATCCTTCTTCAGAGCGGTCTGATTGCATGACCTAGCTGCTCTCTGGTCTCCCTTCAGTCTGCCCACCTCTCCAGTGCTGCTTAAGAAAAGCATGGTCTGATGATGGGTTGACGGGATTCCCTGTACCGCCTCGATGAACTTCCTTCCCATCAGAGCGTTGTACGGTGACGGGAGGTCTACTACCAGAAACTCTTGTACTACCGTTCTCTTCACTCCGTTCTGCCCCTCTGTGGTCACTGTCAGATGTATTTTTCCCTCTGGGATGATGGAGTTCCCCGTGAATCCGACGATTGGAGTTCCTCCTTGCTTCAGCATTGAACGATCCAGCTCCATTTTATCGAAGGTGTCCTTATAAAGGATATTCACGTCGCTCCCTCCATCTACCAGTATTCTTCGCACATCTACTCTGCTAATCTCCAGAGTGACCACGAGAGGGTCAGAGTGCGGGAAACTGATGCCTTTGCAGTCTTCTGCCGTGAAGGTCATGTTTGGCAGGTCTGAGCTCAGCTCTGTCTGGTTGATGGAGTAGAGGTTGGGGTGGGTGAGCTGCCTCATATGAGCCCTCTCTCCCCCCATCGAGCTAGAACTGCCAAATATGACGTATACCGTCTTTTTTTTCCCTTCCTTGATCTCTGCTCGCTTGTCCTGCAATGTCTGCCCTTCGCTCTGTTGCTCCTTCTCCTTGATCCCCTGATTCCAGGCTAGGTACTCTTTGAAGTAGCCTCGTCTGATCAGGCTTTCCAGATCGTTTTTCAGGCTTATGCAGTCTTCTGTATTGTGGCCTGGCGCCTCATGGAAAGCGCAGAACTCTGCCATGTTGGAGCCTAGGCTTCTCTTCTTGGTGGGTGGTGGTCTGTGCCACCTGCTGTCATCTCTGTTGGTCAGAAAGATCTCAGCCCTTGGCGCGCTGAGGTTGTTATAGTTGTTATATTTCTCCTGGGCCTTCAGCCGGTCCACTTCTCTCTCTACTTCCTTTTGTTTTTCTCTTCCTCTGCTCTGATGGGGCCTGGGGCCTCCAAAATTCAATCTGCCTCCCATGAACTGGTGCTCATTCTGCCTGGTATCCTGTCTAGCAGGTCTGCCTGTTTCTGCTCCGTGTGTCGATGCTTTGTTGAAGTCCTCGACAGCTATGTATTTTTCTGTCAGGGCCAGGGCCTCGCTGAGCTCCTTCATGGTGACCCATTTAAGGTCATCCCTGAATTTGCTGGTGTGGGGTAGGGCGTTCCTCAGAGCGTGCAGAGCGAGCTTCTGCTCCAGCTCTGGGATGTGCACCAGCTCTTTGTTGAACCTCCCTATGAAATCCCGCAAGCTTTCATTCTTAGTCTGCTTCAGCAATAGCAGCTCATGTGTGGATTTGTTCCTCCTACTCCCGCTAACGAAATGCTCTTTGAATCTCTTCTTCAGTTCATCAAAGTTAGCAATCGTCCCCTGGGGAATAGTCCTGAACCAGGTCTGAGCTATCCCTGTCAGAGTGGCAGGGAAGTGTCTGCACCATGTGGCCTCATTGTAGTTTCCTAGCTCCATGTGGGTCTCAAAGGCTGCCGCATGCTACTTTGGGTCTCCCTCCCCTTCAAACTTGAGATGGGATGGGAGCTTCGCTTTCGACACTCTGGCCGCAATGATTTCAGGTTTGAAGGGGTCTTGGAAGGAGATCTAATCTCCTCTGCTGGTGATACCACAATGGGTCTGGAGTTGACTCTGTGGGTTATGAGTCCTCTGAGGTCTGTGGGGGCTCCATTATCGCCAGAGCCCTCCTCTGGTATTGTTCCTAATCTCAGGCTGACATGCCTCCTGACCGTTCCGCCACCAGGCGCAGACAGGGCCTCTTCAGCTCCTGAGTTGTGCCTGGTTCTGGGCCGCGGCTGGACATTCTGGGCCACGCCCCCTGGATTTCCTCTGTGGACAGATCTCCTGCTTGAGCCTGCCGTATACCCTGTGGGTGTCAGTTCCTCGAACATGCTGGGATGATCTTGCTGCATGATTTCAGTATCCCACTCTGCCTCCTACCAACCCCTCTTGATGTACCCGGGTCTAGAGCGGCTAGATAGGCCATACTCCGACGTCGGGGTGGGTGTGACGTTTGTCATGTTGTACCCGCATAGGGGGTTTGCTGTGGCTGTCTCCTCTTCAGATGACAGCTGCAGGTGCCTTCGAACTGAATCGTGTGTTCTAGTTCTCCTTCTCTTTCGAGCAGGTTGGCTTCCAACAGTTTGCATAAACCGTTGTGCAGACTGCAGCACTTGAAAGGCTGCTTGAAGTTGCTCCGGTGTGGGCATGACCACTAAGCTGCTTGGCTGTGGGGTCTGCCTGGTTTCATGGCGAGGGGTGATAGTGTTATCCCTCCTGCCTGATCTGGTGGTAGCAGCACTACCCCTTCTTGTTGATCTCGTGTTTGTTTCTCTCAGTGGAGAGTTGCTTTCTCCTCCTGAACTGTTGGAACCGAGCGTTTCTGAGGTTGGAACCACCATTGCGAAGTTGTAGATTGGGCTTTTCTACTCTTCCCCTCCTTCTAGCGCCAAATTGTTTCTGTCCAAGACAGCAACAGTGTATGTGGTGGTGGGTACTTGGTGGAATCGTGGCTCCCAAACGTCCTTCGTGGTGGTGGTTACCTGCAAAACATGGAGAAACCTCGGGGGTGGTTCCGAGGATCGCCTCTCCGATGCCTAAGTCAGTCCAAGTTGAGCACAAGATCTCTAGTAGAGAGAAAACGAGTATCAAGTGCAAGTATTTTGTGAGTGTTTGATTGAACGTACCTTACCCATGCATGGGCATGGGTATTTATATGAGACATGGACATGTAACTGACCTAATAAAGTGAGTGGGCCTCTTTGGAAGTGGGCCAAGGTGGAACGAGGCCTTCATTAAACTCCAGCCTAGAGGTTATATCCGGAGCGGTCTGCCTGAGGAGGTCTGCTCTGCTCCAGGCGCTCTGACGTGGAGTGGCAGAACCGTTTCACGGAAAACTCCACTGGAAATTTTTTTAACGGAAAACTCCAGCCTAGAGATTGACTTTCCGGTACCGTAAAAATCCATTTTTTAAAAAAAATTAAAAAAAAATTGAATTTTCACGGAACCGGATTGACTTTCCGGTACCGTGTACCGGAAATTCCATCCGGTTCCGTCAAAACTGATAATTTCACGGTACCGGAAAGTCAATCCGGTTCCGTGAAAATTCAATTTTTTTTTAATTTTTTTTTAAAATTTTTTAAAAGGAAGTGAGTAAGGGAAGAGGGGCAATTTAGACTTTTATACCACATATTTATACGTATACGGGCTGTGAGCTAGTAATTACGGGCTGTGTTTAGCCGCACACTTATAGATATGTTCATGAACCACCAAGTAAAAACTGGAAAAATTGGTGAAAAAACCCCTGCAACTTAGCACTTTTGTGAATAACCCCTAACAACTTTTTTCTCTAAAAATAACACCCAATAAGTTAGCAAAGTTGGTGGTTGCACCCCTTAAACCCTAACTCTGTTAAATATTTCCGTTAAGTGGGGCCCACCAGTCATTTCAGATGTTTGACAGAGTTAGGAGGGGAAATGAATGTCCACCTATTCATTCCGGATATTTGGTTAAAAACCGATTCGATCCTTTGCCAGGTTGATATTTGTTAGATATCAAGAGTGCATATATCAACAAAAAGAGAGGTAGGATGCATGTGCAAGTAGGGTCCATTGCACAGTGCAATTAGTAGGTAGTATAAAAGTAAATAAATGTAGTATATTTGGTTATAAAATAGTATATATTCAAAATAAGGTATAAATTCACCAAAGCAAGTTGCTTATTATATGCTATGAAATAATATCCACTGGAAATAAGGTAGTACTTTAGGGTTTTAGGTAGTATATGTCTCATAAAAAGTAGGGAAATTTGCGAAAAAATACCTTATTGGATGCTACCTTCATTTGTTTTTCATTGTTACACTTTCATTTTTTTGAACGTTTCTTTTTAATTATTACACTTTCACTTGTACTATTTTTGGTAAACTTTCACATCTTTATATTCCAATTTCCCATACTTTTGGGACCCACTTGTCATTTTCTTTTCCCATTAAATACTCAATCACCCACACTTTTTGCTTTTACAATATTATCTCTCATACTTTATTTATTCCCCAAATAACTTTATCTATTCCCTAAACAAACATTGTAGTATAAGCTCAGTATTACACACCACAGTAAAAAGAAAACCCACCCCTTCTTTAACCCTAGGAACTCGCCGGAGTCCCGGCGCCGCCAAGTCTCCGGCGGGTACTCCGGCGAGTCTCCGGCCCCCATCCTTTTACTTTCCGTCTGTATAATTTGCCCCAGCCAGCGAGTTAGCGAGAAAATCACGCCCTTTCACCTTCTCTGATCCTTAAGGCATGTCAGGGCCTCCTCGCCGGCGACGACTCGACTAGAACTTGTCCACGGTACTCTGTCAAGGGGGAACGACAGTCCGTAGGTGTCGCCGCCAACGGAGTCGATGACTTCTCTTAATATGTACAATTCTCCGGTCTCTCCGGGACTCCACTCCGGCAGGTGCTAGTCTGGGTTTACCTTTTAATTTCTTCCGTTTTTTAACATTGTCAATAGGGTATTTGCTTCTGTGTTAGTTTACCTTTTAGGGAAACCCTATATCATTGTTTACGCTCCTTTGTCTAACACCTTCTTCCCTTTGCTTAACCAATGGAGTCTAACCAAAACGCTTCTGATTATTGCGACATACTCCTTAAACGACTTGGACCCAAGTTTGAGGACCATATTCTGAAATGGGGTGACCTTAATACCGATTCGGTTGCGGAGTTTTCTAACTGGGCTACGGAACTAAAGGAGATGGGAAATGGTTTCTTTAAAAACAAAGACTTTAAATCGGCAACTATGGTCTATAGAACTGCAATTGACTTTCTATTCTCTGACTCATCCATACCAGAAACTAGCAATATTGGTCTTACCCCTGTTCTGCAGTCGTGTTTTGCTAATCTTTCAGCCTGTGAGCCGAAGCTCGGGAATTTCGCTGATGTCATTAATTGGTGTACTGTTGTACTTGATCTGGATCTGAATAATGTCAAAGGCTTCTTCAGAAGAGGAACTGCTTATGTCCGCTTAGGCAATCTTGAGGCGGCTATTCCTGACCTCGAAAGAGCTGCTGTTTTGGCACCGCTAGATAAAGCTATCAATTTAGAACGTCAAAACCTTCAACAAAACCTAGGAAACCTTCATGAAAAGAAGGTCTCCACCTATGACGCTCTCAATGATGCGTCCACAACTCATGTTTCTTTGACTTTCGAGAGTCATCCAATAGGGAATCTTCATCCCCCTATGTACTCACCCAAGGTCCTTCCTTTGAATGGGAAACGATCTAGTGATAACGACTACTCGATAGCTACGGCCGGGAACAGTAAGAAGGTCTGTTCACCGGCCCCATCACTGTCCTCCTATACCATCAAGGGGAAGGAAGACAGGCACCAATCTAGCAGTAACCCCTCCGTCAATGCAACTTGGCCAGCCTCTGAAGCCTTGGGAAGTTCCCCACAGGATTGGGAAAAAACAAATCTAAATAGTGATTCTACAGCTCAAGCAACGAAGAAGATCTCGTTCTCCTGCAAAAACACGCCTACCTATACTTTACGCCTCCCCCGTGAGACTTATGCTTGGTTGCTTAAAGGACAAGAATGCCAGGTTTATCAATCTTATAGCAATACTTGGATTTCTGTGCGCACAGCTCCCCGAATAAGTCACCCAGAGAAACCTTTAACCCCAAGCCAGGGAAAAAAACCCTTTCACCCTCCGAATGGTAGCATCAAAAACATTAGCGAAGAACCAATGCCCGTCACTAAGGACATCAATGTCTTAACCCCCGCTAAAGAAGAGGACAAAGAGGACATGGAAGTCGATTACAGTGCACGTGCAAAACCTCTCAATGCCCGACGCTGGAGACGCAACTCAACTATCCTCACGCAACCAACCACACTAACTCCGTCTATGCAACTACGCAGAAAGAAGAATCATCAAATATTTCAGTATCCTTTTCTTGGTGATGTCAAAGGGAAACGAAAGTTATCTTCTCGCTTATTTCATCCTCTGTTTGTTCTTGTAAGAGCCAAAAAGGCTCGTAGTAGTACTGGTAGCTCGCATGTTGTAGCTGATCGTTTAGTTTATTGCTTTCTTAGATGCTAACTTTTAGCCGGTGTCAAAAAAAAAAACATTGTATACTTTTCATAAATTTCCTTGGTTATTCCCCAAAACAAACTGAAACAATTAAAAACAAATGGAAGGAGTACAGTTTCTGTACACCTTATATAAATATTTTTGTGAAAAAACACCTTATATGCACACCTTTTCGTTATATTTTGGTTAAAAAGTCAAACATTTGGACATTGACCCTCCAACTTTTCGTTCATTTTTGCGTGTCAGATTTTGTCCGTGACTCCCGTGCACAAAAAAGAGGGCGGAAAAATTAAGAGGGTAAATGACCGAATTTTTAACTAAAATTTGACAACAAGTTGTGCATTTTGATAAAAAGTGACATAAAATGTGTTTTCTCACAAAAAATATGTAAGGTGTTTTTTCGCAAAAACTGTAACAAATAAGGTCTTATAAAAGGTATTAGGACCTATAGTTTCCATTTATTATTAATTATCAATAGTATTGTTTGATTATTTACCATAAAGGAAATGCTCTTGAATTTATTTACAAAAAGTATCAGTTATATACGTAAACAATACATAGTATATATATCAGTTATATACTTGACATTTAACCCATTCACTCAATACATAGTATATATATCAGTTATATACTTGACATTTAACCCATTCACTCAATCCAAAAATGAAAAGTCGGAGCAATGCCAAGTTAATATCCGATATATGTATATATCCATTGCCTCACTTTTTTGGTGGTATATTTAACAAAAATGGTAGTACATTTCTTATGCATGGTAGCATTTATTGAGAAAAAGTACTCCCTCCGTTTGTTTTTAATTGTTACGCTTTCCTTTTTAGAACGTTTCTTTTTAATTGTTACACTTTCACTTTTACTATTTTTGGTAAACTTTCACAACTCCATATTTCAATTTCCCACACTTTTGGGCCCAACTTGTCCTTTATTTTCCTATTAAACACCTAACCACCCCATACTTTTTACTTTATAACATTCTCTCTCATACTTTATCAATTCCCAAACAACTTTATCTATTCCCCAAACAATCATTGCATGAATTTCACAAATTTCCTTGGTTATCCCCCAAAGTGAATTGTAACAATTAAAAACAAACGGAGGGAGTAGTATATAACAATCGATATTTTCACAGCTATGTAACTATATAGTTTGTATTTGGCATAGAATTTTCATTAAGAAATGTACTACCATGCACATTTGAATGTACTACCATGGATAAGAAATATACTATCATTTTCATTAAATATACCACTAAAAATATGAGGCGATAAATATATACACATATCGAATATTAACTTGACATTGCTCGAAAAGTCACAATCAAATTGTCAAACCGAACGGAAAACCCCTCCAAGCTCCATATTTCTTGTGCGACATTGAAGTATCTCAACTTTATTTGGCACCCTTTTGTTGACGGAGTAGTTCACTAATTTGTCAAAGGTAACAATAATCAAGAGATGTCTACAATCTTCACCCACTCCCACTGAAGTCTATTAGAAGGTGACTTAAAAAAGATTGCACTTCTTCTCTCCGCTTAAATGTGCTTAATTTTCGTAATTGCACAGTACTTATATACTACACTATTGTTTTTAGCTCTGTGAAGAACATCCGGGACTCTTGCAGATGCTCAAAATTTAGCTCAAGTCCCCATTTTGGGATTTTTCGCATAATTGAGGTAGGTATTTTTAATGAAGGTTTTGCTTTTATTTTTGTTTATAATGTTTGATCTGTTATGTTAGAGCAATTGCGGATTCTTACAAGTAATTAAGCAAGAACAAATAAAAAATTAATGACACAAAATTTGGAGGATGGGAAAACTCTGGCAAACAATTACTATTTAATAGACTATAAATCAAACATAAAAAAGGAAGTTAAGGTAGTTTTGATTAGTAGTTCTAAGAATTAACTCACAATTCTTCTCATTGATTCTTCTTATTATTAAACACATTGTCTTGTCAGACAGCCTACTATTATTAGATTAAAATTAATCAATGGTCCAAGTCCAATATTATAAAGAGGAGAAACCGTCTTTCTAAAAACAGTGACTAGTTAAATCCATTTCCTAACCCGTTTAAACCATTCACAATGTACTAATTCATTCAGTGTCTAACTTAATCCATCTAGCGACTAGTTTAATTCACTTGGTGAGTCTAATGGTGTTTTTTAATTGTTTGTTGTCGTTGGAGACCGAAGGTGTGATATGATTGAGAATCCAAGAGCCTCAATCAATGAAATCCAAGTCAAGGAACCTAAGTTAAATTTGCCTAAGTTCAAAACAAGGATCAAAGTAACCGGATATGTTAATTAAAAAGAACACTCCTGAACCTTTTTAATTAACTCTTAATCTCCCTTAAACCACTCCTGAAATTAAGTAGATTAACACTAAGTAATAAACACTCCTGAATATCAATTAGTGGGAGAAAAATAATTGAGAGAAACATTAACATTTAAAGTCAAGTTTTTAATCCAATCACACATACCATTGTATTGAGACATGTCGTGTATTTACATAATTATATGACAAGAATTAACTTGTCCTCCAAGCACCTACATAACCGAAAATCAGCCAAAAATCTTAAGGGATTACAATCTTATCAACTTGAAAATAATCTGTAGAATCTAGGAGAGAATAAAGGAAAGGAAAAATTGATAAGAATAATCCGACCTTTGGTCGGTCTTCCATCAATGGTACCACCTTCATTTAATCCAGCAATAATCCCACCTTTAACACCCATATTCTCTCAATGGTCCCTCACCTGTTGGTGACCTACAATTACAGGTAAAGTCTCTTAATTACGTGATTAATAGCTAATTAACTATAATTTAAACCTAAATTCTTAATTAAAGTTTTAAATTAGATTTAATAAAAAAATTAAAATTAAAAGAAAGCCACCCCCTCCCCTCCCTCTTCCCCTGCCACCCTCCCCCTGCCCCGCAGCCACCCTATCCTTCCCCTTCCACCCTCCATCTCCCCTACAGCCACCCTATCCTTCCCCTGCCACCCTCCCCTCCCCCGCAGCCACCTCCCCTCCCCGCAGCCACCCTATCCTTCCCCTGCCACCCTCCCCTTCCCCCACAGCCACCTCCCCCTCCCCTGCCAAAAACGTCAATGTGACCCGCTCCCCTCGCGAGGTTTTCGTGGTTGTTGGAGAGGTTGCCGTGATTTATCGCCGGCCGCCGTGAAGAGGAGGGTGGCAGGGGAAGGGGAGGGTGGGGTGGCAAGTGACAACAGTGGGGGCAGGGGGAGGGAAATGGGGGTTGGGGTGGGGTGGCAGTAGGGGGCAGGGGGAGGGAATGAGGGTGGGGGTGGGCTGGGGGAGGATAGTTTTTTTTTAAAAAGTCAACGGTCAAATGTCGGATTATTCTTATTAATTGAAGGTGGTACCATTGGTGGAAGACCGACCAAAGGTCGGATTATTCTTATTAATTTTTCGTAAAGGAAAAGATAAGGGAAATAAATCGAAGATAAGGACCGAAAATAATCAACCCTAATCTTACATAAATCACGCCTAGTGTGAACATAATCCTACGGAATATTACAAATCAACTACAAATTGCATACTTGGAGCACAAGGACTCAAAAAACCCTAATATGGACCGAAAATAAGGAGAATTCGGCCCTTTTATTTTAATGAAATTTAAACGACTTAATTAAAATAACTAACCATGACCTTATTAACTAGAAAGCAATAAAGATAGATTAGAGATGCATGATTGAATCCGCTTCATTCCCTCCCTCTTAGAAGTTTACTTGTCCTCAAGTTCCTTCCAAAGTACAAGGAACAAGATCATAACCTCTCATGGATGCACAAATTCCTTTGCCAAACAATATTTGAAATGTGTTAGATTCTCTCGATGGACCACCTTAAATGGACCTTCTACAATGGCTTCATGCTTCCCCTTTGAATTGTTGAACACCTTTTGGGCATTCAAACTCAAAAACACATAATCACCAACCTCAAAGGGACGTTTCTTTCTCAAACTCAAAATGGCAGCACGTCTTTGCTTCTTGTTTTGATGTAGCATGTCGCTTACGTCCTTTGGTACTTCTCGAATAGTTGAATCCTTTTCTTCTTGGACATGATTTCTTTGGGAGTTAATGGATGTAAGCGCAATCTCATCAAACCCTCCAAAACTAAATAGACATTTGTGTCCCCTTCATGGATAACTTTTCTATCAAATTGCCATGGTCTTCCAAGCAAAAGGTGACAAGCACTCATGGGAAAATACATCACACCATAGCTCATCTTTGTAGCTTCCAGTAGAGAACGAAATCAAAACTTGTTTAGTCACACTTAGTCCAGTTTTATTATCAAGCCAACTCAACTTATAGGGTAGAGGATCTTCCCTAATAAGAAGATTTAACTTGTCCAACACATACATCACAAGAAACAATGTTAGTGCAAGAACCACTATCAATAATTACATTACAAGTATTATTACCTACTTTGCAACGTGTGTGAAATAAATTCTCTCGTTGTTCTTGACTAGGAGGACAATCAACATGTAAAACTTTCCTAACAACACCTATCAGTTTTGAGTCACTTCCGCAAAGGCATCCTCTTCTTCTTCCTCCACATTCTCTTCCTCGGGAGTAAACTCATAAACCTCTTCTTCTTCAAGCATGGTGTGGTATTGTCTCAAAGTAAGTGCTTGTTTTCTAGGACAAACACTTGCTATATGACAGTTACCTTGACATTTGAAGCACTTTCTCCTATTCTCAAACTTTACTTTTGGAATAAAGACTTTCTGTTTTTCGATCCTCTTCTCTTACTTAGGCGGAAATGGTGAAATTTTATCTCATCCCCCAAGAAAAGATGAAGGTCTCTCATTGCTTTCCTTAGAGCCAAGCTTGAAACGATAGTTAGGTTTCGGTCTTCCCTTGTTTCTAGGCTCACATTTCAAGGCTAACTTACAAACATACTCAAAGGTGACATAGTGAGCTATTTCTACTTGATCCTCAATTTGCCTTGCCAAGCCCTTGATGTACCTTGCTATCTTTAAAGTTTCCTTTTCCTTCACATCACAAACAAAACACAATCTATCAAATTCTTGTGTGTAATCAGCCACACTAAGAGTCTCTTGCATCAAAGATGTGAGCTTTATGTATTGCTCTTGCTCATACTCTCTACGGAGGAATTTGGCTCTCAATTTCTTCTTCAAACTAGTCCAAGTGTTAGCCTTTTCTTTTCCTTCTCTCTTTCTTCGAGAGTTGAACCCTTCCAACCTTAAAGATGCATACTTGGTCAGTTTCATGGTGGCAAGTTTGTACCTTTTTCGATCATCATACTCCTTATAGTCAAATACTCTCTCAATTTGCCTAACCCAATCAAGAAATACCTCTGGATTCGAATCTCCTGCAAATTCGGGTAGGTCTAGTTTCAAACCTCTACCATCATCAATACGACGTGGTTGATAACTTTGTTCTTCAGATTCCTCATCGGCTTCCCCAGGCCACATTTGATTTTTTTTCAAAACAATGGAAGTTAAAGCTTTAAACTGATTTTAGGCCTCATGTTTATAATCTTCAAAAGCATCCATCTTAATACTAAGATTATTAAGTAGGTTAAGGATTTCAGACGAGTCCCTCATGATTTGTGACAAAAACGTTCCTCTAAAACTGTCCAGAAAAACTAAGAAAACTGACCCAACTTCGAAAATAAACTGCAGTTGCTACACCTTGTCAAAAATTATGAAATTTTAACACAAGGAAACACCTCCAATTGGAATCACCCAAAAAAATGAAGTAGATTATTCGCAGTTTTACTTTCAATTCAGTCGCGCCAGATTCGCACCAAATCAACACGTTTCACAAAAAAGTCTCGAAACTATATCAAATGAACTCCAATTTCTATTAATTTTTAGGATAGTAAACTACACTTGAGATAGACCAGTTAAGGCTCAACAATCACCCTAAAAGACGTGTTCAATAGGGAGAACAAACTGAAACAAAACGTACCAGAAAACTGTTTGTACCCGGATGAACTGAACAACCATGAAACGTCCCTTCCTCTTCAAGCTCAGATACCAAATGATATCATTGAGAATACAAGAGCCTCAATCAATGAAATCCAAGTCAAGGAATCTAGGTTAAGTTTGCCTAAGTTCGAAAATAAGGATCAAAGTAACCGGATATGTTAATTAAAAAGAACACTCCTGAACCTTTTTAATTAACTCTTAATCTTCCTTAAACCACTCTTGGAGTTAATTAAATTAACACGAAGTAATAAACACTCCTGAATATCAATTAGTGGGCGAAAATTAATTAAGAGAAACAATTAACATTCAAAGTCAAGTTTTTAATCAAATCACATGTACCCTTGTATTGAGGCATGTCGTGTATTTATATAATAATATAACAAGAATTAACTTGTCCTCAAAGAACCTACATAGCCAAAAATCAGCCAAAAATCTTAAGAGATTACAATCTTATCAACTTGCTAAATATTCCCTAAAATCTAGGAGAAATAAGGAAAAGATAAGGGAAAGAAATCTAAGATAAGGACCGAAAATAATCAGCCCTAATCTTCCCTAAATCACACCTAGTATTAACCCAATCCTAGGGAATATTACAACTCAATTACAACTTGCATACTTGGAGCACAAGGACTAAAAAACCCTAATATGGACCGAAAATAAGGAGAAATTCGGCCCTTTTATTTGCTGAAATTTAGACGACTTAATTAAAATAACTAATCATGATCTTATTAACTAGAAAGAAATAAAGATAGATTAGAGATGCATGATTGAATCCGCATAATTCCTCAAGTTCCTTCCAAAGTACAAGGAACAAGATCACAAGCTCTCATGGATGCACAAATTCCATTGCCAAACAATATTTGAAATGTGTCATGATTCTCTCGATGGACCACCTTAAATGGACCTTATTCAATGGCTTCATGCTTCCACTTTGAATTGTTGAACACCTTTTGGGCATTTAAACTCAAAAACACATAATCACCAACCTCAAAGGGACGTTTCTTTCTCAAACTTAAAATGGCAGCACGCCTTTGCTTATTTTTTTGACGTAGCATGTCTCTTAAGTCCTTTGGTACTTCTCGAATAGTTGAATCCCTTTCTTCTTGGACATGATTTCTTTGGGAGTTAATGGATGCAAGCGCACTCTCATCAAACCCACCAAAATTAAATAGACATTTGTGTCCCCTTCATGGATAGCTTTCCTATCAAATTGCCATGGTCTTCCAAGCAAAAGGTGACAAGCACTCATGGGAAATCATACCATTGCTCATCTTTGTAGCTTCCAGTAGAGAACGAAATCAAAGATTGTTTAGTCACACTTATTCCAGTTTTATTATCAAGCCAACTCAACTTATAGGGTAGAGGATCTTCCCTAATAAGAAGATTTAACTTGTCTAACACATCACAAGAAACAATGTTAGTGCAAGAACCACTATCAATAATTACATTACAAATATTATCACCTACTTTGCAACGTGTGTGAAACAAATTCTCTCATTGTTCTTGACTAGGAGGACAATCAACATGTAAAACTTTCCTAACAACACCAATCAGTTGTGAGTCATATTCTGCAAAGGCATCCTCTTCTTCTTCCTCCACATTCTCTTCCTTGGGAATAAACTCATAAACCTCTTCTTCTTCAAGCATGGTGTGGAATTATCTCAAAGTAAGTGCTTATTTGCTAGGACATTCACTTGCTATGTGACCCTTACCTTGACATTTGAAGCACTTTCTCCTATTGGAACAAAGACTTTCTGTTTTCGATCCTTTTCTCTTCCTTTGGCAGAAATGGTGAAATTCTATCTCCTCCCCCAAGAAACGATGAAGGACTCTCATTGCTTTCCTTAGAGCCAATCTTGAAACGATAGTTAGGTTTCGGTCATCCCTTGTTTCTAGGCTCAAATTTCAAGGCTAACTTACAAACATCCTCAAAGGTGACATAGTGAGCCATTTCTACTTGATCCGCCATTTGCCTTGCCAAGCCCTTGATGTACCTTGCTATCTTCAAAGTTTCCTTTTTCTGCATATCAAAAACTAAACACAATCTATCAAATTCTCGTGTGTAATCAGCCACACTAAGAGTCTCTTGTATCAAAGATGTGAGCTTTATGTATTGCTCTTGCTCATACTCTTTAAGGACGAATTTGGCTCTCAATTTCTTCTTCAAACTAGTCCAAGTGTTCACTTGTTCTTTTCCATCTCTCTTTCTTCGAGATTTGAACCCTTCCAACCATAAAGATGCATACTTGGTCAGTTTCATGGTGGCAAGTTTGTAGCTTTTTCGATCATCATACTCCTTGTAGTCAAATACTCTCTCAATTTGCCTAACCCAATCAAGAAATACCTCTGGATTCGAATCTCCTGCATTTCGGGTAGGTCTAGTTTCAAACCTCTACCATCATCAATGGGACGTGGTTGATAACTTTGTTCTTCAGAGTCCTCATCGAATTCCCTAGGCCACATATGATTTTGTTTTTTCATAACAATGGAAGTAAAGCTTTAAACTGTTTTTGGGCCTCATGTTTATAATCTTCAAAATCATCTATCTTAACACTAAGATTATTAAGTATTTTAAGGCTTTCAGACGAGTCCCCCATGATTTGTGACAAAAACGTTCCCTAAAACTGTTAGAAAAACCAAGAAAACTGACCCAACTTTGAAAATAAACTGCAGTTGCTACACCTCGTCAAAAATTATGAAATTTTAACACAAGGAAACACCACCTCCAACTGGAATCACTCAAAAATACGAAGTAGATTATTCGCAGTTTTAATTGCAACTCAGTCGCGCCAAATTCGCACCAAATCAGCACGTTTCACTAAAACAGTCTCGAAACTATATCAAATGAACTCCAATTTCTACTAAATTTTAGGATAGTAAACTAGACTTGAGATAGACCAGTTTAGGTTCAACAATCACCCTAAAAGACATTTTCCATAGGGAGAACAAACTAAAACAAAACAACCTAGAAAACTGTTTGTGCCCGGATGAACAGAACATCCATGAAACGTCCCTTCCTCTTCAAGCTTTGATACCAACTGATATGATTGAGAATTCAAGAGTCTCAATCAATGAAATCCAAGTCAAAGAACCTAGGTTAAGTTTGCCTATGTTCGAAAATAAGGATAAAAGTAACCGGATATGTTAATTAAAAAGAACACTCATGAACCTTTTTAATTAACTCTTAATCTTCCTTAAATCACTCCTGGAATTAAGTAGATTAACACTAAGTACTAAACACTTCTGAATATCAATCAGTGGGCGAACATTAATTGAGAGAAACAATAAACATTCAAAGTCAATTTTTTAATCAAATCGCACATACCCTTGTATTGAGGCATGTCGTGTATTTATATAATAATATGACATGAATTAACTTGTCCTCAAAGCACCTATATAGCCAAAAATCAGCCAAAAATCTTAAGAGATTACAATCTTATCAACTTGCTAAATAATCTCTAAAATCTAGGAGTCAATAAAGAAAAAGATAAGGGAAAGAAATCTAAGATAAGGACCGAAAATAATCAGCCCTAATCTTCCCTAAATCACACTTAGTATGAACACAATCCTAGGGAATATTACAACTCAATTACAACTTGCATACTTGGAGCACAAGGACTCAAAAAACCCTAATATGGACCGACAATAAGGAGAAATTCGGCCCTTTTATTTGCTGAAATTTAGACGACTTAATTAAAATAACTAACCATGACCTTATTAACTAGAAAGCAATAAAGATATATTAGACAAGGACTATGCATGATTGAATCCGCATAAAGGTGAAATATATAAAGGAAAAGAGAAGGGGCGACTAGTTTGGTGCACAATATCTAGCAATAATGTGGGTTCTAGTGTGATAAATGAGCTTATTAATAGAATCAACTGTCTACAATGTCCTGACTGCTCAGCAATATGTACGGATTCCAAATGCAAGAAACGAAATACGGATCAACTATTCTGAGTACATAACACAGAACTTGACACACACATAACACATAACATAAAACATGCATCATGAATCACATCAATAACATTCAATACTCAATCAAGCTCATTGACCAATATCCATTTTCATATCCAATTCCTTATGCATATCCAATTACATAATTATATCATAATCATAATCCTCCAGTTAAGCATTTGTGACAATAAGGCCGAGATATATAGAGTTGGACGACCCAAATATCCTCAGCTTGAATACATGGAATACAGAACTAGCTCCGGGCTAGTTGTAACTAATATAATGTGTACAGATTCCCGAGCTCGGTAACCATAATTGGTTCACCCCTCAAGCCCCATACAAGTAGGAGATTCATCCTACAAGGCCACTGTCGTTTCAATTCAAAAGACCCATGGTCTTGATCATAATTCATAAATCCATTTCATAGTTTTGAAATCCCAATCCAACTTATTTCCATTCCAAACTCAATTCCAATCCAAATCATAATAATTCATCATAGAAAGACATCCACATGCTTTCATATAAACATTCCACAATTCCAATACATATAAAGTTCTCATGAACTCTATCCTAGGTTCTCATATTCATTCAAACAATCTCACATAATCAAATAAATATCAAGACACTATGTCACGTGCCTTTCTACGCAAATAATCTCACATAAGAAGGTACGAACAATATCTAACGTCATCTAATGAATTGAGCTCCTTAAATCAATGAAAACAACTTAATTTAGAACTCTAAAAATACTTAAACACTTTTATAAAAATATGGGCAGTCTTTAAAATCCTTTAAAACTCCTTTAAAACAACCCTTAAGTTCATAAAACAATCCTCTATCAAATTCCCCATTAAAGCTACTAAAATAATTAAAGCCTTAAACTTTAATTAAATTATATCAATATAATAAATTCAAAATATAAACTTTGAAACCCTAAACCTCCATCAAAACCCTAAAATTAGGTTTAGGTTATCATACTTGAGTTAGGGTTCAAGTATGATCACATAATAAAATTTTTAGGTAAGAATCCAACCAAACTACCTAAATTCAATAAATTTAAGAAATTAAATATAATCAGAAATTTATTTCCAAATACAATAAAATAAATATTTTTTTATAGGCGGATAGCAGTGGCAGCAGCCACGTGCACAGCGTGCACGACCCCTAGCGCTGGCAGCGCCAGGCTACGGTGGCTCACCGACCGCGCGCGATCTTACTGCCCAGCAGCGGCACACCTATCGAGGTTCTCCCCACCAAACCCTAAAAACCGAAAATTTTAAATAATTTAAAGATCCAATTTTAATACATATTTTTTATGAACAATGAATAAAGAATTAAGCATGAAAACAAAACTAAACCCTAGAAAAGATGGAGAAGAGGATAGAGCTTACTAGGGTTTTGAAAAGATGACGACTAAACTGAATCCTCTCTCCCTCCTTCACTATTTAAAGACAAATCTAATGGGATTCATGAAAATCGACTCCTTTCTAAATCCTTTTTGGCTATTAAAAAGACTACGAGCCCATTAGGCCCAAATCCTCCTTTTAATACGTTCCATCAAATCCAAAGGCCTATTTTTATTATTTTAAAACTTTAAAACTAATTCCACATTATATATATATATAATATGACTTTACTATTATCCTTCCCTCATATAATAAATTATATAAAAATGTTAATTATATGAATAATCTCTAATGATATAATAAAAATTCTTCAAATATATTAGTTTTAAATAATAAAAGCCCTTTGAAATACGGAGTATTACACCAAGTATGGCTAGGTTGTTCTATAAAAGAATAATTCGAACATACATCGCTCCTTTCAACACACTAAATAAGAAGCTCTCTGAATTTACCACTAACCGACATGCTTGATTCCCTAGCAAAACCTAGTTGAAAAGCTTAAAAACCTGGAATCCCAGACCCCCCAACCCGTTGATCTACACAACTTTTTCCAAGCAACCCAATATATCTTTCTTTCCCTCCCCTTCTGCCCCACCAAAACTGAGCAACAAGACATCAGAGCTCCTCACTAAAAGAAGATGTAATCTTAAACACACTCATCACGTAGCTAGGTATTGATTGGGCTACCGCCTTTATCAGGACTTCCCTACCCGCTTTAGAAAGAACTCAATGTTTTATCGGATGTTATCCTTTATAGTTAGTAGGAAGTTAGTTGCAGCAAATAGTTTCCTAGTTTTAAGTTTATCCTAGGAGTAGACTTAGTTGGTTATTTTGTGGTCAAACAAGTTTATTATAATTATTATGACTTAATCAGTTACCTAGTGGGGGTAAGTGGTAAGTAACGGCACGTTCCCCATATCTCTGGTTTCTTATTCCTAGTCTTTAGGTATGCCTAGTAATGGCATGTAGTAGCCTATATATAGGCATTGTACCATATATGGAGTTGCAGAAGTGCTGTCCTTAATTTTCTATCTTCAATTATAGTAATTTGAACATAGTATCAAGAGCTCCAGGTTGGATCATGGAGAAAGATATATATAAAAAAAAGATGAAAACAAAGAAAGTGTGAGTAAAACAAAAATTAAGAGTGAAGGAGTGGTTTTAACAGGCATAGAAGTCGTAATCACCATAGAGATGATCTCGACGTTTATAACAGTTGTGAAACAAGTCGACATGTTCAATTTCCATGACTATATCAACAGGGTTGATCGAAATATGTGCTCCATTAATGAGTGTTGGTGATAATGTGTGTTAATAAATTAAAAAACAGTAATGGTAGCGGTGAGAGATATGCATCAAAAACTATGATTTCTAGTGAGATGTTGCGAAATTTGCCGAAAAGAGAGCAAATTGTTGAGGAGGCAAGTGTTTGGGTTTTGTTTGTGGAAAAAAATAGGTTTTTCAAAAGTTAAAGTCAAGTGTTAAGTTCATTGTTGTTTATTCGTGTTTGTGATTGCGTTATCGTGATTGTGGTTGCTTGTTGGCTGTAATAGAGTTCATTGTTATAAAGTATAAAATTACTCCTACTCTCAACCATGAGTTTAGATTTTTGGTTGAGTTGGTTCTTTGACATGGTGTCGGAGCTAGTACGATCATACGGTCATGGTTCGAATCTCATCCACCCTTCCTTTATAAGTGGAATATTTAGCGCCAGGTATAAGGGAGACCTATGTTGCGTCCACACTTCAAGCCTAAAGGACTCTTGTGTCAGGGGGCATGATAGAGTATAAAAATATTGCTAGGTCTTCAACCAATATGGAAAAGTTAAGGTGTTATCCTTTCAAACTTTAAAGGAAGAGCGTGTGTTAGATCTTATCCTTAAAAGTAAGTATAGTTGCAAATAGTAGTTTCATAGTTTCAAGTTTATGCTAGGTATTAGGCTTAGTTGGTTATTTTGTGGTCAAATTTATCATAATTATTATGACTTAATTAGTTATAAGTAGTGGCTCTTATGGGGGAAAGTGTTAAGTATGGGTCATGTGTCCTATATTTCTGTTTTGTTATTCCTAGTCTTTAGGTATGCTTAATAGTGGTTTCTTTCTCATACGAGAACAAAGCACTTTTTGTGGCTGTTAGCTTTCCTTTCTTACAAAGTCACAATAGATTAGGGGGGAGCACTAGAAAAATGTAAGGTTGGCAAATGGCAATTACGTAGCCTATATATAGGCGTAGTACTTTGCTTTAAATAATGTATGGAGTTGTAACAGTGATGTCCTTTTTTTGCTCTCTTCAATGATAATATACTTTCAACATATTGCACTACTACTTTTAGTTTTTTTTTTTTTTTTTTGGCGAGGAGAGGCAAGAATTAGAACAAAGCAGGGGCAAGAGGCCTTTTATGGCTTTTGTTGCTAGGTCGTGTGTCATAGCAACCCCTTGCCTATCTACTTTGGTGCAAACAAAGTAAGTGCACCTAGAAATTAACTCCCTGCAGTCATAGATGATACTTCTTTTAGTTAACAAACCTTTTTCGCTGCTATTTCTAATTGATAAAATATCAACGTTAGTTCTAACTTAACGTTTTGTTTATAGTAAAAGGATTCTCCTATAATCACAAGAATTGAAAATCTATTCCTTCACTCCTAAATACTACTTAAAATTAGTTTAATTATGGTTAGTTAACAGGATTTTGTATTCAATTATGATTCAGATATAAATACAAAATTATGTAGGTGACATTTTTTGATATGATAATAATCTCAATAGATTTGTGTAACGATACAAGTCCAATAATAACTAGTTAATTTAAATAAAATATGAAGTGTAACTGGAGCTAACGTCATTGTAATGTTAAGAATTTGAAGTACCTACATGTTAAATTGTTTTATATAATTAAGGAAAATTTGTCGGAAAAAACCTTTTAAAATGACCATTTTGCGAGAAACAACCTTGTAGAAAATTTTTCGCGACTTAAAACCTTAAAGGCTAAAACAAATGATTTGTCAAATGAAACCTTCCTACGATTTCCGGCGTTGACTCCTCGAAAATGGCTCCATGAACGCGTAAAAGGCTCTGTCAATGCCGAAAAGGCCACGTTAATGTTGGAAAAAACTTAATGAGTGCCGAAACATTTTCAGTTCACATCAAAATTCTGAATGAGGTTTTTTTCAAAAAAAAAATCAATTTTAAAGTTCTAAATCCCAAAAAATCTAAAACGTTTAACTCAAAAGAGGTATTTAAAAGTTTGTTCCTAAGATATCGAAAGCCTTTTGGTGTTCTTCCTTATTTTTTGTTTTCCATGTTCCATAAACAACTAAAAGAAATAATGAGTAGGAAATATTGACAACAATAATCCCAACGATTTCCCAACTAAAAGTTATTTCAAAATAACCATAACCAATGAGGCTGTCTACTAAGTGTTGGAAATAAGCCTCAAAGTTTGTGTCCCACATGAGTGGGTTAAGAGCTATTTCCTTAGTATTTCAATGTCAACATTTTTCCTTTGTTTGTAAGGTGCATGCATCCCACATAGGAAGATAGTGGGTTTGTTGCTTAGTTTATTTATCCCCATACCATTGTAACTCTTGTTTGGATACTAGAGACTATACTCTAGGAACCACCGCACGCGCGCGCGAGGGACTGGCCGGGCCGTGGGCGTGTGGCGTTGGCGCGACGCGTTCGCGGGTGTGGGTGTGTATCTTTTTATGGCCCGTCTATTTTGAGAGATTCTCAAAATATCTTTGTAACGGAAATTATTTGTTTCCGAGTTTGATGCGTTTGACTTGCCGTTATTGCTTCCTTGATTTCCGCCAGTTATTCTCTTCCCAGAATAACTGATCGCGACTTTCTCTCCCACTACTGCTATATATACCCCTTCTCTGTTTAGCACAAAATACACAGAAAATAACTTCTCTCATTTTTACTCTCTCTAAAAACTGTTCTCTCAATTCGGGTTGTCTCTGTCACTCCAACCGTCTGCTTGTGAGTGCACACGAACGGGCGGTGCTGTGCTAATCCTGGAGGGTGGTCGCCGGGAGGAAGTTTTCAACCGTGCTGCGGCGAAATCACCTTTAAGGACAGTGGAGGTCTCCACGACACAGTGCTCATCTCTTTTACGGTTTCCATACTTCAAGTAAGATTGTTCTCATTTATTGTTTTTAGTCTCCTTGCGCAATTACTTTCAACAATCTTAAAGGTGATTTTCGAGTTTCTGTTATCATGGCTTTGCGTAACTCCATTCCTGACATGTCTAAGATTGAGTCCTTGGATGGGAAAAATTATAAATGTTGGGCTGTCAGGGTTAGATTCTACTTAGAACAAATTGATGTTGCTTATGTTCTTGACGATCCTGTTGTCCCTACTGATGAGACCGAAAAACTGACCTATGAAACCAAATTTGCTAAGGATGACAGAACTTGCAAGGGGATGTTACTTCACTATATGTCCAATGCTTTACTTGACATTTATATTACTTTTAACCATGCTAAGGACATTTGGGATACCTTAGAAAAGAAGTATGGTGTTGATGATGCTGGGACCAAACGCTACTATATTAGTAAGTGGATGGCTTTTAAGGTAGACGATGACAAGCCTATTTTAGACCAAGTTTATGAGTTTGAGACCCTCTGTACCAATATTGCTGCTGAAGGCCTTATTATTTGTGAGTACACCCAGGCTATTGTCCTTATTGAGAAACTGCCCTCCTCTTGGAAGGACTACAGGAACCAATTTATGCATAAGAGGAGAGACCTTACCCTTGAAGAACTTGTTGGACATCTGAAAATCGAGGAAGAAAACCGCCTTAAGGACAAACCTTCTAACAATTCTGTTTTCCCTAAAGCTAATCTTGTGGAGTCCAAACACTCCAACTATGACAGGAACAGGCACAAGGGAAAAGGCCCTTACAAAGGGGGCAGCAACCTTAAGGCTCATGGAGGAGTGCAGAAATACAAGTTCAAAGGAACCTGCCACGAATGTGGAAAGCCTGGACACAAAGCTGTTGACTGCTGGAATAAAAAGAAAGAAAAAACTAAGCAAACTTGGTAGAAGAATCTGACACCATTGTTGCTTTTGTATCTGAAGTCAACCTTGCTGGAGACACCGCTGAATGGATCGTTGACAGAGGAGCAACTAGGCACATTTGCACCAACCGATCCATGTTTGACATATATGAGAAGATGAAAGGTGAAAATGTGTTCATGGGAAACTCTGCATCAGCAAAAGTCAATGGCAAAGGGAAGATTACTCTCAAACTCACTTCTGGAAAATTCTTATCTCTTACTAATGTACTTCATGTTCCTGAAATGCGTAGGAATTTAATTTCTGGTAGTCTGTTGATGAAAGCTGGTTTAAAGTTGTCTTTTGATTCTGATAGACTTGTCATTACTCGTAATGGGGAATTTGTGGGAAAGGGTTTTTGTAATGGGGGGCTTTTTACTTTGGATGCAACTGCTGAAATCATGAATAAATCTGGTTCTACTTCTGCTTATATTGCTGAGTCTATTGATTTGTGGCACTCTAGATTAGGTCATGTTAACGTAGCTTCTATTAAAAGGTTGAAAAATCTGAACCTTATTCCCAGACTCTCAGGTTCTGACTTGCCCAAATGTGAAATTTGTGTTGAAGCCAAGTATGCTAGGAAACCTTTCAAAACAGTTGAAAGGCAATCTGAACTTCTAGAATTAGTTCACTCAGACCTAGGTGACTTTAAGAACTATGAAAGTCGAGGAGGGAAGAAGTATTACATTACCTTTGTAGACGACTATTCCCGCTACACAGTATTATACCTATTGCAATCCAAGGATGAGGCAGAAGAGATGTTTTTAAAGTACAAGGCTGAGGTTGAAAACCAATTGGATAGGAAAATCAAGAGACTTAGGAGTGATAGGGGAGGAGAATATGATCCCACTTCTCTAAAGACCTTTTGTGAACAAAATGGGATTATTCATGAGTTGACGGCCCCTTATACCCCTGAACAAAATGGTATAGCTGAAAGGAAGAATAGATTTCTAAAGAACATGATGAATGCTATGTTGATTAGTTCTGGACTTCCTGATAACATGTGGGGGGAAGCCATTTTATCTGCCTGTCATGTATTGAACCGTGTACCCCATAAGAAACTAGATAAGACTCCATATGAGATGTGGAAGGGTCATATCCCAAATCTCAAATACTTGAAAGTGTGGGGGTGTCTTGCTAAGGTTGCCATACCTTCCTTTAAAAGGGATAAGATAGGACCAAAGACTTGTGACTCTATTTTCATTGGGTATGCTTATCATAGTGCTGCTTATCGTTTCCTTATTAAGGATGCTAGAGGCTCCTATGCTTGTGGTTCAATTGTCGAGTCTAGAGATGCTGAATTCTTTGAACATGTTTTTCCTTTGAAATGTTCTTCTGTTGCTTCTTGTTCCTCTACTGCTGATCCTGCACTGCCTGTTAGTATTCCCTTAGTGACTAAACCTGTCGAGGAAGAACCTAGGAGGAGTAAGAGACCTAGAAAGGAAAGTAGCTTTGGGCCTGATTTTGTCACTTCCTTTCTTAATGAATCTTGTGTCTTGAATGAGAATCTAGTGTCTGTCTTTATTTTGGAAGAGGACCCTAGAACCTATAGTGAGGCTATGAAATCTGTTGATGCTGTATTTTGGAAAGAGGCCATAGATAGTGAGCTAGAGTCCATTATGAGTAACAACACCTGGGAATTAGCAGAACTTCCTAGGGGTTGTAAGCCTATCTCTAACAAATGGATCTTTAAGAAGAAGCTAAAGCCTGATGGTTCCATTGATAAGTATAAAGCGAGACTAGTTGTGAGAGGTTTCACTCAAAGAGAGGGAATAGATTATTTTGACAACTATTCGCCAGTCACTAAGATTGCCACCATTAGAACCTTGATTGCTTTAGCTGCTATTCACGGCCTAATAGTACATCAAATGGATGTTAAGACTGCTTTTCTAAATGGTGACCTTGAGGAAGAGATCTATATGGACCAACCTGAAGGTTGTGTAGTCCCTGGACAAGAGCAAAAGGTGTGTAAGCTAGTAAAGTCTCTTTATGGTTTAAAACAAGACCCTAAACAATGGTACCAAAAGATTGATAGCACCATAACCAGTTTTGGGTTTCTTGTAAACGAGAGTGACACATGTGTATATGCTAAGAATGACTCCCGAGGTTGTGTAATAATTTGCCTATATGTTGATGATATGTTGATCCTTGGGACTAGCTTAGATCTTGTGATTGAAGTAAAGGATTTCTTATGTACTAGGTTTGAAATGAAAGACATGGGGGAGGCTGACCTTATCTTGGGAGTAAAGATCACTCGGTCTTCTCATGGATTTAGCTTGAGTTAGGCCCACTATATAGAAAAGGTACTTAGAAAGTTCAATTCATTTGAAGTTGACCCAGTTAAGACTCCTTATGATCCTAGTGTTCATCTAGTAAAGAATAAGGGAGATCCTGTGAGTCAATCTGAGTATGCCAAAGTAATTGGTAGTATTATGTATTTGATGAATTGCACTAGACCTGATGTTGCTTACGCTATTAGTAGACTCAGTAGGTACACTCATAACCCTAGCAAAGACCATTGGGGTGCTTTGCGCAGGTTACTCCGATACCTTAGAGGAACCATGGATTGGGGCATTCACTTTTCTTCTTCTCCTGCGGTCTTAGAAGGGTATTGTGATGCTAACTGGGTATCTGGAAATGATGAGATTAACTCTACTAGTGGTTTTGTTTTTACCTTGGGTGGTGGTGCAATTTCTTGGAAATCTTGTAAACAATCTTGTACTGCTATGTCGACTATGGAATCTGCATTTGTTGCACTTGAGTTGGCAGGAAATGAGGCAGAATGGCTAAGGAATTTGCTGAATGATGTTCCATTGTGGGGGAAACCAGCTCCTTCAGTTGCATTGCATTGTGACTCTCAGGCAGCTATTGCAGTGGCAAAGAACGTGTACAATGGAAAGAAAAGGCACATTCGCCTCAGACACAAGGTTGTCAAAGATTTGATAAGCAATGGAGTGATATCACTGGACTATGTAAGGTCCGAAAAGAACCTTGTGGATCCGTTTACTAAAGGCCTTTCTAGAAATGTAATTGAGGATGCATCCAGAGGGATGGGACTGAGACCCATTTGAATGTAATAATGAAACCCTACTTCACGCAAGTGGAGTTCAAAGGGCAACATTAAAGGATAAAAGCACTTATATTTTGTCTATCCTTCTTATATAAAGTTATATTGAGAAGTGCATATCACTTGTGTTTGAGGTTGAGCAAAAGGCTCTTAATGAACCCATATCCACAGTTGTGTGGTGGTGTGTGGTGATACACACTTGATGGGATTCACCTACTCAGATGTGGAAGTGGGGCCGCTTCCTATGAGAAATTGGGGTCGTTTCTCTAGAGCATCTATGAGCATCCAGGTAAGGCGTATGGCCAGTATAGGCTCCACATTGATCGCGGAGTGACTGATTCTAAAGGGATGGATGTGTGGTTTAGATGAAGGTTTCAAGTTCTCTCAAGTTCAAGATGAAAATCACTTGTTTGAACGAGACTCCAGAGTCTATCTCACTAAGTGTTAATTCAAGTCGCAAGACATTAACACCTATGCATTCTTCTTTTGCCAAATACCCGAATTGTTCTTCTCTTCCTTTTCTCATTCCGAAACTTTGATTCTTGTAGGGGATTGTTGGAAATAAGCCTCAAAGTTTGTGTCCCACATGGGTGGGCTAAGAGTTATTTCCTTAGTATTTCAATGTCAACATTTTTCCTTTGTTTGTAAGGTGCTTGCATCCCACATAGGAAGATAGTGGGTTTGTTGCTTAGTTTATTTATCCCCATACCATTGTAACTCTTATTTGGATACTAGAGACTATACTCTAGGAACCACCACACGCACGCGCGCGCGGGGCCGGGCTCGGGTGGCGTTGGCGCGACGCGTTCGAGTTTGATGCGTTTGACTTGCCGTTATTGCTTCCTTGATTTCTGCCAGTTATTCTCTTCCCAGAATAACTGATCGCCACTTTCTCTCCCACTACTGCTATATATACCCCTTCTCTGGTTAGCACAAAATACACAGAAAATAACTTCTCTCATTTTTACTCTCTCTAAAAACTGTTCTCTCAATTCGGGTTGTCTCTGTCACTCCAACCGTCTCCTTCTGAGTGCACACGAACGGGCGGTGCTGTGCTAATCCTGGAGGGTGGTTGCCGGGAGGAAGTTTGCACCCGTGCTGCGGCGAAATCACCTTTAAGGACAGTGGAGGTCTCCACGACACAGTGCTCATCTCTTTTACGGTTTCCATACTTCAGTAAGATTGTTCTCATTTATTGTTTTTAGTCTCCTTGCGCAATTACTTTCAACACTAAGTACTAACAATGTGTGCGTGAGCATAATAAACTTGTTGAACACATAATGCGAGTATATGTTAAAATTTTATTTGTCAATTAACTTTTACATTTTTTTCTTTTGATATCTCATATACCTTATTCATATGTCAAGATGTGTACCTTAAAAATTTGTCATACTTTCACTTGTTTTGACCTTTCTTATGATTTCTGCCCTTTATGGGGTCTGCATGGGTTTGCTTTCGAAGCCAAAACACCTTATTCATTTGTCTTATGATGCGGGTCGCGTAAATTAAGATGTGCGTATTCGTTGAGACTTGAGACAGTTTTATTATGATTTTTGTCTTAAAAGGATGCTTGGCGCACGCTGTTGTCCAACAACTGTCGTTTTCAATGCCAAAACACCTTTTCATTTGTCTCGAAATGCATGTTATATAAATTGATTGATCTATACTCATTTTTATTGTTTTCTTGTGTGGTTGACATAATTGTTTTTTTAAAATGTTATTTCTCTGCTAAAATCTAAAATTTTCATTGGTCTCGTGATGTATGTCGTGAAAACTGGCATATTCATACTTGTTTCAATTGTTTTCTCATGATTTGTGTGTTTAAAGGGTGCATGGATGTAGGAATATGTTTTTATAAAAATAACGTTTTTAGATTAAAGCGTATTTTCATGTATCTCTAAATGCGTGCAGCAAAATTGACATATTTACAAAATTTTGAATTCTAGGTCGTTTGTCGGAGTACATTTTCTCAAAAAAGTTGTATTCGAGGTAATAATAGTTTTTCTTCTGTCTCGTGATTCATGTTACGAATATGAGATCAATCCGCATAGTACTCTTTCTTCTCATCAACTCACTCATTGGATACATTTTTGAATGGCAGCTTAAAAGGAAAGGCTTTGTCCCAACAAAACACTATAGTTCTTGCACCTTCAGTTCTAATTAGCTATTTACATCCCAACTAGAGAAACTACTTTTAAGAATTCTTTATATGACTTCTAATTTTGAAAGAGTTTTCTTCTTTGCCTTGAAGTGAAGTTGCTCCATCGAAAAATGGAACATCAAAACAATGGAATTGCAACTTCAATAAGAAACAAGCTTGGGTCTCTACATGTTCCTTGTCGATTAAGCAACCAATGCATTTATAAGGTACCTGAACATATTCGCAAGGAAAAGGAAGAATGTTACCGACCTTCAGTTATCTCGATCGGTCCTATCTATTATGGTGAACCATCCTTACAAGCAATGCAAGAGCTAAAATTAATGCATCTCCAATTCTTTCTCCAACAAGGCAACAAAAGCTATACCCTAGAGCATTACATCAATGTAATTCGTGAATGGGAAGAAGAAGTGCGTTCTTACTATGCAGAAAAGATAAATCTTTCAAGCAACGAGTTCATCGAAATGATATTGATTGATGCTGCATTTCTTGTCTACCTATTTATGTTGTCGAGTTCTCATGTTTTCCTCGGATCACCTCCGTTGGAAAACAAAGTACAAATGTTACTTTACCTTGAAAAAGACTTGTGCCTTGAAGAGAACCAAGTGCCTTTTTTCGTTCTCAAGGGTTTATACGACATAGCATTTGGTGCAACTTACCCACTTACTTCATTCATTGATGTCACTTCTGTTTTTATTAGTTATGGTTCATTTCGCAGAGGAAAGACTTCAAATACAGCAATTCATTATAACATCTTAGGTGCATCGAAAATTAACCATATTGTCGATTTGTTAAGGATTGCCGGCAAACCTTCCCTTGGCCGAGGACAAGTCGTCAATAACAACCAAGATAATCCGCAATTTCCGCCGAGTGTGACAGAGTTAAGTGCAGCTGGAGTCAAGTTTATGGCAAGCAAAGGTACAATGTGCGACATTAGATTCGTCAACGGCGTTTTAGAGATTCCAACCTTTTCAGTTCGTAAAACAGCAGAAGTTGTGTTCAGAAGCCTCATATATTACGAACAATGCCATTTTTTTCCCGACTCTTACTTTATTGACTACATATTTTTTCTTGATAAATTGATGAAATCTCCAGGAGATGTTCGAATTCTTGTGAAACATGGGATAATTGAGAATTGGATTGGAAGTGATGAGGAGGTGGCAGATCTGTTTCATAGAATAGCGAAGCAGATAGTATTGTACCTTCCCAACTTCTATTACGCTGGTATAACAAGAGATTTGAATACGTATGCTACCACCTCGTGGAATCAATGGAAGACCATTTTGCGAAGAGATTACTTCAATCATCCATGGGCGTGCCTATCTCTCATCTATGCCATTGTGCTTCTTATTCTTACTTTGTTACAAACTATTAGTAGTAGTTTCACTTGTAAAAACTAGCAAGCTGCTTCTTGAGTAGCTTAAATTTCTATCCTTGTATCTTGTATTCTAGAGACAAAGTAGCTTAACAAGTAATACTTTTCTATATCGAAAGGATCATCTGAAAGAAATTAGCCAAAGTTATGCTTGCTCCAAAACTCTCAACTACTATTAGTCAATACTATAATTCCACATTATTACCAATTGAAGAGAATTATATAGAACATATCATATGAAATATGCCCATTGAAGAATCAAGAGTAACTCGGGAGTTGTTCCTTGACTTCAGATCCAGTATCACTGTCCGACCTCGAGAATATGTAAATATTCTATACTATAATTTTCACTACCACAAAAATAGCTTTATTTAGCGCAACATCTATTGCGGTTCTTTCAACAACCGCCTTTGTTAATACATTTTAAGTTGACACTATATATTTTATTGCGGTTTACGTACAACCGCAATGTAAAGCATGAAATTAAACGAAAATTATACTTTTAATTGCGGTTTTACCTAAACCGCAATGTAAAGTATATCATCAAAATGCTTTTTATTGCGGTTTATCATCATTAAACGTTTCCCTCCCAATTCTTTTACCCTAAAATTAAACTTTTACAAAACACTACTCTGCTCCTCATTCACCCGCTTCACCTCCTCCATAACTGATCGAATTGTGCCTCCTTCTTTTTCGTTTCTCTATCAAAATTGAATGTAGCGATTTTGCTTGAAATTGATTCAAAATTGCAGCTTCGGTTGAAATTGGATTGTGATTCAAATTATCAGAAGGTAAGATTTTGTTTTCTCTAAATTGTTTTTGTCTAATTTCTCTCAATTACACTCGAATTAGGGTGGCAGTGACTGGTTCATTGAGAATTGTGATTCAAAATTGCAGCTTTGGTTTATATTGGATTGTGGTTCAAATTATCATGAGGTAAGATTTTTTTCTCTAAATTCTGTGTCTGATTTCTCTGAATTGCACTCGAATTAGGGTTTCAGTGACTGTTTATTGAAAATTTTGATTCAAAATTGCAGCTTTGGTTGAAATTACAATTTCGATTTGGTTTATTGGGAGTATCTGATTACTTGAGACAAAAACAAAATTTGCCCTTATTCTCATTAACTCAGCCATATACGTGTTTATTGAGATTCCATTATACTATGACTATAATCAAGAAATATTCCTAATACATTACAACCATGATATTTGATTTTCCTATCATATATATATATATATATATATATGCTATATTCTAACAAAATTCAAGAGAGATACGAATTAAAGGGTAGTTGAATCAAGTATTCAATACAATGAATATTGTTTTTGTCTCAAGTACTCAAATTAAAGGGTGGTTGAATCAACCACAGTATTCAATACAGATTCAACCGTCATATTTCCCTCCCAAGTAGTCACAATGATTCAAGTAGTCTGATATGAATTAGGGTTACAGTGAAAATATGAAAACAGTATCCAAGCTTGAAACTGAGAGCTTTTTCAAGTAGTCAAATAGACATGAAATTCTGAGCTTCATCCTAAGTAGTCCACTACGGTATTTTAACTTGATTTTGTATTTGTTTATCACATGTTATGCTATTAATATTGTGTGTTTGGTCATTGTGTTTGAACTTGAATGATGGATGGATAGGATGTTGGAATTATTGGTGGTATCGGAATCTATTTACTGGTGTGCGTCCGTGTGTACGTGTGTGTGTGTGTTAGTGGTAGATAGGATTATAGTGCAGAATTGGGGGGATAGGTTTATTAATCATGTAAGGATGTTTGTGTTGGTGAAGTTTTAGGTTTGATTGTTTGAACAAGCTGTGTGGTGGTGTTGGATTGTTTGAAGTACGATAGACTTTTAGAGCATGCAAGTTACATGGAATGGGTTATGGTGTGGTAGTCTTCCAATTTGAGCGTAGTTAATTGGACTACATGTGGATGGTTAATTCTTTTGAGTTCAAGTGACAAAAATTGTTGGTGTTTCTTACTAATGTTTTAGTCAATGAAGTATAACTGGAAGTGAGATTATCCCTAACAATATTTCTTGATCTAGGTATCTTTTGCCTTCATTTGCTTTCTCGTAAGCTTTTCATTGCAAGCCGATTTCCTTTGGTTTCATGATGGTTTCTAGAATTAGCATACTGGTCTGCTACCCCTTACGTCGATATGTATCCTGATCACTTTTTTTCTTCTTTTGCAATTCTAAACTATTTAAGATTCAATCTCTCCTTTTTAATATCTTTTTTCTTCATCCCTCTCACCCCTCTCTAAAGTGAAGCTCAACTAGAAAGTAGTTCACGATATGCAAGCTTGTGCTACCAAATTCTTTATTTTATGACATCCATCTCTAGTAAAGAGTTGCTTCTAGATGAAGTTTCTTTCTTGTTTAGGGGTGGAAATTGATGGATTGCGTCTGGTGTATTGATTGTCCCTTTAATCTCTGTAGTGAGCTTTTGTTTAGAGAACAGCTCCTTATGCAAATTGATGGCCGAACTGTGACTGCACTTAAGGAATTTTTTTATCTATGAGTTATGGGGCTATCCCCTAGCAGTTTTATGAAGGCTATAATGATTATTAAGTTACTGCTTGGACCCCATTCTAGAGCCATGCCATTCCTACTCTCATAACCAAAAAAATTTAAAGAAACTTACCATGTTAATCAAAGATGTCTAATATATTGACTGTCCTTCTGAGTTTCTTCAGCTCAAAGAAGATAATCTAGTCGTTTACTTTCGACTGCTTTATCCGCGTGGTCACTAATTTGTCAATGTTGGTCAGGGATTATTCATAGATGTTGTTCGGAATGAAAATGAGTGGCTTGTATATATCTTATAAAAAAGTGCAACACGAATTCTGAGAATTTATTTCATGCTCTCAGCTGGGAAAGAAAAATATTGTCTTGTTACATGATATAATCTAAAGAAAACAGGATCAGGAAGCCCAGGTCCAAAGTGGCCTAGCTAATCTTTTTATTCTTTTCAACATGCTGCCTTTGCCGAGAGGAAAAATGTAGATGATGATGCAAAGGAGTCTCGGTTAAGAGCTTCATACTATACATATTGCAAAGTATCTCTTTCATTTTCTTGTGTTTCTGTGACTTACTAGTCACTTCTAGGTCCATCCTTATGTTTCCACTGGGAATAAGAACTCCAAATTTGGAATTAGAAATGAGAAATTACGGTGGTTTTTAGATGTTGTGAAAGCACATCCTACCAAAGCTGAAGTTGGTTGGAGCTCATTGATCTTGGGTCAACAATGTCTAAGGTATTTAAGCTTGTCTCAATATCTGCTTATTTTGATTAATATTTCATGTTGATCGTCTTTTAACGTCTTATTTATTTTCAGGTTATTGATGTTATCATGAAGATTTGTATAGAGTTGCTACTTTTTTTAGTGTTAAAATTTGCTTTGTAGTTCCGAGCCATTCGTCGGTTGAAGATCTTTTCTTTTCCTCTTACACTTGTACAGGGATGCGCATTCCTTATGGTAGCCTACATAGACCAATTTCGTGAACAAGGTTTTGAGAGTAGTTACTTGAACGTCGGAGGTGGTTTGGGAATTATCACACTAGCGCTGTACTTCCTACACCTAGAGATCTTAATGACACGGTAACACTCTAGCAAATCGATTTATATTACTCTGAATCTTTTATTAGGCCGACTTTGATGTGACAATAAATTTACCCGCAAGTTCTATGAAACTTTTTGTGAGAATTTCTTTGATTGAGAGTTGGGACTATTATCTTTTAGGCTTGCTAGCCTATTGGTAAATTTTGAAATCAAATGGTAAGAACTTTAAAACATTTAGGTACACATTTGAAAATTAGTAGATTATCCAAAATATAGAGGATTTTACTGAATTTTCTACTTGAGTATGCTAAATAATTCGATACTGTTGCTGACTTATTTCCTTTTTTTTTACAATATTTTCCAGGAAATCTACATCCGTCTTATGGCCAAGAGTAAATTGATGAAGTCAGAAACGAGTGGATGCGATATTCATCATCATTTGACTAGTTCATTCCAAGAAAAAAAATATGTAGTTTGATTATAAAACTTTTTGTTTAACTTACTACATTAGTTTATGTTGTAAGTTGTAGCAGGACAAAATTCTTAGGAAAAAAGATGTAAAAAAGTTTGGTTGACAAATTAATATTTAAGCTTTACATTTATATTATGATTGTGAGATTGTTTTTTTAGCATTTATATTTTTCAGGATTTAGATTATAATTTAATAAAGAAAAAATAAAAATAGAACGACAATATATATGAAGCTCGCCAAGAAAGTGTTGTAGCTTTCTATGGCGGTTGTGTTGAACCGCCATCTTAAATAGTTCATATTTGGCGGCAATTTTGAAATTTTGGTGGTAGTAAAACAATTAAAAGATTGCGGTTTTTAGACAACCGCAATAGAAATAATACTTTCTATGGCTGTTCAGAACCGCCATAGAAAGTGCCTCCAGCTTTTTATTGCGCCATGCATCTATTGCGGTTTAGAACCGCAATAAAAGGCCTTTTGTGGTAGTGTTTGTAAAGATCTTGTGTATCTATGCAATGTATAGTTAACCATGAAATTAGGTTGTAATTATCCTATATATGTTGAATGAGAGAGCACTCTCCAATAAAGGAGATCTACACAAATACACGACTAATGGGAACATATGATATTAAATATGCCCAACATTATACACAAATCAATCTATCTATCTATCTATATATATATATATATATATACGGGCTGGATCCATTGAAAACAGGGCTTAAAATGAAAACTGAAAACGGACGATCTGGGCCGTCGATTACCACACGCTCAAATGTGACGGCCGATAATCAATCCTCAAACTTAATCAATTAACACAGAAAAAAAGGAGGAAACTGATCCCCAAAAACACTCCGCGACAAAACGAAGCTCAGAAACAAGCTCCAATGGAGGAAAGACAAAACACAAACTGAACCTCCAAATCAACGAAAAACGCGATTTTTAGCATAATCAAGAAACGAAAAGGTCAAATTTAACAACCACAGACATCAACATCCTATTAATGAGGTAAATTTTCATTCTTTTCATTCGAAATTTAGCATATTCTGATTTTTTTCGTTATATAAACCCTAATTCTCAATTACTATATAATTTCTAATTCAAAACTTCTTAAATAGCAGGTTGTTAGCTTTCAATCTCTTGTTTTTGAAGTTCTTCAAATTAACTAGCATTAAATAATAAACCCTAACTTTGGATTGTCAAAAATCTTATATAATGTTTCATTTATGAGTAATACTGGTTAGCTGCAATATTGTAATTGAAAAATTCTAAGGTAGTTAACTATAGCTGGAATGTTGTTACAGTAATACTTGATCTTCATGATTTCAATAATTTTAACATGTACCTATTTTTGTCATATTGTACCCCTTTGATGAATTACTATGCAACATTTTTAACTTATCTATAACTTTATTTTATTGAACAGTTGTGGATCAACAGCATCTAGAAAAAGATGCTCCGTCTGTTGTAACTGTTAGTACACCAGTTATCGAGCAAATTACAGAAGCTACATCTTCTACTCATGACACAACATCACAAACATATACTCCACGTGCTTGTTATACGCCAAGAGGAACAAAAGAATGGATTCCATGCTGTCCACCTGAGTTAAAACCAACAGTGGGTATGCCTTTCGAAACTTTAGCAGAAGGTATTCAATTCTATAAAACTTATGCTCAATTTTGTGGTTTTGTGGAAAGATTGGGAACAGAAAAAAAGATAAAGATGGTGTCATTTATTTAAAATACATGTATTGTAATAAACAAGGATACAATGAAGATGGATTGAGCAAAAAACTGAGCAATATGGATAAGAAATCAAGCTTTGAGGGTAGAAAAAGGAAAATAAATCGAGGGGGTTGTCAAACAAGAATAGGTTTTAGAAAGCGCATAGATGGAAAATTCATGATCTACCTTCTACATGATTCCCATAACCATTTATTTGCTACTCCAAAAAGCATGCATTTTCTAACAAATTCTCGAAACCTTACACTTTGTCACAAAAAATTCATATTTGACAACTCTATGTCAAATATTGGGCCCAACAAGTCTTTTAGGTTGATGAAGGAACATGTGGGTGGTTATGAAAATGTTGGGGCTAGTTTGGTGACTTTAATCGAGATATGAAAAATTACCTTAAGGATATTGATGCTGCTATGTTTATAGCGAATTTCAAAGAAAAAGTGAGAAGTAGTGCTGGTGGATTTTTCTTTGATTATTGTTTAGAAATCCGTCATTTGACAAGGGTGTTTTGGGCTGATGCAATTAGTAGGAAAAATTATGCTCTTTTTGGTGACATGCTCTCATTTGATACGACATTTGAAACAAACAAATATTGTTTGGTGCTTGCCCTCTTCACTGGTGTAGATCATCATGGAAAATGTGTTACTTTTGGGATGGGACTGATTGCAAAAGAAGATATAGAATCATTTGTTTGGTTGTTTGAAGTTTTTGAAAGCTATGGGAAATTGTAAGCAAATGCATTATAAAAGATCAAGATCCGGCAATGAAAGTAGCTATAATACAAGTTTTGGATGGGACAATAAATAAACTTTGTATGTGGCATATAATGAAAAAAGTTTCTACAAAGGTAGGGCCCGATATGTGTCAAACTGATTTTTTGAAAAAGGTTGAGTACTGTTGTTTGGAATAGGGACTTAGAACCACATGAATTTGATAAAGAATGTCATGCTGTAATGTCCGAATTTGAATTACAAACACATGAATGGTTTGTTCATATGTATGACATAAGACACATGTGGATTCCCTCCTACTTTCGTGATGTTTTCTTGGGTGGTATTTTACGCTCTACTCAAATTTCGGAATCTGAAAATAACTTCTTCACACAATTCACAAATGCAAAACTACTTCTAGTTGAGTTATGGTTCCGTATAGAATCTGCTATGGATGCTCAAAGACATACTCAAGATATTAAACTTAGAATCAAGGAGTTATATGCCTCGACTTACTTCCCTCTTCACTTAGAAAAACATGCATCTCTTGTCTACACACACAACTTATTTTACAAATTTCAACATGAGTTTCAACATGCCATTTATAACTGTGGAGTTTACAAGCTAGTGATTGAAGAAGGGGTTGATGAGTATGAGATTGTGGATAGTACAAGGAAGAAGACCTATCATGTATCCTTTAATGTTAATTCCTATAGTAGCATGTGCTCATGTAGGATGTTTGAATCAATGGGGTTATTATGTCGACATGTTCTTTTTGTCATGAAGGGAAATTTTTTGATGGAAATACCAAAATAATACATTCTGCATCGCTGGACCAAAGATGCTACAAAAAAACCTATGTTCCAGTTTTGTGGTGAAATGGAAAACATAGAGAAAGATAATAAGAAAGAATTGTGGGTGATGTGTGGTCCAAGTTTTTCTCATGTGTAACTGCTGCGGAAAACAACAATGAACATCTTGAGTTGCTATTGCAAAGATTAAGTGAATTTGAGGAGGAAGTAAAATCAGAAAAACCAACTAATGAGATACCCCCAGGAGAAACAAGAGATAAACACATTGAATTGTTACTTGGCTCAAATGTGGTTCCCGATGAAATTCTTCCTCCACACAAATCATCAAACAAGGGAAGTGGCACAGGAATGAGAAAGAAGACTGAGAAAGAGATAGCAATTGAGACACAAGGGAAAAAGAAAGACTTTGTAGAACATGTGGAAAACTTTCAACACATGATAGCCGTAATTGTCCGGAGAAAATCTTGCAATGAGGTAATAACCAATTAATGTTTGTAGCACTTAATGTCTTGATGCTGACTTAGTTTTTACATGAGCTCATTGTTTTCTCTCTACTGTTTCTAGGATTGGCATGCGTATAATGAAGCTTATTTTGGACAACAAGAAGGACATAGGAAAATGTACCCTTTGTTCTATTTAATGTACCCTTATTATCTTAATGTAGCACTTAATGTTTTGATGTTGACTCACTTTTTATGAGCTCATTGTTTTCTCTTTACTGTTTCTAGGATTGGCTGCGTATAATGAAGCTTGTTTTGGACAACAAGGACATAGGAAAATGTACCCTGTATTCTATTTAATGTATCCCTATTATCTTAATGTAGCCTTTAATGTTTTGATGCTGACTCACTTTTTACATGAGCTCATTGTTTTATCTGTATTGTTTCTAGTATTATTTCTTTTGTACTTTTGCAATTTTTCAAAGAGAAACACATGCTATAGGAGATTACACGTTGTTGGGTATAATAACACTAATATTATGGATTTGGAATTCTATGGAAGGCCATATTAGTGTAGTATATAATTTTTATCTTTTATCCTTTTGGATTTGTGGTTAGCTTTTAGTAATTTAAAATTTAGTTTAAGGAGGATAGAAGTGTTGTATAGTAGCTTAATCATCTCCTTGTTCCTGACCATTCTAAAGTACTATAATCATCAATTCATCATAGTTAAAGAAGAACTCTTAAATTCTAGATCTAAACTCCTCCCTCCCCCTTCTTGGATAATTGGCTACCTATATAAGTAAAATTCAAGGGATTAATAGAATCATAAAGTAGCATGAAGGGTTTTTTATTCATAACTAGTTTTTAGGTCCAGACGATGCTCTGTGATTTATCTGTATTATACTTTTGTACTCTAAGACACACTAAAAATTGGTGTATAGATATTAGTAAAAGTTATGAATTAGTAGTTTTATTCATAATGTAATTAGTCTATTTATTGGCCAAAGCCTAAGTCGATCTAGCTCGATACCATATGTTTTCTTTTTGTATGACCTGAGCAACATGACTCTTCATAATCAGCTCACTTTCAATTAGTCTTTCTATTTTCTATTAAACATAAGCAAGCTAAGAAGTTAAAATTGTAAACCTCAATTTTAACACACCCCTTGTTTGTTTCAAAAGTATTTGGTTGTGTATTATCTCAACGCCTTTACGGGTTAAGAGGGGTTGGCACGCCACTTATTTGGCAAATATATGTAAATCCGTAGCTTCAAGCTAGATCTTCTTGATGGGACTAACATGCATATTAGTTTGAAGAATATGAATAGCCAAATGCTAGTAAAAATGGGGATCCATGCTAAATAAAAGATTGCTATACGGATGGAGAAAGTAAAAAATTATCAAGGATGACAATTTCAAGGCAAAAGAAGCCTCCAACATAACTAATAGATGTTTCCAGCTCCACTACTGGGATCACCATGAGAATACATAATTTTGATAGGCTTGTTGTTGAGAGGATTGAAGTTGAGAACATCAATAGCTCTTGCGTTTGACAATCCACCCTTAGTTAATAATGTAAACAGTGACACTAAAGCCTAATATAAAAAAGATAAACATCAAACTAAAAATTGATCACATTTGAAACAAAAGGGGTACAACTAAAAAGTTTGTAATATTTCCTTCATACTTCAACATAATCAAATGTCTATGCCCCAAATATATACATCACATTTTGATCAAAAAACAATGTTCATACAAATCAAGGATCCAAAGAAAATTCTTCATGCCAATCTGCAAAAGATTTAAAAAAATATTAGAAACAAAGACTAGCAGAATTTATCAACTTCCAACAACTAACAAATTTAACAAAAACATTACTACTATTTATTACCTTGATAAATTCTTCCTCTGTGCTAGTTTATCCATAGCTTCATTGTTTTTAAGTTCATTGATAGAACTTAGAATTAAAGTCTTCCTTTCATTGAAATTAGTCACTCTTTCGAGAACTAAAGTGCGCACATCATTCAAATCACTCAAAACGATCACAGCACCAATCAAAGCTCGATAGACACTCCTTCTTAGATCCTAAACATAAACAACAAAAAAGGAATAAACGGGGGAGGGGGGAGGTGGGGAATTAAATGAGTTTTAAGATGAAAAACAAAAAAAAGACACACAAAAAGTTTGAAATGGAGAGAAATGAAAATAACCTGGGACAAGTCACATTTGAATTCCTTTCCTCTAAAAAACATCATGTGAATCATCATAAAGACACCACAATCAACATTAGGTGTCTTACTTTGCCATTGAAAAGAAATATTCTCAAAAGAGAATCGTGCAATATTAATACGCTGATGCGCCTTGAAAAACTTAAAGACGGAACTCAGCTCCTCCACCTGCATAAGAAGTACAGAAAAACTTCACACACTTGCCTCTTGCTCAAACTAAAATGCCAAGTTTTAACATCCAAGGCTATTATTTCACTTCCAAGTTTTCAATAAAATGACAACTCTGAGATTGTATGCTTTGGAAGCTCTCCAAGAATTCCTGGCATCGCAGTCAGTTGTGTACAATTATTTATAAGTTCGAAATTTATTATGTAGATTTGAGTTGATTCTTCTATAAATGAATATAAGCTTTTGAAGAAGTCTTCACTCTAAATTAAATCTTAGTTCATCTTTAAATTGAGGTGCAGATAGTTTACTATGCCTTTTCTAACAAACCACACTACCTACAGTTAAAGATTTCTACAAGATGGCATGGTATAAATAAATGTACCCATTTTCCAACTTAATGTATCCAATTATATTAAAGGTATAAGTGAAATACTAATATCATATAATATACATGATTGCTACCACACAAACAAATAAAAATAAAACATAATTAAAGCATAAAAAACATACCACCATTAAAGCCCATCCATTGAACTTCGATAATCCTTGTTCACTATACTTGCGATTATCCAAGTACTGGATAGTCTGAGTCTTCAGGTTCACCACAACACAGAAGTAGTGATCATCCATCAAAATAGGCACAAAAATCTGACATTAATATGAGAGAATGCATTAGGGATCATATTAAAACTTAACTATGTATAAAAAATGATACAAGCAAAAAAAAAAAAGTATTACCATTGTAGCTTTGGCAAGATCTTTATCCATAGTATTTAGAAGAACCCATTGTTTCATTGAGTTCTGCATATGTGTCGCCCGCTTTTTCATCTCTGCCGGTTTTTCGGCTTTTACCATCAGTTGAAATTGCATCTAAATAAAGAACATATATTAGTCAAACATGTATGAAAATATAATAAACATATATAAAAAACATTTAAACCTAACACTTACGCTATGGTCTATTCCAAAGAAGAATCTTGAATCTGCTTCTTGACACTTTCTCTCTAAATCGTTAAGCAAAAGCGACCAACTTTGAATAACTGAAGCAGCAACTTTTTTAAATCCAATCAAGCTTTGCATCTTTGTACGTGGAATAAGTTGAATAAAACCACTCGAAAATAAATCTGCCCTGTTAAAAGTGAAAACATAAAAAATTAAGGAGAGATCATTTAAATACAAAAGAAATTGGAGTGCAAATAATCATATAACGACTTCGAATCAACTTCAAAACCTTTCAGGCCCTCGGGGGGTTCAAAAAAGCAATAGTCCATAACCTCTTGATGTAGTTGAGGTAAGCTAAGCATCTTTTCTCGATTCTTGCTCATAAATGCAGATATAAAATCAACTTCAACATTTCTTGGACCACTATCAACAGTACTAAAAGAATCAAGAATGGAATCTTGAATATCAATAACAACAGAAACATCAGTAGACAGATTTGAAAGCACTTGATCAATTATCCTTGAACAGTTTGCTCCTGACTAGTTTGCCCCTGACCAGTTTCAGGTACATCAGCTTGCCATTCACCAGTTCCCATCAAATCAGCAGCATTGAAAGCATCTTCCACAACCTTATTGAACACTTTGTCATTTGCAACTTCTTGATCACGGTCTATATACCAAAAACAGAATAATTAAAAGCAAAAAAGTAACTTATGTGTCACCTATAATTATTAAATAAAAGGAAACGCAAAGCAGTTAGGTACCTTCAGAATCAAGAAGTTCAAAAGATGGCATTGCGTTTGCTAGATGCTTCATTTGAAAAAACTTTTCAACAATATCATCGATATGTTGAAGAGTGGCAGGATCAGACAACAGCTTATCGGTCTGAGAAACAACTGGTGAGTCAGACTTCTTGTCGGAAACACAATGAGCTACCATTTTATCTTTGATGCCCTGAAGATGGTTCATGTGAATTAACGAGATTAGTTCCATATCTCGTTTAAGAAGGAGAATTGCCTCTTGAACATCCTAGAAGAAAACAAAATCAGGTTTAGAGATTAAATATAAAAGATACAAGTATAAAAAGGGTACATAAAAGATAAAACAAATACTTACATCTTTAGCTTTACTCTTTATTTCTTCATGGGTAAACAAGCCCTGTGGAAGAGTAATATGAATGGTCCGATCACTACATGTTGTATGTGCAGGTTCGATTCTTGAAGTAAAGCATGTTCAACTTCAGTAGATTGTCTTTCCTTCTTATCCATCTTCCCACGATTCTCACAAATAGGATATGTCTCTCGATCAAACTTACACAAACCAAATCCAGCCTTCTTCTCGGCATTCAACCTCTTTTCCACAACATCGTCAGTCCAATGTTGGATAAGAGGGGTAACAATAGGTGCTCTCTCACCCCTTTGAACATAAACCTATGAAAATAAACTATCTCTAACATAAAATACATCCCTTCAACCTTTTCCGTCCACCTTTTATACATTTTGTAACTGCTTTACAAACATTGTCCAATACATAAGAGTACCAATCATAGTTCACAATACAATCTACATCAACTAATGTTTTTGCCAAATGCAAATTAACAGTACCATTCGCCGTAGGATTCAAAACAGAACAAACATACAGAACAAAGTCTTTTGAAATCAGATCCTCCATCTTTCAAAGCTACAATAGCTTCATACAATGCAGTGGTAGGCAAAGATTCATTTCCTTTAGCAGCAAAATAGTTCTTAATTCAGACAAGTAATGATGATCGAGTTAGATCCCTTCCTAATCTTTTTAATTTCAACTACCTTCTTATCACCCATGGGTAGCTGAAAAATATCATAAACATCTTCACGTTTTATATTAAAACTTTTCCCAAAATCAGTTAAGAAAGACGACCATCAGCATTAAAATGACTAACCAACCATGGGACCATGTCACGGTAAAAATGGCCCAACCTCAATAAAAGCAAACCTCGAAAACCAATTTCTTCCCACTTCTTTCTTCTGTGTGGGATTAAGAACTTGCACCAGCTCAAAAACGGCACTAGGCCTACAATGAGTTTCTATATGCCTTCAAAATGAAAAAGGGTACTATGACATTAAACCCCTAACACAAAGAAACAATTCAAAATGGGTACGGTTGGAATAAAAAGGTGTACATCAAATATAAGAAAGGGTACTTTGAAATCTTTTGAATAGGAGTCAGACTCAAAAGTAGGCCAAAATTAATTCATCTAAATCAAATTACTTTAACAAAAATCAAAAGTTTTTAACACCTTATGCTCGTAATTTTTTAACACCTTATGTAAGCATATGTGAAAATCAAAATGACAAGATAACTTATATGGATATAGCAAGAGTACTTTGAATGTTTAGAATAGGAGTCAAACTCCAAAGTCGTAAAATTAATTCATCTAAATTAAATTACTTTAACACAAGATCATAAGTTTCTTTACACCTTATGCTCATAGTTGTACACTTCTATTAAAATGAAGCACTTTCTTAAGTAATTGTATCCCCTTGTAAACTAAATGTATGCCTCTTAAGTATGTGAAATGAAATAGAAAAAACTTTCAATTTTTTAAGACATCTAAGAATGAAATGATACATGTAAAAATAAAAGTAATACATTTATACTTTTGAACCACAATAAAAAGTATTAAAATGTACCACTTTAAAAATCTATATATACCTATTGTAATGTCATATGTACATGGTTTGATTCAAAGAAAGCCAAACTTAAATCAAACTACTTTAACACAAGATGCCTAAGTTTTCTTAATCCTTATGATCATAGTTGGACTCTTCTTAAGTAATTGTATCCCCTTGCGAATTAAATGTATATCTTTTAACTATATGAAATAAAATAGAAAAGCATGGAAAATTTCTACTTAGTCTTTAATTTGTTGGAGATTGCAATTTGAGAAACAAACATCATCAAAATGGACAAATCAATGGTGTAAAGCATACAAAATTTATACTAAGAAGATAAAACAATATCTAACAATAAAATAAAACATATAAAACTAAAGGGGTACATTTGAGAAACAACCATCATCAAAAGGACAAACCAAATAGTGCATAAAAGAAGGTCAATAGAGCTATTAAATGACTTATATTAATGTTCAAATACAAATAAATTTTTTTGAAAAAGATACAAATTAATAAAAAGATCTAGATAATATTAATAACGATACTTGCCTTCCAATGTCAAGCAAATCCCCAGAATCAGAATCCATCAGTCGTAATGGGGTAGCACCGGTAATTGCTTTTGACTTCTTATCTTTAAAAACATGACCTTTGTTCCTTTCTTTCTTCTATTTGAAGGGATTTGCATTCTTCATCTTTATTTTCATCTTCATGAAACTATTCATCTAATTCTTCTTGATTTGGCTCATAATCACTGTGTTCATGATCACTCTCCTCATGATCACTCTCTTCAATCTTCTGTGCTACCTGCATTAACACAAAGATTTAAAATTAAGACAAATATTTAATATTAGAGAATCAAGAAAACTACATAAATCAGAAAATCATATTACCTTTCTTTTTCTGTGGAGATCTTTTGGCAGGTAATTTCTTTTTCTTCTGTGCATTTGCTTCTAAATCCATCTCTTTTTTCTGTACTTGTTTCCGTTTTACAGAACCTTTCAAAACTCCTTGTTCCCTGTCCTCAGCCTCCTGGTCCTCTTGTTCATCCTCTTTTTTCTCTATTTGTTTCCTTCTTAAAGAACCTTTCCTCTTCGAACCCCGTTTCAAATCTTCTTGTTCCAAGACATGTTGTTCCTCTTGATCATCCTCTTCCTTCCTATCTTCTAACCCCATGTCTTCATCCTCTTCTTTTCGATCTTCAAATGTAATCTTCTTTTTCACAGCTTTCTTCTTTGGTATTATTTTCTTCTTAGCAACTTTCTTCACAATGTTTTTCAAAAGCTCATTACTCTTGTCTATATTTTCTTCAGGGACATCAAAAGTAACTTTCTTCTTCCCTTTCAAAACATTGGTTTTCTTCTTTACCCGAACCATAGCAATAGACTTCCTGCAAAAATAACCAAAGAATAAAACAACCAATAACAAATAATGCAAAAAACCAAAAACAAAAAAAGAAAAAACAACTGGAAGATATGTTCAACTGAACAACAACAACAACTTAATAATGGTCTACATTTAAGAAAAATAGGGATACATTTCAGAACTAGGGGATACTTTATCAAATAAGTTATAACAGGTAAATAAAACAAGTATTATCAGTCAACCTAACAATTAAATTAATATTATACATCATATATTTTGACATTTTCCTTTGCGTGTTTGTATCAAGAACAACATTAAGCTATTTGATATTCAATAAAAGCTTACTAATCACAAGAAGGGTATATATTTAACAAAGGAATACATTTCAGAACTAAGGGATACCTTGAGAAGCAACTAAAAGAGCAACAAGATATACAACATCATTAAGCTATTTGATATTCAGCTCATAATCAACAAAAAGAACTTAAAACATAAAACAAAAAATATATGAAAAAGTAATTATATTAGATCAAGAATTTCAACATATCATAACCTTAATCAAAATCAAAATGCAATCGGAACATACATCAACAAAATCCAGCGTTCTAGCTCTTTGATCAACAAACATTACTACTACTTCACAAACTAGCCAAATCTTAAATATCCAACAATTTCAACGAAAAACACCCTAACTTCTTCAAATGTAGAACAAAAAACTTAAAAAGAAATCCAAAACCCTAGAATGTTGCAGGTTACATTTTAACTCAAAATCGAAAAAAAATCAACAAAACCTAACTAAAGCACCTTAACTTCAACAAAAAATGTCGGAAATCTTAAATAACTCAACAATTTCAACGAAAAACACCCTAACTATCTTCAAATGTGAGCAAAAACCTAAAATGAAATCAAAACCCTAGAATGTTGCGATTTCGTATTTAACCTAAGTCGAAAAAATCAACAAAGCCTAACTTAAAACACCATAACTTCAATAAAAAATGGCCAAAATCTTAAATAACTCAACAATTTCATCGAAAAACACCCTAACTTCTTCAATATGTCAGAACAAAAACTTAAAAAGAAATCCAGAAACCCTAGGTGTTGCAGTTGCATATTTAACTCAAAATCGAAAAAAAATCAACAAGTAAAAGCTAAAATACAAATACATACCGATGGAAGATCAATTGGCAGACGAGCAGCCAGATTCTTCAACCAGAAACGCTGATCGCGTCACGGACACAACCACAGGGACGAAAAGGAAAAAGAGGGAGAAAGAGGAGAAAGGAGAGAGAAAGGTGATTCTTTGGAATAATGAAATCAATTCAAAATAGCAAAAAGTAATCTCGTCCAGATCTGGCCGTCCATTTTTCGCGTCAAGATCACACAGCCCAGATCGTCCTTTTTCGGTTTTCAGATTGGAGGTGGTTTTCACCAGATCAATCCCTATATATATATATATATATATATATATATATATATATATATATATATAAGTGTAGGCAAGTTGTAATCGGCCGACATGACCTCGTCCTATTCCAACCATAACTCCACCATCTATTTATTAGCTTCTTCTATCAAAATCTATAATATGTGTATGTAAAACAGAGTTAAGTTGTAACTTTTCAAAAATCAGTATTGTAAATAGTATAGCTTATTTTTTATGATAAAATTTTCAAGCCAAATAACATCAACCATTTAACTATTTCTTAATTGTAATGCCATAAAACCCAGAGTACCACCCCAGTCTAGATACTGGTATTTTATAAAAAAAACGGAGGAAGAATCACAGTCCGCCATGTGTCACCATCCTTTTCTTTCCCTCATCTAGAAAAAAAAATTTTTACTGCTTCATATATTATGTCTATTGTTGCACATTTTTTTACCGTGCATCAGTTAGAGGAGGAAATAATACATGCAACGCTTAGAGGTAGGGGGTATGCAAAAACCGAATGCGGATTCGATCCTATCAATTTCTGAATTTTCGGATCATGAAATATTCTATCTGAATCGATCTGAATAGGTGAGATATCTGAAGTTTCGAACATCCAAAATTTTGGATCGGATATCTAGATCCAGATTTGTGCCTAAGTGATGCGACTTAGATTATCATTGTTTTAAGTCAATTTCAATCTGGAATAACTGGTGTTGTACATTTATTATCCATTTAGACTCCCTTAAGTGAAAATCATTAATCAAAACCCATCCAGCAACTGCTGCTACCTTGTGCATTGAAATTACAGAAGAGGAGAACACCATAAGAAAGAATAACATTAGTGGGTAAGCTTGTAAGTTAGTTGCTTTCTCCTATGTAATCTTTTTGAGATCTACTTTAATTTCTTGTCTATAGTTCCTCCGCATATTGTTTTTGGAGTTAGAGTGAGAATGGTCTATCGGTGCTCTTGAAATTGTCTGCAAAGGAAAGCATCTTATTATTTGCTTGTGAGGTGTGGGCTTTGAGAGGCGAGAGTAGGAAGATAAAGGAAGGATAGGTTTACGCGTTGTTTAGGAGGGAGATAGTGGTTTTTGGCTTAATCTTTCAAGGAAAAATTAACAGGAATAATCCGAGCTATTGGTCGTCTTATAGTTAAAAAAGGTAGTATAGAATTCTTTAAAAAGGCCGCTGTAGTTGATTAATGTGAACCGCGCGTTTGCCGCATAAGATAATTATTTTGCCATTTATTTAGCTTCTTTTTTTAATTTGCTAAACCTCCAAAAAAAAATTAAATTGTCCATCATTTTTAGTTTCAAACAAACTTCATAACAAGTTTTAGTCATAGATGTAATTTGGATTGTGAAATTGGGCGATATCAAATCTAACTATAGTCATAACCAATACAATTTCATATACATGTCCAAATTGTAGCTATAGCACAAGCAAGGTATGCAATTATCAAAACGACAACCAATAATGCAATAAAACGTAATTTTCATATATGGTGAACTTATTATACTATATAGTGACATATGTTATTGCATATTTAAGTATATCATTAATAATAGCCTAAATATCGTATGTTGACTTGTGGTAATTCGTAGGTATTATTAATTACTAATAGCCAACCTTTTTCGAAGGCAACCATTGAAACATCAATAGTTCCACGGCGCTTTGTTAAGTCGCGATAATCACTATTATCACCATTTAAAAATAGTCTCATATAACTTAAACCCATTAAGCAGTTAAAAGTTGACCGTGGCACGATTTTATTGGTTAAGCATAAAAAAGAACAAAAATCTAAACCCTGACCACCTAGCCACCTTCCCTTTCCTTTCTGCCACCCTAGCCAAACCTCTCTCCACCCTTCATCTAAATTCTTTCTCTTCTCTTCAAATCCTCTAGGTGAGAGCAATGTCTTCATCAGCATTAAGAAACTCAATAAACTTGAAGGTGAAGCTTATGCTCAATATTCGTAGGGGCAAGTTATCCTTGTTTACGAGCTTTCCTTTTCTCTATCTTGGGAAGGTGTAGCCAAGGATGAAACTGGTAATTCACTTCTCAAAACACAGATGTTAGAATCACAATTGATGATGAGAGTCAATTGGGAAGAGGATAAAGGAGGCTTTTTTGGTGAGTAGTAAACCCTGTCATTTTGGAGAAGGGTTAGGGGTAACGGTGTAAAGTATTGGCTAAAGGTGGGCCTTATAAGGATGAGCTTGAAGCTACGATGGTTGCCCCTAATATCAGGGCGGTATCGTCATCGGCTAAGGCAGCCGCTACGAGT